>JAZHEH010001180.1:2417500-3626250 GCA_036589455.1 Ateles fusciceps | reverse complement strand
AGGAGGTGCCCCTCATTGAGGCACATCTTGGAGAATCCTCTCCCTGGGCTCCTGTTCCTGGGCTTGCAGCCTAAGACACTCTCCTTGCTCCTAAGAGACTGGAATGCCTGCCAGAGCCCTGACCACAGAGCACTCATCACCCTGCCCCACCAGCTCACTGCTTACTATCTGGCTGGCCATGTCCCCAACAGCCACAGACTTCCCCATAATGCAGCACAATTCTTGCTTTGCCTGGTCAACGCCTCAAGCCTCAGCCTCCAGTTCAGCCCCCCACTCCTTTGAGGATGCCCAGAACCCTTCCTCAGCCTCATGGCCCTCTGCCACTGACCACTGTCCTCGGCTGCCACATGCTGTGCATGTGACTCTTGCTCTCTGGTGGACTCTCATGGATCAGAAGCCAGGTCTATTTTGCTCATCCTTGACTTCCCAGGGCCTAAAGTACCATGCTGGGTACATAGTAGACATTCGGTGAATATTTGTGGGAGGAATAAATAAATTTCATATAAAGTTATCAAATCAGTTAACAAAAGCAATAGCAGCCACCAATGTCTAATCAAAACCCCGCAATTAATACTATAATTTATTGACTCATCAAAACAATACAACTCCATCAGCCGTCTTCGCACTATTTACACAGCTGCAGGTCAGCAGTAACTCAGACAACAGTAACAGAAAATTCTACAAGGTGGTCACCAACTCTAAGAACAGACATGAATGTATATTCACTTTGTTTTTTGAAACAGGGTCTCACTTTGTCACTCCTCCTGGAGTGCAATGGTGCAATCTCGGCTCACTGCAGCCTCCACCACCCAGGCTCAAGTGATCCTCCTACATCAGCCCCCCAAGTAGTTGGGACTACAGGCATGTGCCACCACATGTGGCTAATTTTTTGTGTTTTGAAGAGACAGGGTTTAATCCTGTTACCCAGGTTAGTCTCGAACTCCTGAGCTCAAGCGATCCACCTACCTTGGCTTCCCAAAGTGTTACGATTTACAGGCATGAGCCACTGTGCCCAACCTCAATGTTTGATTTATGTTCCATTGCAAGATAAAGTATTATAATTATTTCCAGACTTTCTGACCACCCTGTAAATAGCCAGGTAAAAAGACAACTTTAGATGCTAATTCTGGGCCCATCCTAAACAGAAATCAGCTGAGATCCTCATTTTGTTGAGGAAAAGGACTTCAGTATGTAATAATAACTAAGAGTCAAAATTAGCGTGGATGAACTAAGGGCAGGGTATAAATGGCTTAGAAACATGAATTCAATGGGAACACACAGTTTCGTGTTCATCCTACGTGATCAGATCACTGCAGGTTTAATGTGCAGGACATCTCAGCTCCTACAGTTGTGGCAACAAATTAGCACAAACGTATTGGCTTCAAACAACATGAACTTATTATCCTATAGCTCTGGAGATCAGAAGTCCTGCATTCCTCTCAATAGGCTAAAATCGAGGTGTTTGCTGGCCGGTGTTACTTCTAGAAACTTCAGGGGAAGATACGTTCCCTGGCCCCTTTCCCACGTTCCTTGGCTCACGGCCGCTTCCTTCAGCTTCAAGGGCCATCGTCCCCGTCTCTCCCTCTGTCCCTTTCATCTTTTCTCTCTTAACTCCATCTCTAACTTGTCTGCCTTTCTCTTATGAAGATCCTGGCTATATATGGGGCCCACCCAGATAATCCAGGAGAGTTTTTCCATCTCAAGATCCTTAAATTAGTTCCATCTGCAAAGGAACTTTTGCCACATAAGGTCATAAATTCAAAGACTCCAGGTATTAGAATGTGGACATCTTTGGGGAGACTATTTAGCTGACGATTCTACCTAAATACCAAATAAAATGAAGGTGGTTTGGAGAAGTTTGTGCATTTATCAGAGAACGTCATTTCCCTGAAAACCCGTAAGGGGCTCCTGATGGAGTTAAGGGTGAGTGCTTTAATTTGGCAATTTTACATTCCGCAGGGAGTAAGAGCAAGAAGGATTGGAAAAAGGCTCAAAGTAGGTCTACAGAGCTTTCATCTATGAGATCAGAGCTGAGCTGAGCTGGCTGGCTGGGCGCTGTGGAAACACGTTCTCTTTCTCTCTCAGCTGCTTCTATTGCATCTGCCTGGTGGATTAAGGAGTGACTAGATTTTCCTGGACTCAGAAGCTTCTCAAGTCTTGCTTAAAATAGATGTTTTTAGAAAAGTCAAGTGGAAAAAGAAGTGTGGATCTATTAATACTTTATAATGGACTTAAGAAATAATCCACCGTTTGACTGAATCCGTGGAGAGGAACAAAAGAGACAGCACGAAGGTGCAAACAGTAGCATGAGACATCATTTTGTTTCTTCCATTGGACGTTCTTCCCACTACCTCACCACCAGCCTCCATGACAGCGAATTTAAAACTCAAGTCTCTAATCCTCAAAGGCAGCCCCTGTAATCATGATTTACATGACTTCAAACCACCAGTTAATGTCTTAGAGGCACTTGTGGTCATTGTTCAAAGAAATAACTACCTAGAGTCCAGTGGTCCACATGGCTCCAATGCAGAAATCTGCAACTCCAATGCCAGATTCCTCCTTGGCTCTTACCTTTTCTTCTTCCATATGCAAAAGTGACGCGCAAAGCCCGCCAGCTCCTCCTCCTGAACCATGTCTCCCGTCTGCTGAGGGCTTTCCAGGACCCTTGCTGATGCCTGGTCCCCCGCTGCACTGCCTCAGCTGGACCTACTGTGGCCCACCGACAGCTTTCCCACTCAGCCTCTTCTCCAACAAACCCACCCTAGAGGGCTTCCCACTTCTCTCCCCTTACACTCCTGCTCTCCGTGCCACAATCTTTGGCTTTCTTTTGTTTCCTAACACACATGGTGCCTTCTTTCACATTTTGAGGGCCACGCTGTCCCCTCCACCCAAACACCTTCCCTCTTGTTCTTAGTGACAATGCTGCTGTCACGCTGTCAGCCTGAATGCCACCTCCTTGCGTCACATGAAGCCTGGGTTCTCCAACTCTGGCCCTCCTGCACTGCACCGCTATTTCCTTTGGGCTGTTTTCACACTCTGTCATTGTTTACTCTTTTATTGGTTTAAATTCTTTTTCCTGAATTGGTTCGCACAGGCAGGGAGATGCTGTTACCCACTTCCTGGAGTTTCCTTCCATGTCCACCAGGCTTACGCTTCTGGCCACTCCATCTCGCCTTCCTCTTGCAGAGAAGAACGAGGGACTTTCTGAGGAGAGGAGCAGAAGTACTTCTTGCCAGCAGTCCACTGGTTTACATACGTCTGAGGTAAGCTCTGTCCTCGGCAGCAGTGTTATCAGGACGGTCCTTGTGGAGGGAGGCTTAGGCTCCTTCACCTGGACACAGGTCAGGTAAACCCATGCTCCTCAGTGTCCAGTGCTGGCATTTCTTGCCCCAGATAAGACTTAGACTTATCACTTTCAACCCTGACATCCTGACTGCCATGTTCAGGGTTTACGGATTCAACATATGAACTTGGGGGAGATCCAATTCAGTCCACAGCACCATGGGAGATCTCCCCTGCTACCTGTCTTTGACCCAGCTCAGGTGGAGTGAGGCCCACTAACGACTACATTTCACCTGTGGAGTGTGATAACAAAGGAGCGCACTTCCTCCAGAACCCAATCATCACGTGCTCTGGACATGACATTTTAGGTACCTTGTGACTATCCTGATACTTTTTGTTGAGGCCCACTTGAACGGAAATTGGAAAATGGGCCCATCTGCTCCTCCCTTCATTTCTTTGTCTGGTCTAATTTCACTGTGATGATTCAGGGAGCTTCCATAGAAAACTAGATGGATGATGATTTGTTCTGAAATACCACATCCTCAAAGAAAAATGCAATTTAAAATGGAGAGCAACGAAGAGCTGTAGGATCAGGAACTGGACATTGATCACCGGAATCAATTTCTAGTTCCTGAGCCTACAGCTGTTCCTTGCTCTCCATTTTAAATTGCATTTTCCAAGTATTGTTTGGCTGTGATGCACATACCTAAACCTACCCTATGAATGCCGATCCCCGCCAAACAGAAGAGGTGTTCCCAGAGCCACGACCTGCATCCCTGGGCTGGGATAATAATACTTCAGTGTGGATGTGGACAGGTTAGGTGGCCTCCCTGTTAAGGGCCCCCATGAGTGTGCCAGGGATAAACACTTCTCTCTCAACTGATTTCCCTAAGCAAACCAATTCCAGGAAGCAAGAGAAGAAAAAACATTTCAACAGAACAGCTCCACCTGTATGGAGCAGGAACTGGCAGATCCTGAATGCTCTACGAAAAAGAAAAATGCATTTAGATTTCTTAAACTCTTTAAATATTTGAAGATATGAAATAACGCTATGTGACCGTGAGACACTTACATAGAGATAAGCCTGTTTCTCAGTTATTACCCAGGAATCGATTGATGTTTGCATTGGAAACATTTTAAAAATATGGCTGAATGCTTTCCCATTAGAAGGGAGCCACAGGCAGGCTCTTAAGCTTTAGAATCGGACAGCGTATTATGATACTCACGGCCTAGTACAAATCTCCCCTGCCAGGCTGTCCACAGTGTGATGTCAACAGGCCAGAGTGTTACCCAATATCTGCACTGGGGCCACTACACTCCTCCAAACCCTCAGCCTCGCCTCCCTCCACCCCACTTACCGCACTCCAGAGCCCCCGAGCCTCTGTTTCTCCAACATTCTGAGTTTCCACCTCACGGCCTTTGCCTTGGCTGTTGCCCTGGTGTGGAAGACCCTTTCTCCAGAAACCTACCTTGCTGTCTCAGTCACTGGGCTTACAGTCTCTGCTCAGAGAGCCCCGTATTTAGAGGCTGGCTTATTTGAGGCCAGGCTTCCCTGGTCACACTTCAATCTCTTTCCCCTTTTCTCCTGGTACTTAGCACTGATTGTCCCTATCCCACCCAGAAGGGAAGAGCCTGCAGGGCATGGACTTCATTCAATGGATTCTGCTTCCTGCTGTGTCCCGGGAACCTAGAATAGAGCTGCATGCAGCAGGTGCTTAGTAAATGTTGGTTGAGTGAATGAGCAGATACAGCACACACCCCATCACATCACGAACTCCCAGAGAGCAGGCTCTGTCTTGTTCATATTCACGCTGGCAGTCTGTCGGTGGGCATTCAACACAGGCAGGGGTTTGATGGAATGCAGCTCTTTCATAGCTGTGCACGTAGCTGCTATGGGGTATTTCTCTTTTCTCAGCTGGAGTCAGGGCTGGACTCCACCTCACTCCTCAGGGGAGGTACAGTTGGAGACAATTATCAAATGTTGGTGAATCTTTGGCACTTTAGAAGACACATCCAGAACATTCGGAAACTCAGAAGCTTCGTTTTCTATCTTGTCCACACATGTGGGAGAGAAGGGTGTGGGGGAGGTGAGAGGGTTTCTATCTTCTAAATTGGAATCATAAAAGGAATTTACCCTATTTTTCTGAAGAGCCCAGTTAAGCATTATATCAGGCCTGGCAGAGGGCTATAGTGTGGTAACAATTAACCCCAAATCGCAATGACTTAGCACAGCCAGAGTCTGTGTTTCACGCAACCCCAAACTTGTTCGGGACCCAGGTGTTTCTCTGCATGTGGGATTGGCATTCAATGCCACCCATGGTATTTCCATACCAATACACGTTTGTTTCCTCAATCAGGGAGGCAGGGGAAGAAAGAGAGCGAGGCAAGTATTGGTAGTAAAATACTTCCAGGCCACTGACCAAATCCAGTCAGGTAGCCACAGCCAGCTCAAGGGGAGCAAGAAGGACTATTCTCTAGCCGAGAACGACAGAGGGGCCGTGTTGGTGAACAGTAGCAATATGGGCCACCGGGTCAGTCTGTTACTTTCTAATTCTGGAGAGACCACCCCTGGGGGGACAGCTCCCTCTGAACTCCTCTGGAGAAGGAGCCCCACTCTTCTGAACTCCAGAGCAATTACCTAGAGATGAGTGAACCATAGCAGACCCCTATTGGGGCTGCCTCAGGCCCAGACAGACACGTACCCCTCAAAGCCACAGAGCTGCTTCAGGAGATCTAGGAAGAAGCTATAAACGGGAAGAAGAGGAAGCACCCCCATCCTGCAGAGCTGCAGCGTGCAGAGCCTGGGAAGGTGAGAAGTCCAGGAAAGGGGAGCTGGGGAATGCGGACAGCACTGTCCAGGAAGTGCTCAGAAAGAAGAGTGGTGCCTCGTGCCAGGTGTCCTCCATGTGACCTTGCCACTCACTCCCTCATGAAGAGGTGGGCTGCATCTCTCCCCCACCCACCCCCACTCCTTGAGCCTAGATGGGCCCGGGGACTGCTGTGACCAACAGAATGAAGCAGAATGAGCCTGCACCGGCTCCCAGCAGAGCCCGTACGTGTCCCAGCAGCCTCTGCTTCTCATTTCCTGGAACTCTTGCCCTTGGAATACTCCTTCATGGAACCTGACTGTCACGCTCTCAGAGGCCAGCGTCGCAAGAGGCCACATGTGGGTTCTTTGGTCAAGGGTCCCTGGTGCAGTTGCAGCCGATAGGCAGCAGCAGTGGCCGGCCACCTGTGTGCCAGTGGAGCCTCCGGGTGACTCCAGCCCAGCTGCCATCTGACTACAACCACAGGGAAACCTAATCTAGAAGCACCCCACTAAGCCCAGTCAACAGAGGAAGTGCTCATTCATAAGAGCAGATTGTTGGTTAAGCTTGAGGGTACCTTGTTATACAGCAATAGGTACCTGGAGTTAGGGCTGAAGACCGACCACTGGATGTAGCCGTGTCAAGACCATCGATGACCTTGGAGGCGAGAAAGTCAACCTGACTGCAATTGATTCAAGTGAGAACAGAAGGAGAAATAAAGACCAGAAATCAGCGCAAGGTGAGGTTTGCTACAGAGAGGAGTAGAGAAATGAGGCAGCAGCTGGAACAGGTAAAAGACGCGGTTTCCTTTTAAGATAGAAGAATTATCACAGTGTGTTCATATGCTGATGGAATGATTCTGTAGAGGCACGGAACTTGACGATGGAAGAGAGTAGGGGAAGATGCTACAGTGAAATTCTGGAATAAGTGAAAAGCTCTAGAAAATGGTAGTGGTGCTGGCCTTCTGCAGGAGCAGCAAATGCTCATCCCCCACTGACGAAGCCTGTCCTGATCGGAGGAGGCCAAGAGCCACCCCGCGAGAGGGTGGTGTCTACAGCTACCCGGAGGCTGACGGGCATGGCAGGGAGATTGTGCTAGTTTCTGTTGGGTGCTTAGGCTTTCTCTGTGGAAAATACGCCATACCTTTAGAAAAGAGTGAGGAGGGGGAAGGAAGGGTGGAAGGCAGGAAAGAGAAGGGCTGATAAGGAAACCTCAGAGTGCAAGGCAGGGAAGCGGAGGAATTGAAGGCAGCCTTGTATGTCCACAAGGACTGTGCTCTCATGGGCTGGGGCCTATCTGGGGAGAAGGCAGCATGGAGCAGGGACCATCCCAGATAACAGAGACTTCGGTTACAGTGCAGCGTGGCCACCACAGTGTGGTATAAGAGGTGGGGCAATAACCTTCTTCCTGGAGGATACAAGAGGGCTTCATGGAGGAGGTGATGTTTAAAGGGATGGTAAAAGATGAGAAGGAACTTGCTAAATGGAGGGTGAGTGTCAGATGTGAGTGAACAGCATGTGAAAAGCAGGAACAGAGGGAGAAAATAATGTGCCATCATGTGGGGTCTCGCATGATCAGTGTGTGCAGGGCCTGGAGCGCACAGGCAGGAACCCCCCGGTCTCTATGAAACAGACAAGTTTCACACCAATCCAGAAGACAGACCTTGGTGTTAAGTGCATTGCACTAAATCTACTCTTTTGAATATACAGCAAATTTTAGTAAACCAGGGTGTTTATTCATTCTTCCAATAAATAATTATTGTGTGTAGTAGCATTAAAATTAGTTTGGGCTTTATATAGAAATGAAATATAACATTAGCTTAAACAAAAGAGAATTTTATTTCCCTTTCATTTTTTTTCAGTCAATTAAAAGAATAATTCTAAAAAGATGTATTTTTTAAATTAATTTATTTTTAACTACTTCCCTTTCATTTAAAAAACATCACTACAACTAACAGACGTCTAGAGTTTAACTTCAACATGCATCAGGAACACAGGCTTTGTTCTAGATTCCACTCCATCATTTTTAGCATTTTGCCCTCTCCCTCGAGCTTCAGAATGGCTGCCAGAGCTCCAGCCATCACACCTACAGTCCAGGCCACAGCTCCTCTTTTAAGAAGACATGCCCATCCCAGCTTTTGCTCTACCCTAGATTTGCTAGGGCTTAGCAGCATGCTCAAGAGAGGATCTCAATCACTGCACTATCACCTCTTCTCTTAACAGACTGGCTGTCTCTGAGGTGTGGACAGGCTTCATTATAGCATCTACTGCTTCCGACTACAGCAAATAGTAGCAATTCTGGTGTCCACACAGACTCTGACACTTACTTCACTTCTGGTCTCAGAGGAAGCCCTATGCCACACGGTACCAAAACTGGCCTCCCTCAAGGCTATCCCAGAGATTGGGATCCAACCAGGAAGCAGCGTATGGACTTAATATATCAGAGATCAAACTTGGACCCATAAGAGGCTGGAGACAGGATGCTGGCAGATAAACCGCCCTCTCCTCTTCAAGTGGACTGTTCCTGTTTGACAGCAGCCCCAGGTGACCAAGCAACCTGCTCTGCCTCCCTGCAATGCTGAGGCAGCCCTGGGAGGCACCAGCTCGTGTTTGCCCTCCATCCTTCCTGCCTCTTAGTCCCTTTTCCTCACTTTTGCTGCCCCGGGATTACACTTCCCCAAAAAGTCTTAGTACTTAAGCCTTACTTGGAACCTCTTTTAGGGATCCTGGACTGAGCCAAGGACTTCCCCACAGTCCACACAATGTCCTGCTTCACATCACGTGAAGGAAAACGTGTTCATGTGGCCAAACCCAGCTGCAAAGGAAGGTGGGAAGGGTGGTCTTTCCACTCTTGCGGTACTGAGCCCAGCCGAAACTTGGTGCGCTAATGAAGGCATTATAAGGAAGGAAGAGAGGAATGGATGTCGGGGTGGGCAGCCAGCAGCCTCCAGCACAGGGACCTACAATGTGCAAGGTGCATGTCTACTTAGAATGCATCATCCAGCAGTTTAAGAAACTAAAAGGAGTTTCTGATGCATATTCGCATATGAGACAATGAGCTCATGCCAATACGCCTGTAATTGGGCTCTAAATTCAGACCATCCTTTACAAAGCAATGCTAAGCACATCTTCCTGGTAGCCCTGGTGATTTCTGAGGAACCAGCGAAGGAGAAAGAGCTATAAACAGACGCAGCTCCACGCCCATCCTGGAAGTGACACGTTTCCAGGAAAGCATGAGGCATGGATCCCTCCTATCTGCAAGCAGTTAACCCACTCTGGTATCAATCCCCTTGATGCAGAAAGAAGTGCAGGGGGGATTGCTCCGCAGTTCACACGCCAGACAGTGTGCAGTGCTGAGAGGCAGCCTGGCCTTGCAGGAACACTGGATACTGCCAAGGCTCTTAGGGAGACAAGCAAGCCCTGGGAAAAAGCCAACTGACATGCGCACAGAAGAAGGAAAGAGGAATAGGTGAAAACATTAACTGGTGTTTTCTTTCCTTCTCTGTTTACGTGATGGCGTGTACATTTGCATACAAACTGTCAGCCTTCCAGAATAACATGCTGCTGTGCTGCATTTGTGATGTAACTGTTTCTGAATTTGAAGCTAAAGCCCCTTGATGGTCTTCATTAAGTGTTTGATTTGAGAACTGGAAATTTTCTAGTGAAATGAAATAAATACATGATAGTTTCCATTTGTGTAAAATTTGAAGCCTATGAATGGAAATGAAATAAAATTTCTGTAAGTATTCCGGGACCTAAACTGCAGAAGAAAAGATGTAAGATGGGCCAAGTTTTTTGTTCTATAGGAAATGATATTTCAGTGACCGTGGGCAACTGCAGTAAAATAAATCCACCTGGTGTCAGTCAGAGAGCATGGAAGGGAGGGGAGGAGGCACAGATAAACCGTGCTCATCAAGTGCGCCAGCAGACGCTGGCTGGCTGGCTGTTCACAGTCATCACTTCAGTAAACCCAACAGGCAGCCTTGTCAGGCACGGATTTCCATCCCCAAGCTACAGATGAGGAAGCCCAGGCTTGGGAAACATTAAGGGGCTTTCCCAGGCCAACACTTATTAATACAAATTTACCATTTTGTCACTTTGTGTCCAAATGAGCTGCACTTTCCACCATAGTCTAAAAACCAGCTCACCTCAAAATAAAATCACTTGCGTCCATCCCTTCTGGAAGGAATCCCTGCCAGAGAGGTTAGACCTCTTGTTTTCTGCTCACCTTTCATCTTCCACACCAGAGAAATGGCCCGTCAAATAATGAGTGGTCAGTAGGGTGTCGGTATTTCTCATTCTCCAAACGTCAGCATCCGAAGCAGAAACCAAATGGCTTTGGCTCCTGGAGGAGACATTTATCTATGTTGAATAAAATGCATATGCGTGCACACTAAGGAAGGAAGACAAAGAATTTCTGTCCAAAGAGATGTCTAGTCACTCACCTTCACTGATTGATGGATGATCAGTGTCAGCACACCATGGGTGATACTAAACAGAAAGTGACAACTCTGGACTGGTCATTGTCTTACTTTGCATCAAGCTCTCTGTTCACCCATGAGCAAGCTTTCAGTGAAAGCCTAGCAGGAGCCACACAGGATGCCAGGCAGTGGGGACACAGAGGTGAACCAGAAAGAACCCCTGCACCTAGGAGCTTGCAGTCCAGGGGGAGGGCACCATGCAGGCACGCACTCATGGAACTTCAGTGGCTAGGGAGCTGTCCGTGAAAGGGCGCGTCTTCTCCAGGCCATGTGAGGACATCGCCCTGCTGGACGCGCTGTGCTGAAGGCTTGAAGCACTATGGGCTGCCTGGCCGCCACGTCCCCCACCTTACGGCACCGTCTGATCTATAAGTAGGCATCATGGCTCTCCAGATGCAGCCTGCTGAGCAGACATGGTTACTCCGGCGTTAAAGCACCTAACCAGTGTTGCACTCTTTCACCTACATTTTCTGTCTCCAGGCTTAGTGTTTGTTCCGCCTCACCAATGCCCTTTCCTGAATTATAGATTTTGTGAACAGTCACTAAGCAACAGACTAGGTCAGAAAATGGTTTGCTTTTTCTTGCAAATGTACCATTTACATATACCGTGACCAGAGTACTCCCAGCTGCTTCCCTAGAAACCATATACATGTGTGGCCACAGGCAACATCAGCGTCCTCTAGAGGTTATATATATTCCGTAGTTACATTATACCTACTTAGGAGACATTCGTTTTATTAGTAAAATTAAGAGAGAAACATAATACTCCAGAGTTCCACTGAAACAAGCCTTGCTCCTAAAAAGGAAGCAAGGAAACTGATCCAAGATTTTGAGTGAGTCCTCTATGGCCTCTGACTTTTTAGGTTTTGGCGGGGTTGGGAGAATAGAAAGCTTTGACATTTACACCCAGCAACTTTCAATAAAGAGCCATGGAGCGACAGCAGTCCCAGTGAGCAACAAGACACGTCAGCAGAAACAACACACATCAGAAGGAGGAGACACAGGCCTCTGTGTGCTTCCTCCTGGGAAGAGTTCCCGGGCAAGCGTCACTGCCTCACACACCCGGGCTCGCCCGTGGGCCAAAGATTCTTATCCCAAATCATCCAGGGTGCCACTTGACACTGGCGTTTCTGAAGACCGCATCTGTCTGCATTTCCTTTTCAGGAAAATAATTTATTGGCAAGAAACGATGAGGTATTTGACAGTAAGATTCCTATAGTGTCTTTTTTAAAAGGTGGTCTGATAAACAATGGGAAGACAACAGGGGGGGGCCCAGTGAGTAACAAGGAGGTGGCACAGCCCAGCACAAGCCTGTAGACGCAAGGAGGGGACAGCAGCACCCGCCCACCCCGCCGGAGCAGAGCCAGGAGCAGGTCCGTGCACCTGAGTTCTTAAAACGTCATAAACATCATCCCTTACGTGCAAGGAGAGAATCAGTGAGATAGCAGCTGAGGAGAGGCATGATCCACACTCCCCACTGTCACAGACAGACAGCATCCCATCAGAGGTGAATAAAGCTTACAGACATTTAATGATGATTGTCAATTTGATTAAAAGGCAGAAGAGCAGACAGCTTTAAAAACACTGACTTTAAAAACCTCTAGCCAAGCTCAGAAGAGAGAAAGGAAGGGCTTAGGTGCCAGAAATGAAGCAGAGACTCCAACAGAGCAGAAGCGTACTCTTCTGTGTCACGACACCTAGACATGGGTGAACAGCGCTGGCCACTCGGGGTCAGAAGCAGGTTTGTGGACCCACCCAGAGAAGTGAGACCCAGCGTCTATCTTGGAGAATGGAAGGACCATCCTGCCTTGCGAAAAAGGAGAGTAGAGAAATTCCAGCTGCCAGGCCAGGGAGGTGTCAAGAAATACTGTTATCTGCCTGCGGCTCTGAATGGGAAGGAAACGGATTCCCATGAGAAATCAGAACCTCAAGCTGTACCACCTGCTTGTAAGGGTTCCAATTTGTGCTCTTCATGTGGGTTCAGGGAATCTTGAGCCAAGAAATGAATGCAAAAACTTGTCCCGAATGAGTGAAAGGGCCCCCAGCAAAAGGCAAACAAAGCCATCTTGTGGGAACGTTTTCGCAACCTGGGGCCTCCAGGATGGCTCAGGCTTGGTCTCCCACAGGCCACATCCATTTCCTGCTGAAACTCTGCTGCACACAGAGATCCCAATCTCTACACTTCCCTCTGAAGGGAACCAGAGCTCCATAAAGTGGGGCTGACTCCAGGTCGAGGGCAGCAAGGCTGTAAGATGCACTTAGGATACTTTTTTTCTTTCCTGAAAGCAAGGAAGCTACTAAAACTATTAGGGCCATGTCAAAGGAATTAGAGCCACAGACGGGACAATAAGAACAACAGCAAAGATAACAGGGCAAGGGATTAAAAACAAGACATCTCCATCTTGAATACATAATGGTATCTAATTTAAAAAATTCATTACAGAAATTAACTCATTATTTTGAAAACTAGCAAAGAATCCAAAATGTATACTGCTATTTTAATTTAAGATCTTTAAGATAGAGTGCACCCTTTCAAATATCAGGACAGATATGAGATAGAAATGGGTAAAAATGTACAGGTCCTGGGGGAGTACATGGCACCCCTGGGCACCACACACACACTCTGAGGTCAAGAAGTACACACAGAGAAAAGGAGAAGGGGACCCGTGGCCAATACCTTTACTGGGCCCAGGGCATTATCCAAATAGGATTCCCACAGGGAGTGTTGGTGCATTTAAAGCAAGCAGACATGAGTTTCAGGAGGTCACGCAATGGCTGAGAGGTAGTCACTGCTGCCCATCTACACAGTCCATGCAGGGTGCGAGGGTCAGTGGCCAGTCAACCAGGGGTAAGTCGTCACCAGGGAGCAATTGTATACACAGATAACTGGATGGAGCCACCATACTGAGGAGCTAGGGGAAATGGGTATAGAACTGGAAGCTGTGTCAAAGGTGACTGGGTCCTAGTTTTGGTTTGAGAAAGTCCAACTTAAATTTGAAATGGATACTGAGGCAACATGAAATTATAACCATTTATACACTGCCTTTCCAATGTAAACTCTTCCACTGCATATCAAATCGCTAATGAGGGAAAGTTTCCTCTTTATGGAAATCTTCCATTCTATAAGTGATGAAAAATACTAGAAGTAGAACATTCTGATTTTCTCCCTTTAAATAAGTTAATGTATGAGGGCAGTGGGCATCAGTAGTTTCTTACATTTCAAAGAGAGGGATTACACGTCAGCATCACATGCCACCTGATGTAAGTTCACATTATCTGTGCACCCAACAGATCAGTCAGTGAAATCTAAGTGTGAATAAACCTCTGAGTCTAATTTTCAATCTATAGGAAATACAGAGAATAGAAGAGCAAGTTAAATAAAAACATGGAGAGGAAATTAGCAAAATCCAGACTATTGTGAATTCTGTAAAGCAGATGATTTGAGAGAACAAGAAACGGGTAAGGAGGGAAGTTAGCAATTTAAAGAGAGTTATAACATGTAGCAAAATTTCCCAGTGTAAGGATCTCATATGAATAGTCACTTAAAAATAGATTCCAAAAAGTATACACCACAAACAAGTGAAGTTTGCAACACGAGGAAGAGCAGTTGAATATTTGAAAATCCATTAATGCAATCTGTGACATCAACAGGCTAAAAAAACCTGTAAGATTATATTAACTGATTCAGAAAAAATGCTAAAAAACACAACATCTCTACGTGACTTTTAAAAAACCTTTCTGTCATGTACAGTAGGAATGGAGGGGGAACTTCCTGAACTTGACAAAGAACATTTTAAAAATCTGTACATCTAACATCCTAGTTAATGATGGGAAACTGATTCTTTCCCTCTAAGTTTGGGGAGAAGACAAAGATACCTTCTCTCATCACATTTACTCAACATTGTATTGGAAAACCTAGCTAGTGCAACAGGACAAGAAGAGGAAATAAAAGATTTGCAGATTGGGAAGGAAGAAATAAAACTATCTTTGTTCACAGATGACATGATTGTCTACACAGAGAATTCCAAAGAATCAACAACAAACAGAACCTCTTAGAATCAAGCGTAGTAAATTTACAGGATACACGGTTAGTATACAAAAGTCAATCACTTTCTTGTATATAGCAATGAACAATGAGAATTTTAAATTAAAATTTTTAAATTCTCAATATTTAATTTAAAAACCACAATAGCATTTATAACGGTATCAAAACTCTGAAATATTTAGGTATAAATCTAATTTCCAAATGTGCAGGATTTGTATGTAGAAAACTACAAACTCTTAGGGAGGAAATCAAGGCTCATGGCTGAAAGAATCAATCATCAGTTCTTTCCATTTTGATCTATAGATTCAATGAAGTTCCAATAAAATCTGAGCAAACTGTATTTTCTGATTCTAACATATGTATGGAAAGGCAAAAGACTAAGAATAGCCAACATAATACTGAAGAAAAGAGAAAAAGAAGGAGAAGTAGGAGGCAGAGACATAGGAAGAGGAAGAGGAGGAGGAAGGTGAGGGACAGCAACAACAAAGTCATAGGACCCAACAGTACTGATTCTGAGACTTACTATTCTAAAGCTACAGCAATCGAGGCAGCGTGGTACTGACAGAAGAGTAGACGTGAGGTCAGCAGAACAGAAAAGACAGCCAGAAATAGACCAACACAAATACATACCATCAACTGATATTTGATAAGGAAGCAACGGTGATTCAATGAAGAAATGATAGTCTTTTTAACAAATGATGCTGGAAGAATTGAATGTTCATAAATGAAAGAAAACGCAAAAAGATGAGCCTAACACAGACTTCATACCTTTCACAAAAATAGCACAAAAATCTGTTATGGACCTAAATGTAAAATTATAAAATTTCTAGAAGAAAACATAGGAGAAATTTTAATTTGAGTTTGGCCATCAGATATTTTTTAACTTTTATTTTAAAAGCTTTCAGAGTACAAGCTTTTGTTTTGTTTTGTTTTTAACATGGATGAATTACGTAGTAGTGAATTCTGAGATTTTAGTGCCCCCATCACCCAAATAGTGTACATTGTACCTAATGCATAGATGTTTTTCATCCTTAGCCCTTCTGCCACCCTTGCCCTCCGAGTTTCTAAAATCCATGATATGACTCTGTATGTCTCTGTGCATCCATAGCTTGGCTCCCCCTTATAAGTGAGGACATATGGTTTTTGGTTTTCCACTCCTGTGTTACTTCACTTAGAACAATGGCCTCCAGCTCCATTCAAGTTGCTGCAAAAGAAGTTATCTGTCCCTTTTTATAGCTGAGTAGTGTTCCGTGGTATATACATGTCACATTTTCTTGATCCACTCATGAGTCAATGCACACTTAGGTTGCTTCCACATCTTTGTACTTGTGACTTGTGCTGCAAGTGTCTTTTTCATATAATGACTTCTTTTCCTCTTGGTAGATACCCAGTAGTGGGATTGCTGGATTGTATGGTAGATCTACTTTTAGCTCTTTAAGGAATCTCCATGCTGGTTGCCATAGAAGTTGTATTAATTTACACTCCCATCAGGAATGTGTAAGCTTTCCCTTTTCCCCACATTCTAGCCAACATCTATTAATTTTTGATGTTTTAATAATGGCCATTCTTGCAGGAGTAAGGTGGTATCTATCTCATTGTGGTTTTCAATTATGGAGCATTTTTTCACCAGTTTGTTGGCTGTTTGTATATCTTCCTTTGAGAAATGTTCACTCATGTCCTTTGCCCACTTTTTGATGGAATTGTTTATTTTTTTCTTGCTGATTTGTTCAACTTCCTTGTAGATTCTTGATACTAGTCCTTTGTGGTATGCATAGTTTCCAAATATTTTCTCTCATTCTGTGGGCTGTTTACACTGAGTATTATTTCTTTTGCTGTGCAGAAGCTTTTTAATTTAATTAGGTCCCCCATGAGTTTTTAAAAGTACCAGAACCATAATCAATGAAAGAAAAAAATGATGTATTACATTGTATTAAAATTTAAAACTTCTGCTCTGTAAGACACTGTTAACAACAACAAAAATAAGTCATGAATTGAAAAAAAATATTAATAACATTTGTCTTGTAAAAGCCTCATATCCAAAATCCAGTTTAAAAGCTCTTAAAATTCAGCAAATAAAAAAAACTACCCATTTAAAAATCGGTTTAAAAACCTGAAGACATCTCACCAAAGAAGATATACAAATGGCAAATAAGCCTATGGAAAACCAAAAACCAGAATGCCTCTCCTCCTCCACAGGATCCCAGCTCCTCACTAGCTAGGGATCAAAGATGGATGGAGAATGAATCTGATGAATTGATAGAAACAGACTTCAGAAAGTGGGTAATAACAAACTTCTCAGAGCTAAAAGAACATGTGCTAACCCAATGCAAAGAAACTAAGAACCTAGAAAAAAAGGTTAGATGATATGCTAACTGGAATAAACAGCTTAGAGAAGAATATAAGCAACTTGATGGAGCTAAAAAACACAGCACGAGAACTTCACGAAGCATACACAAGTTTCAATAGCCGAATCGATCGAGCAGAAGAAAGGATATCAGAGATTGAAGATCAACTCAATGAAATGAAATGAGAAGACAAAAATAGAGAAGAGTGAAAAGAAATGAAAAAAGCCTCCAAGAAATATGAGACTATGTGAAAAGACCTAATCTACGTTTGACAGGTGTACCTGAATGTGATGGAGAGAATGAATCCAAGCTGGAAAACATTTTTCAGGATATTATCCAGGAGAACTTCCCCAACTTCTCAAGTCAGGCCATCATTCAAGTCCAGGAAATACAGAGAACACCACAAAGATATTCCTCAAGAAGAGCAACCCCAAGGCACATAATCAACAGATTCACCAGGGTTGAAATGAAGGAAAAAATGCTAAGGGCAGCCAGAGAGAAGATCAGGTTACCCACAACGGGAAGCCCATCTGACTCACAGCGGATCTCTCGGCAGAAACCCTACAAGCCAGAAGAAAGTGGGGGACCAATATTCAATATCCTTAAAGAAAAGAACTTTCAAACTAGAATTTCATATCCAGCCAAACTAAGCTTCATAAGTGAAGGAGAAAGAAAATCCTTTATGGACAAGCAATTGCTGAGAGATTTCGTCACCACCAGGCCTACCTTACAAGAGCTCCTGAAAGAGGCACTAAACATAGAAAGGAACAACTAGTACCAGCCACTCCAAAAATGTACCAAATGGTAACGACCATCAACACAATGAAAAAATTGCATCAACTAACAGGCAAAACATCCAGCTAGCATCAAAATGGCAGGATCAAATTCACATATAACAATATTAACCTTAAATGTAAATGGGCTAATTGCCCCAATCAAAAGAAACGGACTGGCAAATTGGATAAAAAGTCAAGACCCATCCGTGTGCTGTATGCAGGAAACCCATCTCATGTGCAAGGACACACATAGTCTCAAAATAAAGGGATGGAGGAAGATTTATCAAGCAAATGGAGAGCAAAAGAAAGCAGGAGTTGCAATCCTAGTCTCTGATAAAATGGACTTTAAACCAACAAAGATCAAAAGAGACAAAGAAGGGCATTACATAATGGTAAAAGGATCAATGCATCAAGAAGAACTAACGATCCTAAATATATACACACCCAATACAGGAGCACCCAGTACATAAAGCAAGTTCTTAATGACCTACAAAGAGACTTAGCTTCCCAAACAATAATAGTGGGAGACTTTAACACTCTACTGTCAATATTATACAAATCAACAAGACAGAAAATTAACAGGGATATCCAAGACTTGAACTCAGATCTAGACCAGGCAGACCTAATAGACATTTACAGAAATCTCCACCTCAAATTCACAGAATATACATTCTTCTCAGCACCACATCACACCTACTCTAAAATTGACCGCATAATTGGAAGTAAACCACACTCGTCAGCAAATGCAAAAGAACAGAAATTATAACAAACAGTCTCTCAGACCACAGGGAAATCAAATTTGAACTCAGAATTGAGAAACTAACTCAGAACCGCACAGCTTCATGGAAACTGAACAACTGGCTCCTGAATGTTGACTGGATAAACAATGAAATGAAGGCAGAAATAAAGATGTGCTTTGAAACCAACGAGAACAAAGACACAACATACCAGAATCTCTGGGACACATTTAAAGCTGTCTCTAGAGGGAAATTTATAGCAATAAATGCCCACATGAGAAGCAAGGAAAGATTTAAAATTGACACCCTATTGTCAAAATTGAAAGAGCTAGAGGAGCAAGATCAAAAAAAAAAACTCAAAAGCTAGCAGAAGACAAGAAATAAGTAAGATCAGAGCAGAACTGAAGGAGATAGATAGGGACACAAAAAAAAACCTTCAAAAAATCAATAAATCCAGGAGCTGGTTTTTTGAAAAGACCAGCAAAATAGACAGACCCCCTAGCTAGATTAATAAAAAAGAAAAGGGAGAAGAATTAAATAGATGCAATAAAAAAGATAAAGGGGATATCACCATTGATTCCACAGAAATACAAACCACCATCAGAGATTACTACAAATAACTCTATGCACATAAACCAGTAAACCTAGAAGAAATGGATAAATTCCTGGACACTTACACCCTCCCAAGCCTAAACCAGGAAGAAGTTGAAACCTTGACTAGACCAATAACAAGGGCTGAAATTGAGGCAGCAATTAATAGCATACCAACCAAAAAAGGCCCATGTCCAGACGGGTTCACAGCTGAATTCTACCAGATGTACAAAGAGGAGCTGGTACCATTCCTTCTGAAACTATTCCAAACAATAAAAAAAGAAGGAATCCTTCCCAAATCATTTTATGAGACCAACATCATCCTGATACCAAAACCTGGCAGAGACTCAACAAAAAAAGAAAACTTCAGGCCAATATCCATGATGAACATAGAGGCAAAAATCTTCAATAAAATACTGGCAAACTGATTGCAGCAGCACATGATAAAGCTTATCCACCATGCTCAAGTAGGCTTCATTCCAGGGATGCAAGGCTGGTTCAACACACACAAATCTATAAAGGTAATCCACCACAAAAACAGAACCAAACACAAAAACCACATGATTATCTCAGTAGATGCAGAGAAGGCCTTCAACAAAATTCAACAGCCCTTTATGCTAAAAACTCTCAATAAACTAGGTATCGAAGGAACATATCTCAAAACAATAAAAGATATTTATGACAAATCTACAGCCAATATCATACTGAATGGGCAAAAACTGGAAGCATTCCCTTTGAAATCCAGCACTAGACAAGGATGCCCTCTCTCACCACTCCTATTCAATATCATATTGGAAGTTCTAGCCAGAGCAATCAGGCAAGAAAAAAAAACGGAATTCACTTAGGAAAAGAGGAAGTCAAATTGTCTCTATTTGCAGACAACATGATTGTATATTTAGCAGACCCTGTCATCTCAGCCCAAAATCTCCTTAAACTGATAAGCAACTTCAGCAAAATCTCAGGATACAAAATCAACGTGCAGAAACCACAAGCATTCCTATACGCCAATAACAGACTAACAGAGAGCCAAATCAACAGCAAACTCCCATTCACAATTGCTACAAAGAGAATAAAATACCTAGGAGTACAACTAACAAAGGATGTAAAGGACCTCTTCAAGGAGAACTACAAACCACTGCTCAAGGAAATAAGAGAGGACACAGACAGATGGAAAAACATTCCATGCTCATGGTTAGGAAGAATCAATATTGTGAAAATGGCCATACTGCCCATAGTAATTTATAGATTCAACGCTATCCTCATCAAGCTACCAATGACCTTCTTCACAGAACTGGGAAAAAAAACAACTTAAACTTCATATGGAACTAAAAGAGAGCTCACATAGCCAAGACAATCCTAAGCAAAAAGAACAAAGCAGGAGGAATCACGCTACCTGATTTCAAACTGTACTACAAGGCTACAGTAATCAAAACAGCATGGTACTGGTACCAAAACAGAGATAGAGACCAATGGAACAGAACAGAGGCCCTGGAGGCAATGTCACACATCTACAATCATCTGATCTTTGACAAAACTGACAAAAACAAGCAATGGGGAAAGGATTCCCTGTTTAATAAAAGGTGTTGGGAAAACTGGCTAGCAGTGTGCAGAAAGCAGAAACTGGACCCCTTCCTGACACCTTACACTAAAATTAACTCCAGATGGATTAAAGACTTAAACATAAGACCTAACACCATAAAAACCCTGGAAGAAAACCTAGGCAAAATCATTTAGGACATAGGCATAGGCAAGGACTTCATGACTAAAACACCAAAAGCATTGGCAACAAAAGCCAAAATAGACAAATGGGACCTAATTAAACTCCATGGTTTCTGTACAGCAAAAGAAACAGTCATTGGCATGAACCAACAACTGACAGAATGTGAAAAAATTTTTGCAATCTACCCACCTGACAAAGGGCTAATATCCAGAATCTACAAAGAACTAAAACAAATTTACAAGAGAAAAACAAACAAACCCATCCAAAAGTGGTAGAAGGATATGAACAGACACTTTTCAAAAGAAGATATATATGAGGCCAACAAACATATGAAAAAATGCTCATCATTACTGATTATTAGAGAAATTAAAATCAAAACCACATGAGATACCACCTCATGCCAGTTAGAATGGCGATCATTAAAAATCTGGAGACAACAGATGCTGGAGAGGATGTGGAGAAATAAGAACACTTTTGCACTGTTGGTGGGAGTGTAAACTAGTTCAACCATTGTGGAAGACAGTGTGGAGCTTCCTCAAGGTCCTAGAAATAGAGATTCCACTTGACCCAGCAATCCCATTACTGAGTATATATCCAAAGGATTATAAATCATTCTATTATAAAGACACATGCATTTGCATGTTCATAGCGGCACTGTTTACAATAGCAAATACCTGGAACCAACCCAAATGCCCATCAACGATAGACTGGACAAGGAAAATGTGGCACATATGCACCATGGAATACTATGCAGCCATAAAAAATGATGAGTTTGTGTCCTTTGTAGGGACATGGATGATCCTGGAAATCACCCTCACTGGCCCAACTCAGGGATATGGCTTTGGGAGCTGTTCCTACCAAGATTAGATTTTTTGTATTCCATTAGACAATTTCCAGAGATTTAAATTGGGAGCTGCTTTTTAAAAATCATTCTTAACAGTGTTAGTTGTTTATCTGGAAAATAAGAGCATAGAGTTTCACACCGCCATTTGACAGTAGTAAGTTTCATGCAGTTCCCATTGTTGGTGTTTATACCTTCCTTTTTCCATTACATACTCTGGTCCCTTTATACTTACCCAGCTCCTCAGCTGGTCAGTATTCTTCTCCTGTGGCAGGGACCGTTATTCTAATGCCATCGAGCCCTTGAAAGTCCTACTATTTTGATTTTCTGCAGTCTCGCGTTGACCTTGATCACTAGAGTGGGCAGTAAAAGGAGAGGTTCCCCTGATCCTGTCTGCCTGCCACTGTTATGAAGTAGCAATCCAATTTATGTTTCATTCAAAGGATCCATCACTCTAGCCAAAAGAGTAACCAGCTGCCTTTACCTTTTGATTCAATTGAATGAGAAACCCCAAATGGTAGGCTCAACTTCCAGTTCAGTGGAAACATTATTTTGTTCCCCGGTGGAATAATTTCTCTTTTCATATCAAGGTTACTTAAATAAGCAGGACCCAAAACTAAAAAAAAAAAAAAAAAAAAAAAAATTGGGAGTGGGTTATTAGGGGTATTGGTGAACAATGACACTCCCACTTCCTCCCTTGGCTACAGGAGAAGTCATTCTGGTTACAAGAAAGCCAGGCCCATATGCTGGTTGCTGGTACTAAGCACCTACCCTTCTTGCTGGACAGTGTTTCAGAATAGCATGGTGTTGTCATCAAGACGATACTGTCATGAATCCTCAGTGGACCACGTGGCTACTCTATAGAGCCAGATGTTTCTGGGTTATGGGCATATTGTAAGACCAAAGAATCCAAATTGCCTCACGTCTTTTTTTTTTTTTTTTTGAGATGGAGTTTCATTCTTGTTGCCCAGGTTAGAGTACAATGGACCGATCTCAGCTCACTGCAACCTCTGCTTCCTGGTTTAAGTGATTCTCCTGCCTAAGCCTCCCAAGTAGCTGGGATTGCAGGCATGTACCATCATACCCAGCTAATTTTGTATTTTTAGTAGAGATGTTGGTCAGATTGGTTCGAACTCCCGACCTCAGGTGATCAACCCGCTTCGGCCTCCCAAAGTGCTGGGATTATAGGCATGAGCTACTGTGCCCGACCTGCCTCACCTCTTCTACTTTAAAATTTGTCTCTTAGCCATAAACAATATTACATGGAAAAAATGACCATGAATAAAGTATTCTGTCAGTCCATGCATGGTTCTGCAGCAGAAACAAAGCAGACACTATAGGAAATTCCATAAAAGAAATAAATGTCTCTCCCACTAAAGAAGCATTACCAAGTTGCCCATGATGGACAGAGTCTAATATAATTGGCCTATCATCATGTGGTCAGTAGGTTTTCCAGGGAACAAAGCCATACTGGGCATTCGGCATAGTTGCTGCTGGTAGAAAAATCATTGCCCGAAAGTGGAAGAAATTAGAAAACTGGGAAGTTCATGCTGCTGAGCCCATGCCACGGAAGTATTTGTGTTCATGAGCCTCCGGTGACTGGGGAAAGGAGCCAACTCCCATGCTCAAAATAGGCCAGGCTTTGCACTTATCCCCCGGGTCTTTCCAGGCTCTAATTGGCTGAATATTAGCATCACGTGGGAAGATTTTAGGAGTGACCGATGCCCAGGTCACAGCTCCAACTGGCTATATAAGAATTTCTGGGCCAGGCGCAGTGGCTCACACCTGTAATCCCAGCACTTTGGGAGGCCGAGGCAGGTGGATTACCTGAGGTCAGGAGTTCGAGACCAATCTGGCCAACATGGTAAAACCCCGTCTCTACTAAAAGCACAAAAATTAGCTGGGTGTGGTGGCAGGCGCCTGTAATCCTAATTACTCGAGAGGCTGAGGCAGGAGAATCACTTGAACCCAGAAGGTGGAGGTTGCGGTCGAGCCAAGATTATGCCATCGTGCTCCAGCCTGGGCAACAACGGCAAAACTCCATCTCAAAAAAAAAAAAAAAAAAAAAAAAAAAAGAATTCTGGGGATGGGACCCAAGCAGCAGTAATGTTTAAAACCTTTCAGGTGATCCCAGTACACAGCCATAGTTGTAGAAACACAGGGTTAGCTATGGACATGGGGAGCATGAGACGGTGTCAGGGCCGGGTAGAAACTACTCCAAGAGAGTGGTTACAGGATGCAAGAGGTGCAGATCTGTGAGAGCTGAGGCCTCCAAAGCCAGCAGGGCTCCATCCGTGCTTGGGGGTTCCAATAACGGTAG
The DNA here is from genome assembly GCA_036589455.1 of Ateles fusciceps. Taxonomy (NCBI): domain Eukaryota; kingdom Metazoa; phylum Chordata; class Mammalia; order Primates; family Atelidae; genus Ateles; species Ateles fusciceps. The sequence continues at coordinate 3,602,306 of JAZHEH010001180.1, read as the reverse complement.
CACATCAAAGTCCACTCCATTCTCAGGTGCGGCTTTCTCCAAAGGAGTAGAATAGAGAGCACAGAAACAAAATAAAACCTAGAGGAAGACTGCATGCTTGGGGAACCATGGGAAGACGGACTCTGAACCTTCTCACAACAGCTGTTCAACCACATTGAAGAAAATAACTTGTCTCCTCATGCGCTTTCACTTACCAAAATAAACTCCAATTAAAACAGAGATTTGGAAGTAAAAGTTAGCAATAAATGTAGTAGATTAAAATACCGGTGTTGTTTTCTTTTTATTTTGTAAACTTGGAGTGGAGAATATGTTTAGAATTATTAACTGAAACCCAGACTCCACAAAGGGAAATATTTGTGAATTTAATAACATAGATATTAAAGACCATTGTATGCCCAAAATATCACCCTAAACAAAGATAAAAGTAAAACAAATTGTTTAAAAATATGTGTAGTCATTTAACAAAGTACTAATTTCCTTGACAAGGAAACTATCATGAATCGGGAGAATTAAAATACTGACAAATTTTAATAAAGAAATTAGCAAAGAATTTTGACAAACAAATCATGGAAAAAGAGCAGATGGTCAATAAATAGATGAAGATGTATTCAACATCAGCTGTTGGCTGGGCAGTCACTGTCACTCTCACATTCCATGCAGAGCAGTGGTTGCAGCCACAGGTCTTGGGGAGAACGTGCCTTGGTGTGAACCCCGGCTCCACCTTTGTGATGGCAAACAGTCCTGAACTAAAAGCAGAAGAACCCTCAGTGGTGAGATGGAGACTGCCTGCCCGAGAGGTGTTGTGGTCTTGAGGGGCCTGGGCAGGAAGGAAGAGTCCTCACATTTCCTGACAAGAAATCACCCATCTCTCAGGAAGACTTGGGTTTCTCCTCCCAGGACAGTTGCTTCAGTCGTAAGGATTGAACAGTATGTAAGATCAATAGGAAAAGGAAGGCAAAGCCATTCCACTTGTAAGAAATGAGAGCTCCAAGGCCAGGAGATCGCCTAAGTGGGCCTGGAGGTCCTTTCCCAGGGGGACCTTTTTCTTTGTTAAAGGAAGCCCACCCCCACCTAGGCAGGGTCTGCCCACAACCCAGGCTCCCAAACATACCCTCTTCCTCCCACAAATTATGAGATCCTGTATAGAGATGCTCTCAGAGGACCAGCACATTAATTAGAGTTCTTCAGCCTGGTGAGAATGCCAGCACAAACTATTCCTGGAAATAGATTTTATTTAAGGAAAATCAACTCAGAAACGACATCAAGATGGTAAAACAAGCATATTGACCTCCTTTCCTTCCACATCCCTTAAAATGACAGAATACTTCACACACCTACACACACATACTCACACCTACACACACATTAATGCATCACATACTCCTACACACACCCACACACATTCACACCTACACATCACACACTGCTTCACATACTCACACCCACAGATACTCTCTCTCACTCACACGCTCATAATCCATACTCATACACACCCACGCACATTCACACATGCCTGCACACACTCACACTCACATGCACATACACTCATGTCCATACAGTCATAGCTAAATATCTTAGGTGGCTTCTCCCACAGAGCCTAAGTTTTCCAGCAAGCTTTCTTTATCTAAACACTTCTTTAATATTTTTACTTTATTTTATGAAGTTAGTACATGTACATGGCACTTTTAGAAAATAGAGAAAGCTCTAAAATATTGCTGAGAGAAATTAAAGACCTGAGTAAGATTCTTGGGACAGAAGATTTAATATTGTTAACATGACTATTCTCCCACAATCAAACCATGTGGATTCAACGCAATCCCAGTGAAAATCGCAACAGGCTATATTGTAGAAATTGGCAAGCTGATTCTAAAATTTATACTGAAATGCAAATCATCTAAATCAGCTAAACAGGTGTGAAGAAAAGAACAAAGTTGGAGGACTAACACTTCCTGGTTTTAAGACTTCTTATAAAGCGACAGTAATCAAGACAGCATGATATTGGCGTCAAAGTAGACAGACCAATGGAACAGAACAGAGTCCAGAAGGCAATACACACAGACGGACAACTAATCTTCAACAAAGGCAACTGCAAAGCAGATCACTGGAGAAAAGATAGTTTTCAACAAATGGTGCTGGAACAATTGAATATCCGTATGTGGGCACACACACACACACACAAATGGGCTTCTATCTGCTCCATACCTTGAACCACATGAAAAAATCAGCTCAAACTGAGTGGCAGACCTAAGCTTAAAACCTAAAACGATAACACTTCTGGGAGAAAACATTTGTGACCTTGGATATCAGGTTAACAAATTGGATTTCATCAGAATTAGAACTCTCTTTTGCAAAAGACTCTGTTAAAAGAATGACAGTGAAATGATGAACTCAGAAAGAACTCAATAACAAGAAAAACAAACAACTCCACAAAAAAATACGGTCAAAATTGCGTAGAGTATAGTACGAAAACGAAAGGGGGTAGACAGCTTTACAGTGGAGTAAGGGAGCAAACACTCTCTCACTAGGAGATGAAGGTCAACATCTACAGAGATAAGCTGTGTTGATACTATGTGACCTTGATGATATGGGATGAGAATAACACTTTATCTCTGTGGTCTCCTCCCCCAAAACCCATAACCTCTACTCTATCTGATGCAACTCTCCATCAGAGTCAGACAGGCATTTGGAAGTTTCAGAGGGAGAAGGAAGTGACACCTACAGATGCCTGCAGGTCTTTTAAAACTCCACCGAAGACAAGAAGAAAATATACTTGAAAAATACTCAAGAAGGGGTTAGCTGAAACATAAAATATTTGTCACCATCACTGCAGTTTACAAGATTCTCATCCCATAACATCAAGGGCACATACTATCAACATGACTTACCTCTGTTGATGCTAACCTTCATCTTCTGGGTGAGGAAGTTGGTTAACCTATGAAATTTACTGAAGCATAGTCTCCCAATTTGGTCAATCCTGTCTAAGACCAGAAGAGAAGAGCAGCAGCCTTCTTAGAGTCCTATCTATATCTAAATCCCATGGCAATCTAAATGTATGAAAATCACAAAGACCTTCTAGGAGGCCTGGCCAGGTGTTCCTGGAGACTGAGAAGGGCTGTGGATCTATAGGTCCATATTCATCTGAAGTGTTGCTAGAAAATCTATATTTCAGAGCAACTGTAAAAAAGAAATTTTGGAGATTAGTGAAAAACATTATTTAGAAATTCAACCACCAGCTCTATGCAAGACATTTCAGACTTTTCCATTATTAGTCTTGATTTACTCTTGTGATTCAAAACCAAATTTCTGATGTCTGCAGACAGCCAACAGTGGGATGGTCCACCCTCGCCTCAAGCACATGTTCTATCCCGGCCTCAGCGTTGGCTCCGGCCCCACTGGCCAGCCACCCCTGCCCTGCGTCATCCCTCCAGGGTCTTGTTCAGGAAAAGCCTCAGTCATCTCTAAGGCCAGCTCCTCCTCCTTCCTTCTGTTTCCACACGAAGCTCTGGCCTTGATTTCTTTGAAAGGTCTCTCCGGATCACCATCCTTCCGCATTCCTAAGCATCTTCAAGACCACTCCTGCCAGACTGCATGCTTTTAAAGCCTTGCTCTAAAGAGCCCCCATTGCTCCTGGCAGACCCCGCCTCTTGTGTGCCTGCCATGTCACTTTCAGGAACCTCCACTATGTGCTACCATCGAGTCAAGCATTACGTACAGACCCCGTGTTCACTCTGAATGGCGCCTCCCCAAACTCCCCCTCCTGGGCATCCCGTCCAGAAAGCCTGGCATCCTGATTGCTGCCACCTCTCCCCGCAGCACGTTTTGGCCCACACAACTGCTTGCTGGTGATCCTCCCGTCTGCTCTGCTTTTCCTCCTCCCTGCTCCCCTTATTTAACCTTCCTCGGCCTGCGGTGCCCAGCCTGGATTTCAGCCTAGGCATCTTCCCATTCCTGAAAACCTAACACAATTTTACCCTAGCTCAGAATTTAGCAGTAGGGCCTTTAAATGCCATTCTTTTGACATAAGATTGTGCTTACATTTCATGATGGACAAGGAAGGGAGATATTTTTATTACCCTGTTTTACAGAAGAGGAAACTGAGGCTCAGAGCGGTTCAGTGACTTGCTCAAGGGGCACCTCAGAAGCCGCGGATTCAGGATTCCAATCCCGATCACTAAGCTTGTGCACTCAGAACTTTCCATCAACCTGACGTTTGTGCCTACAGTTCCCTGGGGGATCTGAGTAAAAGAAAGGGGCTGGAGGGGAGGCAGGCCATCCTTTGCACCATGCTCCAAACTTTCCTGTCTGTTTTATGTTGACCTTTCATGATGCTGTTTGAACAGATACAAGCTTAGAAACTATGGCCGTGGACCCTGCTACTGAACGATGTGGGGGTCAGGACCATGTCTGCTCTCCTAATCTCAAAGTGCAAAGCACCTCGCAGAGCACAAAGTGGGTACCACATACCTGCTCATAGGGTTGTCATTTAAGCTGAAAATTGGGCAGAGAAAGGATGACATGCTCAAGAACTCACACCTAAAAACCTAGTCAGTGGTACGTGGTGGTTTTAAACATGCCTGGCTCTCACTCGCGACAGGTGCAGTTCATCTTCCCGCTGCTCCTTGCATCTGGGCTCCATGACTTGTTGACAAAGAGAACATGGTGAGGGTGGGGCACCGTGCCAATTTCTGAGCAGGTCCAGACTTTAGGAAAAAACATCTTCCACATACTGTCTCCTAGATGTGCTCTTGGAGCCTAGCTTCATGCCAAGGGGAAGCCGCAGCCCCCACCAATCCTACCACAGAGAGAGCAGCAACTTGCCCGCAGCATGCACGCGTCTCCTGGAAGTGAATCTGCCCACGCCGCCCAGCGGACACCGCAGGCGAGGGCTGAGCAGGGAGAACTGCTCAGCCCGAGTCCTACCCAAGTTGCAGATTCCTGAGCAAAATAACTGATGAGTATTGTTTTAAGCCACTAAATTTTGGGGTGGTTTGTCGCATGGCCATAGATCATCAGAGCAGATGTCACTGGCAACGGAACAGAGAAGCGACAGGAAAGAAAGTCCGGAGAATTTCCAACTGTGTCGGTCGACTCAGCTGCCAGACTCATCACCAGGGACTGTGTGGTTTCCACAGCAGGCAGTCACTTCTCATAGTGCGGGAGGCAGGGGTGGGCGGGGGTGCAGGACAAGGTGGGTGCCAGCAGATCTGCTGTGTGGTGGAAACCGGCTTCCTAGCTTGGAGAGGCTGTCTCTTCTCTCTGCCCCTCTATACCTGACTGTGACCAAATCTCGGCTTCTTACAGGGAGCCCAGCCAGATTGGCTTAGAGCCCACCTAACAGTCTCATTTTAACTCAGTTGCCTCTGCTGAGACCCTATTTCCAAATAGGGTCACATTCTGAAGTGCTGGAGGTTAGGACTTCAGCGGATCCTTTCAGGGAGGACACCGTTCAGCCTGTATCACTGGGATGGATGAGGGGTGAGAGCAGCTTTTACTGCTTTCATATGAACACATAAATAAAGTGCCTCCTAATGCTGCAGGTGCCCCTCTAGGGAGGGGATTGATGTGTTCAGCTTGGCTTATTCTCAAGAGCTGCCTTTCTGAGAGCAGAATGTGCAGCTACCACAGGCCTGGGATCTCCATGGACACGAAGGTGCCCAAGACTGTGACCTCCCTGAGAAGAAACAGGCCCTGCCACATACCCTGTTGACATTCTGACATCGCAAGGGAGTTGGCTGTTTTATTGAGCACATAGTACATGCAGCAGTGGCTTTGCATAGATGCCCTGTGTAATCCTTGCAGCAATGCTGGACAGAGGGATGAGATTTGATGCCTGTTCTGCCAGCGGGGGAGACAGGCACAGCAGGGTCCTGTGGCTAACGAGGGACAGGGCCAGGCTGCAAGCCCAGGCAGCACAGCTTAGAGGCCCTGCCCTTAGCAGCCACACAGTGCTGCCCATGGGGCTTGTCTCAGTGCCCAACACCAAAGGCAAAAAGGAAGAAGAAGCGGGGAACCATTCTCCAAAGCGGTTTTCATATCCAAATTGTGAATGAGAACATTCATACCTGAGAAATGAAGAAAGTGACCTTACATATTCATATTTTAAAACATGCCTTAAAACCTTGAATTGTGCCTGGCAGGCTGTGAGGTTCGCATTACCACTGGTGACCCAAAGACACTGGCCTGCGCTCTTCCAAGCGGCTGATTTTATGGGTGAGAAACAATGAAGAAGTTAACAGAAAATATAGTCAAATTGCAATAAATCCTAGCAAAAAAAAATGGAGAGTGTGGTAAAGGAATACAACGCAGAGATCATTAGGTAGAGTCCTTGGGCAGGCGGTTGTGTGTGAAGGCGCAAGAGGAATGCACTGGGTCAAGTCTTACCCCGAAGTCTGCTGCTCTGTTAATTACATCAGTGGTCCTCAAGCGGACTCACGCACCAGAATCATTGGGGCGGGGCGGGTGGGGGACTTGTTAAACACAGACTGCGGGGCCCCACCCAGAGTTTCTGATTCAGCAGGTGGGTGGGGCCCAAGAACGTTCATTTCTAAAAATGCTGCTGCTCCTGATCCAGGGACCCCACTTAGAACCAGTTGTAACCCCCCCACTGGAGTCTCCTTTCTCCATTCTCCCATGTTCAAGGTTTCCTTCTTAAATGTCAGAACAACAAAAGCAGGAGAATGGGACTTGAGATAATTCAGCCTCTTCCCAGCACAGCGCTCCCAGCCCATGTCTCCCAGTGGCCGGATAGGTGGCTTCCACGTACACAGGAGGACTCACAATGAATGACGGCCCCAGCAGAGCAGCAGCTTCCTGAGACTGATGACCTCATCAGTCCAGACATTAAGGGCTGCCCCAGCTTTCCAGGAACTGCTCTTTTCTGCTCACATAAAAATAGCCATTTCTCATCAACTATTTAGTGGGGCTCGGATCCCATCAGGAACCATTAGCCACATGAAATGGGAGCTTTGTTGTTGGTTAGGGGAAGTGGATGGAAGGGAGGAATCAAAGCCAAAGTCACATTTCCCTCATTATATTTCAGGGGAGGGAGGTATTTTAGCCCTCAATCAGCCAGTGTGAGCTAAGCCCCCAGCTGGGAGCCGGGAGGACGAGCTGAGTGCGGGGGCTGGCCTCTGCCCCCCGCCGACTGGCACCAGCTGCAGGCGGAGCCTGGAGTGCACAGTGCTCCGTTCCCCACCAGGGTGAGAGGAGCCTATTCTCCGCCTTCCCTTTGAAATTTTACATCGCAAGAAGGCGATTCTCTGCTCAGTTTAGCCTGGCTGTGGTATCGCCAGAACCCCAGTGAGTTTCCCATTTCTACATCCTGTCCTACACAGTGCTCTAAAAGCACTCTAAAAAAAGAATGCCTGTTCCTCAGCATTGGGTTTGCAAAGAGAGACCCCTAGAAGCTCTAGGACTTGCAGCATCGTGTGCTTGCAAATTTGGAAGAGTTTAGGAATTTAATGTGGACATATAAATTGCACTAATAGGCTGTGTGTGTGTGTGTGTGTGTGTGTGTGTGTGTGTGTGTGCGCGCGCGCATGCGCACAGACACCCCTCTTATGTGGCTTCTTTTGAAAGGATTTCCAAGCTTTCTTTCCAAATGTTAATGCTGCTGTGTTCACTTCTCCCAGGCCCCAGCATTCAGGTTTAAAAAATGGATTTCCACTATTTTATTCGTTTGTTTAGACAGGTCGTTTTGTTGCACACTTACACTACACATGAGCACCTCTTAAATATAAAAATTTAGTCCACCCCAATCTTGCCTTTTCTTTTTCAGGCCCCTAGGAAAAAATGCTGCTGAGATCATCCAGGACTCAAATTAGGTAAGGGGTAAAATGACTCTCAGCTTTCCATCTAAAACATATCTAAATTTCTTTATTAGGTGATGATATTTGAGGCTTCTTCCAAGAACTCAACTAATCTTAGGTGTCATCAGAGAGTGTGGACATTTTTGCTGAGACGTGAAATGTATGCAAACCCTTAAACCCATAGTGGTTCCTGCCACATGGTACCTCCCTGTTCACTAAGCCTGCAGCAGTCTCCCCTGAAAAGCTGGTGCCTGCTGTCAGGCGCTGTGGCAGTTCAAGGGAAGGACCAGCCCTTGTGCTCCGTCACATCCTGACACATCCTGACACATTAGTGTGTCATTAATGACACATTAATGCCTCCTCCCAAGTAGGGAGGAGGTGTGACAGCCATGCCTCTCAATGACGGAGAAGAGTGAGTGTATTCTTCAGGGTCCGCCAGAGAAACAGAATCAGTGGGTGTGTAAACGTAGAGAAAGAAGACCTGGCTCTCATGAGAAGGGATGCTGACAGGTCCCCAGATGTGTTATTTTCAAGGTAGAAATCCCTTCAAACTTCCAGTTTGAAGTCTGGCAAGCTTGAGACTCAAGAAAACTGATGTTCAGTTTGAGTCTGAAAACAGGAGAAGACCAATGTCTCAGCTCATGCAGTCGGGTGGACGTTCCCTCTTACTCAGCCTTTTTGCTCTCTTTAGGACCTCTGTGGGCTGGATGAGGTCTCCTCCTCGGGGATGCTCCCTGATTTACTAAGTCCACCACTTCAAATGCCAGTCACATCCAGAAACACCCTACACACACACCCAGAATAATGTTTGGCCAAATATCTGGGCACCCTGTGGCCGAGTCAAGTTGAAACATGAAATCAACCATTATACTAGGTATGTGAGAGGTCACGGGATGCCCCCAGATGCAATGCCCTGGGCAGGCATGTGGGGTTCACTGGACATCTGAGGGGCAGCAGAACCTACAGGTGCTGCAGACTCTGCTAAGGGGACAGCTTCACCTGCCAAAACTTCCAGCCCCAGACAGTTTCTGAGAGCTGCGGCCATAACACGGTCACCTCACCCCAGCATGGCTACATGCAGTCAAATTTTCCGGACCATTCCCTCTAGACTGCCCCAGGAGCTTGTATGACCAGGCACTGCCTGTCATTTCCACTTGATGAGCTGTGTTTCCACCTGATGTAGCTGTGGTTCAAGGCAGTGTTGGCTCATGGGGCTCAGCCACACCTTGGAGGTCAGAGATCAGCTCCACCAGCCACCTGGCCGCCTGCGATCCACATGTCAGGGTAATTGTCTCCATGTAACCCACGTGCTCAGCAGCCACTTCTCCAGATGTGCTGGTCTTTGTGGAATACAAAACACTGATGGCCTGGATTGGGCTTGGGAGACGTCTCTGCAACTCTGCATAAATGTGTTCCAGCCTCTTACAGGATTTGGAAGATTTGAAGTTCAAAATCTTTTCTCCCCTAGTTCTTTCTCAGCACTAACTTCTCAGGGTCCTTCCCTATGTTTCTTCTGGACCCTGAGGAAGTCAGCACTCCAGGCCATGTGAGGCTTCAACCCCTTGTCCAGCTATGGAGCAGAATGTACCCTGCAAAGGGGAAATTTGTGATCTGGAAGGTCCCGTGCTTCCCCAGGCCTGAGAAGCTTCATCTCCAGTGGAGATGGTTGAGAGAGATAGTGAGGGGCCTCCTTCAGGATTTGTGTGCAAAGAAAGCCTCTCATCTACCAGGATGGGCAGTCAGACGGGTACACCATCTGCAGCAAGCCTGCAAGAAAGCCGTCTGTCTGGCTCCTGCAGCACACACAGGAGTCTGCATAGTGAGCCTGGGTGCAGGTGGGCCTGGGGGCTGCGGTGCTGAGCCCAGCCTCCATTCCCCTCCTATACCTGGGATCCTGGAGGCAGGGGCACTGTCCTCCCCAACAGTAGTCACAGGATGTGTGTTGATTTCCACCCCTGCTATCTGGAGGGTTTTGTATCTACTTTTTCTGTGGGTGCTTCTCCTCAGCATTAAAGACAAAAAACAAAAGTAGCCATACGTCATGGCTGAAAAGAGACAGAGATTGTCAAGCCTGGCCCTGGGCTCCCCACCTGGGACTCCACAGCCTCCCCATCCCCCAGTCCTCCTCCCCACCCCACCATCTCTTCCTCATTCTACCTTCCCCACCCCATATCCCCCTTCCTCCCCACCCCAAATCCCTCTTCTTCCCCACCCCATATCCCTCTTCCTCCCCACCCCATATCCCCCTCCTCCCCACCCCACCTTACCCCCCGCTACCTCCACATCTCCCCTGCTCCCAGCCCTCCTCCCTGGCCCCATCTCCCCTATCCCACCCTGCACCTGGAGAGGAAGGTGACTCTGTGCCCACACCTCACACCTGGGAAGGGGACCCCTGGCTGTTGCCAGGCCAACCTTGCCTCCGCTCTGAAATGGGGCACTCCAGCGTGTTCTCTGCAGTTGCCTGGATGTGTCTGCTCTCTGTGGTCCATTACCCTGGCGAGAGGGCCACCCAGCTTCTGCAGTGACAGCCCCTGACTGCCCCCCCCAGGTGAAGCCCTCCCCCCCACGCCAGGGCTACAGCTCCCCTCAAAGCATAGAACTGTCCCTCCTCACGTCTGTACTGCCAGCCCCAGACCCTAAACCAACCTTGAAGTTCTTCCCCCGGGTCAGCTCCTCCTCACTGCCGGCCACCATCCCAGGGACACCGGCCACTTTCCTGACGCCAAGCCCCAGCTTCACCTTGCCACTGAGAGTTGCTTCCCCAAAACAGAGAGTGGTCAGCCTCCAGGACAAATTCCAGTTCCCAGCCTGGAAGATAAACAAACAAGGGCCCCTTGAAATGTTTTAGGTGGGAGTCCATCCAGATGAAAACCAAACTCAACTCCAGACCTCACCGAGCACCTCTGATGAGCCCCAGTGCCACAGAGGAGCAGAACTGTGTTCATGACCACAGCTATAAAGCGCTGGGCGGCACCGGGCTCCAGAGCCCTGCATTCAAGACCACAGCTATAAAGCGCTGGGCGGCACCGGGCTCCAGAGCCCTGCATTCAAGACCACAGCTGTAAAGCGCTGGGCGGCACCAGGCTCCAGAGTCCTGCATTCAGGCATCTCTGTCAACACTTTCCGACAAAGCAACAGGTCCCCATAGGGTTCAAACTCAGGTCTGCAGCTCCAGCAAGCAGGGAACCCCTCATTTGGCAGGAGATGTTCAATGTGACCAAATGGATGAACTTCTTTCTCTGGATCAACCAGGGACAGCCCCCACGCATTTGTGGATTTAGCTTCCAGACTCCCCCCGTCCTGCCCTCATGCATGGCTGATGATCTGAAGTACTGATTAACATTTCTTTAAAGTCAAATTTCTCAGCACATGTCAGGGTGGAAATTCTATCCGTCCTCCATATGCCGGGCATCATTCCACAGCAGCTGGATGGGGAGGAAAGCTTAATCTCTCGGAACCTGCATAATATCTTTATAAAGGTACAGCTGGGCGAATGTCATAAAAATGTTCAGTTGTGGGTGCTGAGATGTCAGATGCCTTGCGTGCTTCCTCACTGCCAGGACACACTCCAGGGAAGTCCCGGGTGCGCTTGAGGCCACATGACACAGAGAGAATGCAGGCAGCAATGCCTTGCCTTGGAAGGATGAAGCATTTACAATCTTGATCCTAGAAAAAAAAAAATTAAAAAACGACTGCCTTGAGAATGTGATGGATACTGCCCCTACAACCTGATGTTAAGCCAAGATTTCCTTAGAGCTCAGGAAAAATCATTTGAATGATGGGGGCTTTTGTTGATCCCTTCGTTTCTCTGAATAACTGTGGAACTCATATATCTGTGTTTCCCCCACAAGGATTGTCTGCCCCTGCCATTTGTGTTTTCTTTGTTATTTCTGCAGAGGCAGAACTGACTGCTGCCTTAAACACTTTTGACAAATATTCCTGGAGCTAAAACCAGCAGCACGAAAGCCACACCCAGGAACCAAGCTCCTGCTGCCTACTTGGGAAACCATGAAGTTCATTTTGCTCCCTGAATTCCTGCCAGGCACTGGTTTCATGCATTGCTCTTTGCACACGTATGAGATGGGGTTATGCTCAGGCACATGGGCAATCGGCACCCACTAGATATGACAGGTGAATCTATTATCTGCTCTGCATAGCATATTTCCCAACACTCCTCACTTAAAGCAACAATAATCTTTTATCACCTCTCACAGGTCCTATGGGTCAGAAATTCAGACAGGGAGTGGCAGGGTGGCCTGTCTTTGTTCCATGGTGCCTGGACCCTCCACTGGGGTACTCTAAGCAGAGACAGGGACCATCTGAAGGCTGTTTCCTTGTAGATCCGGTTGTCCATGCTGGTTGGCAGTTTTTAGCTAGAACACCCACACGTGGCTTCTCCTTGTGACCTGGGTTTCCACAGAAGACAGTGGCTGGGTTTTAAGAGCAAGTGTCCTAAGAGTGAGAGAGACAAGAGGCCAAAGCAGAAACTGTAATGACTTTGATGATCTGGTCACAAAGGCACACATGACCAACTCTGCCATATACTATTGATTTAAACAGTTACAAAGGCCTGCCTAGGTTCAAAAAGAGGGAACACAGCCCCCCCTACCCCCCCACAGTGGAGGATGGTCTATAGATAGGTCTGATCATCTTTGGAAAATGCAATCTACCCCAATGGCAGACAAGCAGAGCTGACTGTCCCATCCATCTCCTGCCGCCATGGTGTCTGTCAGCCTTGCTTAACGTCTCTCCAAAGCCCAGTTCTACGTCAAGACAGTCTCTGTGATTCTACTCAGTAAAGAGTGCTGAATGACCTGAGTCCTCTCTTGGGATTGCTTTTGTGCTTCTCTAAGATGAATATCCAGAATTTTAAAAAGGAAGAAAAATAGCTAGTGCCTTCAAGATCTCCCTTCACTGAATCATTACCGATTGAGCTAATGACCACTGATAGTGAACTGCAATTCCTCTGAGCTGACGGCGGGCACTGTGGTGAGTAATTGCTGGCATATTGCTTTACTATGTTCAAGATCTGCGTGGTGGAAATGGCTCATCACAAAGATGCATCACCCACGGAGAGGCCGCACTGCACGACGGCCTGCCTGGGGCAGCTACCTCAGCAGCCAATGGGAGCTCAACCTGGAGCTGCGCTGCTCCCAGTGACCATTCCCCCCTGTTTCTCCAGACACGCTGATGGTCACTGTCTCGGTGGGGCATGTACCAGGTATGGGGTAAGTGGGCCGCCATGATCTAAGCCCTAGGTCATGCCTCTGCAATGCTTCATGCATGATGGGCATGGCCCAACCAATCCAAAAAACCAGGCCCTGGGTGATGAGGCTTTTCTGTCTACCCACTAATTACAGTTTTTAGTGAGCTGTGTCTGGCCACAATTCCAAAATTCCATTCTGACAGCCTACACCATGTTCTCCAGCAAGGGAGTCCTTTACCACGCGTCAGTGTGCAGGATCAAGTAACACAGACAGATAGATCAAGGCCGTTGACAGTCTTTAATGAAGTGGCGGGGGCCGGAGCTGGGCAGGCTCCTCTCCAGGTCTTTGTTTTGCATGATGCAGGCCACGCTGGAGACTCAGTTGGTGGATCACAGAGGCATAACCCTGGGCACACAGACATTCAAATAATCTGACTCTCTTGGTTCTACAGAAGCAAACAGCACAGTGCGAGGGAGGATTTATGACTTCTTTCCGGCAGATTCTTATTTGCCTTGAAGAATCCAACAGAGGGCCGCTGGCTGGAGGAACCCACACGCTGCCAAGCATGAATCAACTCTGCAGAAAACCCACCAAGGACACTCTGTTGCAAGGGGACAGCTTTGAACTCCAGCTGCCACAGCTGGGGGAACATTTGATAGTGGAAAGCAATAAACAGCGGTGGGGGGAAGGTCATCTGGCTGAGAATATTTAGGAACGTTCCCCTATAGGCAGTAACACAAAACACATTTATATCTGATTGTCTCTCTTCCTGAATGATCAATTTCTGCCTGATGCTGACTAGGAACAGAAATATAGGCAAGCAGAATCCAGAACCCCAGGGTGGGGTGAAAACACTCTGTTTTTAAAGGACTTTGAACAACAACAAAGAGAGACAAAGAATTCCCCATGGCTATGGTGCCAGGAAGTGACCCACCAGTGCAGCTGCAGAAGAAAAACCATCCAGGGCTCAAGACCAAGGAGGGAGGTCGTCAGGGCCTGAGCCTGCCTTGCCTTACTGATGCTGTCAGGGCTGGGGGAATGCTGAGGTCATCCAGAGGTGACTGGAGTGAACCCTCTATGCACACATTAAGTCAGTAAACCGCACCTTACCATTTCTACCAGGTGGTACTGGCTTTTTTTCTCTGGCCATGCTGCTTTATCGGTGGAGTCTTTATAAAACCACCCCTTCCTAAATCCACTGCACTAAATGTTGCAAGGGGTGTAAACGTAAAGATCCGCCCTCCGTCATCCGCAGGAGCAGTCCATAAGAGCGGAAGGAGGTGCATATACTTGTGGCTAGTGTTCTAACACAGCGCAGAAGAAACTTGCAGAGAAGAAAATAAATCCCATGGGGGAGCAGACAAGGCCACACAGTTCTGTGCCAAATGCCACATGGCCCCTGATCCTGGAATGCTGGGCTCATCAAGACCTTATAGATATCTATCGGGGACAGCGTTTTCTCTTTTCATTTTTTGTTGTTGTTGTTTGTTTGAGACAGAGTCTCACCCTGTTGCCAGTCTGGAGTGCAGTGGCACCATCTCGGCTCACTGCAACCTCCACCTCCCAGGTTCAAGCGATTCTCCTGCCTCAGTCTTCCTAGTAGCTGGAATGACAGGCACATGCCACCGCCCCTGGGTAATTTTTGTATTTTTAATAAACAGGGATTCACCATGTTGGCCAGGATGGTCTTGATAGCTTGACCTCGTGATCTGCCCACCTCAGCCTCCCAAAGTGCTGGGATTACAGGCATGAGCCACCGCGCCCGGCCACAGTGTTTCCTCTTAACGTTAGTATTTAGTGGTGTCACTATCAAATATTTTAACCTTGGAAGACCCATAAGTGACCTGACCAAGGGCGTTTGAAGGCACATTTTATGAACAGGCTGCTTCACCCAGAGGAAGTCCCTGCACAAGAGTGCATCTCCTCGCTTGGGCTTCCCGTGGGTCCTGATTCAATGAAGAGCACCGGGTCAGGATTGAGACATGGTCACATTGATGCCAAAGGGAGGCCATGCCACCCTGACACTGCCATGCAGACTCAAGTCCAATTCTCGGCTTCACATTCAGTTCTTCACAAGTGAGTCTCACTTCAGACACCAGCCACAAGCTCAGGGTCCCCAGACCACCTACACTTCTCCCCAGCCAATAACAAATTCCAGGGTTCCCATAAAGTTTAGTCACATGCTGGAATGACTCACAGAAGTCAGGAGAGCTCTAGACTCACAATTATACGGGATACATCTCGGGACCATGCAGATGAGAGACCCAGAGGGTGAGATTTAGGAGGGTTCCAAATATGAAGCTTTCATGACCTCAGGATGTATCACTCTCCTGGCACATGGACATTTGACCAACCAGAGACGCTCACCTGAGATTCAGGTGTCCAGAGTGCCTACTGGGGTCTCACTCTGTAGGCATGACTGATTAAACAGTCATGTGATTAAACTCAATCTCCAGCCACAATCTCCAGCCGCACCCCCTCCCTGAGGTCAGACCGATAGGGGCTCAGAGCCCTAACCCTCTAGTCACATGTTGGTGTTTCTGGTGTGACCAGTCACATCCCGAGTCTTCCTGTTCGCAGGAATTCTGGTGTGGTCACAGGGGCCTACTACGAGTAACAAAGGCATCCTATCGCTCAGGAAATTCCCAAGGACTTAGAGGGTCCTTGCCAGGAACTGGAGACAAAGGCCAGCCAAATGGTCTATTGTACAACAAAGTCCGAGCCTCCAACTCAGGTCTCTCACTTGAAAGTCTTCTGTCACTCCCGCGGCTCTTCACTCTCCTGAGACCAAGAAGGAAGAGCGCAGTCGGGGTGTCCCAGGCTCCCCCAGGACCCACCCATCTTCAGACTCCCCAGCAATCCAGACACCTTCGTCTGCAGTGTCACCCCATTCTCTAGGTTCCTTACTTTTTCATGGTCATGACCTGAGCTTCTCTGTCATTCCTCAAAGCCAGACTCGCGGCTTCCTAAACAACTGTGCTGGACTCATGTACCTCAGTTTCCAAAACTGAGTTTTGTTTCCAAAGCCTTTGGACAGGCCACTCCCCTTCCACTCCTTCTCTGGTGCTGACTCACAGAGCCCCTGCCTTAGTCACCTGCGGTCCCACGGTCAGCCATGACCCCACTCACTTACGCATTTGTCACTTTCCCTCCCTCAGTCTTTCTTCCTGGAAAGGCTTTCTCTGGTCATCTGAGTCCCAGCCAGTCTCCCAAGGCTTTCTCAGCTGCTTTTTACCTCTTGGTGAATTTCGTGACCTCCCTCACACTGCCACTGAAGCAGGTGTCCTCCTCGCTCGCTTGGCAGTCTGCTTTCACGATCTGGACTTGACATCACAGTATTGAGCTGTACACATTAACTTCTGCCAGCATGGGGCCAGTCTTGGAAGAGTTGGGTTGTATTTTCACACGTGCTGACAGTCTCAGCTCTTAGGGAAGTAGCTCCCGCACTGATGGTGCCCAGGAGTGATTCTCAGTGAATTTGCAGCTGGTTTTACATGGTAGACCACCTCCTTTTTTATTCTGATAAAATTCTTGGCTTTTCTTGAACTCTGTTAATATTTCTGCCTAAAAATAAATGCAAAGTAACCAAATTTATGATCATCTCCAAAAAATAAAATACAATAAAAACTTGGCTTTTCCTCTAAGATTTAACATAAGGTTTGAGTTATGTGTCTTTTTCAAGTCTCCATTGATGGAGGTATTCATTAATCTATTCTCAATTGCTTGTGATCCTGCCTTTTCCACAGTTAAACATCTCCAAATGACAAGGAAACAGAACTTCAGCATGCGAATGAGATAACCAGGGGGATCTAACTGAGCAGAATTGAAGACGTGACTGTAATCTTAGTCAGCATTTTCTTCTAATGGCACCAAGTAGCCCACAGTATTACCGGTGCACGTCTCATCATCCAGATCAGGATAAAAGGACATCTCTGGAGTGTCAAGTTTCTCTTAATATTCACTTGGGTGGATGTTTAAGCTCATTTTATTTATTTATTTTTTTGATACCTACTTGTCTTCTAGAAACATTTTTTAAAATTTATTTTATTCCAAGAATCTTTGACACGAAATAGGAAAAAAAAAATTTTGCCAACATCTCGAGTGAGTCACCATCAATCAGACATGAGATATTGCTTTATAAATTCTCCACCAGGTGTTTGCATCAGAGCCAGCTTCTGCTACCAGGGCACCCACCATAGTGCATCCATCTGGTAAGCTTGGTATCTGTGACACAGAGCAAGCCTGGGGAATGTTCACCCGCCCTGTTTCATAGGTCAAACACAGTGGTACTGTATTGTAGGCCCACAGGAACCTACAGTATCACCACAGTCACACTATTTTTTGAAAAAGGTGATACTCAAATTATCTGCACTTCCCTCCTACGCTTCCTTCCAGAAAGCCCATTCCCTGAGAACAGTTGCAAACCACTAATGACTCTGGTCAATGCACTGTCTTTTTAATTGAAAATGATGCAGAAATTCCTTGCATTTTAACACTTGTTATTGAAAGTAACTCAAAAATATGCCACTGAAAGAATATCCTGAGTGTAAATACATCTGTGAACCAGCAAAGACTTCCCAGAAGCTCCTGGAATCCTCACTGAAATAACAAGTCCCCATTTTGTGATCCTACCACCACCAGATGGGATCCAGGTAGGTGTGCAAGACCTTGGATGTCCCTGGAAGTTCTTCTTTGTGCGTAATAAATCCCTTGGACCACCTTTCTCGTTGCCATTCACTTCTTTCCAAAAAATTAGGGGAACACCGCAGGACATCTCTATTCACACGGGTTCTGGGTGGCTGGTTTGTGCTGTCTGTGCTGCTGGGATCAGAGGTGTGCCTTGAGGTGTCCCTGAATAGTCAAAGTACCACATGCGCAGGAAAGAGGCTTGAGCTTTGCTTTTGGTTACAGGGTATATGCATAAAGACTACTCAGAATTTAGAAGTTATATCTCTTTTCTTACTCTCAGCCTGTGACGTGTGAAATGTGACCTGGATTATGATCCAGATTCTTCCAGTAACTTGTGGTGAGAAAGACCTCCAATGAGCTGTATATCTCTCTGTCTCAGTTTGCTTATCCATTAAATGGACTTAAGAAGAATGCCTACTGCACCAGGCAGTTGTGTGATTAAGGGGGGATAATTATAAAACTGCTTGCCCCAGTGTAAAGACAAAGAAACAGTAACTATGGATAAAGACAATGTCGATTCTTTAATGCTTGTTTCCCAGTGAAAACAACTGGCCTCTTTTCCAATCATTTTGGCAGCCAACCGCAAATACACCAAGGCAAACACTGAAATGGATGGAATAGAGACATGAAAGCAGTGGGTTCTGAGGTCAAAAGTGCTGCTGCACACGGGGTGAGGACAGGCAGCTCTCCAGCAACAGGGAGCCTTGGGAGCTGCCTTGGTCCCCCAGGAGCCAGGAGTGCAATTGGCCTCTCTCTCCTTGGTGCTATATCACCTGGGCAGCACCAGATGTAGACTGGGGCTAGGGACCCGTGGGCCCTTCTGAAAAGAAGATGTAGCTGTCTTAGACCTGTTTTTAATATAAGAAAACTCCTGTAGCCACATGGCATTGCTCAACCGGGGCCATAGCATGAGCAAAGCCCGCATCCATCCACTGCATCTAAGAAGTGCTTCTGCATGGCCTTTCCTGTCCTCGGGCTCCTGTGCTCTCACTCCTGATCGCCTCATCCACTCGGCAACCCACAGAGAACCTGATGCCCATCAGTTGGGGCTCCCCCTCCTGAACCATCATGCCAAACACCAGCAGTCTTGTGACTGCCTCAGAGGGGGATGACCTCCTGGACAGGTTGGTGACATTCTGCAAGTTCACTGACTATCTTCATTTGGGCACAACCTTTTCTCTGATGCAAACTGGGCACGAACTTAAAAGAATATTGACTCCAAAGCCACTGCTACGCACCTTTCCCCAGGGACCTAACCCCCTTGGGGTGTCCCATGCTTACCTCGTGTCCCAAAACATGATGCAATTCATGGGAAATCGAATCACTTGCCAGTCACATGAAGGTCCCCTTGCTATTCAGCCAGCACAAAGGTCTTTGTGCTGGTCAATACAGCTGCAGGATTCTAGCTTTCCAAGAAGAAGCAAGTTGATGGGAGCAAACACTGAAAGTGGAAACAGGCAGAAGCTTGTCGTGAGTATTTTCACACAGGGAAGATGGGGCTGGAGTGTTTAGGATGCCAAGGTAAGCAGACACACAAGCAGCCTGCTCATGCATGCACTCTTCACTTCATCAGCGCCCCAGGGAGAGGGAAAGGGGAGCTGGGCCCTGAGCCAGGGAACCAAAGCCGAGTTTCCATCACTCACATGGAGCCAGCTTAACTCAGAGCTCCAACTGCAGACAGCTTCCCAGGGCAGCCCAAGCTCAGGGCAGCAGAGATGCTGGATGGTGAGAAGCAGGCAGAAAGGGAGAGCAGAGACATTCATCAGCTTAAAGGGAAATCCATGACCCCCATCTTCCTGGATCATCTTTTTCAAAACTTAAAAATAACACAACACAAACCCTGGGGTTACTAATATTTCAGAAATCTGTATTTGATTTCCTCCACTTTTGTAAAGCAACATCAAAGTACTGAAATTGACCTTCCTACTCCTCCCGGAATAGGGTGTATGCCTCACCATTCAGAGGCAGAGCCAAACTGAGAATGAAAAACAGCATCCCATCATCTGGTCTTGCCCAGCAACTTTATCCCAAGCTCAATGAGATGCTGTCCCCAGAGCTGCAGTCAGGGAGACTCCTCCAGTTTTACAAACACACCCTCTTGTAATTTCCAGCTCTTTGGAGTAGCAACTTGGACAAATTGAAAATGACACATGAAATATCTCTGTGCCTTTCAAAGGGAGGGGGCATCTCTAATGAGATTTCGAAAGGAAGCACGGCATCGCCCAACGGAAAGAAGTGTGTGCTGACCACCCAGGCTTGCAGAGGAGGCTCTGCGATCAAGCGTGGATACTAATTCCTGATTCCAATTCTCAGGAGTCAGGAGACCTACAAATGCACTCAGGGCATCCAGACAGAGGCAGAATGCTGCTGGATTGGAAGCAAAGGACCTGGTCTCTAATTCTAGTCCAACTTATTTCCTTCTTTCCCCAGGTCCATGACTCTGGCTTTGAGACAGCTGCTTTCCCAATTGTCGCTCATGGGAAATCCACCCTAACTGAGCTACCCACCTCAGACCAAACTGGAAGGAACTCTTGCCAAGTCCTTCAGCGGCCGTAGGGATGAGAGGCCTACGCAAATATGAAATGTGGCATGCAGTCGCACAGAAGAACATGTTCTCACCAAGGATTGTTACAGAGAGCTGCCTTGTTCAAAGGTCCAAGACGGCTTTGGCAAAGGGGATCTCTCTTTCCATATTTGGCCAGAAACATGGGTTGACAGCAAATGCTATGATTTTGAAATACGTGGCATATGATTTTTGCGAGATAGTCTGTCTCTGGTGGTATGTTCCACTGCTGATATCAAATACTGTTAAATGTTGAAGTCAGAAGAGTTTAAACCAAAATAGGAGGTAGCAATTAAGTAATGCTGTGCCCAATCTGTTGCCGTTGGGGGCTGGTGCATTATTGCAGGTTAAAGGGCAACTGGGGAATTTGTAACAGATATTAGTCATGAGGTTAACCCACCAGGCTCACGTGGAAGAAGAAGAAAGGAAAAGGCTATGGAATCGGGATGTCTCTCCCCCGTCTGCAGATGTTGCAAGTGGATCTGGCTCTAAGAAACAACTTCTCGTTTTAGGACATTCTAGGAGTTGCCGTGGCAGATGAGTGGAGATTTAAAGAGAAGGAAGATCGAATTTTGTGCATTCTTTGACACATTTTTCGACCATATCTGAGTTTAAAATGCCCCCAGTTAGACCGGTGCTTTGGAAGTCCATTTTCTTTTTAAGATGAGGGTATTGAAAGAAATTCACAGGCACAATTTTCTCAAGTCAAAAATATAACCTGGTGAGTAGCAACTAGACGGGAGGAAAGTGGGATGAGCACAGAGTGACCTTCACAGTGCTGAGATCTGACCTCAGCCGCACTCCACATGCTGTGGGGCAGCTCTGGGCTACAATCCTGCCTGCTTGCCACTGAGGCATGGCTAGCAGCTGCAGAAGGCAAAGGTGCCTGCAAAATGACAGAGCCACTGTGACAACGTGGCTCTGTCATTTTGCAGACACTTTTTGACACAGAAAAAGCTCTGGCTGCAGATTTAATGTGAATAGCCAGAGGCCTGCAGGGTCAGCACCACCTCTACTCCTGTCTGGTCTGAGTGGTCATGGGGGCTGGGGCTATGACAGCTGACTCCTCATAAGAGCATCTGTCGGGGGGACACTGTGGACCTTGCTAGATTGACATCTGGTCAAGGGTTTCCATGCTGTAGGAGGAACCATACTTTCTTTTTGTGTGGGTTTTTCTTTTTTTCTAGATCAATAGATATCACAAAGAGTTTTGGAACAATCCTAACACATCTTTGGACTTTTGGATAAATAAAGTTCTCTCCCTACAAGTCAGCATAGCACAAAGAAAGCAGTAAGGAAGCCCTGAGTTTCCACAGTTGGAGTCAGACTTCAAGGTGAAATGCAAGTAGGTCATTTACCTAAGTATAAATATGTGATCTCAGTGTTGGCCAAAAATGGGCAAAACTTCCTTAGGAAGCAAGGATGAGCAAAATGGGGTCCGAGAGCTAATCCAGGAGCCCAGAATTCAGCCCAGGATTGCAGGGGGCTTTTGAAAATAAATGAACTTCGCAAGGCTTCAGGTCCTGGCCAGGTTGAAATCCCTGAGGACTGTGGCTGCAGAGAAGCATAAACAATGATGAGACGGCACAGGGTAGGTCACTGGCAGAAACCGATTGATATTTGTTTCCTTACAATGTAGATTATCAAAATTTGGAGCAGAGATTCTCAAGCGTGGCTCCCACCAGAATTCCCTGGGCAGCTCTGAAAGGTCCCCGTGTCCGGGTATCCCGTCAGACCCACGGAGCCGGAATATGGAGGAGCCCAGGCATCAGGCCTACCTTTCTCACCCACAGTGAGATTTCACAGGGATAAAGCAATCTGCGCATGTATAAGCAGGTTAACTCTCTTCAGGTTAAATCAAACCTAGAGGAAGCAAATGACAGATATTTCCTGATCTCCAACCCCCAGGCACTTCTCTTCAGAAGATAATGAGTCATTGCCGAGCAAGTGACACTTTATTCCCCACTCACCTTCCCACGGGGACACAGATGCAGTCAGCCCTGTCCTCCTGTGACATATGGGTGTGGGGTGGGAGGTGGAGATCTCTTCTCCCCTGGCCTGCTTCTCATCTGCTCTATGGAGGACCCTATGTCCTCAGGCATGTATGAAAGACCCTCCGGAGAACAATTCCAGGCTGCACAAAACAAATTCAGCAGCTAAACAAGGCTCTGCCCTCATGCTCAGGAAGCACTTAATCCAGCATCTACACCTCTGCTCCATGCTTTTCAGGGAGCCCACACCTAAACTCCACAAGGGGATGATGAGGGGTAGGTAGCCACTTACTTCTGTGCCAGAAAGGAGGCACCGTGCTTTCACATGGAAGGTCCAGAGGAGGTGGGACCCTTGTCCTCCACCACTGACAATCAAAGAAATGCAGAGGAGTAGAGATGGGTGAGTGCTGGGAGTGGGATTTGAAGTTGGACCTGCTGACGCCATTCCAGCATTCTCTCCACTGATTCTCAGAGCCACCCCGCACATAGTGCCCTGGGCCCTGACCTCTGAGAAGGTGCTTCTAAGGGCCCGCCAATCTCATCTGAGTGGACACACTTTTCAGGTGTTTACAGATTGCTTATCTGTCTGGGCTGCTTTTCCATAGGGCCATGCATGAAAAAGGTCAACCCTGATGGTGGGGTTTGCCATGGGATTAATCCAAATAACGAAATAAGTATCCTTCAGTCACAAGACCTGACCTGTAGTCAGGAGGCTGTGATTCAAATCCTGATTCAGGACATAACAGCCCTTTAAATTTCAGGCCAATAGAGACCTGGGCCTGCATGTCCCAAAAGACCCTGGGGGCTGCTCGGAGGAGTTAGCACCCTAGAGAATGATCCTTGTCAGGGATCCTCTGGCAGGTCTGATACCTGGAGCCTGCCTCTCCCCACACCACACACCTGCACTTTCCCTCCCATCAGCTCTCTTGTCCCTAACAACCACCTTCTAGTCAAGCCCCTGGCACCTTCCTGGCCTGGCTGGGACTCCACCAGAACCCCCAGCTCAGGCAGATCCTTGCATACAGAAACTTCCCTTTCCATCCCTCCTTAACTTCCAAGTGGCAGTCCCAAGTCCCACCCCTAGAAAGTGATGTAGCAGGCTGCTTTGCACTAAGGTGCTAATGACTGACACCAGAGATTAGAGTTGCAGAGGACCATAGTTGTCAAATGGGCCTTCTCCAGTTACAGCTGAGGAAACTGAGGCCTACACACAAAGGGCCCTGTCCCTAGTCACACGTCCAGCTGGAGCCAGAGGAACCTCTTCAAGGAGCTCTCAAATCTCAGGCCCCCATTCCTTCTCTAGTTAAGCCCGCCAGCTTGCGCAGCCTCTTTACCCAGCCTCCCACCCAAATGCAGAATGGTGAGCTGTGGATTCTGCAGCACCTTTCCACCAAGACAGAGAGAGACATCTTTCCCCTCTGCAGCCTCCATGTCAGGAGAGGAAGCCAGACTCAGCATCTGGGCTCCCCGCTACCAGCTGGGGAAACCCTGTGCAGAATGTACATGAAAACTCCAGAGGCCCGGAGGAGCTGGCCCTGGTTTCATTCTGAACCCCTTACCAGGCCTGATGAGTGTATGGACCTTTTGGGACCCATCTGCACGGGCAGCATTTGCTCTGCAAACAGCAGAGCAGCCTTGCCCATTTCCAAGCATGTGGTGCACACGTGTTTGCTGGCAGGGGGTGTCTGCACACGGCCTGCTGAACAAACACATCTTAAGACTTAAAAAAAAAAAAAAAAAATGGAAACTGTCATTAATAATGTGATTTTTATCTTTACAGGGCTTTGGCCCCAAAGGTATCAGGCTTCCCTATTATCACATTTCAGTCCAGCTTGCAGCTCACACTTGACACGATGTTTAATCTTGGCACATCAAAGGGAGGGCTCTGCTACATTTGTTGCTATTGTTACCAGTGCCTGAATCCATCTGCACTCCACAGAGAAACCTACTGCTCCAGACACAGGAATTCCACCCGCTTCCCACCTCAAGGCTCTCAGATGCTTCAAAGCCATTTCCTTAAATAAATAAATAAGAGAAAGGGAAGAGAACAAGGGTAAAGTTTTTGCTGTTTGTTTTCCAAAATGTTTCACTTCATTAAAATTCTAGAAGTCAGATCCGATATGCCTTGGGGTGTCCACATATGAAAATGGCCATCCTATTTTACCCTTATAATAAAAACAGAGCATTGTATGTTTATGTGAACTTTCAGAAGCTCCGAATATTCTGGAAACTTCGAAAGGACAGAAAAGTGTGGTCATATGCCACCACCCTATTAGAAACGTGTGGCTCAGAATTGGCGCAGAGGAAGGCAGGCCTATTTCCCAACCCACGGCACTCAGTGTGAGGTCATCTTGTGTGAGACGCTGTCACTATCTGCAGTGACCCCAGCAGGAGCCAACAAGGCCAGAGGGGCAGGCCGTGGCCCCGTGCGCTCCTTGATGGTTCTCAGTTCTCACGTGGAGACCTGCCATTCCCTCCTTACGCACCATGGGAGGACACGCCGTGTCCACCTCCAAGGCCTACCAGGAGCCCCTTGGCCTGTGACCAGCTGGGAGAGTCTCCCCCATCATTGTCCACACTGCTTCAGGCCACTGTCCGCCCTGGATCATGTACCTCTGCATACAGTCCTGTCTCCCTCCGAAGACAATAGGATGTCAAGACCTAAATGTCCAACTCACACCTCAAGAAACAACAGCTATGAAACACCTGGGCAGAGAGCACTCAGAGGCAATGGGTGGAGCCGCTCACAGCCACCACTCTGAGCGCCTAAGGATTTGATTAGGAACGCTTCATCAGCCCAGCCCCCATGGCAGAAGGTGACACTGCCTGACCAGGCCAAGAGGGATGGGGGACTCCATGGGACCACTCTGGGAACATGACCCATGTTCCTGACAGCATGAGGACCTGGTGGCCAGGGGTCTAATGATGCCCCTCACCTCCTGCCAGGGAAATGTGAAGGGTGAGAGCCAGAGGGGCTATCTTCCAGTGGCTACACAGAAGGGCCTGCAATACCACAGGCCAAATGAACCTCAGGGCCCACAGGATATCCTGAGGGACCAGAATCCAGATGCACCAGACCGAAGAGCTCCAGAAAGTCTGTATGGGGACTCGAGACACCACCAAAGCTACGTGAGCACATGGCCTCCTCACAGCAGTGCCAGTTCAAGGAAGGCCTTTGTTTCCCTTTTATTTTCTCCCTTCAGCCACCTTGAACTCTCCAGAAAACTTGGGCACTGGGAAGGATGAAGAGGAGCCCATGAGAAAGAATGAAAAAGTGGTCCCCACCCAGATTCCCAATGCTAACTTCCATCCTGAAAATAAAGATTAACTGTTCTGGTGGCTGAAAGTGACTGAGGACTGTTTATAACCTAAGAGGGAGCAGACAGGTCAAGGGGCCGGCCCGCTCCTCATTCCTACAGGAAAGCCACCTCCTCCCCCCTGAAGAAAGTTTAAATGGCAATGGACAAAATGCAATGTTGTGTCTTCATTACAATTTACTCAACATGCAAATTACATTTATTTCAGGCACAATGACTAGGACATTTGGCTCATGGCTAAATTTCAGTAAATATTATTGAAGGAACAGGTTTATTCTCCTAAAAATGAAATATCTAGGTTAGATCATAGGCAAAATACCTCATTCAGGAAATAAAGTTCTAAGGATATCGTAGCCGTAAATGTTGCCCACTTGGTCCCCTCCTCTGGGACAAGCTCCTTGTCATCCTTCAGGGTCAGACTCCAGGCTCAACTGCCAGTGCCCCCAAAGGCAGGCCAGGCTTCTCCTCCCCGAGACATAATAACAATAATCTCAGCAAGAGCTGCAGCCACTGCCTTCCTGTGCTCAGGGCTCTGAGTTCAGCCTCCAGGTGGAGACTTTCTGGGTGCCTCACCTGGGAGAGAGATGCCTTCAGCCCATTTCACAGGTGAGGACGTGGGCACACAACAGAGCAGAATATGTTTACAGCTCTGTCCTTTATGATAAAAATGTCCAAAGTCCTTATGAAATGAGACAAATGCATTTCATGCATGGACTGAAACTGACCCTTACCACACAAAAATATTCCCCCCAGTATGAATTTACCTGCCATCAGCCCAAGTGTCCATAGCAGAACAGAACTGCAGAAACTCGAGTTGTTTCTTCACCTTGATAACCACTGTGTTATCACTGTTTGTTCAAAGCAAATGTCCAACACAGGGACACCAGGGACGTGCATGACCCCAGGGCAGTGTGGGAATGGCAGGCCACACCTGCAGTGAACCGAAGGGGTCCTGGGCTGTTATTAACTCCCACTGGAAACAAACTCCTCTGTCTGACCAACTGTGTAACTGGGAGTTCTTCAAATTTACTTCCTTGCAGACTACATTTATTAAAGTATACACAGAATAAGGTGCCAGTTTGAGGCTAACATATATATTATCACAATTCAAGAGTAACCATTGGAGCCATTGTTTGGAACACAAATGTTTTCCAGGGAGAGGTATTTTATCACTGGCATCACTCAGAATCACTGGTGCACGGTGATGATAAACAGCAGACAGACTGGTTGGCCTTATTTTTGTTTTGGGATTCTCTAAAGACAATGAGCACCCTCATTGCCCACAGGGAGGAGGAGAGGAGGAGACCACACCCCTACTCCACCCTGCCCTTAGTATGCCACTGCTCAAGGTTACTGGGAGCAGGAGCAGAGCCAGGATGGGGCGCAGTGGTGTAACTGGGACTGTGGGTGCCACACCCAGTCCACATGGCCTTCCCTGGGAGCCTCCTTCCACCACAACTCACAGTTCTTTTAGGGGGTCACATCCCAAATAACCTCCCTGCACCCAAGTCACAGCCCTGGGTCTGCGTCTGTGGAAAACCCAAACCAGGACAAGTGGGTTTCTCCTGTTGATGTCCATGAATGCTCTGATCTAGAGAGGCCTTCACAAACACCCCACAGGTACCTGCTGGGCTTCTTGGAGACCTCTCCAGATCAGCGCATTCATTTCTATTTGCTTTCCTACAGTAATCTTTTTAAAAATTACTAAAAGCACACTCTATAACCACATGATCCAGCAATTCCACTCCTGGGTACATGCCCAAAAGAATTGAAAGCAGGGACTCAGACACATATATGTACACCCACGTGCACAGGAGCATTAATCACAATAGCCAAGATATGGAAACAAGGCCAGGTACAGTGGCTCATGCCTGTAATCCCAGCACTTTGAGAGGCTGAGGCGGGTGGATCACCTGAGGTCAGGAGTTGGAGACCAGCCTGGCCAACATGGTGAAACCCTGTCTCTACTAAAAATACAAAAATTAACCCGGCATGGTGGTACATGCCTGTAATCCCAGCTACTCTGGAGACTGAGGCAGAAGAATCACTTGAACCTGGGAGGTGGAGGTTGTAGTGAACCACTATCACGCCACTGCATGCCAGCCTGGGTGACAGAGCGAGATTCTGTCTAAAAATAAAATAAGATATGGAAACAACTTAAGTGTCCATTGAGGGATGGGTGGAGAAACTAAACGTGGTACATCCATACAATGAAATATTGTTCTGCCTTAAACAGGAAAAAAATGCCTGTGATAGGCTACATGAATGAAGCTTGAGGACCCATGCCAAGTGACATAAGCCAGTCACCAAGAGGACAGATATTGTGTGATTCCACTCCTGCAAGGTACCTAGAGCAGTCACATCCGTGAGCCAGAAAGTAAAATGGCGGTTGCCAGGGGCTGGAGGAGGTGAATGGAGCCCTGTTGCCTAATGGGTAAGGAGTTTTAGTTTTGGAAGACGAGAAAGTTCTGGATATGGATGGTGGTGACGGTAGCACAGCAGTGTGAATGGACCTGATGCCACTGAGCTGTACACTTGAAAGTAGTTACGAGGGCAAATTTTAGGTTATGTGCATTTTACCACAGTTTTTTTAACTTAAAAAAAAAAAAACCTTCATAAAGAAAAAAAATGTGAAAAGCCCATTCCGGATCATGTGATGCAAGTGAGCAGCCCTGGGCACTGTCCGTGACCCAAGAGCGTGACTCAGGGTCACAGTCGATAGGATCACTCAGAGGCAAAGGTCAGTGCTGAAGTCAAAGGACACTGTTGGTTAGTGGCAGAATGCATCTTCCCCAGGGTTCAAAGCCGAGATCCCGCCCTGCCTGCTCAAGACAGCCAAGCACACTGGAACTGCAGCCTCACAGTAGCTGACATCGAGCACCTACATACGACTCATCTGTCACAATCCATTAATGCTGCTGATTTGCCTTTCTTTGGTATTAAGGTCTCTTTGCTATTAACTTGAAGAAATGTTTGGTTTTGTAACTGTAAATGCTACAAGCCTATCATGGAGTTCACAGAAGTATGCATAAACTCCTGGTTTATGCATTTATCTTAGTTTGGACTCCCCTAAAACCTCGGAGATAGGATTCTAGTTGCTGGGAGAGAGAGGCAGCCCTGACCATGAGCTCCGGGGTGGCAGGGTTCCATGCTGCTTTAAGGAGCCATTTCTGGGTGAATCCAGAGGTCCTCCCTGACCCTCACAGAGCTGCCCCTGGGGAAGGGAAGGGGGACCCTGCACTGTGGCTGGGTCCCTCCCCACAGGTTTGCAGGTTGACATCCACTGGGGCAAACATTGAGGTTCTGGTGGAAGCCGGTGGTTCCCAAACAGGAGAGGGCATCCAAACTCTCCAGAGGGACCATTCCCACACGAATTGTGAGCCCTGCCCAGGAGTCTCCGACTGAGTTGGGGGCAAGGGAGACTGAGGGTCCAGAATTTTGACATATTCTTGAGTGATGCTGCTGCTTTTCCCAGGACATTCCCTTGAGAACCCCTAGACCAGGTCAGCTGGAGGCCTCCGCCTGGCAGCCTCTGCACGAAACTCGGTCCCCTGGCCAATCCCAAGTCATTTGTTGCTGTCCCAGACACATGTCTTCACCTGTACTCTGTCCCTGTGTCCTTGTAAACTGGGAAGATCTTACAGGATGGGTTTGAGAACTGAATTAAATTCAAGAGTGTTTGGAAGGCACCTGCTTCCTGTAGCAGCTCAGTGCATAGCACGGGGACACCAGTTGGTGCTGATGCCCCCCACCCCGGGGCAGAAAGGGGGCCCCTCCACAGTGGCCAGGGAAGTGACGTCAGCTCAGCTGAGAGGGGTGCTGCCCTCCCGATGCCACATGGATAGGCGTGCCCCATGGCAAATCCACTTATTTTCATAAGAAAACAAACAGGCCTGTGTTATAGACTAGAGAGCTAAGAATGTGCCCACATTTTGAAGATGAACAAGACTTCAAGATAACAAAAGATTTCTGCTTGTGGTTGGCCTCTTGGGAGTATGCCCCATACCCCATTCTCTGTTTTGTGACTGGGGAGGTCTGAGGACTGTGGCCGGGAGGCTGGAGGAGAAGGAAACGGTGTTCTGTGACTGGACTACCAGGCTGAGTGCCTTGGGCCCTGCCAGGAGATACTGGTCCTAATAGGGAAGGAGAGTCCAGTGGGGCTAGGAACCAGCAGGCTCAGGGCAGCTGAGGTCCCCATACCCACTCAGCTCATTGGTCGGTGGAGGAGGAGTGCTCCACCCAAATCCTCCTTCCCTAGTGTCAAACCCTTGTGGTGCTCCAACTGTAGCTCCCTCCAAATCCTGGAGTGCTGTTAAAGGATGACCCCCACCAGCTTCTGCTCAGCCCAGGTCAAGGTGGGACCCCAGACTCCAAATTTCCATCCAGTTCCCTGGAGGTCGATGCTCCTGGCCCAGGGCCCGCACTTTGGGAGCCACTGGTCTGACCTAAAGGCATCACCAGCTGCACTCCAGCTGCTTAAAGAAGAGCTTCCAGTGCCTTGGGCAACTGTTCCAGGCTGGCAAAGAGTAAAGGGAGTTCTGGGCTTTCCTCCCTAGCCCCACCTGCTCCCAGCCCGCTCACAACCTGCGCAGAGCTCAAGGGACCAGATGGGAAGCCTGGCATTGCCCAGAGCCTGGGCTGGAAGCAGCCATCGCAGCCACTCCCAACACCAGGTGTCCTATTGCCAGTGCATCCCAGGCAGCCATCTCCCTTCTCTGCTCCCCACGTCACATCAAACAGGGATGGGTCCCCCCCAAGCTGCGTGCACTGCTTACCCATTAGCCTCTCGCTGACCTGACTGACTCCCAGTCCACCTGTTACAATTTTCCCTCTTAAACATTCTGTGTTTTTTTGAGGAGAGGAAAGTAAGTTTGCTTGGGAGGGAATATGACCTGGGATTGGGTCTTGGCCTGGTGGGCAGTACCCCTCCAGATGCCGACACAAAATAAGTCTGCACACGATCCTGGAAAAGTAAGTATTCTAACAGTGAAGAAGTCCAACCTGGTTCCCCCAAGAGGAGTCTTAAGCCCTGCAACCCAAAAAGAGGACAACCTGCATCATCCTCAGCAGGCAAACGCCCTTCAGATGAAGCAGTCCCAGGAGAGCCAGGCTCTGAATTCAGATCCTACCAGGATCCTGGGTTGCAGTCAGTGAGGCCTCAGCTGCTCCCCAGGTTCCAGGTTCTCCTCCCTGAAGCCTGGGAGATCTGGGCACTTCAAAGCACACACATTCCTACACAAGCGGCTCTCGTCACAGGGGATGCAGACATGAACTAGCACAAAAGATCTGCACAGCGGTGGGCTCACCCACCCCGCCCTGCCCTGCTCCACCTCACTCCCCCAGGGAAGTCACCTGGACCTCCAAAGGAGCCGGAGCTGGGTAACCTGACTTTTAGCCCACTTTACTATCAATTAGCCACTAGCTGGCACCTTCTCCTGAGCCCGCTCCTTGCTGGTTCTGCAGAAACAGTGCACAGAGGTCTCAAGTCCAGTCCACTTTGTGAGGGCAAAGACAACTCTAACATGCACACATGCACACATGCACACACACAGGCACACACACCCCACACAGACACATACACAGGAACACACGAGCACATGCACACACATGCACACAGAGACACATGCACACACAGGCTCACATGCATGCACACACACACATGGGGGGGCGGGGATCGCACAGCAATTGTGCAGGCAGGTAAAAGTGTTCAAACAGGTAAGGCGCTGGAGCACAGGTCAGGAAGCTCTACAGTGACTTAGACCAAGCTCCAGCTCCCCCAGACTCTGTGACCTTAAGCAAGTCATTTGAAGTGTCTGCGTCTCCAGTTTCCCCTCCAAACACTATTGAAACAGAATGTTCAGAAATCAGATTGCTCCTGCAGGAGCCATTCTCAGGTGACCTTTATCAAAAAGTTAACTGAGACATCTGAGGCCCAAGGAATCAGCACTGGGCTGGAGGAGGTGGAGGGGCCCACAGCCCTGCCCCCTGCCCCCAGGGAGACTTCCTGGCTGCCTTTGATTGGAGGCCTCTGAAAATCTGTAAGGAAACTTTAGTCTTTAGAAGAACCATCTGAAAAAGTTATTTTGACCAAACCCTGTGTGTGAAAAAGAGAGCCACGATCTGCTCCAGACCCCCACCGCAGGCTGTCTTCATGAAGGATGGAAAAACCCGGGTTTTGCAGAGCTCAGCCATTCAAAGCTTACAAGGAGCATGCATGTGGAGCCACGGGGCTCTAGAAGCAGGACCCCCTGCCCAGTGCTGGTGCCGTCTCAGAAGAGGCATCATCCATGAGATGGGGTGACCCCATGTGGGTCAACCAAGTAGTCAGGGTCCCCATGCAGTGTGGGCACAGGTGCGGTGCCAGATGTGGCAGCCTGGCTTGAGTCCCACCCAGGCACTGGCCCGTGGTCAATCTCTTCATCAGCAGAATCTCTTGCCCTCAGTCACAGAGCTCTGACTCTGTTCTGAGCATCACTGTGTCTCTAAGCCTCTCTTGCCAATTCAGTGTGGCCTCCTGACAACATCATAGCCGATGGGATCAAAACCAAAGTGTTGAGGGAACTTCTAGAAAGTCTCCTAAAGAAAGAAGGAATGCTCCTTAATCCTCTCTTTCTCCTCTCCTGCTGCATGAAATGCAGACAAAATGGCTGGAGCATCAGAAATCATCTTGGCCCACGAGGTGACAAAGCAGGAAAATGTCCTGGGTAAGGACAGACTCTAGCTGTGTTCCCCACTGAGGGGAGGCACAGGCAATGGGCTTGAGGTGGGGTGGCAGGGACAAGAATTTGGATGCTTTTCCTGACCCTCAGCTCTACGGGATTCTCTCTTCCCAAGCTCCCCACTGGGTCCCAAGTCCAGCCTGCAGGAGTGCTTTTTGTGCCCTCCAACCACTGCTTCCTTTGTGTGCATTGGTCAACTCCCACCCAGACTCCTAGTCACTACTGTGCCTCCGTCACTGGTACTCCATATCCTGCCTACGTTTTGGCAAGAGTGGTTCTTACTCTGCTCAAGGTCGAGATTCCTCTGCTGCACTCAAGACTCAGAGGTCCCTACTTCCACTGTGGTGTTCCTGCCCTTGCTCTCTCTGTCACTGGGTCCCAACCACAATGCCACGGGCCTCCGGACTTCTCTCAGGCTCAGTCATTTGCACACAGGCACACAGATACACCTTTTCCCTGGCTTTCCCTCCTCATTGCCTTCCACACTCTCTCTGTGATCCGACTGAGCCATAGGGTGCACAGGCCACCATGGTCCATCCCCTCTACCGTCCCCTCCACAACTGGCACCTACCTGTGGCCTCTGTACTGTTGTGCCGGGTGAGCTCTGATCTTCCTCTGTCTAATACACACCTCTGGCATCTGACGTAGGCGCCACTGCTTTCTTCCTGAAGTTCTCTTCCCCTTTGGCCTTCATGAAGTCATCCTCCTCGATCCTTCCTCCTCATTCTCCTTGACTTGCTTCTCCACTTTCCCCCTAAACATTGGCATTTCCCCAAGGCCCACCTCACCTTTGCCCTCTGTCACCTCTCTGGTGAATTGATTCAATACCTCTGATTTTTTAACTTCCAGCATCTTCAACCCAGATGTTCCCTGACCTCGTCCAGTTTATCTTTACTCTCTGTTAGACACCACCAACATTGCAAACACCTGGCCAAAGCCCAACTTACCAAATTTCTCCAAAACCTATTTCCCAGCATTCCTGACATAAACAAATAGCACTGGCATCCCTTCCCTCAAGCCACCAAGTTAGAAACTGAGGACTCCCCATTAGCTTCCTTCTTCCCCTTGTTTTTAAGGGCTGTGGCCTCTGGACTCTTCCATGAGTCCAGCTTCTCAGACCTCAGTGTCTCTGTCTTTTTCTAAAATCCTTTAATAATCCTATATAAAGTGTCCATTTTGTCACATCTAACAACACACAGTGTTCACCAGCTAAAAATTGTATTCCAAAACTTTCCTAATAATCCTGTTGTTTGCACTTGAAATATATCATCTGATAGATACTAAGTAATGCAAGATAAGAGTCCCAATTTATTTGATAAAATTTTGTTTAATGCATAATGTATCCAGAGTATGCTCTAACCAAAGACTTAAACCATGCCTTGTGGTTATTTATAATATCGTGTCTTGGGTAACATGGATTCTCAATTGCAAAGATTTTTTTAAAACTCTTAGGTTTTGCCTCAGAGGCATGAGGAACCAGGGACTTTATCCAGGGAAGATACTGTTGAGTGTGAAGCTGGTTATGCTAAGAGTGTTACTCATTAATATTCTACACCTTCCTCAAAGAGAGAGCATTTTCTCATGGTTCTAAACCCAGGCTTCTAAACTGAGGGAGCTGAGCAGTCACCCCAGTCTAGTGCTGGTGATAAATGCATTAGGCTGCAAGTAATGCCAGTTCAATGTGGTGTAAACAACCAGCAATGGCTCATTGGCTCAATGGCAATGTAATCAATCTTTTTCAAAACGCATACTATAGTTTCACTGATTTTTCTCTATTGTTTTCCTGTTTTCAATTGTTTTCATTTCTCCACTTGTCTCTCTGACTTCCTTTCTACTCCTTACAGTGCATTTCATTTGCTCTCCTATTTCCACCTTCTTATGGTGAATGCAGAGGTCATTAAAGTGAGATGTTTTCCTTGTATTAGTTTCCTATTGCTGCTGGAATAAATCACCACAAATTTAGTAACTTAAACAATACACATTTATTACCTTATAGTCGTGGAGGCAGAAGTCTAAAACGTGTCTCGCAGGTTAAAGCGAGGTGTCAGCCCTGCCCCACCTCCAGAAAGAAGTCACTCCTCTGCCTTCCCAGCATCCAGGAGCACCTTGATTTGTGGCTTCCTACTTCGTCTGCAAAGCCAGCAATGTCAGGTCGAATCTTTTTCATGCTGCCATTTTTCTGGCATTTTCCCTCTTCTTTCTTGTTCTTACACTTATAAGGACCCTTGTGGTTACATAGGGCTGCATGGATAATCCAGAACAATCAACCCATTTTGAAGTCAGCTGACTAGCAACATGAATTTCATCTGCCACCTCAATTCCCCTTTGCTGTGTAACATAACATAGTCACAGGTTCTGAGCATTAAGATGTGGGCTTATTTGCAAGCTCATTATTCTGCCTACCACACTTTTCTACTACCTGCATTCTGTGCTCTAAATTTCCCCCAAAGCACATTAGCTGCACCACAAATTTTGATGTGTTCTATTTTTATCTTCATTTAGTTCAAAATGTTTTCTAATTTTCCTTGAAACTACTTTGACTCATGAACTATTTAGAAATGTGTTATTCAGTTTCCAGGTGTTGGGGGATGTATTAGTCCATTTTCACACTGCTGATAAAGACATACTTGAGACAGGGCAATTTACAAAAGAAAGAGGTTTAATGGACTTACAATTCCATGTGGCTGGGGAGGCGTCACAGTCATGGTGGAAGGCAAGGAGGAGCAAGTTACATCTTACATGGATGGCGGCAGGTGAAAAAAGACAGAGCTTGGGCAGGGAAACTCCCATTTTTAAAACCATCAGATCTTGTGAGACCTATTCACCATCACAAGAAAAGCACAGGGGAGACCCGCCTCCTTATTCAATCACTTCACTGGGTTCCTCCCACAACACATGGGAATTGTGGAAGTTACAATTCAAGACGAGATTTAGGTGGGGCCAAACCATATAGAGATTTTCTTGATGTCTTCCTGCTATTGATTTCTAGTTTAATTATAGTCAGAGGGCATACTTTGCAGCATTTCCATATGGTCTATCTTGATGAATGTTCCATGGGACCTTGAAAAAAATATGTATTCAGCTGCTACTGGGTGGAGCGTTTGATCAAAGTACTTTAGATCAAGTTGATTGATGATGTTGTTTAGTTCTTTTATATACATTTCATGATTTCCTGTTAATATGTTTCATCAATTACCAAGAAAGAAGTGTTATGTGTCCACCTCTAATTGTGAATTTGTTCATTTCTCCCTTTCAGTGCCATCAATATAGCTTCATGTATTTTGAAGTTCTGTTGTTATATGCCTGCACACTTAGGATTGTCATGGCTTCTTGAGGAATCGATCTTTCTTTTTGCTTTTAAATTTAACAGAGTTTAAGTGAGCAAAGAATTATTCCAAAATTGGGCAGCACCCTAACCAGAATGGGTTCAGAGAGACTCCAGGGCTGCTACATGGTCAGATAATATTTATGAACAGAAAAGAAATGTGGTTTTTTAAATCATTACGTAATGTTTCTCTTTATCTCTATTAATTATCATACTCTGACTTCTAATTTGTCTAATATTAATATTGCCATTCCAGCTTTCTATTAATTAGTGTTTATCTGCTATATCTTTTTCCTTTCTTTTACTTTTATTTTTGTTTTTTGAGATGGAGTCTCACTCTGCTGCCAGGCTGGAGTGCAGTGGCACAATCTCAGCTCACTGTAACCTCCACCTCCCAGGTTCAAGTGAGTCTCTTACCTCAGCCTCCCAAGTAGCTGGGACTACAGGCATGCACCACCACTCCCAGCTAATTATTTTTTTTTTTGTATTTTTAGTAGAGACAGGGTTTTACCATGTTGTCCAGGATGGTCTTGATCTCCTGACCTTGTGATCCACCTGTCTCAGCCTCCCAAAGTGCTGGGATTACAGGCATGAGCCACTGCACCCAGCCTCCTTTCTTTTACTTTAATTTACCTGTACCACTATGTTTTAAATGAATTTCTTGTAGCCCACATTTGATTGAATACTTCTTTAACTGATGTGTTTAAGCCAAATGCATTTAATGTAATTATTAATATTTTGGATTTAGGACTACCACTTTCTTATTGTTTCCTGCTTATTCCGTTTGGGTTTTATTCTTCTGTTTCTCTTTTTCTATCTTCTTTTGAATTATTTGAATATTTTTTATAATTCAATCATAGTTAACGTATCTATTGGGTTTTGGACTATATCTCCTCATATAGTCTTCGGTGGTTGCTCTAGGGATTACAATATGCTTGCCAGTTGTTCATAGCCTACTTAGAGGTAATATTTTAACACTGAGAGTGGAAACGTAGAAATCTCATCACCACATACATTCTTGTACCCTCCTCACTTCCCACTGTAGTTGTCACATATATCTATAGCCACTGAACACTCTCATCAGACAATAACTATACTTGCTAATTAATTTTTTTTTTTTTGAGATGGAGTCTTACTCTGTTGCCCAGGCTGGAGTACAATGATGCAATCTCGGCTCACTGCAACCTCCGCCTCCCAGGTTCAAGTGATTCTCCCACCTCAGCCTCCCAAGTATCTGGGACTATAGGCACGCACCACCATGCCTGGCTAATTTTTGTATTCTTAGTAGAGATGGAGTTTCACCATGTTGGCCAGGTTGGTCTTGAGCTCCTGACCTCAAGTGATCCACCCACCTCAGCCTCTCAAAATGCTGGGATTACAGGCATGAGTCACCGCACCCAACCAATACTTGGTAACTTTTACCTAATGTGTGTCACATTTTGCATTCTCAATCCTGGTTAACTGTATAGTTATCCAGAAAGTTGCACAAATTCCAAAATCTCCACCACTATAAACTCTCACCTCAGCATCAAGCCCATTCCCAACCATCCACAAGTATATTTTACCCAGTTGCAAAAATGCCAGCTCTCCTGCCCACTCCACCACTGAATCAGTGTCATAGCCTCCCATATTCCAGCTTCCCTCCCAATGTGTTTTCCACACTGTCAGTGAAGTCCCATCTCTAACAAAAATACGGCCATGCATTAAAACACCTCTAATTAGGCTGGGCAAGGTGGCTCAAACCTGTAATCCCAGCACTTTGGGAGGTCGAGGTGGGCGGATCACAAGGTCAAGAGATCAAGACCATCCTGGCCAACATAGTGAAACCCCATCTCTACTAAAATAAGAAAAAAATTAGCTGGGCTTGGTGGCATGCACCTGTAGTCCCAGCTACTCAGGAGGTTGAGGCAGGAGAATTGCACGAACCCAGGAGACGGAGGTTGCAGTGAGCCAAGATCGCACCACTGCACTCCAGCCTGGCACCTGGTGACAGAATGAGACTCTGTCTCAAAAAAAAAAAAAAAAAACACCTCTAATTAAAAGCCACTGTTTTTCCCTTGCTTGCTTGCAAATCTTAGAAATGTGCATCCTCCTTTTAAGAGAAAAAATAGTGTTCTTAAATCTTTAGTGTTGTCTTAAATTAAATTATATCATTAGTGTTATTCTTATTTTGTATTTAAATACATTCAAATGAAAACTGTATATAAGCACATTATTCTCGTACTCTTACTTAACCATAAAAACAAATATAATTTCACACAAATACAAGCAAAACTGTAAAACCAATAATATCATATTAAAGTCATTTATTTAATGTGAATCATGATGTGTTTTATTCTAACTAAATGATTGACAATGATAAAAATGTGACTTCAGGTCCAAATCTATATTTAACGTTCAGTTTTATTTGTTAATAAGAATACCATTAAGAATTGCTGGTAAATGAAAGAATAATAAGCTCTTTAAGGCTTTGTTCATTAGTTTTGAACAATCACATCTCATAGTTAATTGAAAATGCCAGCCAGCAATCCTCAAAAATCTCACTTTTATTGAAATGTTCTTGACAAATTAGTCGAGTTGACTTGTTCACTTGAAAATGCAATAGGCGTTTTGCCATTACTTAAATCTACATTAGATTTCTAATGTAATTATTTTCGCAAGTAAAACTAAAAATTCTCCAACAAGTTTCTCCAACTCTTTCAGCTGATAAGCCATGATGAGGTGAGACAGGGTGTGCTGAGAACATACATTCACAACGTGACTGCGGCATGACAAATGAGACGAGTTCTATGGGTGCCGACAGCTTGATTACCTTGTTCAAGGTGATGACTTTATTTTCACCCTCCTCTTCTCCTTTCAAACTACTGTGAAACCTCTTTATGACATCACTGTGCCTCCCTTGCTGTGGAAACGATCCTCAGTAGAAAACGCCTGTGGCACTGGAATCCAGTGAGTGTGGTCTCTGCCCTCTTGGACTGGGTGGCTCTCCAGATGATCCAGAATAGACCTGTAATATTTCATTCTAAAATATCACCAGTATTAAAAACTGGAAAGAGCACACAGATTTCTGAGAATGGATCCATGGGGGGTCTCCAGTATTCTGCACAGCTCAGTTTGAGAAACGCTGATTTACAAGATAAATTCTGAGACCCTAAGTGCAGTGGACATGGCCCATCTCAAATCAGGATAAATTCTCTATTCTTTTTCTCATCTCCACCATCCTCCTGAGCATTCCTCTGCTCCTAACACACTGTCTTTCTCACTGGCCATCAAATGGCAGTTCCTTTGTAAATGCTGTTGATTTAATCATCCTTCCACTTCCTTTGCACAAACACATTTACTCGTCCACTGAGACGCTTCAGACCCACTCAGTGATGCTCCTTGTCTCCCCCACACCCCAAAGCAACACCAGCAATTCCATCCAAGTGTCCACATCACCATCCCAGCATCCGGCAGGTGACATCATGCCAATCAAGTCTCCAGTCTTTCATCTCACTAGAATGCTAGCTATTACAGAGAAGAAACGGGGTCTTAATCGGTGTTCATTTTCACAGTGCCTAATACAGTTCCTGGAAATGGCAGGAAATAGAAACGTGGAATAAAAGCACTGGAACTGGAGTACACAAATGGAGGCCTGGGATCTGGCTTACATTTGTCAGTTGTTAGAATGGTAAGCAAGTTCTTTAACATACATTAGTCTCAGCTACAAAGCAAATGGCAGTGCCAAGCTTTCCCATGTCACAACGATGCTGCAAGACACAGAGTCAACTAGAAGTGACACCTGTGGAAGCATTCCTAAATCTAACTGTAGAGTGCTAAAAATGAAAAAACAAAAAAAGATTATTGTGACCATAGCACTACAGGGCTTCTCAAGCACATTTGAACCTGAGCATCGGGTTTAAATTTAGACTGAGATGAACGGTGGCACTTAAAAACAATTTTCAACTTATTTTTCAGATAATTTAAAAATCAGATAGTTTCCAGCTAAAAGTCCTAATCCATATATAGCTTTGTATTGGAATATACCTCTCTACTGATTTATGTTCTATACATGGTACAAATAATTTTTCATTTCAGTTGGTATAATTCTGGATAGGACCCAAGAATACTCACAGCCACATGGTTCTAAGGACAAAAAACACTCAGCACACAGGTAATAGAGTGAAGTCCATGGTGTCAATTGAGAGATCAATTGGTGAAAGAGGTCAGTGGACCCAGACATGAGTTTCAGGTCTGGTTCTGCCATGTTTTCGCGGGTAACTTCAGGCACATTAATTAGTGTCTCTGAGCCTCAGCTTTCTCATCTGTGTCAGGCTTGCTGGGCTATCATGACAATTACAAGAGACAGTGTACATTGTCTATGTCAATAAAATGTCTGTTTCAGTGAGATGATGTATCAGATACAGGAGGATAATCTCATTCAATTAGCAGGAACCTGTCTTCCTGGACAAGTTCCTTGGAAAGCCAGTGGAAGAGGAAAGACTCCCATGGGGAAGGGCTTCTGTGAATGTGCTGTGACAAATAGCCTTTGTCTTGCTAAGTGGAGGACCAAGCTGAAGACAGGAGTTGGACATTAGCTGGATAATAGGGAAAATCTTGAGAAATTGGTCTGGTGAAGGAAAGGAAACAATTTTGCTAACAAGACAGCAGAATTTTTTAAGAAACAAAAGTATTTGGCTGGGTGTGGTGGCTCATGTCTGTAATCCCAGCACTTTGGGAGGTTGAGGCAGGTGGATCACCTGAGGTCAGGACTTTGGACAGCCTGGCCAACATGGTGAAATCCCATCTCTACTAAAAATATAAAAATTACCTGGGTGTGGTGGTGCATGCCTGTAATCCCAGCAACTCAGGAGGCTGAGGCAGGAGAATCACTTGAACCCGGGATATGGAGGTTGCAATGAGCCGATATGGTGCCACCACACTCCAGCCTGCGTGGCAGAGACTCCGTCTCGAAATTAAATAAATTAAATAAAATTTTAAAAAGAAATAGAATTATTTAACCACAATCTTTATAAGGTAGTGTTGTTGATCAGTAATATAAACTCTTTCCTTGGCTTTTCCAAAAATTGGGAGAAGTCTGTACCCCCTTCTTCTGAAATAGCATTTGGAAAGGCTGAAGGTAGGGCTCACCACCAGAAATTAGATTTCAAGCTCATCCCATCTGTGCACAAGATGAACAAGTGAGACCTACCTAGCTTTATTCTTTCCCATCAAATCATCAGTTGGATGTCCCTTCTGCCTCCAGCCTCCTCTTCTCTACTTCCAGGAGATCGTTTCATCCTGCGCCTACCACTCCCATTCCCACCCTGAGGTTTCCACTGAAGTCCATGTTAGGTGGGTACTTTCCATTTGGGGCCATCTGCTAAATAAACAGGTCTTCAGCTAGGAAGTCTGGCTGTTTCCTATGGCTTAACTTTGATGTGTTAATATGTACCTGTCTCAAAATCCTTTCAAGAAGAGGAGAAAGAAGGGGAGGAGGAGGAAGAAGAAAAGAACTTCCTACTAGCAATGCATCTCTTACTAATGCTTTGCAGGCTTGTGGTCATCTAGGAGATTCCCTGGTGGGCCTGGAGCTGTAGCAAGGCCTGCACTGTCCATGCTCTCACAGGCTAGAGGCCACTATTATTATTATCAGTGGTATAACCCTGCTGATATTGGTACAATGAACTCACAGCTTGGAAGTTGCTTTTTCCCTTAGAGGCCTGGCCTTGAAGTTGCCTGGGGAAGGTATCAGGGCCCCCAACATCTGCCCGTCAGCCTCACAGCTGGCAAGCCTAAGAGCTGCTTTGAGGATCAAAGAAATTCTGGAATGATACAAGACTCACAGATCAAGGAGACTCACCTGTTCTTTCAAAGGGTCTAAAAGAATGCCCTGTTCAGGGAGGCACTGAGGCTAGCAACGTAAGCCCAAAGGGGGTTTCCATTTCAAGATAAATGATGCAAAC
Organism: Ateles fusciceps; assembly: GCA_036589455.1. Lineage (NCBI taxonomy): Eukaryota > Metazoa > Chordata > Mammalia > Primates > Atelidae > Ateles > Ateles fusciceps. The sequence goes on along the minus strand of JAZHEH010001180.1, from coordinate 3,560,742 downwards.
TGATGCACTGCACACATGGCCAAGGATCCAGAGATGAGCATGGTGCTTGGGAGGCAGCCCAGAGGAGCCCAGGGGCAAGGGCTCTGGTGCCAAGGCAGTTGTAAGGTGTCTCTACAACACAGAGAGACTGTGGAAAGGTGAGAGGGTGAGCAGCAGGAGGAGAAGAAGGAGGGCAAAGGCAGAAAATACAGCAGCATCCTTTGGGGCTAGGAATGAATCCCTATAAATCACATCTTAGTGGATGCAATTCTGTCCTCCGCAGGAAAGGCAGGCCTAGCTCAGAGAAACTGCTGACTACATACAGGAAAATAACTACATTTCTTGCACTGAATTTACACACCCTTTAAAAAGGAAATATGAAATGGGGATCTTGTGCCCTTTTTTCCCAAGGGACACTGGGCTCATTGGGGCCAACAGCTTTCATCATCTGTGCGACCCAACTCTTCCCTGGGCTGTGACTTCCTCCTTTCAGCAACCGCTGTGCCCAAACAGAGGGAAGCAGTGAGTTCACACAAGCCGTTGCCTCTCTGTGAGCCAGGCAAGGGGGTATTTATTTCATCTTGACCCAGATCTGTTTGTAGTCACATCATATGGGGTGAGACTCAGCTGCTCAGGTCGCGTGGCCTAGGATCCTTCCAACATCAGCCAAGCTTGGTTTTTAGGCAGTCTCAGGACAAAGGTGCATTTCCCTCCCCTAGGGGAGCTGCTGTGGCAACGCCATGAGGACCAAGGCCCCAGACTTTCACCCTCTACTCAGCTCTCCCGAAGCCCAGGCCTCTCTCCTCACCTCACGTTCCCAGGGCACTGCTGCAGTGCCTGACCGTCGAGCTCTTTTCCCATCAGGAAGACAGAAAGAGGAAAAGAAGGAAAAGGTAATGTGCCCTCCCTTAAAGCCATCTTTCTCATCAGGCCTGGCTGGTGGCAAGGAGGCTTGGAGATGCCATCCCTTTATGGGCATGTGGCCACATGGAATGACACTAGGCTCTGTTCCCAGAGAAAAGAGAAGCGTGGATAAGGGGTGGTGGCTCCTCCCCCTCTTCCTTTCCCTGCCCTTCCTCTGGGGAACTGAAGTCATTTATCAGTGAACTAGAAAGTTTGGCTACAGGAAGCATTTATTGAATGCATGCATTGGCTGAAACATCCAAGCAAGTCATTGAGCCTATTGATGTGAAAAGAAATACTTTATCTTTTCTAAGACAAATCAGATCTTCTCCAAGCCCCCGTGTACTAAGTGGAAAGGCCAGCATCAGTCACATCTCATGGCTCCTTCCCCATCCCTGGAGTTGTTTAATGCTTACACTGTCCAGGGAAATGAGCAAGAAGCCACACTCTGTTTCCCTTCAAAGCAGCAGCACCCGGGTTCTCCCTGAAAGCTTGCCAGCAAGTCAGAGTTGGCTGGCCTCCTGGAGCTCTTCCAAATTCTGCTTAGGGTCTTTTCCTAGATTCCTGGCAACCCCTCTTTCTGTTCAGCCACAAAACACAACAAGCTGTTAGTTGCTTTTTGGGCAAAGGAGCCCAGAGCACAGACACAGACTCCCCCCGCTCCTCCTGAGTGGGAAAGAGATGTTACCTTTCATTCTCTTAGCAGGGAGACCCTGCTAAGTAGCAGAAGCATAAACCTCAATTTGTTTCTCAGAAAATTCATCATACTATAGACATTTCTACTTAGTTCTGTGGTGCTTTTTCTTCCTTTGAGATGGAGTCTCACTCTGCAGCCCAGGCTGGAGTGCAGTGGCATGATCTCAGCTCACTACAACTCTCTCCTCCCAGGTTCAAGCGATTCTCCTGCCTCAGCCTCCCGAGTAGCTGGGATTACAGGCAGGTGCCACCACGCCCAGCTAATTTTTGTATTTTCAGTAGAGACGAGATTTTACCATGTTGGCCAGGCTGGTCTTGAATTCCTGATCTCAGGTGATCCCCCCTGCCTCAGCCTCCCAAAGTGCTGGGATTACAGGCATGAGCCACCACCATGCCCGGCCTGTGGTACTTCTAAATGTACATTTTGACAATCTACAAACAACTTTTAGGGTAAATAAGATTGCTCTTGAATTTTCTAAAAGAAGTGATATTTAAGTCATTCACTTTCAGAATGACCCATTTCTCGTTTCCCTTTCCCAATTCAGGAAATGTGTATGTCAAACCTCTCAGGTTTGGTTGGCACAGTCCTAAATCAAAAATGTGGACCAGGAAAATCCCATGGGAGTATGCAGGGCTGGCTTCCAGGATTCTTTCATGCTTAGGGAAAGTGGCTCTAGTGAATTTAGGTGTGAATGTTTGAAAATAAAAAGCATGCACAGACCTACTCCAGGACAAATGCCTTGCTCAGTCTTTCCAACTTCTTATGGCCAATCCGTAGAAGGAAGGGCCAGAATATTCCAGAAAAGTTCTGCACCGAAAATAAAGAAAATGATGGTCATTGTCATTTCTTGGTGCTGAGGCAAAGAGATTGGTTATTTCTGTCTGCAGATTCCCTCATCCCCGGGTTTGGTTTGAAGAAGATGCACTGTCTAATTTTTATATGGAGACAAATCATTCCCGTACTGCTCAAATCCTACCAGAGTCTCCCTATGGGATGCTTTTTCACAAAGACTTAGGTCAAGCGTGACTAATCTCTAGTAATTTGGTTAGTTGAGTTACTCCTGGTTACCTCTCCTTTCAGACACCTGGGACTGGGAGGAGCTTCCCAGCTGAACAAAGCCCTGAACTTCCACTCCAATGGCTGGCCTTGGTGGGGCAGTGAAGAGCATGGCTGCCTTCCACAAAGAGTGCCAGGCAGATACTCCCACATGCTGGCTGTGATTTTTTTTTTTATATTCTCTGCGTATGTCTTGGTATTAAGTATTTAGACATTTAATATATTACAAGAAGCAGCACTTTGAGTCATCCCCATCTGATGAGAATCCTTCATGTACATGGTACTCGCTATTTGGCAACTGGATCTCATCCACATCTTTGCAATGACTAACACATATCTTTTCCAAATAAATCATTTGGCAGATGTAAGGTGGTTCTGGCGAGTTTCTTTAAGATCCACATTGCAAAAATCAGCCCATTTGCAATGGAAGCTGACTAGTGAAGGCAGGTGCTCTTAAGTGAAGAAAATAGCCTCATTCAAAATTTAAGAACAATGAAGTTCATTTCTAAAATACTTTGGGTTGTAAGTTCAAATGTGAGTGAGTGAATGAAGCAATTACATGGCTTAAACACACACACACACACACACACACACACACAATTGAGGTTTAAATAACTTTTTAACTGTTTCTTCTGACCAAACACAATTTGAAGTATCCCTAATTCATTTTCTCCCCACAGAGAGCAAAATCAAACACCCTTTTTAAATCCTGAATCTAGAGGAAGTAGGCTAGATCTCTTTAGCCAACTGGCAAATGGGGCCTTTCTTCCTGGTGGGCCTTTGTAGCCACGTGGTCCCTTCCCCTGGGAGATGCCCTGGCCCTCACTGCCATTGGTTAAATGCACTGGCTACTACAGACCTCTGATCCCTCTTCACCAGAAGCAGCCCTTGATCTTGGACAACTTGAAGACAGTCTTAAGTTTATGGCAGCAGGGAGAGAAACCCCTGCCAGGTCAGAGCTACTCTTTCCTGCATTAACCCAGAGGCTGCATGGCTCTGCTCCATGCCCAAGGCAGGCAAGCGGAACTGGCTGAAGCTTTCGGGGCAATAAGTGGGAGACTGTTCAGAACCCACTTCTGCTGTGCTCAAATCAACAGTCCCTCTGTTGCCTTGGCTCTACCACACAACAGCTAAGAAGGCAGCAGTGTGTGCTCAAAAACATTCAGGATGTTTTTTTAAAAAGTTTAAAACATTCACAGGGGAGGTTTTGCTGTATTACACGGGCTGATGTTTCATATTATCTTCATGCTTTCCGAGATTATGCTTGGGGTGGATGAGCCTCCTGATCTGGTTTCAATCCAAGGTCCAGGATATGTGTTTTCCCCTTATCTGTGATCATGAGCGGAGCCAGTGAAGGGTGATGGGCATAGGCACACACATGCCGGCTCCCATGTGCATGAAGATCAGAGAATGAAAGGAACATGATTCTCCACCCTGATAACACCCAGGGGCTCTGCCAGCTTTGAGATGCCCTCACTTGACTCTCAGGAACATTTTCAGACCACCAGGGCATTCTTTTAAAGTAAACAGACAGCAAAGGTGGCCTGGTGAGTGAGTTAGCTGGCAGCACCTTCCCGCCCGCATCGGTTCAGAGGTTCATCATCCACTCACAGCCTAATTCAAAGGCTCCAAGCACAGAAAGGCTTCCAAGGTGCTGGAGACATAATGGTCAACAAACCAGAGTCCTGAACCTCAAAACCATCCAGGCTAACAGAGAGACCAGCAAACCAACTTTAATGCAGCATGACAATTGCTAAAGAGGGGCAAGAAAAGCAAGCTGCCTCATGAATGACACCACGAACCCTTTCCAAGTAGCTGGAGATAGATGGAATCTCAGAGCCCTTAATGTCCCCAACACCTCCAGGGCCCAGAGCTGGCATTCCCAGTGACTCAGGAAAACAGACATCCAAGCTACGACCATTCAGTGTGAAAGCTCCGGCTCCTGCTCTCTGGCAAAGCTGCTCCCTCCCTTGTGCTGTGATGCAGAAGGGCAGCCCGAGCTGGGTGGCTCTGCAGAGAGCATGCCCAGCTTGTCTCGCTGCATCTGGCGCAGGAGCCCAGGGTGGGGGGCTTATGCATCTGTCCTGAAGCCCCCTCCCCCATCATGCATGGCACTCGAGGATGCCACAGCACAACTAAGAGGTCTGCCTGTCCTACCAGGATCAAAGATATCCCCCACTTCAGAAGCGGCGATGCCTATGCTAAGATGGGCAAGCTAGAAGGAGCTCATTAGGTCAGGGGGATATGCCAGGTGAGAACACCCCAGGCAGAAGGGGGCCAGGCTGGTGTGTGGGGTTCAAGACTCATTCAATACAGCAAACACATCCTGGGGGAGGTAAATGGAGGAAGACGCAGCTGCAGACACAAGCACAGGACAGACACAAGGAAGCCATAGGGAAGAGCGGGGAATATACCAGCTAGGAACCAGGCACTGTCCCAGCTCTGGGGGAAGGCTCTCAAAAAAGGAGGCGACATCCCTGCATTCTGGAGTAGCCAGGCCTGCGGCAAACTGTCAACTAATAAACAGCTGACGTGGAACTTATGTAAACTGCCAAGGGGTGTGGAGAGTGAGTGGAGAGCTGAAGGTGGGAAGGGGACGGCCAGGCCAGATGAGGAGAGAAAATGAGCTTGTGGCTCTTATTAAGTATTAGTGGTTTTGTTGTTTTTGTTCTTTTTAAGGTAAATACTATATTCAAATTCCCTTATCTGGGTTTTTCTTCCAGTGTCTCTTTACTCCCACTCCAGGAATCAAGGAGACAACCACAAAGGGCTCCCCTGGCTCTCTGCTCCCTGCCCTGCCCCTGTCTCTTGTGTGGTCAAGGTTGTGAGCATTCTGTTCCTCTCTGTCACCAGGGTAAGCCCTCCGTGCCTTGTCCAGGGCTTGGTTGCAATGTGGAAAACCGAACAGGGGCCCACCGTGATGATGACCACCTGTGTTGGGCACCACAGGCCAAGGGGCTCACCAGGGTGGATTCACCTTCTGCAAGTCCTGTGGGTCAAACCCATGTCCTGGGCATTGGTTGCCCAAAATCACACCCCGCACTTGGACCATTTAATTTTTCATAGTTTCTGGATGCTTGGTTCCCTTTCAAAGTGCCTGGACAGCAAGACCTTTGGCGCTCTGGGGCTCAACTTTCACTCATTCCATTGCACAGAAATCCCTTCTCCATGCGAGCACTGGTGCCACATAAATTCTGGAAACTGCGCGTGGGTGAGGGTCGAGCTCCCCCATCTGCCCCGTTGCCCCACAGCATCACCAACTGGTTGGCCACACATCCTCGCTTCTCCACTTGGTATTGGCGTATTCCCCGAGGAGCCAACCTCACGCCCATGGTTTCCTAAGAGGCTCACAGTCAGTCAGAACTCAGCAACAGCCTGTATCCTGGGGAAGCTGCAGCCTACCCTGAGCCCAGGTTGAGCTGTGGGGTCTCATCACCAGCCCTTTCCTGCACATTGTGCCGGCTGAGTGGTGGCTGCTGTCTGTGGGCAGGGGTCAGCAGATTTCTAGTAGGGAGTGAGGCTGACCTTACAGCTACCCCCCAACACACACATGCAGAGACACACAGTCCTGGGGACTGAGTCCTGCACACATAGGGAGAATCAGGTCTCTGGACTCCGAGTAGAGGCAGACCACATGCCCTTGAAGAGCTACAAGAGACCTGCAACTCCTCTGCTCTTTTTGAATGCAGCCTTATGATTGGATCAGCTTCAGAAACGTCCATGTCTGAAGGACATTGTCTGCAAGTGAGTATCCGAGTACCAGAGGCGCCATGCTGCCTGGCATGCTGGTGCAGGTCCCACGCAGGCTGTGGTTGTAGGCTGTTTCCAGCAGCTTGAGGACAGCTCTGGGAGCTGGGACATCCTTGAGCACACAGCTCCTGGGGGAGCAGGGAGGTAGGTCAGTCTCATGCATTGCTAAGGAGCAGCTCAGGAGCAGCTTGAGTCCCCTGAGACCACGAGTCCCAGACAACAATGACGACAGGAAGGAGTCACAGTCAGTATGTGCAAGGGACTGACTTCTCAGTGGGCTCCGGTACTGGGTGGAAGGGGAGGGAAGAAAGGGCAGTTGGCAGTCTTCACCTGAAAGATGGCTCCTTGTGAGCCAGATCATAAGCATCACCCCTCCAGGAAGGTACCCCTGGGAAACACGCTCTAGCTTGTAGGACCCCTGAGAAGCCACTGCTGTTATTCTTGTACCCATGACCAGACAGAAGGTGAAAAAGGTTAAGAAAAGTCAGGGCCAGCAGCAGTGGCTCACGCCTGTAATCTCAGCACAGAAGGACTGTTTGAGGCTAAGAGTTTGAGACCACCCTGGGCAACATAGTGAGACTCCATCTCTATAAAAAGAAAGTTGCTTTAAAAATTAACTGGGCATGGCAGTACATGCCTATAGTCCCAACTACTCAGGAGGCTGAAATGGGAAGATGACTTGAGCCCAGGAGCTCAGGCTACAGTGAGTTGCAAGCCAGGGCTCATGTTCCTCACTCTTCCCCAGACCATTTCATGACTGCATTCCTGCAAATGGCTTCATCGGCTCCAATGAGCATCTCAGACTGGGTTGCTGGTGTTGGTTGGAATTCAGACACTGGGTTGGGGGAGTCCCTCTGGAACCTGGCTGCACTCTCTTTATGGGAGCTGGCAGTTTTGGGGGCTTACAGCAGCTTCCCTGTGGGAGCAGAGGGACAGGTGGAAAAGACTGCCTCTTAAGGAAGGATGCTTGTCCAAGCCCCGGGGGTGCTAGGCATGGGGAGTGACTCAGATCTGCAAGAGCTTGAGGGGCTTCCAGAGCAGGATTCTCTGGACTGGAGTCCAGGGTCACCGGAAGAGAATGGGGTGAGAGTCCTGACTCCACACTTTCCCTGTAGATTCAGTGGGGTTCAGCCTTGATTCTTTGGTTCCAATTGAACAATCTTGCCAAAACCATGCTCCACATTGCAAGTGAGAGTTTTCTTCTGGTCACACATCTGGGATTCTGTCCACCCCTGGAAAGCCCATTCCCCAAAGACATTTGTGTTTCTGGCAAATAGCAAGCCACCACAGGATTTCACCCCCACCCTGCTGAACCCCTGGTTTCTTGCACGGGATCTTGAAACTTGACTTCCCTTTGTCATAAAGCCACAGTCTGGAGGTTGCAACATTGCCCACTCCCCTCTGCGGCCTCTCACCTAGGCTGCCATGGAATCACCCACTCACAAGCTTCCTTGGAACTCCTGCATCACACGAGACAGGGCCCTGCATAACTGTGTTTTTAAACCCAGTAAAAATTTGAGCACAAATTTCAACAATGCTATAGCTACAACTGCTCAACCCAGCCAGTTTAGATACCCATAACATCCAGGAAAGGAAATGCAATTGAGACTAATGAACCGTCTACCCATCCATGTCTTTTAAAAATGGAAACTTATAGGCAAAGTCAGAATGAAAGCTCTCCAAATAACTGGAGCAGTCCATGCTAGGAAGGAGACGAGCACTGGAAGCATAGCGCACAGGGGGATGCCAGTATGACATTTGGGTAGTGCCCATTGGGAATGGAAGCAGCTAGAGAACCAGGATTTGGGGTATTTGGTGAGTACTTATGTCTCCAGACTGAGCAACGGGGCTGGGCCAGCTGCAGAATGTGGCCACAAAAGGGCATGAGACTCTCCCCTATTGGAAGTCCTATGTGTGCCCATTCAGCTGCATGTTCCTTTGAAAAAGATGTCTTTCCCAATAAACCAAGCCATTCTTCCTTGAGGAATCTCACAGGGACTCCCAGAGCTAAGATCCAAATATATTTCCTATAAAACTTAGCATGTTAGAATCACTCCCATAGGCTAGGGAGTGATGCAATGCATAATTAGTAGCCCATGGAATGAATCTCTGCCCTACAAAGCTGAGATTACAGCATCATTAGTCCTGTCCCCTTCAGCATGGAACCCTTTAAGCACACCAAGAGAACTTATTCATAATAAAGCAGAATTCCTTAGGCCACCAGGATTAAGCCAAGAAGAAATCTACTCTTTGATGCTTGAATAAGTTTAGAGAAAAACTTAAGATCACAGAATAAACAGTTATTTTAAATAAGACCATCTGTATTAACTGAGAAGGCCCTTGATGTGTGAGAGGTAACATGTATGCTGGATGTCTGGAGCTAGAAATTTGAGGACAGTTTCCTCTTCCAACTCTTGCCAGCTCTGTAAGCTTGAGCACAACTTAGTTGACCTAAGTCTCAGTTTTCTTATCTGTAAACGAGGGATAACAGTAACCAAAGTGGGTTGTTGAGGGGGTTTATATACTCTACCCAGCACAGTGCCCTGAATGCTTTTGCCTCTAACTTGGACTAAACAGAATATTCTAATCAGTGACCTCATCATAACATATTTTTGAGATATTTCACTTTTCAGAACTTGTCTTTGATTGCTTTGAAGAGCAGAGATGGACGGAATACGAACTCTGTTTCACTGATGTCAGCACTAAGGGAACTAACGATGCCCCCTTTTGTCAGAGCCCGGTGGCTGTGGCCGGCCTGTTGTACAGTGGGCGGCTTGTGCTTATGGGCTGTAGTTTGTAGGAATCAGGTGACCGAATGGCTGGATGTGGATCCTTCGTGCTGTTGTTGCAGTTGCTTGCTGCTACATAACAAACTGCCCCAAAATGGAGTCTCTTAAAGTAGCAGTGATCTCTTGGTTCTCCGTGCTGTGTCTCAGAAAAGCACACAGGGCTTGGTTAGACAGCTGTCTCTGATCCGTGTGGCACCAGCTAGGGGCCACTCAGCGCAACTGGAGGATTCAAGGTTGTCTGGACTTTGCTTCTGGTTCTTGGGTGGCACGTCTCTTTCTCCTCCAAGTAACCACTCCCTCCAGCAGGGCAGGACCCCAGAGGCACAGACTTGAACTGCCAAGACCTCCTAAGGCCTAGCCTAGAAGAGGCTGACTGTGATTGGCCCTCACCTCAGTCTGGGTCAGTCACAGTCAGGATTCAAGGATGGGGAAATGGGCTCCACTCACCACTTGCAAGATTCAGTAGCACAGGACGGGGCCGAAGGCCAGGGAGGATGCTGAGTCACCTTCAGGAGCAATACCCCTAAACTCCTGTATTGAGGAGGGGTTGATGCATCTGCACCCAGAACCCAGCTGCCTTCCTCCAGAGCCGGGCATGACCAGACCTCCCCTTGATCGCCCAAGGTGAGGAGAAAGCAGAAGGCCCCACACTTGTTTTGGCCACAGGTACAGGAGAAGGATCAAGAAATCTCAGCAAAGGATACAGAAGCTGGCTCCAGGGAGTGCAGAGAAGAACAGGAAAGGGGAGGGCCAGGAAGTGAGGGAGACCTTGAAGGAGGAGGGGAGTGGCCTCCTCCTTCAAAGGAGGACTGAACTCTTTCCTGGGAGGAATTACAAGAAATGCTGAAAAGTAGTTATCCTTGGCAAGGGTCTGCGCACTGGGGAGGGCTCCCACTTGTCCTGATTTCCTGGATCCGGGCCCTCTAACCTTGCACCTGGATCACAGTTTGTTCCCTGCAGAACTATCTGGGTGGTGGACTTACGACCATTCATTTTAAGTCTTTTTTGAAAGGTGTCTTTACCACCCGCCACCTTCCCCCCTCTCCCACCTGAAATTAGAGAATAAGAAACCCCAAGACGGCACAGGCCACTTAATGACCCCAAGACCTCTTTGGTACTCTTGTTCTTGAATGTCACGGATGATTAAAAACCATGGGGAGGGATCTCTGATGTCGGAGCTCAGTGATGGTTTTAGAATTTAAATAAGATTTTGAGGTCTCTGAAAGCAAGGTGCTTATGGTGTAGTCACCTGTGGACGAATGTGGGGGAGGGATAATTGGACTGTTTGAAGGTATAGTTCTAGAGGCTGTGATGATCCTCCACAGGTACCTGTGTGTTTTCTAAAGAGGATGCGGCAGACCTTGGCACAGGACGTGGCCCCTAGCTGGTGCCACACGGATCAGAGACAGCTGTCTAACCAAGCCCTGTGTGCTTTTCTGAGACACAGCACGGAGAACCAAGAGATCACTGCTACGTTAAGAGACTCCATTTTGGGGCAGTTTGTTATGCAGAAGCAAGCAACTGCAACAACAGAATGAAGGATCCACATCCAGCCATTCGGTCACCTGATTCCTACAAACTACAGCCCACAAGTGCAAGCCGCCCAAATTCCACTTCACCTCCCACGGAAGTGGAACTTGGAGGTTGGAGCCTTGAGATTGTCAAATCTAGGCTCTCTGGCCTTGGATCCAGAATCCCTGAGTGACAGTCAGTGGATACAGCAGGCCTGACTCTGATTCCCATCAGGCGCTGGCATCCTGCATTCTCCCAGCCCCCACTCAGCACTGGAAGGTCCCAGAGCAAAGCCTGGTCCTGCGTGCCTTCCCTCAGCAGTGTGCAGCCCCATCTTCCACCCTCAGCCTGACCTTCACATGCCCTACTCCCTGTCCTCCACCTGCCGTCACCCCAGGGGCCCACCAGCAGGACTGCAGGTGCTGTGTCCAGGCACCTGGTAAGCTTCCAGTCTCTGATACTCAGCCAGCCCTGATGGAGACATACACACACACGCATGCAGGTATATGTGAATGCATACCATATGCACACATAGACACACTAACACACAAGTGTCACACATGCAAAAGCATGCACACACGTGCAGACACTCACACACAGACATACAATGGAACCACCCTCAGGCCCAGCAGCCAGCACAGGAAGGTGAGGCCTGCTCTAAACAAGCCTGGCAACACCCTTTCCCATGGTACTGCTCCCATTTGGACATGCTGAAGGATTCCAAATTGACCACCACAAATAAGAGAAGTCAAGTTGTCACTGCAACGAACACCTGGACCCCTCCCACCCAGCCCACCATGCTCAGCTGCCTGGACACTTTCACACACACAGAATTATGCCTGCAACTATTTGGTGTCCTGGGCACCTCGCCAGGTACGTGACACACCTCAGTCCCTTTGTTCTCACAGCCACCCCAGGAGAGGGGCTGCCAATCAGATATATTGCTGCCCTGCTCATTCACACAGCACAAATGGCCTCCCTACCAGGTGCCCTGGACACAAATGGCCCCAAATGGATACCACGCTCTGGCCATGCAGCAGAATGTCAGCCTCTGCAGGTGCAGTCAGGGTAATGGGCTCCCAGCCGCTGCAAAGGCCTGGGCTGGTCACCCTTACCTGCCACAACTTGCAACCCTTGTGCTCCTTTTCCCCAGGAGCACCTCCCCTCAGACTCCTTCCCCACCCACCATCAAAGCACAAAAGGACGCTACCAGCTACTTTCACTTCCTTTACTGGAGCATTTCAAGAAATCATTCCAGTTAGTTCATGGGAACTGGTGATCTGGTGACATCTTCCTCTTGTAACTCCCCCATCCCAGCCTCAGTTTTGGAGGAGTTGTGCCTCAGCATCCTGCCAAATTTTACCTTTGGGAAGAGTGTCTGACAATAATCCGTGTCCTTTCATAACAATCTCCATTAGAAAACAGTAAGTTACCTGATGTACTTCCCCGTGTGCTGGGCCTAAGGATCTAAAAGGTTTTCAGAGCCACTGAGGCCAGAGCCCAAGTCGGATTGCTCCCTGGCATGCACTGTGTGGGGTAGACATTTGGGGGAGCAATTCCAGAGGGTCTGATGTTTTCTTAACCCCAAAACAAGGAAATTTCTTGATGCATTACTGTTGTGAAATTAAAGAATGTCAGGCTTCCCTAGTTACTTGTCACCCCAATCGTTGTTGCCAAAACTTCTATTTAATACATGAAGGGTAGTCAACCCTTACCCCGCTAAGGATTAAATTTGAATACTTATACTAATAAACATACACAATAGGAAAGAAACAGTAAGAAGAATACAATTGGAAATTGAAGGCTCACTTAAAATCTATCCTAACCCAGTTCCTCAAAAACTTAAAAATAGAATTACCATATGACCAGCAATCCCATTTCTCAGTATATACTCAAAAGAAGTGAAAGCAGGGACTTGAGCAGATGTTTGTACACCAAGATTTATAGCAGTATTATTCACAATAACCAAAAAGTGGAAGCAGCCCACATGTCTATTGAGGAATGAATGGTTAAACAAAATGTGATGTGTACACATGGACTTCAAAATGTTCATGGAAAAACAGAATTAGAAGATACGCATTTAAAATGCAGACTTTATTTCTCAGTATAAGCTCCATCAATGTCAAGACACTTTTGTAAGTGATTTAGTTCATTCCTAAAGAACTGAGGGTCCTAGAAATGTAACCATGTCAATGCAGTCTTTTTTACATTATTAACTGAAAAAAAAGAAAAAACAATGAGTGTCTTTTACGGGTGTCTTAATAGGAAACAAAAAGAAGTCAGAAGGAGCCTTCATTAGTCTGCTCTCATGCTTCTAATGAAGACATACCCAAGACCGGGTAATTTATAAAGGAAAGAGGTTTAATAGACTCACAATTCCACATGGCTGGGGAGGCCTCACAATTATGGAGGAAGGAAAAGGAGAAGCAAAGGCACTTCTTACATGGCAGCAGGCAAGATAGCATGTGCAGGGGATTTCCCCTTCATAAAACCATCAGGTCTCATGAGACTTATTCACTATCATGAGAACGTCATGAGAAAACCCACCCCCATGATTCAATTACCTCCCACTGGGTCACTCTCACGACACGTGGGGATTATGGGAGCTACAATTCAAGGTGAGATTTGGGTGGGGACACCACCAAACCATATCAGAGCCAAATCAAGATTGCAGGGTGGATGCCTGATGATTTCCCATGGAAACGCTGACAAAATCACCCTTGTCTGATGAGAGGAATGGGCAGGAGCATTGCCATGATGGAGAAGGACCCTCAGCATAGCTTTTCCAGGTGTTTTCCTGCTAAAGCTTTGGCTAACTTTCCCAAAACACTCTCATAATAAGCCAATGTTATTTTTCTTTGACCCTCCAGAAAGTCAGAGAGCAAAATGCCTTGAGCAACCCAAAAAGCTGCTGCCAAGACCCCTGTCCTAGACCAGTCTGCTTTTGTTCTGATTAGACCACCTCCACCTCTCAGTAGCCATTGCGTTAACTGTGCTTTGCCTTCAGGATCATACTGAGAAAGCCATGTTTCATGTCCTGTTACAATTCTTCAAAGAAACGCTTCAGGATCTTCATCCCATTTGTTTCAAATGTCCATTGAGAGCTCAGCTCTTGTCTGCTGCTGATCTGGGTGCAATCATTTTGGCACCCATCAAATGGAAAGTTTGCTCAACATTAATTTTTCAGTCAAAATTGTGTAAGCTGAATCAGTTGAAATGTCTATGGTGCTGGCTATTGTTTTTGCTGCTAACCCTCAGTCTTCTTCAACTAGGACACAAACAAGATGAATTTTTTTCCTGAAAATTGATGTGGATGGTCAGCTGCTTTGGGCTTCATCTTCAACTTCATCTCATCCCTTCTTCAAATTATCCATTTGTAAACTGCTGATTTCTTTGGGGCATTGTCCTCATAAACTTTTTATAAAGCATCAACAATTTCACCATTCTTCTACGCAAGCTTCCCCCTAAGTTTAGCATTTGCTCTTGCTTCAATTTTAGCAGAATTCATGGGGCTCTGGTGGGGGCTATTTCCAAACTGATGTCTCATCCTTGTTAGTGCCTCAAACTAGACCCTGCTCAGACGTGTCCCAACAAGTCAGTACAAGTTGATTTTGTCACAAAAACAATATTGAAATCCATACATAGTATTTTCATAATACACATATACAATAAACTTCTTAAAGACCCTTTGTACTTACAACAGAGTATTATTCAGCCTTAATAAGGAAAGAAATTCTGACACATGCTACAACACATGTGAACCTGAAGATATCATGCTCAGTGGAATAAGCCATCACAAAAAGATAAATACTATACGATTCCGCTTGTATGAGGTGTCTAGAGCAGTCAAATTCATAGAGATGGAAAGATGAATTAAGGGGCTTAGGGAGGAGAAAACGGGAGTCATTGTTTAAAGGGAATAGGATTGGTTTTGCAAGATGAAAAAGTTCTGGAGATGCATTACACAACCATGGGAATGTAATTAATGCCATAAAAGTGTACACTTAAACATGGTTACAATGGTAAATTTCATGCCATGTTTACTTTACTTTGATTTAAAAATACATATTTCTCCATTTAAATAAATTCATTCTAACCAACCTATCAGCTATGATTTTCTGGCTACTGCACTGCATGTTGCTATTCTCTTGGGGAGTTTTGACGGCACATGCAAAACATCTTCAGGGAGAATGGCAATAGCCAGCCCCAAGATCAAAAGAGCAAACACAAGACCGAGTTCCGGTATTTCCAGTTTAGCCATCAGCACTTAGATATTCTAACAGCCTGCAATGAGGAATGCAGCCACAGATAAGTAACTGAGCCACAAAGTAGAAACCATAAATATCAGATGAACAGAGCCTGAAAGTGAAATCAACACAACTGTTCATCAATAAGCAACTGGATAAACAAAATTTGATATATTCATTCAATGGAATGCTATTCAGCCATAAAAAGGAATGAGGCAGTAATGTGTGCTACAGCACAGATGAACCTTGAGAACATTATGCCCAGTGAAAGAAGCCACTCACAAAAGGTCATATGTTACACAATTTCAATTATATGAAATTTCCAGGAAAAAAAATCAATAGAGACAGAAAGTAAATTAGTGGTTGCCTGGGGCTAGGGGTAGAAATGGAGATTGCCTGCAAATAGACATGAGTGATCTTTTGGGGGTGGGGTGGCGGAAATTGACTAAAACTGGACTATGTTGATGTGTGAACAACCCTGGAAATTTACTAAAAATCTTTGAATTTATACTTAAAATGGGTCCATGTTATAGTAGGTAAATTCTACTTCAATATAACTGTTAACAATTTAAGTTAAATATATAGAGACATACAAACACACATATATATGTAGCATACTATATATATATGCCATATATATATGGTATATATATGCCATATATATATGGTGTGTATATATATGTATATATACATATATATATATATGGTGTATATACATACATTATATATATATATATATATCTGTGCCTCTATTGAGATATGCATCTATCAACAGAGGCATAGTCAATGAACATATCGTCTCTCTGGGTGGGAATACAATCCTGATTCTTAAGCTGGACAAAGCAGTGTGCACCCTGCTACCTCTCTGATGTCTAAAGCAGGTGACTCCCCCTAATCTTCCCCTCAAATGCCAGCACTTTAGGCACTCAGTGAGTGTTTAACTGTGAATACTGTGAACTCCCACTGGTCAAAAGATCTCTGGTCAAAAGATCTCTGGAGACATCAGACGTCCAAGACAGTCAACGAGACACATTAACCACCCATTCCCCTATGTTCTCTAAACACTGTCGCTATATTCAACTTGATTTTCAGAAAGCAACATCTCTGCCGCAATGAGTGATGGCTACTAACCATCACCAGGCCATCCTGATACAAACCTTATTACAGCAGGCCACAAGAAAGGTTAACTGGGGAGGCTTTGGAGGAACAAGAGCAAAGATACATGGAGGGAAAATGCATTCTGAAAAGTTCCCACCTCCACATGCAGACCGAGGCAAAGCCCTTCCTACTTACGGAAGTGCCAAATTCACTGGCAGAATGGAAGTTATTCTACTGGGTGGTATTTCTCTTTAGAGTGCTAAGCCAGTGGGGCTTCTGGATACCCCCCCCCCCCCAAATAAGGCATCTGCCAGCACTGTTGCGTCCAACTGCAGCCATTCAGCCCAAGCAGCCAGGCTGGCATTTGTTGTATTATTGGGCAGAAAATTTTGTCTGAAGAAAAGATTTTGTTAATTATAATAGAAAAACCACCACTCAATTGCTTCATTGGGAAACTAGGTCATTTAAAAATATTTACAATTGAGCTGTGGAGGTGGAAAGGATAGAATACAGGTCTCTGTGATCCAGGTTGGCCCATGTCACTATGCCCTTCCTTTCCTTACTCCCTCCTCCCCAGCCAAGCACCCAGCCCTCCAGGCCAGCACAAGACTTGAGCCCACTGCCGACCTGCTTTTTGGAGCCAGCTGACAGCTCAGGTATACCAGATCAGCTGGTGCATGGGGCAGCACCAAGGACTCAGGCCAGTCTGTGACAAAATAAATGGCAGTAAAAGGATCATTTCTCAAACGTCAAGTGAGTGTCAAGAATAACCATCTGGGGCTAGAGGCAGAAGTGAGGATTGCCTGCAAATAGACATGAGTAGTCTTTTTAGGGTGGGGGTGGCTGAAATGGACTGAAGCTAGATTATGGTGATGTGTGAACAACTCCGTAAATTTACTAAAAATCTTTGAATTTGCATTTAAAATGGGTGCATGTTATGGTAGGTAAACTATACTTCAATATAGTTGCTAATTTTTATTTGTTTATTTATTCATTTATTTATTTGAGACCGAGTCTTGCTCTGTTTCCCAAGCTGGAGTGCAGTGGCATGATCTCGGCTCACTGCAACCTCTGCTTTCCTTGTTCAGGCGATTCTCCTGCCACAGCCTCCCAAAGTTGCTGGGATTACAGACAGGAGCCACCACATCCAGCTAATTTTTTATTTTTATTTTTTTAGTAGAGACCGGGTTTCGCCATGTTGCCTGGTCTGGTCTTGAACTCCTGACCTCAGGTGATCCACCCACCTCAGCCTCCCAAAGTGCTGGGATTGTAGGCGAGAGCCACCATGCCTGGGCAGCTGTTAAATTTTTATGTTAAATATTTAGAGAAGCATATATAACACACACATATATTATATATTATATATGTAGGATATATAATATATGTTGACAAACTGAGATAAATGTGCAACACGTGGTCATTTATGAAGAGTTATGCATATATTTGTAACAGGTCTCAGCTGAAACCAAACTGGGATTTCCACTCTGGCCAACAATGGAGGGAGTGAGCAGGTGTCCCTGCATAGGGTTTGGCTTTGTTTATTGCCTGGCAGAAAGGAGAAGGGATTTTGTAGCAAGTACCTGGAGGAAAGAGATGTCAGAAGAGGGTATAGCTCCCAAGCTCTGCAGGGAGGATGAGCAGGGGTCCAGAGCAACAGCAACGTTCTCTATGAAAATGTCAGTGAGCCCTGGGGACCACGTGACAAAACAGACAAGTGTAGTAGAAAAGACACCCCCACACCCTTCATTTCAGCCGGAATTGCTACATCATGTCAGGCCTGCAGGGGATTCTGACGCCTGAAAGGTTTGATGCTTTGGAACACCAGGGCAGGAGCAGGAACAGGGCCTGTGGACACGCTAGGGCAGGGATACTGATGGAGGTGAGGCTGGCAGAAGACAGGCCAGGTACACCCCTAAAGCACAATGGGACAGCATCTGATGGAGCTGCAGAACTGAGAGTTTCATGTTATTTTTGTTTTGTAAGCACAGAGAAAGTTGCTTTGTGGAAGGAACAAAACACTGCTTTGCCTGAATCCTGGCTAATCCAAAATCAATACATGCTGCACTGTTACCCAACTCCAGATGACCCAGCAACCTCAGAGGCTTGTTGTTTGTTATTGCCTCAGTAGTAAAAGTGAGCTAAAAAACATGGTCGCCATCATCTTGTCAATAGTGCCCCCTCCCACTCCACTGTCCCAAGTCATTCAGGCATGTGCTCCCCACTCTCGAACCCATGACAGACCCCCATGGTGAGCTTCCCCAACCTCAAATAGGACTTTGTTTCCTGAGGAACTCTACAGCAATGGAACTATCTATGGTTCTCTGTCGACGGTTGTCCATCACTGTTCTGCTATGTCCGTCCTGCCGGTCATTCCAGTGACCAGCTCCTGGAGCAATGGTAATCCGAGACATAGCTCTTGGTCTTTCTTCCAGCATCATCATAGCCTGGGAGCACAGGAAGGATAAATAATAATTACAGCGCCACTATGTCAACAGGACGGTATTTTGTCTTGGTTGGCTTGTGTTTTGCTCATTCACTGCTGAAACACCATTGGTTACTTGGGTCCATGAGGGAATGAAGGAACTGATGAACAGGAAAACAACAGGAACTGTCACTCAACCAAAGCCTTCTGTGCTGCTCTAAGAGACGGAAACCCAAGGGAAGGCTTTGAGGGTAGAGAGTCAAGTTTGATTTTTAATTAACGGCAGACATCAGCCCCAGATGAAAACTGACCAAGATCCTGCAAAGAGTATGCATGATCTTAGGACACATATCAAGACCAATGAGTCACAGAAAAGATCGTGAGGCCAGGAAGCATCCCCAAAGGGTGCTTTGCACTTCTGGGTAACAGAAAAGAATGTCCTCCAAATGAAATAAACTCCTCTAGATTTAAGATTGCTAGTAAATGAATATTTCTAACACTTCTCAGTATTTCCATTGATTATGAAGCAAAATAGCTTATTTGCAATTGCTAACATTTTTTTCATTCAAAAAATGCTTTTGTGTTACTATTGCACTTTACTCTGCCCATATTTTTCACTATTTACCATGTTGGATAAATTACTGATTTTCCCTTAATAAAAACTGCCCTAGACCTTCTGTAAAGCATAAAAGAATCTCTGATTCCTAAATGCTTCAGGTGTCAAAGCAGCCAGAACTTAACCTCCCTGGGAGTCGTGGTGACAACAGAGGACGCTTAGGTTTCTGCCCCTGCCCTCGTGGCCTGATGAGAATTTGCTTCCATTCTGAGCAGCTCCTTGGGTATGCACACCCCATGCCTGCTGTTCTTCTTCATCTCCCCCACAAGCTCTTCCTCACATCTGACACAGCCTTCCTGAGCTAGACCCAATGCCCCTCTCCCAGGAAAGGATCCCATCTCCTCTTCCCCTTCCCTAGATGTACGGAGACCTCAAGTCTCAGACTTCCAGTGAAAAGTCCTGACTTGACACAATATTATTTTTTTCATTAAAAATGAGTTTTAATCCTGTTCTTTGCAAGCTGCACTAGGGACATTGCATATAAGAAAGAGCTCCATTGTGAAAATGTCCTATCACCTCCTAACCTTGGCAAGCACACACTCCAACAGTCCTTCCTGTGGAAACGCAGGGGACACCGGCCAGAGCCCTGGCTGGCTGCTCAGCTCAGTGTCCCAGCCCAACCCCCACTACACAGCAATTCTGCCATCCACTCCCTAGGAAGCTCTCCAGGTATGACTGTCGGCTGTGTGACACCACTTGGAGAAAATACCTTACAGGTATAACCAAGTGAGAATTGATTTTAGAATTATTTAAGAATGTTTACATTGGAAACAGTTGTATCCTGACTTAGGAACTGGAAAATGAGGCTATTGTTGTCAGGTCTATACCCCTCCGTGGGTGGTGTCACCAGCACGAGTGTGGACGCATCCTCCTCGCTGGATCAGGAGCCACCTAAGGCTGAGAGGCGGGTCTAACCTTCCCCACGTGTGGCCGAGATGTCACGTGTCCCTCCAGCCCTGGAGACCACATTTCCCAGCCTCCTGGGAAACAGTGTGGGCCGGGGGTTGGGGGGAGGTGTCCTGGGAAAGCTCTGGGAAACTGAATGTGAGCAGAAGTGACACGCATCTCACTCCGGCCTGGCCCTAAACCTCACATGGGATCCTTCACGCTGTTTTTCTCCTCATCCACTTCCTGGATTCAGAGAATACAGCCGAGAACCCCAGGGCCTGGGAGGATAGCAGGGCCAGCTGATGGAAGGAGTGCGAATCTCTGAGTGATGCTGTGGAGTGCAGCGTCCGTCCCTGCCCTGCAGCCAGCCTTCATGGACCGGGATGCCAGTAAGAAAGAGCTCTGGGGCTGCGGGTGGAAGCTGACTCCCTGGACTAATACCTCATAACATCTGCCATGCCCCTGCCAGGGACTCCAAAAACCTATGCTGAGCGGACAAAATCACCAAGTGAAGAGAACACGGAAAGATTTCCTGACAAAAGAGTTGAGAGTGAAATGGCTCTGTGCCTAGGGGTGGGTCCATAGAGCAAATGACCCCACTTAAGGTGTCAGGTATCCAGCTCAGTTCCTGAAGCTGGATTGGTGACCCAGCTGCAGTCCGACCAGGACCTGCTTCCACTAATCCCAGACAGAAGAGACCTGGGGAACATTCCCTGCCTTAAGCAAGCACTGAAGAGGCCCGGAACTATGTGCCCAGTTCTGTGCGCACTCCACCCCACCTGACCAGGCGAACACACAACACGAAAGCACAGACTCACCTACGGTCTTGCAAGAGCCAACCACAGGCTCTTTCCTCTAGGGAATGGGGCCCAGCGAGGGTGTGGCACTAAGCTTGCTCTAGTTGGCAAAACTCCACCAACCTCCAACACAAGTGTCCTCACCTCACCTCCAGCCCAGCCAGCATAACCTTTAGACCACAAACTTTGTCAGATTTACACACACAGCACACAGGCCGGGCTTGCCAGGGAGAAACAGGCAGCAAGCCAGTCGCTTCTGCCAGCAGTCCCAGCCAAACCTTTATGACAGGACACTGTAGAAAGTGACTCCTGGGACAGAATAGATAGTATGGTAAGGGTAAAGGAACTGATGCATTCAAGGGCTGTTCTGAGTCCTGGGGGTGCAGAGATGGAGAGACCCCCTGAGAAGCTTGCAGCTGAGAGAGGAAATCTCACCAACAGGCCATTGCAACTGGCACAACCAAGCACTGCCAGACATGCATTTGCCCTGTGATGTCAGAGCACAGAGGAAAGAACACGCATAAGGTGGTCAGGGGAACTTCCGGAGAAGGTGTGATTTGCATTGTGGGTGCTCTGCTAGCCTGACTTTGGACTTATGTTTTCCCACACAGTTGCTGGCCCTACCACAATGCCGCGCTCTGCATGAAGGCACTCCCTGCATACTCCGCTCAGCCTAATCTTGGGGTGGGCCAGAGAGTTTAGGAATTGATTGAGAACCTGCCTGGGAAACAGAGCTAGTGATGGGGGACAATGAGGAGGTCAGAGGGTACATCTCCCCAGCTTCTAAGCCTCCAGAGGGGACAATACCAAAGCCGGTTCTGCACTTGCCCCTGAGGTCTCCAGGACCGTGCCCCAGTGTCCAGTGGTAACAGCTCATCACATACAGCATGCACTTCCCACACTCCCCAGCACTTCCTGAAATAACTTCAAGAAGAAACCTTTGGAATCAAAGGAAACCCTTGGAATCAAAGAAGTCCTTAAAATCAAATTTGTTTCAGGAACACAGGTTACCGAGGAGGGAACACCCAAAGAGAGTGAGAGTGTCAGATGTGGGTGGGGCCCTGCCACACACAGTCCCCACATATGGAACAACATCTGGTATATGAGAAACAGCTCAGGGCTTCTCCACAGCCAGGGCTGTGTGGCTGAGAAGTAGGCAAGGGCATGTCACAAAGAGGCTGGCATGCACACTGCCACTTTACCCGTGGGTATTACGAAAGCATCCATCCAAAGATGTGTGCAAGGAGGCACATAGCAGCTTTGTTACTCACTACTGCCACGTGGAAAGCGTCCAGGCATCCATCAACAGCGCTGCACTACCTCTGTATGCTGGAACACTACTCAGCAGTTAAAAAGAACCAAGTACAGATGCATGCAGTCAGCCACACAGATGAGTCAAGAAACCGGATATGAATATACTCCATGATTCCATTTATGTGAATTTCCATAAAAGGCAAAGCTAAGCTATGTTGATAAAACACAGCCAGTGTTAACTTTGGGGAGTTGGAGGTGGGGACTGGCTGGGAAGGGGCAGGAGGGGAACTTTCTAGGGCAATAGTAATGCTCTATATGTCGACAGAATTTGGATTATGGAAGTGGATGTGTTTGCCTAAATTCATCACGTTGTTCTGCTAACATATGGACATTTCATTGAATGGAAATTTCACCCCTTCCCCCCCAAAAAGAACAGTTAACAAATACTGAAATCTAGTCAATGACATTCACGTTAAAGTGTTAGGGTGGCATGTACCGAATGCATCATGAATTGCATGATATCTGAAACTTCCATGCAATGCATTAAAAAAATGAGATGGACATGGGTGATAGAGTGGAGGGATGGAGACATGTGGTAGAGCAAAGGTAGGAAAAGGTTAATCATGGGATCCAGGTGTCAGGAGGATGGTGTTCACTGTACAATTATGTCAGCTTTTCTGCATGTTGGAAAGTGTTTGTAATAAAATGTTAAGAGAATAAAGGAACTAAGGTACCATGCCAATATCAAGACTGACATACATTGCAACGGAGGCATGGGGGCTCCTAAGGGTGGGTGACATCATCACACTGACGTTGGGAAGAGCTAGGGAGGAACCAGACTGGTGTCGGGCAAAATGGTTGCAAAGACAGCAGTTAGCAAGCTGTCTTGCATTGCACTGGGGAGGAGCATCAGTGAGATAGGTGTGGCTTCGGGAGACTCCCAAAATGCAGGGGTGCCAGGACCCAGGAGCCAGGGGCAGGAAGTCAGGGTAACACCTGCTTCCTGGCTGGAGTTGCTCGTGGATGCGGCCTAGCTCCTGAGCTTTAGATGGGACAGCTCTGGGTGTCTACAGGACAGAGTGGCCTCCCCCTGAGCCTTCAGCCTCTGTTAGTGACTGTCCACAGGAAGCACTTAAACACCAGAACTTCAGAACTTAAACAGCAACACTCAGAGCCAAACACATGTCTTTTCCCCGAAAGTCCCAGAAAGACCTGGTGAGAAGGAGGTGGGGGAGATGCAGAACTGGCTCCCCCACCTGTTGTACGGAGGTTGCCTTGCCCAGAGCTCCTCTGTAATGTCCCTGGCCTTGCACCAGCAGCACCCACTTTTCCTGCAGACCAGCTTCAACTGTGGACCCTTGCAAGTCTCATGTCCACTCTCTGTGCTCCCCTTTCCTATGGGCGGGGATTTTCCGAGGGTGGGGTGCTGCCCATCCTCAGCTGGGCCTGCGTGACTTCAGGGGAGTCAGGCAGGCCACCAAGCACAACTCACTCCCATGGGAAAACCTGGCCCTACACAAACGTGCACACACTAGCAGGTGGGCAGGCTGGAATCCAAGCCCAGTATAGGTGGGCTCCAGAACTTGGACTTTTTCTGCTACTTCCATGTGATGGCAAGCCGTGGGAGGAAGAGGAAATACATGTCAATTCATTATTTGCCAATGACAACTTCCCCAGGATACTGAAGCCCAGGACAAGCATGTGGTTTCAGGTGCCCTGGGCTCTTTGTCATCTGTGTGATTTCTCCCATTCACAGGCAAAGGTGAGAATGTGTAAATCAATTCTACAATGCAAAAAGAGTTACCAAGTAAGTATTCACTGGGAGAACAAGACCCATTTAAAAAACAATGGGTCCACATGCTGGCATGATTTTGCAAAGTAGTATATTCATTTCTTTTCAAAGAAATGTTTTTCTATGCCAGGTGTGGTGGTTCACGCCTGTAATCCCAGCACTTTGGGAAGCTGAGGTGGGCGGATCAAGAGGTCAGGAGTTCGAGAACAGCCTGACCAACATAGTGAATCTCCGTCCCTACTAAAAAGACAAAAATTAGCCAGGCATGGTGGCGTGCACCTGTAACCCCAGCTACTCAGGAGGCTGAGGCAGGAGAATTGCTTGAACCTGGGAGGCTGAAGTTGCAGTGAGCTGAGATCGAGCCACTGCACTCCAGCCTGGGTGACAGAGCAAGACTCTGTCTCAACAAAAAAGAAAAAAAAAGAAATGTCTTTCCAACTCTCCATGACCACAAGGACTTCCCAGGTATACACTGGTGAAATGCCTGCTAGACTCTGTTGTTGCAGCTGACCCACCCTGGAGCTTCGGTCCTGGCCAACTGAATAAATATGCTGGAAGGAGCTATCAGACTGACCCACAGAATAGCTTGAACCTAGAGACTACATTTAGCAGGTTAGGGTTAGGGAAATCCCCAGCTTTAACAAAAGAAACTAACACGGTGACCTACTCCAGGGTCCTGCAGGCTATGTCTGAAGACGGATGCACCACAAAGGACCCTGGATGTCCCCATTCTACTCAAGGAGACAACATGGTCCAGAGCATGGACGCCTGGCTTCTGAAGCCAGACACTCTGGGTCCAGATTTCAGTTCCCCGCCCTTACCAGCTCTGTGAACATGCCTCAGTTAACTCATCTGTGTCATGGGGACAGTAACTGCATTTGCCGGTGTGGTGGTAGAGACCCAGTGGACCCTACTCATAAGGTGTCCTTCATGCAGCCTACTCCTAGACAGCCCCCAACACACGCTGGTACCACTGTCGACGTTACCCATAGATAAGAAGAAGCCAGAGAGTTACAAAGCCAACTGGAATCATACCCACGTCTCTGGGGGTATCCAAGCCTACAGTTGATCCAGCTTCATAATTGCCCAGACTGTTCCCATCCACTTTCTCTATTGGCTGTGAAGGAAGTCCCAAGGCAGCTATGAATATTGGCAGAAAAAAAACCACATCATTAATTATAATCCTAATGGCTTCTCTGAATAAATGAGGGCCTCAACAATCCAGGGGTTGCAATGCAGGTGTCAAAAAGAATGCAACCTTTGATTTTCACAGACATGATGCTTTGCCCAAGGAGTCAGACCCAAACAGAGGTACACTGCATGTTGCAACAATATGCCTTCCAAGATAGACGAAAGTCAGCTACGGTGTCAGAGATGAGGATGGTCACCATGCTTGGAGGATCAGTACCTGGAGGGAGCCTCTGGGGGCTGATATGGTCATTTCTCGGACTGACAACACATGTGGGCTCACCTTGTGAAAACTCACCATGCTGTGCAATCATGATGTGTGCCCTTTCCTATGTGGAAGAGATATTTCAATAAAAAGAGTTCCCCTAAAATGCAATGATCCCCCACATCGTCACCTGGAGAAATATCCAGGGATGATCAGAGAGTAGGAACAGTGTATTGCAAACAGCAAAAAAAACATAATTAGTGTGAAAATTATGTGGGCCAGTTCTGGAAGAACTATGTGTAGCATTTCAAATATCATTTCAAATATCAAAGAACAGTGGGAAATGGCTCTCCGTCACTTTTATTAGGCAGCCTACACATTTCCGTGCTGGCTCCCAATGTCCCTGCCCTGGTCCCAGGCCACTTCTCTGAGTCACCAGCCTACATACTCCTTTCCCACCCTCACCCCTCTACCCAGAAAAGGGGACAGGTGGCCTGGTGCCCTCAGTGCCTAGACAGCCTCCATGCCCATGTGACTGGTGCCCCGCCTTGATGGTGGCAATATTTTTTAAATAATTCAAAAGATAAAAATCTAGGTTTTGAAAACAAGCAAACAATTCACATGAAACTATTAACTGTGTTTGCCACCAGGGTCAGCCTGGTGGAGATAAGAAGGGAATGCTGACTTCTTCAATTTAAAAGGGAGAGAGAGAAAAATATTTTTTTAACTTTTATATTGGTTTTGCTATATTTTTTTAATTACAGAAGAAATAACTCATTACTTTAAATTGTATACACAATGTGGATACTTTTAAAAACTCAATGGTAACAGACTAATCAGAGTAACTCTGGAGAAACAGCTGGTTGTCCTGGCTTTTCAGTCAAGGACAAAACTTTTCCCATGGATCCTGGAGGGGATGCTCAGGGCAGAGCTCCCGGTACTGCACAATTTCATAATTGAGCTCATCTTACATTAGCGCAATTCTCATTGTCTCAAAATGTTATGCGGGTGTTTCAGCATATTTGTTTATGTTTACATGGTCTTCCTTCAACTTGTTTGTAAGTTCCTGAGGCCAGATCCCAGGAGATACTCTTTCCCAAGGGATCTCTGCTCTCTTGTATTCCCCCAACCTGTGGCCACATTTCAGAAAGACCTTTAGCAAGAGTATTATAGGATAGAGACTAGACAAATCTGTGTTCTCTCTATGAAAACCATCACAGGAACACTGGGGAGGCTGCTATTTTTCAGAGATGGCCATGCCTGTGTGTACATGACTGTGTGTATGTGCATATCCTCTACCACATGCTCTCCTCACAATGTGACCAACACTCCTCCCCCGGGAGGTCTTTGTCCCCATCCTTGAATCTGGGTAGTATATACACATCAGGAAAGCCTGGCAGTGGGGATGCTGTGGGGTGGTCAAGGTGAGGTCATAAAAAGCATGTAGCTTCCTTTGGGCTCTTTGAGGACTCATCCTAGGAACCCAGTCACCATGCTGTGAGGAAGCTCAACTAGCCATGCAGAGAGGAACTGAGGACCTAGTTGACAGCTCACATACCTGTCAAGATGCAAGAATGAATTACCACCAGTCAGATGTCCTGGCTGAGGCCTCAAACACGGTAGAGCAGAGAGGAGCCATCCCCACCATGCAGTCTCCAAATTCCTGACCCACAGGACCCACTAGTAGTTTCTCACACTAAGTTTCCAGGTAACTCACCACCAACCCAGTTACTGACAGCTCTTGTCACAAAAGGGAGGCAGCAGAGAGAGAGCATCCTTGGAAAGACCTGTTCTTGACATTGACAGGCCTGGAACTTCCTCTCCACACCCCAGCAATCCCTGCTGGTGAGCAACATTGTGAAATTCAGGCAAATTTCAGCCAGTAGCTCTGATAATCTCTGGTTCTCCCCAGTAGTTCCTCAGAGTGGTGCTGAAGCCTGATGGAAATTTGTTGCATCCTCAGTCCTCATAACGACCCAGAGAACCGAGTACAACTCTCTCTGCAAAGGAGAACAGAGACCTAGAGAGTCCAGGTGACTGGTCCACAATTACCAGCTCACCTGGAAGAGGCCAGCCTCGGACCACGGCATCAGCATAATCCCTTCTCCCAGAGCCTGGTCGGCTTTGTTAATGACTCTCTGCTACCAGCTCCCACACACAA
This sequence comes from Ateles fusciceps, assembly GCA_036589455.1. NCBI lineage: Eukaryota > Metazoa > Chordata > Mammalia > Primates > Atelidae > Ateles > Ateles fusciceps. The sequence goes on along the minus strand of JAZHEH010001180.1, from coordinate 3,533,388 downwards.
TCCTGTTGTGGCCCAGGGGCCAGGCATGCTGGCCAGCTGGGGAGCGGCAGCTGTTTCCCAGCTGTGGGTAATAATGAAGTGTTGTACAACCTACATCTCCCCCACTCCATAAAGCACATCTGGGGCCCACCCTTCTTTCAGGGACCCCCCCCTTGACACGGTTGCCTGGGAATTGGGGTCCAGCCACCCGGCCTGAGCAGATGGCCACAAGATGGGTGATGGGAAGGCTCTTTCCCAGAGCTGGTCTGGGCAGGTTCAGCCTTGTGGCTCAGCATCCCATGGGACTCTGGAGCCCAGATGGGGCCATGAGCTGTGCAGGTCACTCTGGACCACATAGCTTTGTCCAGTCCACACCCACCTACGCCCACATCCTCCTTATCCGCAGCACACGGGGTTGAGCAGTTCCCAGGGCTATGGGCAAGACTATGAGAATGATGCAGGCTTTGAAACCTGATTACCTGGTTTGGGGTTCTGGATGCCACCCTCACTGTGTGACTTCAGGTAATGTAACCTCACTGAGCTTCATTTTCCTATAAAATGCAGCCCATCTGTTCACCTGTAAGGTGGAGCTGCTGGAGCCTACCCATGGGGCCACCAGGAGATTCAAGGGGGACATGTATGTGGATTGCCCAGAGCCCTTTCCCAGTCTCGGGATGAGCACATGAGTGCATGCCTGTGGTTTTGTGTGTGTGTGTGTGCGCGTGCACACACACTGGGAGAGATGTCCCGCTATGGCTTGGTGCCAATCCTGAGTGTGGGCCTCCAGGGTCCCAGGTCCTGCTGCCCCATGCTGGGCCCCAGGACACCCATTGCTCCTTCCTACCCAGCCCTAGGAAAACCATCAGCCACATGATTGGACAGGGCCTTTTAATGACTCCCTGTTTTTTTAAGGAGCTTTCCAGAGTCCCTCCTGACCTCTCCGGTGGCTGGGGGCCAGAGACCAGAGCTCTCAGTGACAGGGCGTAGGCCTAGCCTATGTGGTCATAAGTCTCTGACTCTCTAGGGACCAAGGAGCTTTCCAGGGGATCGCATCAACACCAGATGTGACTGTGAAGGTTTTCTTGGAGGCTGGGGCAGAGAAACAACTCTGACATCTGAAGTTTGAGACATGCCTCCCTGAGTTTCCTGCAGCTGAAATTCCCATCTGTTCTCTGCTCAAGCCAATGGGGGGAGGCCTGGGAAGATGGCACCATACCTCCCAGGACTGTAGGTCATTCCCTTTCCAGAGGGCACCTCTCAGCCATAGCACGAGTTTGCAGAGTGAGCAGTGGGAAATGGCTCTCTGTCACTTTAATTAGGCAATCTTTGGGAGTTTTTATTTCCTTCCTGTAGTTTCCTTTTCCCTTCTGCAGCTTTTTAAATGCCCACTTTTCTTTTAAAACAGGGTCTCTGAGCCCTGGAAACTGTAGAGATGGTTCTGAGTGTCAACAACACCTTGGAGGTGGCACAATAGCATTTGCACATGTGTAAATGTACATGTGTGCAGTTGTGTGTGCATGTGTCTACATGTGTGGGTGTGTGCATGTGTGTACGTGTGTACATGTGTGCATGCACACGTGTGTGCCTGTGTGTGTGCACATGGGCATGTGTATATGTGCTGTGTTCATGGACATGCATTGGTACATTTGTGCATGTGTGCGCGTGTGCCCAGCGGTTGCACATGCATGAACATGTGTAATTGCTCCCTCGTGCATGCGTGCATGTGTATGCGTTTACAGTTGCCCATGTGTTTATGTTTGCACACCTACGTGCATCCCCTGGAAACAGAGCCCACAGCTTTCGTCACTTTCTCAAAGGAGCCATGACCTTAGAGAAGGTTCTGCCCACTCTTCAAGAGTTGTTTACCTCAGTTGATTATCTCTCTGTTCATCTTTTTACTTTTCCATGGGAAACAGGCAGCCCTGCGCCTTCAACAAAAATGACGCCATTCAACTCCCTTTTTTCCCCTCTAGACCCTTCCAGAACCCTTCAGGACTTTGTCCTGGTTTAGCAGAGCCCTGGATTCCAAGGTGGCCAGCAAAAGCAGATCAGCTGCTTTTTCCACCAATGCATATCCAGAAAGCAACAAGCAGTGCCCTGGAGGCTGCCCCAGAATCCAGCTGGGGCCTCCGCATCCCTGCTGTCTTCAGGACAATTCCACACAATGTTCTGGAGGCAGCTATCCTTCTGTCCCATGCTGCCATGGCTGCCAGGAGGCCATGTTGGAACATCTCCAGCCCTGGCCCATGGGGGCTCAGCTCTGCACGGAACACCCTCCACAGACCGTGTGGAAAGTGGCTTCACAGAGGCCAGCAGCAAATGCCTGGGGCAGCAAAGACACCGCCAGTGTTCTGACCATGGTAGCAAACCGTGTTCTCAAACTAGCTGTAGTGAAGGACTGGGAATTTTTTGTTGTTTTAGCCAATTCATTGCCAATGGACGCTTTTGTGAAATACATTTTGTGAAATGAATTGCTGGAAAAAGACCATGAGCTTGGATGTTGCTCCTATAACCTAGTGCTGTAAAAGTTTCTGCTCACTCTCAATTTCTGTGCTTACCTCTCCGTGGCCCAGTAACAGAGGGCAGCCCTGCCCCCGCCCACATGCCAGGCTTTGTGGAGTCCTGGTGTGAACTCACGTGCTTCCCCCATCCTGAGACCAGTGGAGTTGGGGTATGCATACTCAACTCTGAAAAGCATCAGTTGAAGAATTCCCAAGTTATATCCTGGCACTTCTGCCTGCTGTGGGCTCAAACTGAGCAAGTGTGATGCTGAATTTTGTTTGTCAATTTGCCTGTGCTAAGGAATGCCCATATAGCTGGTAAAACAATATTTCTGGGTGCGTCTGTTTGAAAATTTCCAGAAGAGATTCGCATTTGAATCAGTAGACTGACTAAAGAAGTGGACCAATGTAGGTGGGCACCATCCAGTCCACTGAGGGTCCAGACAGAACGAAAGGCAGAGGACATTTAATGTGCTCTCTCTGCTTAAGCTGGGACATGCATCTTTTCTTGCCCTCAGACACCAGCACTGCCGGTTCTCAGGCCTGCAAACTTAGACTGGAATTACATCACCAGCTGGCCTGGGTCTCTGGCTTGCAGATGGCAGATTGTGAGACTTCTCAGCCTCTATAATCACATAAGCCAATTCCCATGAGAAATCTCTGTATGTGCGCACACACGGACATCAGATGGCCAAGGCCCACAGTGAGGGAGCAGGGCCCTGCCCAGTGTCTGAGCCAGCAATGAGCCCTCCTGGGACAGGTTTCAGGGAGGGACTGCTCAGGTGTTTTGGTGACGAAACAGACATACGATTTGCTGGGGGGGAATTCCAGGAGTCAGCACATACAGAGACCTAGAGGTACAAAAGGTCAAACAGTGTTAGGAAAGGCCAGGGCCCCAACATCAGACTGGCCACTCACTCCAAGTCCATAAGGCTGCTGTGGTCCCCACTGGACCTCCAGAATCCTTCCCTGCACATCTCATGTGCGGTAAGGGAAGGATTCTGGAGGTCCAGTGGGGACCACAGCAGCCTTATGGACTTGGACTGAGTGGCCAGTCTGTTCTCTGCTCCCTCCAGCAGCAGGAGAGGCCCATGCGGTCAGTCCCAGCCTGTCAGCTCTCTGCTGCGGACTGGGAAAGCTGATGATGCCAAGCCTAGGATCCTGCCCTCTGAAGTTCTCAGATGAGGAGTATGAGGCTGGCTGGCAACACCCTGCCTTGCCTTCGCCCACAGCTGCCTTTCGCAGTGCCTGTGGCGTCCACAACCCCTTCTCAAGCAAACCACCGGGAAAACAATAATATCACATTGGCATTGGAAGTGAGACCAGACATCTGACTGCACAGGTGGCACCCTCTCCACCTTGTAGCTGCAGATTCTGTATCTGTCAGGCCAGACCTGGGGAGGGTTGGCAGATGGGCTGACTGAGGTGGGCAGCTAGCCCTCCTCATGCAGCACTGAGATGGGGCCCTGCATCCCTGCAGCACTAAGTCTCTCTGAACAGGCCCTGGGGCTTCTTTGAGGTGACTGACAGGCCTGCAGGACAGGCATTGGTTCTCCATCCCTGGGAGCTGGGATGCTCCTCTGGCTATGGCCTCCAGACAGTGCATCCCTTGCTCCATGATGGACCCAGCATTTTGGGTGCATGCCTCCTCTCCCATTGTCTCCTCTCTGTGATCCACAAGTCACATCACCACCCTCCCCTGCTCTCATAGGGAAGCACCACAAGGACCAGACAAATCCCAGAGTGATGTCCTTGGCCCAGGGCCATGCAGCCCATTGGCTTGGCAGGGCCAGGGCTGGGGCCTCACCCATGCTGAGAACAGCTGTTTCTCCATTCCAGCTGGAAAAGCCCAGGCTGACATTCACATCACAATTGGATGAAGCCTAGAGTGACTCTCCCCAGCAGCAACTTTCCATCGGTGCAGCTGGCTCCACCCAGGCCTCCCACAATCCTCACACCTTGATCAGGAGCCGTTTCTGCAGGTGTTGTCGGTGTGAGGCAGAGGGTGCCCAGAACCCCCACATCCCCAGGAGAGTGGACTGGTGTGGGCCAGGCCTCACCTCCTTCCTAAGCACTTTCTTGGCAGGTAGCACATTAAACTACCATGATGGTGCCCTCACTACCGAGATAAGGAAACAGGTTGAGTGTGTTTGTGGCCTACCACACTTCATTAACTTCCTGGGGTTCTGACACCAGGACTCAAGTTTCCTGATATGCGTTCAAGTTGTCTATCCATAACTCAATAGTCTATTTCGAGGAATCAAAATAAAACAAATATAAATGTTTTCCTCCTGGGATAAGTACACTTGTCAATGTGGTGTCTGGCCCTCCCTCACTGAGAGGGAAGTCTATGGGCTTTTCCTGGAATCTGGAATGCCGTTTCCATCAAAGGCATATGATAAAAGCAATCCTTGGGGATTGATCAAGGTAAAAAGATAGAAGCTGGGCCTTTGTGCAGTGTCCCAGGGGCCATGCAGCTTCTACCTTTTCCACCACCCACTCTGAAGTGCTGGGCCTCCATAGAAGAGGTCTACCCTGAGGCCTCCATGCTGTAAGGAAGCCCAAGCCACACAGAGGTGCTCCAGACAGCTGCCCAGCTGAGCCCAGCCTTGCGGAGTTTCCAGCCCAGCCCTGAGCCCTGAGATAGAACACACCCAGGTGGTTGCAGGCCCCAGCTATGGAATCACTCCTCTGGGTGAGCTTTCCAGCCCTGCCTGAACACCTGACCCACAGAACACATGAGGCCAGTGAAATAGGCATTGCTTTATGCCAGGAAGCATGGGCTGAGTAGTGACACTGGAACAGTGGATCCGTCTGCAGCAGGGAGACCCAGGCCTGCATTTCTCCAGCAGGGGTGATCACACACTCTCACCAGCCAGGCCTAAGCTGAGGTGTGTAAGGGACTGCCCTGGGTAATGGCTGAGGAGGGAGAGGATGATTCCAACACCACCCCACTCCCTGCAAAAAGGCTAGAGTCAAGAAGATGGAAACAAATTAATAAATCACCTGTCACCCCACCAGAGCACCCAACTATGAAATTTTGGAATGAGACACATGGGTGGTGATCTTCACACGCCCAGGACCAGGCTGGCCATGGTCAGTGAGCTTAGGCCCCTGCCAGCCCAAAACGCGGCCCCACCCCATGGTGGATGCCCAGAGCCTGGAGCTGGAGTCAAAGACACCACAAAAGCAGAGCTGGCAGCATTCCCAGGAAAGGAGTAGGGCTGTTTGTGGTGAGTCCCACCACAAATCGTGGTCCCCCTGAGGCTCTTAGACCAGAGCAGAAGTACAAGCCCTGCCAGGCCACTCTCTCCAAGGACACCAAAATTATCCTGTCACTCCTGGAGCTGCTGTAAACATTATGAACCAGGAGAGAATCTCTTTGAAGTTCAAACCTTGCCTACCCACAGAAAGGGACTCTCCAGCCAGACAGCTCTTCACAGGGCAATTAAGATGTTGTCTCCAGGTATCTGGGCAATTTGCAGGGTTTGCTGTGGCTTTTCCTGGCAGTCAGCTCTCTGGCGCCTGCCAGAAGGCCAGGTACAGCCAGGCAGTAGCCAGGAGGGCCAGGGCTGGGGCTGCAGCCAGGGAAGTCTGGGACCCCTGGGGGCAGCAGGGCCAGTTTGGAGGCTGCAGATGCTCCCCTCCCAGGGCTGTCTCAGGCCGGCAGGGGCACACCTGAGCTCTGTGCTTTGATGTCCTGTCTTTGCAGACAGCTTTCTTAGCTCTCAGTGAAACTGTTAGAAGTGATTTTTAGTGTGTCTTTTATCAGAGACCAGAGGAAGAAGTTGAAAGTGGGACTCTGGGGTTTTCAAAAGAATCTGCAAGACTAGGGAGGGGGAAGAAAAACCGCCCCAAGCCCCGAAAGGAAGCAAACAAATGTCTAAAGTCTCCCCAAGCCTCGAGGCCACGGTCCCAGGCCTGTGATGTGTGTGAGGGCGGGGTGTGCTCAGAAAAGCTGCTGGGTTCACAGCTTGGGGTTTGGGTTGTGGTTTCACTTGGATCCTGTTAGAAATCTAATTATAAAAACCAAAGGGGCAGGTTCTCAAATCCCTGGCAATGGGGTGCCCATCACCCTGAGCCTACTCTTCTGCCTGAGACCTCCCAGAAAGTGTGGCCTCCTGGGCTCTGCAGGTGAGGTGGGGAAGGCCTCCAGATGAACAAAAATGAAAAATGAGAGCAGACAGCCACAGTGTTAGCAACCCACAGCTGGGACTGAGTCCCACCAAGCAAGCAGGGGCCTGGACTCCCCTGAGGCCACAACGACCCGGACGCAGCTTCTCAGGCAGAAGCTGCTGCCACAACCCTTGTGGGCCCAGCTGTTTTCACGGTGCTATTTGCCATAAAGGCTGTCTTTCTTCTGGTTTGCTAAGTAAGAGACCTTCTCAGCAGCCATCAGGGTCACAGCAAAGCGCCTGGGTCACCAAGCAACCCAAGCTTCCAAAGTCAAGGACATGTGAGGATGATGTTGGTACCTGGCCAAGAATGAGGTATCCCAGGCCAGGTGCCTGCAGGTGTGGGGCAGATGAGGGGACCGCACCCTGCCCTCGGGAGGCACCACCCACTGCGCTGATGGACCCAGCAGCATAGCTGGTTTTTATTGTGGTAAAATATGCATAACATAAAATTCGTCTTAATTCATTTTTCAGTGTACATTCGGTGGCATTAAGGACATTCACATCGTTGTGCAAACATCCCCACCCTCCATCCTCAAAACGTTTGCATCTTGCAAAACTGAAACTGTCCCCTTCAGAGAGCTCCTCAGCCCCTGATCCCAGCCCCTGGCAACCTCCATTCTACATTCTGCTTCTAGGAATTTGATTATTCTAGCTACCTCAAATAAGTGGAATCGTACAGTTTTTATTATTTAGGCATCTGACTGAAGATAAAGGTATTTTTAAAGCCATTTCAAAACCGGGTGCCGTGGCTCACACCCGTAATCCCAGCACTTTGGTAGTCCGAGGCGGGTGAATCATCTGAAGTCAGGAGTCTGAGACCAGCCTGGCCAACATGATGATCCCTCGTCTCTACTAAAAATAGAAAAATTAGACCCCTGTGCAGGTGCATGGAGAGCCCTGTGGTGCCATGCACCTGTAGTCCCAGCTACCCGGGAAGCTGAGGCTGGAGAATCGTTTGAATCTGGGAGTCGGAGGTTGCAGTGAGCCGAGATCTCACCACTGCACTCCAGCCTGGGCAACAGAGCAAGACTCCATCTCAATAAATAAATAAATAAAGACATTTCAATTAAATTGATACATTTTATCCCTTTCTCCTTTATTTTCCCATTAATAAATAGTAAAAATAACTATTTCAGTGTACAGTTCTATGAGCTTTAAGACATGTAGAGATTGTGTAACCACCACCACAATTAGGATACAGAGATGTTCTATCCCCCAAGAAAACTCGCTGTACCACCCCTTTATATTCACGCCCTTCCCCCATCCCAACCACTTACAACTACCAATCTCCTCTTGTCCCTAGGTCACCTTTTCAATCATATACATGGATGCAGTAGCCTTTTGAGACTGCCTTCTTTCACCCTTGGAGGCCCATTCAAGTTGTTACAGGGATCAATAGTTTGTTCTTTCTTACCGCTCAGTTGTGTGCCACGCTATGCCAGAAGAGGTACGCCGGAAGAGAGGTACGCCGGAAGAGAGGTACGCCGGAAGAGAGGTACGCCGGAAGAGAGGTACGCCGGCAGAGGTACGCCGAAAAGAGTATTTGTCCTTTTGGCCTGGATTGCTTCCCTTAACGTGACGACCTTCAGATTAATCCAGATTAATCCATGTTGTAGCATAGGACAGAACTTCATTACTTCTTACGGCTGAATTACATTTCATGTATGTTGTTTTAAAGTGTGCTGGGGATTTGTTTTAATCAGGTATAGTAAGAAATTCAGACACAGAAAAGACTATCAGGAAGGAGAAAGTTAATATTCACAGACCCTGGGCACAGGAGGCAAGGCGCACCACACCAGGCTACACAAGGAAGCACCAGGGTGGGTCAGGGGGCACGGGGTGCAGATGTGGGCAGGAGCCTTTACTGGGGTTTCCGCAGGAAGGAACTAGTGAGGCAGGGTAAGCAGGCTTAGGGTTGGCTAGTTTGCATAATTTCGGCAGGCTCTAGGGTGCAGGGGCTGTCCCTAGATGTCGCATACTTGCCCTGGGGTGATGAGTGCAGGGAGATAGTGGCCTGGAGTGTGAGAGCCCCATAGAGGAGGTGGTTGGGGTGGCTTGGGACTGGCTGGTTTGCTTATGAAAGACTTGTTTGCGGGGGACCTTCACTGGAAATCACCTAGTCCCTGGAATGAACAGTCCCCCCCCCAGGGTCGGCAAGGCCCCAGATGTCACAGCATCAGGAAATGGCAAAAATTTAAAACCTAATTTTTATATATATATATATATATATAGACCACATGTTGTTTATCTCCTCATCCATTGATTGGCTCTTGGGCTGCTTCTAACGTTTGGCTATTGCAAAGAACGCTGCTAGCAACATCGATATACAAGTGTCTGTCCAAGCTCCAAGCAGCCTAGATATATTTAAAGTGCAGGTAGAACCTTTTTTTTTTTCCAGAAAATGAGGAAGGAGGTAGCACCAAAATCAAGGGTTGAAATACAATAATAGTCTTAACTCAATGAAGATGTTTAGGGTTAAGTTCCCACCCCCCAGCCCCATTTCTTCCATCATTCTTGGCCAAAAGAATCAGAAACCCTATACTATGCAGTCATAAAAAAGGATAAGTTCATGTCCTTTGCAGGGACATGGATGAAACTGGAAAACATCATTCTCAGCAAACTGGCACAAGAACAGAAAACCAAACACCGCATGTTCTCACTCATAAGTGGGTGTTGAACAATGGGAACACAGGGAGGGGAACATCACACACTGGGACCTTTCAGGGGTGGGAGGCTAGGGAAGGAATAGCAGGGGGTGGGGGGGATTAGGGAGGGATAGCATTAGGAGAAATACCTAATGTAGATGACGGGGCGATGAATGCAGCAAACTACCACCATGGCATGTATATACCTATGTAACAAACCTGCACGATCTGCACATGTACCCCAGAACTTAAAGTATAATAAATAAGTTAAAAAAAAAAAAGAGTCAGAAACCCTGCTTCTAGACTAATAGCCACCACCTAGCCATCTTCTCTTTCCTGAGACAGAAAATGACCCAGGTCCAGCAGCATGGCTCTGATTACAGATAGGGAGTGACCCATGTGCAGGTGCACAGAGAGCCCTTTGCCAACACAAAAAGCTACTCACAAGCCCAAAATACTGAGGCACTGTGACCTCTGTGGCTGGGACCCCTTTGCTGTTCCAGCACTGAGCCCCTGCCTGGCTACACCACGAGCACCAGCACGTGGATCCCTGACTCTAAGGTGAGGGCAGCATCCTCATGGCCCTTCTGGGCTTGTTGGAGACATTACGATGCAGTATCATCAGAAGTCAGAGAAATAAGGGCATAGATAATGACCATATTTTTCAAGGAAAGAAAATACCGGTCATTACTAAAACCCTTAATGACCAGTTTTTCAGATTTTTTCATTGCAGTCTTTCTTGGGTTATTTTCAAAAACAGCCAACCCATGCACAACAATGCATGTGATAACCATCTTCTAGAATTAAGGAGGAAAGCCACGTCTGACTCAAAATCGGCCCAAAGATCACTAAACCCTGCAGTTGCTGAGGTCAGCTGGAAACTCTTCCTCTTCCAGTCCCCAGCTTCTCCTCACTCAGATGCTAACTGTGACTCTTGTGAATTTCTCAAGCGGCTCAGAGAAAATGAGAGAAAGGATGTGGGTGCCACTTTGGAGATGATTGAGGAAAACTGAAAGAAAGTTAAGTGCTTGGACAGTGCCCTTGAGCCTGCTGGAAGCTCCCCTGCAAGTGGCCACTGTGGCTAGAAGTCCAGGGAGCCATTCTCTGGCTTTTCTACATCCCCCATTAAACTTGGACTGGTTTTTTTTTTTTTTTTTTGGCCTCTTCCCAGGGCTTGCCAGCAAGAACAGCAAAAGAGAAAGGACAGTCTCAAATTCAGAGAAACTGAGCTAATTTGAGGAACATGGGTCTTGATCGTGTTCTCATTTATATTAACCAACCCACTGGTTTCAATCACCATCATACTTGACATCATGGAGCCAAACAAAAACATTCCTCATTCATTCACTGGGCAAGATAAAGAATGATAAAACAGGAGTGGTGTATGTGAGGTGGCAGGACCCCCATCTAGCCCTACAGGTCAGGCACAGCATGCTCCCCACTGAGGGAACCTCAAAAGGAGGCCAAAGTAAGGGAACTGTTTGGCCAGAGTTCATCTAGGACATGCTCGGGGGCACAGAGCTAAGTGAGAGCGGGGGAAGAGTGTCCTGGAAGAACATCAGCAAGATCCCCAGCAGAGCATGTGACAAGGTCTCCGAGCAAGGGAGGCATCCTCGGAGCTGGGCCAGACTGAGGCTGCGGAGGCAGTGCCCCAAAGCTGATATGTCCCTTACAAGGGCTTTATCTGTCACCAGCCCCATCCTTGCTGCTCTCAGCAACCCAGGCACACACACACTCGGCTGCCTGCTGGACATGATTGGAAGGGACCAAGCTGGGAAAGCCAGGACATGTCCACAAATGAGAGATCAAGTTAGAAGACAAAATGCATGGATTAAAGTGTGAACAAGGCCAAACCCTCCCTCCCGGCCGTGCAAACTCCACTTGGTTCTATCTCAAGGAGAACGGTTTTGAAATAGCGTGCAGACAGAAAGGAGTGTGTGTTCATAAGGAGATCTGTACCTTTAAATGCAAAGCAACATTTTTAAAAATGTACTGGAGTATCTTTTTCTCATGCAAAGTTCAAGTTGAGAAAGACCTTTGGGGGATGGAACAGTTGCATAAGCACGGGATTAGCTGTACTTGATGATAAATAAATGACTGACAACTAGTGAGGCAAGCCTAGAATATACTGAGCAGCTACCCGCACTCCTATGCTAGACTTAGCTGAAACCCAGCTTTTTTATTTTATCTTAGTCTTCCTTGATTTTCTGTCACTCCCACTACACACCCGGGTCTTCTGCCACTCATAGGCCATGAGTCTCCCGGCCTACACTCTGGGGCATCTCGGTATTCCAATCTTCTGTTTCCATGTCTGACTTCTCCACACCGCTCAGCTCCCCTAGGTCTTCATCATAGCCTGGACCTAGCTTGGAACAAGAAGCACATAACAGCTCAATAAATGTATGCTGAATAAGTGACTAAATGCCAGCCCTTGCCGGTGCTCTCTGGGTTAACGTTCACAGCCACCCTGACTGGGGGTATCGTTACTGTTCCCACATTTACAGATGAGTAAATTGGCCCAGGGAGGTAGGATCACTTCTCCTGGGCCAAACATCTGGTTAGTGACAAAAATAGGATTTAAATCTCAGTGTGATCAAATCCAGAGTCTATGCCTTTGGCTCAGTCTATGCCTTTGCCTCCTGTACCTCTGAGAAAAACTTTGAATGAGTCTTAGAAGATTCAGAAAGATCGAGAGAGATCCCGGGGGAGCCAGTTGCTCTCATTGTTTGGTGCCAATGAAGGTTCTTTCCTTTCAGAGGTGGCCAAGAATAGCAATGTTAGGGCCAAAGTTTTTATTCAATTGGTAATCAGTGAGACCCCAGTTTTGTTCCATCTCTGTCACTCACATCTTTGTGTCTCTGAGCAAGTAAATCACTTCATTTCTCGGGTACTCCTTTTCCTTCATTCAGTCATGGAGCAGACACTTACGAAGGGCCCATGATGCACCAAGTAATGCATTAGGTGCCAGAGATGCAAAGATAAAAATCCCCGGCTGCCTGTCTTCAGAAAGCTCACTAGCTAGCTAGGAGACAGGCCTGCAAATCAGCAATTATAATGGAGGTTTGTGCAAATCTACCCAAGGTGCAGAGAACACAGGAGAGGTGACATAAGGCTGTAGAAGGTCAAGGGGTGGGGAAGAAAGGCTTTATGGAGAAGGGAGCCTTTGAGCTCTTGAGCAAAGCCCAAGGCCTGGAAGCTCCCTTCCAGCTAACTGCACAGGAATTCTGGATGCCAAAGTGCCATAAATGGAGGCCTTGAGGGAGGGGGAAACTTCTCCTTGAGGCTTTTGTGCTTTAGGGTGTGCCATAGCTAATGGTCATCAGAAGGGCTTTGAAGCCAGCCTGGGTGGCCACTTCTCCCCAGTGTGACCCTCCCTACACTTCAGCTTCTTCACGAAGGAAATGCAGTATCCCTAGCAAGTGCTTCCCTGCAAACAGCAAAACCCTAAAGAAGGTGGCGACCCATGTCCTGAAACAGGCAGGGACCAGCAGTGACTTTCTGCCATGGGGTGATGGGATGAGAACACAGCCCCAGGTCTGAGAATCCTGGATACTGGCCCCCTGCATCCAGCATGACTCACTCAGACACAGACCTACTGTGGTGGACACTAGTGGGGACAAGAGGCCACAACACTCAGAGCTCTCACAATGATGGGAACCAATGGAAGAGTTTCTGCAAGGCTGCTGCCTCTGCTTCTAGTGTAGGGCCTAGTGTTGCTATAGGTCAATAGCTCTGCACACCCAGCACTCTCCCCCAGCTGGTGCAAAGGGCTCAGGCTTCACTGCTGGCACCCAAATCTTGTGTGTGGCACACAGGCTTGGGACCCCTTAATAATTCATGCTTCCTGGGGCCTATGCCTTTGTGGGCCCCTTTCCCTGAGGGCAGGCAGAATCTGAGATTTGCTTCCAACCAATAGGATATGGTAACCACTAAGGCAGTCCTCAGTTGTCATAAAAGTCCCAAATCAGTTGGTTTTGAGTTATCAAAAAGGAGATTACTCTGGGAGGGCCTGACTTATCAGATGAAAGTGCTCAACAAAAGAACTGGGGCCCTTCTTGACATGAGAGACTGTCTCCCCATTACTAGCTTTGTGGAAGGAGCTGCCATGACGTGAGAGGGCCGTGGAACGAGGACCTGAGGAGGCCTAAGGAACTGAGAGCAGCCCCTGCTGACAGCCAGCAAGAGTGTGGGGACCTCAGTCTGACAGCAGGAGGAGGTGAACTCTGCCAACAACCTGAGCATACAAGCAGATTCTTCCCCCAGTTGAACTTCCAGCCTCCAGATGAGACCTCAGCCCTGTGACACCTGGATTGCTGCCTTGGGAAACCCTGAGCAGAGGACCAAGTCAAGCCGTGCCTGGGCTGTTGACCTGTGGAAACTGTGGGTGCTGTTTTACTCTATTAAGTTTGTCTTGCAGCAGTATTAAACTAATATCCCAGGGCCTTCTGCAAAATGTCATTGCAGCCTAGCTAGATTGGTATCATTCTGTACCACACCTGGGCTCTTTCTGGTTCATGTAACCCCTAAAACCTCCAGGTCCCAGTAAAGACTGAGAGTTTTCAGGGATCTCTCTGGAATGTGTAGGGCCTCTGAAGACATCCAGATACCAACCTGGCCAAACCACACCTTGCCAGCCACTGCCATTGTACTGCCCAGTGTCACATCAGATACGACCCAAGTTGCATTCACGATTTTCCTAGTGGTTTGCAGGCTTGCTAGACTGTGTGCTGGACCAGCACAGATATTCCTGCAACCCCAAGCCTAGCTGGGTGTTCCTACCACATCCTTCTTCCATCCCTGCACATCCCACTTGAAAAGGTTGCCAGGACCCCAGAGTTAGGCCCAAGCCCTGCCCTCTCCTTCCTTCCCTGTTTTTGGTCTGTAAGAAGCTGCCTCATCCCCCCAGGATCTTTAGATCCATTTCACTATAGTCAGAAATGTCTCTGAAGCACAAAGTAAGGCTGAACATCCACAACTGAATAAGAGTTTTGTCTTTTGAGTACAAGCAAAGCGAGGTCTTGTCATGTTAAAAACGGACACCTCTGAATGTCTCTAGGCCTCTGCTGGGCCCACCGGTGGAGTCTGGACCACAAAATGTGGGCCAGATAATTATCCAGAGATGTCTAAGCAGATCACCAAAGACAAGGCCATCTCCAAAAGGAAAAGTAATTAAGTTGAGTCTGAGCAGTGGTGCCAAAGCCCAGGCCAGTGCCACAGATGAGGTGACAGAGGCCCATTCTGGCCTGTTACTGGGCATGTGCAGTTTAGGAAACCCTTACTTGTTTGCTATGCCTCCAAAGAAGCTGTCAGCCTTAGAAAAATCACAAAAAGGGAACCAAAGAAAAAATAGGAAACTAACAAAAAGTGACTTGCCAATGGCTTTCCAGCGCCAGCTTTGCATCAGCCAGGAAGGTTGTTAGGAGCTGGAGCTGCTTCTGCTCTTGCTGCTTCCGTGAAGGTTTCTGGTGTTTCTGTACTGCACATTCTGATTATGAAATTTTAAAACCGTAATAATGTCTAAAGTGACTATGACCAGAAGTGTTCTTTTTTACAGAAACTGAAATTGCAGCTGTCAAGGGAATGGAGGCACCTGGGAATGACGACTTCCCCTGGCCCTTGCAGGGTGCTTGCAGCCCTCTCTACTGCTCCTGGCAGCCATGCAACAGTGACCTCGTGTGCATGTGCCTTCCAGGTCCACCGGCTGCAGTGACCTCATCACAGGAACACCGCTCACAGGGAGTCTACGGTGAGCCAGCATGCTTGGTGCATTTGGACCTGATCATGTGAAATGAACAATGGATGGGACATCAGATCAGCCATTTCTCTAAAAGTGGCCATATCAGGCATTTCTAAATGTTTCACTGCCACCAATTCCAGGCCAAAACAAGAACTTTTAAAGCATATTTTGCACTGGGCACGGTGGCTCACTCCTGTAATCCCAGCACTTTGGGAGGCCGAGGCAGGTAGATAACCTGAGGTCAGGAGTTTGAGACCAGCCTGACTAATATGGTGAAACCCGTCTCTACTGAAAATGCAAAAATTAGCCATATGTGGTGGCACACACCTGTAATCCCAGCTACTTGGGAAGCTGAGACAGAAGAATTGCTTGAACACCAAGATCGTGCCAGCCTGGGTGACAGAGCAAGACTCTGTCAAAAAAAAAAAGCCATATTTTGAACTAGAGTTTGTCCTGTGCCTTCATGTTATCTCTGTCCTTCCTGAGAAAGAGAAACCCATTCTTTCCAGTTTTCAGTGATAAGAAAACTAGAAGTTATTTCATTTATGTTAAAATTCCATGTGCATTCAGTACAAGCGATAATGTCATTATTTTGTACATAAAGACACAGGCGTTAGATTTGTGCTAATAGTGTCTCCCTTCCTCACAGCACACACTGGGTCAGAAGGACACAAGAAGGCTAGCCTGCTCCGAGTCACACGTCCTTGCCTGCCTATAGCCTGGCCCTTTCTTCTCCTGTCCACTGGCGCATTCCACTCGCCACAGGGGCTCCTGACAGCTTCTGTGCCATGGAATTTGGAGGCAGTCTGGTGAGGTGTATAGACCCCTTCACAGAATAACATTTTTAAATGCATGAAATGCATGGGATTGAAAGGGGAATCAATAACTTCATATTATTGCGCATATCTTTATTGTGCTTTGCAGATATCGCTTTTTCTTTTTTTTTAACAAATGGAAGGTTTGATCATCCTCCTGCATGAGCAAGTCTAACAGCGCCGTTTTCCAACAGCATGTGCTCAATTCTTGTCTCTGTCACATTTTGCTAATTCTCACACTATTTCAAATTTCTTCCTTATTACTGTATCAGTTATGATCTGTGATCAGTGAGTTTTGATTGTCATTGTTCTGGGGCACCCACAAACCTTGCCCATATAAGATGGCAAACTAATCAATAAATATGGCGTGTTTTCTGACTGCTCCATCAACCGGCCCTTGTCGCTCTCCCTCCTCTAAGATCTCCCCATTCCCTTAAACACAACAATATTGAAATTAGGCCAGTTAGTAACCCTGCAATGAACCCTAACTGTTCAAGTGAAAAGAAGATTGTCAGGTGTCTCACTTTAAATTAAAGGCTAGAGATAATGAAGTTGAATGAGGACAGCATGTCAAAGCCAAGACAGGCTGGAAGAAAAGCCTCTTGCACCAAACAGTTAGCTAAGCTCTGAATGCAAAGGAAAAGTTCTTGAAGGAAATTAAAAGCACGACTTCACTGAACACACAAATGGTAACAGAGTGAAACAGACTTATTGCTGATAGGGAAAAAGTTTTCGTGTTCTACACAGAAGATCAAATCAGCCATAACATTCCCTTAAGTCAAAGCCTAATCCAGAGGAAGGTCCTAAGTCTCTTCAATTCTTTGAAGGCTGAGAGAGGCGAGGAAGCTGCAGAAGAAAAGTTGGAAGCTAGCAGAGCTTGGTTCATGAGATTTAAGGAAAGAAGGCATCTCCATAACATGAAGGTGGCTACACCAAGCAGCAGGTTTTCCATGGTCATAAAACAGCCTTCTCTTGGAAGACGAGATTGTCTAGGACTCTCATAGCTAGAGAGGAGAAGTAAATGCCTGGCTTCAAAGCATCAAAAGGACAAGTTGATTCTCTTGTTAGGCACTAATGCAGCTGGAGACTTTAAGTTTAAACCAACGCTCACTTACCATTCCCAAAATCCTAGAACCTTTAAGGATTCTGCTAAGCCTATTCTGCCTGTGCTCTGGAAATGAAACAACAGCACCTGGAAAACAGCACATGGTTTACTGAATATTTTAAACCCACTGCTGAGACCTACTGCTCAGGAAAAAAAAGATTCCTTTCAAAATATTACTGCTTATTAATAATACATTCAGTCACCGAAAAGCTCTGATGGAGATATACAAAGAGATTAATGTTGTTTTTATGCCTGCTTACATTACATCCGTTCTGCAACCGATGGATCAAGGAAGAATTTCAACTTTAAAGTGTTATTGTTTAAGAAATATATTTTATGCATAAAGATACAGGCATTAGATTTGTATTAATAGTGTTTCCCTCCCAGTAGATACCTTAATAAATGGGATTACTGTGATGAAACTAGGCAAAGTTAATTGAAAACCTTCTGGGAGGGATTCCCCATTTTAGATGCCATTAAGAACATTTGCAATTCATGGGAGGAGGTCGAAAATATTCCAACCCTCATGGGCGACTTTGAGGGAGGGGTTTGAGACTTCAGTGGAGGAAGTCATTACACATAGATATGGTGGAAGTAGCAAGAGAACTGGAATAATGAAGATGCTGTGAACATTGGTGAAATTACAACAAACATCTTAGAATATTTGTATTATATCTGTAATTATAAATATAAACAATTATAATTTGGAATTATATTTGGAATATTTGTTTTATAAATGTAATTAATAAAACAATGGAGGATTTGGGAGACTGACTTGGATTTTGAAAGAAATTCTACTGTAGGTAAAGTGTTATCAAACAGCACCACACGCTATTGAGAAACCTTGTGTGAAAGCCTCCTTTCATTGATGTGGCAAACTTCATTGTTGTCTTGTTTTAAGAAATTGGCACAGCCGGCCAGGCATGGCGGCTCATGCCTGTAATCCCAGCACTTTGGGAGGCCGAGGTGGGTGGATCACCTGAGGTCGAGAGTTCCAGACTAGCCTGACCAATATGAAAAAAACCCCGTCTCTACTAAAA
This sequence comes from Ateles fusciceps, assembly GCA_036589455.1. Classification (NCBI taxonomy): domain Eukaryota; kingdom Metazoa; phylum Chordata; class Mammalia; order Primates; family Atelidae; genus Ateles; species Ateles fusciceps. The sequence goes on along the minus strand of JAZHEH010001180.1, from coordinate 3,515,388 downwards.
ACTACAAAATTAGCCAGGCATGGTGGTGCATGCCTGTAATCCCAGCTACTCCCGAGGCTGAGGCAGGAGAATTGCTTGAACCTGGGAGGCGGAGGTTGTGGTGAGCCGAGATCGGGCCATTGCACTCCAGCCTGGGCAACAAGAGCAAAACTCCATCTCAAAAAAAAAAAGAAAGAAAGAAATTGGCACAGTCACCCCAACCCTCAGCAACCACCACTCTGATCATTCAGCACCATCAATATCGAGGTAAGACCCTCCATATTGAAAGAGATTATAACTCGCTAAAGGCTCAGATGATCATTAGCAATTTTAACAATAAAGTATTTTTTATTCAGGTACGTATTTTTTTAGACTTAGTACTGTTACACACTGAGCAGACTACAGTACAGTGTAAACATAACTTTTTTTTTTTTTTGAGATGGAGTCTCACTGCAACACCCAGGCTGAAGTGCAATGGCGAGATCTCAGCTCACTGCAACCTCCGCCTCCCAGGTTCAAGCGATTCTCCTGCCTCAGCCTCCTGAGCAGCTGGGATTACAGGCACCGGCCGCCATGCCCAGATAATTTTTGTATTTTTAGTAGAGATGAGGTTTCACCATGTTGGTCAGGCTGGTCTTCAACTCCTGACCTCAAGTGATCCACCTGCCTCAGTCTCTCAAAGTGCTGAGATTATAGGCATGAGCCACCACACCTGGCAAGCATAACTTTGATATGCACTAGAAAACCAAAAAATTCATGTGACTCACTCTATTGCAATATTAATTTTATATGCAATTAAACATTTTATACTGTACAGGCATACCTTGGACACATTGCAACCAAGGTATGCCTTTACAGTGAACTTGCACTATAAAAAATGTTTCTTAAAACTTTGCTATGTTCTTCTTCATTAAGATACTAAATTACAGTAATCTATTCATTACCCTATTGAAGTAATGCTGAGCATACATGAAATATCATGATGTTTGCAACAACTACCCAGACAGGACATTAGCTGCACTTCTACCAGAGATCAGAGGTGCCATCAATATAGGAGAAGGAAATGCTGAAGTGCAGTTAGATGTTAGTGAAAACCAAGATGGAATCTTTCCTCGTATAGGTTCAGAAGCCCCCTGGATTTTGTCCGTGGTCTTGTGAGACTGTGAGGTGTCTTATTCCATGTCCCCAAGCAGGATGACATAGTCTGCAGCATTTGCTGGGCCTAGTTCCCTGGAGACACCCAGGGCTGGGCATCCCATTGTGTGCATGCACCTTTGTCTGGATATGGGAAAGGAGGGGGAAGAGGAGGAGAAGGAAGGAAACGAAGAGGGAAGAAGGAAAGAAGGGAAGAAGGGGGAGAGTGAGAGAAGAGAGACCATGGGGCCCTCCCCTCTTCACTTCATCAACAAGGGGCCAGCAGGCAAGGACAGTAGGTTCATCTTGTCCATGACCGTAGACCCAGACAGACCCCAAGTCCAGGGGCATCCCTCACAGGCTGCTAGGACCCAACCTTCACCAAAGTGTCGGAAGGAAACGTCGCAAAGCCCCACTGCAGCCAGACATTCTTTTCCAAACCCACCTGACAGTCTCTGCCCCAGGGCAAGCTCCTGATGTGGAGTGTCCTTGGTGTGAGCCCCACAGCCCCCTCTGAGCCCACCTCCCAGCCTCCTCCACTCTGTGTAAAGCCAGCAAAAAGGGAACCTGTACAGAATGTGGGCCACAGCCAGGGGAGGAGAGAAAAGCCCTTGGAAAACACTAAATCATGCACCTTGTTCCAAAAGCCCCAAGGACAGCAGAATTATCTGGAAAATGAATTCCCAAAAAATGATTCATGGAGGGGGAAAAAATTTTTTTCTATGATTCTTCCTTCTATTTAAAATTTCTAGGCAAGTACACTTTGCAGCCACATAATATATCCTTTCCCCGTTAATAATCGTGATTTTCAGGAGAGAGGGTCATTTTTCCTGTTATTGTCGGTCACACCTGCCAGTAAACAAGCTGTGTGTGCTGTGTAGGGGTCAGGGCAGCGCACTCAGACCCTAAAAGCTAGACCCCGCTTGTCCATGACCTTGGGCTTGCTCAGCTGGACAGATTTCCATGCACTCCACATCTGGATTCCAAGAACAGACTGACATATAATGTACCAGATCAAACAGATGTGGATGAGAATGCCCCGTCAGAGAAAACACCGCCCATTCTCTCCCAAAGGCTAATTTTTTTTAAAAGGAGGATAAATAATTACAAGCTACTTTTGCAATGTTTCTATAACCAAAGTGGGATTTGTAAATCTCTGAACTGTTCAAGCAGGCTTGCCCCCAACCCCCTGAGTCATGACAGGAAAGGAATTATTTATAGCCCAGGACACTTTGTTTACATACTTGGCTAGTCCTTGGGCAGAGTCTTTCCTCCACCTGCACGGTAAAAGTTGCTCATCAAAAATAGAAAATTATTGCTTCCTTTCAACTTTCCCTGAAAGCACCGAGAAGAGGAAAGGGGAATGCAAAGGATATTTTTACTAAAGGATTCTTTCCTCTCCAACTAAAATCTTATCCAAATGTTGCTTCCTTTATCCCCCAGAAAGAAAAAAATTCCTGAGCCCTTTAGTAGAATTATTAGAGACAAAGTCCTGAGACTCCACACACTATTGTCCCCAAGGCCCAGGGGGGTTCTCAAACTGCCTGGGAGATGTTATGAGGGGCTGTAAGAATGTAAAGGAACCTACCACCCAAGCTGGGACCTTGGGACCAGTCTCTGTTTTCACCCAGACCAGCCCTGCCTTCATCTATTGTGCACATTGGGCATTAAGACTGCTTCTGCTGGTAAACCGGAGTTGAAAGTGACAGAAATGGATGATCAAGAAGGCCCTTGGAGCTTCCAGATGAATGCACCACTCTCTCACTTAGTCCTGTATGGTTGCCATCAATACAGAGCGTGCAGGGCCAAGCAGCCTCCTGCCCGGCCTGCTAGAGATGCCGCATTCACAGCAGGGTGAGACCTAGAGGCCACAGGAGAAAATGGGAAACCTCTCAGTTCCCTCCTGAAAGTCGTGATCTCCTTGTAGAGAGAGATGACCCAGAGAGCCGGCTGGCGGACGGATAAGCAGCTGTAAAGGTGCAGGAAAGCAGGCACGCAGAAGGTGGCACGGGGGATGGGGACCTCAAAGAGGCGAAAGCCAGGACAGCTCCTCAGGGCAACTGGACATGCTCCGGGTAACACAGATAATGCAGGTAACCCGCTGAGCAGCCCCCAAAAGGCAAGAGCCACGTTAGGAAGAGATCAGATTGGTCAGACACACCACAGGCTCCTGAAAAGGGGGTTCTGTTACTGAGCTTTAATCATTAAGTTGGAGAGATTGCTGAGAAGTACTTCACACTTGATAAAGACGTTTTCAGGAGAAAATGAAAGGAAAATGTGGGTGGGGAGAGATCTGATTATTCTATTTGTATCTAACTGGGTAACATGTTATATATGACACATACACAGCTAGATGGTTGGATGGATATATATATATAAAGATCATCTCTCATAGGAAGGTCTTGAACCAGGACCCACATGCACCATACTCAAATATTATACATGAATTTCCAAAGACCAAAATCTTTAAAGCACCAATACTGGAACTTTCTTAGACTGAAATGATTCGGCTAGAGAGCAGAATTCAGCTACTTGCAAGAGTCAAAGGGGAACATGTTGTTTTACAAGTTAACTAGAAACATTTCTTGAGCCAAACTAGACAGGGAGTTATTGACACAGCCAGAGGGCAGAGCTCACCAAGGGCACTGACCCTGCCCGCTGCTCAGCTCACCCAGGACCTCCCACACTGCCCATGGCCGCACCACAGAATGGCGGGACACATGTGTTCCGACGCTGACCAAAGGCAGGTGAAGGCCAGAGAGCGTATTACCCACTGACACTCGCTGGCCCCCTGCCACAGAGGCAGGGCAGAGCCACCAGCTCCACTGCTCCACCACCCCCGGCTCGCTTGGTAAACACACTCAAGCTGGAAGCCTGGGGTCCTGGTCTTCTCATGAGACTGCAGGAAGCAGGATGGATAAAGTTTACTAAAATCCAACATCCTACGGTACGTGGGGATTTATTTTTCTTTTAAACACTATGCAGGCTGGTTTTGTTCTCCCCACTGTTTAACTGTATTTAGTATACAACCTGTAAATAAAAATATACGTGGGCTAGCCCTGATCCAGGGCTTGGAGGCAGTATCATCTCTGCAGCATCTGCAGCAGAACCACTGGGGAATCATGAAGATTCCTGGCTCCTCCCTGCCCTGCACACACACTCACAGACACACACACCCCATTCACACACCAGACGTACACCATACACATGTCATACACATAGATACCATGCACACTGTAAACTCACACGTACCACACACAGCACACACCCCACCTACACATACCACACACACACCGCTCACCATACATCTCACACACACTATATGCCACCCACACATACCCCCCCAGCACATACCACACACACACCATACACACCACACAAACCCACACAGCACACCACACACACATACACACACCATACATATACACATAACCCCACACACACATGCACATAGCACCAATTACACACACACTAAACACACATACATGCACTATATACCACACACACTATACACACAGCACAAACTACACACACTCACAACTACACACATTATACATACCACACAAACTATACACTCCACACAGTATACACACCCCACACACACATACACACAACACAAACTACACACACAACTACACACATTATACACACCACACAAACCATGTATACACATCCCCCCACACACATACACACAACACAAATACACACACCACATAAACACAGAAACACACATTATATGCACCATACAAGCTATATACCCTAAACACATACCAAACACTATACACCCCAAACACACATACACACTACACATGCGAGTCCTGTATTAGAATTGTTAGGAAGTGGGATGGAGTAACCTGCATTTTAACAATCAATCCTGAAGTTTGAGAGTTACAGCTTTTACAGAGCCAGGCTTCAAACCTTTAAACCCCTTCGACTGGTGGGCAGCAGAGAGGAGTGCTAGAGGATAACAGCGAAGTGTGTCATACACAGCACCCGATGTGGGCCAGCATTCCATGCCATTTTCATGACAGCCCTAGGAGCTGGGGATTGCCACTGTGAGTCTCAAACCCTGCAGGTGCAAACATACAGAATCCTCCTATCTCAGGAATGCCTATTGTTCCTGATGAAGAAATATATGTGCATGTAGCTAATCTTGGCAATTTGAGAAGTCAAAAACAAAAAAACTGTCCTGTAGTCAAGAGGTCATGGCCCTTCTTGTGGTGAGCTCATCAGTGGTCCCAAGCACCAGCAAGGTTCTCCAGGCACTATCTGAGCCTCCTGACACCCTGGGGGAGTCCCCACCTGGCCCTGCTCTGCCTCCTTCCCCTCTTGCAACAAAAAATTCAATGTCAAGGCAAAGACTGATAATGAGGGTGATGTAATTAAAACTCCCCAGGACGAGACTCTCCACCCTGACTTTTCAAAAGGTCTATTCATCCCATCAGTATCTCAGAAGGATGGGCCACATTCCTCCCTCCCAGCCTGCAGAAGCTATGGGGACAGACCCAGGGGGTGAGCTGAGAGCTCCCCCACCCAATGGAAAGGGCCCCTGCTCCATCCCCCCTCCTCTGCAGGTTTCTTGGGAGACAAGAGGTTATTCTTCCTTTGAAGGGAGGCGGCTTGGTAAGAGTAGGATGAGGAGGGATTTTTCAGGGATGAAGCTTTGCTCTGGTCCAGGAATTGTGGGGAACAGGCATGTCCTGTTTCCCTAAATTACTGCCGGAAGGGGCTGCGGGGTCCCAGGAGACACCCCACACCTCTTACACCCTTCCCCAGTAGCTCCAAGGCAACTTCTTCTCCCTTTTTCCCTCCCTGGCCTTCCAAAGGGGTTTGAAGAGTCCTGCACGGTGTGCTCCAGGAAGCACACGAAGACGATGACTATTTTAGGCAGTGTCCCTTCTCTTCACCTTGATTTCCGCAGCACTGAGTTTTCAAACCCCGTCTCAGTGTGTACGCACCTTCCTGTTTTATTTAATAAAAACTAGCTCACCAAACTCCACCCTGGATTAATTCACTGAAGTCACAGATTCACTTGAAAGAGTTTATCCAAGAGGTCTGTGGATGGTAGTCAGAGTCTGCAAACTTGCATGAGGAAAGAATTCCGTCTTCATTTCTATCAGCCTCTAACTGGAATTTAGCTTTGTCTTCACTATGAGCCTAGGTACCTTCACAGTAGGATTTGGGATAGCTGTGATTTTGTTACCATAGAAGTCACAGTTATTTGAGCAGCTGATTAAAATTGTTGCAGATGTCATAAAACTTTACTTATTTATTTAGAGACAGGGTCTTACTTTGTCACCCAGGCTGAGTGCAGTGGTGCGATCTCGGTTTACTGCAGCCTCTGCCTCCTGGGTTTAAGATTACTCCCGCCTCAGCCACCCAAGTAGCTGAGACTAGAGGCACAGGCTACCATGCCTGGCTAATTTTTGTTTTTTATATTTTGTAGAGATGGGGTTTTGCCGTGTTGCCCAGGCTGGTCTAGACTCCCGGGCTCAAGAGATCCACCTGCCTCCCAAAGCACTGGGATGACAGGCATGAGCCACCACACCCAGCCAAAATTGTGTATATTTTACCAATCCTTATAGACGTGGGTCTTTAGCTAAAAATAAAATAAAATATTAAAAAGATAATTATTCTGTTTTTTCCTCTTGGAAAAGATCAGTAGAAAATCGATGTGTGTCTACAGTGGAAGCATCAGGAGGACAGGGCTTTGCTGCTGCTGCTGCTGCTGCCTTGATTACTGTGTTCCCAGTATCTAGATTAGTACTGTGCTGGTAGGTATTTAATAAGCATAGTACTTACTGAATTTAAAGCACTAGGTAAACTGGTAAGTGCTTACAAATCTATGGATTTTATTGACTTTTTAAACTACAAAAGTAATGCTTGCTTATAAAACATTGAACGTTAAATTTATGTAGCAAAAAAGACATCTTCCTTATAATCACCCCACCTCCCCCTCCACACCCCCTCTGCCAGCCTGTGGTCACTCCTGCTAGCACTCTGGTGTGAACCCTTTCAGACCTTTTCCCACTTATTTAAAATGTGTTGGTTGGGGAGGGTGGCTTTTTGGGTTTTGTTAATAAATATATAACAAGGTAACTGACTAAATGTGTAATTTGTATTTTGCCTTTCTTTTTCCCGTTTTTAGCAAGAGAAACCCTGGAGCTTTCAAGCAAAAGCTTTTCATGACTTGGGTGGAGGTATGAGAATAAAATATATAGCAACACACTTCTTCCAGTTTTTTGTGCTTAAGTCTCCAAAAGAAAGAAATTGCCATGCTGGATGTGGTGGCTCACGCCCGTAATCCCAGCACTCTGGGAGGCCAAGGCGGGCAGATCACGAGATCAGGTGTTCGAAACCAGCCTGACCAACAAAGTGAAACCCCATCTCTACTAAAAATACAAAAATCAGCTGCGCATGGTGGCGCATGCCTGTAATCCCAGCTACTCAGGAAGCTGAGGCAGAAGAATTGCTTGACCCCAGGGAGGCAGAGGTTTCAGTGAGCTGAGATCATGCCACTGTACTCAGTATGGGCAACAGAGTGAGAGTCTGTCTCAAAAAAAAAAAAAAAAAAGAAAGAAAAGAAAAGAAATTGCCAGGAGATGGGGCTGGCCTGAAAGCAGTATACAATAGAAACGAGTCTTCATGTTCTGAAGATTCAGCCCATGATGAGAATGAAGCTACACGTCTCAGAGAGGGAGAGAAACTAGAGTCTAGGTCCTATGGCTGGAGGTGGAGAGCAGAGAGAGCACTAGGCTGCATACCCTGGTTTAGGTCACCAGGGAGAAGAGGTGGGGGAGATGAGAGGAAAGAACCCCTTCTCCTACAACCTTCAAGCGGCAGGAATCAGGAAGCCCCAAGAGCCAAATAGCCTAACCTAGCCCCAGGCCAGCAGGTGAGCCTATGGATATGGTTTGGCTGTGTCCCCACCCAAATCTCACCTTGAGTCGTAATAATCCCCATGTGTCAAGGCTGGGGCCAGGTGGAGGTAATTGAATCATGGGGGCAGTTTCCCCCATACTGTTCTCAGTAGTGAATAAGCCTCACCAGATCTGATGGTTTTATAAATGGGAGTTCCCCTACACATGCTCTCTTGCCTGCCACCATATAAGATGTGACTTTTTTCCTCATTCACCTTCCACCATGAGAGTGAGGCCTCCCCAGCAACGTGGAACTGTGAGTCAATTAAACCTCTTTCCATTATAAGTTATCCATTCTCCAGTATGTCTTTATTGGCAGTATGAGAACAGGCTAATACATCTATTAAGGAGAAGTAGAGTCACAAGACCTTCCCAGAATGTCTCGGGCAGGAAACTGGTCAAGGCAAACATAGCCCGTGACACAAAGCTTGCCAGCTCCAGGGGATGGCTGCAAGGGGATAGACACTGGGCTCCACCGCTGCCTGGCAATGGAAAGACAGAGAATCTCTTGTTTGGGTTGCATAACCCCTGGGGGTGTTTGGGTGATTGGGGGAATGAGGAAACATCTTGAGAAGGATACAGGACCTCCCATCAGTCTGTATCTGGGGACTCAAGCTGATGCTCTGAAGAAATCATGGCAGCGTTTGTATTCCAACATACCTAATTTTATCACTTAAAAGTTTATCCTAGGCCAGGCGCAGTAGCCCACACCTTTAATCCCAGCACTTTGGGAGGCCAAGGCTGACAGAATCTCTTGAACCCGGGAGGCAGAGGTTGCAGTGAGCCGAGACTGAGCCACTGCACTTCAGCCTGGGCAACAGAGCAAGACTCTTAAAAAAAAAAAAAATTTATCCTAGCTATCTTCCCAAACCATCACATATACAGACACCTCAATACTCTAACCAATGAATAGAATTCTAGACTTTGTATATACCATAATTTATCTACCAGTCTTTTATTGACACTCAGTTACAGGTTTCCCCAATTATTTCCCATTATAGACCAGGCTGTGGTAAAATTTCTTGAACTTGGGTTTTTACAATCAGATGCGATCCTTTCTAAAAGCTGGAATCCTGAGTAGAATGACTAGGCAAGTAAGGTGGGCAAAGTTCCAATTGTGTTGGCCGTTGACAAATTGCTGTCCGCAAACAGTATGTGAAAGCGACCACTTCCGCAAGCGTACTGCCATTGCAGTGTTACAGATTAACTTGGGGGGAATGTGGCATATGAGCAGTTTCAGCTTTTTACCTGAGAGTCTCCTGCACCTTCCTTTGTTCAGGTCTTCTTTTAGACTTCTCAGTAAAGGCTTTTCATGTCCTATATATAGGTGTGTCAGTTTCTCCAGGGGTACTATAGCAAAGTCCCACAGACTGAGTGGCTTAAACAGAAGAAATGCATGGTCTTACGTTTTTGGAGGCCAAAGTCTGAGATCCAGGTGTCAGGAGGGCTGGTTCCTCCCCAAGCTGTGAGGGAGAAGTGGCCCTAGGCCTCTCTCTCAGCTTCGGGAGATTTGCAGCAATCTCTGGCTTTCCTTGGCTTGTAGAATGATCACCCGATGTCTGCCTATATCTCTATGTGGGGTTCTCCCTCTGTGCTGGTATGCGTCCAAATTTCCCCCTTTTTATAAGGTTACCAGCCATGTTGGGCTAGGGGGCCTTCCCTACTCCAGTACGACCTCATCCTAACTTAGTAATTAAATACAACTAAGGGAATCCACTTCCAGAGTCTGAGGTATTGGGGACTAAGATTTCAACATCTTTATGTGGTAGAGGCACAATTCAATCCATAACAATAGGTATTGCATGTATCTTTTTATGTGTATTACAAAATATGGTAAGTTTTCAATAACAATGTGAATAGGATCATTTTTTAAAATTACATCTTCCTGTCGCTGGCATTTAGAAAAATGCTTACATTTTGTAAATTTACTTTGGATCTGGCTACAAAATTATGTCATATTAATTCAAATAAATTTAGTTATCGTAGCTGGGCACGGTGGCTCCCACCTGTAATCCCAGCACTTTGGGAGGCTGAGGCAGGCAGATCATGAGATTAGGAGTTTGAGACCAGCCTGGCCTATATGGTGAAAGCCCTGTCTCTATTAAAAATAGAAAAATTAGCCAGGTGTGGTGGCACATGCCTGTAATCCCAGCTACTCAGGAGGCTGAGGCAGGAGAATCACTTGAACCTGGGAGGTGGAGTTTGCAGTGAGCTGAGAGCGTGCCACTGTACTCCAGGCTGGGCGACAGAGCAAGAAAAAAATTTTTACTTATCTTGTATTCTCTACATGCAAATAAATAATTAAAATTATGTCTCTCACTTTTAAATATTTATGTCTTTTTTTCCCTGTTCTTTCAGTGGTCTTAAGACAATGTAAAATATCTAAATTTGTTGTCAATATACCAGTATTTTTTCCGACAATAAGAGAAATGCTTCCCAAATATCATTATCAAATATGATGCTTACTATATCCCTATTTTATGCAGTTTTAAAAATATTTACATTTCAGAGTTTATATACACAGAGATTAGAAACCGTGTGTGTGTGTGTGCGTGTGTGTGTGTGTGTGTGTGTGTGTGTGTGTGGTGTTTAGCTTCTAAATAGATGGAATTCTAGGTAATCCAGCAAAGCCCTGGCCATTCCATTGGAGCCATGCTATGTTAGAGTCTCTGGGGTGTGTTTTCTCTTGGATGAGATTCTTCAGAGAAGAATTCTCCAGTCTCTTTTTGCCCTTGTGTATGGGCACCAAGCAGAATGGCAAAGGTCTCTCCCTGTGCTGAGCGAACTTCTTCTCTCACTTTCCCCAGCTGGGTCTGGGGTTTCCCAGTGCAGAGTCTTGTCATTTCGTTTCTGCTGAGAATACATCTCCAACTCCTGCTGGTGTGGCTGGGGTGGTTGCATGGCCATATTTATGAGTAAGATTAGGAAATGACTCTTTTTTTGTTCGATTCAATCTTACTCTTAAGTGTGTTCTCCCTTTGTGGAATGACATGCAAAGGTTTTTTTTTTCCTTTTAGTCCCCTGAAAAATACTTTAAATATTGTGGAAACTGGCCACCCCCTCAAGGTTGCATTGGTCTATAAAACTGTGTGTGATGCCTTTTATGGAAGTAGAACTTCACATTTTTATTTCTTCTGTAATGTTTGGTACATTCAAAATTCTTCTCATTCTTGAGGCAGTGTGATTGTGTTTTCTGAGAAAATCATCAGTTCTATCTGAATCTCCAAATTTATTGATTTAAAAGGACATCTTAACCTCTTATAATTGGACTCTTTCCACCTCCAGGGCTGTATTCTCCCTTTCCTACTTGATCGGGCTGGTGAGATGGTTGTGTGTGCTTGTGTGAGTGCTGGCAGAGGGGAAGAGTTACCAGACTGAGAGTTCACGGACCTCATCTACTGGGTTTGTTTTTCACTTACATGACATTTCAAAGAATACTGCATTTGTTTTTCTCACTTATTTCCTTTTCTTTAGGCTTACTTTGCTTTTATCTAGCTTCATGTTCAAATCTTTTGAATCATGTATGTTTCCTATGAAATGATTTTAGGTTATAAATTTTTCTTCTGGAGACACCTGCTCTGTGCAATCGGCTCTGATTGTTCTGCCTTTCCTGTTCACATCGAAACACCCTGCCTTTAGCTTTGACTTCCTCTCCTATACAAAAGTCACTTTGAATGTTGTGCAAATACAACTCAAGGAACTAAGCCAGGATTGCAGCTCCTCTGGGTTGTCTTCTCTTGCTTAAGCCAATTTAAATCCAAAGCAATACTCATAGAAGAGGACATCAGGAACACAAAGAGAGTCTCAGGGACCGGGATGCCTGTGCCTGGTTTAGGGTGCTTTAATTCAAAGGCACCAGGCGGAGGACCAAACCAGGCCAAATCATTGCAAAGCCAGACAGCCCTTGACAGTGGCTGTTGGCCACTCAGTAGGGAAAAGCCCTCCCTGCACAGCAGAATCAGCACCTTTCTGGCAGGCTGGGGACAGAGCACACTGAGTGAGAGTCACCCGGTAGAGCAGGGGAAGTAGTGGGAGCCCACAGCCAGAGCAGCTGCCCCCTGCTCGAAGGGCCCCACAGCATAAGGGCCCCTGGAGTGGAGTGGCTGAGAACCACACCCCTCTTCCTGGACCTCATGAGAGGCCCTCTATTCCAGATAACTTTGACAACAACTCTGAACTGTTTAAAGTTGTTTGAGGCTACAGATGGTTTCCAGGACACTACCAAACCACACACACTTTGAGATTGATTTAGGAGCTAAAAAGTATTGTATGGAAAATGCAAGCAAACTCTTCTCCCTTCCCCATCGGTCTTTGTATCCTAACACCTCCTAAACCCCCAAATTTATGACCCTCCTTCCATCATCTCACTGGCTTATCATGATGGTCATTCTGCAATCAGGCCTTTCTTTATTTCTCCTCTAGAAGGAACTCCTGGGGGCTATCCTGAGTTTAACCCCCAGACACCTCTGCAGATCTGACAGTCACTCAGATCATAACTTTTGGGCCCTGTTCCAACCACCTTCCCCAGCCCACCCCACCTCACCCCATCTGTCTTGCAAGCCCCGTCAGCCTATCAAATTTTACAACCTGTCCTTCACTCTGCTTAGTATCTGCAGGCCCAGGTTGCTAAACAATTTTACACAGCTGTGCAGCCAGACCAGAAGTTGGCAGTTTCATATCTGTCTGCAATAAAGTTGGCTTGATGAAGTGATTTCTTGGGTTGCTCCATTTTAGGATTTCTTAAATCGGCTGCGTCTGACACTCCGGATTTAGTAGATATCAAAAGGGAGGCCAGAGCAGTGGGCCCGCATTGCCCTACACACACTGGCCCTGGAAACCCTCAGACTCCACTTGGCCCAGGAAACCCAAACTCTCCTTGTGCAACAGGTGGGACCATAACCACGGCTGTCAGGAAACTAGTTAGGAGTAATTCATGGGCTGTATCTAGTGGCCCTTGAACCTCTAAATGCGAGGAAATCTGATAGCTGCTGCAGCCAGCGTCTGCCCAGGTTGCTCCAGTATGTCCTACCAGGAAGGCCAGAGGCCTCGTGCACATCTGTCCTGCCAGGAAACTCCTGACGAGGGCCAAGGACTAGGGGTCCAGAGTGCCCTTAGTCTGCCCAGGGGGGAAGGGGCCATCCCCACAGACCTTTAGAACACAAGATATGCATTGCATGTGTGCACCTGTGCTCACAGCAGTGGAACTCACAGTGGATGACAGGTGGAAGCAACACAGGTGCCCATCAACTGATGAATGGATGGACAAAATGTGGTCCTGCCACACCATGGACTATTACTCCATCCCCAAAGGAAAGAAATTCTGACACATGCTACAACAGGGGTGACCCTGAGGACTAGATGCTCAGTGAAACAGGTAGATCACAAAAAGTCAGATACTCCATGATTCCACTTACATGAGGCACCTAGGGGAGTCAGATTCACAGAGATGGGAAACAGAATGGTGGTTGCCAGAAAATGGAACAGGGGGTAGCTGTTTAATGGGTAAGGAGTTACAAATTTATAAGACAAAAAAGTTGGAGATTGGCCTCACGACAATGCAAATGTACTTAACAGTACTGAACTGTACACTTAAAAATGGCTAAGATAAGTGGCCACGCACAGTGGCTCACACCTGTAATCCCAGCACTTTGGGAAACTGAGGTGGGTGGATCACCTGAGGTCAGGAGTTCAAGACCAGCCTAACCAACATGGTGAAACCCCATCTACTAAAAAATACAAAAAAAAAAATAGCCGGGCGTGGTGGCAGGAGCCTGTAATCCCAGCTACTCGGGAGGCTGAGGCAGGAGAATCACCTGAACCTGGGAGGCAGAGATTGCAGCGAGCCAAGATCTCATCACTGCACTCCAGCCTGTACAACAGAGCAAGACTTCATCTCAAAAAAAGAAAAATGGTTAAGATAGTTAATTTTATGTTGTGTGTTCTCACTACAATTTAAAAAGAAAAAATACATTGCAAATGTATGATATGATCCATATTATACTTGTCATCAACAGTGCTTGGAGTTCTTCAGCTCTTAGACTGCACACACCAAGAATCCCACCTTGATAAGTCCGGGTACTGCTGGTGTGGAATTCAGCAACACAGAACACCTTTCAGCTGATATTTCAAAGTATCTGTCCCTGAACTTGCAGGTGACAGTGATTCAAGACCTGAGCTCTGTCTCCCACTGGGGGTTGAGGTGCATCAGCCCAAAGGCCCATAGCCAGGAAGGGAAGAGCTGCAACAAGGAATCCCCATGCGACGGCTGGGCCCCGTCCCTGCTTCCCTCCTGCTCCCTTCTGAAGATGAAAATACTTATAAGATGCTGGGGTCAGGGCAGGAAGATAATACTCCCTTCTAAGCCCGGGCATTTGCTTTGGTGGCCCCGTGGTGTGGTGAGACACGCTTAGCCACCTCCTTTCCTCTAATGATGTGGGTTGAGTGCACTGAGCTAAGCAGCCCCAGTGACTGCCAGGGAGCAGCAGCGAACCAAGCACCAGAAGCAGCAGCACTTAGCACCAGGCAGCCCTCAGAACCACGGCTGGGGGGCTTCATGAGGGTGGGTGGGGTGAAAGTTAGGCAGCAGACCTAGATAGAGCAAGAGGCGCATAGCCCGCCCCCCTCATTGTACTTTTCCTCTTGATAAGGACCCTAAAAGCACAAGACTGGGGGACGTATTGCTAGAGAAAAACCACTCCCAAATACCTCCAGACCCAAAATGTAGTGTCTTAAAATAACCACCACTTTTATTTTGCTCATACATCTGCAATTTAAGCAGTGCCCAGCAAGGGCAGCTTGCCTCTGCTCTCAGCATCAGCTGCGGTGGCTGGGAGACAGGAGGCTCAGCAGGACCACTCACTGACGTGTTGGGAAGTTGATGCCAGCTTGGCTGGGACCTCAGCTGTCGTGACCTCTCTGCGTGGCTGCTGGGCTCCCTCCCAGCATGGCAGCTGAGGTCCAAGAACAAGTGCCCTGAGAGTCAGGCAGAAGCTGTGTCATCTTTTCCAATCAAACATCAGATTCACACATTGTCATTTCCACCGCTAAAGCCAGCCCGTATTCACAGGAGGAGGGTTAGACTCTATCTCTGAACGACAAGTGTCCAGGAATTTGCAGATATGTTTTTAAATCACCATGCTTGACCAGTTACTCGTCGCTGACTATGGGCTGCTCTCTGTGTGCCTTAGTTTCCCCATGTGCAGGTCATCCTGAGGCTTACACAGCTGATGTAGGCAAGCCTCTCAGCACAGTGCTGATCCATCAGGGGATATTTGCTATTGATCATCCAACCCTGCAGAGAGAGAGGGTGGTGAACATTTTTGCAATTTTATGAAACAGGAAAATGGAGCACAGTGAGATGTTGAAAGTTGTTTGAGCACACCAAGCTAGTTAGGGAAAACACCAAAACCAGAAAATAGTCTCCTCAGCCAGTTGAAGGAGTTTCCAAAATTTCCTGAAAGCAGATAAAGGCTTTTGCTCTTTTTGTGGAGAAAACCATGGCTAGGAGGGTGCCGGAGAAGAGTCACAGCAGGAGGCCTGCGATGGAGCAGGACTGGGAGCCGGGAAGCCAGGAGGCAGGGCAGTCAGCTGGGAGATATTGGGAAACACGAATACAAAGGAGCCGATATGAAACGCTGAGGAGGCCATTTTTGCAACCTAGTATACTTTGTTAATGATTTGCACACCAGGCAATGACCCTAATGCCCCTGAGGATTTGGAGGGGGCCAGATAGTGATAGCCAGTCCTGAAGTTGCAGATGAGGAATCTAAGAGAAAAGTGGCCCTTCTGCTGCTCTCAGCTCAGGCCCCACACCCCAGCTCCAGCTGGTCTCACCGTGTCCCCCCATCGCCTCTCAGGCCTGCTGGGACCACCCAGTACAGCTTTCTCCCTGCTAGAATTTGCAAACCACTTTCGAGGAACGTGGCCCCTGTCATGCTCAGGACCAACCTAGAGACAAGACAGTCAACAAAGCTCAGCACAGCAGCCTCAGCCACGTACCCAAGGGCCTTGGCTTCAGAGGTCTCGGGGCTCCCATCTTCAGTTGGGGTGCAGCCTTGGCACCTCTGAGAGTGGAGGAGACCAGGATCACTCTGGTGGCTCTGCCTAGTGACTCACCACGATGTCCTGGTGTCTCCTGAGGACACCTCGCCACTTATCAGTCACTGCCCTGAACACTGTGGCTGAATGCAAGTCTCAGAGGTGAGTCAGTTACCTTCACTGAAGTGGGGTGAGTGAAGCCACGTGCTGACCAAACTTGTTCTGACATTTCTGTGTCCCCAAAAGAACTGCCCACACCACTTCCCCGGGGCCAGATCCCTGCCCTTAGAGGCCCTCCTGAGTCCAAGTCCCCAACTCACCTAGTAGGTTTTATGTGTGCTCTCGGGGAGGGAAAGTAATGAGTTACTGGCTCACTCTTTCGTGGGGGATTACATCATTCCATTAGCTAGTAGGGAAGAGTATATTCCCCACAGGGTCTTGGCAGCCTGTCTTACCCCAGATGCTCTTCTGACTGTGAACTTGTCACTCACCCTTCAAGAGGGGGAACCTAGGTCCTGCTACCAACCTGGAGGAACCTCTGTGCCTGCCTCCCTCAACGGGGTTCAGCAGATGTGGCCTGCCGTGCCTGCCAAGGCATTAGCCTGGCTCACTCCCTCAAGACGCTTGCTCTGAGAGAACAGCTGCCATGTCGTGAGGAAGCCCAAGGTTCATGGAGGCACGGGAAGAGGCTTTCTGTGGCACAACCCTGGCTGAGCTCCCAGCCATGGCCAGCACCAGCTTTCGGCCAGAGTGCTCTCTTGGATGTGAAACCTTGTAAAGCCTCCACAGCTACTGCCGCAGGTATGGGGAAGACTTCATTCCCCAAAGAAATGGAACAAAGAAGTATATTCCTGCCCCCAAAAACTGCAGGGGAGGGGTCTCCATGGGGACCTCTCATGTCTCAGGCCCTATGACAGACAGTCTGAAATAGTTCACAGTGATTCCTAGCTCTAAGAATTCATACCTTCCCCATATATGCATGCCCGAATATTTTGTGTGGCCATGTGTGTGGGGGAGGTGTATATGTGTGTATGTATGTGTTATATATATATATATATATATATATATATATATATGTCTGTGTGTGTGTGAGTAGGTAGGTAAGTGTATAATTACGCGTGTGTGGGTGTCTGTGTATATGAATGTGTGTGGTGTGTGTATATGTGTATACATGTTCATGGGTATGTGCATATATATGTATATGAGTGTGTGTGTATGTGTGTGTGAGACTATATGTCTGCATGTCTGTGAGACTATGTGTGTGTGTGTGAGTATATGTATGTGGGTATGTGTGCATATGTGTGTGTGTGTAGATGAGTGTGTGTGAGTGTGTGTGTATGTGAGTGTGTGTGCAAATATGTTTATGTGTGTATGAGTGTATGTGTTTGTGAGAGTGTGTGTATGGATGTGTATGAGTGTGTGTGTGCACAGGTATGTATATGTGTGTATGTGTGAGTGTATGAGTGCATGTGTGTTTGTGGGGATGTATGTGTGTGTACAAAAGCTGGAACTAGTGAATGGCAAATAAAATGAATAAATGTTAATAAAATACGACAAAGCTGGCAGGATGTCATTTCCAAGGCCACCTTGTAAAAGACTGAGGTTATCTTGCTTTTACTGTCTCTTGCCTTCTCAGCTTGCTCATTTTGATGAAGTAAGCTGTCACGTTGGAGGGTCCCATGTCGCAAGGAACTGAAACCCTCTGTTCAACAGCCTCTGAGCCAGCAGCCACATGAGTGAGTTTGGAAGCAGATCCCTCCCTAGTCGAGGCTTGAGATGACAGAGCCGTAACTGACACCTTGGCTGTAGCCTGTACCAAACCCTGAAGCAGAGGATCCAGCTAAGTTTTGCTCAGATTCCTGAGCTGCAGACATTGAGATAATAGATATGATTGCTTTCAGATACAGTATTTTGGGTTAATGTGTTATATAGCAGTAGATAATTAAGACAGATTTTAGTATCAATGTAATGCTGAGGTAAAAAAGTGCCTGAAAATGTGAAAATGGCTGCAAAACTGGACAGTGGATGAAAGTGAATGGATTTTCAGGTGTGTGATACACAAAGCGTAAATTGCCTTGGACAGACTGTTAGCAGAAATCTCAGCTTTGGGAACGCTGCCAGTGAAGGTTCAGGAAGAAGTGAGAGACACGTTATAGGAAACTGAAAGGAGGGGGATTCTCATCACATAGTGGCAAAAAGTTTAGCTACACTGCTGCTTGCAGTTATGTGGAATGCAGAACTTGGACCTAGCAAACTGTGTCGTCTAGATACAAACTTCAAGCAAAATGTTGAAGGCATTACCTGGTTCTTCTTGCTGCTTATAATAACATGTCAGAGATAGAAAGCTAAACTGAAGAAAGAACTGTTAAACAAGACTTGGCGACACTGAGAATTCTCTGCATCTGGGGTGGGGCAGGCCGCCAAAGCCCTGTGGGGAATACACTCTCCTCGACTAGCTCATCTTTGCAAATAGCAAAAGATGCTAAAGTTAAGAATATCCAAGCAACATTCAAACTTGTCTAAAAATAAAGGCAATATGTGATTGTGCAATCCTTTGTTAAAATCTTAGCATAATCATAATATCAGAGTACTATTGAGACACATGAAGGGCCCTTTTAAAAAATTGCGTACCCACAGTCCCTCTCAATTGAGTCATGGGGTCTGTAAAAGCATAAGGGTGTTGTCCCTAACCTTTCTCAGCAGAAGTTCAAAGTAGAGAAGAACATATCTCAAAAAGATAGGTAGCTGTGGCTTTGAAGCCACAGTTTAATTTGTCTGATGAAGTGGGTTCCAGTGAGATTCATAGAAAACCCACAAAATGTTTAAGAAAACTACATCAGCAAAAACACTTCCAGCTTGAACTAAAAGAGACAGAGCCAGTACAAAATGAAAAGGGCAATTGGACCTCAACATTTGACTGGCAGGAAGGAGGCTGAGAGAACTGCTCAGAGGCAAACATCTTCTGTCTTTCATTAAAAAGTAAGTATACTAAAAAGACAAAAGTAAGAGCCCAGAGGGTGGAGCCAAGAGCCACAAACAATAATTCCCAGGCCTTGAGACCTAATCAAAACAATGCCAGTGTTTGCCCAGCTGTACTTCAGAATTGCTATGGACCAGTGCCACCTGTGTGCCTCCCATTTCCCCTTTTTTCAACAGAGAAGATTTTACTATTTATCCCATGCCTGTCCCTCCACTGCATGTAGAGTGAATGAGGGGGAAGATAAATTGGGTCTTGAGTTCATGAGAATAAAATTATAAAGCACTGTACCTGATGGTCTGTACTTATGCAACTTCATCTGAGAAGCTTCACTCATCCCCTGGACTTGATTTAAATGATGAGATTTTTGACTCTTGAGTTGGTGCTGTAATGTAATGAAATTTTGGAGGATCTTGTAGGACATAAATTATTAAAAGCCAGGGAACAGCCTAAGTTAGGCAGCTCCCGAAATGGTTCCCAGTGGTCTCCACCTCTTAGAGTTTGCATTCTAATGATCCTCTCTTTTGGGGAGGGAGGAGACTGAACCTGGTGCGTAGCTTCTAACGAACTAAATACAGCAAAGGTGATGGGAGGCCACTTTCAAGATGGGGCTATGAAACACTGTGACTTTCCTCATGCTTGAGCTTGAGTTTGCTCTCCTTCACATGCTCAGTTTGATGAAGCAAGCTGTCACCCTGAAGAAATCCACATGGCAGGAAGCCAAGGACCACCTCCAACCAACAGCCAAGGAGGAGGCCAAGGCCCT
This sequence comes from Ateles fusciceps, assembly GCA_036589455.1. Taxonomy (NCBI): domain Eukaryota; kingdom Metazoa; phylum Chordata; class Mammalia; order Primates; family Atelidae; genus Ateles; species Ateles fusciceps. The sequence goes on along the minus strand of JAZHEH010001180.1, from coordinate 3,495,575 downwards.
CAGTCCAAGAGGCTGCGAGGAACTGAACCTGCTTGTGAGGATGCAGTATGCAATGGGCTGAATGCTGGTGTTCCCCAAAATTCACACGTTGCAGTCCTAATGCCAACATGAGTGTCTTAGGTGGTAGAGCCTTCGGGAACTGATTATGCCATAAGGGGGGAGTCTTTATGAATGGGATTACACGTCCTTATGAAAGAGGCCCCAGAAAGCTCTCTCATTTCTTCTGTCATGAAAGGACAGAGAGACAACATGGCCATCTCTGAACCAGGAAGCAGGGCCTCAACAGACACTGAATTTGCCAGCACCACGATCTTAGACTTCCAGCCTCCAGAACTGTAAGAAATAAATGTCTGTTGTTTACGCCACCACGTCTATGCTATTGTTTGTTATGGCAGCCTGAACTGACAGAGATATAGAGCTCCTCCATTCAAGCTTTAAAATGACTACAACAGCCCCAGCCAACACCACAGGGACCCTGAAGCAGGGGACCTAGCTAAGCCTGCTGCACCATTGTATGTGCCCAGATCCCTGACCTGCAGAGACTGGGTGGTAATAAGTGCTGCTGTTCCAAACCATTGTGTTTGGGGGTATAATTTGTTAAGTAGCAATAGGTGACTAAAACATCCCACTTTCCAGGGGAATAGGGGATTATCTGGGTACAAGTAATGACCTTGGACCAGTCTCACCTGTGACTCCAGGAATTCACATCACTGGAAATGCTTATTTGAAATGAGATTGAAGGGGTGGTCTGATCTTCCCAGACCAGGACCAAGATAGTTCTTGTGCACACTGCTGTTTGTGGATGGAGGCTAGGGTGACGGCTTCTGACTCCCCATAGCTCCCCATCGCTCCCGTGAGGACTTCTGTTACCATGACACCTAGGATCTATGCCTATGCCATGCCTCCCTGGTCCTTGAGAGCAACGCCACTGTCCCTAGAGACCTCAGAGCCCATGCATGTGTCCACTGGCAGAGAGGGACCACCACACCTGCACAATGACCCCTCAGCCAGACTGAACTCTGTAGGCTCCGGCTTTCCCTGGGCGAGTGTAGGAGAATTAACGCTAGGGGGTCTTGATGGGGTGAGAGATGCCTGGCTGGGAATTTCTTCCCTCCCCTGCCCCACTGCCAGGCTGTTCTGAAGCCCAGTTGCTCTCTCGGCCCATCTGAAATGCCCCACAAGAGGCAGCAGGTGGCTGTGTGATGGTGAAGCTGTGACCATGTGACCACTTGTCCTCCCAGGACACCCCACCGCGCCCCTGCCCCTCACCCTGCTTCCCTGGGCTTGCACTCCCCCACAGTCATCATAGGAGACTTTGCCTCAGGCTCTGTTTTCAAGATGAAGACAGCACTTCAGAAAAGCCAGATGAGGCTCTAGGCCAGGCCAGGCTGGAGGGTGATAGCACCAACTGTGATCCGGCAGCAGGAGCGGCCACCAGAGTTCCTCCCCCTGCATGAAGCTCCCAATATGCCCCAGAAGGAGTAAAGGCTCTGCATTCCCTAGACGGGGTGGAGCAAAGGGGCTTTTCTCAGTGTTCAATGTGAGTCCCCAGCAACCAGCAAAGAGGGGGATGGCTAAATGACCAGAACTGACAGAGGATACCCAATGCCCAGGGCCACTAGGGAACCTTTGAGTTCTGCCAACAGCTGCCTATTTGCCTTCTATAAGGCATGGGCATGGAGCTGTGCTTCTGTCCCACATGTGCTCCAACAGTAGCTCTGGCGGGGGAATGAAGAGGGAGCCCAGAGACTTTGTGACACTGTTTTTCACTGAAAGCTTCCTTAAATGAACAACACTGCCATGAGCCAGCATTAATTGAACCGGTATGCAAATGTTCTAAGTGGCTGCCTCTATGTGTATGTGTTTATAGAGATATGTAGGTGTGAATATGTGTGCATATATATGTGTATGTGTGTACTTACATATCATGTGTACATGTGCATTCTGTGGCATGTTTGTGCATATGTGGGTATCTCCATTGTGTGCATGTATGTGTATGTGTGTGTGGCATATGTGCATGCATGTATATGTGTGGGTATGCACATAGGTGTGTGTGGATGTGGCTGAATGCGTATATGTTTGAGGGTGTGTGAGTGGGTGTGCAGGTGCATGCATGCATGTGGGGGGGTGTGCATGTGTGTGGGTGAGCAGTGTGTGTGGATGTGCATACATATGTGTATGTGGGGGGTATGTGTGAATATACATGCATGTGTGCATGGGGGTCATGTACCTGGGTGTGTGGTGAGTGGCGTGTACATGCATGTGTGTATGTGTGTGTGTACACAGGTACTGGTCTAGTCCTCCCCAGCATGCTGAGCCATCTCTCAGGGCTAGCCGGCTCTGCACTGAATCCTCACAAACGATGCTCCCAATTTACACATGAGAAATCCAAGGCACAAGGAGGTAAAGTCCCTCATCCAGGCCATGGGGGACGGCTACACAGCTTCTGTGGTGACACAGACCTGTGTTGAGATCCCTAGCCTGTCTCAGCTGGGCCAAATGGCTCGCCTTTCCTCTGCCCTCCTCTGTAACGTGAGGACAAACTGCTCACCTGCTGGACCTGTGGGGAATCGGACAGCTCTCATGTGGGGGAGAAGCCTGCCTGGTGTCTGAGACAGCAAGTGCCCCAGGAAAGGAAGACTCCACTTTCTCCTCCTTCACTCACAGGCACATCCTCCCCACCTGCTCTGTGCCTGGCACCACATTGGAAATCCGGCTTCTGGAAGCAGAGCTCAAGCACGGCCTCACTCGTATGATTTCTAAAGGGTTTGCTTCTGGGTAGCCCAAATGGAGGGAGAGGTGCAGGGCAGGGAAGGGGAAGAGGCCAGGGTGCAAGTTCAGGAAGAGCCCCAGCCCCTACCTGATCCCACCTGCAGCCTCTATCGACAATGAATGTTTAAGCTGTGACATGTTTGGTTAAGTTGCCTTGAACTGTCTGTGGTGCTCACTGCAGAGGCCCTAGCAGATGAAGACAACCCCAGGCCCCCAGAGCAGAAGGAAAGCAAGGCCTCTCACCCTCCCCCTGCCCCGGACTCCCACGACCCGGCACTCCATCTCTCCAGGAAGGAGTGTGGGGAAACAGCCCTGTCTACACTGGAGACAACCCACTTCCAGAAGCTCCTGTCCAGTACTTTTACCCTTGATTTTTCAGCCTGGAGCATTTTATGGGAAATATAATCCACATGGCATTGAGTCACTGGGCCTGAGCTCAGCAAAAGTTGTTTTGTAAGAAATGTTTTCTATCCACCAGAGGCCTCTTTTCTTAGAAACAGGAAATCATTTTTAGCCAAGAGTAAACAAGCTTGGTACTAAGCAGGTTAGTTTTTCACACAAAGCTCCTGACGGACTTTGTGGACTTCTTAGTCATAGGTTGGATTTCCTTTTCGGACTCTTTTCTGTTGACTCTTGATTGTTGAAATAAGATGAGATCGCACTGGACCTACTGCCCACGAGACCCCCACCAAGCCACCATGTGGATGTGGCATCCATGGCCCAGGGCAGCAACAGAGACCCTGTGACCTCAGCAGGCCCAGTAACACTAACAGCTACCATTGATGGGGGTACCAGTGCTTGGTGGCAGCATGCTGTAATGGTAAAGAAAATGAGCTGTAGAATTCTGAGTGCATCACTCAACCTCTCTAAAGGCCACGATCCATGTCTATAAAGAAATGCTGACACCCAACTGACAAGTTGTTGTAAGAATTCAAAAAACCCATGCCAATGTGCATACCCGTCTCAGTGCAATGCCTCGCATAGGGCACATGCTTGCTCAAGTAATGTCGCTATTGGGGGTCACATGAGATTCACCAACAGAGAGAACAGGGGTGGGAAGGGGGCTCTTTCACATTTGTTTTAATCCCTAGAACCCAGTGCTGATTCTGGCATGCGGCAGGGATGTCATTTACTATGTATTGAATGAAAAGAATGAATGAGGACACAGAAGCAGTCTGCCTCTAAATATTTAACAGCAATCCCGGCTACTCATCTTCTCCTTCCAAACGTATTGCTTCTTCAGCTAAGACAGCAGAAGAGACGATTTAGTGATGGTTGTTACACTTGGCCACAGGTGAACACAGAAATAGTCCAGAATGTCACAGGTCCAGGGCAAAGGACCAACAGGGACAGTTTTGGTCATGAGCAAGGTGGGTCTCAGAGGTGGTGTCGGTGATCAGATGGTGATGAAGTTCTAGATACACTGAGACAAGACTAGACAGTAGCATGCAGTCCAGCAACTTGTACCAGCATCCCCAGCCTCTGGCATTCATGTTTCTGCTCCTGTGGCCTCCACGGGTGCAACAGGCTAGCAGTTTACTTAGACCTCTGCCTCATCTTTCTTCTTTTGTGCTTCAACCTGTGCTGAAGAGCTCACTGGTGAGGCCCTTGGCTCTCACGGCGCAGAGGTTTCCCAGAAGACGGCACTAAGGCCGAGAGACATATTGATTTGATATTGATCAGATAGAGTTTATCTCCCTGTCAAAACACAACAGAAAAGTTTTGCTGGTTTTTTTTTTTTCCACCTTAGCGTGGATGTTCCAGGTGCTAGAACCCAACTGTGGGTTGTTCAGACAAAGCCCTTGCTTCCAATCCACTGGAGTGGGCAAAAAATAAAAATAAAGAAATGGAAGCAATGACCTTAGGTGAATCTGAAGCAGCAGGCTCTTTTCCAAAGATGGCTAAAAACATCCAGCATCCCACTGTGTCTTCTGTAGTATGGCCTTGCCAGTCCCTGTCAAGAGCCTCATCTCTCCTGCTTGAATCTGCGCCGACCTCCAGGACTTTGTCACCAAATCCAAGTTCTGGCTCTTCCAAGCCCAGGCTATTAGCGGCCTTGCAGCTCCTTGCCAACACTTGGGACCTGGCCGTTGGGATGCTCCCTCTTGGGACCCGGCCACCACACTGGGAGAGGCTGAGTGGAGAGGGCTCATGTGGGCACTCCCCAGATCCCAGGCCGAGAGAACAGCTGAAAGCCAACATCTCTGGCTAGACACATAGATGAAGGCACCATCCTGGACATCTGCTCAGCAGAGGCTTCAGAGACTCCAGGCCTGACCACTGTGTGATTGGATCTGAAGCCTCACCGTTGTGAGGACGGCGTGGCCAAGCCCTATCTACCCACAGCACCATGGGAGAGAATAACAAATTGCTGTTCTAAGCCACTAAGCTTTGAGGTGCTTTTAAATGCAGCCATGGTCTGCCAGAACAGTGAACAGGGTGTCAACAGGACAAAGAGTCAGTGACAGGACAGAAGTGCAGGAGGAGTGGGAGGAGGGAAGGTCTCTAAAGAGGCACTGTGTAGTCGAAATGCAGTTGACCAGGAGCCGGGCATGCAAAGGTCAGGAGAGCACAGGAGCAGTGTGGCAAAGCTGCTCAGGCGGTATGAGCTGGCCTGGAGTTGGGTGGGCAGCTGGGGAAACAGTGCACAGGTCAGAAGGGGCCAGGGTAACTGGTCACGTGGATAGGGGCGGGGAGTTCACAGGAAGGTATTAGAAGCAGTGGCGAGCCTGCGAAAGGCTTTAAGCAGGAGGCCCTGTGGCCTGACGCGCCCAGGGAGAATGGATTAGGCCTGGAGGGTAAGGAAGGAGGTGGGAGCTGGGAGGCCACCCACATGCAGAGTGGGGGAACGGCAGTGGTACCTCATCTCCTTAGTGACCAATGTCTGCTGAACTGGCTGCTCAGGGGCTCATTGCTCTTGGTGACAGACCTCTGGGGAGGGACGCTGGGCAGGACACCATACTGTTCCCCACTCCGGGCTGACGCCACCAGACAGTCTGTGCCAGCCTATGACGACTGCTTCCCTGGGAGGAAGGACAGAGTTATGTTCCTCCGTGAGCACCCAGCAATGATGTTCTGGGTCATTTGAAGAGAACCTGAATGGCTCACTGGAGAGGCTCTTCCATGGAGGGGGAGCAAAGCACAAAGGCTTCCAGATGGTGAAGCTGAGCTCTTGTTGGTGGTCTGACCACTGAACACTGCTAGCACTGCCTTCAAACTCGCAATCACTTCAATAAAATGCCAGGGAGAAGTCTTTCCAGAACAGTGGCTTTCAAACTTCACTCCGGCCCCAGGAAGAAATGCATGTTGCCTGTCAGCCAGCACCTCCAGACACGGCTGCCTGCCAAGGACAAAAGGCTCACATCACAGGCTTCCCACGGGCAGAATGCACTAGTGTTTCCTCTGCTCTGCTCTCCCACACATTACAAAGACAAAAACACTGGTCACTTCCCACTTATGGCTCTGAACCAAAAGTTTAAAATCGCTGTTCCTGAAGCCCCCAGTGATAAGAAGGATGGAAGACCTGGCTTTCAGGGGGCACCTCACCCACGCTCCAGCCCTCACCTCCCTCCGTGCCTGTGCCTCACCATCAGGCAGGACAAGCACCCCCTTGTTTGGGCCCTGGGAAGAATAAGAAGATAGACACGTCATTCCTCCAGTGATCAAGTGTTAGTGTGCACTAACCGGAATTGGAGAAGCAGGAGGGTGAGACTTTCAAGAGACCAGCCCCAGTCCTCGGTCCTCCATCACAAAACTGGCGTCAGGTAGAACCCCCAAAACTATCAACACCCCTCCCAGTTCTGCCCTCCATGATTCAACCCTTCCCTGGGGAACTTTGACATATGAAAATGAGCATTTCACCCCACACAATCCAGATGCAAATACAAGGGGACACTGAAGACACATTTTCAATGTTGCAACCGGGGCTAAATTTGTCGACAGAAACTACCTGCGGCCTAGATTTATCGGCAATGCTTTCCCTGGGATCTTTCCTGAGGACCATTCAGCAAATGCGTGTCTGCCGAATGCTTTTCAAATCTTCTCCAAGATGTAATGTTCTGTTGCTCCTCAGATGACTTTTTTAAAAATTTTAAAACAATGCAATCTCTTACAACCAAAGCTTATGTAAGAATGATTTTTCAATTTCAGAAATAATCAGTTTATATCTCTGAAGACTCTATTTCATTTTGCAAGGAAGGAAAAATGTTTTTAGCAATACAACACACACATATATGTGAAATTTTTCAAACGCTTCTTTCCCAATTGTTTGGCTTACATATTTTTATTTACACAACTAACCTACTTTCACAATTAATAACATGAAAGTGTTTTCCATTCACTAAAGGCTATAGCCCTTCATTTCACTAAATTTGCAGTTGACTTCAGAGAAAGATGAACATGGCTGGGCACCATGGCTCAAGCCTATAATCCCAACACTTTCGGAGGCTGAGATGTGCGGATCACGAGGTCAGCAGATCGAGGCCAGCCTGGCCAACATGGTGAAACCCTGTCTCTACTAAACACACAAAAATTAGCTGGCATAGTGGCGGGTGCCTATAATCCTGGCTACTCGGAGGCTGAGGCAGGAGAATTGCTTGAACCCAGGAGGCAGAGATTGCAGTGAGCCGAGATTGTGCCACTGTACTCCAGCCTGGTGACAGAGTGAGACTCTGTCTCAAAAAAAAAAAAAAAAAAAGACAAACCCAGAGAATCAAGACATTTTCGGTTACAGGAAATCTATCCCGAAAACCATACTATACACACTGAGCTCAGCTCCCTTCCCACGTAAGGACAAAATGAAGAACTGTTGAATGAATTTTTCCAATTCATTCAACGGTCCTTTGAATGTTGAGGACATTTGAATTTGTTTTCAAAGTTTTGCTTTACACAAAAAGTGGCATCACTGAGAATTAAACGCTGACTGTTTTTCTTCTTTTGCCCAAATTCCTACCTAAGGGGCCTGGAGAGTCACACTCTACAAACCATAAATCTCATGAGAGGGATTTTATTTTTAACCCCACATAACGTGGTGGCTTACTTTCCAACCTGACTCTGGTGTAATATCACATAACGAGGAAGGAAATCAAAATATTTTAACTCCAAATATATTTTCTTGCCATATCTTGAAATTGCCCTACAAAGTCATTTCTTGTGGGGAAGAACCTAAGTTCTATAGAGAATGCCCTTTTCCTTTTCCAGACCTTTTTCCTGATCCAGGAGAGAGTCAACTAAGAGTCTGGCACCTTTTTAAGTCTGATAAGAAACATTCACAATCTACTCTCTCTGAAGCCTGCTACCTGGAGCCTTCATCTGCATAATGAGAACCCTGGTCTCCACAACCCCCTATCTTAACCCAGACAATTCCTTTCTGTTGATTCCAGGTCTTCAAACTCTTTCAACCAATTGCCAATTAGAAAATTTGTAAATCCACCTGTAACTGGAAGGGTTCCCCACTTCCCCCAACCCCTTCGAGTTGCCTAGCCTTTCTAGACCAAACCAATATACATCTCAAATGAATTTGATTGATGTCTCATGTCACCCAAAAGTGTGTAAAGCCAAGCTGTGCCGCTACCGCCTTGGGCACAAGTTCTCTGGATCTCCTGAGGGCTGTGTCGCAGGCCATACTCACTCATATTTGGCTCAGAATAAATCTCTTCAAATATTTTAGAGTTTGACTGTTTTCCTCAACGTCATTTTGCGCAAGTCTCTCTAGATGTAACTAGGGGTCGAATCGCGCGTGTTACTTTGATGGAGAAAGCCAAATGGCCCTTCTCAGATGGTGTATCGTTCTAATCTCCCATTTTAAATATTAGTGGGTACTGACCAGTGTTTCTGTTTAAACTATTTAAACTAAGCAATATATGGGAATGCCTATTTCCCCCACACTAGTATTACCACATTTTTAAAAAATTTCTGGAATTTCTGCAAAGTTTGATTTTTGTTACTCTTTTTTTAAACTTTTTATTGACGTATATTCTACATGCTGAGGCATACACAACGTGAGCCCATTTACAGAACATTCTCGATTCCTTCCAGACACTGCTTCCCTCGGTCACAGGGTAGGCGTGTGCTCAGCTTCAGTGGATACTGCCAAACAGCCCCAAGGTGGGCTGCATCAGTGTGTACCCCCCACCAGCAGCGGATGAGAGTTGTTGCTGACACCCTTCCTGACACTGGCCCTTGTCAATTTTAGGGTTTTTTCACTTTGCCAATTTTGTGGCTGTATGTGATGATATCACCTTGTAATTTTCCCTGATGACTAATGAAGCTGAGCACCTCTTTTCGCTTCTGGTGATCTGGATCTCCTGTTCTGGGTGGGCAGTTCCAAGGCTTCCCATTGATTTCTTTTTTTTATGTCTTGTCATATTGATTTGTAAGAGCTCTTTAGATATTTCAAACATGAGTTCTTTGTCAGATTTATGTATTGTAAATATCTCTTTCCATTCTAAGGTTGCCTTTTAAATCTCGTAATGTTACCCTCAGAGGAACAGAAATGCTCGATCTTTAAATAGAGTCCTACTTATCAACATTGCCCCTTTCTGCACATTTTGTGTCTTGTTTAAGAAATGTTTCCCCTGCTCCAAGATCATAAAAATATTCTGCTTTTTAAAGCCTCATTGTTTGTGCCTTTTGCATTTAGAAAAGTGATTCATTCTGAGTTTGAAAGGAGGTGGGAGTCAGATGAAATATTTTCTATGTGGATAGAAATTTTATTCCTCATTTATTGAGAGAAGAAAATGTTCTCTCTGTACTACAGTATCTTTTTTTGTGTAAATCAAGCATCCATACAAATAACCATACATAACTGTTCCTAGACCCTATATTTTGTGAACTAAAAATAAAATTCTAAACCCCTTAATGACTGAACAAACTCCCTCTTGGCCAAGGAGACCCCAGGAAAACCATAAAAACTAAGTTCCATGATGGGACAGGAGGTCAGACACACCTCATTAAATTATCTTCCTTTTGGGGTTTAGACACAACAACTGACAGCACTAATGTTAAAATAGAGATCATAAGACTCACAAAACAGACTCTTTGTGGCAATAAAATACCAAATTACAAACAGGACCTAAGACCATGCCAGACAAGGATAAGTCACACACCCCCTCCACTTATGAGTGAACTGTGTTGTAACTGCCACAAGCTTTTTCTCTTTCTCTAGCAGCTAAACAAACAAGCTCCGGCCTTGAGATAAGCAATATTAAAGCAATCACAACTCATCCAGCTCACGGATGCTGACTAACTGGACACTGACTGCCTGTTCCACCAGCCACAGCTCCAGCACTGGCTCTGGCTTGGTTTGCACTTGAATCCCTTCGTGTCCCAAAAGACTTTTTGACATATACGGTCTGACTGTAATCCATTTAAATGTTCAGTCTCCACCCCCAAGGTAGACCTGAGTCGATATGTTACGAGCATGTTGGTTCAGCACACATGCATCAGGACCGCCTTCATGAATACTCCTAGCTCCTCCTATAACCTGTTGAATATGCCTGTTTATCCAACCCACTGAGCACAAAACTCCTGCCCTAATCCCTCCTTTGGAGTGTCTGTCTCTGGCCTTGGCCAAGGCAAGCTCCCCCGGCCTAAGGGATGGACACCTTGACAGCTGTAACCCTTTACAAGAAATAAAGTCTCCTTTTCCAAACTTACAGATTGTGTCATTTTTAAGTTAACAATGTCTTCTGTAACACTGAGCTGTCCACTGGTGTGTAAACACCACACTGTCATGATTCCTCTAGCTTTCTTTCTAACAGATCTTTCCTTCGGATAGAGTGAGTCGTCAGTTTTATTCTTCTTCCACAAGGAGTTTGGGCCTTTGGATTTCCTATATTTTTGGATCAGTTTGTCAGTCTTCACCACCAACAAAAAACCCTGCTCTTAGCTGGGAGAGGTGGCATGTGCCTGTGATCCCAGCTACTTGGGAGGCTGAGGCAGGAGAATTGCTTGAATCTAGGAGGCAGAGGTTGCAGTCAGCCGAGATCATGCCATGCACTCCAGTCTGGGTCAGAGACTAAGACTCTGTCTCCAAAAAAAAAAAAAAAACCTGCTCTTTAAAAATTTCAGTATAGCTCTTGCATATTTCATGTACTTAAAAGCTGTTTGTATTCCCTTGTCTGAGAACTTTTACGAATATATTTTAATCATTTTGGACTATTGATCTTTTTGTTATTGATTTGTAGGAGTTCTTTATAAGGTAAGAAAATTAGCTCCTTGCCTACGATATGAGTCGCAAATATTTTCCCACATTTCCATTTGTCGTTAGACTTGGATTCTGCTCTGCGTTGCCCACATTATTCTATTTTTATATGTGTCAATCTTTTCCAGTTTTTTGTGTCTTTCTTAGAAAGGCCTTCCTCACTCCAAGGTTGTCATTACAACTGTTTAAAAACATGCGTTCGTAGTGAGAAGAGAACGGCCGTTTTAGCAGAATGATGGAATGTGTGAATATTCCTTCTGTTACGTATTTCCTTTGCATTGCTGTCACATGTGGGGATACTATTTTGAACTAAATGCCATGGCCAAAGCATGGTATTGGTGCTTCTGAAATATTCTAGAACCACATTACTAGCTATGGCATGGACCCCCCATGCCTTAATGATGACTAGGCCTGAAGACCCTTCACCTACACAGGCCACTCATGGTATTATGAGGTACCTTAGCAACAGATAATCATTATTATACCTTTTCTTAAATTTGACAAAGTAAGGGATTTGAACCGCAGTGGGTTCAGCCTACCAGCAGTTCCCATTCTACCTCCCCTCCTAGCGGAGAGCAGGGGTGTAAATTATGTTGTAATTTTGTGTTCTTTCTTATAGCAGGCCCCCCAGCATCAGGCCCAAAAAACCTGGACTTACTACAGTGTCTATCCAGGAAGCACCAAATAGCATCTTGCACTGATACCACGCTCTTGTAAGAGTCCAGCTGCTGGATGCAACCTGGAGAGGGACCTTGGATAAGATAAGGCTAGAGTGGAAAGGAACAAGAGGGAGTAAGAGTTTGGAACGGGATGGCTCTGGAGGCAATTAGGTAATAACTTACCTGAGGACAACTTGAACCCAAAGCACTGTCTTTCAGAAGTCTACCAGGTCAGCCCAAATCCAAAATCACTCCTGTAGCAGGCGGCAGAATCAGGGAATGGAAATTAGCAGAAAACAGGGCCAATTCTAGCTCAACACGTGGACCAGCTTTATCTGAGTAGTCACCCTGGGAGAAGCCCTTACTGGCCTCCACTGCCTAGGGGGCCAGCTGGACCTCCAAACTGGCTTATGCAGATGGGGGTGGCCTTAGCCACAAGGCATCAGCAGCCAGGTCTGGACGCCCCCCACATGGAGCAGCCCTGAGCTCACCCACGCCAGGCAATGGGCAGCCAGACTGCCTTGACACTGAGATCCAAGCTCCCCTATCCACCCGCAGCCCCACATGGCCCCTCATGGCCCATCAGGGACTCTCCCAACCTTTGTGCAGCAACATTCTCAGGGTTTTTCCAAGAAAGGCTCCTTCAGCCTTGCCTGGGGAAATTACAGAGCAGTGGGTGGGAGGTGGAGAGGGTCACCTCCAAACAGCTTTGCATTTTCAGCCACAAGCCTCTCACCACTTCCTGCCTTTCTCAGCATTACAGAAAATGCCTCTCTGATTTCAGCCATGGCTCCAACAGTAACTCTAAAGGCAAGACACCAGACAAGTAGATGCAGCACTCTTAGAGGTGTGCACCCCATTTACAAATTCCTATTTTAGAAGAATTTGCATGTGAATGAGTTTCTGGGCATGTACAAATCAACCCTAAAATATTTGAGGACCATTAGCTCAGGGCTCCAAGCTACCAGGATGATAGAAATACTCAGCACCTCCACCCCTTGGGGTTCCTAATACAACTCAAGAATGCCAGGCCTTTCCTCCTCTCTTTCAAATGATGTGAAAAGCCTCACAACACTGGAGAGACTCCCTAAGGCTAGCAAATGTGGATGTCAGTGCAAACTGCAGTGGTTAAGTTTATCTTGTATCATCGGCAAGACTGGTTTCTAAAGGTCACTTTTCTGACAAAGGAGGTGAGTCCTTGTTTTCTAACCAGAGACATTCAATGAATTCTTTTTCAAGTTCTCCTGCCCATTTAACATGCAAATGCTACAGAATAATTGTGCCATATTGTAAATTGTGTTGTAGGGGCCAAAAGCAGGGATTATTTCTGGATCAAGGGATTGTTGCAGTCCCACTGTAGATGAAGAGTCGCCACGTGGATCACCACACGCTCCCAACCCTATGTCTTCCTTTTTTTTATTTTATTTTTTTTTATTTTATTTTATATTTTTGAGATAAGGTCTTGCTCTGTCGCCCAGGCTGGAATGCAGTGGCACAATCTCAGCTCACTGCAACCTCCTCCTCCCAGGCTCAAGTGATTCTCATATCTCAGCCTCCCAAATAGCTGGGATTACAGGCACATGCTACCACGCCTGGCTAATTTTTGTATTTTAGTGGAGATGGTGTTTCGCCATGTTGCCCAGGCTGGTCTCGAACTTTTGAGCTCAAGTGATCCTCAGCCTCCCAAAGTGCTGAGATTACAAGCATGAGCCATTGTGCCCGGCCCCTGTATTTTGTTTTTTTAAAAGACAAGAAAGAGCTAGAGGTGGACACTAAGACCTTCCATGGCAATTCTCCTGGCCTCATGTGTGCAAATCACCAGACAGAACTCTCTGGAGAGGGATGCGGGCACACAAGGGCCCTTCCAGTTAATAAAGAAAGCTGAAAATAAGACACGTGAACAAACACACTAGAGAGAATGGTGCAACGTAGACACCTCGGCTCCAACTGAGGAAGGTGATGTATGTCCATGGGAGGACAGAGAAGAGCAGCGGCTGAATGTCCCCTGGAAAGAGCTGTGGAGTAGGTGAGGCAGGAGTGGGATGGGAGAAGGGGAGTGAGGGTTGAGGGTTTGGAAATCATCAGCCCTGCAGGGAAATGGGTAACAAGACGACCTGAACCCAAAACATTGAATGTGCCAGAGAAAGAGGAAGACTGGGCTGGGCTCAGTGGCTCACGCCTGTAATCCCAACACTTTAGGTGGCCAAGGCAGGTGGATCACGAGGTCAGGAGTTCGAGACCAGCCTGACCAACATGGTGAAACTTCGTCTCTACTAAAAATACAAAAATTTACTGGGCATGGTGGTGTGCACCCGTAATCCCAGCTACTCAGGAGGCTGAGGCAGAAGAGTTGCTTGAACCTGGGAGGTAGAGGTTGCGGTGAGCTTGGCAACCTCTTGATTGCGCCACTGCACTCCAGCCTGGGCAATACAGCGAGACTCCGTCTCAAAAAAAAAAAAAAAATGAAAGAGGAAGTTTGAGCGAATTCAAAGCAGGCAAAGTGAGCACATCAAAGCAAAAAGAGGTGACTCGGAACAGCTTGAGTCCCAGCAGCTAAGAGGCCACCGTCCTACTGGGACTGGATTGCCACTGAGAGAGGAGAGTGTGGACTTGGGACTATGATCCATGGCTTCCGTCAGGAGTGAGCGTCTGAAGCAAATGATGCCTCTAAGGCAGATGGTAGCCACGAAGTGGGTGACATGCTCTGTGTTAGGAGAGCCTGGTGGGCAGGCCCGAGAAATTCAAGCTGATAAATCACCAGGCAGGTGTTCTAAGAATCCAGGGCCTGTCACTGGAAAGAGTTGGAAATCTCTCATAGGACCCACATGCAAATGTTGACCTGTTTTACCAAACGGAAAAATGTGCCTTGCTCCCATAAATGCTTTAGCGGGTCGCATCACTGACCTTTTCCATTCAGCGGATCGTGAGTTCACAACACATTGACTTTTTTCCAGTCACTGCTGAAGCCATGCACACATATGGCCCCTAACAGTGCAGAGTTTGCCATTAAGAGATGGAAATCAGTGCCAATGGAAGTTAGAAAGCAAGGAGGGACTTTCCCTATTCCAAATTACATCCACGATCACAAAGTTGGCTTTTGTCTCAATCAGGAGGAGCACCCATGGAGACTAGAACCCTGCTGCTGAAAGTGTGGCCTGTAGTCCAGCAGCCTCTCCTAGGAGCAGGGTAGCAAGTCAAACCCTCAGATCCTGCCCCAGACCTACTGCGTCAGAGCTCTCATACCTGCAAGCTCCCCCAAAGGCTATAGCATCCCCCATTTAATCCTGAACATAATCGACCCAGAGTGATACCCAGGCTCCTCCTGCCTGGGAAGAGAGCAGGAATCAAATAGAGGGTTATAATCCTGGTCTGGACCCCTCCTGAGGTCCCTGATAGCGTGGCACGAGCAGCCCAGCCTGGCCCGTCCATCCCCCCGGAGCCTCCACGGAGCCTCTGAGCTGGGCAGCCACTGACGGAGGCTGTGTCCATCAACTGTTCCAGGGCTCTTTCCAACCATGGGCTCAGTTAAAAACCCTGAAGTCAGCTGCCCTGGGCTGAGGTCCTTGGACTTCCATGGGCTCTCTCGGCCCACAACTGCTCACTGCCCTCTTCTCACTGTGGAGGCTGGCAGCTGCCCAGGCTCACTCGCGTCTGAGTCAGCCATGGGCTTGGATGGTACTGGGGATGCTTGCTGCAGTTCCGTGTTCCAGTCCTGCCTTTGCCGTGGAGAAGTAGAACAATTGCTAATGTAAAATGGTGGCTCATCTGGGCTGTGGAGGGCAGGTGGTCGCAGGCAGCTGCGTGGGTTTCTCTTGCGTGTGCGGTGCCGTTGCTGCCTGTGCTCTGGGCACAGAGGAGAGAAGCGCTCATCAGTCATTCCATGGTGACCCAGTCCCCCGGTGGTAGGAACCCCACAGCAGCAGGCACAGTTAACGCCCCGCCCTTAGCATGCAGATGCCCTGTGGAATTTGACAAAGGCACCTTAAAATAAAATGTGTCATCTCAAAAGAATTTTCTCCAAATTTGGGACCGTAGGCCCTGGCTCTCGATCTCCAAAGATTCTGAGGATTCAGACTAGCCTCTGATTTTCTTCCCTTTCCAAAACAATAAAATCCAGATTGGCATAACCTCTTAAACCAGCCATGATTTTTTGATCAGAGTTTTAAAATACACTCAATTATTCTAAAAAGTGACAAATATAAAAATTTTTAAGTCTTCGAAGTCCAATTAAGCTTCAGTCACCTGACTGTTTAGAATGTGAGCCATCAGTGCGCATGACAAGTTGAGAATCTATTACAGCTTCTCCTGCATGCATTCTGGAAATGCAGCTACACTAAGCTAACACTGCAGAGGGCTTCCACATGGGCATGGACTCAGGTCCCAAACGCTGCAATCCACGAAGATCTGTGCCGTGTGCAGGGAGAGACCATGACAAGCTTGATTAGGGTGGGTCTGTGGGTACCAGGTTCTTCCTTTATAGTCTCCCATTTACCACTCCTGTAAATGGGTTTAGGGAAACCTGAGAGCTGTGACCACACCTAATAAGACCAACATGACTGCTAGCCCTGCCATAGCAGAAACATTTCTCAGAGCATATGGGTCAGTAAGCACAGTAGCCACTATTTATCAGACGCTTAGAGCAGGTCAGTCATTGTTCCAGACTGTCATTGACAGAAGTCATTTTCAAAGCATCACCCAGGAACAGGTAAAAATGCAAACTCCACGCCCCATCCCAGACCTGCTGAATCAGGCTCTCCTGGGCTGAGATCCAGCAATCTGAGTTTTAAGGAACCTCCGAATGATTGTGGTTCTTGCTAAGGCTTAAGGACCACCAGCCTTCATCATCCCGTTTCTGTGATCCAAGTGTGATTTATTGCCAAGCACAGATAATTAGGAGATCGGAAAAGTCAAAAAGCTCAGTGCAACTGTGTCAGTCAGGGCTCTCCAGAGGAAAATAACCAGCAGAGCGTGTATAGAGAGATAAAGTCTAGGGGACTTTGCTCACATGATTACAGAGACTGGCAAGTCCAAACTCTGGATGGTGGGCCACAGGCTGGAGCCCCAGGAAAGCTGACCCTGCAGGCACCTGAAGGTTGTCTCCCGATGGTGCATAGAAGTCCAAAGGCAACCCTCTCATCCCCGGACAAGACCAGCCTTTTGTTCTACTCAGGTCTTCAGTGAACTGATGAGGCCCACCCATATTACGGAAGACAATCTGCTTTCCTCACAGTTCACTGATTTAAAGTTACTTTCACAGAAACACCCAGGAGAATGTTTGACCAAATACCTAGGCACCCCATAGCCCAGCCAAGTTGGCACATCCAATCCACCATCACACAGGTCCACACACCTGACCAGTGGGGAAGCCAGGATGGCAAGCCAGGCTTGGTAGGCTAGCAGCTGCTACCAGTGACCCCACCAGCTCATCCAAGCTGGCCTTTCCTGTCCAGGTCACTGTGGTGGTGAGGAAGGGCCCAAGCTTTGCCCACAGTAGAAGCTGGACTTCAGCTCTCTCTGCCATATGCCGTCAGTATGACCAAACATACCAACTATTCTCTGAGCATCAGTCTTCCCCATTGTAAAATGGGCCTGCACCCTCAGCAGCTAGAGGAAGGGGAGATGTCAGCATCTTCATCAGCACCCAGGAAGTGGAGGTGAGCTCCCTCCTCCCAGTTTTCTGCACTAAATGCTCCCTTTGCACAGGAGCAGCTGGTAGGCTAGAGAAATGACTGCCTTGCTGGCACCACTAGGGAGGGCATAGGCATTGCCCACCTAAATGAGTTGCAAATTTCACTAGGGGCGTTGTGGGTAGCCAGGCTTTCCAGAATTTAAAATACAGCCACTTTATCAGGTCTTCTTTTAGTAGAACCTAGACCTGGAGACCATCTAAAGGTAAGGTGCTTGCCTCAGGGTTACAGCCTGTCAAGGTCCCAGGTGTCGTTTTTAAAAGTGACAGAGACTATAGGTCACGAAGGACCAAAATAGGACTGCAGGTCCAAATGGAACTAAAACCTGGTGAATTCTTTTTAAGTCAATTAAGTTTTAATTAGTCTAATTTTTCAGTGCCCAGTTGCAGTTATAGTTATAAATTCAAATTAGCTTCAGCCAGGTCAAAATACTTGCAGACAATTTAACAACTAGCAGAGATTTGAGAAACTACAGCTTTACCCTCAGGGGCAAGACGTTCATAAGACAGTCCTGCTATCCTCAGCCCAGGAGTCCAAACCCACTATAGCCGAGAACAAAAGGGATCTGGACTCCGAGCCACTCTGAATTGCTTCTCCTTTGCATAAATTTGCATATCACCTTCCAGCAGCTCCCACCCCAGCTGAATCAAAGGAACCATGGAGTGCCTCATTCTTAAAATCAAGCTGCAGGCTGTGTCTCTGGCATGACATGTCTGCAGATTTTCAGGTTGATTACATTGATCACATCACAGTTTAGCAAAGTGGACACAAAAGGAGACAATACCTTTGATGGGAGCTGCAGGCCTTCCAGGGCTGTTCTGCAGCAGGGAGCAGCTGCAGGCCTGGTGGGCTTCAGCCCCTTCAGGGCAGAGCTGGCTCCACAACCGACCCCTGATCCTACCCTTTGGGGTCTCCACCCCCTCCCATGTCCCCCCTCCTCGTAACTGGAATGGGTTATGTCATTGGCTGCAGAGCCTGGGGATTTACATAAGAACACCTTATTTCAAAGCTGCCATTCACCCTACCATCTCAGAAACACTTAGCAAAATCCAGCTTTCCTAAAAATGGATGCTCCATATTAGATGGCATATATTAGCCCTCATTAAGCCTCTTACTGAGAAAGCACTTAAACCTTTTTATACAAGTTCTGCCTATCCAACTTCCCTTTCACTGTTCAAACCTGAGCCAATTGACTCGAAATCACTCTTCCTATTCCCGGTCTCTGCAGCTCCCAGATGCCCCGGTGTGAGTGGGGGACAAACAGGGAGTGCCGTAGGGGCAGGGAGAACATACTAGAGCGTCTCTATTTTTTTAATCTCTTACATGGATGAGAGGTATGTTCAAACAAGGTTTACTGAGAGAGTACACGATCCAATGTAGAAAAACTAGGGAGCCTGTGCAAGAGGTGGCACCTCAGGGCCTCAGCCTCCACATCTGCTGCCTTGGCAGAACCTTCCAGCCATGGCTCCTTGGCACCGCTGACTGTCCACAATACATTTCCATTGCTTATCTTCGTCAAGGTTCAACTTCATCAAGGCATGACTGTGCTTTCCATTCAGTCCAGCCGCTCTCCTTGTTTGCATTAAACTGGGAGAGGGGCGGTTTGTTCCAGGGGGAGGCTGTGCAGCACCAAGGGTTGCAGCCCTGTCTCCAGCTCCATGCCCGGTGGTGAGACCTGAGCAGGAGCTCAAACTCTAAGTGCGTCACTGCCCAAGCCAGACCATGGGACAACTTACAGTTTCTACCTTGAGGGCTATTGTGCCAATTAAATGTGAAGTGCCCAACATAATGTCCATGTAGGCACTCAGTGACCACTGGATGTTATCAAGATCACGTTACAGAAAGCGTGTTTTCAAAAACGTATGCCCCACTAGGCTATAGGTATGCATGTGCCCATCTGTGCATCCTCCAGTGATGAACACATCAATTGATCTATGTACTTGCCTAAGTATATAGATCAATCCATCTGTATATTTAGCCATGTGAAAGCCCTTTCTTATTGGTTCCATAGGGATTTCTAGCTACAACTTGAGAGGAAGATCAGGGGACTCTTCCCTGCTGATGCCCATGTGTGTGTAGGGCACCCCTCACTGCCTCATGATCCACAATAAAGGGCTTTCTGACTTCTTCCCTCTTCATCCAGTTTCCGCATTGGTAGGTAGGTTTCCTCTGATGTGAGCTCACAACGGACACCAAAGAAGCTTTGAGCAGTTCTTCATCCAAGGTTGCTGTTTGGCAAATTCCCTCCACATAGCACGTCGTGCGCTTGCAAGGATGGGCAGTCCTCTGAGCATGCTCCGGTTATGAGCCTTTCATACCTTGGCCTATTAGACAGCCCGATGGAGGCGTCCGCTCCTTCCAACCTCCCTTCAGAAGTCCCCTTCCCTCTCATGCTGCCTCCCTGGACACATCCTTCCTGCCTAAGAAAACAGCATGGCCCAAGCACTGTCATGCAATGGTAGAGAAAGGATGGAAAGGGCATTCTCCACTCTCAGAAACCGTTTGCCCCTCTACCTCCAAGCACACAAAGAAAAAGGCGACCGATGTACCTACTACAGCTATATCGGATGGTTAGTTTTCTACCCCAAATTCACACCAGAGTGCACCAGCTATCCTATGCCCCTAGTAGCCCAGCTTCAGTCTCCCAACTGGGGGTGCATCATATGAGCACCATGCCTAGCACACATTTCTGTCCTGGGCAGTTTCATGCTGGCTCCTTGGAGGCTGGGGAGCGGGAGAGAGTGCCAGAGAGATGGAGGTACAGCAGTAGCCACGATCCTGCTTCAGTGCACGTGTGCTACTGTGGCTGCTGGCCCCTCTCTTTCCTTACCCCACCTTTCTCTCTCCACACAGTCTTTACTGTCCCTAAGTTCTCCATTAATGTCCAAAGCACATTCCTGGCCTTGCACTCCCCCCGGCACTCTGAATCACGGAGACGTCTGCCCCAGTTTCATGTCCACACCCGAATTTCTTCTCACTTATCATGTCCATCTTACTCAACCTCCTATTTTTTTTGTTTCTACATTTTCTGTCATTTAAAAAAATCCAACCACCTTTATTATGTACTCATCCCCCATAGATTTTCAGTGTTGCCTCCTCTCCATTAACTGTAGGCCATCATCTTGTACCACCATTCATTTTCTTCCTCTATTTTTTCCTGTTGTGTTGACTGCCACTTGCCAAAGAACACCACTTCCATCTGAAGATGGCCCAGCAGACACCCTGGATGACTTTTCAAGCATTTGCTTTTTAATATACGGAGCTGACCCAGTAACTTCACCAAACTTCAACTCAGACATTTTAGTCTTCCATGTTCGTTTGTTTGTTTGTTTTGAGACAGAGTTTTGCTGTTGCTGCCCAGCCTGGAGTGCAATGGTGCAATCTCAGCTAACTGCAACCTCTGCCTCCCGGGTTCAAGCGATCCTCCTGCCTCAGCCTCCTGAGTAGCTGGGATTACAGGCACAAGCCACCCTGCCTGGTTAATTTTGTATTTTTAGTAGAAATGGGGTTTCGCCATGTTGGTCAGGCTGGTCTCAAACTCTTTACCTCAGGCTATCCACTGACTTCCGCCTCACAAAGTGCTGAGGTTACAGGTGGGAGCCACCGTACCTCTCCAAGTCTTCCATGTTTTAATGATTCAAATGGCATCATGGATAAATAGGTCTGCTGGAATTAATGTGAATTACTTTTCAGTGAGGATTCTCTGACAGCTGTGAGAAATGGGAACGTTTCTTCTTCAAAGTTTTTATCTTAGACTACATTATAAGGAGTTACAATCTCTTGCTCTATGGTCATTATCCTCTATTTGCATAAACATATACCCATGTATATATATTCTCTAAATCAGCACGTCTTAAATCAGCTACCTTGACTCGCTCCGGCATGTCTGAACAGGACTGGGCAAGCTCCAGGCAGGAAGTAAACAAGCCTTGCTGAGTGATAAATTGTCTCCGTGTGGATTTTTCCCCGACGTTGTAAATCCATTTCCAACAACAGGTATTGTATCTCAGTCTTTCTTCCTGGCAATTGAGACAAGGAGGAACTGTAGGTGTAGTAAATTTCACTTCATTCTTCAACTCAGAAAGCCCCCATGATGTCCCCTGGACCCTGAGTAAAAATGTCACAAACTCCCTGAGGCTCAGTTCTCGGCACTTCCTTCTAAATGCGGCCCATGATCCTCAAAGTGGAGGTTGAATAAGTGATGATCTACTATTATTATTAATTTGTATTTTTTGAAGCTCTTTCATAAGGACAACCTATTGCTTCAGTGAGCTCGAAGATCCTAGCTTCCAGGCCCATCACCTCATTCATGGTGTATCTTGCGAAGTGCCCTGTGGAATTAGGTAGTGAGTTTACAAATATTTGAGGAGCCTGGCCAACTTCAGAGGACCGTCCAAGAAGATTCATAATGCGACTGTAAAGCCAGGTCTTGGCAGCATCCTCTCTTGATAAGTTATTTGATTGACAGAATCACAAAACCGAAGAGTAATTAACAACCGGAGGCACTGAAAACGATTCGGATGCTGCCTTCTCGAGACAGGAAGAAAGCCTCTGTCTCAGCAAAGCTCTCACCAACACAGGAGAGAGGTCAGAACCAGAGGACCCACAAAAAGTTTGAAACAAGACCACAGTTTAAGATGAAGTCCCCCTCTGTTATTTGCGCTTTTTGAAATTCGGACCCGCACAGTGTCTGGAAGCTTCTAGAGGCTTTGAATTCTCTATAAACGCAACCCCCCCCACCAAAATGCATATGGTCCTTTTAAACTTCTGGTATCTGAATTTTATCTTTTGTTATTTTCTGCTTTCTTCACTCTAGATAAAAATACCTAATTTTCTCAAAAGTGAGGGAGTATTTCTGAGCCTCCCCACAAACACTACCCGTGTCCTTGGATTACTTGAAGTATATGTTGCATGGCTGCTTCGAAGTCAAAATGTCCCACAGAGGTTCAGTTTCATAGGAGTCAATCATGGTAAAGTTCTGATCTTTTGCAATTGTGGTCAAGTTCTGATCTTTCGAGGTACTGAAAGGGATCGCTGTGGTAGTGTTTGTTTTTGTTTTTATTTTTGTTTTTGTTTTTTTTGCTTGTGGTACGGTCTTGCTCTCTTATGCAGGCTTGAGTGCAAGAGTGAAATCTCAACTTACTGCAACCTCCACCTCCCAGGCTCAAGCGATCCTCCCGCCTCAGCCTCCTAAGTAGCTGGGACCACAAGCACCTACCACTATGCCTGGCTAATTTCTGTATTTTTTTTGTAGAGACGGGGTTTCTCCATATTGCCCAGGCAGGTCTTGAACTCCTGGGCTCAAGAGATCCTCCCGCCTCGCACTCCTGAAGTGCTGGGATTATGGGGCAGAGCTACCACACCTGGCCTGCAGCAGATTTTGAAGAAGCTTTTGAAAACCCTGATGGGATGGACAGATGGATGGAAGGATGAAAGGATGGAGAGATGTGGGAAAGGAAAGGAAAGAGGAGGGGGAGGGGAGGGGGAGGAGAAAGAAGGGGAGCAGAGGGGAAAGAAGGGGAGGGGAGGGGAGGGGAGAGGAGGAAGATATAAGCTGGTAAAGTTTGAGGTTGATCTTTGCTTACTTTGACTCATCAGTCTTCGCGCAGTCAACACTACTTCCCCCCTGCTCTCAGCACAATAGTCAACCCTATCCTCAGTTCTTATAGTTGCTATTTTCAGGACTCATTAGTGATTTGAATTCACAAATCCTGTGGTTTTACACCTAGCTACAGAGGTAAATATTTACAGTGTGCTAACAACACCACACAATAATGAAATTTCTCCCAGCTAAATCTCAAATCTCTGATCATTACATGTGAACTTTCAGTATAACCTGTAGGTCCAAAGGATACAAACCATGACAAAGGGTAGACCAGTAGGCCTTCAGAGGAAAAGAGATTAAGTGGAGTCTTACTGAAAGCATGCTTGCAACACATGGAGCTTATGCATATTGACCCCGTAATCCTCTAAGAATATATCCTAGGGAAACCTTTAGAAATATGAAGATTCATGTTTAAAAAAAGCTCACCTTGGAATTTGTCTTAATAACATATACTGGAAACAACCCAAATATCCAATATTAGGGGAATTATTATATGTTATGGTGTATAAAGTGATGGAGGATAATACACAAATATTAACACATAATATTTAAAACCTCATTTTCAAAGAAATCTAAATTTGTTAGTCAGTGCTTATAATATAAGCATGCTATGGTTTAAAAGAGAAAATGTTGGCCAGGCTCAGTGGTTCAGCCTGTAATCCCAGCACTTTGGGAGGCTGAGGGGTCCAGATCACCTGAGGTGGGGGAGTTTGAGACAAGCCTGACCAACATGGAGAAACCCCATCTCTACTAAATATACAAAATTAGCCAGGCGTGGTGGCACATACCTGTAGTCCCAGCTACTCAGGAGGACAAAGTAGGAGAATCGCTTGAACCCAGGAGGTGGAGGTTGCAGTGAGCCGAGATTGCACCATTGCACTCCAGCCTGGACGACAAGAGCAAAACTCCATCTCAAAAAAAAAAAAAGAAAGAAAGAAAGAAAAGAAAATTTCAAAAATATATACACAGTAATTATTTAAGAAATGGAATATGAAATATACCAACAATAAGAAACCCAACTGGTTATCTCTGATTAGTAGAATTGTCAGTAATTTTACTTTTCTCTATTTGCTTTTCTGTATTTTCCAAGTTTTCTACAAAGACATATTGCTTTTTAAAAATTTTTATTTGTACCGTGGACTATATCAACTGATAACCAAAGGGGAAGAAAGAACAACAACTAAAGGGTTTATGACACAAGGCAAAGGTCTTACACTCACCACTGTCCATCTCCCAGGGGAAGATCTGATAGCTGTTCCTGGATTCAGTCATCTGGATTGCCTGTGATAGAAGCCTCTGTTCTGACAAGTTATCAGCTGTGAGAAACATCAGTTGACTTTCCAGCTGAAAAGTGAATATTTTGCAGCCAGGCACAGTGGCTTACGCCTGTAATCCCAGTACTTTGGGAGGCCAAGGTAGGCGGATCACAAGGTCAGGAGTTCAAGACCATCCTGGCCAACATGGTGCAACCCCATCTCTACTAAAAATACAAAAATTAGCCGGGCATGGTGGCGCGTACCTGTAATCCCCAGCTACTCAGGAGGCTGAGGCAGGAGAATCGCTTGAACCAGGTCCCAGGAGGTGGAGGTTGCAGTGAGCTGAGATCACACCACTGCACTCCAGCCTGGGTTACAGAGCAAGACTCCATCTCAAAAAATAAAAAGAAAAGTGAGTATTTTGCTAACTTATACTACCCTCTTTTCCCAATGTCTGGCATTATATTTATGATTTTAGTTAGTTTGTTACATTTGGAATGCTAAGAGTATCTTTTGATATCTGTTTTATCAGCTTTCAGGAGTCATTCCTGACACCTTATTTTCTAAGATGAAAAAATAACAATGAGAATAGCAATTCTGCCATCTTTGTTTGACTTTCCTTCCTACCTTTATCTAAATGTTCATTTTTCCCCTACCTTTTTCTTTAGACCATCTTCACTTAAGTGACAAACATGCAGCATATGCTCTGTTTATAAATAATTTCTTTTTTTTTTTTTTTTTTTTTTGGAGACAGAGTTTTGCTCTTGTGTCCCAGGCTGGAGTGTAAATGGCACGGTCTAGGCTCACCGCAACCTCCACCTCCCGGGTTCAAGCGATTCTCCTGCCTCAGCCTCCTAAGTAGCTGAGATTGCAGGCATGTGCCACCATGCCAGGCTAACTTTGTATTTTTAGTAGAGACAGGGTTTGTCCATGTTGGCCAGGCTGGTCTTGAACTCCTGACCTCAGGTGATCGGCCTGCTTGGCCTCCCAAAGTGCCGGAATTACATTCACATTATTATAACTATAAACTATTGTTCAATTCTGAGCCAGATGGAGCCACCCTAAGAATGAGCTTCCTCCTCTCCAGGACCGTTCTCCCACCATGTAGGAAGATCAACTAATTCCTCCTGTCTTATAGCTCTTCATGGCTTCATTTCATGACATCTTTTTGTTTGTTTTGTATTGCACTACAACTCTCTCGGGTTGCTCATCGTTTTGCCCTGTGTTTAGTTACTTTTCTTCCTTCTGCATTTGGCTTGATTATAGTCTCAAAATTGTTCCAGGCCCTGAATCACAATTTCGCTCCTATTGGGCTCTTTTCCCCTGAATATCTCTTTTCCAGGCTTGCCATCAAGGATCTCTCAGATCCCTGGAGCCAAGCTTTAGTTGAGCAGGGCTGGGCCCTCGGCCTTGAGTTCTAAGAAAGACAGCTGCTTTTAGGGGACTTGAGGTGGCAGTACTGTAATTCCTGAGGCTCTCCCGCCATGAAAGATGATCATGCCCAGTTTATATGTGAGGACTGGGGAATGTGTATACCCTTGTTTGGTTTGAATGTCCCCCTCCGAATCACGTGTTGAAACTAAATCTCCAGTGTGGCAATATTGAGAGGTGGGGCTATCAGAGGTGACTGGATCATGACGGCTTTGCCTTTAGGAGTAGATTAATCTCTTCATTGATTAACAGATTAAAGGGTTATCTCACTGGCTTTATGAGCAGAGGGGGAGAGCATGCTCAGCCCCCCTACCATGTGATGCCTTGCTGAATATGCTAGCCGGTCCCCACCAGCAAGCAGGCCCTCCCCAGAGGCATTCCCTTAACCTTGGACTTCCCAGCCTCCAGAACTGTAAGAAATTCCCTTTCTTTATATGTTACCCAGTTTCAGATATTCTTTTACAAGCAATGGGAAATGGACCAAGACAGCCCTCTAGGTCATGTGACTCTGATAAAAGTCAGAGGGGGAGACTAAGCCCATCTGATTCCTAGTCCTGTGCTCCCAGGACACAAGTAGCTCTGAGCCCCTCCTGACAGGTTTCAGGATGGGGATGCTGTAGACAGCCTGGCCACTCAGGAGGTACATGCTCACATTGCGCATGTGGGTAAGTAATAAACCAGAAGCAAAACTTACAGACATACAGGACGGGCAGGTGGAGCCCTGCAGCCTCCCTTGAGAGCTAGAAGGAAATACTGAACAGGGACTGATGTCGTTCTGTCCTCTGACGCTGAAGCCAAGAAACAAAATGCCCTACAGAGGGGGAGGGGCCTGGATCTCTGCACCAGTGTTCTCATGGTATAAACCATAAGGAAATACAGTTTTCCGTA
The DNA here is from genome assembly GCA_036589455.1 of Ateles fusciceps. Lineage (NCBI taxonomy): Eukaryota > Metazoa > Chordata > Mammalia > Primates > Atelidae > Ateles > Ateles fusciceps. Next base: position 3,469,074 of record JAZHEH010001180.1, on the reverse strand, counting down.
GGCCTCCCTGGCTTCTGTCAGAAGCACTGGCACTCAGGCCTCCTGTTTGCTGTCCCAGTGAATATGCAGAGAGAGGCTGAGGCTGAGCTGCAGGTGAGCCATGCTACCCCTCACCTATGGAAAGAGGGAGCTGGAAGTGAACTCTTGGTTTGGCGTCTGTGCCCAACCCGGCAGACTCCCACAGAGCTGGCATGCAGGGTTGGATGAAGGAGCACCCTGGGATCCATAGCGCAGGGCAGGGTACATGGCAGCAAGATGCAGGCTCCCTGCCAGCCTGGGCTTGCCCCAAGAGGGCTCTAGGTCTGGGATGCCACTGAAGACTTGCCCCTGTTAGGCAGCTGCCGGCCCTGTGTGACTGCCTCCTGGACTGTACCCTAGTGCTGGAAGTGGCTACCTGGGATGGGTGCAGTGGCTCAGGAAGCTGAGGTGACCCCGATCCTGGAGGGAGGCCAGCTAGGGGCTATCTGCTGACCACATCTCTGCAGCAGGGCAGCAAGGCCTTCCTGGAAGGGAGCCTGGGTGCATATCAGGGTCCACCAAAACTTCTAGGAAGCTGCACATCATCAGTATCATAGTCGTAAGTGTCCCTTGTAGGCGACTTCTAGGCATCCTACAACTGATATGTCACTTACCAAGTGGGAAACTCAGGCATAAAGAAACTGAATGATTTGCCTATAAAGGTGAAGGAAATAATTTTATAAAAGAGAAGGCATATAGTCACCAAGAGGAGAATGGGGGTGGTAGAATTTGGCAGAACTGCTCTTGGGAGTTGCCTGGGCATGTTTTCTGCAGGCCTCCCTGGTGTGTTGTTCAGAATCACATGAGAACATTGCTCACTCTGACCTTGATGCTCCCCTGAGGATGAGGGCTGAGCCTGGAGCCGCACAGGTGGCAGGGCAGGAAGAGCAGGCCAGCGCCCTGGGGGTGGGACCCAGCAGGGAGGCTGCAGCTCCAGGCAGGAGTGACCAGGTAGTGTTGGGACGTCTATCTGGACCTCCTGCAAGAGGCTGAGTCAGCAGCCAGCTAAGTGTGATTTCACTGGAGTGCGTAGAGCTAGATGGTAAGAGGAAGGAGCATTTTTATTGTCCTGTCAAAAAATAATAATGCTCTTGTGGCCGGCATTTGTACATTCTTCATTTCCCTACGTATCAAGAGCTGGATCCCCTATACCACATGGGTGGGAATTTCCACTCGGGGGAGTTCCTGGGCCTCTCCCCACCCTTCCCCCAGAGTTTGTTCAAGTTGTCCAGGTTTATGCAGGGCCAAGCCACTGGAGAACCTCCCAGGGCACACGGTCCCTGACCCAGGTCCAGTTTTTTTCCCAAATGGGCACACAGCTGCTGTGAGGATGCTGGAAGCCAGAGGTGGAGCATCTATGCCCACCAGACCCCCAGCTCTCCCAAAGAACAGGACACAGTCCTCCTGCTGGACGGCAGAGAGCCCTTGCAGATGTCCCACATCGGGGGGGAAATCTGTGTCCCCTGCAGCGTTCCTCTCTGTGGGTACAGGCTGGAGTGGAGGAGTAAGAAGCAAAAACAGAGCAGTTCAATTCCATGCTGGCACCCCGAGGATGGCAAGGGAGGCACGCAGATGCTGACACTGTGCCTGCTCCCGTGCTCTGGAGTCAGGCCCGAGAAGGAAGATTTATTTTTGGTGCGGGTGATAAGGCATAAAAGCCTGCATACCGCATGTGCCTGTGTTTTGTGTGGCAGGAACACATGTTAGCCGTGACCAATGAGAACACAAAGCCACTACTTGGTGCCTGCAGAGGGAGGCCTGGCCCATTCCTGCTGCAGAACAGCAGCCCAAGCTGTCTCCAGGGAGAACCCCTAGCCTGCCGCTTGATTCACACAGCACGGATCCAAGGTTCCACCCGTGCCTATTCAGTGTCTCATGCTCCAGAGAAGTTCACAGAGTGCTGTCCAGATATTCCAGCCCAGCAAACCTTCTAAAGGAGAAGCAGGCGCTGACTGGCCCTCACGGCCCCCTGGCTCTCTCCCGGAGCCAGAGTTCTCGACAGGACCTGTGGAACAGAATGTCAGCGTTTGCTTTGTCTGGAAAGCTCAGGAGCATGTGGATCGGGCCTCAATCAACAGCCCAGAAAATCTGCCCCTGGCACTGGCGGGGACATCACCCTGTTCCTGCTAAAAGCACAGCCAGGGCTGCCGATGTCCACAAGGGACATGCCCGCCAAGGCAGATTCTGTGTCCCGTGGCCCCTGAGCTCTGTCCAGCTGCCAACACATTGGCAGTGCCCAGAGGAGGACAAATCATTTTGCCCAAGGACTTTATTATGCAATGACTCTAAAAATCACCACGTGAAAGAGACTTTTGTTCCTCAAAAAACACATGCTGTTGGAAACATTAAATGTGTTGTTATTTCCTATGCTGTATATTCAAATACTTTATTTTTCTGGATAAAAATGCCAGGAAAATAACTTGCCTCTCTTGAAGAACTAATCTACCTTTTCTTTCTTTTTCTCTTTTTTTAAATTAAGAACTGGCACTTTAAAACAAAACAAAACAAAAAAACCCCTTAGCTGTCAAGAATGAGAGTTAAATATTAACTCCATGCCAGCATCCACTTTATCTTAGATTCCCGATGTATTCGTTTCTCTTTCCCACTTTTCTACTAAAGTCTGCCAATGTTCTTGATTTCACCTTAACTTCTGGTGGAGCATGCCAAGGCACCTGCAAGCCCTTTGAAAGAAAGGGAGGAATTAAAAGTAAATTAGCAGAGGCACTTGTAAGTAAGCAAGCTTAGGGCTCAGCATTTGTGCCTTGTCATCTGAAGCAGCCTTGTTGAGGGCTGAGAGCTAGAAACAGCAGGAGAAGAACCTTGGGCCACCTGTCTAAGAATCCATGGGCTGTCCAGGGAAGCATGTGGTTTCCCAGTCTGGAGCAAGAAGGGTAATAGTAGGGAGCGTCAGACATTCACATTATCTATTGCTGTGCAGCAAATCATCCCAAACTGAGTGTCTTCAAACAACCACAATTATTTTATGCTCACTCCTGGTTTCAGGAAGGCTCAGCTGGGTGGCTCTGGCTTAGGGCTTTGTGCAGTGTAGTCAGGCAGTAGCTGGAGTTCTCAGGGGTTGGCCAGGCTTCCTGTCGTGTGGCCTCAATCCTTCCCATGTGCTCTCTCCCCCGTGGGCTGTTTTGTGCTTCCTAGCAATATGGCGGCCACAGGTGGCAAGACTTGTTGCGTGTTATTAACGCTTAGGGCTCCAGCGAGCACCTTCCAGCAGCGCTCAGCGTAGAAGCTGCAGTGCCTTTGAGGGCTCATTCTCAGGAGTCAGGCACCATCCCTTCTGCTGGACGCCGTGGATCTGCCAGTCCTGAAGATAAGCCTGGATCCCAGGGGAGGAGGTTGACCTCTCACCCTTCAAGGGTAAAGGTGCTGAAGAGTGTATGGGCGCATCTCGAAACTGCCACCCGCAGTATGCAGCAGTCCCTGGCCCCAACCCCAACTGGAAGGTAAAGAGGCATAAGACAGGTGGTCTTCTCACATAGTCCAGGGAGGCGATGACAAAGACAGCTGGAGCTTCTGCTGCCAGCCAGGTGTGCCTCTACAGAGAGGCAGTGCTGGAGAAGAAAAACACGCTCCACTCTGAGAACAATCCACCACCTAGCATGTGCCACACAGACCCTCTCCCAGAGCCCTGCCAGGCCCTCACCGTGGGCCAAGCATATGCCTGGATCTGGCTAGAATCACTGCACCACCCAGAAAGGGGCAGCCTGCAGGCCCTGCTACTGCCTGTGCCTGCCAAGGGTACATTTAGCTTTTGCTTTAGGGGAGGGACAATGAGGACACTAGAGTGTCATTGGCCTCTGGCTCCGGGGCTAAGAGACAGCACGATATGTGCTTTCTCATTTAAAAAAAAAAGATTTAAAAAAAATCAGAGCTAAATTCCTACTCTGAAACCTATCCCTTTTGCTAAATTATCTGGAAATCATACCTTCAGATGCCCTGTGGTTTTTGAGGACTTCAACGTGCTATGGCAGATGAAGGTGGATTTGCAAGTCACTTGGGCCTTGGGAAAGATGCCAGTCTGAAAGAGGCGAGCCCAGGCGTCTCCCCAGAGCCTGATAGGGCTGGCTGCCAAAGGCTCAGTGCTCTCTCTGGGGGTGTCTGTGGCCCCTCCCTCTGCCTCCAAGGCCCTGTGTCCCAAGATGTCATGAGGCCCTGCGATAGACGGAGCCTGCCTGTTCACATGCAGGACTTCCATGGCACTTGACACCTGCGGCAAGGACGCTGACTTTTGTGGCTCTGACGCAGACGCAGACGTGAAACCCAGGCGCAAGCTACAGCTGACCTTCCCACAGCGCCTTCCCGAGACGTTGCCGCCCACAGGACCCCCTGTGTGGGAATGACACTTTGCCAAATCGACTCTCTACTAGCACCTTCCGACCTTGGGAAGCCACACAGGAGTCAACTGAGTTCGGGTGTGTGTGATAGTGTGCCCTGAGAACATGCTTTTTTTTTAGCTTTCTTTCAGTTTCTTTCCCCCAGTTTCCTGAGCACAGGTCATGTACATGCATGGTCACGGGCACATCCCCAGCATGTTGCAATGTGCTGAGTGAAGTTTTTCTGAACAGCAATGATTTCTTTCCGATCTTTTTCTTAGACTCAGCAGACCACAGGGAGCCATGCATGGTTCCAGGCACCCTGCGGGTGCTCGCACACAGTGGTGAGGCTATTCCTGCTCCTCAGCTCTCAGATGAGGACACTGAAGATGAGAAGGGCCACGTAACTTCAGGGAACTCTCCCTGCTTTGGGCCATCCTGCCCACTGACTTTGCAGGACAATGTGCCATTCCTGAATTCTGCCTTTTATGGGTTCTGGTTTTTAATTTTCTATTGAGCATACAGAGTCGCTCCAGGGTTACTAGCACAAAATCAGACTTAGCACGCAATCAAGCTGTCAGGCGGCACAAATATCGTGGGACAGAGAGAAAGTCTGGATTCAGATGGAGAATGAAATGAGGGAATCCACTCTATTACTGTGAGGAGGCAGTTGCTGAGAGGACAGGTCCCTGCACACGTCCTCGGGCCACATCTGGACTGGAAGCAGCTACTCTGTTGCGGAGCGGGAGGCCACAGGGCTGGGGTACGCTGCGATGGTTGGGGGCAGGCAAGCCGCCGGTCAGCCTTTCTCACCTGCCTCCCAAGAAGCCAGAAGCCAGAGCGTCACCAACAAGCCTCCAGGCGTGTTGTCCACGGCAGCCGGGCCTTTGTGCCTGAAGCTCCTGGTATCCTGTGATCCACAAAAGCCCCTGACCCCCTGCCGCCCTCCCCCAGCCCACAAGGCAGATGCCAGCGCCAAGCAACCAGGACGGTCACCGCTGCCTGCTGCCCTGAAACCTGCTTCTCACTAAAGCTACCCCGTCTGTGGGGTCACGGTGGAGGGCTGGTCAGGAAAAGATGTTATCTGTATTAGCTCTTCCTATTTGTTTTTCTTAAAAATTATTTTATTACCATTGCTATCTTTTAAAATAGAGAGCGGGTCTCACTCTGATGCTGGGGCTGGTCTAAAACTCCTGGGATCCAGCTACCCTGCCAGCTCAGTCGCCCAAAGTTCTGAAATTCCAGGTGAGAGCCACTGTGCCCAGCCAAATCTTTTCACTTTTAAAAAATTATTTCTTTCTTTAAATTGACAAGTAAAAATTGTATCTACTTATAGCTTACAACATGATGTATAGCTTTGATATATGTATATACTGTGGAATGGCTAAATCAAGCTACTTAACATATCCATCACCTCACATAATTATTTTTTGTGCTGAGACACTTGAAACTACTCTTAGTAATTTTCAAGTGTGCGCTACATTGTTATGAACTTGAGTCACCATGATATACAATCATATACTTAACTCCTCCTGTCTAAGCACAGTCTTACAGCTTTTGACCAGCATCTCGCTGTCCCCCTGGCCCTCAGCACCCGGAACCATCATTCTACGCTACTCCTATGGGTTCCACTTCTCCACTCTACCTGCAAGTAAGATCACACAGCATTTGTCTTTGTGTGCCTGGTTATTTCACTGAACATAATGTCCTCTAGATTCATCCAAGTTGTCACAAATGACAGGCTTTCCCTTTTTTTTTTTTTTTTTTTTTTTTGAGACGGAGTCTTGCTCTGTCACCCAGGCTGGAGTGCAGTGGCACAATCTCGGCTCACTGCAACCTCCACCTCCTGGGTTCAAACAGTTCTCTGCCTCAGCCTCCCAAGTAGCTGGGATTAGAAGCGCCTGCCACTTTCCCTGCTAATTTTTTGTATTTTTAGTAGAGATCAGGTTTCACCACCTTGGCCAGGCTGGTCTTGAACTTCTGACCTTGTGATCCACCCGCCTCAGACTCCCAAAGTGCTGGGATTACAGGCGTGAACCACTGTGCCTGGCCACTTTCCTTCTTTTTTAAAGCTGAATCATCACACTGGGCACACAGCCGCTCCCAGCAGTTCAAGCAGTATTTCAGCAAGAAAGGAATTTCAGAGAGACCAGGGCTTGCCATCAAACCCAGAAAAACTTCAATGCTGTGTATTCTATGACATCAAAAGCCCTGATCGATGACCTTGAAATTGACCTTGAAAATGACATTGAAATGACTTTATCAAAGAGCAGCAAAATAATTTTCTCCTGATTGATAACTTAATTTTTTTTCAGTTTGGTAGCAAATATCTCCAACAACTTTCTCCCACATCTCCTGTACTTGGCGTTCAGCTCCACTGGCCCTTGGAAGGCCAAGTTCCAAGGTTGCCTTCTGGAGCTGGCACTGGAGCCAGCGGACTGCTGGGGGCACATGTGGCCAGGCAGGCAGTCTTCTTGGGGTTTTTATTCTCCACCTGCCTCTTTTTATATATATATATACACACACACACACACACACACACATATATAATCATATCACAGATATCATATATACATATATATCATATAATACATATATATCATACATATATACATATTGTATATCGTATCATATATAGTTACAATATATCATATATATGTATATAATTAAGCTTCTTTGCATGAACAGCAGTTGGGATCCCATCCAGCAAGCTCCTTTCATCATTTGGGTCCAAGGCTGAGTCAAGGGAGCTCATTTGTTGTTCAATGCTCTTCTCAACAGCCATGTCTCTTCATCTTCCAGCAGACAGAGGGCAATTCCATGAGTTCTGGAGCCAGAGACAGACCAGTTCCCCAGAGGAGGCACAGAGCTTACGCAGATGCCTTCAGATATGTTCCTTTCTAAAGGATTGACTCCAAGGCAGTGTCCTTACAGCCCCTCCAGACACACCTGGGTGACCTCCCCAGAGAGCTGGGAGCATGCCCTTGTTGTTGCCACTGACATTAGCCGAGCAATTGGCAGGCCAGCTCAAGTCTCCTGAGTTCCAGTCTATACTTTGGAAACAGCCCTGCTGCATCTGACATTGTGTAAAAACACATACGGCAAGCGGTAGGTTTCTATGCAGCCTACACATTCTAACAGAAAGCAAAGATGGCACACATCTGCCCCAGAAGTCCTGAAAGGAAGCGAATGAAACTTCACTGCTGAAATAAATGTGGCCAGCCCTTTCAATTGAGAGCACAGATCCGTGGAGCCTTCCTGCAGCTGTTGATCTATGCCAGCCCTATCCATGGTGCCTGCTGAATGGAGTTCACGGGAGTTGTGGGACATCTCTGGGTTTTGCGCCATCAGGATCTAAGAAGGCTCTAAGAAGACACCCACCTTTCTGCCATCGATGTCTGGTACATGTGTTTTCACCCTTTGCTGGTTGCAATACAAACTCCATGATCTCCATGCATTCTTTGGCCCTGGCCAGCCTCCAGACTTGGAATCGAGACCTTGAAATAACACCAGCCTCTTGACAGCCGAGGTGGCCGCATTGCCTCCTGAAGCCACAGGTCAGCATGACCCCATGCCTGACTCTGGCCCCCAGGACCTCTCTGGCAGCAAGGTAGCTGTATCCACATTCTTCTTAAGAACATATCTAGGTCCTTGAGTCCAGCCTACCAGGCAGCCAGTGTGCTGAAAACACACTCAAAACTCCTATCATGACTTCATAGCGCAATAAAACCCAGCTTTCACCTTTCCCCCATCTCCAGGGATTCTGATTCAGCTATTCAGGGATGGATGAGGCCTAGGCATCTCTTAATAACCTCTCCAGGTGATGATACAAATGTGTAGGCAAAAGGGAGAGTCAAAGAGCAAAAATATCAGCTAATACCTAGCAGGAGAACGGTCAATTTAATGCAATGATCCAGTTATCACTCAGTGTGTGAAGAGACCAGCTCATCATAAAAAGCAGCATGTTAGAGGTGGCCACCACCACGTTGCACGAGGCCATCTCTGGGCCATGGGTCTCCTCTCTCCTGTTTGCTGGCTGAGCCCCTTGTTCTTCTGCTTCTACAACCACGTCAGCTGTAGACTTTTCCTATTGGCCCCAGGGAAACCTTCCCACCTAGTGACCTGATAGCCTCCCACAGCCAGAGCGGAAACTCGGATCTCTCCATCTGAATCACCTTTGGGATGACACCCTATCCTTCAGGCTGGCCCAAGAGAGTGTTTGTGCCCAAAACAGCAGCCCCGTCTCCCCCTCCATGCTCTCCACACTGGACAACATGATCCTGGTGGCAGGGATTGTCCCCATCACAGATGTACTAGGAGCTGATAAGATACCAGGCCTGGGCCAGAGCTGCTCTAGGCCCAAGGGACTGCTGGGCGAGGTGCCAAAAGGTCTGGGGACTAACGACTTCCAAGTGTGTCTCTACCTGGGAGGGGGAATCAGGATGACCACACAGATGGTCTACACCTCCACTGCCGCATTTGGCCCTTTTAACATTTGTATTTTGACATGATCTCAGACTTAGAAAAATAGTTGCAAGAATACTACAAAGAATGACTATGATCGTCACGCAGATTCCCCAAATGGTGACATTTTACCATTTTTGTCTTCTCTCTCTTCCTCCGCCAGCCATTAATTTAGATATATGTAGAGACAGAAAGAGTTGTAATTTTTTTTCTCCAAACTACCTTGTAGTCAGTTGTAGGCATGCTGCTTCTTTACTTCTGAATATTTACTGTTTATATCCTTAAAAAAGTTGGAGACATTCTGTTTCATAAGCATGGTCCAGTCCTAAAACCCTGGAATTAACATGGATGCAATCGTACTGTCTAATCTGCAGAACTGATTCTGATTTTGCCGTTTGTTTCGACAATACCCTTCACCAGAGAAGAGCTTCTCAAGTGTGTGCTGTTGGCAGCTGGCCTGCCTCTCTGTCTCCCGGTAAGTCTCCAAAATTTCTCTGTCTTGCAGGACCCTGGCATCCAACTCGGAGCAGACGTCATCAGATGTTTTCTTGAGGTTCATGCATTTTTTGTCAGGAATATTCCCAGAGTCCAACCTTCCTGCCCTCTGGGCACCCTTGCAAACACACAAAGTTGCCGTGGGACCCCACCAGGCACATGGGAAGTTCCTGAGGTGTGGCAGGTGCTTCTCCTACTAGGATGGCTATTGCCATCCTCCTTCTGCACTGCCCAATTTGGGGGACTGACTTCCAACCCTGTGTTCTCTCGTAGTTAAAACCCATTTCATCATAGACAGTGAAGTGCAGGCCAGGGTTCCCCCTCCAATGTACTCAGCAGTGGCCAAGAAGAAACAGCAAGCCTGGGAAGTCAGACATCCTGCCAAGGAACAACAACCACACGGGGTGCGCTGTCTGCCAGCCTGCCTCCTGCTGCAGTCACCTTGTCGCTTCATGGCTTTAAGTGTATTTAATTTACCCAGCACATAAATTAATATCCGCACATGCTGTAGCAAAGACATCCTGTGGAGCCCCAGCTGGAACTGCACCAATTGAATTCGGGGGTGCCAGTGTCCTTGCTGGACATGTAGGGGACCTGGGCTCGTGCACCCCAGCCGTGGGCATGATTGTTATGTAAACACAGAGTGCAGCGCCAGGGTGGCTTGCCCATCTGCTCCTCTGCACACTTCTTGCCTACACTAATCATTTTCCATCCTCTTAGGTGAAAACTTGGAAAATGTAAGGGCTCCCAATCTCCTTTTCATTTGCAAAAGAGCCATTTCAGCTAAGCGTGGCCCCCTATTCTTCTCTGGCATTTGTGTTTGTGAAAAGACCCGTCTCAAATTTCTGGGGCAGGAGCAGCTGCTACGAGGCCTCTTTTCACTTGGCCTGGCTCCCCCAGCCCTCTGCCTCCCGCCCCCTCCCTCCTTTTGTCTCTGTCAAAGCCAGCTCCCCCTCTTTGACCCCCGGCCAACTTGGAGCCTCCTCCTTTGTCAGTCTCCTCAGACAAGTTTCACCCTAAATCAAGCATTGTTTGGGCTCCTGAGGCCAGCACGTGCCCATATCCCCTAATCTTTTAATTTCACCCCAGGAAAAAGCAGCTGTTAGTGATACACGCAATGCACAGCTGTTGGCCGGGCCTGCTGCCTGCTCCAGAGAACAATGAAAAGAAAGGGCACTTGCAGGCCTGCAGGAATATGTACATCTCCCTCTCTCTTTCTTCTTCTTAGAATTTTTTTTCTTTTTGCAACAGTTGGCAGCACGTGCTATGAAACGCTGCCCTGCTAGAAAAGCCACCTCCCCCCACCACGATTTTGTCCCCGCCCTTTCAGTGCTCCGCACATTTGGTTTGCAGTTGGGCTCACTTAAGAACCAAACTTTCAGTTTCAAAGATCCCTGGCGTGTGGCATGATCCCTTTGTTACAAACATGCATCTGATGAATTACAGGGGACCTAGGCAGGCAGACAGAAGCTTCCCACTCACTGACCGGCACATGCCCACGTGGGCCTGCCGGAGCCCCCCACACTGATGTTCATGGGGACAGGGTGGGGTGGGGGAATCTGTTTAGGGGCATCCGTGCTTCTTGGGACCTGGGCAAGCATATGACCAGAGGACAAGAGGATCTCATGGAAATACACATTACCAAAGCCAGTCAAAGTTGGCCTGGCACCAGGGAGGGGGCTCCATGAAAGTGTTTGGGGGGGCACCTCATCTTTGCATGCTGAGTCTTTGCTAAAAGGTAAGTGGTAGCTTGATTTTTCTGGAGCCTTTCTCTGGGCACACCTGCACCTCCAGCAGCCTAAGGCATTGGGAAATGAGAACAGAATAACACAGTACTGCCCTGCACTGCCAGTGTGCCCCAGAGCAAGGTAGCCCACCTTCCCAGGGAGGGAGAGCAAGGGGCTGGAAGGACTCGACAGCACACTGCTCCACGGGACTTTCTGCAATAATGCGAATGTTCTCTGAACAGGGTCTGCCCTGTTCAGCACAGCCGCTGAGCACTCAAAAAGCAGCTTGCACATGTAACAAATTTTTAAAAATGCTAATAAATTTAAATTAAGGTAGCCACAACTGGCTGGCGGCTATTGTATTAGATAGCACAGCTCTCTCGATGGGTTTTCAAACTTTGAATCACCTGAGAAACAAATTCAGATGCCTGGGTTCTACTTCCACAGTGTCTGATTTAACTGCTCTGAGGGCAGCCTGAACATGGAGATTTTTAAGGCTCCCCATGTGTCTGCGATGGGTAGAAAAGTTGGGGCCCTGTCTTAGGCTTCCAGCTCCAAAACTGGGCTCTGCAGAGACAGTGCATTTGGAAGGCACATATCCAATTTAGCCATAAACGTTCCCTGTTTCTAAAATGCAGGGGATTTTTAAAGCAATTACCCAGTTGGTGACTCCTAAGAGTCAGGCTGTACTCAGGCATTCCCCCACCCTGACATTTGTCCCTTCTCTGCCTGCCCTGCCCAGGTTTCAGGGCCGTCCCTACCCAGAAGTGGCCTGTGCAGCCACAGGTTGGCGCAGACCCCTTTCCACTCACTTTATCTCACCTGGTGGGTCATTGAAAGGTGCTGGCAGAAACCCGACGCTCAGCAGAGCATATGGCGAGCCACACACCTGCCTCGAGGGCACCTGCTGGGCCTCCCAGGGGTGTGGGGCGGCTGTCTCAGGCACTCCAGGCCACGGCAAAGTGTCCGACTCATTTGCATGCTGGACGCCTGCCACGTGCCTGGACTATGGCAGATCTGACACGGTATGTCATTGCTTTGAAGACCAGCCAATCTGGAGGAGCCTGCGCCTCCAACAACAAAGCCAGCAGCCCATCTAAGACGCGTGCCGGGGCCCTGCACAGGAGCAGGCACACACGTGCACACACGGGCGACAGACACTGCCCTCCGCAGACTGTCTTCTGTGACTCAGGACCTTGAGAAGGTCGTAGCTTGGCAGTGGCCATGGGGGTCAGCCCCCTGAGCTGTGTCCAGTAGTCCCCTCAAGACACTGTCCAGGAAAGCTAGACTCAGCCCACACTTTTATAAGTCAAATCCTGGTAGCTTCTGTTCTTTGACATTTCCTTTTCAAACAAGGAATCACTATGTTCTCATTCTCTCTAGAGCTAAGCAAAAAGGAAATGAGTGGCCATGTTTTGATAACACTGTCACACGCTGCTTCATTCTAATGCTGATAGTTGCATTAAGTGAAAGCTCACTACAGCTGAGCTTTCAGACGCCTCCGAAGAAGCGAATTATCTTTTTGCCAGATGCAGCGCAAATAACTGGAGACCTTTGGCTCCCCCTTTCGCCGCATGCGTGGATAATAATGAGGGCGAGTGTGAAGGGCTGATCCAATTTAGATGAATTCTTTCCCCTGAGGATCCAGCCCTTCACTCTGGAAAGGGTTAAAAGTCAAGCAGCCACTGATGCCCTCTCCCCTCTGCCCTTGCAGGGTGACGACTGGATAATCGCAGTGTATGCCTGCCACGGCCCGAGGCCAGCAGCCTCCAGCCCACCTCAGCCATCTGTCCAGGCACAGGGACAGCCACGCTCTCAATGGAGGCAGGGCTTGGAAAGCACAGAAGTTGGGCCATGTGGCAACCCGGCCAGTTCACCAAGGGCGGGGAGAGGAGTCCCATAAAATATTGTGACACTTGAGGCCTGGCTAATGGCTGCAGCAGAAGGCTGGGTGGCCGGCTCACATCCCTGTGCCCAGGCTGGCATTCCTGCCACCCGCCAGGGCCAGGATGGTGTGGAGGAGGCCTTTCAAGTTGGAAGAGATGAGGCTTTCCTCCAGCAGCCAGCAGGGCTAGGGAAGGTAACAGGCAGGCATGTTTTGAGGCCATTAGCAAAGAACAATGGGAAGCTGAAAGGTAATCCCAGTGAATAGAAGACACAAAGTGGGCTTGTGCCAGCAGCCTCGGGGTCAGCTCATTATCCCAGACGGCAGATGGAGGGGGCCTGGTTGCTGGGCAGAACTCTGAGTTGCCTGCTGGGTGGAGAAGGCAGGCGCTGCGAGCCCAGGACTCCTCCCATCAGCAGCATCAGCAGCACTGCCCTGTCCCAGAAGCACTGTGCAATGAACTCACCAGATCAGCTGACCCAGAGTAAAGGATGTGGACACTCAGGGGATGTGTACACTGGGGTGACATGCACACTGGGGGGGATGTCCACACTGGGGGGGATGAGCACACTAGGGGGAGGTGTACACTGGGGGGATGTGCACACTGGGGGGATGTGTAAACTGGGGAGATGTGCACACTGGGAGATGTGCACACTGGGGGGTATGTACACTGGGAAATGTGCACACTGGGGAGACGTACACACTGGGGGGGATGTGTACACCGAGGGGATGTGTACACTGGGGGGATGTGCACACTGGGGAGATGTACACAATGGGGGGGATGAGCACACTAGGGGGAGGTGTACACTGGGGGGATGTGCACACTGGGGGATGTGCACACTGGGAGATATGCACACTGGGGAGATGTACACACTGGGGGATGTGTACACTGGGGGGATATGCACACTGGGGAGATGTACACAATGGGGGGGATGAGCACACTAGGGGGAGGTGTACACTGGGGGGGATGTGCACACTGGGGGATGTGCACACTGGGGAATGTGCACACTGTGAGGATGTGTACACTGGGAAGATGTGTATACTGGGAGGATGTACACAATGGGGGATGTGTACACTGGGGGGGATGTGCACACTGGGAAGATGTGTATACTGGGGGGGATGTACACAATGAGGGATGTGTACACTGGGGGGGATGTGCACACTGGGGGGATGTGCACACTGGGGGGATGTGTACACTGGGAAGATGTGTATACTGGGGGGATATACACAATGGGGGATGTACACAATGGGGGATGTGCACACTGGGGGGGATGTGCACACTGGGGGAAAGTGCACACTGGGGGGGGATGTGCACACTGGGAAGATGTGTATACTGGGGGATATACACAATGAGGGATGTGTACACTGGGGGGTTGTGTACACTGGGGGGGATGTGCACACTGGGGGGATGTGCACACTGGGGGGATGTGTACACTGGGGGGATGTGCACACTGGGGGATGTGCACACTGGGGGATGTGCACACTGGGGGATGTGTACACTGGGAAGATGTGTATACTGGGGGATATACACAATGAGGGATGTGTACACTGGGGGATGTGTACACTGGGGGATGTGCACACTGGGGGATGTGCACACTGGGGGGGATGTGTACAATGGGAAGATGTGTATACTGGGGGTATATACACAATGAGGGATGTGTACACTGGGGGGATGTGTACACTGGGGATGTGTACACTGGGGGGATGTGCACACTGGGAGGATGTGTACACTGGGAAGATGTGTATACTGGGAGATATACACAATGAGGGATGTGTACACTGGGGGATGTGTACACTGGGGGGATGTGCACACTGGGGGGATGTGCACACTGGGGGATGTGTACAATGGGAAGATGTGTATACTGGGGGATATACACAATGAGGGATGTGTACACTGGGGGGATGTGTACACTGGGGGATGTGTACACTGGGGGGATGTGCACACTGGGAGGATGTGTACACTGGGAAGATGTGTATACTGGGGGGGATATACACAATGAGGGATGTGTACACTGGGGGGGGGATGTGCACACTGGGGGGATGTGCACACTGGGGAGATGTGTACACTGGGAAGATGTGTATACTGGGGGGATATATACAATGGGGGATGTGTACACTGGGGGGATGTGTACACTGGGGGGGATGTGCACACTGGGGGATGTGTACACTGGGAAGATGTGTATACTGGGGAGATATACACAATGAGGGATGTGTACACTGGGGGGATTGTACACTGGGGGGGATGTGCACACTGGGGGGATGTGTACAATGGGAAGATGTGTATACTGGGGGGATATACACAATGGAGGATGTGTACACTGGGGGGGATGTGCACACTGGGGGGGATGTGTACACTGGGAAGATGTGTTCACTGGGAGGATGTGTACACTAGGGGGATGTGCACACTGGGGGGGATGTGCACACTGGGGGGATGTGTTCACTGGGAGGATGTGTACACTAGGGGGATGTACACACTGAGGGGGATGTATATGCTGGGAGAATGTGGACACTGGGGGGGATGTGCACACTGGAGGAACCAAGAGAATATACATACCAGGGACATAAACACTCTGTTAATCACAGCTGGCGTGTGCACACTGGCCAAGGCAGTTGCACTCACTATGACACCCACAGAGCAATGGCATCAGCAGACCTTAATCACCCTCCATGGATGGGAACCCTTCAAATCTGCATACCTAGAAAGCCACCCTCGATTGTGGGGTAATGAGGGTGCTGAACCACAGAGGCTGCAGTGTCCTGTCCTCCTCCTTGGCCTGCTTTGAAATCTCTATCACATTCTTCCTGCTGCCTCTGCTGCCCCGTGATCCCAGCAGAATCTTGTGCTTTTTAGACTTTGAGCGTTTTGTTTTGTGCAGTTGAGTTTTCATTCTTCTGCAGCCTCTTCATGCGAAAGAGAACCAACCTCGGAGCATGCTCTCAGCAAAGCCTCCACGACCAAAATCCACACTGGAGTGCATTTTGCCCCTCTGCTTCTGGGCAGTCAGCACTGCAACTGCAGCTGCCTCGCCATCTTCTATTTCCTCTGTGCTAGAAAAACAGTATTTCAAGAAAACTTCTCTGTGAGCTTTCCAATTTTAATTCAGCCTATTGCTTAACAGCAGTCATATAGAATAAATACCAGTGCTGAACACGTGCTGAGGCTGCCATAAAGGATGCACATGGAATTGACTTTGTTCTTCTAGACTAAGGTTAAGCAACCACAATTTTATTCAAGGGAGACCTTTATAACCCGTTCATCCAATAGAGCTTGGCTATTAGGTGTATACAGTGATACATCCATAAATTTTGCGGGACAGCTTCTTGACAGAACTGCAATGCTAGCAGCAGCCTGCTCTGTTCCTTCAAGCTTAATCCCTACAGTAAAGCAACAGGAAGTACTGGCCTTTGTGCAGCATCTGTGTTATGGTGTCTTTAAGAGCCAGTGAGGGCTACAGACAGAATTGCATTGGCTATGCCCACATTGGCCATCATCAAGTTCTACCTAAGTATTTTCTTCTACATTTCCCTTTTTTAACACTGAGTGTCAAAGTAGTACAAATCTTTTAAGAAAAATCTAATAGCATATAAAATAATATTTTTAAAAATCAATCTCTTGACAATAGTAGGAACCTTCCCAGTTGAAAGGAATTCTCTTTCTGTGCTTTTTGTGTCTATTTGCTGGAGCTGCCATAACAAACTATCACAGACTGTGGGGCTTAAACAGGAAGTTTATTCCAGAGGCCACAAGTCTGAGATCAAGGCAGGGTTGGTTCCTAAGGCTGAGAGGGAGAATCAGCCCCAGGCCTCTTTCTAAGTGTCTGGTAGTTTGCTCACCATCGTTAGTGTTCCTTAACTTGTAGATCTCTGCCTGCGTGTTCAAATGAAATTCTTCCTGTGTGCCTGTGTCTCAAAATTGCCTTTTTTATAAGGACACCAGAACCAGTCATTTAGGATTAGGGTGCTCCCTAATGATCTCATTTTAACTTGACTATGTCTGCAAAGACTCTGTTTCCAAATAAGAACTCAAGGAGTTGTCATCAACATCACCACCATCACCACCATCATCACCACCACCATCACCATCATCACCACCATTTCCATTACTACCACCACCATCACCATCATCATTACCACCACCATCACTTTCATCACCACTATCTCCACCACCACCACCATCATCACCACTACCATCATCACCATCATCACTACCACCATCACCATCATCACCACCACCATCACAATCACCACCATCATCACCACCACCATTACCATTATCACCACCATCTCCGCCACCATCACTACTGTCACCATCACCACCATCACCACCATCATCACCTCCACCACCACCATCACCACTATCATCACCACCATCTCCACCACAACCACCACCATCTCCACCACCACCATCACCACCATCTCCACCATCACCATCACCATCATCACCACCATCTCCACCACCACCATCACCACCATCTCCACCACCACCATCACCACCATCCCACCACCACCATCACCACCATCTACACCATCACCATCATCACCACCATCTCCACCATCACCATCACCACCATCACCACCATCTCCACCATCTCCACCATCACCATCACCATCATCACCACCATCTCCACCATCACCATCACTACCATCTCCACCACCACCATCACCATCATCACCACCATCTCCACCACCACCATCACCACCATCACCACCATCTCCACCACCATCATCATCATCATCACCCCCATCTCCACAACCACCATCACCACCATCACCACCATCTCCACCATCTCCACCACCACCATCACCATCATCACCACCATCTCCACCATCACCATCACCACCATCTCCACCACCACCATCACCACCATCACCACCATCTCCACCACCACCATCACCACCATCACCACCATCTCCACCACCACCATCACCATCATCACCACCATCTCCACCAGCACAATCACCACCATCACCACCATCTCCACCACCATCACCATCATCACCATCCCTTTATCTAAACTTTAAACTGATCCTCTGTGAGGTACCATGTTAAATGCTTTATCTGAATTCACTCTCTTAGTTCTTTTTATAGCCCACTGGTACATGTAGTATTATTATCTGCATTTTACAAAGGATGACTCTGGACCACAGAAGGCCACACAGGCAGGTGCTGAGAGGCAGAATTTGAATCACAGCAGTCACGCTTAGGGACCTGCGCCCTTAAGAAAATATTCAGATGAGCATTGTCTGCAGTAGCAAAAGCCAGAAACCAGTCGTATAATTCCTATAAGGGAGCACTGTGAAATGACTGACCAACAGATATATGCCTCAACATGCATGCATCTCAAGCAGAAAAAAGCAAGCCACCAAATTTATACTGTATAACTTTATTTACAAATATTCAAAAACAGATAAAATTTAGCCATCTATTGCTTGGCGACTCACACATTTACAGTAAAACTTTAAACAAGACAGGGTAATGATTAACACATAATCCGGGCCAGTGGTTACTGCAATGAAAGTGAAAAAAAAAAAGAAGAAGAAGAATGTTATGGGACCATTTAGAGGTCAGGGTAACATTCTAACTGCTAACCTGGGTGTGTCTTCATTTATTATTGCTATTTCTAGGTATATGTAAGTTACAGAAACTCTTTTGTGTGTATACTTCATTTCAGAATTATTTTTCAAGTTCTTTAAAAAAAAAAAATCTCCAACTAGGAAAACAAAAATCCCAGAAGGGATGATGAGGAGCATCTCTAGAGGCTGCTCTGGCCAGGGGCTCCCGCCTGTGGCCATCCGCCCTCCACATGTCTGGTTCTAGGTGCCTCTGTCTCCCCAGAAGACCTAAGGTGGTGGACATAGTGAGTATAAATCTTAGTTGGGCCAAACACATCACATTTTGTTATTTTTGTTTAATTTAATTTAAAGCTAATTCTAGGGCCCTGTCTTTCTTCTGGTTAGATAGGAAACCCTTTCTCAGATTTAGGAGAGCCTGGACTGGCCCTAAACCTGGAGGCACCTCTCAGCACTGTAGGTGGGACGATGGATCCCCACAGCCCCGCACATTCAGGATGCAGGACAGCTGGCACCAACGTTCCTAGTGACAGGACTCACAGAGCCCTCACATCTGTGGCCCCCTTACCTACCAGGGCACTGTGGAGGGAGGCTCCCCTTCTTGCCTTCCCCCTTTGCCCCTCCCCCTGAGCATGGGCTGCTTGTCCCAGGTCCAGCCTCTGCTGGGTCCACTGAGACAAAGGGCAGCGTGACACATGACAAAGGAGCCACCCCTCTCTTTCCCCAGAGCACTGCCTGAGCAAAGCAGATGAACTCTAAGTACTTGGTGCCCACACCAGAGCCACTTGTCTCTGGTCAATGCCCTTGGTCATCCCGGCTCGTGCCCCCCAGCTGACCTTCCTGGGGGCTCCAGACTTTCCAAGGGGTGATTCACCTTAGCAGAGGCTGGACCTGGGCCAATCAATCGCACCCCAGGTCTCTTCCCAGTAGCATCCACCTCTGCTGGCCTTTGGGTCCCCACCCAGCCCCCCACTTGAGGGCACAGGGCCCATCTGCAAGCAGAGCCAAGTCCTATGGCCAAAAAGGGGCCTGACTTTTGGGTCACCTGGGTTTGTTCGGTCAACTGGGTTTCTTCGGTCAATTGAGTTTGTTGACTTTTGCAGGTCTACAATTGCTAAGCAGTCACTCAAAACCCAATGAACTTCAAGAAGTGATTATTGTTTAATAACCCATTTGGAGGCCAAGCTTGACCTGAATGCCCGTGTGTCTTTATTTACCCAACTTGGTTTCACTATGAAACACCAGCCCATTTGCTTACAGGGTGCTCCCCATACCTCATGGGGTGGTGTAGGGTATGTGGTATCCACACATAATCCAAAAAATTTCCAGGTCCAAATGCTGTTTGGCTCCAAAGGTGCAGGTGAAGGTCCGTGGGCACATAAAGCAAGCATGGCACCAGCCTCAAAGAAGACCAGGATCTCTGCGAGGCCTCACTGCTTGGCCACCGTTGCCGGCGTCTGCTTGTGATTGGATGGTGCAAAGCATTGTAAACACACACAGGAACACATCAAGTCTCAACTGCTCCCATCTCTCTCAAACTGGAGTAGATGCATCCACAGCTTACCCAGCCTCATAGAAGACCCAGAGGGAGGCCTCCAAAGGCCTCTCGGAGCAGAGCTAGGTCCTGTGAATCCTGCCTGCTCACGGCCTGCTGCAAAGGGCTTCTGGGGGCCTGTTGTCCTCTTCCTACCCCTCTGATGACCCTCCCAAGGCACATGCACAGGCATGCACACCCATGCAACACAAACACACAGTTGTACACACATGCACACAACACACAAACACATGTGGGCACACATTCACGCAGCACTTAGGCACAGACACACACAGGCCCCCTCCGTATCCAAGTTTTTCTCAGGACAACTGTCCACGGGACTCCATAGCAACCAGCCGCAGCATGCACTCGTGGTTTTCAACTCAGAATAATCCAGATTGTGCACATGGTGTGACCCTAAGCCTGGCATCTCCCCCACAAAACCACCAGAACTTATACAGCCAAAGTCACACTGTCCGGGAAGGGCCCTCTACTTCCTTCCAGGATTCTATTCCACATAGCTCTGGATCCCCTCTTCTAGAATTCTTCTCAAAGCTAATTTCAGAATCAACAAAGCAACATGACCCATTGCGCACCTGCCATGAGGAAGGCGAAGCAGTTGCCGAAGTCAGATGACTACTTCAGATCGGTCCGCTGCCTGCTGCACATCAAAGACTTTGCCTCTCCAAGGGGGATCCCCGCACACAGTTCAGCTGCCTGCCACATGGGGCCTCTGTGAGAAGGTGGGAGGGCATCCTACTGGATGGAGGTTGAAGGGCTTCAGGAAAATGCATTTAAGTGTTCTAAACCTGGAAAAGGGAAAATTGGAATTTACCCTTGTCATATTCAAAGAGGTCACAGCTGAGTGTTGGTGCCTATTTCATACGGACAGGTTTCAGAGCCCTTAGGAAGTGGCTCTGGGCTCCTTTATGTTTTCCTCCCACAACATTGAGACCAACCCAAGGGATGGACCCCAGTCTTGGGATCCGCAGGCTGCCCCGGCAGCCTGCTGGGCAGTGGCAGCCCTCCTTCCTCTCTTCCCATCTGCCCATCTTATCTCCTGTGTCAACACACATTTCCCAGTACCACTGAGTGTCCTGAAAGCAAACACTCAGGCACCTCCGGGAACTGGCTGGGCGTGATGCGCTGAGGGGAGCAGGTGCTTGGCCAGGACAGACTCAGCAACAAACCTCCAGCAAGTCTGACAGGGGGAGAGATGCAGCCAGGGCTCGCTGGCCTGGGGGGATCCCGCCCAGCCCCCTGCAGAGCAGAACAGCAAGAGCGGGGTGAGCCTCAGGCAGACCATCTTTCCAAAGGCGGGGGGCTCTGTGGAGGGAGGAGGTGCTGTAGGGCCATTCCATCAGCAATTTTATAGGAATGCTGGAATCAAACAGCCCCTTTGATCACTAATAATTTTAACAGTCTCTGTACTATCCTGAAATGAAATGTTTGGATAATGTGATGTATCTATAATGTGATAGATAGATGACGGATAGAGAGATGATAGAGAAATAAAGATGATATAGATAGATGATGTAACAGACAGATGATAGTTAAATAGATAGATGATAGATAAATAGGTAGATCATATATGTAGTGCTTTAATAGTAATATAAAAGAAAACTAAAATGATATAATATACAATAACATCTATTTTGATAGTAAATGTTTAGGTACAACTACCCTAGATGACAAATCAAGTCTTTAGATGCGTGCATTCAGTTAAAATTTCCGAGCATTCCGCCAGACAGTGGGCCTTGCTTTGGTGATTCCAGCATTCACTGGGGCTGTGGTTTTCTGAAATTATGAACAAAGCTTGGCAAAGCTTGGAGCAAAACAAAGTCTGGATCCTCCCTTAGTCCCTGCCATAGCTGCAGCCCTGGGAAATCCAGTGTCTATTAGAGCCATGAAGAAGCACATGGTATTGACGAAACACAGGCATGGGACCAGACCAACCCACAAATACAGATCTGCCACCCAGATGAGCAGGCGATGGAGCGAGGACAGCCACAGTGCCGTCTGTCTGTGTGGGGCTTTCTCTGCCTTGTAGAACCTCTAGTGTCCTCAGCCCTGGACCACAAAGGCAGTAGTCCCTATGGTCCTTGTTTCAACTAAAAAATGCCCCCATAAATTTCCAGCATGCCCCTCTAAGACCTGCTCCCACGGAAGCACTGACATGGGCAGCAGAACCCAGCCCTGCAGTGAGGGGAGGCAGGGGCCAGCCTTTGCTGCTGTCCATGCCCAGCCATGATTCCTGAGCTCCATCCTCAGCACAGGCGTAGGGCCTTTGATGGACTCTCCAAGTTTCCCTTGTCAATCCCTGGACCGTGTGACCAAACCTGTGCAGAAGCAAAAAACCCACACCACAAACAAAAAGGGTCAGCCCTGTTCTGAGTGCCTAGGGGTTCAAGCAGACAGCTGGTTAGCTCTGCCTCTGACACATCAGCCTTGCACAGCCAGCAGCGTGGGCCCCAGGCCAGCTCAAAAGTACTGGAGAGTACCTCACATGTTGACCAAAACCTGTAAATTACCCATCAACCCTGTGTCCACGTGTTTTGGATTCTAAAGAGTTGCACTTGGATGACTGGGTTCTGAACCAAGAAACTTCCTCCTTCCCCAGTGGCCCCAGCGCTGCTCCCAGCACGTTGCACCTTTTCTCATTTCTCACTCACTTTGCTTAGTTCTGAACATCTTCACTCTTAGAGGCCCCTTGACTTCCAGAATGTGAATATACAAATGGGATGCGGTGCCCCTGCCCTGTTGCTGATCAAGCGACCCACTTTTGCTCCTCTCCTGGGGTGTTCCTCTGTGTAGGTCCCACAGAGAAGACCACAGCTGTGTGGGAAGGTTAGGTAAAGCTAAGGTTAGCCAAAGCTATGGGTTGCTGTGTACAACCAAAGCCAGCACCTTTGCAAACCAGGATTCATAACTAAATATGCTGGCCTTTCTAGCTTTATTCAAACCACTTCCCAACTAACATTAGTAAGTACACAGACAGAAATACCACATTCTGGCATAAACGTGGGTCTCCTTCCAAACACGAAACAAGCTGATGAACCACTGAGAGCCCCAATCTTTGACTGGCTCATGAACTCAGTGTTTAAAACTGTAACAGTAGGCTTTCGTGGGAACTACTGATACACATTTAAATCTTTTAAAAAGGGTAAGTAAGAAGAACTTATTCTAAAAATAACTCTGGGGATGTTTTCTGGGCTAGTACTGAAGCACATGGCCAGAGCTGGCTAGCTCAGTGCCCAAATCCCGTGTCTGCTCACAGCTATCGTCAACAGCGAGGAAATTTCTCGGGATCTGGTTTTCCGCATCTTTAGATGAGGCCGGGTGCGGCGATGCCTTTAATCCCAGCACTTTGGGAGGCTGAGGTGAGCAGATCAGTTGAGCTTGGGAGTTGGAGACCAACCACAGGCAACATGGAGAAACCCTGTCTCTACCAAAAGTGCAAAAATTTAGCTGGTCATGGTGGTGTGCTGGGACCTGTGGTCCCAGCTATTCAGGAGGCTGAGGTGGGAGGATCACTGGAGCCCCGGGAGGCAGAGGTAACAGTAAGCGAGATTGTGCCACTGCACTCCAGCCTGGGTGAAGAGCAAGACCTTGTCTCAAAAAATAAATAAATAAATAAGGCCAGGAATGATATGGACACACCCACCTCGGAGAGATGAGGACAGTGATTGGTGAGGGGCCAGGTGACATGACAACAGAAGGCACCAGAGCTGCCGGGAGCCTCTCAGGCTGGGAGGCACCTTGCGTACAGCAGCCCAGATGCTGCAGCGGGGCCACCCCAGTGTGCTGTGCTGGCCAGGGCCTTCCCAGATCTCTGCAGCAGGGAGGAAGGAGCAGCAGCGGGGTGTTTCTGGGCCAGCTCTGTTCTCCTGCAGCCCATCATCTGGATCTAAAGTGGCCAAACAGGTTTTCCAGGTGGCAGCTGAGCTCCTGCAGGGCCGGGAACACTTTGTTCCTAGCAGCGTCCCCGGAGGGCCCTGTTCACGAGCCAGGTTCAACGTGTGATGGGAGGCTGACAAGGAAGGCTATCCTTCATGTGTCCCCAAGCGTGACCCGGAGCACTCCAGAGCAGAAGAAAGTCACCCTCTGTTGGGCTAAATGGGGCTGTGCTTTTAGAGCAAAGGAAAGAGAGAAAGGTCAGAGGCTGTCTCCTCTGTGCCCTTCTCAAGAGGACCTGAGACCCCACCAGAGAGGAGGCCTAGACGGGCGACACGTCTCTAGCAGGGCCCCCAAGAATTACATTCTGGAGAAAAGAATGCCTTACCTAATTGTTTGCTTAATTGTCCATGGCAGTGGTTCCAAATCTGGGAAGGTATTTTTGATACTGATTATCAGACTCCAACCCAACTAGAATCTCCACAAGGGGAACCCAAGAGTTCGTGATTCTGATGTTACAGGTGTGCGGGACTAACGTTCAGGTGCTGTGACCCACACTCCCAAGATTTCTGGGGGTACCCACTCTCTGGTGTTGAGATGATAAAGCCTGAGGCATTTCTAAAAATATCAGTCAACTGGTTGAATTTCATCTCTGGCCACGACCACTAACATTCAACTGAGTCCTAGAGCAAAATTCGGAGATGATGCATTCTTCATTGTTTTCTTGCCAGAAACTGGCTTTGTATCCCAATGCCATCCGTTACCATTAGCTAGCTGTGTGCTCACCTGCTAGGGCCAGCCCTGCATTTGCCGGGGGCTTATACACCCTCCAGCCCAGGACTTCCATGCCTGGCCAGGCGCACTTACAGCCAATAAGCCATTTGCACTGGTAGACCCGGTTTAACTCAGCCCTCCTGGTTTCTGTGTTTCAGAATCAGAAATCAGCCAAATGTCACTCCCCCACCTGGATGGCCTGCTCTGGAGGAAGGGCTTTCAGGCCTGGGTGTCTGCAGCTCAGCTCCGCACGGAGGGTGCAAGGAAGAACCCAGTGGGTATATGAAGGACACCTTGTTTCTCTTTCTTACTGCTGGTTCTCAGCCTGTGTCAGAGGATTATCATAGCCCCTACTCCCTCTCCTTTCTAGGCCCCCACTCTCTCTCCTCTTCTTCAAGCTTCCATTCTTGAAAGCTGTTTTCATCTGCCTTCCTTCTTCAAGAAGAAAGGAGCTAATAGCAGTTGAATTTTACTGTGCCCCGTGCTTTCATTATATGCTATCTCTCAAAGCATCCTATTTCTCAAGCAGCCTTCTGTAATATTATCCTGATGAGAAAGTAAGGCCCAGAGAAGTGAAGGACTTTTTGCAAGGTCACACAGCTGGTGGCAGAGCAAGCATTCAGGCTCCAGTCTGCATATGGCAAAATTGGCCCTTGAGCCAAGCTCCTTGGAATTCAGGGGAATGCTCTTGTTTCAGAAATTGTCATCTCTACAGGGCCCGATGCCACGAGGTAGAAGAACAGCCCTGTGCCCATCAAGGCCCACATGCAGAGCCCAGGGCAGGGCACCCACACAGGAGAGCCATGGCACTCACAGAAGCTACCCCCACCAGCCCTGCAGAACCTGACAAAGCCTGGCCACTGCTGTTCCCCTCCAGTCCCACCCTGGGCAGCCAGTGGGATAGAACTTTCAGGGAGAAGGGGGTGCTGATGGGGACCCCTGGGACTTCCTCGAGGTGCCCAAATAGCCACCAGAAGTGCCAGGAGGGTGAGCCACAGCAGTTGCTGGTGACCAGCACAGAGACAGTGTGGATGCTGAAGCCCAGTTCTGGGGATTCTTGGGCCTGTTTTCTTTGTGTACCATCTGGGGGAGGTGGAGAGGTCAGTTCCTCTTAGACCCTTTCAAAAGTCTTCTGAAGAACCTGTCCACATATTGTTCCTCTTCCCATCCCCTCTTCCCAACACTCTAGGTGACACCTCAGATGGATGTTTGTGCTTGGACTTGTAGTCTTAGTCCAAGCAATGACCTCCCACTGGGCATCTCAAGCATCAACCGCAGCACTGAAAGTGTGTGCTTTGCTGCACGGGGGCAGATCCCCAGGGTCCTGCTGTCACTCCTTGGTCAGCTAACAAATGGTGTGGGAGCATGGAGCAGGAAGCAACTCTGGCAGCTTCCATCCAGAAACTGTGTAGTGAGCTCTGCAAGCAGAAGCAAGACAAAGGGGAGGGCCTGGCTGACCCAGTCACAATGCAGCCCAAGGGACACCTTGCTCAACTGCCTCGCACAGAACAGCAGCCACTGGGGCCCTTCCTCACAGCCTCGGCCACAGGCCAGGGCAACCATGGGCAGGGCGAGAATCGGCAGCCACCCAGCTGCCCTCCTACCTGTAAAATGAGAGAGAAAATGAGGCTGAAACTACAAGACACAGCACAGACGCCTGCCTGGTAGAGTACCCCGGGGTGGCTGCTAATCACTGCATGCTGACCTCCCCCACAACCATGCACCCTGGGCAGATGGAGAAACTGAGGCTGGCAGCAGCAATGGCATAGTTGATGACCGGATAGCACCCCCGAGGCTGGCGTACACGCCCTGGGAGCACTTGGCCCCTGAGGGTGGCTTCCAGATGGTCTCTTCGCACAGAGTCAGCTGCTTCTGTTTTCTTAGGGATCTTTAGCAAAGGAGACAGATGACCCGCTTGTGTTGTGCAATTTGTGTAGGCCTCCCTCTCTGGGGTCACTGTCTGCTGCCGTGGCCAAAACAGCATGTGCTGATTTGTAAATAAACAGTGAGGAGCCCCCTGAGCCCGCAGGAGATGATGATGGCGCTGGGGGCTGAATTTCACAACCTCGTCTCTTTTTGTTTTCAATTAGCTAGGGAGGTGGCTGCCTGCTGGAGGGCAGGAAGAGAGGAGGAGAGGCTGTTTTCCCTCTAGTTCTGGGGTTGCCCCAGGAAGAAGCCACTCCACAGACAGGCAAGGCGTCCCTCCACTGAGATCTTGCTCCTCCTGGGGTGCCCTCTGGATTGGTGGATCAGTGGATTACTCACTCCAGGCCCAGCCCAGCTGCACTTGGCAGGAGCGCAGCAAGAAGACTTGTCCTAGAGCCAGGCAGAAGGAGTTTCCTCTGTTGAATGCAAAGGGCATCTCTGCATTAGCAGGCTATTCAGACATGCAGATGCAATTTTAAGAGCGCTTTACTAATGACAAACATCGTGTTTAGCACAACAAAGGATAAACAGGGATTATGACAGGGAGAGGCCCTTATATCTCAGTGTTCCACCCAGCGAGCAGGGAAAGACCCAGCCCCGACTGGAGGCGGCAGCCACTGAGTCCTATCGCAGGGCTGGTGGGGAAGAGAAAAGAGAATGGCCGGAAAGGAAGATGACTTCTTTCCACGCTATGGGCCAGCTCCCCTAGAGGTGGCCTGTCTTTGCACGCTCACACTGAACAGAACGCTGCACAAGTCTTCTGCCTGTCACATGTCCACCTGGCATGTATCCCCTAGTCCCCGCTATCTGTGGAATGCTGTATGCAAAGCTCCCTGGCATGCACCAGGGAGAGGAGCATTTGGTGGCCATACCAGAGTGGCAGATGCTCGCAGAAGACAAAAGGCATGCAGGCTCTGTTCTCCATGAAGGCCTGGACAAAGCTGCCCAGGGAGGGCTCAGCCGGTGAGAAACCAGCCAGCCTCCTGCAGGATCCTCCGCTTCCTGCTTTCTGCCCCCTCCCCTGGTACGTCGGCAGAGCATGGCCCCCCTTACTGAAGGAGAAAAGTATCACCTCCTAGAAGTCTCTTATTGCAAATTCAAATTAACTGTGTACTTTGATTCCCAAATTTCATCACTAAACACTACAAAAAGCTTTAAGAAAACAATACAGAGAGAGCTCTAATCCAGCCAAAATTGTCCTTCTGGAGAGGACAAGGCTTTGCTGAGACACGACGCTTCCTAAGTGATATCCCATCATTTTTGGATGATTCGACTGAATAAGTAGGCCAGGCGTGGTGGCTCCCGCCTGTCATCCCAGCACTTTGGGAGGCCAAGGCAGGCAGATCACGATGTCAAGAGATCAAGGCCATCCTGGCCAACATGATAAAACCACGTCTCTACTAAAAAAAAAAATAAAAAAAATACAAAAATACAAAAATTAGCTAGGTGTGGTGGTGCACGCCTGCAGTCCCAGCTATTTTGGAGGCTGAGGCAGGAGAATTACTTGAACCCGGGAGGAGGAGGTTACAGTGAGCCGAGGTCGCGCCACTGCACTCCAGCCTGGCGACAGAACGAGACTCTGTCTCAAAAAAAAAAAAAAAAGAAAAAAGCAACGGGGTTTTTCTACAACCCTGGTGGACATGTGACAGGGTTGTCTATCAAATACATGACAGAATCTGGGGGCCACACGTGTCTTGGTACAAGAGGAGCAAGTATGCAGAGCATTCTAGTAATGGCGCCTTCAGCTTCTTGTTCTTGAGGTTTCAGTTCTCCCATCCCGACGTCACTCTCGGGCTCCCCCTCTCCCTCTGGAGGTCACCCAGCTTTCTCCTCTCCGTGTCTGGTACCTCAAGAGCATGGGAGGCCCAGAGGGCAGAGAAAGGAAAGAGACTGCACCCCATACCCTCCCTGCCCTGCTGAGGAGCACAGAAGGTTTGAAAGAGGTGGTAAGATGAGGGCACTGATGCCAACAGGACTCTGAATTTGACCAGAAGGACCTCAAGGAGGCCTAGGGGCGTGCTGAGGACCGAGTCTTTTAGCACAAGGAGAGACAGCAGCCCTGAGTATGGCTGTGAGGAGCTCCTGTTCTCAGGAAGTGGCCAGTCCCATGTGGGTGGCAGGCCGGAGTTGCCCAGTCTGGGCAGACAGACCCCTTGCCCACCAGCCTCATGTGGCCTCAGAGGTCTTTTCCAGTATTAGGGAACCACATAGCATGAGGCCAAAGCTTCCCTGCTGCATTTTCACAGCGGAATTCTACATGGAGCCGCCTGGGGATGTGGTGCCAAGGGGTGCGCGGCCTGCAGGGTAAGCAGTGGCCCCTTCCTTGTCAGATATTGGAGAAGTGGAAACAGCTAAGAAAAGGAACCAAAGCCTTTCAGTGCCATGGCCTGAAGGGAAGAGACACTTATGGGGATGACATGGATGGAGGCAGCAATGCCAGCAAGGTCCACTGGCTCCTGGGCCATGTAGCCTTGGGTCAGGGCACTGTAGAAGGTGCCTGAGCTTCCCCTAGAAAGAAGTGGCTCTGCATCTGTTCTCACTACAAAGCCACCTTTCCTGCTCCTTGGCTTCCCTCCCCCCCACCATGATGCCTCTGAATTAGACCCACTGGCCCCAGGCTTGCCTCCCCATCCCCCCGCCCCCCACTTCAGGGTCGCAGACTAAGGAGGTCCGAGTCAGCCCTTCACCTTGCACGGCCCGGCTGCCGTGAGGGGAGAGGGGCAGGGATGGGTTCATGTGAACATCCTGGTGTAAAGGTCACAGCAGAAGCAGACACCTGGAGGTGCGTCTGCAGACGCGAGGAGCAGGAGTTGCAAGTAAGAACACTCATTCCGTCAGCCGGGTGTGTTGGCTCACACCTGTAATCCAAGCACTTTGGAGGCCAAGGCGGGTGGATCACCTGAGTTTGGGAGTTCAAGACCAGCCTGACCAACATGGTGAAACCCCCGTCTTCAAAAAAAAATTTAAAAAAAAAAAAAGAATGCACATTCCTTCCTTCTTCGTTCACCTGTCCACCTACTGGGTTTCCCCCACATTCCAGGACACTCCCCTGCCTGCCTCCTCCACATCTCAGCGTCCATGAGGGTCTCAGTAAGGAGCTCAGCAGGCACAGCCTGGCCCAGGACTCACTGGAGCTCCAGACCACCCTCGTCTCTCCTAGGCCAGCCACAGGCTCTGGGCACAAGACATAACACCCCCATCTCCATGTCCTCACTGTACACTTGAGGTGCTACAGTCACATGACCCTGCTGGCAGGCTGCCATGAGGATCAAATCAGAAGCATCAGTGCCGCCCTCTGTGATGTCAGCACATGATGGAACCTGGCCACCTCGAGCCCTCCCTGAACCCAGCATGCACTCAGCCTCACCACCCTCACCACCCACACCCAACATGGGACTCAGAATTCTGTGTTTTTCTTCAAGAAAATATGAGCACAAGCCCCACAAGCCTGGATCCTCTCACCCACACTCCTGAAGCAACAGGATCACAGAGGGGAGCTGGTGTTTATTAACCACTAACAGTATGCTGAAGTCTCTTCTTCTCAAGGCTGCCTAGTGGAATCTCTTTCTGCACAGAGCAGGCATCTCGAGAGGGGGTGGGAGCACATCTCACACGTGGAGCGTCTGATGCAAAAGCTACCGCCAGCTGCCCACACCCTGTGCCACGCCTCCCAAGGTGGATGGAGAGTGCCCAACATGCCCGCCAGCCACACCCTGTGCCACGCCTCCCAAGGTGGATGGAGAGTGCCCAACATGCCTGCCAGCCACACCCTGTGCCACACCTCCCAAGGTGGATGGAGAGTGCCCAACTTGCCAAGAAGACAAACCGAGCCAAGAGCCTCACACTACCTGGGCAGCAGGACAGACGTGTGATGCTCCCGCTGGAGATCAGAGGTTCTCCTGGGCGTGGAATTTGTAAGATGGAGCAAACACTTCTGCAAAGTCGTCGGTTCCGAAAGGGCCTTGATAATCTTTTAGGCATTCCAAAGAAGGAAAATCTTCCAAGTTACTTTTCAGCATGTGGCATTTTATTACTAATTGATCATACAATTTTTGTCATCTTTTTTATTGTAAAATCGCGAACTATTTAATTCTTTTTGAATGTGCCATCGGGGTCAGGCCCACGTTGAGAACAGAGGACACAGGCGCAGGGTTAACAGAAGAGGGACTCACGAAGGGATGTGTCTGCAAGGGCAGTGCCGCAGGAATGGTCTGAGGGGCAGGGGTGAGGGGTAAGGGAGAGGAAGATGCTGTTGCTAAGCGCCCGCCTCTAGGGGCACGGAGCTGGCAGAGAGGCCACAGAGCAATGCGGAGGAGCCTGGCAGAGAAGCAAGCACGCAGGCTCAGCAGAGCCTCCTCGGCGGGGACGGCGGGTTCTCCCTTCTCCGGGCACACTGCACTCATCTCAGGGCCTATCACTATACAGATGAAGGGTGCCTGCAAAGCCTTCTGCTCCTGCTCCCATGGAGAAGTGGTGCCAGTTCCCAGCCCCATGAACCTGGTCTAGCCCCACTGACTTTTCCAGGGGATGTACCAGGAGAGACGCACATTGGAGGCTCACAGAAGCCCGGCAGCTTCCACCTCCTCTCTTGCAACCTTCTCCCTCTGGAAGAAAGTTCACAGACCCCAAGACAATCAAAATAGAGACATCTGTGGTGCTCTGGTCGATGGCCCCTGCCAAGCTCAGCCTCTGGCCACCCCCGTAAAGGCCCCAGCATGGGAGTGAAGCTGTCTTGGACTTCCCAGGAAAACCCACCTGCCAGATGTGGTATCACAAGTAACCTCCATCGGCTCTGTGGGGCAGGGACTGACTAACTATTCAAATCCCTGACCCACACAATCAGGTGATACAATAAAATGATGGTAGTTCTCAGTGTCTACATGGTGGGGGGGTGCGGGTCGTATGTGTGAAGCAACATCACCAGGACCTGAGTCTCTATTTCACTTCCAGTCCCCTCTGTGAGCTCTCCACGTCTCCAGCAGCACTAAGCTGTTACAGCAGTGACACGGCACAGGCAAGGGCTCTCCTGCATCCAGCCTTGTCAACACACTGATGTGCAAATGCACTTTCACATACACCTCAATACATGCAGGACTCATGCTCAGCCTAATGTGCTTGGGCAAAGAGGCATTATTAGCAAAGATGGGCATTTCATTGATTTTTTTTTTATTTCAATAAATACTTACTGAGGCTTTAATAGATCCCAGGTACCATTTCTGGGATTCTGGTGATGGAAAACTGCTTTCCACTCGAGGAGATCCTCTGTCTTCATTATAGGAACTGCACGTCTTCATTATTGGAACCAAACTCTTGCTCAGCTTGGTCCCAAGAGTGTGAGATTCTGACAGCAGAAACGCATCATCAGCCCCACGGGCGGTGGAGCCAGTGATGGATACTCTACCACACTGGTCCTAGCGGAAATAAAGAGAACCGGCCCTGCTTCTGCTTGCGTCACCAACTGGGGACACCTGAGCCAGCCTCAGTGTTTTTAGGTGGAAGCAGGCCTAGCATCACCAGTGTGGGCTTCTCCCAGGGGCTGGAGGACCACATGGAGAATGTGCATGATCACACTCAGTGCGCCACATGCTGTGAGCAAAACCAGCTCCTCACAGCCACGCTTGTTAGAACTTATAGCATCAATCACATACAAAATCCCAAGAGGGAGTCCCAGAATGCTCTGTCCTCAAGCAGCGCATGCGCTCCCCACCACTTCACAGGGCCCAGTGGCCCACAGGGTGTGCCTTGGAATGCTGTGCTGCACGGATGGGGCATCACTCACCTTCTCTGTGCTTCTGTGTCCTCATCCTCTGTATTAATTTGTTCTCACACTGCTATAAAGAAACACCTGAGACTGGATAATTGATAGAGAAGACGTTGAATTTGTTCATGGTTCCACAGGCTGCACAGGAAGCATGGGGAGGCCTCAGGAAGCTTTCAGTCAAGGCAGGAGGGGAGCGAGCAGGAGGAAGAAAGGGTGGGGGCAGGTGTTACACAGTTTAAATCAACTAGATCTTGTGAGAACTCACTATCATAAGAACAACACCAAGACGGAAATCCATCCCCCGTGATTCAGTCGCCTCCTACCAGGTCCCACCTTCAACACTGGGGATTACAACACAACATGAGGTTTGAGTGGAGAGACGGATCCAAACCATGTCATCCTACAAACAAAAGAGCTGAACTAGAAGCCCCGACGGAGCCGTTGACCCTGGTGCCGCCATCTGTGATGGTCACTGTGGACATGGTCAGTGTTATCCCTCAAGCTACAGGCGGGCGCCTTCGGAAGTGTCTCATCACTGCCCCGGCAGCACGCACGGTCTGCAGTGCTCACCGCACAGGTGGTTCTCCTCAAGCGCTGGGAAGGATTCTGACGCTGTGTTCAGACACAGCCTGTGGTGAGTTCATAGTGGCTGCCCAAGAGGAAGGAAGTGGTGGCAACTTACATATTGATGCTTTGCTAACCCAGGTTTCTAGGAAGTCCAGTGGGGGAGAGGACTGCCTGTCATGCAGATGGACTGACAGAGAAGTGACAGCTAAGCTCTCCTCCTCAGAGGCGGGGCCTGCACCCCACCGCTAGCCAGCCTCTGAGGCTGAAAAGCAGCTGGGCCTCCTCAGTCACTCCATGCTGAGAAGACAAAAGGCCAAGGTGACCCAGCCTGTGACCGGACCTGAGCTCTGACCAGATCAGAGTGTGTGCTTCTACCCAGCAGCCAGCACTCCGGGCGACTCCACGCTCTCAGGGCCTGGAAATCAAAACCTCTTGCTGAAGGCAGTGGAGGGGTAGCAGCACTTTCACTCCAGGGGCCTAGGGAAAGCATCCAGCGGTGTGTGTGCCCATACACGCAGGGCCTGCCCGGCCCTGCGGGAGATCCCAGTCCCAATATGTCTTCACAGCCGTCACTGCCTCTGAGGGGTGCCAGGGGCCTTGTGCACAGCAGGGTAGTTCTAGGAGCAACATTTTTGCAGGGCTGGGTGAGGCTTTGGAATTTGAAGAACAAAATGCATGCTTTAAAAAAGAAGTTTCCAGCAAGCTGGGCAGGCTTCCAGCCGTGGACCATCCTGGTTGCAGCTCTGCAGCTGAAAGGACACACAGGGTGGCACAAGCCTGAGCTCCCGCAGCAGTGCCTGGGGTGACTGGCTACTTACTCATGCTGCCAAGTCCTGCCTGACCTATGCAAGGACAGCCCCTGTCCTCCTTGCCTTCCAAGACCGTCTGTTTCACAGGTTTATTCTCATCAAGGCCCTGCCACCTGGGGCCGAGGGCAGGAGGACTGGGGCTCTGGCCTCCAGGAGCTCAAGGTTTCATCGACAATCAACAGTGAGCTGGCACGCCAGAGTCTCAGACCAAGTTCGGCGTGCGCAGGCTCTGCCAGATTGTGAGGCAGCAGGGAGGAAGGTCCAGTCACTTGGCAGGTCAGGGGATGCTGCAGAGGGTGTGGATTAAACTGGGCTGTCAAGGAAACAGGTATTTGCCAGACTGGGAGCTGGAGGAAGAGTTCTACACAGAAGAAATGGCCCCTGCAAAGCCATGGCTCTATGAGGTGTCGGGCTACGGGAAGCACGGGCAGCTCCGCAGTCTGGAGCAAGAGTCCTTGGGTAGGAGGAAGCTGGAAGGTCACTGGCAACAAGGCCTAGGCTGGGAGGAGGGGATCCGCTGGGTCACCCATATGGCCAGAGTGGAGGGGACCTGTCACGATGGGAGTAGAGGAGAAGCAGAAGTGCCTGGGATCTGTCAGTGAGGGGACGAGAAAGGGGCAGATGTCCAGAGAGGGAAGGTCTGCGGGCATCGGCAGGGGGCTAACCAGTGGAACACAGACCACAGCGGCGGGCAGGAGACAGAGGCAGGGAGCCGGCTCTGGGGCTCCTGGGGAGGGCTCACCTGCTAGGCTGGAAGAAGGGTAATGTGGCAGGAGGGGGCCAGGGAGGATTCTGGAAGGAGCAGTTGCAGCAGAAGGATGGAAATTAGGGTCAGGGCCTCTGCTGAAGCCCAGGAAGGAGCTGTGAGAAAGGAGTGGGCATCGCAGCCAGTGGCCGCATGGGGCAAGGCAAGGGGAGCAGGAAACATGGCCCTGGGATGTGGCTCCATCAAGGCCAGCAGGTCCCATCAACAAGGGATTCAGCAGGGTGAAAAGAACCGCCCCGAAAACCCCACACCCTCACAATGCACATGAAAGCAGATGCCAGTTGGGTTAAATATACCAATATGTTTTAAAAATTGTCAGCTTACCAGCCTGACCAGCATGGTGAAACCCCGTCTCCACTAAAAATACAAAAATTACCCAGGCATGGTGGTGCGTGCCTGTAATCCCAGCTACTCGAGAGACTGAGGCAGGAGAATCACTTGAACCTGGAAGACAGAGGTTGCGGTGAGCCAAGATCACACACTGCACTCCAGCCTCGGCAACACAGCAAGACTCCATCTCAAAAAAAAAAAAAAAAAAAAAAAAAACCAACCAAGCGAAAAACTATCAACTTAATAGAAACATATGGAAGGAGATGTCACAACCTTGGCACAGGACAACTGCCCTAAATAAAACATGAAAATCCAGAAGCTCTCAGAATATTGCTACCCAGAAGCACATTAAACCGAAATGTGTGGAGGGTGAAAGAGAACACAGAGTTTTAAAACAAACAGTAAACTGGGAGGAAATATTTAAGTCCTCCATGACAAAAACTAAGGGTTATGGTCCATAACACATCAAAAGTCTTTAAAAATCAGTTAAAAAAAAAAAAAGACAAATCAATAAAAACACTGGCACAAACCAATAAAAACATTGGCAAAGCAAAACTTTGTCAAACATTACCAAACTTTGCAAAACAAAGACAAACTTTGGTGACAGCAAGCATTTCCCAACCTCCCTGACAGGTGACAGACAGACCCACCGGTCTGGCCAAGGGGACAGGGCATCAGCTGCAGCCCAAGCACATTGGCTCCTGTGCCCCTCCCTTCTCTGCTGCAGCTGCCCGGAGTCCAAGGGCAGGGCTTTAGGAAGAAGACACAGTAAGCAAGAAAACACAACTTGATCGTGTTATCTCCTTCGATGGTGGAGCCTGTCTACTGTAAGAGTTAGCATTAATTTGGGTTGAATTAAGTTGGATTAAATGTATGAGGATTAAATTTAAAGCAACTTTGAACTGCTGTACTACTTTTGACCCATCCTTAATATTTTCAAAATATTACTAACATCCAGCATTGGAGAAGGC
The DNA here is from genome assembly GCA_036589455.1 of Ateles fusciceps. Taxonomy (NCBI): domain Eukaryota; kingdom Metazoa; phylum Chordata; class Mammalia; order Primates; family Atelidae; genus Ateles; species Ateles fusciceps. The sequence continues at coordinate 3,433,254 of JAZHEH010001180.1, read as the reverse complement.
GTGAGAAAACAGGCATTCCAATAGTCTATTGCTGGAAGTATAAATTAGTATGGTCTTGTTGGAGAATAGCTTGGCAACAACTATAGAAAATTTAAAATACATACTTAGCAATTCTAAGAATCTATTCTACAAACATAGTGCTAGTGATGTAAATATATAGCTATATATTTCTACTGATTGCTCTATATATTTATATGTATCTCATTGCAGCACTGTTTGTATAAGCAATAAGAAGTTCAAACAACTTAAATAGCCACCCAAAAGGCATGAAGTTAATAAAAGAGGACTCATTCTAAGGAATATGATGGAACTGACAAAATCCATGAAAAAAATCTCTATGTGTTAACATGGAGGACATCCATAATTTATCACATGAAAAACCAAATACTGATTGAGCATCCTAAATCTGAAAATCCAAAGTGCTCCAAAATCCAAAACTTTTTGAGTGCCAACATGATACTCAAAGGAAATGCTCATTGGAGAATTTTGGATTTGGGATTTTCAGATTAGGAATGCTCAACCAGTGAGTATAATGTCAATATTCCAAAATCCAAAAGAATTCAAAATCTGAAACACTTCTGGTCCTAAGCATTTCAGATAAGGGATACACAACCTGTAGCAGGATATTTATATTATTCAAAACACGGGTTTTTTTAATTTTATTTGTTTATTTTTGAGATGGAGTCTCACTCTGTGGCCGGGGCTGGAGTGCAGTGGCGCCATCTTGGCTAGCTGCAACCTCCACCTCCCAGGTTCAAGTGATTCTCCTGCCTTAGCCTCCCAAGTAGCTGGGATTACAGGCACGCATCACTATGCCCAGCTAATTTTTGTATTTTTCATACAGATAGGGTTTCATCATGTTGGCCAGGATGGTCTCAATCTCTTGACCTCGTGATCTGTCCGCCTCAGCTTCCCAAAGTGTTGGGATTACAGGTGTGAGCCACCGCGCCCAGCCTAAAATATGGGTTTTACTTAAAACACACTATATGACTATAAGATTGTTTATATGCAGTTATTTTCTATGTTTACATGAACCCCCCCACACACACACCTCCACAGATACACACACATAATTTAAAAATACCTTGAAGGATAGATTAGAACACCTGAGAGAGAATGATCCAGTAAGATAGGTATAAATTGGGACTTTCTCTTTGATTAAATTTTCCTGCATTATATTTCTTTTGTAATACAAAAGAAGAAGAAGGTAGTTGATAAAATGGAATAAGACAGTGCATGTAAAAAATGGGTGTGAGAAGAGAAATAGCAAGTGGCCTCAGGTACCTGTGGACCTTCGAGATAACTCCAAAATCTCACCATATGTATGCATACATGCATTTTTCTTTTCTAGAAGATGTTCTGTCACTTTTATCAATTCTTAAGAGTGATCCATAGGTCAAAATACAGTTAGAAGCACTGATGCATACTATGTTTTCAAGAAGTCTGACCATAAGGAAAACACACATGGAAGCCACTTGAAGGGAAAAGCATGTCAGGAACGTCCCTGTAAACTTGGGATAAACACTGCACCGGATGACGCTGCAGATCTTTCAGAATCTTCTGAAAGATTCTGTACTAAACGAAGGAAAATGTGGGCACTTTCATAGGCAATGAGTCAAGCTTTCCAGCAGCAAATTTACCCATTGAGCTTTGCATCTTACTAAAAGTTCGGCTGAGTATGAAATTCTAGGATGCAAATCATTTCCCCCTCAGGGTGTGGAAGGCATCCTTCCACTGGTGCTTCCCATGGCTGCTGTGCAGGAATCGTGGTCAAGTTCATCTTAAATCCTTTGCATATGACCTGTTCTCTCTCACTCTGTCTCTCTCTCTCTCTCTCTCTCTCTCTCTCCCTCCCTCCCTGCCTCTTCCAGCCCCCTCAACATGCCTTTGGTATCTTCTCTTTATCCCTGATATCCTGAGTTTCATGATGATGTGCATTGATGTGGATTTTTTTGTCCACCATTGTGCTAAGCACTTGATGGTTCTTCCAGCATAAAACCTCCCCTCCTTCCATTTTGGTAAATGTCTGTGATAATTTCCTCTCTCTCTGTTTTCTATTTCTGGAACTCTTCTTTTGTCAGATGTATCTTCTTGATTAATCTTGAATTTTCTTCTTGTATATCTCTTTGTTTTTCTGTTCTATTTTCTGAAAGATTTCCCAAACTCCTATTGAGATTTTTTACTTCTGCCACATATTTTTCTTTTCTAAGAGTTCTTTTACATACCCCAAAAGATCTCTTTTTAACGTCTCACTATTGGCTATTTCTTTGTTTTTTGCATTTTCTTTGCCTTGTCTTTGTTTTCTAATGCATTGTACTTCTTTCTCTGAGTTTCTTTTTTCTGTTTGTTGCTGTTTCATTTGTTTGTTTATGTCTTCCCAATAGAGGCTTTCCCCAGTTGCTCAGGTGTCTAAGGCCTTCTCTTTCACTTATTAAGGCCCCATTTGGCTAACTGGAAGCTCAGTGCGGGTGAATGGAGATTGTCATAGGGTCACCTCACTGAAGGTTTATCAGGTGGGAACCTGGTGGTCTTATGTCAATTAATAGGTCTCTTTTCTTTGGTTTCTCAGTTTCACCAAAGAAGAATTATTTGACATTCCAGCCAATTGGCATAATCCTGGTGGCAACATTCCCAAAACTGAGTGGAGAAACAGGGCTGAGTGGAGGAGTCTGACTATTCAGAAAGTAGGTTTTCACTTAATTCACCTACTCTCCATCTGGGTTCTGTGTCTTCAACTCTAACTGGAATCTCCAAGTTCAGAGCCTCTCCTGCCTTCTGCAGGGTGGCTGTGCCACACCCTGGCCTTTGGTGCTTCTGATTGCAAGTCTCCTAGGGTTCTGTGTGACCATTGTTGCAGTTGTAAAACGTGGTTCCACAGTTCTCTGATGCTTTCCTGTTGAAAGGTAGGGGTCTACGGACTCTTCAATCTGGCAGGCTTACGATGGCTTCAAACAACAGATTATGGTTAAAAGAAGGTCAATGTGACATCTGCAGCAGCTGTCACCTAGTGACTTGGAATGTTCCCTCTGTGCACTCAGCCACCATGCTGTGAGGAAGCCCCCACCACATGAAGAGGCCACATGGAGGTGCTCTGTTGACAGCTCCAGCTGAGTCCAGCCTTCCAGTCTTCCCAGCAGGGGCTCCTAATACAGTGGATCAGACATAAGGTCTACCTGCTTTGCCATGACTGAATTTCTGACCCACCAAATCTGTGAGGAAGACAAAATGATCTTTATGTATTCTCATTTGGGTTAGTTTGTTGTGCACCAACAGTAACTGGAACAATCATAAATTTTCTTCTGTTATGCCATTACCCTCCCCCTCCCCCCCCCCCCCCACACACACTTGCTGGTACATAGGTTTTAGTTAATACCTATGTATTAACTAAACACATAGGTATTAACTAAGCTAAGCCATGTACTTTCCATTGTTCAAAACTGTGTTGACATGTCTGATCTGCTGGTAACCACATCCCTTTGGATTTCTATCTTTTCCTATTCATTTACTATAATTTTGTGATGATTCAGAGGGACTGCAGAAAAAGACACATGATCAATCTGCCCATTTTAACTAGAAATTGCAGCAAACTTTTCCTTCGTGTTTCTAAATGAATAAACCCAGAGCCAAATTAAAATCACTTCAGGTAAACTGAGGCAGTAACTTGGGAAACAGGTGTGCCCCAGGGTCGTCCTCAGCCATAGCAAAATCTGTACAGTCATTCTGAGCCAGTCACCTTTCATTGCTTTGTGTACATGTAAAATATCAAGAAGAAAGGGGGAAGCTTCCTGCATTGATCTCCACGGTGCTTGGAGCGCACCACTAATTTAAAATAAAAGCTTGATCCAAAATGAGGCAAGAAAGCTCCCCTAAAGAAAAAATATCTCTCAGTGGAAAGTAGCTGAATATCCTGTGAGTTGGGGCTGGGTCTTACTGTGGGGGAGGGGTGGCTGCAGCCCTGCAGAGACAGAGGCTCAACATTGGAAACAGGGAGTTCAGGTCCCCTCGGCCATTGGAGCCGTCACAGTGTGACCCCCACTGCCCCACTGGAGTGACCGTGTGTGACATTGACAGTGACTTAACCACCAATGGTAAATCTGGTCACTGACTTTAATTGTGAGTTCCAGCTGGGAACAGGTAGAGTCTGGGGTTTCATACTACTTAGCTCGGTAACTTTACACTTAAAAACATCATTCCAAGGTCACAGGCTGCATCCATAAACCTGGCAGCCCTATCAGATACTGCTCTGTTGTGTGTGAGTCAGCAAGACCTGTCACAACTCCTGAAAAACAACTCCAAACACACGCCGCCCCGCCACCCCCATAGTTCCACGAACCTGAAGAGAGAAAGCACAAGCATGGTCATTTTCGGTACACTCAGTGGTACCCAGAGCAGAGAATTGCTACAAATCCCTAAATGACTGGCTCGAGCACCATTTGGTTTTATAAAAAGCAAGAGACTGAACAAAAACCCCAGCCGGGAACTTAGGCTCCCAGGCTCTAGGTTGCTGCGGCCACTCCCATGCTGTGTACCTTCCCTGGGGCAGGCTGCCCTCTCTGGGCCTTCCAGGCCTAGACTAGCTCTTGTTGACCTGGGGTGAAACCACCCCACCTGTCCTGTCTGGCCCTTTCTCTGTGACTAAGGGCTTCTCCCGGGAGCCAGTGCCTGGGGACTACTGGCTGCCCTGCAGGAGGGGGGCCCATCCTCCACCACAGAGTGTCCTTCCCACAAATACGCACCGTGCACTATCGGAAGGTCAGGGATCCCATCCCCCCAGTGCCGCGCTCTGACAGTGCAGTTAGTGCAGAATGGAGACATGAGTGGGTGACCCTAAGGGGCCTCACAGCTCTGAGATCACCCAGTGTTTCACTGTGAATATTTCTAATATCTAGAAAAGTGGAAAGAATTGCATCCTGAGCCCCACGGCCTGCACGCACCATGAACATTTTGCCATACCTGCTTTCTCTCAAATCTGTCCACCCACTCGTCAGTCCATCGTGCTTTGTACCTACTTCAAAGACAGGGACGGGCATCTGTATCTTTGCCCTAAGCACATGGGTGTCAGTGTCATTAACTCAGCTCCACGTCTCTTTGATTTTTTTGGTAACATGTGGGTAATACAGCAGGCACATGTACTCCATTCCTAGACAGAGAAGGGAAACATCCGGCCAGACTCATTTTGGAAGGAGTGATTAGCTCACCATACAAAGAACGTTGTTAAAAGATTGCTTCAAGGAGATGCTCTGGGCACAGGGTCCCACACAGCAGAGAAGGTAGTCCCCAGTGCTGACTCTCCCAAAACCGACCCTCCAGCTCTCCCCCAGCCCCACTCCTCCACCCAGACAGAGTTTCACACCAGCGACTGCACTCACAAAGATGCAGTGTGAGGGACCATAAACTTGGAACCACAATCCACAGCACAGACAAGGAAGGTCCAGCCACGGAAAGTGGGGGGTCCCAGGTGCTTGTACTAGGAAACCTCACCCAGTGAGAGTTCAGTTCCCAACCCTGTATTCACACAGCGCGGTCCATCCTGCTCTGACCTCACACCCAAGCTCTGCCTTGGTGCGTCCCCAACTGGACATCTTCTCAGACACAGAGATATGACAGGTCACTTCCCTGTGACTGGAATTGAGCCTCCCGGTTTCTCTCACATGTGGGAACAGTTTGCTCCCTTTTTCCAAACAGCCAGCCTTGCTCTCCGTCTCACCATAGCCCATGAAAGCAGACACTGAGCTGGAGGCTGCCCAGAGCCCTGAACTTGGTGCTTCCTTTCTTAGAGGAAACCCCAAAGCCCCATCCCTGCATCCACTCCCGAGTTTCACAGCCTGCAACAGCAGCGGTGGTCCCGGGCTGGTATCACAAACGCAGAGTCACACATTCCCAAGAAAAAGGTATTTGCCAGACCACCTCCTTACACAAGAGGCAGCTGAGCTTCCCGAAGCTGAGTCACTCAGGAACAGAAAATGCTGTGGTGCATGTGGCTCTGCCTGACCGTGTTGTCCCCAAGCACAGGCAGAAGGAGGCCTAGGTGGGGACACTTGGCTGGGTCTGGGGTGGGCGGCCCTTTCCTGAGTCCCCCTCTCCTCCTGACTTCCTCTGTTTCTTCATTCTCTTATCTGAGAACTGCCCACCTGACCTTTATACCCTTAATGACAGAGAGAAGCCTGGGCCTCCCAGCAGGATGGGGCTTTAACAAAGGAGATGATCCCGGGTCAGAGCCACCAAGCCGGGCCTCAGCCCACCCTCCCTGTGCTCGGCTGCTGTGGAGTCAGGGAGTTACCAACTGTGAAGGGTTTGGAGGAGGGAACCCCATCTCTCAACTGGAGGAGAATTACAGAATTCAGGCTACGTTTTAAAGCCATGACCCACCACATTCGTCCCTGAAATCAGTCCATGTGGGTGCCCACCCCCTTGACGTCTCAGGACCTCTGCTCTGAAGCATCTTGCCTGGAGCGGTGAGGTTTTGCATTTTTGCTCAGTTTAACTCAGGTTTTATGACTCCCATATCTTGGGAGGAGACAGGGAGGAGGAAAAGTTGGGGCGAGGTAACCTCTCCAACATCATCACCACTACCCCTGCCTCCCAAAGCTTCAGAAAAACAAGTCTATCCACCAGAAAGGAAAAGCATTCTCCCACAGGCAAATCAGCCCCACAAATGCGGAAGGCACTAATAAACATGATCATAAACTTGGAATCCACAATCCACAACATGTCAAAGGATTTGGAAGAAAACCTTAACTCTTATGAGCTACATTAAATTCTAATCTCCTAGACATTCAGAATGAAAATGCAGCTTGCTACAGTTGGGCTCCCGCTGTGTCCTTTGCAGACTCAACATCCATGACATGGTGTTTGTGCAATAAAAACTTTAAGTCAAAGCCTGTACACAGAACAGATAGAAAGACACGTCCAAGATTGTTCTGGTAGCTCAAAATAAATTCACACACATGTGTCTGGATTCCATCTTTAGAGGATTTTAGCCCCATTTTTCAAAGAGCCCCCTAATCTACTCATGAAAATTGGGTGTTTGTAGTCACCAAATCTAGTAAAATCCATCTAAGATTAGGCAGGTACAAATATGCTGACCACAGCACATAGCCAGGTCTACAACAAAGGAAAATGTAATAACACACGGAAATAATTGAGCCTATCAACATCTCCATTGAAAACTCCCCCTTTGACATGAAGATTCATAATAAAGTCATTTAAGGAGTCCACCATCTACTTGGTATGTTCAAATATCAAACACCCCAGCCTCTAAAACCATATTCTGGTCCTGGTGTACCATACGACATTCTGCATGTTTCTCCTCGTAGATTTTTTCAATAAAGCATAGTGGTTGTCAGCTGTCAATGAAAGTCAACTGTGACATGTGCGGAGCTGAACATGGAGGATGTTCATGGGCTGTCTGATTCTGAGCAGGTTCATGCAGCCTGGAGGTGAACGTGCTTGGAGTTGCATTTTTTATGCATAGGGGAGGGACAATTTAATACTCTTTTGGAAATACACAAAATATTCAATAACATGAGATATGGTTTGACTATGTACCCTCGCAAATCTCATCTTGAATTGTAACTCTAATAATTCCCAAGTGTCGTGAGAGGGACATTGAATCACGGGAGGTAACTGAATCATGGAGGCGGGTCTTTCCCATGCTTTTCTTGTGATCGTGAATAAGCCTCATGATATCTGATGGTTTTATTAAGGGGAGTTCCCCCTGCACATGCTGTCTTGCCCGCTGCCATGCAGGACGTGACTTTGCTCCTCCTTCACCTTCCACCATAATCATGAAGCCTCCCCAGCCATGTGAAACTATGAGTCAATTAAACCACTTTCCTTTATAAATTACTTAGTCTTGGGTATGTCTTTATCAGCAGTGTGAGAACAGACTAAAAATACACTATGCTTGTGTTCACTTCAAGTTTGCAAATTTAATACTAATGTGGAAATTCATTTTGACCTAGGCTCTTTTCTGGTGTGATCTGATTTTTGTCTGCAGTTCTGAGCAATTGGAGTTTCCAAGAACACAGTCAACTAAAGAACATCATTATATAAAACTCTCTGACTCAGTTATTCTTTTCCTACTAAAGATGATTATTTATTAAAACAATTAAGCATAACTGTTAAGGTGATGCCACTTCGACCATCTGATGCAGCTACAGGACAGGTTTAAAGAAAGGTAAATACAAGAAAAACAAGTCCTTTTCCCTTGGTCCCTCCAGGGCAGTGCTGGCATCAATAACTCTTGATGACTTTATTCTCCTGTAAACCAGTAAGAAGATGCCAAGAGCCAGAAAGTCCCCATTTTTCTATTTAGAGTGTTGTATTAGTCCATTTCAGCTGCTATTACAAAATACCACAGGCTAGGTGGTTCATAAATGACAGAAATTTATTTCTCTCAGTTGTGGAGGCTTGGAAGTCCCACAGCAAGGCACTGATAGATTGGGTGACTGGTGAGGGCCCCTTCCCCATAGACCATGACTTCTCACTGTGTCTTCACATGGTAGAGGGGGGTAAGGCAGCTCTAGGGCCTCTTTCACAGGGGCACTAATCCCATGCATGAGGGCTTCACCCTCATGACTTCATCACCTCCGATATGCCCTACCTCCCAACACCATCACTTTGGGGGTTAGAATTTCATCATATGAATTTTGGGGGGGACACCATCAGACCATAGCAGTGTCTGATCTCAGCACTTTCTTCTTCCATCATCTTGTGAAAACAAAAGGAAAGAAAAGCAGAGCACCATGCTGCCCCAGGTAAAGACACATGTGTCCCTCACTCATTCATTCTGTGCCCATCACCAGCTAGACTCTGCAAACAAGGAACACTAATAAGTGTCCCTGTCCTCAATGTGTTTGAAGGAATATTGGCCAAGATGAGTTAACATCTATGAAAACAACTCTTAGCGCTCAGTGACCTCATAAGCTATGAGTTTGTTTATTCTTTTGTCCTAGTCTACCATAGTTTGGGGGAAAGAGCACTCCACACAAACCTTCAGGGACTCAGGCTTTCCCTCCTCAGTGGCCCTGTCACCATGAGGGCCTCGGAGGTCCCCAGGCCCTCTTTGTCTCTCCAGCAAATGAGAGGAGAGAACGTGAAGAAAGACACAGAGAGTTTAAAAAGCAGCCACATCCGCCCACATCCCCCCATGGAGAACGCCATCCCAGGGCCACAGTGGCCTGCAGCAGAGGCTGGAAACATGGTGCCCATGAGGAAGAGAGTATTGACTAGACAGTAGTCTAGTCACCCCAGTGAGGAAATAGAAGTCCCTTTTCCACCTGCACTTAGCACCAAACTCCTTTCTGCTTGCAACTAGAAGTGTGCATCCAGCGCTTATGTTCTTTCATTGGAACTCCAAATCCAAGGACATCCTTCCCTTTCACCACTTCGTTTTCTTCTGCCAATATTCTTTAACAAGGACAAATGTTCCTTTCTAGCACATTTAACTAGAACAGAGCAAAGTTTAAAGTAGAAATATAAAATACTTTCTCAGCAGGGAATAATTTTTTTTTAACTCTAGTGGACCTAATCATTTAGTAATTGACCCTTTCCGGGGCCTAGCATGCAATTCTTGGCTTCTAAAACTAAGCCTGAGATAATTTTATCCAGCTAAACTCACACAGCCAGGAAGCGAGGGAAGGGAGAGGAGAACAGAGGCTATGGACTCCGGAGCCCCTTCCCCAGCACTCTGAGAGGTCTCCAACAAGGGGGAGATTTTTGTTTTGTTTGGTTTTTTGCTTGGAGACAGAGTCTTACTCTATGGTCTAGGCTGGAGTGAGGTAGCACGATCATGGCTCACTGCAGTCTTGACCTCCTGAGGCTCAAACGATTCTCCCACCTCAGCCTCCTGAGTAGGTGGAACTATAGGCATGCGTCACCATGCCTGGCTAATTTTCTGTTTGTTTGTTTGTTTTTGTTTTTTGTTTGTAGAAACAAGGTCCCACTGTGTTGTCCAGGCTGGTGTTAAACTGAGCTCACGTGAGCCTCCTGCCTCGGCTTCCCAAAATGCTGGAATTACAAGCATGAGCCATAGTGCCTGACTGAGATATGATTTAATACAGCACTCTCATTGGATACTCAATGTTAGCGCTCATTGAGCAGGGGGTGGACAATCCCTGCCCTATCAGAGTAACAAGAAAGGAGATAAACTCTGAAAGCCTTCAGGACAAGCCTGCTATCTGTGTCATCAATAACAACGATAAACCCTGGCCTGGCCTGAGCTCCCCCCCAGGACCCACTAAATGCCCTCCATCCCACATCCAGCCAGTTCAAACGCCAGAGGCATATTGCTGGGTGCCCTTCTGGGTGCCACTAAAGGATAAGAAAAAATTCACCATGACAGTTTTAGAGACTTAAAAATTTGCAGGGCAGAAGCTGCAAAATGACAGCAGGCCCAGTGCCGACTGGAAGCAAGCATGACTCTCCACGGCCCCACAAGCAGCTCTGAGGTCCTGGGCCTGGCTGGTCTGCGACTGTGGAACAGTAAGATTCAGGATTCCAGGAGTGTGATGGCCAAGAACCCACCCACCCCTGCCCCAGGCAGAGGACTCAGCTCTCAGTAGCAAGAACTCCACAGAAGCTTGCATAGGGTCTTTGAAGACAGCAGGGCTTTTGCTAACAGAGTCCCGTCTTTCTCTTCTCCTCCCCCCTCACTCCTCCCTATACTGCTTCACTGGACTTTGAAAAATATCATGGGCAGGGCCATTGGGTATAGGGCCAAGAAAGGGGCTAAAAACCTCCAACCCGGGTAACTATCATTAACACTAAGATCATGAAAATCAAGATAAGACCTCTACTCTCTGATTGCCATCCCATAACAAGATTTGCAGGGCAAGTCTGGGAGGGAAAAGAACCAAGTCCTGATAAATGTAAATCGACAGGCGCCCCTGTTCACAGTCTATTCTAGATGCCATTCCACGTGGCTCCCCCAGGACTAAGATGATCCCCCTCTGATGGTGCCGCGGTCTTAGGGGAAGGCGCAGACACATTCTGGCTGGTCAGTACTTGCTCCCTGAAATAGCCTGTGGACTGTGCCCTCCTCCAGCCAGGGAGGCGGGACAAACAGCTCCTCTCCAGCCCAGCCTCATGCTTCTGTTCCGTGCTCCTCACTGACCTGGCCACAGGCTCTTCCACTCCAAAGGGATGCATAGTATCTCTGCAGCTCTGCCCTGAGCAGCCCCCTGATATGCAGGGCTATGAAACAGGCCCTCACCACCAGAGCATGCAGTACAGCCCGAGAGGTGGGTATGGTGGGTCTGGCTTTTTTGTACAAGTTGAACCAGGGTTCATGTTCCTGCAATACCAGGTCAAAGGCACAGCCACCAAGTTCTTCTGCAAAGGCCCGAGTCCTTTGGAACTCACTTCCTGGGGGGGCCAGAGCAGAGTGTACCCCTATCCCGGGTCCTGGCACAGGGACAGGGCCATAACCTGGGGACTCTTCCTGCTACGGCCAGGAAGACACCTCCTGCCACCAGGAGCTGGGGCTGGAGAGGGCTGGGCTGCCTGCCTGGCTCACACCAGGAGTAGTGTGGCTAGGACCGAAAAGGGGAATCTCAGGCCTGTCTGGAGCACCCTGGGGATGGAGTCACAGGGGAGGGTCTACACAGTAGCTATTCATTGCTTCTCCTTCCTGCCCTGCAGAAACTTCCTCCTCAGTCTGAGCTGGGAAGGGCCCACTGCATCTGCCTCCAAATCCCTTTCCTGCTGGTCAAAGGTAACCAGAGAGGGCCGGAAATCCAGGTGCCCACAACATATCCTGCCATGGCCTCACACAGAGGGCATGGGGCCTGGGGATGATGAACAGGAAAGACAGAAGGGGGGATTCCATCCCACCAGGACAGCAGAATCAGTGCCTTCCATGAAAGCAGCTGACTGTGGTAGGTGTTGTCATTTCAGGGGCTCACGATGGGCCTTTGGTGCCTCCCAGGAGCCCATGGTGGCAGTGACTGCACACAGCCACCCAGGAACGTGTCTTTCCATGATGTGGTCCCCACTGGGCAGGGCTCTGGGGCTGAGGCACGATCTCTGCTCCTTCATGCAGGGATGGGACTGCCTGATAGATGTGTTTTTCCCACAGCCCCCACTCTCGCCAATGCCCGGAGAAGGGGAAGTCTGACATCCCTCATCCCCCAACAGATGGCAGTAACCAGAAGGCAGGAGCCCTGGGGCCACCAGAGGCAAAAGCCCACCAATGGGCCCTTGGTTATGATGAACTTCCAGTGGAGTGCATCCTACCAGAGTGTCCCAGAGACCCAAGCCCCTCCCCAGGTAACACCCAGACTGAGCACTCACTTCACCTACCCCAGCTTCTGCTCAGGGCCTCTGATTTGGGGCTCTTGGTGTTGGGGGCTGCATCCTCTGTTGTGGGGGGCCCAGGCTTGGGCCTCACAGATGCTCCAGACCCATTCTCCTTCCCCCAGAGCCAGGATGGGGATCAAAAAAGTCAGGAGAGCCAGGATAGCAGGAACAGGGAACCACCGGGAGGAGGAAGGAAAGACGGAGGGGCGGAGACCAGCAGCTGCTCTTTGAATGAAGAGAAAGCATTTCAGGCAGCCAAATAGAATGTCAGCAAACCTCAGAAGCAATCCACTCCCCCACGCCCAGCCTTATGGGGTTCCCACTGGTGCACCAGGCGCGGGCCAGGCCGACTCGGAACATTCAGTACAAATGCTGGGCTGCCAGCTCATCCCTAAAATAAAACTCCAGCTGTTGGCCACGGAACTGCTTGGAAAGTAGAGCTCCCTGGGACAGGAAAGGAGTCCTGCATGGCAGAGGAGCAAAGCTGGGAGAAGCGAGGCCTGCTTCCATGTGGCCGAGGTTGGATGTGAGAGTCGTGTGACTGCCGCCAAAAGCTGCTGGGGTGAGGACGCAGGGGAGCTGCAGGAAGGCACGCCGACCCTGGAGCCATCCTGCCATTCCCATGACGGGTTCTTCCAAAATTGACGTCCTTCTTTTCCTGCACTTTGACCCCCACCTGGTCCTGGCAAGGGCCCTTGGGCCACACGGGGCAGGCTGGCTGGCATAGGGGTCCCTTTTTCCATTTTTCAACATCCCGGGGCTTGAAGGAGTGAAGCTGGGGCCCCAGGAGCCACACTGCAGGGACCAGTCCCTAAGCAGGCAGGTGAATCCACATGGGCTGTAGAGGAAGGCGAGGGAGGAAGGAGCAGGCCCAGATTCCTCAGCACAGCTGAAAATGCCCATTAGTGAAGGGGAACCAAGCTTACACTTTCAGCAAACATGAGTGTGGAGCTATTGAATGACACGGGACGCATTGAAACAAAAAACAAGTCACCTTGAGACTTCCTCCTCTGTGTTGCCGTCCATGTACAGGGGAAGTAAGACACTAGCAGGTCCTCCAAGGATGCGTCCATCTGTACATCATTCCTCCACCCCACACTGTTGGGTGAGTATGTAACAAGCACAGTTCTTGCTCTCATCCATGAAACAATGACTATTTGTGAGTCCTTCCTACAGGGCCAGCACTGTCCTAAGCACTTGCTCTACATTTTCTTCTTTAAAGCACATGGTGACCCTAAGAGGTAAACACAGTTATCATCCTTGCTATGCAGATGAGGAAACCGAGGCAGGGAGCAGTGACATAGCTTGTCCCAGCCTAGGCAGCTAGTGATAGGGGCCTGGCTGGAGACTCTGTCCTGTGCCTTGCCCATGCTACCCTAGGTGGCGGCAGCTGGTCAGAGCCGTCCACACCATGCACACTTGCTGGGTTTTTCTACGGAGCCCACACTCATCCACAAGGATCGAAGAGGGATGTTGTAAGGAGGAGCAGGGGGAGGTCCTGACTGGGAGGGCTGAGACTTCAGAAAGTCCCTGGGCAGATCCAGGCCACCTGCCTCTCTTCCTCCAGGGCCACCGTGTGGTCTCAGGCAGGTAGATGAGCGCTTAGGGCCTGGGGCTACCCACCTTTAACATGGAGCAAGGTGAGCCAGGCCACATGGCTGTGACTTGGGTTAGAGACACTCCTAGACCGAAAGAATTACTCCTGGACAAACAAGAACCTGCCCCTGGGGTCTGCATTTTAGCAGAGCGGGGAGTGCTGGATCACCAGGACACCGTACAGAAGTGAGCCCTGCAGAGACGCAGTCTGGAACAAGGCTGTCAGGAGCCAGCATGCCCATCCAGACACACAGGCCCAGACACATACCTCTACAGACACACAGCTCTACAGACACACACCTCTACAGACACAGGCCCAGACACACACCTCTGCAGCACACAGGCCCAGACACACACCTCTACAGACACACAGGCCCAGACACACACCTCTACAGATACACAGCTCTATAAACACACACCTCTACAGACACACACCTCTACAGACACACACCTCTACAGACACCCAGGCCCCCAGACACACAGTCCTGGAGACACACAGCCCCCAGACACACACCTCTACAGACACAGAGCCCCCAGACACACACTCTACAGACACACAGGCCCAGACACACACCTCTACAGACACACAGCCCCCAGACACACACCTCTACAGACACACAGGCCCAGACACACACCTCTACAGACACACAGCCCCCAAACACACACCTCTACAGACACACAGCTCTATAGACACACACCTCTATAGACATACAGGCACAGATACACACCTCTACAGACACACAGGCCCAGACACACACCTCTACAGACACAGAGGCCTAGACACACACCTCTACAGACACACAGGCACAGACACACACCTCTACAGACACACAGGCATGGACACACAGCTCTACAGACCCACACCTCTACAGACACACAGGCACAGACACACACCTCTACAGACACACAGCCCCCAGACACACACCTCTACAGACACACCCCAGGCCCAGACACATACCTCTACAGACACAGAGGCGCAGACAAACACCTCTAAAGACACACAGGCCCAGACACACACCTCTACAGACTCAGAGGCCCAGACACACACCTCTACAGACACACAGGCACAGACACACACCTCTACAGACACAGAGGCCCAGACATACACCTCTACAGACACACAGGCCCAGACACACACCTCTACAGACACAGAGGCCCAGACATACACCTCTACAGACACACAGGCACAGACACACACCTCTACAGACACACAGGCACAGACACACACCTCTATAGACACACACCTCTATAGACACATAGCCTTACAGACACCCAGGCCCCCAGACACACAGTCCTGGAGACACACAGCCCCCAGACACATAGCCCTACAGAAACACAGCCCACAGACACACAGCCCCTAGAACATGTGGTGCTCAGCAGTGAGATAAAGGGAAGGAAGCCTGCAGCCAGCTCTTAGAAAATCACTCCTTGGGTAGAGCCGTTGAAATCTTCTGAAACACCCCCTCCTAGGGGTGCCACAAAGTACAGCAGAGCCCACATGTGATGGAGAACAAGCACCTGCAAGTGCAGAACTCACTTACTGTGATTTTCTTAAACTCAGATCAATTATTTTTAGTGTATATTGTTTTTGATGGAGACTTGCACTGTTACCCAGGCTGGAGGGCAATGGTGCGATCTTGGCTCACTGCAACCTCCACCTCCTGGGTTCAAGCAGTGCTTCTGCCTCAGCCTCCCAAGGAGCTGGGATTACAGGTGCACAACACCATGCCCCTTTATTTTTGTATTTTTGTATTTTTAGTAGAGACAGGGTTTCACCATGTTGGCCAGGCTGGTCTCAAACTCCTGGCCTCAACTGATTTGCCCACCTCTGCCTCCCAAAGTGTTGGAATTACAGGCATGAGCTGCCGTGCCCGGCCTATTTTTTAGTGTATTTTTAAATTTGTGGAAAAGGCCTATGTTTTCTTTAATGAAGAGTATCTGGCACAAACTGGGGATTAAAAAATAAATCTATGTCAGGGACTTATTTCTATTAGAAAGCTAATCGGTGTAAAAGCGGCTAGATACCTGACCACAAGGCGGAGGCATTCTGTGACTCAGCAAAGAGATCCCTGATTCCAGGAGCCTACGCTTGGGGTGGGCCTACTGCGTCTCTCCTGAAGGAGTGGGGCCCCTGGAGCCCTGCAGAAGTTGGCTGTCAGAAGGCAGGCAGGACGGGCCCTCAGCCCTTTTCTCAGGGAGGGTTGCGGCTCGTGGCAAAGATGGTGGCAGATGTGGCACCATTTCTGGAAGATCCACTCTGCGCTGAGTGCGTTTTCAAGCTCCAATAAGGTGTTAGGGCTCCATAAAGCAAGGCGTGATTGCCAAGACCTGACGGCCAGGTGGAAAGGAAGCTATCAGCATCTTATGGTTTGTATTTCTTTTGTTCTTGGTCCCAAATCTATACCACTTGTTATATGGTCATCAGAGATTAGTTTGTGGTTGATTCTAAAGGGATGGAGAAGCATGTTGAATTCTTCTACCTTGGTGAATCAGATGAAAGAAATCTGAGTGGACCCTGGCCCATGCATCCAGGGGACCATGGCTCACCCTTGGGCGGCCTGTGTGCATTTCAAACATAGCTCTGCAGCTGCTAAGGGGAGAGCAATCTGTGTGAAGCACTGGCTGCGCACATCTGCCATCTCTACATGAATGGCAGCTGGCATGGTTGGAGGAGTGCCCTGGTTCATACGTGGGGCAGCTGGAGCTGTCTACAGAGCCACCCAAGGTGAACGGTGGTTGGCCAACATTAGCAACTCAGACACAATGGGCTTCTGGAGCTTCTCTGGGCACACATGGTCAGTACCTCTAATGGCTTAGCAGAATGAGGGTGCTGCAGGGGGCCTCGACCCATGGCCTGGACCCTGAAATGCATGGCACTGACCAGAATCCCAGAACCTTCCTGATTGTGTTTTTCTTAAAAGATGCCACCCACAAACACTAGGTCCGTCCACCCTCGGGTGATCTGCTGGGCTGGCTGCTATTCAAGTGGCACCCTGGGCTGGGTGCTGGGGAAAGCAATGCTGAGCACCCCTGGCCAACTGGAGACACTCTCAGTCTGGCATAAGCCGCCTGCACTTTACCTTACCATAATGGCAGGTAGACGTGATGGCTAGGTACAACCCAGGCTATGGGTTGCTGTGTCTGAGCTGGCTTGTTCAAGGCCATTTGGACTATCACTCCCTAGCCAACCCAGGCCAGCTCCATTCCTCCTGCTCCTGCAAAGGGCTCTGGGTGGCTCTGGTCCTGCTTCTCCACACAAAGTTGCCTCTGCAGGGTTGCCTTCTGAAGAAGTTTCTATCTGTTTTCAGCAAGGTACAATCTAAAAACTGACCACAGCAACTCCTCCCACACACGTCCTTTCCACAACAAACAGTAACAAAGGAAAAAATTCTCTTCGGAGCTGACAATAGAAAAGAAAGATGTTGCCTCCTCTGCTTGTTTAAATTGACTCACTCTGTTCTATTCAGAACACGCCAAGTGACTAATGGACACGGTAGAGGCACAGCTTTAATGGGAAAAAAGGTGGGGCATGAGAGTTTCTCAACCATAATTGTGGGATTTAGGTATTACACGGCTTTTAAAGAAACTGAGGTTACTGGAAAGTGTGTTGCTATTTTGGTAGGTGGCTTCATGGCCTGGCTTTCACTGTGGAACACTGCTCACACCCGCTGTGAAGATCATTCCCCCAGTTCGCCCAGGAACACCCTGGGCATTGTCCTCCCACTTTTTAGCATTCGATCAAAGTAATCCTTGACTTTGACTTTACAAACCCGTTGTTAATATTAGAGCTCAGCGTTAGGCTCTGTCTTTGCAAACTTTCCCCATAAAACAAAAAAATTATTGCTTTGTTTTGCTGCTGGTACATTTTAACTTCTGTATGATTCAACCCACTTTTTCCTACTGGAAATGTTGTAAAAGATAAATTCGGAAATATGTGCCATGTCTACTTATCTTGATGAGCAGGGTGTAGGAGTGAAGAGTTTGGATACTAGAGCATTTAATTTTGTCTTAAAGATTTTTTTGAAATCTCGTGTATTCACAGAGAAAGCAAAAGAAGGGCATAAAATAAGAAAACTGGTAAATCACACTGCACACAGCTCTGCGCAGTCCTGGCCAGTTCTACGAATCTGTCACTGAGCTGCCTCCGAGCCTCAGTTTCTTCTTCTGCAAGGTGGGGACAATGACACCGCCCAGCCTGTCATCATGAAGATGAGCTGAGTGGTGCATGTGGCTGGGCCTCATGGAGCGAAAGCACTCGGTCTCTGGGTTTAACTTCATCCAGTGACCCGCTGAGCACAGGAAGAGAAGCACGGAGAGGGCGGCATGACAGCGGGTATAACCGTGGCCTCAGCACAAGGACATGTCATATGACGGGGTGTGGCTTGCTAGGGCTGCCATAACCAAGTGTCACACACAGGGCAGCTCAAACAACAGGAACAGATTGTCTCACGGTCCTGGAGGCCTGGAGTCAGAAACCAGGGGTCTGCAGGGTCAAGTTCCCTCTGAGACTCTGCGTGGGACCCTTCTGTGCCTCCTCCTAGCTCCTGCCCTGGTCATCCCTCCCTAGCATTCCTTGGTTTGTCCATGCACCCTCCAGTCTCTGACCCATCTGCACAGGGCCATTTTCCCCGGTACCTCTGTCTTTTTATTTTCTTATAAGGATACCAATCATTAGATGAGAGCCCAACTTAATGACCTCTGATTATGTCTGCTAAGACTCTGTTTCCCAATTAGGTCACCTTCACAAGGGCTGGTGGCTAGGATGTCAGCATGTCTTTATGGGGAGGGGATGCACAATTCATAGCAACAGGGAGCACCTGGCACTGACTGGCCAAGGAGCTGATTGACTTCCAAGACCCCTCGGCTGGCATGGGTCCACACCAGCCTCTGAGACTGAGGATGTGATGGAAAGCAGGCTTCAAAGTGTCCTGCCAAAGGGTCTCTCAGCCCTGTCCCGTGAATGCAGCTCCATGCAGAAGGGAGGCCCTTCAAAAGCACCCTCACCTGCCATCCCATGGAGGTCCCCGAGCACTGAGCCTGCTCCAAGGCCTTCCAGGGAATCAGGTATGACCCTGGAGGGCTGGGGTGGCCCTATCCTCATGGCTATCCTGGGCACCTTCACCCCCAGATCAGAGGTGGGGTGGAAGCTGATTAGGGACATGCTATCGAGTACCTGGAACTGTGGACAACTGGAGCTCCAGCCATGAGGAGCTCAGGGGAGCGGGTGTAGACCCAGGGTCAGGTCATGGAGGGGCGAGACGAGGGGATTTATGCAACAACCCTCAGCTCTCCTGGAGTAAAACTGTTCTCAAGGGCATGACTCCCCGCAGCCAGGCATTGCCAGCCTGGGCCAGAATGTTTCTGCCAGAGACAGAATGCTGCAGAGGAGGCAGGTGGACGCCCAGGAGGCATGGGCAAGGAGGTCTTGCCTGGTCCCCTACCGAACCCCAAAGCAACACTGCATTGCTGGGGTGTGAATGTTCCAGGCAAGCCCAGGTCACATCGATTTGGGGTACAGCCACGGCTTAACCAAGCACCTCAAAGAGCCCCCTTAAGGAATAGAGGACCTACACCCCAACTGCTGGAACCACTCCCTGGCCCTCCAGGGAAGGCCTTGCTGAAACGCGTTGTCCACTCCTCCCAGGCAGTCTGCTCTGTGACCGGCCCACCTTGAGGTATAAATGTCTGTCCTCTTGGCCTGACTCAGGGCACCTCTACAGGACCACCCCGACTGAAGTTTCCAGTGCCCCTGCAGGTTTGGCTGAAACTCCTGTCTCCTTCCTTCTTCAGGCGTTAATCCCAAGAGTGCCCCAGAATTCTCCTCCTCAGTAAATGTCCCTGGGAAGGCCACCCGCCAGACCGTGCTGCATTTGTCCTCCAAGCCAGAGTACTCTTCAAGCGTTTTACTTCTCAGGACCTCTGATAAGAGCTGGAGCTGGAGCCTCCCGCCTCCCCCCAGCCCTTTCTGTGATGGAAGTTTACACGAATCTTTAACAAACTTTGGTGGGATCAACATGGTCGGAATTCTTTCAACATTTGCCGGCGTTCCGCATGACAGTCCTGAAAGATTTCTAGCAGCAAACATCCCATTTCCTTGTAAAACAGACAGATTTCCCTCTCTACGAGCTGCTAATAAGCACATACAGACCTGCATGTCAGCCATATAAGCTCAGGAGAACAGAGGCTCCTAGCTGGGCCTTGCAGACCAGCACGCTCTGCACAGCTTCCAAGCTTGGACTCTTTAAAGACCTTAAAAGCAAAAGCCAACACTGTTGCTTAAAACCAGCGGTCACATCCTGAAGGAACGAGGAGTCCAGACTGCCCAAAGTTTGCATGTCCAATCAGGCCCTATGCCAGATGCGCCGGGCAGCAGACCTGTGAGGGGTCACCCACTACAAGTCAGGCACTGCCCTGTTCTCACTTGACTCCTCTGTGCCAATCCAGGAGACACTTTCAGAGGCAAGCCTCCAGGAAGTTCCAGCCATGGGCCACTTGGCCCAGCAGCCTCTCCCGGGCACTTGGAGATTCTGGCATATTAACTATGCCCCAACCCCCTCCAGAGGGTGGTGATCCAGGGACCCCAGAGCCAGAAGGTCAGGCCATCAGCTGTACCCAATAAAGCAGGTCACTTCAGAGTGTGGCCTGCAGCAGCTCAGAGAAAGCAATCATCATTCCCTTAGTTCAAGCTCACTTACATTGGGTCCACAGCAAACCTTGGCTACAAGCTTCCAGGTTTAATATCCTATTTATTTTTAAAGGTAAAGACGGGAGCATACAGAAGGAGCCCAGCCATGTGGGGAATAGCCCTGCCCTTCAGTGTAATTTGTATTTATCCGTTTTGGGGTGAATGTTCCCCAAATGTATAAAGATGTTAAAATTAACAGGTAGAGTATTTAGGGGAAAGGCATCTACCAAGGGTCCATTCACGTGGCCTATCATGTTTTTAGCAGGCTTCTGAATTCCCACACTTCACTTGGCATCACCCTGACAGCCCAGCAACATTGTAAACACCAAAAGGAGTTGCTGAAGGCAGTTTTTCCTACCACGACTCAGAGCCATGGCTCATTTCCCAGAGCCAGCAGACACATGGAGCTATTGAGAGGAACACTCACTCAGAGGCCAAAGAACACGGTGAAGGGCATGTGCTCCTGGCCAGGCACCTCCTCCATGCCCTGCAGGTAGTTGGGCAATTGGTCCTTACCTCAGGAGAGCCAAAGGGTCCTAGTGGACCAGAGCAATGTTGTTTCCAAGATCTGGCATATAGGGTGAGGATCTTTATAGAACACGATCAGGAGCTGCATTTTATATCCAGTTTGGAGTTTGGAGTTTGCCAGGCCAACACTTCAGAGATATTTCTCTTCTCAGTAAGACGCTGTCTGTAACTTGGGACAGTACCACTAAACCAATGGCCATTTCTGCAGACAGGACACAAGGTCCAACAAGTTAGAGCTTCTGCAAAGGGCCTGACACAACCTGGCTGCCGAAGGATGCCCTGAATAAGAAAAGTGGCGAGTACAAACAGCAGTGCCTCAACACCGCCATGTGCTGGAAGGAAAGTCGCCGTGGGACCATTTCACGCCTTGCTCATTGTCTTGGTCCATTAACACAGGTACAACAAAGTCGCACAGACTAGGTGGCTTGTACACAGCAGAAATGTGTTTCACACAGTTCTAAAGGCTGGAAAGTTAGAAAGATCAAGGCTCTGGTGGGTTCTGTGTCTGGTGAGGCCTGCGCTCAGCTTCCAAGATGGCTCCCTGTTGCTACATCCTCTGGAGGAGACAGAGAGCCTGTGTGAATCCTCTTTTATAAAGGGCCTAATCCCATTCATGAAGGAGGCACCCTCATGCTTTCATTGCCTCCTAAAGTCCCCACCCCTTAATACTATTGCATTGAGATTTAGAATTCAACATGCATCTGGGAGAGGACATAAACATTCAGACCGTAGCATTCCACTAGGGAATGCCCGGCAGAGCCATGGGGTCAGGTCCACAGCAAAGTCCTCATTAGGGCAATGTTTGGTGCAGCCCTGAGGGCAGGGCCACCTTCAAAACCCCAAAGCTATGAGAAAATAAGTGTGTATTCTAAAGTACCCCAGTCTCCAGTACCTTCCCATAGCAGCATAATCAGACTAAGAAACTCACCAAACATCTATTGTCAGCCATTGCCTGGTCTGACCCTGCATTTGTCCTGGTCTCAGGAAAGCTTTTATCCCAAGATTTTTTCAACATGGTAAACTCTACCTGCTCGTAGCTGGGCCCTCCTGCTCTGAGCACAAGGAGCCCTGGGTCCCTACTCTCTGCCCATAAATACCAGAAACTGGAGCCTGTCTTCAAGAATGTGCCTGCTTCTGGAAAAGGAGGAGGAGTGGGTTCCAGGCACAGAATAGGGACTATTTGTTCCCCTTTGCCAAAGAGGAATGTTAGAGATTGCTTCCTTTCTTCTAGAATCTGGCTTAGAAGAATATTGTCATTAAACACACACACACACACACACACACACACACACACACACACACACATACACAAAGGACTCAAAAGATAAAATTGCATACTAGTCAACATCAGCAGGCTCACCGCTCCTTCCAAATGGACAATGCCATTGTTTTTGACGAACTGACTTCAAAACATGATTTTGTAGAAGGATTTTTTTTTTTTTTTTTTTTTTTGAGACAGAGTCTTGCTCTGTCACCCAGGCTGGAGTGCAGTGGCACAATCTCGGCTCACTGCAACCTCCACCTCCTGGGTTCGGGTGATTCTTCTGCCTCGGCCTCCCCAAGTAGCTGGGACTACAGGCGCATGCCACCGTGCCCGACTAATTTTTTTTTTTTTTTTTTTTTTTGTATTTTTGGTAGAGACAGGGTTTCACCATGTTAGCCAGGCTGGTCTCGAACTCCCGACCTCATGATCCCCCCACCTTGGCCTCCCAAAGTGCTGGGATTACAGGCATGAGCCACTGTGTCCAGCCTGTAGAAGGAAACTTTTTAAACAACTAGATGGTTGCTAGTTTTTCTAGAACTGGAAGCTTGGAGGGAAGAAAACAGAGATAGAACCAAATCCAAGAGGAACTGCAGCACGAGGCGTCTCAGAGGCCCATCGAAGGCACGCTGCCTGCAACCAGCTGGGTTTTGTTGTTGACTCCTTTAATACTACGAAAACAGTACATGTGGCTGGAACAAGCAACATAGTACACTTGCATGAGGGAGCACTTCTGAGTCCTCTGTTCACCCCCCGCCCCACGTCCAGGACCCGAAGCATGGCCCTGACCTGTCCTGCAGCATCCTGCCTTCCTGCACCATGTGCACCACACACCTCAGAGCCCACTCAGGGCAGGCCACCCTGGGCACTGAGTGGACACTTGCTGCTTTTCTGTAATTTAATATTTCCTGGGCATTCCTCCAGATCAATACTCATAGATCTGTCTTGTTCCTCTTGAAAGCTACATAATATTCCACTGAATGGATGTCCCATCATTCATCCATCGATCCTCCTCCCGGGAACATTCAGGCTATCCGTCCTCTTTTGCGCTATCTTTGTATAAAGCTGCAGTGATACCCTGTGCATATATTCTTACACATCAGTTCACTTATTTCTGAAGGATAGCTTCCTAAAAAGGAGACTGCTGAGTCAAGGTGGCCAGGCATTTTACACTGTAACGAAAACTGCCATGATGGCTTCTCTCGCCTTTGCTGTGGTTCACCATCCCAGCAATAACATTAAGGAAGTGTGCCCATTTCCTTGCAACCGGCCACTGTTGAGGTTGTCCATTTTTAAATATTGTGCCAATCTCAGAGGTGGAAAATACACATCACTGTGACTTTCATCTTCATTTTGCTGATTGCTAGTGAAATTGAGCATCTTTTTGTGTAACCTTGCCAACCGAGGTGGCCTCTTCTTCCAGTTTGTAATCTTTGCCCATTTTTGGTTTGTGTTTATTTGTAAAGTTCTTTTCATATTGTGGACACTAAGCTTTTATCTTTCACAGAAATTCCAAACATTTTTCCTGGTGTTTCTTAATCATGTTACTTCTTGCCAAACAGAAATGTTTAATTTTTATGCAGCAAGTTTGTCCTTGGCAAGATCAAATCTGTCAGCCTTCAAGATACCCGTTCTATTTTCTGATCCTGCATATTTTAAAGGGCAACTCTCTACCCCAAATCAGACAAATGTATGCCTGAAATTGCATCTGTCACTCTCAGAGCCACGTGCTTTTACAAGTGGTTCCTCAGGCTTTCTAAGACTTTCTGCGCCGCACCCCCCCCCCCACCTGGAAAGCAGTTGCCACATAACTGCCCATGGGCAAAGTTTCAGATCACCAGGGTGCCCTGGACAGAAACTCAGCATTTTCCTTTTTCCTGGTGTTAATTACCATGCACAGAGAACACTCTATCTGAGTCCAAAGATTGCTGCGGATACGCTCTTATTTATGGAAACTTTCTGAGCTCCTGAAAGAAACTGCCTGAAAGCACTAAGCTAAGCCTGGGGGCACTCAGTCACCAAGGAAAGGGACTTTGGGGAAGTTGGGGTGCTGGTGAGTGCCTGCATGGGTGATTTGGTACATGCCCCACACTGCCTGGCCGTATCCGGTGCTCCCAAAGACCCCACAGAAGAGCAGCTCTGCAGGGTGTGGAACAGAGGCCGGGGGGTACAGAACGAAGCTCACACAGCCTGAGCTCTGTCTGTGCCACAGCATGGGCCACAGTAAGATGTTCCAGTGGCCTATTCTCAGAATAGCCCAATGTCCAGGTGACTTTGCCCCAATGTCACAAGTGAGAACCATAGTTTGTGAGCTCACCCAGCTGGTTAGCAGAGCGACAGAGACTCCAGGTTTACCCTGATCCCAAGGACCTGGTACTTACGGCCCCCATGTCCCACACTGCCCTGGTCTTTGCCTCTCCCTAGGGCACTGGGCATGATTAAGACCCATGGAAGGACTCACTCCCTGTGCCCAAGCCAGCCAGCTCAGAGGAGAATAGGGGAGCCCTTGTCCCAGGGAAGGCAGAGCAGGGCCAGGGAGGGGCAGGTGCCACACAGTGAGCTGTGCCTATAGCCAGCTGGTCCAGCACTCCTTCCTAGGTTTCTTCCTGTGCTGAGGGGTAGGGTACAGAAGCTGATCCCCTCCCAGCTCTGAGTCTTCTTCAGGACAGCTCACCCCCAAGGACCTCAGCACATGTCACCGAAACCTTCCACTGATGGCATCTCAGCGCCTCATGGCAGTGGTGCCCTCAGCCTGCCTCGGAGCAACTGAATCTAGATTCCTAAGTACCCAGACTGAGTTCAACGCCCCCCTCCTCAGGGAAGCTGTTCCTGCATCGGAGGGTGTGATCTTGCAACACCGTGAGGCTTTCTTTCCCCACCCTCCTCGCACTTTGTCATTGCGTGTTTACTTCTGTGATCACCGGCTGGGTGCTGTTCTCCTCCCACAGGTCCATCCCCCCAAGGGTGGGCTGTGTCCCCTGCAGTGGGCACATGAAACATGGTGGCTGAATAGCACAACACCAGGAACCCCTCCACTGAAGCCCCAGCCAGCACCATTGCCCAGCCCCACGCTATTCACACCATGGTCAGCAGGGCCTTAAATGGCCGACACCCCAGCCTGGCATTGACATAGTTCTGGGCACCCATTGGATTCCCTGCCCATGCTGAGAAATGATGGGAAGGAAGACAATTTCCCTTTCAGGGTTTCAGGGCCTGCAGTTGATCTGGAAAAATGACGCTGGGAGCTGTGTTCACTCCCTGGGTTGTGTCAAAGCTCTCTTTATCTCCCCCTGGAAGTTCTGACATCAGGCAGTTCTCCTCTGGTCCCAGACAGAGCAGGAACACAAGCGCTGCTTCTCCCCGCTCCTCAGAGAGGTTTTGTTGAGCTGGAGGTCACACCCTGTGGCCATAGGCAACTCCACACCCACCTGAGTGGAATGTTCCCTAATTTCCACAAGAAATGTGAGCGAGCTGAGAACTCAGCTTCGTGGTGCAACCCCCATCTGCATTCACCCACAGATCACACGGGCATCTGGGGCTCCTCTGCCTGCAATGAGTGCCAACCTACTGAGTTAGGCTGTGGGAAGAGGCTTTGCAAGACTGGAGCCCCTCATGTGAGCAGAAACACCCCAGCACGGCAGGGACCCGAGGGACCAGGTCAGGGGGGCAGTGAGCAGCCACAGCCTGCCTGCTGCTGACCTCTCTATAACCATCGGCCTCTCAGGGTTCCTGTCTCCTCAAGGGGACTCTCTGACTCAGGTTGCACCCATCTCTTGGGTGCTTGGCAGTTTCACAGCATGACATCAGCTGGATCACACGCTTTTCAGATCCAGCAGGGCTCTGCTCGAAGCCAGCAGGGGCTGCAGCCAAACATTTAAGAAATGTGTGCTAGCAAAAAGCTGCCTGTTGTCTAAGAATGAAGAAAAACTTAGTGTCCCAGTGGAACGGGTTAGGGAGAAAAGCTAACATTTTGCTTCAGCTAAAACAACACCCATTCCTGACAGCCTTACAAAGGCCAATGTATTATCCTACTGCTCTGGACCGCTGTTTCAACAGCAGTAGGAAATGCCTGGAGAAAGGAGAAAGCCCGTAGAATCCACATTGCTCAACGCTCTGTGGCATCACTGCAGACTCACCGAGCCAGCAGGGCAGCAAGGGTGGTGGTCTCATCCCTGCCTCCACAGCGTGGGGGAACCCATGGGGCCGTTTTACACACAGGTTGCCTCTACCTGCAGGCCTGGCTGTGGTGGCCACGTGACCACCACAATGATCATGAAGTGAACACTGCCGCAGACCACGCTCCATGCAGCCAAGCTAGGAGAGTGGCCTGCTGCAGAGGCCCGTGGTTGCTTCTCCCGGAGCACCGTCTGCAGCCAACCACAGGCAAGCCATGACCCAGCACGCTGCCTGCGGGCGTACCTGGTGCCGTCCCTCCACCCCAGACCACTGGCTCCTCACCTGGACTCTCTGTTCCCTGAGGGTGGAAGTCCCAGCCAGCCCATCTGGGACCCTACACTCCCCCACCATCTCTTACGCATAATGAGAGCTCCCTAAACATCTGCATGGTGACTGCATCAGTCCCTCTGCAACCATCAGAGGGACCCCCAGAAAACAATCTGAGTCACCCTTGAGAATTATCAAAAGCCAACAGCCAGACAGTGAGACCTCTTCTGTGCACTCCAGAATGTTCCATGGAGGCTGTCCATGTTCCTAGCCACTATAAAGGGAAGGCCTGGCTGGGCACAGTGGCTCACACTTGTAATCCCAGCACTTTGGGAGGTTGAGGTGGGAGGATGGTTTGAGGCCAGGAGTTCGTGTCCAGCCTGGGCAACATAGTGAGAGAAAAAAATAAACAAAATTATTTGGGCATGGTGGCGTGCACCTGCAGTTCCAGCTACTCAGGAGGCTGAGGTGGGAGGATCACTTGAGCCTGAGAGGTCGAGGCTACAGTGAGCCATGATCATGCTATTGCACCCCAGCCTGGGTGACAGAGACAGTCTCAAAAAACAAAAAAGTAAGGCCTTCTGAATGACTGCAAATGAGCACAGATGCACACCAGCCCAACAGCACCTCCTGGAAACAGGCTTGCTGCACCCAAGGCTGTGGACCACAGGGGCAGGACTGAGTGGTCCAGCCCCGTGTCCCAGCCACTACCCCCTGCCTCTGCCCTCCTTGGGCATAGCTCCTCCGGCAGAGGGACTAGGGGAGGTACACAGATGCATGCTTTGCAGTCTGGGGAACATTCACAACATCCAAGAGACAAAAAGTTAGAATGAGATTTCTGCATTGCCCATTTTGGGTTTTTTATTTGCCTCCATAAATATTTTAGGAACTGTGTTCTGGACTCACCTCCACAGAGTATGTCACATGGAATGGGCATCCCCCTGGCCCACAGGAGTTTACAATCCCAGACGAAGAAATGCCAGGGGCCGTCAGCACCCAGGTTATGAAAGACACCAGGTAGGTTGTCTCGAAGTGCCCACTTGGAAGTCACAGGAAGTGAGAGCTGAATGCTGGAGATTCTGAGGCTCTGGTTGCTGTGCTGGATAGAGATGGGGCCAAGGGAGCTCTGAGGGCCCCTCTGTACCCCCAAATTCATAGTCCTCAAGAGCCGTGCCCATGGGGTGCTCTGTGCCCCCACAACTAACAGCAACTCTGAGCCTTGAGCAAGGCACCCCAGGCCCAGGACAAAGTCAGAGTGGGTCTCACCATGCTCAGCACTTTTCCATCAAACTGTTGAGCCCAGCCGCTTCCTCCCTGGCATAGTCAGTCCCCAAATCCAGGTCTTCCAAAAAGTAAAATACCCTCCAACATCAACGTCACGAGCAGGGCAGCAGCCCGGAGGAAGCTCCCGCCGGCCGTGGACTGAGCGCTGCCGTGCTGGGAGGCACCCTCTTGATTTACTTTTCTGGAGGGTAGGCAGGGCAACTGGAGAAGGGGAAGCTGGTAGACAGAGCTGCCCTTAACACTGCCATAGGCTGCCGGCCGCACACTTCGTTCAGAAGTAATAACAGCTATTAGGCTGCATAATTGACCCAGAGGGAAGTCATCACCACCAAGAAACAAAGGGCACTCAGTGCTCCGGGCTGCAGACCAGCTGGCTGGGGGGTGCCGGGGCCTCCTAACCTCAAAGCAGCAGCAGCCATCAGTGGGGGTTTCTGGCCTGCCTCCCCCTCCTGGGCTCCCGGGTGTTGGGCTTTGCACGCTCTCCCTTGCTGAGCAGAGCCGAGCCACTCTGGAGACCCAGGCTGAGAGGCTAAGAGCCCCGAGAGTCTCACTTGGTTTCCTTGCACTTTCTAACAGCCCATGGCTGCAAAGAGCCTCCTGGCGTTCCTCAGCCTGCCAGAAAGATCTGAAATGCAGGCAGGTGTACGTCTTAAATGCCAAGAAAGGAGACAGCAAGGGAAGCCCACAAGCTGTGTTTATGGGAAACCAGAACAAAAAGGTAAACTCCAGCCCAGCGCAGAGATAAAAATAACAGCGGTACAGGAGGTCCTGCCAGAAGCAGGCTGTGCTCACAGCTCCTCACTGCCACTGGGCCTGGGGCCGGGACCCGAATAGTGAGGACAGTGGGCAGTTCACCCCCAGCAGCCATGGGGCCTGGATCCCTCCTCGTTCTAGCTTGTACAATTTCTCTCCCTCTCGCTGGCTCCCTGCTTCTGCAGACGTCTGAGAAGCTTGGTCGGGATACACAACTCCTAGCAGAGCTTTCGACCAGGCCCTGTAAACAGTTCCCAGACAGGCTTCAGGAAGGCTGCAAAGCACTCCCCCTGGGCCTGTTCCAGATGCCTGGAGTCATCCCTTCACTGGTGACCTTGAGCCGGTCACTTCACTCCAGGCATCTCGGGGGTCTCCCCTTCCCAGGATGGAAAACGATGCCCAGCCTTTGAGGTCATGGCAAGAGAGAACCATTAATGGCAGGGCTTTGAACGCTGAGCTCTGCTTAGTGAGAAGCCCTTTGTTTACAGAGGCGCTCGGGTGCAAGGCTCGGCCTAATCCCCCGTCTGCCCGGGTCAGAACATCCCACCCCAGCCAGGGAGTGTGTCCTGGTGGGGGATCACAACACCCCTCGCCAATGCCAGTGCCATTGCCAAGGCTGGGTCAGCTGCCCTTAGGTGGCACTGAGCCTGGGCCACGATTTCTTGATCTAGTTGCCAGCATCGGGTCTATCTGAGGACTCAGCAGGAGTAGGATGTATAAATGCGCACACATGCACACACACATACGTATATACAGATAGTTGCTTTCTGGTTTACCACACACAGGCTTTGCAACATATTTGTAACTAACTGAAGAGCAGTTTCATCCACATGCCTGCATGGCATTCACTCTGCCAAAACCATAGCTAGGGAGGCCGCATGGTTACTTGGGACCTTCTCTCCTTTTGTTTTCCAGTTAAGAAGAATGGTACCTTGCCATGCACCAGAAAAGCTTTAATCCCACAAAAGCTGAAGCTTCACTTCCCCCTGGCTGAAGCGGGCCACGGCTCCACTTCCTTGCTCACCGCACCATGCTGCACCTGGGGTCGCCGGTGCATTCCAGTTCGTTCACTGTGCTTCCTGGAAACCCCAACAGGCCTTCCTCTCCTGAAACTTCCAGTGTGGCTATATTCAGAAATGCACGTTCCTCTGACAGCAAGTAAAGAAACAGTCAGGGGGGGCAAGAACAGTTTCCCAGATCCCCATCTCCAGGCATCGCAAGTCCCTGGGGTGGTCACTACAGGTGAATAGGAAGGACAACCCAAGGCCAGACTGCCTCAAGGGGGCCGTCAGCCTCTGTGGCTTGTAGAGAACACAGACAGGAGCGCCACAGGAGGTGAAAAGGGGAGATCTTGAGTGAAGCTGCGGCTGCAGGCACAGTCGCATGGTGGGAAAAAGAACATGGTGCACGTTCCAAGTGAGGGGAGGAAACTCACGTTCATTATGCATCCCCTCCAGGCAAGGCCCTGCCTGGGCAGAAACCCTTCGTGTGTCTTGTCTCACTCTTTGCAACAATGATAGTAAATGGTCTGAGCGAGGTTGCTGGACAGAAGAGAAGACGGGAAAAGGCTGGGACCACATTCAATTAGTGGGCAGGACAGGGAGTAGGGGTGCCAGGGATCTGCCTTCCAGCAGGTGTGAACTGGAGGGCCGGTCCCTTCTCCACCAGGCCAGACCCCAGCCAGAGGTCTCCTCCTACCCAGCTCCTGGCAGATATGCTCATGACAGTGTTCGTGCTGAGGCCCAGAGCTTTGCCAGCCAGGGAACAGAACCTCTCAGAATCTGCTCTCTGCTGCCAGATCCTGGCCCTGGGACAAACGAGACAGGCTCCAGGAGAACACTGCAAGCTAAAGTTCTTTTTCACTAGTTGCTAACCTGTGCAAGACCAAGCAAGAGAATCAAAGCAAGCAACTTGCAGCTCGGAACAGAACATACCGTGCACTGGCTGCTTGTCCGTCACCTCACCCAGGGATTCCGCAAGGTGCAATGTTCCCATAACCTGATCATTTAATAGAAACCAAGCATTCTGGCCGTTGCTTTTCCCGTACTAGCTTGTTTATCTGAAGTAATTTGCAGCCCTGAAAAAAATAAATAAATAGGGCAAGTGCTAGAGAGAGAGGATGCTTGTAGAACAAATGATTTTGCTCAATTTTACCCTGTAGAAAAAGGCAAAAAGACTCTTTCAGCTTTGAAATAGGGTCTTCTCCTTGCATGTTTATGAGACAGATGTCAGCCTCCACGGAAAGGAGCCGAAGCAAGCAGAAGAGGTCAAAGCCTCAACCAGCACGTGGCTGATGGTGACAATGTCAAAACCAGAGGGAGAAAGGCAGAGCCGGCCTGTGCTGGGTGGCATCCAGACATTCCCACAGACCCTTGGGTGGCCTCAAGAAAGAACCCAGGAGAATGAAAAACATCAAGAGAATCACTGTTTATTTTCTAGCATGCACTCTTTAAGAACAAGCTGCCAGGCCCGTGTGGGAGCTCACAGGAGATGTTGCTGCCACTGAGCATGGCATGCTGGCCCTCCTTGCCAGCACCTCTGCCACTCTCTGCAAGGACAGAGCAGCCCCCTTACCTTTCACTCATCCTTGACCATCTGAGGTTGGTAAAGCCAACGCTGCTGACCTAATTTAATAGCTGGGAAGTCCAGCAAGATTGAACGATTGTGCTTCACAGTAGACAGGTATGGATTATGGACACATGTGTCTGTGTTTGTGTGTGCGTGTGCATGCATGTGTGGGAGGAAGCAGCTAACAGAACAGGTGATTATGGAACCTGGGAAAACTGGTGCCCTGTAACTGGGAGAGCCTTTAAGAACCCATTGGCTTGAATCCTTAGTTCATAAGCAGAAAGGCCTCTGGCCATCTCTGAGGATACTGAGCACTGAGGCAGGGAAGGCCAGCAAGAGGTACCCAATGCACCCATTTGCATTTCCACCCAAGTAGAGCTCTGTGGGGGAAACTTATGGCTCGATGGAGGCCAAGCCTGAACCAACATTGAACTTGAACAGAGCTTGAGCTCCAGTTCCAGGCTGATCCTGGGAGAGGACCTGGCCGGCACCAGGTAACATCCAGACATTCCCACAGACAAATGATTGACAAATGATTTGTCCAATTCCCCCAGGGAGGGGGCCCCAAGGTCAGATCCCAAGTCAAAGGGTGTATTGAGCACCTCAGAGCACACAGGTATTATGTGGGGTCAGAGGTCTTAAAAATGTGAACATTAAACCTCAGAGAGGTACCGAAGAGTCTGAAGTCACAGCTGGGAAGCTGAGAAGATCAGGAATTCAAAATGCAGTCCCCAGATTCATGTTGGCTCCTAGCCCAGAGCTCTGGCCCCGTGGCCAATAAAGGCCAAGGCAGGACAGCGTTCTGCCTCCTGTGTGGCAGCATAGCACTCCTGCCATTTCTTCACCAATGCTGCATGGGATCAGATCGGCAGAGGACAGCCCCCTCTTCCAGGATCAGCCTGGAACTGAAACTTGAGCTCTTGTTCAATGTTAGTTCAGGTTTGGCCCCCATTGAGCCAGAAATTTCCCCCGCAGAGCTCTACCTGGGTGCAAATGCAAATCCCCCCCCATGGAGTAGAGGGCTCCTCTCTCCTCTCCAGGCCCAGAGTGTGCTCAGTGAACCAGCAGCAGCCGCAGCAGTACTATCCCCAGAAGAGTTTTTGGAAAAGCTTCCCCTCTGAGTGTACAGGAGATCCCAGGGGACTGACAGGCAAGTTAGAGACCAAGACAGGCTGCTCTTCCCAAGCCCAAGGAGACCCTGAGGTCAAGGAGCAGCCAGTCAGAGCCTGGAGGAAGCTGGCCAGCGCATCCCCCAGGGAAACTGACCTACCTAAGAATGCCCTGGCTTTCTCTCTGGCAAGTTCTTCCCCAACCCCTGGAGAAATCCCTGGCAGACTGATCTGGCTTCCTCCCTGGCTGTAGTTGGTCCTGGTCTTATGTGGTGAAGCTGCCATGCTGCAGGGAAAGGCTCCTCCGGCACCCCTGCAGAGAAGGAAAGCTCTCGCTGGTCTGGAGAGCAGCTTGGCTGGCTGCAGGGAACTCCCTTCCCTTAAAAACCCAAACAGAAGCCAGGCAACACTGACCAGCACTCACTGCACCTTTACCCGTGCAGTCATTGTTCGGGGCTTTTTTTTTTTTTTTTTTTTGAGATGGAGTCTTGCTCTATTGCCCAGGTTGGAGTGCAATGGTGCAATCTCAGCTCACTGCAACTCCGCCTCCCAAGTTCAAGTGATTCCCCTGCTTCAGCCTCCAAAGTAGCTGAGACTGCAGGTGCATGCCACCACACCTGGCTAATTTTTGTATTTTTAGTAAAGATGGGTTTCACCATGTTGGCCAGGCTAGTCTCGAACTCCTGACCTCGTGAGCCGCCTGCCTTGGCATTTTTTATATCTTTGTCCCACAAGTGATAAGACCTGCCTCCCAGATAGAAGCAGCTTGGCCTAAGTTATACAGCTTATGGGGATTGGGATTCGCCCCAGCTCTAAGGAAATCTCCCAGCAGGCAGATGCTGCCCTCCTCTCACCTGGTGCAGTCCCTGTTTCCTCCAGCAGTGGTGGGGGTTCAGTCATTGTTATTTACAATGGTCTTCTATGGCTGTGTCACACTTTCCCACAGAACAAAAGGTATACACCACAAGATGCACCAACAGTCTTATTTTTTTATTTGTTTTGTTTTGTTTTTTGAGATGGAGTCTCGCTGTGTCGCCCAGGCGGGAGTGCGGTGGTACAGTCTCAGCTCACTGCAACTCCACCTCCCAGGTTCAAGTGGTTCTCCTGCCTCAGCCTCCCAAGTAGCTGGAACAGCAGCGCCTGCCACCACACCTGGCTAATGATCGTATTTTTAGTAGAGATGGGGTTTCACCATATTGGCCAGGCTAGTCTCAAACTCCTGACCTTGTGACCCACCTTGGCCTCCCAAAGTGCTGCAATTACAGGCATGAGCCACCGTGCCTGGCCGAGTCTTATTTTTATTTGGGGATATTGGATTTTGTCTTAGTTCATTTGGGCTGGTATCACAGAACACCACACACAGAGTGGCTTATAAATAACAAGCATTTATGTCTCACAGTTTTGTAGACTGGGAAGTAGAAGATCAAGGCACCAGCAGACTCCGTGGGTGTCTCGTGAGGGCTTCCTGGTTCATATGCGGTGCCTCCTCACTGTGTCCCCATGTGGTGTAAGGGGCAGTGGGTCTCTCTGGGGTCTCTTTTGTAAGGGCACTAATCCCAGTCATGAGAGCCCCACCCCTATGATCTATGACCTCCCAAAGACCATACCTCCTAACACCATCACCTAAAGGGTTAGGATTTCAATAGATGAATTTGGGGCAGTCCACAAACATTCAAACCACAGCAGATTTACTTTCTAGCACTGGAAGGAAGGCAGGATTCTAAGTCAGACAGGCCTCCCTGTGGGTCTTGGCTCCTCCTGTTGCTGGCTTTGTTACTCTGAAATAGTTCCTGCCTCAGGCTGGGTTCCCCAGAGGCTGGGATGGGGACCCCGGTTCCAGTGATGGATGGGGGTGCTCTCAGGAGAAGGGGTGTGAGGAGGGAAAGCTAGCCGGGATGTGGCCTGGGGCTGAGCCCCCAGGGGCTCTGGAGTGTGAACTGCATCCAGAGCTGATCCCACTTGGAGGCAGCAGGTTGTCCTTTCCTGTCTCCTTTGCCCGCAGATCTTTGGCTGGAATCTGGAGAGGGAAAGCCCCCACAGCTCCCCTCATGCAACTCTGCAGAGAAGGAGCGGCAGGAACTGGTTAGCAGTGACGCTGTCAGGGGCTGAGGGATGGCACACCTGTTGTCAAAGGCATTCTGAGCTGGCCCCCATGTCACTGGCAGCCAGGCTTCAGCGCGAGTCCTGGCACCACTCATAAACCTCCTGCTCCTCTCCTTCCAGGCGCCTGGGGGGTGTGCTGCTCTGCTCTCTGATTAGGCACAGCCCCCATGCGTTGCTTTGACCAGTGCTGTGGGAGAGGCAGGGGCAGGTACTTGGGACTGAAGCCCAGCACTCTGCCAACAGCAAGCCAACCCCAGGCCTGACCCATCCGGGGATCATGGTTCCACTCAGCTCCTCCGGCTTGCACTCCAGCCAGAGCCAACTAGGAGGAGGTGTTGCCCCAAGTTCCCACAGAGAAAGGAAGGTTCACATTCTCAGATGTGTGGCCCAAGGGGATGGAGCTGATATACTCCCAGTGACCGGGAGACTGTTACCAGCCCTGGGCTGAGGGCTGAGGGCAGGGGATGCCCACACCAGAGCTGTGGGGCAGGGGCTCCTGGCAGGAGGTAAAGTGCAGAGGGACAAGGCACCCCTGGGGACTCGGCCGAAAGAGGGAAGACGCACCCCTACCTCCCCTCCCCCACGGCCCTCTCATCTCCCACCAACACCTCTCACTGGCCAAATCCAATGAGAAGCCAGCGGGCAGGGGCCCATGCAACGTCCTCCTGGGACACGCAGTCCCACAGCACAGACAGGCCACAAAGAGGTCATGGAGGGAGGGTGTACCTGATGGAGAATGATGAGCAGAACTTGGACCTCTATGCTGGAGTCCACAGTTTAAAGCTCAGTGTATTCATTAATATTTTCATTATTCAAACTTAAATCACAGCATGAAATGATATTTTTATTTTTCCCACAGATAAGGGAAGAATGGTGAACTGTAGGAGAATCCTGGACTTGATTTGAAACCCCGTCCTCACAGGCAGCAGGCCCACCCCACCACACCCAACTGATTTACTTCCTGGAGGTGAGTGGGGGTCCCCTGGCCCTGCTGAGAAGCTGCTCTTTGCAAAAAGAACTTCCACAACACGTCTACTCACCCTGTGGTATAACAGATGTTCCCGCCTTCCAGATGTTTCAGATGAAGTAGAGAATAGCTGATGGGGGAGGGGCCAAAGGGAAATCGAGTCCCAGAGGGCTTACTTCCCAGGGAGGAGGAAGTTGAGACTGGGTGGAGCATGTGCTGGGACACAGCCTTGCCCCCATCAGCTCCGAGAAGCAGGGGTGGGTGCAGGCCCAGTTACAAGGGGAGGCAAATAGCACAGTGCCCAGGCAGCAGTGTTCTTGTGCAGAGCCTGGTACCATCAGGTGCCAGTGGAGGGCCCAGGGGCTGACAATGTCCCCTCGATAAGTTGCTGAATTAACCCTTGTGCTAAGCTGAGGCCTGAGCATCTCTGCCTTGATATTCATCTTAGCAATTCCTATTGGCTCTAAAAATCCCCTAAAGCCCTTTTCTAGCAGAAAGCAGTAGCTGTTCCCCAAAACTGCAACAGCACAGACGATAACATTTTGTTCTTTGAAGTTATTTCCCCTTGAAATGAGTTATGTAACCTAAATGAGCCTCACACCTGATTCAGGAAGATGAGTCACAGCAAATCTCCAAAGATGGCCCCGTGGCCACCCTCCCAGGATTCCTGCTCTCAGATGGTCTTCTGCCCTGTATAACCCAGGCCAGCGGTTCCCACTCACCCACAAAATGCAGTGGGAGTGGAATATCCCCATGCAGAATGCTCTAGAGAGAGACCCTGTGATGAGGCCACATGGACAGACCCCATGGGGAGGGAGCAGCAGGGACGTCCAGCTTCCCCGGCGGAGACCACCCTCACAGCCCCACCCCATGCCTGCCATGGCACTTCCTGAGCCCCTCAGCCAATCCAGCCCCCAGAGGACCGGCAGGCAGCCTTGGGCAGCCTCAGGTAGAGCAAGGGAACTGCTAAGCCCAGGCCAGCCAGTCTCCAGAGCTGAGAAAGACCCCAAGATGTGTGTGTGGGTGGTTTGTTATGCAGGGACCCAGAGAGAAGTGCCAAATTCCCCCCAGGAAGCTGAGCAATTCCTGTCCCCACCTTCAGGTCAACAGATACCACCGGGTCAGCCCAGGGCCCTAAGGGTCTCGGACACATTGGGACTGTTAGAAGCCCACCCTGTCCCCACAGGCAGCCCACATCTAACACCGAACCCCAGTCCCTGGGCTGCCATGCCCTCCACCGTGACCATCCTACTCCTGCTTAGGCTCGGAGAACTTCTCTCTCTTTCTCTCCTTCCACACACACATACCTTCCCTCTCTCCCTCTCCATTCACCCATAGAAAGTGTGCCCTTGGGTCCTTGAATCTCTCCTACTGCAAGAGTCTGAGCCCAGGCCCCTGGGCTGGGAAAAGCAAAGACAACACAAGCAAGCCCAGCGTCCGCTCTCCACTCGTGGGCTTCCTGCAGACCCAGCCTGAGGCAGTGACCAGGAGCAAACATAGAGGATGTCCCAGGACAGTGACCATCCTCAATTCTGTGCATGAGCTCCACCTGCCTTGCTTTTAAAGCTCTCCCCCAGCCCATCGCCCCAACTGGCCTGTCTCCCAGGACACTCAAGCCCCTGAACACTAAACACGGTGTCTATATCTGTTTGTGCTACTATAACCAAATACCTGAGACTGGGTAATTTATTTTTAAAAAATTGAAATGTGTTTCTGGAAGTTCTGGAGGCTGGAAATCCAAGATCAGGGCACCAGCAGGTTCAATGTCTGGTGAGGGCTGCTCTCTGCTTCCAAAATGGCACCTGTTTGCTGCATCCTCTAGGGCGAGGAACACTGCGTCCTCACGTGACAAGAGGGATAGAAGGATAAAAAATAACCAAATTCCCTCCATCAAGCTCTTTTATAAGGCACTAATCCATTCACCAGGACTGAGCCCTCATGCCCTAAACACTTCCCGTTAGGCCCACCTCCCAACACCATTGCACTGGGAATTGCATTTCCAGTACATGAATTTTAGAGGACACATTCAGACTATAGCACATGGCCTCATCCAGTGGGCTTCAGCAGCTGTCTCTGAGCCTGCAGTGACTGCTGACGAGTGCCTATCATGACAGTCCCTTGGAGGATGCGGCTGGG
This sequence comes from Ateles fusciceps, assembly GCA_036589455.1. Classification (NCBI taxonomy): domain Eukaryota; kingdom Metazoa; phylum Chordata; class Mammalia; order Primates; family Atelidae; genus Ateles; species Ateles fusciceps. The sequence goes on along the minus strand of JAZHEH010001180.1, from coordinate 3,395,521 downwards.
GGCATACCCCTAGGCTCCTAGTTCAATCCCTGTAACCCCTGCCTGATTTTACCTGGGCCTCGTGCCACACCGTTTGACCTCACAGGGACACAGTAGGAGGCTGGCGACCAGAGGAAGCCACCAAGGTGTGCTCAGGCCTCACTTTAGCTGCCAGGGCCCTCTTGGGGGGCTCTGAAGGTGGAATGACCCATTTGCCTTGGAATGGGCTTCCCAGTTGTGGCGTGGTCTGCTTCTCTATCAACGTAATCAGAATCAAGACCCAGGAACCCAGTGTGGACAGGTAGCTCCAGATGACTAAGTTCCTGCCCCAGGGTCCCTCAGCTCTGGCAGCCCCTCTGGGTGGGCAGTTGTTTCTCCTGAGTCTTCTCTGAGCTCTTTGAAAGACTGAGCATACCCAGGAGCCTAGGGGCCACACAGAAGGAGAGCAGCTGCTTGCCCCTGCTCATGACGGTGAAAGCAGAAACCCTCTCACTCGTCCCTGCATGGGGGCCGGGGCATTCACATGGCCTGGCGGGATCCCAAACCCTCAGTTAGCCCAAGTGGATCATTTGATGACATGTGGGCCAACTACCAATTCCCTGGACTTTGCCTTGGTCATTGTTTTGGCCTTGCAGGGGTAGAACGTGAGTGATTTGCAGAAATTTGAGGACACCGTGGTTTTAAGTGGTCTTCTGATTGCTGAGCCCAACCCGCAGTTGCATCGTCCTTCCTGGAATGTTAGCATCAAATTCTTGCTCAATGTAGGAGTTCTATGAATTACTTTGCTGCTGTGAATCACTCTAGGGAAATTTAATCTTGCTGCAAAGAGGATACTTTCTCCGTAGTGTATCTGTTCCTTTCCTTTCAATTTTGCTTTTTACTGCTGTTTCACTGTTGTTCCTTAGAATTCTGTTTGTCTAAACTTTATCACCATAAAAATGCAACACATTTTAATTATTCTCCTGAGTTTTCCCACTTGCCGAAGATAGGCTGTAAATGAGTGTCCCCATGCCACCACTGTAGGGTAAGGATAGTGTAAGTGTCAAAAATCAGAATCAGTTCTAATGACCATGTTTTCTCACTAACAGGCGTGCAAACCTCAAGCCAAAGCAAACTCTGAAAGGTGAAAAATGAATCATGAAACTCAGCAGCAAATCCCACCTCCCCTGGAGGTGACGAAGTAAAACCACATCAATGGCTCAGTATGAGATCAAGATGGTTGGTAGTTATAGGACGAGAGACCCACTTTGAGGGGAAAATAAAAGCTTTGACATTCTTTTAGCAAGTGTTCCCATAACTGAGTGACTTTGTCTGTCAGCCTCAGCTTCCAGACAGCAAGACACAAACCTTTCCTGGATCTCATTGATCTGCTTGTCCCACATCCAGAGGCTAGACGGACAGACAATTGCGTTGACTCCTCGTAATGGGAAGCCACAAGCAACAACCACAAAATGAGAGATGCTTTAACCAGACTGTAGTACAAGAAAATTAGGCCGAGGCAGGTGGAGACTCCACTTTCCCATCCCGTTCTCCCAGCTGCTTCCTCCTCTGGAGACTTGTGAATTCTGTGGCCATCCTGCTTGTGTCTGGCCCACCATCTAGGCCTTGGATGGCAGTCCAGAGGGGCTGAAAGGCCCTTGATCAACTTTCAACCAAGAGGCCCTGGGTCAACAAAGCCCTGACCTGCTGAAGAGACCTGGACCTCTCTTCACCAAGTGACTTCACCTCTCTGAGCCCATTTCTTTGTCTGTGAAGTGAAGAATAATAACTACCCTTCCTTCCAACACTAACAAACTGTGATTTGATAGCATTTGGGACATTTCATGTAAGGGAAAGGATTTGGGGGATGAAAATCGATGATTCAGTGGCCCCTGGGTCTTTTAATCCCTAGCTGCAAGTGAGCAATAGAGGATTGCCAGTATTCTGTAGGAATAAGCATGCTCCAATCAGAGCCAGAGACTGGACCACAAGCACAGGTCTGCCCACCTGTCCCATGGTGACCTTGGAAGGACCCCCCTGTCCAGACACTGCCACCTGCTCTGTGTAGGCCACCTCCTTAAATGCTAAGGTGGAACCCAGCTCTGCTGGGTCCCAGGGTCCACAGGCCGACTCCTCTGTTACCTCCATGCCCAGCCTCCATATCTCTCTAGGCAGTGCTCATGCCCTCCATGCATTCCACCTGCAAGCAGAGCCTCCATTCAAGAAAACATGCAGTTCACGCAGCAGGACCAGCACATCCAAAGCCCCAGGATGTGAAAGGGCATAATGTGTCTGGAGAGAGCAGGGAGCCCTGTGGGACACAGGGAGGGGGTGAGAGTCGGGGAGATGATACAGGACAGGAGTATGAAAGCTGTAGAAAGAAGTCCAGGTAGACCCAACTGGAGCATGAGAGGTGGGGGCAGGGGAGGAGGAGTCCCTGACGTTCCTGGTAGTCGCTCCTTATTGCTGAGTAACAAATTAGCACAAACTCAGCAGTTTGAAACAGTCCCTGTTTATGGGGTCACAAGTCCATAGATCTGAAGTCAGGCAGGCTCCACTCGCTTTTCTGCTCAGGGTCTCACAAGGCCTGAACCAAGCCATCGGCCAGACTGGGGTCGTATCTGAGGCTCTGGGAAAGAGTTTACTTTCAGCTCATCCATGTTGTTGACAGAATTCGCTTCCATGCATCTGTGGGAATCAGGTCCCCATTCCCTTGCAGGCTGCCAGCCAAGTACCACTCTCAGTTCCTAGGGGTCACCCTCAGATCTTGCTCTGTGACCCCCTCCCTCTTCAAAACCAGCAATGATGTGTCCAATTCTTCAAACACCCACAACATCTCTGGCTCCCTCTTCCCCAACCAGCCAATGCCTGCTTTTAACATATTCATGTGTTAGGTTTGGCCTGTGCAGAACATCTCCCTGTTTTCAGGTCATCTGATTAGTAACCTTAATTACATCTGCAGAATCCCTTAATCCCACAATTGTGGGAATACCACCAGGAGGCAGAAGTTGGGGGTCTGTGGTAGAATTCTGCCTTCTGATGTGATATCAGCTGGGATACCACTAAGTATGACAGGTTCATCTCTCCGTCACTGGGCATCCAGGTGAGAAGCAGGTAGACGGCAGCAGGGGCAGGTCTGACCAGATGCCCATGGGCCCTACTCAGAGGGAATTGCCTATCTTGGATCTGGATGGGAAAGGGACTCAGGGGTTTTGGGGGAGTCCTTCTGAGACATTTACTGAATTTCTATAAACAGAAAATTACTCATCTCTGGCAGGTTTTGTGTAATCCCATGCTCCCCAGTAGCCAACAACCCTTCATGTGACCTTCGGTGATTTGTAGCCTGACACAGTCAGCTCCGTCTCCAGGGGTCACCCATCCTTTGTTTCTGCTCTGAAGGCAGCTCTGCTGGATGAGCCTGTACTCCGTGAGAGGCATAGACAACACGCAGGCTATCTCCTTTCCACAGCACCTTCTTCTACCCATTTCTGTCAGGTTGTGTCTCCTAGGATGATGCTACTTCTAAGATGTCAATTCTAGTGCATTTTCCTCCATGTAAGAAAGAGCCGAGGAGGACTCAGCCCACTCTCCTCTCCCAGAAACTGTTCTATTCTGAAGCTCAGAGGGGAATCTGTGGGACAATTGTCTTATTGATTGTTTTCAGGCTCTGCTTTCAGGTTTGCACAGTCATCCACCAGCCTTCTGCCTGCACCACTTGCCTGATCCTGGTCTCAGAGATGGTGGCAGGTGGCCCTCACCCTCTTCCACCCTTGTATCTCCACCCTCCCCCACAAGCTACCCAGCTCCCAGACTCTCTTTCCTTCCACCTAAGATGAACAAGCTTCTGGACTCTGTCAGATGTTGTGAGGGATTTAGGGAGAGTCAGGAAGATGGAAAAGGAAGCCCCACCAATGCTCCCTCCAGCCATGGCCCAGGACACAGATGCAGACTGGGCTGGACCCAAAGCAGCCACATGCTCTCCACGACTCCAGGGGCTCTGACCAGGAGCCTTCCTTCTACCTGCAAGTCTACACCAGCATCCCTAAAAGTACGGGACTCAGGCAGGTGAAGGTAAAGAACTGGACCCTGAGGACAGGAATGGAAAGGGCAGAAGCAGAGCATGGGCAGAGCATGGAAAGCTCTAGCAGAAAGGAAGCACTGCACCCTGGGCACCCTAGGACACATGGAGCCCACCCATGTTTGCACAGGCTGCGACACTGTCTTCACTGGGAAACTTCACCTCCTTGTCACTGTCATGATAGCCCCAGTCATCCATCCACAAGCCCACCTCGCGGGTCAGGGCCTTGGTCCCCAGGGAAGGGCATGGAGTGAGTGAGGGTGTGCATGGCTTTTTGTGCTGGGCCAGTCCCCCCGGCAGACACTGACTTTGGGCTCAGTCAGACAAGGTGTCCGCTGGACCTCCACACAGGGTCAGGGCCTGGAGTGTTTGAGCAGATAAATCTGGGACACTAAGTGGATGGAACAGCCACAAGAGGGGAACTGGAGACAGCCCCAGGTCAGGCCAGAGAGCTGGGGCCAGGCCCAGCTCCTGGAAGCAAAGGGAGCTTGCTTCTCACTTCTGAGTCCACAGGGCCTGGTTCACAGCAGCAGCTCCATAATGGAAGTGAAGGTGGAAGGGGACGGGGGAAGGAAAGGGGGAGGAAGTGGGGGGGAAGGAGGAAGGGGGAAGAAGTGGGGGAGGAAAGGAAGGATGGAGGAGAAAATAGATGAGAGGAAAGAGCGGAGGCGGAGGTGGAGGCAAAAAAGGAAGAAGGAGAGAAGGCTGGGGAGAGGGAGTAGAATTTGGAAAACAGTCTATAGAAGCCACTAGCAGTGCTCAGTAGGGAACACAAGTCACAGCCTGGGGAAGGCTTGCACTGGAGAAAAATCAAACGAATAGAAAGAAATGGGAGATGGTGAGAAGGAAGGAAGCAGAGGACACTTTTGACGCCCAGAGGTCACGGAATGCAAACTGTGACATATTTTTTAGTTGGCCAGTGAGAGTCTCATAAAATTAGCCGTGGGTACGGGAAATGGTGTCCCCACACTCACCTTTCTCATTCCTGTCCTCACTGTGTTTTCTAGGCAGGATGAATAGGAGATGGATGGGCTTGGGAATGTGGAGCCATGGGCTCAGCCCAACGCTCTCAGGACCTTCCAGGCAGGCAAGGATTGGTGGCAAGGCCGTGCCTAGCACTGTGCCTGGCACAGCATGTGTGCTTAGGAAATGCCAGCTGAATTAATGAGGGGATGAATGAACAAATGCTTGAACCACATGGTGGACAGCCTACATCCCACCCTTGTAGCCCAAGGCAGTGCCTGTCTCACCCAGCACCAGGAGCTCACAGGGGTTGTAAAGGCCTCTGCTGCCTCGGTGGGCAAAAAGCCATGCATCTTGGTGGTACAGCCACCTGCTTCCATGATTTAGACTCTGCCACCCTATGTGGGTGAACTTTACTCATGCACTATTACTTGATGAGAGAAGTGAAATTATTTGGCAATTTTGTTCTAGTTGATAAAGAAGGAAAGTTTGAGCTAGACCTAGAAACCAAATGTAAGTTCGCCCTGGGACAGAATTCAAAGCCGAGTCTTCGTTCCAGGCACCCTGAGGCTTCCAGCTGGCCCTGCACACAAACTGGACCACTCCTCTGGCGGCTGCTCACAGCTCGGGTGCACCACGCAGCATCATGTCTCATTGCCCCCAGTTAAGTCATAAAGGCTCCATTGTGACGGTGGAAGGACAATTCCCTTTTGATGTTTTGGGGGGGCATACTCAAATGAGGAGTACAGGGGTTGGTATGTCAGAAAAGCAACTGAAAAACACAAGAATCTCTAAAAAGCAAAACTGAGTATCTGTCTGCTGAGCTGACCCTACCAGCCTTGCTTGGTTTGCCAACATCCTTGCTTTTCACCTGAAAAATTCATTTTTCACTTTTTCTCAAGTAGCTTCAAAACCAATACACATTGCACTATTGAGGCTAATGGTTTAATAAAATGTATAGCACAGAGAATTACAGCCCTTAAAAACAAAATAAATCTCAGAGATCATTTTGTCCTATCATCTTGCCAAGAGAGGACCAAGGAGACCTCAGCTCCCTGCATGGGCGGTGCTGGGTATAGACAAGGAATGCCTGACTCTCCAAGCTGCTCCTGTTGCCATACGGTAGGTATTCCTTTCATCCTCAAGATGGGTGCTTTGCCAGCGCCAATTTTTACAATGCTCAGATGCAAAACTTAAAAGAAAAAAATTAAAACAGGCATGTTTTACTTTCATTGCTCTGGGGGCAGCAAAGGTTTGTTTTAGACATGTGACACTTAAAATCCTGCAAACGGTAGTCATCTTTCTAGTTTAGTGAGGGCTGCAAGGTAAAGAAGACGCCCCAGCTGGATATCAGGCTGGAATGTGTATTATCACCCAGGCACTGGAGCCTGCTAAAGCAGAGACAAGCCCTGTCCCTGTCAAGGGACATGTCCCTGCAACGTCATGTGAATATATGGGGGCTGTAATAGCATGGTAACAAAAAGGAGAAGGAAATGAAATCCAGTGCAGACTGAGCCAGATACAGCTTCTTAAAAACTGTGGGGTGTGTTTAAGTATGTTATAGCATATGTAAGAAGAAAAACAAACGTTCAGAAGGAAATATTAATACACCAAAATTTGCTGACGGTCAGTTACAGGCGCTTCTAACTTCTTTCTTTCATGTTTATGTATCTTACAATTTTTCTGCAGTCGATACGTACAACCTATAAAGGTAGCAAGTTATCTAATGAAAATAGCCTTCTTTATAAATAAGCCTGCCACAAGAGCTCCAACTCCTGGAAGTTCATGGCAGCAATGTGCTGGTCCTGAAACCAGACTGCTGGTCCAAAACCCACTCGTTCACTTGGAGTTCTGTGGTCTGGAACAAATGTCTTCATTAGCTTTTAAGTATTTTCATCATGAGCATTCATTCAGTGTTTTCTAGATTCGAGGCATTGTGCTTGTCTTTATGGGTCACCTCAACACACATGTGGTAATAATTGCCATGTACCAAGGGCTTATATATGCATTATCACATAGGGTTGTTGGAAGTATTAAATGCAATTACATGTTTGTAAACACTGGATATTTTATTATCTGCTCTCTGGATTAGTTCATGTTAATAACATTAAACACCTGTTCATTCAAAAAAAAAAGTTTAGCACAACTTTTGGGCATGGCACCGTGTCCCACCATGCATTTCTTCCCCTGCAAATTCTCCTAGCCCTTGGAACTCCAATAGGTGGCCTCACAGCAAGCTCTGATCAAAAAACCAAGGACCGCCAACCTCATATTCTACAAGGGTCACTTGGCCGGCAGCAGGGTCTGCCTACCTGCTCTGCGCAATGTTCTGCTGAATTTACTCATTTAAGGGTCTATTTGAATCATGTCCACTTTGTGTTTACAATAGCGTGTTCTGGTCATTTTGCCAGAATACAGACTGGTAGACAGGCCCAGCCCAAGACTCCACCTCAATAAGAAAACCTTGAGATTTCAAGCAGCAAATAGGTAAAATAGTAATGAAAATTGGGCACAAACACAACTGAGTTTTTTTATCTGGGCTTCTGTCTCATTGAGGAGTAGATGTTTTTAGGAGCTGATAAATGGAAAACAGAATGCTTTCATTACAAGAAAAGTAATTCAGTCAAGTTTTCCTGTTGCCTCAAGAATGCTCGTAATTTGGAGAGAATTTTAGGCAGTGGCACTTGAGGAGGTAAATCAGCCACCCCAAGGACTGAAGACAGCACACCACTCCTCCTTTGCCCAGAAGGCTCAGCCTGCTTGGCAGCCTAGCTGACAGCACAACAGCCCACATGTATTTATTTCCCCTGCTGAAAGCGGCTAGTCAGGCACAGAATGAACTCAAGTCATATTGGTCTAATAAGAAAGATTGATTCCATCAGGACATTTGCCCCTAGATCCTTCTTAAAGAAAGTCTTGGCCTAAAATATTTCATTTTTTCTTTCCTGTGAGTCTTTAAATGGAATTGTGAATAGCAGCAATCCTTGTAACTCTGATGTGGGCAGAGGACACTCAAAATAGTAGATGGCAGATGCCAGGCCCCCTCAGAATTGCTCATGCCTATTTATATAGATGCTGCCTTCCAATTTTTTCTCAGATCTTCCAAGTTCTATCACAGCCATGACAAAGTAATGACTCATACTTAAAATGCAGTCATTAATGTCATATTTGATATTAATACCTTTGTAGCATTGCTTTGTGTCAGAGCATTTAAGAGGAAAAAGTCCCCAAGAGCAGGAGCAGGCTGCCACCGTCCTCAGGGACCACAAAGGACAGGGCCTGCAGAAGGCAATGCTCATTGTGCAGGAAAGCCTGCGGCCTCCAGCAAGCTGTTCAGATAAGCAGCTGTGGGAGGGAGGGGGAGGGGGGCCGAGGGAGGGGGAGGGGAGGCAGAGGTCACTGTTATCGCCTTGGAAGGCAAGCCTTTAGCTGCTGCACGGATGTCTTATCTAAAGTATGCTCCTGTTTTGCAAGTTTAAAATCTTCCCAAAAGGAGAAAAGTAGGAGCTGGGCCCAAGTTCTACCCTAGCACTGGGCAGCATGCCCTCCCACTGCCAGCGCCGACGAGCCTGTCATTCTTGCCGACAGGAAGACGGAACAGGTGCCATCAGTTCCACGGAGTTCCAGCAATCCTCTGAAACCCTGCACACCACCTCCCCCGACAAAAGATCCCCTACCCTCAATAAAGAGCATAAATTTGTTTCAAAAAGTTTATTGTAAAATTCAAAGCTTCAACAGCAGCATCCTTTAGAAAAACGAAGCATTGCCCGGATCCGTTTTTGAAAAAGCAGCGCAGTCGGCTAAGTCCTTCACGCTCCTGCAACTGTACCAAGTCCAGGGCGCCGCTCCTTCTTGCCGGGAGCAGGCTGCTGAGTCACGCCTGCCCGGCCAGTCTGTCCTTCCCGGCCCTGCAGCCAACGTCCCAGTCTAGGCTTTCCTGGGCAAGCAGCCGCTCCAGACACTTGCAGAGTCCTTAGCTCGGGCCAGCCTGGCCCTGCCGCCGCTGGGCCCCTCCTCGGGAGGCCGCACCTCCTCGCTCTCCAGGCGCCCCCCCCCCCCGCCTGCCAGTCTCCACGCCGCACTCGGGCACCCTCCGAGGGCCCCTCCACAGAGCCAGCCGCGCTCTAGGCGCCCCGGGGCGTCACCACGTCGATCAGACCAAGGTCCCCGCAGGGCCGTCACTCGGGGAGGGTGATGCTGGGCACCCAGTCGTTAACGCTGCGGCTCTCCTCGCAAAACAGGCTGAGCTTCTCCAAAGCGGGGTCCTTCCAGGCGTCCTCATTGGGGTTCTGCGGAGAGAGAGCAGGGTCAGCCTGGCTGGCCGCGAGCCGAGGCGGGAACGACACCGGGGCGGGGACGGGGCGGACTGTACTCACCGAAATGAGGATGCAGTGCAGGTCGCCCGGCGCGCCCGCCTCCTCGCCAGCGCCCACGATAGCCGCCAGCCGTTGCACATCGCCCACGCGCACGATGTCGATGTCGTTCTCGCAGCAGAACGCCTGGATCAGCGTAAAATGGATCTGCAGCGCGATGTCGCCCTCGTCCTCCTCATCGGCAGCCAGCACACAGAAGGTCACATTGTCAGGGTCCCTGCGAGGGCAAGGCGGGACCAAGGTCAGAACCCGCGAGCAGAGGTCTCCTGCTGCCACCCCTCCCATCCGCCCGTCTTCTAGTCATTCACCCCCGCCCCGGTCTCCCAGCCTTGGCCGTGTCTACACTTACACGTTCAGGACTTTGGCTGACTCGTAGACGCCGGCAGTGAGGCAGCCCTGGCGCTGGGCCGACAGCAGCAACTCGTGCAGCGCTTTCCCGGCACCCTGCATCCTGCGGAGGAGCCAGCAGAGTGAACTGGAGCCGGCCGGGGGGCGCAGAGGAGCCCCCAGTTCCGACCACCGGGACGCACCCCTGGCTCCCCAACTCCAACCACACTCCAGACCCGGCTCGGCGCCCGCACCCCTGCTCTCCAACCTGGATCTGCCGCCAATACCCCCCGCGCTAGGCTCCTACCCCGCGGACTCCCACCCTGAAGGACCCTGAAGGCCGCCGACAGACCAGCCGCTTTCTCCGAGCCCTGAGACCCACCTGGCTGTGCTTTCCGGAACTGTGTCCTGGCCGCGGACTTCTTCCAGAGTCATAGCGCGATCGACCAGCAAGCAGCAAGTTATCCACAAGCGGAGAGCGCGGTGGGGACACGGGAGAACCCACGGTGAGTTAGACCTCGGCTCGGCGCGTCTGCCACTAGCGACTGCGCCCCTGCTTACGCCGCGCGCCCTTATATACGCTGGAGTGTGCGGCGCCGCCAGCTGGCGCGAGGCTGCGCGCCTATTGGCCGGCACCCGCTTTCTGATGTAAATGAGGCGGCGAACCGGCGGCTCGTGCCAGAAGGCCACGTGGGGAGGGGTGCGGGGGATGACAATGCCTCAAATCTGCCGCTTTTGTTGGGGTGTTACCAGGCAGACTAGAGCCTGCAGATTTCATCTCGCCTGGCTTTTTTTTTTTTTTGAAGTCCTTAAAAGGAAAAAGTTAAAAAAAAAACAAAGCAAGAAAAACCAGCCCACAAAAACCTTGTTTGTTAATATGATGCTGCAATTTGCGAAAAGCACCTTTATAGAATCAAAAGGATTTTTTTTTTTTTGCATTTATTTTTATTGCTACCTTTCTATTTGTTTCTTTCCTTTAATTTGAAGTTTATGAGACTGTTGCATTGGAGCCGGAAATTAAGGTAAAAACAGGTAGTGCCAGTTAGGGGCTTGCAAAAGGCAGTGGGCACAGCCCCCTGCAGCTGACCACTAGCGTCACGAGCGCGCCGGTGATGCCTCCCACGCACACTCAATGTATACATTGAGTTGTCGCTGGAAGCTCCTACCCCACCTCCCCGCCCTTGGCCGAGCGCGGCGGGGCGCCGGAGAGTGGGGCGGGCGGGGCCAGCAGATTGCGGCCGGCGCACGCCGCTCGTTTGCATTTCTATGGAGGGCGCACAATAGCAGAGGTCTGGCGTGTGGCGGTTTGCAGTAGGGACAATCGAGGCTTTCTCTTCATAGCAACACTGTCCACCTGCTGCCGGGTGGGGTGGGCAGGCCCCCGCCGCGCGTGGGGGTCGCCGGGCTGCCCGGCGCGTGGGGTCGAGGCTGCGTGCCACTCCGTGGTCCCTGAGTACGCGCCCCCTGTACTGTCCCTGCTACATGTAATTCCCTTCCACCCGTTTCTCGCACGGATGCCCAGCAGCCGCGCGAGTTGGGGAAGGACTGGGAGCTGGTGCGCGGTCTACAAGGCTGGACGCCCTCTGGCCGGGACCCCGCGGCCAGAATCTCTTCCCGGGGCGCCATCTACAGGCAAACTCGAAAGATCCTAAAATCCCTTTTCTCCTCCCCCCTCTCCCCCAACGCATACACCCTTCCATTGGCCTGGCGCGGGGGAAGAGCGGTGGCTAGGGGGTGGGGGACGGCCACGGAGCTGCCCGTCCAGGCCCACTGAGCCCTGTCCAACATTAATAAGGAACCCGAGTAAGGGCTGCAAAACGTATCCAAGGTGGCGCTGCAGTAACTGTGGGGGAGTAGAGGGCGAAAGGAGATTCCCATCCAGTGCTGATGGAGTTAAGAGCCTGTTTGTCTTACGCTGTGTTGAAATATTTTAATTACCTAAATACGCATATGTAAAAAGCCATTTTTTCCGTCAATAGAGTAAGTCTGGAAGAAATTTTGGGAGAGTTTAACAGGTTAGAGGTTGCTGTCGCTTGACCATACACGCTGGCACTTTCAGAGGGTTCACCACTGAGCGCAGCACTTTTGGTGTCTGCACCTTTCTGAGCTACGTGGATAGGTGCTCCAGGGGTCACCTCATTGCTCCCCTTTTTGGGGTGAGGCCTGGGACACTGGCTGGGAGAGTGGCGAGCCGGGTGGATTCGATGGAAACCCTGGCCCTGCAGCAAGACTGGGGCGATAATCGGAAAGTAAACAACGGCAAGTCTTTGTTCCTTTCATTCAGGCTTTCTTCAGGTGGGTGGTGAACGTACAAAGTACTTCTGAACTTGTGGGGAAGTTTTCATTCTGCACTTGCGGGCGGGCACTTTTGCCAAAGTGAGAAGCTGGCTCTCTTGCGCCCCCCAGCGGCTTCCCAGCGGAGGAGAGCTGCAAAAGCCCCTCGCTTCCAGGATTTTAAGAAGGAAGAGCTTGCTCTAGCATTTCTGAACTCCAGAGGGTGTCTAGTTAAGGACGGGGATTGGGGGAGAGTGAGGGGAGAGGGGCCAGGCGGCTTTTTGCCCCGTTTGATCGCTAGTTTTTCTTTCTTTCTTGGTGTATAAAATGATTATATGCCTTGATTGAATAAAATATGTTAATTTTAAGTGATTAGAATATAGATATTACTCTTAGAACTATTAAACATAGTTTAATATGTACCTATGTTCCCAGGAAAATGGGAAGATTCTTAAATTTATTAGTTCCAGGTCCCCAGGCAATGCTGGAAATAAGATTTACTTAACATACTAGCACCCCACCCCTCCAATTTATAACACTAGAACTCTGCCTACATGCCAGGCCAGAGAAAACAAGGGCTAGGCCCAAAGCCTCAGCCCCTCCTCCCAGAGGAAAGCCACTACTGGATACTCCCGGCTTTGGGTTGAGGGTGGGTGCATTTCCCATCCCTCCTGAGCCAGCCTGGACCAGGAGGGATGATTGACAACCCCTGGGGCTGTTCTACTCTGCTCACATTTTTAAGGTATTCAATTTCAGGAAACTGTGTTTTTGACATATGATACAGCCTCACTTTGCTTTATTAGGTCAGTCCCAATGGCCCCAAAGCCCCCATCTCAATTAGAGAAGAACCATTTTGTCTGCAGGCAAAGTTGGCCCTCCAGCAGACCCACCACCACCCTTCAGTTCAGACACATGCTGAAGCTTCTGGGCCTGGGATGCCCCCATGTTGGGGGCGGGCAATGCCCACTAGAAGTTTGATGATGCAGACTGTCCCACTACATGGCTTTGTGGCCACAGCTCTCCCAAAGTGCATGCGGCAAGGGACTTGGCCTGCTCTGTGCTTCAAGTCACAGGTGACTGAGATGTCCTGAGCTTCCCGTGACTGCACCCCTAAACCTTCCCCTAAGCCTCTATAATGCAGGTGATGGTGACTTACTTAAAGGGAAATCCTCAGAGGTGCTCTGTTTTAAAACCTTTTTGGAAATGTTTATAGTTGAACTGTTTTTATTAACACATTCTCTGAAATGTGCTTGTCACTCTTTCATGGCTTAACTAGGCCATTGATGGGCTGATACCTTTCATTTGGGTACAGAAGGAGGGTGAGCTTAAGTAAGCAGTAAGCTTTATGAGACATTTCTTACTGTATCTTCGCAAGTTACTTACGTGTGGAGAGTGCACAACATTGTCATTAACTAGCAGGTGTATGCTACCCAAGCAATGTGCCAGAAGCCACTAGGGCCCCACCAGAGGCTGTGGGATGCAAGCTAGCTGCACGCCAGCCCCATGCGGACTGCAGGTAGGATTCCTTTGGCCTATGAGGTATCTTAGGCAAAGTCAAATTCACTGCCACCTTTCCAAGTTAGCCGCATTCATATAAACACCTGGATTTCTAACTTCTCTTGGAAAATGGGAAGATTTGGCCATCATGTGCCTAGAGTCCCCTCCCCACCTTGACAACCTTCAGCGGGGGTCAGGGGCACTGGGATCTCGCATTGGGCACTGCTCTCCCTTTCACCACAGTCCCCACCAGAGGCCAGCTGAGGACACCCAGCTGCTCTGTTCATTGGCATCACCTTGCTGTCGCCTGCAGACATTTGCACTTGCAATCAAGAAACTGAACCTGGAAGCACAGAATAAAGGGGCCAGTTTCCTAAAGATGAAGCCAAAAACGTTAAGCACCACTATTGTCTCAGTTTGTGCAGGACAGTGTCCTATGTGAGCAGAGGGCTCTTGGAGCACTCCGGGCTGGCCCCTTCCAAACAGTCTCATGTTGCCCTCACTGTTCCCCCTCATCCAGCCCCTTCTCCGGCCAGAACAAGTCTCCTCGGGGTCCTGTGTTGGGTTTTCTTTGGTCCAAAAAACTCTTGATTGATAGGGGCAGCAGTAAGTCAGTGTCAATCATTAACTCAAAAAAGAAACCAAGTTTTCATGCAGACACATAAAAACTCTTCATTAAAACCCAGCAGGGGCATCTCAGATGCCTTCCAGCATCTGAAGGACACCATTGCATTGGCCCTCATCACCACCATGCCCTCCTCCTTACCCAGGGTGAAGCGCAGATCTGCACACAGGGAGGCTTCAGATGACAACTGAAACAAGGAACAGGAAGCTGAGAAAGGAAGACACCTCCCACACACACACCTAGCAAAAGCTGGACGTTTCTGGTCAGTTGTCCTATGGAAAGACTTTCTGGAAGGAGCAGTTATTCTTGGGTGAGCACTTACATAGCATGAGAGAGGTTAACATCAGCCCAGGGAAGTCCTTCAAAGTAATTGGTGGGGAAGGATACAATATTTATGCATTTGTTTCTTTCACTATCAACAGTAAGAAATGATTCATGGCACCTGTCACAGTCCTAGGTAGTGACAGTCACCAGCCCACGCTGTAGTTGAAAACCCCTGAGAAGCCACAGATGTGCAGTCTTCCCAGCTTGACTGAGCACCCAAGTCTCCCCGAACCTGGGTCTCCCAACCTAGGAAATAAAAATAGTGCCCTTTACCCCTCATGAACCTCACCGGGGTCTTATAAGGTTGTTCCTGGTCAACGATTTGGCCCACAGGTGGGTTTAGTTTGGTGGACAGTGTCCCAAAAGACTTAGAAATTCAGGTCTGACTTGCTCGTTCCTGTAGGGGAGAGTTGATGGCACACATCCTCTCTGTCACCATAAGCATGTCCCAAATGTCACATTAGGCCCTGCTGGCACGTGTATGCCCTGCCTGGCGTTTGCAGGCACTTGGGTTGGCAGTAAACTTTCTTTTCTAACAAATTTCTGAAAGTGTTAACATGTAGCATATAATAGAGTAATAGAACCATAGAACTTCCAAAGTCAAGCTTTCCTTCTTTTATGTTCTAAAATCTGAAAGGTATTAACAACTTCCAGAAGGCACTATGACATTGGGGTTTGGACTTTGTGGAGCAGAACTCAAAGCTGGGCTTAGCTGCTTGTTGACTTTGACCTTGAGCAAAAAGTTAGCAGATGATTCAAAGTGTAAGGTAAAGAGAATTCATGCTTGTTAACCTATTAAACGCTTGTTAGTTAAACTCTCTATAAAAAAGCCATTCAAAAATGTATATGGCAAGCAAATATTTATTGCAGTGTTTCTTAAAATAATGAAAAATTAGGAACCATTATAAGGGACTAGTGTTAAATCATGGTGTACCCATAAAGGAAACATTATGCGTCCATAAAAAGGGGTTCTGAAGAGTAGTGCCTGGCATGATGTAATATGAAAAAAGCAAAATACGAAATTGTGCGATTCTAATTTTGCAGAAACTTTCAGCGTACACGACTATCACTGAATAAAATCACAAAGTAGAAAATGGTGATTACATCTTGGAGTGATGAGATTGTAGGTGATTTTTAATTTTCTTGACCAAGTTTTTCTGCAATTAAACATTCTACAGTTCAATCTTATTTAATACAAATATCTAAAACTTCTCAAATGGAGTAACTTCAGTGTTTGACATCCTCGGCCTGATTGCTTCAGACGTTATTGTGCAGAGTGATCTTTGAGCATATGGTCACAGATCCAGAAGCCAGACATCTGCGGGGCTTTGCTCCTGAGAGGGAGCTCCCAGACTGTGACCTTTGATTCCTGCACACCTCCTCTTGCCATCTGATGTCAGTCTACTCCTGTGACTAAGTGAAAATTGTCATAACTGCACTCGGAGGTTAACTCTGGCCTGACTGGGAGGGAGCATGCTGGCAACATGCTGGAGGCAGGAAAGAAGGCCAGCAGCCTTGTCAGGAACAAACACCCTGGACGGCACCTTTCCATAGACATGGGGTTCCCCGGGACCCTTGGGGGAATCCTCTGTGCATGCCAGGGCAAGCAGCAATGGAAGGAATTATCTTTCACTCCCTTCTTGGTGAAAATGCCTATTTTCCAGAAATGAATTACAGCAATAAATTATGAAAATTGTTTCCATCGTCTACAAAACACAACAAGGAATTCTAAAATTTGCAAAGGTGCCATGTACCCCACCTGTGTTTGAGACGCTAAGGTATGATTTAATTTCTTTGTGTTTGGATTTGGTCTGTTTGAGAAGGGTGGGGCCTTCCTTGAGTACACTATTATTAGTAGCATTGTTGTCATTTTATTTACCAGATTTTTCCAGGACTTGCTGTGCACCAGGCACTGTTCCAAGTGCTTTGAAAATATCATCTAATTCTCATAACAAACTCGTTATGTAGGTGTTATTATCACCGTTTTAGGCATGAGGAATCTTGGGCACAGAGAGGTTGAACAACTTGCTCAAAGTCACACAGCCAGGAGGTGTCAAAGCTGGGTGTTCGGAACTCCTCTCAGAAGCAAGAGGGAACAGATGAACTTCACTGTGAAACCTTTTCTTAAGCCTTTACAACGAACCATTTGCCCACCAAGGACAAGGCGAGCATCCAGGTGAAAAGGAGGTTTCAAAACCATTTTGGTTCTCCTTAGGAACCGTGAATCCTACAGTGCCTGTCCTGATATCATGGTTGCAAGGTGACATCTTGTGGTCAAAGAGAATATTGCTTCCAGCCCTAAAAAGCGTCTACACTTCAGCTGGTCTAAACCCTTCCAGGCCTGCAAGCACTGCTCCTTGAGCGTGTTTCTGGTGAGCTCGTGGGCTCTCATCACACATTAACATCCAGAAGCAACGGACCCTGGTGGCAGTGGGCTCCTCCCCCCCCCCCTCGGTCTCCCCCCACCCCTTTTGGACCCCACTGTGCCACTGCTGGGCAGCCCCTGAGAAGCCAGGCTGGCTCAGAGGATGGTACAGTTTGGTAGTCACGGGCAGTGTGAACCACCACCAACAAGAAGAACAGACCCAACCTTCAGGGAGGCTTCATGTGTCAGCTGTAATGTCCATGCCCACTTCACAGATGGGAGCACTCAGTTCCAGGGAGATTAACGCCATGCCCCAGGTCACACAGCCAATGATGGAGCTGGGATTGTAGCTAGCATGTGCCAGACCTCCAGCTTCATGTTCATCGGGCCACACCATGGGCAGGACATTGGCTCACAGCTGAAAAGTTACTCTGGGGCACAGCCTCTCATGTAACTCAGCTGTGCTTGGCAGGGTGTACACCCTGCTTTTCTTACAAAATCAGGAATGCTCTGAATCTCCTATGATCTGGGGTTCTGAATTCCCCTCATCAGCCACATGATGTGAAGTATATAGGTTATTTTTTTCTTACTCACCAACCCACAGCCAAATTTAAACTTGGGAGGGACCTACAAGGTGACTTCCTCTGAAACCCTGTCTAATTTCCCAATCTCCTCAGCAACCCCTGGCTTGAAGAGCCTGCCACGGGTGAAATGCCACATGTGGCATGACAGCAATCCCAGACAAGGCGAGTCCCACTTGCTGGTGCGTTTCCCATGCACCCAACACTGCCTGCGTTACCCTCTCAGAAGGAACAGCAGTTGCAGATCCTTCGTCTCCAAAGCACGCAGGTGCACCCTGAGGATGCCCATGGACCTATCCAGGGCCATCAGCCTCAGCTTCCCCTGGGAGCTAATTAGCCTCACAGAATCTGAATCTGCCTTTTAACAAGATCCCAGGGTAATGAATGTGTGCACACAAGTGTGTGGTCATTCATTCGCCAAAAGGTGCAAAGTATAGGGTAGATGGGAGGCGCTGTTTCAGAATCTAAGGGGCGGGATGGTGTGAGGCCCCCAGGGGGAAGCCACTGTCAGGCAAGGGAAGATGTGAGAAATATAGACTAGACGCAGAAACTTGAGGCTTGTAATGGTCATGGGCACTCTTCAGATTACCTCTGAATCTGAGAACAGGTGAGGGGAAGGCTGCACATGAGCCCCCGGCTCTGCTCTCTGCTGATCCACAGTAATGGCATTTTGACTTTACACAGGGAGTTCCAGCTAGAAACTGCATTCCCAGTCTCTCTTGCTGCATGGGGTGGTCTTGGGCCCCAGTTCCTCTACATCCCTTGCTCTAACAGAAGTTGTTTGCCAACCAACTAGGTTCCTTCTCCACTTTGCTGTTGTGATTCAACCATGCAGTCACAGGGGAAAGGGCCTGGGGTCCTGCATGGCTGTGTGGAGCCTAGCCTCCTTGCTAGCCCATACACTCTATTGTGTACAGTAGACAAGACACAATCTTCTGTCTTAAGCCTCTGTATTTTGGAGGTCTTTTTAAAATTTTTAATTTTGACAAACCTTCAAATATAGAAAAATTATAGAAATAGTAAAACAAAGTATTCCCACGTCCCCTTCCCCAAATTCCCCCATTTTACTATATTTGTTTCAGCCTTCTCTCTCTCCTTCAAGTATATATATTATTTCCTGAGCCATTTGAGAGTAAGATACAGACATGATGCCTCTTTACCACTAGATACTTCAACGTGTATTTCCTAAAAACAAGAATATTATCCTAAATCAGCAAACCATAGTAAAACAATGAAATTCAGGAAATTAATATTGATGTAATTAACTAATCTACAGACCATAGTGAGATTTTATCAGTTGTTTCAAAGACGTCCTCTGCAGCAAAAGAAAGCCCAGGGTCACAGGCCCATTCAGTAGTCACGTCCCTGCCATCTCCCTGAATCCAAAACCGTTCCTGAGTCTTGCTTTGTGACAGTGACATTTCATGGCATTGACATGTTTTTAGGAGTTCAGGCCTGTCAATGTCACAGACTCCTCTCTGCCTCTACCAGCTACCCTGCTGGGGCTTGGCTGCTTGCCTGCTGTTTCCTCCTGATTCGATTCAGGTGATGAGCCATTAACTGGGCCATCACGTCCCTCTGGGTGTGTTGTATCAGGATCACATGCTTTGACTTGTCCTCTGATTCTTGATTGTCATGGGGTGTCCTCTGGCTATTGGTTGCCATGGGGTGATGATCATTTGACCGAGATGGTGTCTGTCAGGTTTCTCCAACCTAAAGTCGCTATTCTGCCCTTTGGAATCAGTGAGTGTTTGCAGGAAGATGTCAGAGGTCATCGGAGCAGGGTGGCTGCGGTCACCAGAGTACATGCTCTGTTAGCACTGGAGCAAACTCAGCAGCAAACCTAGGCTCTTTCGCTTATCCAGAGTTGTTGAATATATACATTCACAGCCCTCCCTGATATTTTGAATAGATGGGAAATTTTTATTAGTTCCCCCCAAATCCACATTAATCTGTAATATTAATTTTTTTAAAAAACAGCCCAGAAGAGAGCCTGGATGGTGCATTTCCATTTTACTGAAGAGTCTACAGCAAGCAATAGTTTGTGACTGAGTGGACAGTGGGCTGCTCTGTTCACTCTCGGTTCACTCTGGACCAGACAGCTCCACCCGGCCCGCCCGCTTGTCGTCTCAGGCTGGATCCCACCACTGTTGCTTTTCCCCAGGATAAGTGATTTAAGCAGCCATCCTACCTGGAGAGGCTCACCCTGGTAGGATGGCTGCTTAAATGGAGGTGTGTGTGTCCCGGCCCCTGCCTTGCTTTAGGATGCAACAGGAGCTAAGTTCAATGAGGAAGAGGACGGCAACCCTGTCGGAGCAGGTGCCCTGTACCTGGGTTTCAGCCGGGGCAGCTCCCCCATGCTCTGCGAGCTCCATCCACCTGTACTATTCCCCCAGCTTGCCTGTGCTCCTCATGGCCACTGGCTTTGAGCATCTCCCTGCCCCACCCTTCAGGATCTACCAGGAGGCCTCCACGAGGCCACCTAGGGCCAATATGCCCTAAGGGGAGAGTCTTGGATCACAGGTGGTGTTCCTGCCTTTTTCTGCTCCTGGATAGTGGCGGTCACAGCCTTCATCACAAGGCTGTCCTGCCAGGACTTTGAGTTGCTCACAGAGCCCCGGATCAGTCCCATACACTGTCCCCAGGAGAAGGGGGCTGGTGAGAAAGGACGGTGCCTGCCTCACTCCAGCTGGGAATGAATCCCTTCTGTACAAAGAGACAAGGATCCCTGCTTCAAGGATCTGGGACCACTAGCAAATGACAGGCCAGATCCAGGAAAGGGAAAGGGGAAGGATGGAAAGAGGAGGATTTGACAAGGAGAGGGACCTGCTGTGCCACGGCGGGGGTGGACCTGCCACAGCAGCACTGTGTCAGGCTCTCAGCTGGTGCCATGCACTCTCTAAATAAGAGAGCGGATAAGCAGAATGAATGCTAGCAGGGAAGGAGGTAGAATATTTTCTCCGACATATGTCATAAATATGCAGTGTGATGAGACTTCCTCACTCTGTTTATGTCAGAAAATGTAAATGGACATTTCCCTCGAGAACCAATATGGAGTGACATGCAGAGACCCCTGCCCTCCCTGATGGGTGCTGCTCACTCCAGCATCTGGTGACAGGAGGGGGACCAGCACTGGTAAAAGTGGTCCCAGGGTTGTTAGGACACCGCTCAGCAGGCCACTCTTACACAGACGTGACCAAAGGTGCCAATTCCCGAACTATTAATATATGTAGACCATCCCAAATGAAGCCTCTTCTCAAAATTCCAGAGAAATAGGTCACATCATCTAGGGATTCCTTGAAACGTAACTGAATTTTTCACCCAGCACTTTGCACTGAACTCTTTAGTGACAAGAGACCTGGACCTCATCATTTCACCCACAAACTCTGGCATGGGAGAAGTGGTCACTCTGGCCGCAGGTTCTGGACAGCAGGCAAGACCGAAGGCCCCAAGCAGAAGCCTCCCCTCCCTCCAAACCACCCTAGAAGGAAACAGTGATGCCCCACCTGCCACCAATCTCCATCCCCTCCAGGGCACAAGACCAGTCCCGTGACCTATTCCCCTGCTGGTGATGGTTGTGTGCTGCTGTTGCAACCCAGAGCATGTTGGCCTGGCGGGAGACCTGGGCCTCTGCAGCTGTCACAGCATGGTGTGTCCAGTATCGGGAGCTGGCCACTGCTCTGCCCCACGCCCCACTGGCAGGCAGTACAGAGACACAGTTGCCCTACAGAATGCAGCCTCATCTGGGACCTACCTCTCATAACCCAGAAGCTCAGGGAGTCAGCAGAGATGTGTCCAGGAGCCTGCTGAGAGCCAGCCTCTGAAAAAGTTCAATGTCCACTGATTGCAGCTCCTGCATGGCCTCGGCCCCTCCCAAGGTCACAGCTTCCAAGGCCGCAGCTCTCCCCTGCTTCCAAAATATAAGAGTACTGGGCTCCTAGAAGACTTGATATCTGAGAGCGTCTGCCCCAGCTGAGCTCTGCATACATCCCAGGAGCACTGTGTGCCCCTGAGCAGTCCTCGCTGGTTTTCGCTAAGGGCCAGCTCTCGTGTATTAGTGGGAAAGAAGGACAGGCCTAGTCAATGCAGTTCAACCTCTGCCACAAGCATTAGCTGAGCACCTACTGTGTGCAAGACAGTGAGCTGGGGCCGGGGATCGAGCAGTGGACTGGGTTCTGACCTCTGGAAGCCCATAGACTGGTGGGGCATCTCCCAACCTTGCCAGACATTAGGTGTTCTCCCTCTGTGTGTGTACCCCGGATAGGAGTGTCCCAGAGCCCCAGAGACAAAGCCACAGAAGGGAGTGGGGAAGAGCCTGGAAGATGCCTAAGGCATTGGGCGAGGGACAGCCCACAGCTCATGCAAACACAAGCTCACAAAGCCTAGGGTGGTAATGCAAAAGTGAGGAAGGCCGGCCTCTCCTGCAGACTGCAGCAACCACAAGGGGGTTGAGTGCAGATGCAGCACTGGAGCGGCTTCTCAGGCTGACGCCTGGCAGAGCCTCGTGGCAGGGCAGAAGGGGTGAAGCCGAAGCATGTTTCCTTTTTAAATAGATCTGGAAAATGCTGGGTTGAAAGAAGTCTGATTCATTACCGCAGGACTTACCAAGGCTTCCATTATATCCAAAGATGCCTTGAATCTCCAAGAGTGAGGTTTGGACATGCCACAGGTATCGAACATTTGACCACAAAACCCTTTGTTGGGGACCATAAAAGGAGGATGCTGTGGAGCGCAGATGGGGACTAGCACCCAAGTAGCCCCCAGCTCTAGCACTGCATCGCGGTTGGGTTCACATAGAACAGTTGTTCTCGAAGTATGGTCCCCTTACCTGGGAACTCCCTAGAAATGCACATTCTTAGCCCCACTCGACCACCCGATCCCTGGGACCCAGCAATCTGTGTTCTAGAAACTCTGCAGGGGCTTCTGATACAGGCTCCAGCTGGAGGCCCACTGCAGTGGATAACAGGACACCAGCTGTGACACCTGCCCCCACCCCGCCCACCCCAATTCACCCCTGGTAAAATTCTACTCTTTCATGACTACTTCTCCTGCCTGGGCAGTGAAGCTTCTCTGCCTGACACCCCCCTCCTTCCACACTGCAGCAGGAAGACTTCCTCTCCCCAGTTTCCAGGACTCTCACATATACCTAGTATTGTCCTGTAGCCATGCTTTTATTATTTGGCGATTGTCTGCCTGCCGTCATGGAGCAGGGTGAGGTCTTCCATCATGCACGTGGAGCATCAGGGCCGCCATGTCGTGCAGGGAAGCAGTCTCCATGTCTCTTGGCCAGGGAGGGACAGTGGAAGGATGGCATCAGCATAGGCATCCCCCAGAATGAGAACAGAGAGCAGAGCTTAACCAGGGGGGGTATGGGACACGGAGAAGGAAGAGGCGAATTCCAGGTCGTCAGCCTGGAGGCGGATGTAGGGAGATGTGCAGGCAGGATCTCAAAGGAGGAAGAAAAGCTTAAGGAACAAATGTGAACCAACAAGCATGTGCCCATGCTGCCAGCTGCTAGGTCTGCTGCACAGCTGACCAGGGCCCTGTTCTCACTGACCTGCTGGAGGGGACAGACACACAGGGCCAGATGGGAGACCCATAGGGTGCCATGGAAGCAAGGAAACAAGGCCACCCTGATGGCTTCCAGAGAAAGGGACCTTCTAACTGTGATTGGGTAAGGAGAGAGTTCTCCAAAAACAATAACAACAAGAGAAAATGAAACCTTAGAGGAGCTTCCCTAGAACCAATGGCTGCAACCCTAGCCTTGCTGGAGTGGGGGCAAAGGGGCCATGCAGCCAGGTGTCTAGATACCAGGTCCTCAGTGCCACTTCCTTCCCTCACCCTGCCCATCCCCACCAGTAGGGCCCTTCACTCTCTGGGGGAGGCCTGCCAGGGCAGAGGCTTCCCTCTGGTGTCAGGATAACTGAGCCCAGCTGAGCAGATAGGCTCAGCTAGCCCACACCGCAGCCGGACCTAAGGACAAGATGGGTCTGTGGCAGAGGCTTGTGCTGGAGTCGGAGCAGAGCCGGCTCCTCCCCCAGCCCCCCCGGGGACACAGATGTCACCCCCAGCATGTCCAGGCACACGCTCTGATGGAACTTTTATTACTGGAAATTGGGCCAAACTAAGCATAAATAATGTGATGACCCCTGGCTGGCTGCTTTGTGGCAGCTGCTCGGGTCATTTCGAGGCCAGCTGCTGCCCAGAGCAGCCCCTGCCCCTGGCTTGTAATCACTCCTGGGCTCAGCTAACAGGGGCAGTGAGAGGGGGGGTACATTTTGCAGGCTTCATGGATGCAAAAGACAGAGTCCTGTCTGGCACCTTCTCAATGGTTTCTAAATACCAGAAGGGTTCAGTTGGGGACTAGGGGGTCTCCCCACCCTGAAATTGTGTGGCTCATGTAAGAAGTCTCCTTGTAACTCAAGAGGTATGATATTTTAAGGGATTCTCCCATGATTTTGAACATACACATACACAATTTCAAACAGTAGCATTAACTCAAAATTCCAGAAGCACATAGGAAGCACCAATTTTCACCCCAGTGCCCACAGACTTACCTGGACTGACCATGCCTATCTGTTTGCAACAAGGCAGAGAAAAGAAATAAAGAAGGAGTGGGAGAGCTCACCCCAACCTGTGCAGAGGCCTCTGTGGCCAGCACCTTCCACTCAGCTACCAGTTCAGCTTGGGTGGATCAGAGGATCCTGTCCAAGTTAGCAGACAAAGCCTCTCTGGCAATGGTACAATACCCGCCCAAGCAAGACTTAGGATGCATATAGACATAACAGCCTATATTTCTGGGAACTACAGAAAAGACAAGAGATCCATTTTAAAGTGCACATTCCAGATCATCTTTATAACAACTTGGAAACACTCCAGAAGCAACAAAACAGTTTTCACCATTCATGAACTACACACACCTGACTCTAGCATCTACCTGCCCTTCATTCAATCCCCGCCACCCTACCACCAAGGACATCCTACCCCTTAGGGGCTAGAAATAGACGCCATCCAGGGACCCCACCTCCTGGTCAGTCTATGGTTTGTGGCCAGACCAGGTGGGTTTGCCCCCACCTCCTTGGTGGGGGGCACCTGGACCTCTCATTTTGTCAACTGTCCCATGAGGAGCACCCAGCTGTGGCTGAGTTCAAAAACTGTAAATCACATACAGGATACATACTACTGGATTAACTACTGAAAAGTGACGTCACATGACTCCTTCTTCCTTGAACCACTAAAAGGTTTGTGATTGTTCGCCTGAATCCCTTCTAGAACAAAGGTCCCCCTGAGTTGAAAAGGCCCCGGGCATGGTGGCTCACACCTGTAATCCAAGCACTTTGGAGGCCAAGGCGGGTGGATCACCTGAGGTCGGGAGTTCAAGACCAGCCTGACCAACATGGTGAAACCCCGTTTTAAAAAAAAAAAATTAAAATAAATAAATAAACAGAAAAGGCCCCTTTGTGATGCTGTTTCATTTTTGAGTGCCATTGAAAACACGAAAACATTCAATAATAAAAATGACATCAACTGAGTGCTTCTGTATCAGGCGCTGTGCAGACACTTCACTTCCGTCCTCTCATTTAATTTTCACAACAGCCTTCATATAGGGCAGCACTCCTGTTATTACCATTTCAGCTAATGGGGAAACTGAGGTTCCCTGAAGTCAGGTGATTTGCCCAAGGTCCCAGCAAGTGAGTCAGGACAGAACCCTGGTATTTTGACTCTTGAGTCCACCTTCTTAATCTCTTTGGAGTATTGCCAAATACTCCAAAATATTGGCAATACTTCAAAATCTTAAATTCTTAAAAGTAGAAGGACCCTTTAGAATACATGGTGAAGACATGACAAAAACTTCCTTCACCAAACAAGTGTGCAATACCGATCAGCTGTCCGCAACGGTGAGGGGGAAAGGGTTTTCTGCTGGAACAAGCTGACCGAACACTGGCTTGAAGACAATGGAGTTTGTTTCTCTCCTCACAGCTCTGAGACCAGCAATTCAGGTGGGCCACATGTTCTGGCCAGTGGCTCAGCTCGAATCCCAGCTGAAAGCCAGCTTCAACCACCAGATGAGAATGTAGCCTGGAGATAACTTGGCCATGGCGATGGCTGCCGCTGGAGGGACTCTAAGAGGGAGCTGCCCAGCCAAGCCCAGAGCTGGCAGAGGTCATGAGCAAATCACAGCTGTGGGTGTGGGGGATGACTGTCATGCAGCAGTGAAGAGCTGAAGCCGCCCTGGGGTTCCGGAAGGGAACAGACTGTGAAAGGAAGACACAGTACCTGGTAGTCACAATGGGTGACACAACTTCAAAGTTAAAAAGGATGATGAAAATAATGATTAATAACTAAATAAACCTAATAAGAATCATAATTTAAAATAAAAATCTTTAGGTATTTGGTGGAATTCCCCAGTGAAGCCACCTGGTCCTGGAGTTTTCTTTATGGAAAGGTTTTTCTATTTCCTCTTCAGTAAGATCTGGTCATTTGCATCCTTTAGGAATTTGTCCATTGTTATAAGTTGTGAGGTTTATTGACATAAATTAGTTCGTCATATTTTGTTGGTACCCTTTTAACATCTGTACAATCAGTAGTGATGTCATCTCCGTCCTTCTTGATGTGATAATTTGTAACTTTTTTTCATGGTCAATCTGACTAGGGGTTTATCAATTTCACTTCTCACTTCAAAGAATCAGCTTCTAACTGGGCATGATGGCGTGCACCTGTAGTCCCAGATATACAGGAGGCTGAAGCAGGAGACTGGCTTGAGCCCAGGAGTTCAAATCTAGCCTAGGAAACAAAGAAAGACCCCATCTCAAAAACTTGATTGATTGTCTCTATGATCATTTCCTATTTCATTGATCCCTGCTATGATCGTTCTCATTTCCTTTCTTCTGCTTATCTGGGGTCTCTTTTGTTCTTTAGCTTCTCCTTTTTTTAAATGTGAAAACTGAGATCATCCATTTGAAACCTTTGTTTTCTAATATGAATGTTTAGTGATACGATTCCTCTGTAAGTGCTGTTTTAGCAGCATGCCACAAATTTTGACATTTCATTTGGTCCAAAATGATTTCTAATTTCCCCTTTGATTTCTTCTTCAATCCATGAGGTATATAAAGGTGTTCATTTCCAAATATTTAGAGATTTTGTCTACAGTCATATCACCCTGAATGCGCCACATCTCATCCCAAATATTTAGAGATTTCCCAGAGATCTCTCATTATTGTTTTCTCATTTAATCCCATTGTGGTTAAATAACATTTTATGGTTTGAATCCCTTTAAATGTGTTGACATTTGTTATATGGTCAGAACTATAATCTGTCTTGATAAATTTTCTATATGAACTTGAAAAGAATGTGTTTGCTGGGCGCGATGGCTCACATCTGTAATCCCAGCACTTTGGGAGGCCGAGGCGGAGGATCACGAGGTCATGAGTTCAAGATCAGCCTGGCCAACATAGTGAAACCCAGTCTCTACTAAAAATACAAAAAAATTAGCTGGGCATAGTGGCAGGAGCCTGTAATACCAGCTACTCGGAAGGCTGAAGCAGGAGAATCGCTTGAACCCAGGAGGTGGAGGTTGCCTTTTCTCTTTTTATTTTCTTTTATTTTAGATTCAGGGGTACAGGTGCAGGTACCTGGGTATATTTCACGATGCTGAGGTTTGGGGTAGGAATGACACCATCACCAAGATACTGAACATAGCATCCAATAGTTAGTTTTTCAGTCCTTGCCCCCCTCCCCACCCTCTATGACTCCCCAGTGTCTATTGTTGCTACCTTTATGGCCACCAGTACCCAATACCTACCTTCCGCTTATAAGTGAGAACGTGTGATATTTGGTTTTCTGTTTCTGTGCTAATTTGCTTAGGATAATGGCCTCCAGCTGCATCCATGTTGCTGCAAAGGACATGATTTTGTTGGTACATGACTGCATGGTATTCCCTGGTGTATACATACCACATTTCATTCATCCAGTCCACCGTTGACGAGTACCTATGTTGATTCCATGCCTTTGCTATTGTGGATAGTGCTGAGATGCACATGCGAACACATGTGTCTTTTTGGTAGAATGATTTATTTTTCTTTTAGATACATATCCAGTAATGGGATTGCTGGACCAAATGGTAGCTCCGTTTTCTTTGGGAGAAATCTCCAAACTTCTCTTCACAGTGACTGAACTACTTTACATTCCTACCAGCAGTGTATACAAATGTCCTTTACTCTGCAGCCTCCCCAGCATCTGTGATTTTTTGACTTTTTAATAATAGCCGTTCTGACTGGCATGAGGTGGTATCTGATTGTGGTTTTGATTTGCATTTCTCTGATGATTAGTGATGTGGAGCATTTTTTCATGTTTCTTGGCCACTTTTATGTCTTCTTTTGAGAAGCGTTTGTTGACGTCTTTGTCCATTTTTAAATGAGGTTATTTGGATTTTGCTTGTTGACCTAAGTTCCTCATGGATTCTGGATATTAGGCCTTTGTTGGATGAATAGTTTGGGAATTTTTACTCCCATCTTGTTGTCTGTTTACTCTGTTGATGATATCTTTTTTTTTCTTTTTTTTTTTTTTTTGAGGCAGAGTCTCACACTGTCACCCAGGCTGGAGTGCAGTACATGATCTCGGCTCACTGCAACCTCTGCCTCCTGGGTTCAAGCGACTCTCCTGCCTCAGCCTCCCGAGTAGCTGGGATTACAGGAGCCCACCACCACACCCGGCTAATTGTTTTGTATTTTTAGTAGAGACGGGGTTTCGCCATGTCGGCCAGGCCAGTCTTGAACTCTAACCTCAGGTGAACCACCTGCCAGAGCCTCCCAAAGTGCTGGGGTTACAGGCATGAGCCACCGCACCCAGCAGATGATTTCTTTTGCTGTGCAGAAGCTCTTTAGTTTGATTATGTCCCCTATGTCAGTTTTTGGTTCTGTTGCCATTGCTTTTGGGGACTTAGCCATAAATTCTTTGTCAGACAGTATTCCCTAGGTTGACAAGGGTGTTTTTTAGGTTTTCTTCTAGGATTTTTATAGTTTGAAGTCTTACATCTAAATCTTTAATCCATCAGAGTTAATTTTTGTATATGGTGAAAGTTAACTTTCTATATTTTATATAGAGGTCCAGTTTGGTAGGAATAGCATTGAGTCTGTAGATTGCTTTGGGCAGTGTGGCCATTTAAATGATATTAATTCTTCCAATCCACAAGCATGAGCATGGACTATTTTTCCATTTGTTTGTGTCACTGTGGTTTCTTTCTTCAGTGTTTTGTAGTTCTCCTTGTAGAGATTTCACCTTCTTGGTTAGATGTTTTCTTCGGTATTTTCTGTTTGTGTGCCTATTGTAAATGGGATTGCATTTGGCTCTCAGCTTGAATGTCATTGGTTTATAGAAATGCTATTGATTTTTGTACATTGATTTTGTATCCTAAAACTTTGCTAAGTCATTTATCAGCTTTAGCAGCCTTTTGGTGGAGTCTAGGGTTTTCTGGGTATAGAATTATCAAAGCCATGAGGAGACATAGTCTGACTCCTTTTTTTCCTACTTGGATGCCTTTGATTTCTTTCTCTGGCCTGATTGCTCTTGCCAGCACTTCACCTACGTTGAATAGGATCTGCCTTTTCATTAGCTAGTTTAGGTCACATGCACTTAATGGGGTTATTGCCACGATTAGGTTTAAATATATTGTGTGCTATTTGTTTTCTATTTGTCCGAAGTTCTTTATTTCCATTTTCACTTTTTGCTGTCTTCTGGATAATTAGATGGATTCCCTCCTTTTCCAGCTTAATTTTGGTTTTTTTTTTTTGCTGTTGCGTTGTTGCTGTTGTTATTAAGTGATTGCCATAGGGTTTATAGTATCTATCTTTGCCCTATTAGTCTTTCTTCAAGTGATATTATACCACTGCATGTATTCTGTAAGAAGCATAAAATAGTATACTTCCATTTCTCTCATCCAGGACTTCATGCTACGTCTGTTACACATTTTACTCATATATACATTATAAATCCCACACCGCCCTGAAATTTTTTTGTTTATACAATTACTTTTAAGGAAATTTAAATCACAGGAAAAAAGTCTTAGAATTGCTGTAAAGTTACCTACTTCAGTTCCTAGATCCAGTTTCCCACCTGGGGCGATTTTCCTTCTGCCTCAAAGACTTTTGCTTACTGTTTTTCGCGGTGCCATTCTGCTGGTCAGAACTGTCTTGCTTTTGTGTGTCTGATAACGTGTATATTTCACCTTCAGTTTTGAAGGGTATTTTCTCTGGGCATGGAATTCTAGGTTGATGGTTTGGGTTTTGCTCTGCGCTTTACAGGGGCAGCTCCTCCACGTTCTCTCTCGCCTCCTTCCCAGTGAGAAACCTGCTCTCGTTCCGCGTCTTTCCTTTGTATTCCTTCTCTGGCTGCTTTTAAGATTAGATTATGATGTGCCTTGATTCATTTTCTTCATTTCTCTTGTGTTCAGGGTTTATTGAGTTTTGCGGAGTGGTAGATTTATACTCTTCATTAAATTTGGACGTTTTTCAGTCATAATTTGTTCAGATATTCTGTCCATCCCTCCCCGCAATGTCACAGGAGTGGAAATCTTGTATAGTTGCCCTTTAGCCCAGCGATGCTTTTTAGGTTTTTTTTTTAAACCCAAATTTCAGTCGTTTTTCTTTTTTAGTCCTTCTTCCTCTAGCTTTTTGAACATAAGAAATACAATTATAATAACCATCCTAATGCTCTTGTCTGCTGATTCCAACATCAGCATCAGTTCTGAGTCAGATTCAGTTGACTGGTTATTATCCTCATTTGGGGTTAAGTTTTCTATGTCTTCACGGGCATGGTGATTTTCTATTCAATGTCAAAAATTTCCATTGACCTCGTTGGATACTAGATTATTTCTGTATCCCTACAAATTTTTTTTAACTTTTCTCTGGGAGGCAGTTAAGATTCTTAGAAATAGTCCAATGTTTCAGGTCTTGTTTTAAGATTTGTTATGTGAGTCCAGCAGGCTGCAGTCTAGTGCTAACTACCCCCCACCACCAGGGGAAGGCCCTTCTGCGTACTCTCCACGGTGCCCTACGGATTCTGTCTTTCTCCAGCCTGGCTGGTGGGAGCAGGCACTATTCCTGGCCCTGTGTGAGTTCCCAGTACAGCTCCCTCTAATGCTTTGCGTGGGGTCCTCCCCAGCCCTGGGTACCTCCACATAAACATTCATTGATCAACACTCTACTGAATACTGGAGGGTCCCTCGGAAGATCTGTGGCTTCTCTCTGCACAGCCCTCTCTGCATTGGTGCCCTGCCCTGGAAAGACCAGCTGCCTTGGACTTCCCAGATGCCCAACTCCCATTCCTCAGCCCTGGCAGTGTGCCAGGTTCCAACATGCCAGCTGGAGTCTGGGAACTCTCTACGGGCAGCCCGCTGGGAAACAGCAGGGCTATCCTCATTTGTTTCTTGCCTCTCTCAGGGACCACTGTCCTTCCCTGCCTCACGTCCAACATCATGAAAACTATTATTTTATATATATTTGTCTGATTTTTTAGTTGTTTCAAGTGGAAGGGTAAATATTATGTATTGCGCTTTCTTGGCTAAAAGTGAACGTTTTGGACAAGTACTCGCTTTTAATCATCCTTTTCTAGCACATATATTCCAAAAGCACAGATGAAGTGTCTGCTTCATCTTCGTACCCCCCAGAGTCTAATTCAATGCCTTGTGCATAGGATGTGATCAGCAAGTGCTGCCGATTGATTGAGAAGAAATGGTGTTTCCTTGCTGCAGTCAGGGGAAATGAAGAAGACAAACCATTTCCCAGCTTTCCCAGAAGTAGATCATTAAAACATGGTTTCTGAATATAAAACAGTACACAACTTTGTTTTACAGCTTTTTTATTTAGATGTGAATGGATATAAACATTTTTTAAAAGGCAAGGGTTAACTGACCACTTTTTGGATTGTGCTATAGGACTAGATGGATCAGATTACTATAATCACTGTAATCTACTTCAACCTGGGAATTTGTTTCTAAGGAAATGGGGTGTTGTATTTATAAGGAAAGTTGTATGTTTATTTGGCAAACATTGGGCATCCTCCTGGGCCTTGGGGCTCCATGCATCAGCTCAGCAGGGAGCTCCAGCACTCCAGCCTGGACAGTCCTTCACTGATGGGTGGGCTGACTGTGTGGGGCCTGTCACACTCCTGGCCCCAAGTGAAACGCACCACGGAGAAGAGCAGCCACAGAACAACAACCATGACAAGCGCAAAGAAGGAAAAATACAAATGACCAGGGGGGAGCCTAGGCAGAGTCAGGGAAGGCTTCCAGCCAACACCCAGTGCACCAACATCCAATGCACATAAACGTAGAATCCAAAGAGCGCCCCTCCTTCTCAGAAACCCTGTCCCCTAAATTCAAAGGAGAAAATGTTTTCCTGGTGGCTCCAGTAACATAGAAGGCTCCTCTCTCACAAGGGAGTCAGCAGGTCACCTTCCTACCAAAAAAGGGAAGGAAACTCCATTCCAGGCATCTCTTCCTCAATGATAAAGAGACCAGGCTGGACCAGGAGACAGTCATGTGCTTGCCCAAAGCTCCAGTTTCCCCCCCCCTCGGGCTTGCCTCATGGAGGGCAGCCTTCTTCTTCTTTATTAACTTTGGAAGTGGAGAGCGCAGGTGATGACTGCTCATTCCAAGGATTTGTTTGTGAAAGAAGAGGCTGTAGCAGCAAACTCAGGGGATGTGGGGCTGTGGGGGGAGGTCGAGGACAGTAACGAGCATGACCTTGTCTCCAAGATGGGCAGAAGCAGCCCGAAGATGGCTACTCAGGCACCTTCGAAAGAGGGGGTAGCGGGATGGCTTGGGAAGGCCCGAGAGGCAGGCCCTGTTGGCAGCCAGGGCACAGGGGAAGGGGTCGCCTCCAAGAAGGGCAGAAGCACACCTTCTGCTTCACCAGGAAAAATGGACAGAATGGATATGCAGGGTCGCCCGGCGTGCCGTAGATTTTTACACTCACTTCTACACTCACTCACTTCACCATTTTTCCCATTTTCCCACATTTGGAATCTCTCCCTTTTTTAGACACAAAGCCAGGATATTTAAGTGTGGCGCTTAAATGGTTTAAATGTATGCACTTATTTATTTGCCTTGCTCCCCAGATATTTGATGGTGATGTACAAATATAAATGCACAGCTCTGTGCTGCACAATGAAATAAAACTCATGTGAGAAAAAGAAGGCAGGAAGAAGCACAGAGACTGGAGGGCGGTGGGTGGGGGGTGGTGGTTACCCTTGCAAAAGACGAAGTGTCCTCACTGGAAGGAGGTAGAGAAAAACCCAGAAGATGTCTCCCAGAGTCTTAAATATTCCTGAGCTCTTAAATTATCTCACCAGGGGAGGCAGGGCGAGAATGAGAACAGAGAGAGAAAGAGAAAGACAAACAGACAGACAGGCATACCCTCCAAGAAAACTAAGCACTGGCCATCAGCCAAGTCACTTCTCCAGCACCTCAGAAATCCCTTCATGATGAATCCCACAGTCCAAGACAGCCCGTGAGAGAGACCAGCTCCAACATCACATTTGATTCCATCTGTATTTCCAGAGTGTTGGGAAGATTTTGCAACATAAATCTCAGCCTGCCTATATCTTCTGAATGAAATTAATTTCTCCTGACTTTTAAAATGAATCAAAAAGTAGTCTCACTTTTCAGGCAATGTGGTATGAAAGCCCCTTCATGCTCAAAGCAAACGTCACAAAAATAGTTTAATCAAAGAAGCAAAATGACAGTCAACAACACTCCTGACCACCATGAGCTGGAGACTTCAGTTAAAGTATCCTCAAATTCTGCAGGACAAAAGCCAGAAGTCATTTTAAACAGACCCAGATTTATTTTATTATAGATCAGAGTCATGGCAGGGGTTCGTAAAAAGGTCAATATGTCGATTGTTACTGTAAAGAGCTTTTTTTTTTTAATGTATGTACTCCATTAAAAAGCATCTTCCATCCACTCTCATCATTTTTCTTTAACTTTGGAGGTTGTATTAATTTCCGAATTGATATGGTTTCGTTATATCCCCACCCAAATCTCATCTTGTAGTTCCCATAACCCCCACATGTTATGGGAGGGACCCAGTGGGACGTAATTGAATCATGAGGGTGATTCCTCCATGCAATTCTCGTGATAGTGAGTTCTCATTAGATTCGATGGTTTTTATAAAGGGCATCCCTTCCTCTTCGCTCCACACTTCTCCTTGCTGCCATCATGTGAAAAAGGATGTGTTTGCTTCCCGTTCCACCGTGATTGTAAGTTTCCTGAGGCTTCCCCAGCCATGCTGAACTGTATGTCAATTATATCACTTTCCTTTATAAATTACGCAGTCTCGGGTATGTCCTTATTAACAAAATGAGAACAGACTAATACACAAATGTTGCTGTAATAAACTATCAAAAACTTAGTCCCTGAAGACAGCAGGCATTCCCTATTACCTTACAGTTCTATAGGGAAGTCCTAACAGGTCTCACTGGGTTAACATCAACGTGTCAGCAGGAGCAGTTCCTTCTGGAGGCTCTAGGGGAGAATCATTTCCTGCCTTCCAGCTTCTAGGGCCACCTGCATTCCCTGACTGGTGGCTCCTTCCTCTACCTTCAAAGCCAGCAACATCAGATTGAGTCCTTCTCACACCCATCACACTGATGTCCTCTCTGCCAATCTCTTCCACCTACAAGGACCTTCATTATTACATTGGATCCCACATGGGTATTCCAGAATAATCTCTTAAAATCGGTTTATTAACAACCACAGTTCCATCTGAAACCTTAATTCCCCTTTGCTCTGTCAGGTAACATGTTCTTGGGATCTGGGGATTCAGATATAGACATCACTGGAGCATTATTCTGCCAACCACAGAGGTCCTTGTGAGAAGAAAAAATAAAAGTCATATGATTGTAAAGGAAGAAATGTAACTGGATTTATTCAGAGATATGATCATCTTCATGGAAAAATCTAAGGAATGTACAGAAAGCTGCTAGAACTAACAAGTGAATTTGGCAAGATTGTAGGATACAAGTTCGATTTTTAAAAATTCATTGGATTTCTGTGTACCAGAAGTACACTGAGAGTTGGAAATTTTCAAAACACCATAAAATATTGGAAAATTAAAAATGTTTACAATTACATTGTAACATTTACAATGACATCAAAGAATATTAAAGACTTAGGTATAAATGTTTGTAACAGTTTTATTCATAATACCCAAAATCTACAAGCATCCCAAAAGTCCGTTGTGGCTGAATGAGCAAACAAATTGTTGCAAAGCCATTCAGTGGAACGCTAGTCCACAATAGAAAGGAGGAAATTACTGAATCACTTAATATGGATGAATCCTAAAAGCACAGGGCCGTGGAAAAGAAGGCACATACATCAGACTATATACTGTATGAGTTCACTAATATGAAATTCTAGAAAAGGTCAAGTAACAAAAGCCCATCACAGTGGTTTCCAGGGGCTGGCAGGCAGGGAAGGTACAAGGGAAGTGACTGGAGTGAAGGAAGTGTTCCCTATGACAATTGTGGCGGTGGAAACAAGGCTGGATGCATTTGTTACAACCCTTTCTATTGTATGCTTAAAATTGTTGAATTTTATTGGGGTATAAATTATACCCCAATAAAACTGACTAAATTGAGAGACAAAAGTATTTTTAAGTACATTCCAAATTTAAGGCCACTAAATTGAAAGTTGAAAGGAAGATGATAGTTTGTGGATCCTGTTAATTTAAACCAACATGTCCAACTCTCCGCCGCAGACCACATGAGACCCAAGACGGTTTTGAATGTAAACCAACACAGATTTGTAAACTTTCTTAAAACATCATGAGTTTTGTTTTGTTTTTTTAGTTCTTCAGCTATTATTAGTGTTAATGGAGTTTATGCGTGGCCCAAAGCAATTCTTCTACCAATGTGGCCCAGGGAAGCCAAAAGACTGGACACGCCTGTTTAGAAGGTTTAAATTTTAACACTAAGAAGCAAGTAAGGTTCCCAAAGCCAAAACTGAAGGCACACCGCCATCTAGTGGTCAAGTTCCTCAATTACAATATCATTCTAGTTTACCACAGGGTGGAGGTTTATCCCAGAAATGCCACGCTGTCGTTTGTTTAAAGATAATGCTATACATTAATTTGAAAAAGTTCAGTAAAACATTCATTTATGTCCCCAAGTTAATATCTATTAGTAATAAGTAAGTTGAAAACTCTAAGAAGGACAGATTATTACCTACCTTTGAGCAACAACAAAAACCTACTTTAAAGACATTCCCATTTTTATTAGGAAAAAAAATTACCTGTTGTGAACATTATTATTTACCATTTATTTGGAATTTTCAGCCAATAAAAAATATTTAAAAATAAATAAAACAGAAATAGGATGTGTAATTACATAAAAGAAGGAAATAAAATTATCACAACTGGAGGATAGTGGAATAATATACAAAACACAGAGAATCATCTTAAAATTCCTATAATATATTAAGTGATTATGTATAAGATTAAATGTTACAAAATTAATGGCTTTTCTATAACACAAAAATCACAGAATATAAGCTATAATTGGGGAGATAGTTCATTAATAGCAGAAACAAAAATACATTAAATGCCTATGATCTTCAAAGCAACATAGAGAAACTAAGGAAGAAAACCATCAAAACTACTGATTGAGGCACAAAAAAGGTTTATGTGGTGATACATATATTATTCCTTAACGGAAAAACTGCATTTGTCTTACATGTTTTATGAAACTCCAGTCAAAAATTAGTACAGTATCTTTTAAGAACTTGTTCATATAATTGAGGTTAGTCTAAATACTACAAATGTATACATACATTCATAATAGAATGCATTGTGGTGCATGCCTTTTCTTTTAACTTTGTATACTTGGCATAACATGGAATGCATTTGTTTTGAGACAGAATCTGGCTCTGTCACTCCGGCTGGAGTTCAATGGTGCAATCTCAGCTCACTGCAACCTCTGCCTCCCGGGTTCAAGCGATGCTCTTGCCTCAGCCTCCCTAGTAGCTGGGACTACAGGCATGTGCGATCACATCCGGCTAAATTTTGTATTTTAGTAGAGACGGGATTTCACCATTTTGGCCAGGATGGTCTTGAACTCCCGATCTCAGGTGATCCACCCACTTCAACCTCTCAAAGTGCTGGGATTACAGACTGCACCTGGCAGAATGCAATGTTTTGCAACTTGCCTTCTTACAAAGAACATTAGCATTTTTAGATGCATTTGTGTAACTGCCTACAGTATTCTGTTGTAGCCTCATACTCTAGATTGTTCATTCTTCTGTGAACAGATATTTACATTATCCACTTTTTTACAATATAAGCAGTGCAACTGTAATCATTCTTTTTGTCTCTACTGGTGCACAGGTGCACACGTCTGAGCACAGACTTGCTACATCATAGGGCATGCACTGAGCTTTCCAAAGAGTCAGTGCCCAGCCCCTAGCCACAGAATTATCTCTTCCTGAAAGACTAGATATTAACATATGATACCGACTAAATTGTGCCTTCCTCTTCATTCTAATGTGGAAGCTTCACTCCTAGAGGGATGGTATTTGGAAGCAAAGCCTTTGGGAGTGATGAGGGTTGGATGAGGTCACAATGGTGGGGCCCTCATGACAGGATTAGTGCCCTTATAAGATGAAGAGACTCCCCCCAACCCCTGGGCACAGTGAGAAGGCAGCCTCTGCAACCCAGGAAGTGGGCCCTCACCAGGAACCAAGTGTCCCAGCACCTTGATCTTGGACTTTTCAGCCTCCAGAAGTGAGGAAATACATTTCTGTTGTTTAAGGCACTCCATCTTATTTTGTTATGGGACTATGAGCAGGCTAATACATATACCTCAGCTATAAAACTGCATTTCATTGGTGATAACTAAAATTGTACTGTCTTAATTCAGAAATGTTCACCAAAATATGTTGCAGGTTCTGATGGTATTTTCCATTTTTTTAATTTGTATTACCAATATTTTTCTATAAATTTTCCCCCAAGAGTATAATATGTCAAATACTTTATTATATCTGGTTCATAATGTTATTTTGTTTTCTCATTGATGATTATAAATTTTTTTTGTATTTGAACTGTGAACATTATCGGGATAAAATATGTATTCAATGCTTTCAACTTTTAATGACTGACATGGTTTGAATATTTTGTCTCCTCCAAAACTCATGCTAAAATTGAATACTGCGTGGGAGCGGTGGCTCACGCCTGTAATCCCAGCACTTTGAGAGGCCAAGGCAGGTGGATCACTTGAGGTCAGGAGTTAGAGATCAGACCAGCCAACATGGCAAAACCCCATCTCTACTAAAAAAAACAAAACATTAGCTGGGCGTGGTGGCAGGAGCCTATAGTCCCAGCTACTCAGGAGGCTAAGACACGAAACATTGCTTGAACCCAGGAGGTGGAGGTTGCGGTGAGCCAAGATTGCACCATTGCACTCCAGCCTGGGTGACAGAGCAAGACTCCATCTCCAAAAATAAAAA
This sequence comes from Ateles fusciceps, assembly GCA_036589455.1. Lineage (NCBI taxonomy): Eukaryota > Metazoa > Chordata > Mammalia > Primates > Atelidae > Ateles > Ateles fusciceps. Next base: position 3,357,659 of record JAZHEH010001180.1, on the reverse strand, counting down.
GTAAGAAAGAAATTTAATCCTTAATGTGGCATTACAGAGAGCTGGGGGACTTTAAAAGGTGATTGGTTCATGAGGGCAGGATTAATCTATCCAGGAATTAATAGGTTACTGGATTAATGGGTTATGACGGGAGTGGGTCTGGTAGTTTTATAAGAAGAGAGACCTGAGCTGACATGCTCCAGCCCCTCACCATGTGATGTCCTATAACACCTCAGGACTCTGCAGAGTCCACACCAGCAAGAAGGCGCTCACTAAATGTGACCCCGACCCCTTGAGCTTCATCCTTCTCAGCCTCCATAAATGTAAGCAATCAGCTCCTTTTCTTTATAAATTCCCAAGTTTCAGGTATTCTGTTATAAGCAACAGGAAATGGACTAAGAACAATGACTTTTTAACATTGGCATCCAACATTTATGTCAGTAGCAACAAAAATGAACCACTCATTTTTCTTGAAATTAGCTATCTATTTCATTACAGAAACATATCTGTTTTATTGTAAAGTACTACAGGTTATCCATTTTTCTGTACCTGCTGAAAATTCATTCCAAAAATTCTTCATCAGAAATACAAATCTTTTTTGAATACATTCAAAAACATCACGAATTCTATCAGTGACATCTGTTCCTAGGAAAGAGACCTTCCTAAAAATCCTGCTCTTCAGGGCTGCTGCCGCCTGTAACCTCAAGGTGCCAGGTGGCTGGGAGCGTGACTTTGACCCTGATCTTGTGTCCTTTGCTTCCTTAATTTATTTTTTTATTTTGCTGGAGGGCATCCGGTAGCAGCTTTTTCAGAAAAGGTATCTGCAGAGTGAGCTCCTCAGGAACTTGCATGACTGAAAATGTCATTTTTGCATCCCCCCTGGAGCACTCACCCTTCAGGGTCTAGGGTCTAAGTGGAATGCTTCCCTGGGCTCGGGGAGTCATATTCTCATTGCATTCTAGCTTCCCACGTTGCTGCTGGGAAGACAATTAGTCCTTAGCTTGGGTTCCATTTTTCTCACTGTGAGACTTGATCTCAGTGTTTTGACGTTTCAGGATTTGTGTTTTACCAAGGATTTGTGTTTTACCAAGGGTCTTTTTCCTTTCATTTTGCAGGGGACTCAGTGAGTTTTTTCAAACTGGAAACTCAAGTCCTTCTGTTCTAGGAGTTTTTAAATGCATTTCTTTATAATTTCCTTTTCTCTGTTTCCTTTAATCTCCATTAGTAGAATTTGTTCACATCATGAAACTCCTGGGTTAATCCTCTAATGTTCTTCACTTTCTTTCCCATTTCCTTTCCATTTTCTTTCTTTGTTTTTCTTTTTCCTTTAAGACAAAGTCATTCTCTGTCACCCAGACTGGAATACAGTGGCGTGATCTCAGCTCACTGCAGGCACCATCTCCACCACACCTGGCTAATTTTTTTAATTTTTTTTTTTAATATAGAGACAAGGTCTCACTATGTTGCCAAGGCTGGTCTCAAACTCATGGGCTCAAGCAATCCTCCCACCTTGACTTCCCAAAGTGTTGAAATTACAGGGGTGAGCCATGGCACCCAGGTTTCACTTTCTTTGTAAGTCTATTGCCTGGGAGGTATTTTCTATTCTTCCATCATTTTCAACACAATTTTCATTTCCATGTTCTTTTTCTTTTTTCAGTTTACAAGACCTATTTTCATGCTAAGAATTAATAAAATTCCCAATTTCATTTATTAAATAAATAAATTTTATTTATAAATAAAATCCCTAATTTTATTTATTAGCGGCAATATCTTCATTTGGGAATACACATTATAGTTCCTATAAAACTTATTTTCATTTTTACATTCTTTTTCTTTTCTCCCTCCTGTTAATTTCTCTTTCTCTTGAGTTTCTCACTGTTCCTTCTGTTAACGTTCTTTCTTCAAATGTCTGATTCTTGGCTGTCTGGTTTTAGAAAGAGGTGCTGAAAAGCTATAGAGTCGGCCTCCCAAAATACTGGGATTACAGGCTAAGCCACCATGCCCAGCCCAGACCTTCATTTTCATACTTTGAATAACTTGCAATACTTTGCAATGAAATAATTTATTTTTCCAAAAATGAAAAGATACAACCTCTAATTTCAAGAAAAGCAAACGGCTTACTTTTGTTGTTAGTAGATTTTACTCACAAGTTTGATCACCGAAGGTTGAAAGTGATAAATACTTATTTTATCAGAATGGGCAGTTGTAAAGTTTATGGTTCAAATAAAGAAAACTTGTAATCATCAGCATGAAACTGTGTATCAATATTATGAATCAGCTACATACAATAAAGCATTTGGGAAAATGCTTATCATATAATAAGTCAAACTAACATTTAGAAGATACCATCACAACTTAAGAATTTTACTGTATAGTTAAAAATAATTTGGTATTTTCCATCATAATACATTTAATAGAATGTTAATAATAATATTGATGTGAGCATATCACTACAATCTAAGTTTATGGAATTAATTTCTTACAAAATATAGATCTCACTGAAATAAGAAAACAATTTTGGTGAAAATATATAAATCAAGACAGTAAGAGTTTAATAATATCCAGTGAAACTTAACTCTTTGGCATAAAAATTGTAATAATTTACTTAAAATGTAAAATCCAAGATTTTTAAGATAACTTAATGGTTTCACGATGCTATAAGATATCTGAAAGATATCATACTTCACTGTCAGTGCACACAAAACATGGTTTCAATGAGAAGTATTTACTAAATAAGTTATTTAGTTGTGTCTAGGTGGTGCAGTGTAATATTACAGAGAAAACTCAGCTTGCCAGCCAGAAGGTAGAAAAAATAGGTTGGCTTAATTTGTTACCAGCCACAGCACTGGATTTTTTTTTTTAATCTCTGAAAACTGCAATAAAAATTAAAAATCATCTCACTTACGTTATGTCTTTTTCTCGATAAACTTTATGTTTTCAATGAAATATCAAATCAACCTCAGAGAGGAGTAAGTAATATGTGTAGAAAAGGGAAATTAAAATAATGGAAAATGGAAAACTATTTAGGCTCCAGGGTATGGCTGCAGACAGAGTGGGAACTTTGCTGAGCTTTGCCATTTCACCTCAGTAGAAATTGTGAAGTGGAAGTCATTAAACTGGAAAATGAAAACTTTTCTAGAGATGTGGCTTTGTTTGAAGAAAGTTTCCATTGTTAAAGCTAATAATAGATTAATCTAAGGAATGGTAAAAGTGACTGAACATATAAAAGACAATGAAAATCTTCATGAAAACAGAGCAGATGATATTCCAGTTGAAACAAAACAAATGGAAATATCAATTCTGAGAGAAAAACTATTAGGTTGTCTGAATGCATTTTACAAAAATTCATGTGTTGTATAATGATAAGAATAGAGAATACATTGAACTTTTTTTTTTTTTAAGGGACAAGGTTGCCCAGGCTGTACTTGAACTCCCTAACTCAAGCAATCCTGCTGCCTCAGCCTATAGAGTTGTTGGGATTACAGGTTCACACCACCATGCCCAGCAAGAATATATTGAACCAAAAGTTCTTTCAAGTTACTGATTCATAAAATTTGACTCAATGACAGATTGTGGGTTGATTGTGAGTTAATAAAATTAGGGCAACTGAATCAATCTTTCATACCAATAAGCAATTTATGTACTTAAGATGGTCTTCTCTGAACAGTGTTAGAAGAGCTAAGCTCTGTCGAATTCACTGCAGCTAGTTCAGCAGAATCTGAGCAAGGTTCCCTCTCACAGGCAATACTGTGGAAAGCAGAAGACCCTCCAGGAGCGGGCCCTTATCTACATAACTCGACGGTCACAAGAAGTCTCAGTGCAGCAATGTACGTTCAATCAAGGTTCAGACATGGGCCCCATTTGGTGACATCTGGAAGCAAACCAAAGATTGTGCCAGTCATTTCAAAACTACATCAGATGACTCAAACATTCTTAGAATGTTTTGCTGAATCATTTGCACTACTGATTTCATCGATTGACACAGTTTTTATGTAGAGTTCAGCTTATTTAGAAAATAAGAGAATGTGTTTTTACTTTTGAGTTTACATATCGATCTATGCATCCTTTTGCTTTGTCAAACATGGTGAAATACCTACTTTTTCCATTCCATCTCCTGCTGGCCCCTCTCGAAGTCAGGCCTGACCAAAACCCATCTTGAAAGTCATTGTTTCCTTCATACAAACCCTGGGATAAAATGCTATTACGCAGGAATTGCTTATCAGTATGGCTCTTCAGTTGCAAGCTAGGGAAACTGAATCTGCTAAACTTAAGACAAAAAATATTGGAAGGCTATTCAGTAGATGGTCATAATGGAAAAGCTGGGCAGCCAGGCTATATTAGTCTGTCCTCACGCTGCTAGTAAAGACACACCTGAGACTGGATTATTTATAAAGGAAAGAGGTTTAACTGACTCACAGCTTAGCACAGCTGGCGAGGCCTCAGGAAACTTGTAATCATGGTGGAAGGGGAAGCAAACATGTCCTTCTTCACAAATCAGCAGCAAGGAGAACTGCTGAGCCAAAGAGGGAAAAGCCCCTCATAAAACCATCAGGTCTCATCACTCACTATCATGAGAACAGCATGAGGGTAACCATCCCCATGATTAAATTACCTCCCACCAGGTCCCTCCCATGACATGTAGGGATTATGGGAGCTACAAGTCGAAATTTGGGTGGGGACACAGCCAAATCATATCTTGAAAAGCTTAAGGTCTTGAGAAGTTTAAGGTCCTAGAGAAAGGCCCCATCAGTCAGCTCTTGGGAACTTTCTAGGAGGGCTCACTTCCCACTCCTCTGCATTTTTGTGTGTCTCAGTTCAAGATGCAAATTTCTAAGAAAGAACCAGATTGGCCAGCTGGGGTCCCATGCTCACTCCTATAGTTAGGGTGGTCTGTGTGCTCTGATCCTGCACTGGAGACAGGGCACTTCTCTTGCCTAAGGAAAGGTAAAGGGATGCTGAGCTCACTGTTCCTGGGAGGGCTGGGTTTTAATGGCCCTGTGGGGGACAGAACAAGGGCTTGGTCCACAGATGTTGGAAAATTGTGACTGGGATTGCCATATAAAGCCCAGGACCCTAGAAGAGCTACACGCTCAGTGGCAGAAGATACTAGAAAAAAATCCACCCACTGGTAAAGGGAGACAGCAAGAAAACATGTATTTCTTGGTCCCAGCTCTCTGCTGAAAATATTCCCTCTGGAAAGTTTATCATCTCAGATCTTAGTATGGGTTTGGCCTTTGAATGTGTATTACCCAAATCATCTAGGAAACCTCAAGCCAAGATATGAATGTCCCTGGTTTGGTGGCTCCCAAGAGACATGAAAAAAGCAAACTCAATGTCTCTGAAAGGAAGTACCTCAATCCAGGCCCCAGAGAGTTCCCAGAATAAAGTCCCACCAAATATGAGTTCACAATCCAAAATTGCAAAACGGGTAATCCATGAGCTCCACAGGCAAGAGGTGGCAGAAATGACAAACAGCAAAGGCCATCTCCCCCAAACTGCAGATCTTGGAACTACTAGATTCAGAATAAAAGGTAAGTTTGGGGAAAGAGATCAAAGAAGGAATTGAAACATGAAAAAGGAACAAAATGCTATGAAGAAAGTAAATGACTATTCAGGTCAGATATCAAATTCTTTTTCCACTCTGTTTTTCTTTGTTCCAAAAAACTTGAATGCGGATCTGTAGAGTTATAAGTTGGTAATGCATTAAAATTATTTTTCACAATGGATCACTATGTGTTTATTTGATGTGTCACAGAAGTAGTACAAAAACATAGTGAATTACCTATTTTTTACTTATCTATGTCTATCCACATATACTTGTAGATATGAATAGTGTCTTAGTAAGTATGGAAAGAGACAGAGATAGAGACAACTAGAGGTGGAGATAGAGATACAAAATAAGATTACAAGCAATGGTCAACTCTATCACACTTCAGCAGTAAGTGCTCTTCTCTTACAGATATCTGAACTAATTGAACTAAAAAAAGTCCCATCCACGTCAAAAAATTAATTTCTAAAGAAAACTTTACTCTTTGTGTTTAAAAGTATTTCTCACAATGTGTAATACATTTTTATTGCTTTGCTCTAATAATTGTACCACCAACTGAATCCAGAAAAAAAATCTATATTTTAAATTTTGGAACCTGCAATCATGAGGAATTTTATTTCAATTTCTATTGAATTATTGCATATGTTCCTGTATTAGTTTCTTAGAGCTGCCATACCAAATTATCGTAAAATTTGTAACTTAAAACAACAGAAATTTATCTACTCAAAGTTCTGAAGGCCAACAGTCTGAAACCAAGATGGCAGCAGGGCCACACTCCCTCTGAAGGCTCCAGGGGAGAACCTTCCCTTGTCTCTTCCAGCCTCCGGTGGCTGAGGCATCCCTTGGCTTGTGGCCACATCACTCCACTCCCTACTTCTGTCTTGATGTGGCTGTTCTCCCTCAGTGTATGCCTCTGTTTCTCAACTCTCCCTCTCCTTTCTCTTATAAGGATACTAGTTATTGGATTCAGAGCTCCCCCTAATCCAGTATGTTCTCATCTTGAGATCCTTAACTTAATTACATCTGCAAAGACTCTATTTACAAATAAGGTCACATTCACAGGTACCAAGGGTTAGGACTTGAACATATGTTTTGGTGGGACACAATTCAATCCACTACAGTTTCCAACCATAAAAAAATAAGTCATTTGGCGGGTCGAGGGGACTCACACCTGTAATCCCAGCACATTGGAGGCCAAGGCAGGTGGATCACTTGAGGTCAGGAGTTCAAGGCCAGCCTGGCCAACATGAAGAAACTTCGTCTCTACTAAAAATACAAAAATTGGCCGGAGGCAGTGGCTCATGCCTATAATCCCAGCACTTTGGGAGGCTAAGGCGGGTGGATCACAAGGTCAGGAGATCGAGACTATCCTGGCCAACATGGTGAAACCCCATCTCTACTAAAAATACAAAAATTAGCCAGGAATGGTGGTGCATGCCTGTAATCCAAGCTACTCGGGAGGCTGATGCAGAAGAATCGTTTGAACGAGGAAGTCGGAGGCTGCAGTGAGCTGAGATCACACCACTGCACTCCAGCCTGGCGACAGAGGGAGACTCAGTCTCAAAAAAAAAAAAAAAAATACAAAAATTAGCCAGGCATGGTGGCATGCACCTGTAATCCCAGTTACTTGGCAGGCTAAAGCATGAGAATCACTTGAACCAAGGAGGTGGAGGTTGCAGTGAGCCAAGATGGCGTCACTGCCCTCTAGCCTGGCAAATAGAATAAGACTCAGTCTCAAACAAGCAAACAAAAAATATGTTATTTAGGACACAAGTTTGTGAGAAAATCAGGATGGAAATATTAGTTCAAAAAGGATATTGATGATATAAATATGTAAAATCTGTAAATATGTAAAAATTTTAAATATGTAAAATGATGTAATGATGTAAAATTTCTGACTATTAATTTTATGGATTTATTTTTGTCAGGTCCAGTGGCTCCTGCTTGTAATCCCAATACTTTGAGAGGTCAAAGCAGGATTGCTTGGGACCAGGAGCTGGACACCAGCCTGGGCAACATAGTGAGATCCCATCTCTGCAAAAAACATGTTTTCATTAGCCAAGCCCTGGTGGTGTGCACCTATAGTCCCAGCTACTTGGGAGGCTGAGGCAGGAGGATCACTTGAGCCCAGGAGGTTGAAGTTACCATGCGCTGTGATTGTACGACTACACTCCAACCTGGCAACAGAGTGAGACCTGGTCTCTTAAAAAATAAATAAGTAAATAAAAATAATGTATGCCTTTTTAAAGAGAAGAAGATGAGGTTCAAATTTACTCCATGCTAAAAATTACATTCTCCATAACTATATAAGCTTATGACATTTTTAGTTATTAATTTTATAATATACAATAAAGTACATGGTTTTTCACAATTCTTACAGGGACTAGTAAAGAAACTTGGTTTGGTTTGGTTTGGTTTTTTGAGACAGACCTTCACTCTTGTTGCCCAGGCTGGAGTGCAGTAGCATGTTCTTGGCTCACTGCAACCTCCACCTCCCAGGTTCAAGTGATTCTCCTCCTCAGCCTCCCGAGTAGCTGGGATTACGGGCACCCGCCACCACCGCCGGCTCATTTTTATATTTTTAGTAGAGATCGAAGTTTCGCCACATTGGCCAGGCTGGTCTCAGACTCCTAACCTCAGGTGACCCGCCCGCCTCGGCCTCCCAAAGTGCTGGGATTACAGTGAGCCACCGTGCTGGGCCCAGAGAAAAAAACTCTTTAGCACGCCTGCCATGGGAAGTCTGGGGCCTCCAAAGGTGGGTCAGGAGCCCCTGTGCGAGGAGGGGGAAGCACCTGGTCTCAGGGCAAGGGAGACGGTGCCGGGAGAAAGAATTACCCCCTGGGAGCCTGGTGCACCCATTCTCCAGCCTTGGGGGACTAACCTGCACCCTAAATAGGGACTGGTGGTGGAAGGAGGCACCAATATGCCAGGCTCTGGCCTCAACCAGAAAAGGCTTTGTTTTGGTTTTTGTTTTTAACCAGCATTTTTATCGCCCTCTCCTATGCGTGACTCTGTCCCAGCCTCCAAACAAAGCTGGCTCTGCAGGCTCCAGGCCAGCTGCAATGGGCTGACATCATGGAGCAGAAAATTACCACCAAGAGGTTGGTGACATCACCAGCATAGATCAGCGGGAAGTAACCAGGGCCTCAGACCAATGGAGCCAGCTGTCAGCCACCAGAGGCTAGCTGGAGGCTTGTCCCTACCATCAACGAGGACTCCCTCTGGCCACGGCATCAAAAGTGGCAGGTGAAAAGCCCTCTCCTTTGCCCTCTTGTGAGTGGCTGGCTGTCAGTGTTTACCACTTTCTCTTCCCTCGGCCTCTGAGACACCCCACTTCTCAGAGGCCACGGTTCCCTGTGATCAATCACCTAGTCTGTGTGGTGTGGAGCCGCGCGTCCTGGTGCCTGCCTAGAACAAGAGTCTTGTGGGGGACCCAGCACAGCCCCGGCCACCTGGGACAAACCCGAGGCTACTTTGCCAATGCCCTCTCTTCCGTTCTGGTTATTTTCTGGGGTGTCCTCTGCAGTTCTGGGGCGGCTCTCCACATTAGAGATGCAAAAATGTCAAAAGATGTGCCCCGTGTCTTGGGGCCTGTACTGACCGAGATCAGAGAGCTCATTCCCTCCTTCCCCATTCAGCAAAATTAAGGGCGAACCACATGCGAGGGATAAAAGCAGATCTGATATCGGCAATTTTCAATCTAATAATATTTATTGAGCCCCTCAGTACTCCCTGCACATTTCCAGGGCCGAACATTGTGAAAGGAAATTAAATCTTGAGATTCCAAACTCATTAAGCCAAAGTGAGAAGTCAAGTTGGGACCTAGATCATGCAAACCTGTATCCCCCCTTTTGGTTCCTAAATAAAATGGCTACAAGATGAAAAGCTACATGCTTCCCCCATATTTTGCCCACAGGGGATCCTTAGTGAGCTGCAAGATCTTTTAAAGTGTTTCTGTTAAAATTTCACCATGGCAGTGTAAATCGATAGCTTATGTCTACAAGTACGTCACCTCACTGCCCAACAGACACTAATCCGTATCTGATCGTTCCCTTTCCCCCATTTTGTCTACGTTATCTTATGTAAAATGCAGATTCTCTGCATTTTTCCTCTGCTCCATTTGTCTACATCATCTTATGTAAAAAATAAAATAAAATACAGTTCCCTGAGCCAGATAAAGGCATGAATGACTATTTTTCCCTGCCCACCTCTTACATGAAAACTGTGTGCTTCTCAATACTCTGCCCCTTTCCCCTTTAAATTTGGAGCCCTCAAAACCATCTTTGGAGAAAGGCATAGACCTGTCTCTTGGGCGTGTCCTTAGCTTCGGCAAATAAAGCTCCTAAAAGGATTGAGACTTGCCTCATCATTTTTCTTGACTGACAACACAAAGCAGCAAACCCAGGTCCCTGACCTCATGCAGGTTCTTCAGCCCCAGGGGCATGGGCAGTGGCCTGATGTGAAGTCATTTTGTTCATGATGCAAAAGCTATTCCCTTTCCAGCTCTCAAGCTGTGGGACAATGTCATCAGGACGGCCCATCCAGGCTTGTGTGTGTGTGTGTGTGTGTGTGTGTGTGTGTGTGTGTGTGTGTGTCTGTGCGCGCGCACAGTTGTGTGCACGTGCATAGGTGTGCTGAGGGGCAGGGGTGTGGGTGGTGGTCCTGCCCTTGCTATACTGACATCCCGTCATACTAATACTCTGATTGCTACATCTTGTCATCTTCAGTGCTTGTCCCTGACATCTCTTTCTGTCCCTAAGATGCAATGTCACCAACATACATTGAATCAGGACTGACAAAGTCAGAAACAGACGAGTAAGACCACATATATATAATACTTTTAATCATTGAACTGTTCACTTTGGGAGAAATAAAAACCTAATTACATATATTAAAAGAAAGGCAAGCCGGCCCAGGAATGATGTAGCGCAGTCATTCATTAATGGTAAGTTTCATTGGCGAGGTGATGGATTCCCTAATTGTAACTCATAACTAATATTTTAATAATTTTAAAATTTTTTATTATTATAACAGCCCCTAAGCAAGTAACTACAGAGGAAAGAAGCTGTCACAGAAGAGGCCATGAAAAATATGAGTCAGTTAATCTGGAATCTAAATATTGTGGGCAGACCACAGCATGGTTAATCCTTAGCCTGACCTCCTCTCTAGGGAACCAAACAAAATGTAGTGAAGTGGAAAAGATAATTTCTTAAACTGATAACTGTGGCCTTAAAGAATTCTGTAACTATGACACCCAAGTCGTACCCAATCTTTTTTTAAAGACTTTCTCCAGCTCCTGGGGCCCTTTGCAAATTGCTCATTAACTCCCCCAGGGTCGCACAGTGCTGGAAGGAACAAGAGCTGTTACGGCACATCAGCATCTGAGGCTGGCCAGCTTACTGGCCTTGGAGAGACTGAATTTCATCAGGAAGGGAGGAGGCCAGGGAGCCAAGGGCAAAAGGAAGTCCTTCCGAGGAGGGTTGATGGAGCCCTCGTCCTATGACCCCGTGGTGGCAGCCCCCGGGAACCTGGGGTGGGAAGAAGGCACAGCTCTGGACTTGGGTGCAAGATTGGCTGTTGCAGATGGGCCTTGAGCTCCCTGCGGCAAGCCCCATCCCTGATAAGAGCAAGCAGCCTCTATAAATGCTAGTTGAATGATGGAGTTGGATTCTATAATTAATAACTTGGGCACTCTCCATAGCACAAAGCCGGATGTCCCAGGACTAAGCTTTGGGAACCATGAGAGTTGCAGAGACTGAAGAGTCCCTCCAGCACCAAAAGCAACCACACCGAGAAGCAGTGATGAGGAAGGTGACTGCCAAAAGTTACATCCACACAGAACTAAGAGCTGGGAAAATACTAGCTACCAGGGTGGTAGCCCCACACAGCTACTAAGCCCTGGAAATGTGGCAAGTGTCACTGAGGAGCTGAATTCTACATTTTAATTGAATACAATTTCAATAGCACATACCATCTGTGACTGTCAAATTGGACGTTGTAGCTCAAGGGCAATGGCAAGCCACGAGGCACGTGGAGCAGGAAGATGACACCACTGGATCTGCATTTGACCCCTCCAATCTGCACAAAATGTCTGGTTTTGTGCCATGGGAAGTGCCCAAGTTTTTTGTGTTTTTAACAAAAGGTAGAAATCAAAATTGCACTTGCAATATGATCCACATTTTGACAATTTTATATACATTTGTGGGAAATAGATGCTCGGTGTCTCAAGGAAAAATTAGCACTGAGACCAAGGATTTTTCAGAAATGCAATTTTTACTTCCTGGACTGCAGGAGGGTACCTTTGCTTGCCATTGTGCCACAAGAGTACAATAAACAAAGGAAAACAGACAAATTTATCCCTTACGCCTTTGGGATCATCCCTACTGCTGTGTCTGATCTGTGTTGGCCACAACCAGACCTCACAATCTAAACTAAAACCCGATTGGCTAACAACTTAAAACTTTTCTAAACAGGTAAAAGCAGTGGGGGAGCTGGGACATGCCTGTGAGCACGTCCAGCACAGATATCTTGGTTAAAGCACAAGGACATAGAATGTACTACATGCCTGTAAGCATGGCATGTCTAACAGCTATGTAGGATAGGGCTTAACAATGAGTTATTAGCATACTCATTCTTTAACAAGAAAGGAAACTTTAAAAAGGAACTTTTCTATTTCCCACAGCATTCATACTTACATACACATATACCGAACAATTTGGGAAAACCACAGCAAAATATCATAGTAGGTTAAAACTGTTATGGGACTATAACCTTTTTTTGCTTTTTATGCTTTTCTCTATTTTCCATGTATTCTACAACAAGCATAACATACATTTTTCAGAAAATAATAAACATCTTTATTTTTCTAAAATTATACTGTCCACTTTTAAAAACATTTAATTACAACCATCAAAAACATGAAAACAACCCAAATATCCAGCTATCTGCAAATGGATAAACAAATCGTGGCACATCTATAAATAAAAGACCACTCGGCAGTGAAAATCAACAGATCACCGGCACACACAGCATGGATGAGTTCCGAAATGTCACGCTAAGGTAACATTTACGTGGACTATTCCTGGAAGTGTAGGCATGAGCAAGTCAAGAGTTTGGGTTTTGTTTTTTTTAAGCGCATCTAATAGGACTGGTACGCCTCATTGCAACGATCTGAGCACATTGCCAATTTTGAAGAGGAATCCAAAAAATAGAAAGTTTGGGTTTTACTGAGCATTTTTCATTTTTATTTTATTTATTTATTTTTTTGAGACGGGGTGTTGCTCTGTCGCCCAGACTGGAGTGCAGTGGTACAATCTCAGATCACTGCAACCTCTGCCTCTGGGACTCAGGTGATCTTCCCACCTCAGCCTGCTGAGTAGCTGGGACCACAAGTGCACATCAGCATGCCCAGCTAATTTTTGTATTTTTTGTGCATGCAGGTTAATGTCTGCTGACAAGGACATTTCCGCTCCTGGTCTGGGAACAGGTCTTGACTATAGTCATCCAGGTTCCCGGCACACCCGGGCACATTAGCATATTAACCAAGGACAGAGAAGAGACAGGGCTGGGGCCCTTTCTGGTGTGAGCTGGAGAGAGCCTTTTACAGCCTGCACCCGAATCTCAAAGCGACAGCCCATCACCTTTGCCCTGCGGGAGGAACTCACACAGCCAGCAGGGGACAGAGCCTGGCCTGATCCCACCCCCTGCCCACTCTACCTGCCTCCTTTCCAGACCACCCCAGCTGGGAACACCTGCACTGTGGCCATGATTTTGCAAATACTCCCCCCTAGGTGCACACTGAAGAGCACCCAGGGGGAGTATTTCCAGGATATATTTCCAAAAATATTGCCCAGGTTACATACATCTCGTTGCAGTGACACAAAGTCCTGAGGTGGCAGGGTCCTCACTGTTCCCTGGAGTTCTGGCAGGTGACCCCCAATGGCCCATGCCTTGTGTCATCCCCTTCCCTTCCATGTCAGCAGGACCTGCAGCTCACTTGTAACTGATAAAGCAGGGCAGAGGTTGTCCCTCTGGGATTAGGGTGCGGGGATGCAGAAGGCCCCCTCCAGCTCACATCATCAGGAAGCTCCTCCAGGTGGCCTTGCAGAATGAGCTATGCAGTGAACTGCCCATGAAGAAGAGCGTCTTGCAGAGGGCGGCCTCCGGCCCACGACCAGTGAGAAGTTGATAAAAGGATCTTTCAAACAGCTTTATTCTCATGAATTTGAAGTCACAGATGAAAGACACAGTCCTAGGAGAAACAAAATCTACCAAACCTGACCCACACATACAAAAGTAGAATATATGAATAGCCCTATAACTTATAAAGAAATGAAATTTATAATTCAAAACCCTCCCCACAAAGATTACTCCTTAGGGGAGAAATTCTTCCAGAAAGTGGTAAAAGTGGAAAGAGTTCCCACACAGTTCATACGGCCTGTGTGATTGTGAGCCCTGAACCGACGAACACGTGAGGAGAAAGGACAGTTGTGGGCTGATCTCTCTTACAAATAAAGGCACAAAATCCCTGACAACATATTAGCAATCTGAATCCAGCAATTTATTAAACAGGGATGACAGATCATAACTAAACTGAACATATTCCAAGAATGCAAAGTTGGTTGAATATTGAAAAATCAAAGTATATTGTCATATTAAAAATATAAAGAATTTTTAGTCATATAAAATCATTTTAATAAAGGCAGGAAAGTATTTGATAAAGTTCCATCTATTCATTGAGAAATAAAAATAAAATTCTAAGCCCCGCAACTGAGTGAATGGACCCCTTCCTGGCCAAGGGGATCCCAGGGTTAAAAACTTCAATGTTATAAAGATGTCAATTATCTAGAAGTCGATCTGTAAATTCAATGTTTCAATGTGATTCCATTCAAATTTCCTGTGGATGTGTGTTGCGGGTGTGTGTGTGTGTGTGTGTGTGTGTGTGTAAAAGCTGAGTTTCCGGCCATGACGGGATAAGAGGTCGGACCCACCTCAGTATGCTCCCTTCCTTATTAATCTTTAACCAGAATTATTTCCTAAGGAATAAGCAGAAACTAGCCCTGGAAAACAAGAAATAGACAATCATTGGCCAATCACCTGAGACCTCAGCCAAATGATCTCTCCCTTTTGCGCTTTTGACACAACTGACAAACATTCCTTCCTGAAAACTCACCACCGTCTCTTGACTAATTTAGGTCAATTTACAGAGAAACCGCAGTGAGGGTTTTTGTGTTCTCCATTTCACCTTTAGACATCAGAAGACCTAAAACTCCACCCTTGGATGGTGCTAACACTGCCCATTTTTAATATGTGACCCATGAAGAGGTGTGAGGCTCAACTGCGTATGTTTCACCTGTCATGAATATTCATGACTCCTGCCATAGCGTGTTGAATATGCATATTAGCCAGCCTGTTCAGCATGAATTCCTGACTTGCTCTTCCCCTCCCTCCAAGCACTTGCTCTCCGTGTGGAGGCTGTGCTTCTCAGCCTGCAGGATGGCCGACCTACAGCTGCAACCCTTTATGAGAAATAAAGCTCTCCTTTCCAAATTTATGAAACTTGTGATTCTTCAGTTCACATCATATTTTTTTTTAGAAAATATAGAAAAGTAGGAGTAGAACAGGTCCTTTAACTGATAAAGGGTAACCATAAATCCATAAATGTTTATTTGATAGTAAAATGTTGGGGCCAGGCGCAGTAGGTTCACACCTGTAATCCCAGCACTTTGGGAGGCTGAGGAGGGCCGGTGACCCGAGGTCAGGAGTTCAAGACCAGCCTGGCCAACACGGTAAAACCTTGCCTCTCCTAAAAATACAAAAATTAGCTGGGCGTGGTTGCACGCATCTGTAATCCTAGCTATTCGGGAGGCTGAGGCAGGAGAATCGCTTGAACCCAGCGAGTGGAGGTTGCAGTGAGCCGAGATCACACCACTACACTCCAGCCTGGGCAACAGAGGAAGACTCAGTCTCAAAAAAAAGTTGAAATCCCTTCCTCTGGGATTGGGAGGAAGACGGATGCCACTCTTGGCACTGCTGCTCAGCACTGTGCAGAACTCCGTAGCCAAAGAAAGGCAAGACAAGGAATAAAGAGTGCAAGAATTGGAAAAGAAGAAATAAAACAACCAGTAACATGAATAGTACGATTGCCTAGGATGAAAATCCAGGAGGGTCAACAGGGAAATTGTTAGAATTAAAAAGTATGTGTAGCAAGTTTCCCAGATCAATATCAAAATTCAGAAATCAATTATGCATCCGCATACTAGCAAGAAACAGAGATTTATTTGTAAATATATCACTTATGCTTATACCAAAAGTATCAGATGCTTGGGAATAAATCTGATGAAAGATGTGCAAGCATCTATATAGCAAAACATAAAACGACATTAGGAAATTTTTAAGAGACCTAAATAAATGAAGAGATGTACCATGTCTGTGGATGAAAAACTTCAATGTTATAAACATGTCAATTCTCTAGAAGTTAATTTATAAATTCAATGTGATTCCAGTTAAATTTCCAGGTGGGGGTGTGTGTGTGTGTATGTGTGTATGAAACTTGACAAGCTGATCCTAAAATATGTGAAAATGGAAGAGCTAGGACATTCAACAAGGTTGGAGGACTTGTTCTAGTGGACATCCATTTATGATAAAGGCTCAAGAATTAAACCAATGTGATACTGGCTGAAGGATAAAAAAGAAAATCAGCCAATGGAACAGACTAGAACACACAATGACATCACAAGAATATGATTGTTGATTTCCGAGGAAGGTGGTCCCACAAAGTGATGGGGTCTTTCCAAGGTGTCCTGTGGACGTGAGATCAGACATGACCCTTGGCCACTGCCTCCCCACAATTCCAGGCGCACTAAGAATCTATTTGTAAAAGGCAAAACCCTAGAGCTTTGGGTTACTTTTAGAAAGTAACACAGAATGTCTTCCAGACCTTGGGATTTCCAAAGACTTCTTAAATTGGATATAATAAACTCTAACCAGCAAAGAAAATACTGAGAAATAAATTTTTCTCATAAGTACTACATTGAAATGAAAAGCTCTATGTATCAAAAGAGACTATGAAGAAAGCAAAATGGGCAAAGCCAAATGGTAGTGTTTAGAGATGGTGCTGAGAGGGTAGGGTGATAAGGGAAGTGGGAGGGGTGACTATAAGCAGCTGAGCAGCTGGAGGAGGATGAGAAGCTCCACAGGAAGGAGGCACCGGAGGACAGGAGAGCACTTGAGGCTGGCCACGTGCCGTTTCTTGAACTGAGTGGTGTTTATATGAAGGTACAGTTTGTAACAATTAATTAAGCCATAACTCATATGTTTTCTGAGCTTTTCTGAATGGGTAGCATATTTCACAACAGAAAGAAGTAAAAATACATACATAAATATTTAATTATTTTAAAAATCCACTGGGACAGTTTAAGTAGATTGGTTTCTTGAAATGGATGGTAATAACATGTGAGCTCTACATATTTTTTTATTTTTGGGGGAAAGGCAGGATTTCCCTCTGTCACCCAGGCTAGAGTGCATGCCATGATCTCAGCTCACTGCAACCTCCACCTCCCTGCAACCTCCACCTCCCAGGTTCCAGCGATTCTCCCACCTCAGCTTCCCGAGTAGCAGGGACTATAGGTGTGCGCCACCACATCCAGCTAATTTTTCTACTTTTAGTAGAGACAAGGTTTTGCCATGTTGGCCAGGCTGGTCTCGAACTCCTGGCTTCAAGTTACCCACCTGCCTCAGCTTCCCAAAGTGCAGGATTACAGGAGTGAGCCACTGTGCCTGGGCTGTAAGCTGTATTTTTTTAAGAAAAGAAAAGGCTGTGCAGGAGCTCACGGAGGAGAATGTGCTGTCTCTCCAGGCCACCCTGTTACATTTGGGGAAAGGTGCTCACACAGCAACTCAGATTCAGCACCTGCAGTTAAAAGCCTCTTGCCTCATTAATGTCTGTCTACCTGGTCTCTGCAAGGACTTTGCCAAAATAAACATCAGCTCATAAAGTCAAACATGCCTATTTGTGACTGCTCCACCCTACACTATGCAGACCGCAATGAGATGCCAATGTGTCCTGGAGGGACAACTCAGCAAGACACAGTGACAGGGGAAGTCATCTGACCAGGGGAGTTCTCTTCCTTCACGTCTAATTCTTCCAGTCAGGTGGCAAAGTAGTCAGTGAGGAAGAACAAGACAAAATGAAAAATTCCATTCTGCACAGTGGAAAAACCCAGTGTTTTCAAGGACACTGTGACCAAGAAGGCCAAAGGGTGCTGAGCAGAAGCAGAAGAGCCCACGGGAGCTGGGAATAGCCAGGTTGCTGAGCCAGTGGGACACCCACGTCTCTACGTGGAAACCAGCCTTCTAGGAGCTGGTTCAGGTGTTTACTGTTTGGGACAGTCAGATGTCCCTGAAAGTAGCTCTAAAGCTGGGATAAAGGTCCCAGAGCAAAGTACTCAGTTAAAAACCCCTGAACAATTAACACGGAGAGCAACCTTGCTCAGGCCCCTGTGTGCAAAAGGACTTGATGAGCTTCAAGAGCAAGGGGTTGCTAGGACTCTGCTGATGACTCCATGACACTTTCATCATCTCCAAAAGCCCAATGGCACACACAACCACAAAGCTCAAAGAACAAAGCCAACATTTACTTGGCCGTAAGTTCAAATTATTTTTCAGGCATTGGGCAGGGGATAGAAAATAAATATTTAATTTTCCTTTATATTTTAAGGGAAATAAGCATTCATGGAAGTTACTAGATCCTGAGATAAGAATGCATTATGGGCCTGGCACAGTGGCTCACGCCTGTAATCCCAGTACTTTGGGAGGCCAAGGCAGGTGGATCACCTGATATCAAGAGTTCAAGACCAGCCTAGCCAACAGCGTGAAATCCCGTCTCTACTAAAAATACAAAAAAAATCAGCTAGGTGTGGTGGCGTGTGCCTGTAATCCCAGCTATTCAGGAGGCTGAGGCAGGAGAATCCCTTGAACCTGGGAGGTGGAAGCTGCAGTGAGCCGAAATCTCACCATTGTACTCCAGCCTAGGCAACAAGAGCAAAACTCTGTCTCAAAAAAAAAAAAAAAAAAGAATGCATTACATAGGGAAATAGTTGTTTAGATTTCCCTTGCTATAGAAGAAATCGACATCATCGTTCCTTTTCCTTTTAAAGTGTAACCCTGAAAAAGACTGGCATCTGTAACAATTTAAAATCTAAAAAAGAAACACATATAACTTTTTTAAAAGACACACAATAACAAGTGTCGGTGAAGAGACAGGGCAACTGGAAACTTCATACACTGCTGATGAGAATGTAAAGTGATGCAGTCACTTTGGAAAACAGTTTTGTAGTTTATCCAAAAAGTTAAATATAAACTTACTGTATGAGCCAGGAATTTCACTCCTGGGAATCTATCCCAGAAAAATAAAAACATTCATCCACATAAATATTTGTACACAAATGTTCATGGTTGCATTATTCATAATATTATTCATAATCACCAAAAGATAGAAACAATCCAATGTCCATCAGCAAATGAATAGATAAATAAAATCTGGTATATCCATACCACAGAACACTGTTCAGCAGTAAAAAAGAATAAGACTGCTGGGCACATGCTGCACCATAGATGAAGCTCAAAAACATGCTGAGTGAAAGGAGCTGGGGACAAAAGAACACGTATTGTGTGATTGCATTGACATGAAATGCCCAGAAAGATCAAATCCATAGAGACAGTAGCAGATCAGTGATTGCCCAGACCTGGGGACCAGGGAGGCAGTGAGGATTGAGGGCAAATGCTCCAAAGCTGTTTTAGAGGGTGATGAAAATGTTCTAAAACTGGATTGTAGTGATGGTTGCATAACTCCATATATTTACTACAATTTATTGAACTGTACACTTAAAGTGGGTGAATTTTATGGTATGTAAAGTAAAAATAAAGCTGTGTTTTGGGGGAAGAAAAGCAGAATGCACAAATGAATAAGGAATGGGTTATTCAGCAAATAGTGTTGGGGATATTGACTAAGTATTTGGGGAGAAAAAATCAACTTACGTTCTAACTCATATCACACGCACCAAAATAAGCCAAGTTTTATATTAGTCAAAACATAAAAATGATTAAATGAGAAATACGGCTAGTAGAAGACTAATTCCAGTGTGGGGAAGGCTCTTTAAGTATAAAAGCAGTGGGAAAAAAAAAAACATGAAGGAAAAGATATACTGATATTTGACTGTGAAAAAGTCAAATAGCAGCATATCTGTGTGTGTGTTATATATATATATATATATATATATATAAAATCAAATAAAATTATAAGATAAAGGATGAACCAAAAATATATGTTTGCTACAAATATGACAAATACATATACACAAATATATCAGGTCTTTGATGTTTGCATATCGAAATTAATAAGAAAAATCCTAACATTGACAATTCCCAGAAGAAAGTTTCCCAGTGCAGACTCATGCCTGGAGAGCAAGCTCACTTCTCCAGCCCGGCACCTCTGGCTCCTTGGTGACTTCCACAGCTTACCTACACTGCATGCACACATATTTGTTCTGATCTGGCCTCATGGAAAGACAGAGTTGGTGGGGCACAGGGGCTCTGACCACACCAAATGCTGGGTTGCAAATAGCTGGACGGCGCTGTGTCCTCCAAGCTCTGACTTGGCTGGCGGCACCACCCTCACTCCTCCTCCCACAGACCACCTCCTCTGAAGGAAGAGTTCTGCCCATTAATGTGCAGAAACCACCCCCGATAAAAGCTGTCTCCCTGAAAGAGGAAAGCTTCAAGCAATTAACGGTTTTCACATTAGCTTGAATGTGTCTATCATATTCTTCCTATCTAAAAGCAGGGAGACAGCAATGCAACATGCTGGGCACTCACCTAAGGTACCTGATTTGGGTGGAGAGAGGCAAGGATCAGTTCATGTGGCTAATGAGAAAGGCAGGAGGCCTGAGACGGTAACCCAGGCTGGCATAAAGTCTGCATTCACCATTTCGGACATGCAAGAAAACTCAGATAACTTTATTTTCTCCAGATTACCTTCAATCTGGCCCTATCATTCCACAGGGCTGTGAGAAAATTCAGTCTTCCACCCCTGCCACACTGGGAGTGTGGAAGTCTCAGCGACTCACAGGCACAATGCCCCTACCCCAGCACCCAAGACCCTTCCCCAGGGGCCAGCATTCTGTGAGGCAGAAGCCATTTCTTGCTGTAGCACCAGGCCGTTATTCCCTTCAAAGACGTTGTTAGGCCCAGGGTTCTGTTGGGCCCTGGGCGTGGTCCCCACTAATCCATGGCACCCTAAAATCTCCCCCACCTCTCTCCTCCCCTAGAATTGCTCTCCTCCTATCAGTACACCCAGCATCATGTCTTCAGTTAACTCAGGACTGAAAACATGCACACCACATACACACACCACACACACCGTGGACACAACACACATGCCACACATACACATACACCATACATATACCACACACACACAACACACGTGTATATACCACACACATATACATCATATACATACACACCACACACACACATACCACACACACCGTGGACACATCACACATGCCATACAGCACACACACATACAAATACACCACACACACATACACCATACACATACACACCACACACACACATATGCCACACATACATACCACACACACTGTGGACACACTGCACACACCGCACAGCACACACACACATATACATGCACCACACACACACCATGAACACAAGACACACCACACACCACACACACATACAATCATCACACACACATACACAAAAACACACACACACACACACACACACACACTAACCCATTGACTTAGCAGTGCCTGCCTTCCATCTCACAAAAGCTGGTAAGAAAGCCTGTGGACTTAGTGCTTTTTAGAACCCGGGGGAGGGAAGCGTGGAATGAATGAAAATGAAGTAGCCAGGCACGGCGGCTCATGCCTGTAATCCCAGCATTTTGAGAGGCTGAGGCAGGTGGATCACCTGAGGTCAGGAGTTGGGGACCAGCCTGGCCAACATGGTGAGACTCTGTCTCTACTAAAAATACAAAAATTAGCCGAGTGTGGTGGTGTGTGCCTGAAATCCCAGCTACTTAGGAGGCTAAGGCAGGAGAATTGCTTGAACCTGGGAGGCAGAGGTTGCAGTGAGCCGAGATTGTGCCACTGCATTCCAGCCTGGGCGACAAGAAAGAGACTTCATCTGAAAAAAAAAAAAAAAAGTAAATGAAGCTGGAATCTATGATCCTGGCACCGGCCCTGCCCTTACTCATGGCAGATTTCAGTCACAGAGCCCCATTTCCCAAACCCGGAGAGGAGACTGGATATGCTTGATGACTCCATCCTGGATTTTAAAACAAGCAGGAAGACAGAAGGGCTGGAGAACAAAGGTTCAGAAAAGCTCCAGACCAGTGTTGGTAGATTCCTTAAGGCCCAAAACCTTTTTGCATTAAGAAAAATGCCCAGGACTCTGGAACTTTGTCTAATATTCAATTTCCTTACCTTAAGTGATTAAGATTCCCCCTAAAGAGCACTGGTTCTCAAACTTACACACTCTTGAGAACCTCTTGGGCAGTTCATTAAAACACATTTGCTGGGCCTACCCCCAGAGCTCCCTCTCAGCAGTTGTTGGGTAGAACCTGAGAATGTGCATTTCTAATGAGTTCCCAGGCTGTGCTGCTGTGTAAGACTGAAAACCACTGCTCGAAGTACACACTACTCTCACAGCTGGTAAAGAAGAAATGTTCTAAATTCACCCAGATGCCCTACTTTGAAGCACTGATTGTAAACTCAAAACTCTTCTAAAGATTTCATTAAAATTACGAGACTAATATATCAGTTGCTCTTGAATGTTTTAAACACTTTAAACAGCAGCTAAACATTTCCACGCATTATAATTATTACAAATATAATCAGTACATTCAAAGTAAACATTCATAGAAGAGGCAATATTATGGATCTTAAATGGCTTTTCCATGATCTCTGTTTCAGTTCTGATTTCTGTTTCTGTTATCTTCATTCCTTATTTTCTCCCAGGGGCACAATTTCACTCCCCCTAATTAGAGAGATGGGTCACAGTCTCAGAGGCTGAGGCTGGCAGAGGTTTCAATTATTGCCTGAAACTCAGTGACTCAAGACCAGAGACACACACCTTGGGTGCGCCTTCCTGGGCGATTCCCCCTTAATCATTTCCCAGCTGGGCAAGCCCCTTTTAATAGTTCTACTTCATGTGTTACAGCAGGAACTGTCCAGATGATAAACCCCGAGCGGCTGGATTGCTGTGGGATTTTGTGACATAGGTGACATAGTCTTTTGTGCAGCATATACTTAGTCTGGGCAACTTGTCAAACAGCGTGCTGGAACCACCACATACTGGTTTACCACAGTCAATTGTTGAATTTTTAGGAATCTCACAAGCTGACTATTAAACACAGCCTTTATTAAATGTTAAATTATGTAAACTTAGAATTAAATGCATTATATTAAGAGCAAAGGGCTGGGCACGGTGGCTCATGCCTATAATCCCTGCACTTAGGAGTTCGAGACCGTCCTGGCCAACATGGCAAAACCCCGTCTCTACCATGCATAACAAAAATTAGCCTGGCGTGGTGGCGTGCGCCTGTAGTCCCAGTTACTCGGGAGGCTGAGGCAGGAGAATGCTTGAACCTGGGAGGCAGAGGTTGCACTGAGCCGAGATCGTGCACTACACTCCAGCCTGGGAAACCGAGTGAGATTCCATCTCAAAAAAAAAAAAAAAAAAAAAAAGAACAAAGGTAATAAATACTCAAAATTTGTCACTTCCTATTTATTTTACTAACATCTATGCCCTTGACAATATTCACATCTAATATATCTGCATGATAGAAACACTATACAGTAACAAACTCCTGTGCCTCTTTTCCCAGCTCCAGGAATGTTCAGTGATGTTGGCAGCTTGACATCAGCCATGGTGAGAGTATTCATTCCACAGAAATCAGCATGCCCCACAAATCAGCAGGGCCCCCGACCAGGCAATTATTAAACAACTGACACCGAGCCTATCTTCACACAAGAATGTGGCAATAAGTGTACTTTAAAACTACACATCCTGAGAGTCTTTGTGCAAAACTTAGACAAGTATCAAGCCTTTTTTGCAAATGCTTGCTCTGGGTGGAACTGCCTGGCTCTGGATGGGTCAGTTACGGTTATAGCCTGGAAGCAGTCTGATTCACTGAAACTTGGACTTTTTTTCCTCATCAACCATAAAGATGTGTAGGAGAGACAGACAAGAGGTGTAGAGACTTCCATCCCATGTCACCACTGAGCAGCAGGGCAGCCCTGAGCACAACCTCTTCCTGTCTATAAACCTCAACTTTCTCATCTGTGCAATGGAGATAATGACACATATCTCACAGTGTACTTGTCAAGTCCAAGCAAGGGAAGGCATGTGCAAATTATAAGATGCTACTTCAAGTGATTGCAATCTGTTTAAAATGTACTTTTTAACAAAGATGCAATCATGGAAAAGGAACTGCCTGTCGATTACAACTGAAATGATACTCAAGAAGGAGTCACTCCGTAAATACGGATGGCAAAATCATACCAATTAGGAATACCAAAACCTGATTTAGAAAATCAGACTGAAAATATACTGGAGAAGAGTTAACATAAGTAAGCAGCCATCTCTCTGGGGGATAAATAATCTGAAATCTGATGTTTCATGCAGATGCTTGGGAACTTGTCTGGCCAATAAAATCTTGAGACACCAATAGCGGTCGTGACATGACTGGCTGTGTTTCCTAGGAAAGAAGGAAGAGTAGACTGACATGTTAGGAAGGGAGAGGAAGTAAAGGATGCAAGATAAAGAAAGAAAAGACAGGTTTAAAAAGAAAGAAAGAGCTGGGCACGGTGGCTCACGCCTGTAATCCCAGCATTTTGGGAGGCCAAGGTGGGTGGATCACTTGAGGTTAGGAGTTTGAGACCAGCCTAACGTGGAGAAACCCCATCTCTACTAAACATACAAATAAAAAAAAAATTAGCCAGGCTTGGAGGCACATGCCTGTAAAAGGAGAAATTGCTTGAACCCGGGAGGCAGAAATTGCAGTGAGCCAAGATTGTGCCATTGCACTCTAGCCTGGGCAACAAGAGGGAAACTCCATCTCAAAAAAAACAGAGAGAGAGAGAAAGGAGAGGATGGGGCACAGTGACTCAACACCTGTAATCACAGGACACTTTGGGGACTGAGGCAGGAAGATCACTTGAGGCCAGGAGTCTGAGACCATTTTGGAAAAAATGACAAGAACCCATATCTTCAAAAATAAAATAAAATAGCCAGGAACACTGGAATGTCCCTGTGGTGCCAGCTACTCAGGAGGCTAAGGCAAGAGGACTGCTTAAGGCCAGAAGTTTGAGGCTGCAGTGAACTGTGATTGCACCACTGCATTCCAGCCTGGGCAACAAAGCAAGACCCTGTCTCTTAAAAAATAAATAAATAAGAAGCAGAAGGGGAAAATGAAAAAAGAAAAGAAAATGAATCCTCTGTAGAAGTTTGCAGCAGTGAAATAAGTGATTGCAATAGCACAAGAGACAGGAGGGTTAAGGTAGATGGAATGATACCGTATTCATGTCTTATATGTCATGTGATGTAGCACACCACCACTTTACGTAGACTGTTTCTGCAGGATGCCATGGACAGGCATGCACAGCCCTTGGTTGAAGGTAAGGGTGCATATTCCATTTCTAATGTCTGCATCCCCCTGTGGGTCTATTTCTAATTTAAGTTGTTTCTGCTTGTTCTTATTAATGTTACCTTGTCTCCTCCTGTGTTTGACTAAATTTCTTTACCAGACATTGTATTTGAAGTTATTTGTAGAAATACTTCGAGACTTAAAAAATTTTCATGACTTCTGTAAGGCTCCTGGCCAAAAAGCAATCTGGAATTACCTAACTTTTTTTTTCAAAACTTGAGAGTTTCTGGACCCCCAGATGTCTCAACACCAGGCCACAGTCTGTTCAAAGTGGGCTTCGGTTTTTTGTTTTGTTTTGTTTTGTCTTTACCTCTGATTCACTGTTACTCCAACAGTGTAGCCTTTTGGGGTTCCAGTGTAAAGCACAGGAGATCACCATGGGCACCCCCAGGCTCTGGCACTCCAACTTCCTCCCACATTCTTCCAGGATGTCAAATGCATTGCTGGGCCACTCAGCCATTTCCATAGCAAAAGTGACTCAAGTTCCAGGCTCATGTCTCTGAACTTCTGTCTTCACTCGCACCTCAGTGTTGGAATTCTTCACATCCTGGCTAGCTAGCTCTCTAATGCTTTCAAGCAAACTTTAAAACATGCATTTTCCAGCTTTCCTACTTGTCTTCAGCAGAAGAATTGGGTTGGATTAGTGTATAATTGTCAGAAAGTCTCCAAATCAAATCTTTATGTTTTAAATATTGAGGGTCTGTTATGTCGGAAAAACACCTACATGGAGAGATAATAGAGTTTAATTAGTAAATATAAATTAATAATATGTTTTAATACATGTAAGTGTAAATTAGTAAATATGTAAAACCTAGGCTGATGGTGAAGATGTATTTATTCGCTGATTCATTCATTTATTCAGCCCCTCACTATGAGCCAGGTAGAGTTCAAGGGATTTAGAGCTTATCAGTGAACAAAGCAGTTGAGGACCCTCTCAGGACTGCATGTCACTGGGACAGGACATAACCTATACAATCACCTTTAAAATGCACTTTGGATGTGTTCTCCAAGGCACAGACTCATATGCATGCTTCCCAAGGTGCACTAAAGCCGTGACCAGAGCACAGGTGTTTCCAGCTGGGTGATCTGGAGAGGGAGGCAGGTAGGGAGAGGGCAGGGTTGGGGTCAGGCTGGGCTCTGTCCCTGCAGCTGTGGCAGTCCCTTCCACACTGGCGAGGAGAGGCCCGGCCCTGTCTCTTTTCCCTCCTTGGTTAATATGCTACTGTGTGCAGGTGTGCTGGGAGCCTGGCTGGCTCAGGAGGCTGGCAAACCCTGTTGAATACCTGCCCTCACAGGCTCTATGAGAACGCTCGGCACTGTCAGCAAGAGTGTTACTCTATACTCATCTACCAAGGGACCACCCTCTCCGACTCCTCAAATCGCTCTCCCGAGGGTTTTTTGAACACAGCTATTACCTTCAGCAGCAATCCTGAGCTTTCTCTATCTTGAAAATGCGTTCAAATGTTCATAGGCTATAGCAGTTCCATTGTTCGTGCTCTCTTCATTGAGAGCAAAGGGTATGTGATTGGCCAGGAGTGGAGAAGAAGCTGTCAGTCTATGGAGGATCTCCAGGTGGCTGACTGCCCTCAATGTCCCCACGTGCCACGGCCCAGCCAAGAGTATGTTCTCCTGATGACACCAGTTGAGTCCATGGCCTGCCCGCCTGCTGCCTCCTCTGCAGCCCCCTCCCATTCTGTCCTCCAGGAATCTCCCCCCTCAGTCCTGCCCACTGTGCCTGGATATCTTTAACTGTGTACTGGGTATTCTTTGGAAACCTGCTTGTAGACACACTCAGAGGTTCAGATGATAACACTTTCCTGAAGAGAGGACTTGTCTGTGCCCCTGTGCTGGTCTCGGTTCAGTTTCAGGGACTGCAGTGTTCCGGGCCGTGCAGGCGACGGTGAGCTGGGCTTCAGGCATGGAGGGGCCCTTGGCTTAGTGAACTTTGGGGGTTCCTTTTCTGCATCCAGCAGCCTTTGACAAGGTCTGTTTACTGCTCACTCCAGGAGTCAACAAGGCCACAGAGGAAAAGCAGATCCAGGGGCTACATGAGTTTCCTGGGTTCCAACCTTCTTCTAGACCTTGGCTGGGTAATTTTTCACTAACCTGTTCACTTTCTGGTGCTCTAGAGCAGGACACTGCATTTTATATTGTATCAGCTTTTCCAGTTCTCCTCTGCAGGACAGTGGATCTAAATTACAGGATCCACCACTATCAGAGGCAGAAGCTATGTTCTTTATGGAGAAAGCTTTCAAATTACACAGAAGTGTGCACACAGGAAAAGTGAACATTGGCCCTTCCGCTCACAGCCAACTCATTTCTATGGGGGAGGGGCTGCTGCGGTTGGTATGGAGTCTGTGTGTGTGCATGCAAGCATAGGTTTGGATCCCTCGACTGCATGATCTCCTCATCATAGGAGAACCAGGAGGCTTGACGGCTCCGCTCTGGGGAGCTGCTGCTACCCGACAATCATGAGCACTCCCATCCTCTCTCAGGATCGTCCCATGTGGCTAGCCATCCCCGATAGCCATGCTCCCATCCCTTCTTCAGAGGGTCTGGCAGCTGTATTTTCATTCCAAGGCACCTGACCTAGAAGTGCATTGGCCGCATGTTGGCATCTGTCCTGACACAGGGAACTCTGTCGGGGAGAGACACACTTGTCCACACTGCATGATCATCCACACTGCCTTCCATTTTGGTTGCTGAGGACTGGAAGGCAGGCAACATGCCACCTCCACGCGGATTTATTACAAGGGATGAGGACTCCAGAACCTCTCTGGCTGGCTGCGGCATGCAGAGAAGTTTCCAGGCGCAGCACATTTTCTAGTGCATGAACAGGAGCAAGTGCTGCCTCAGATGGGCAGCCAGCGACAGTGGAAATCTGTCATGCCCTGTGCACCTGCCTCCTGTCTGGTCCCTGTTTTAACAAGCACTGGTATTAATGGCTTGGCCTTAGCAGGCGCCCTGGGAGGCTGGGGCAGGTTCAGGTCTGAGCAGTGCAGCCAGCCTGTCACCTGGCTCAACTCACAGCCCCCATCAGCTCTGCTTTCAGAGGAGGGACGGTGGCTGTCACACACGTCACAGAGCAGGGGCCAGCACTGTCTTGCTCCTGGGGGCCCTCAAGGCTTACACCAACAATAGAATTGTCTCTTCACTTGGGATGGATTTGTGCCCATTTCTCTCCCCATCGTCAGACACGCTGGAGACACACACAGCAAACAGGGCCAGCTGAGCCTTCTGTCCCCATCTTCACTACTGAAATTGCTTTCAGCTGATTTTTTAAAAATTCTTCACTATCACACACATGCATTTACACATTTTCTGCGGATCTGGGGGAGTGTTGGCTGTATGTAGCTGTAATTTGGGAGAAGGATATCGAAACACAAATCCATGGTTTTCTCCATATTGCCTCATGACAAAGTATGTGTTACACATATTTTGTGAACTGCCTTAAATCCTTCCTGGAAAGAAACAGGTGTCTTAGCCTGCACTCCTCCAAAAGTAGCCCCTGATGCAGGTAGTTATTTGGAAGGTGGGTCCAAGAAGCACAAGTGAGGGATTGGGGGAGCTGAGCCAGGGAGAGATGAATGGCCCCCAGGATGCATTCACGAGCAGGTGACTATGGGAGACTGGACCTAGTCCCACCACAGATGCTCTGCAGTGGAGAACTCCACTGAATTGTCTCTGCGGGTGACAAGGCGGCCTGCCCAGAGTCACCAACTGCCCTGCACTTCTCTGTCACACCAACCTGCATGAGACGTCCTCAGGGACCAGAAAAGCTCTCAAGAAAAGAGGCTGCTGCAGTGCAGGGGTGCAATGCTGCCCACCTGCTGCAGCTGCAAAACCCAGGCAGGTGGCAGGGATTTGGGGAGGGGCACCAGCACATTGGTATGCTGGGATGCTTAGAAATAAATGAGACCACAAATCAGTGATCCTTTGAAATGAGCTGTTTTTTTTTTTAAGTATACGAGTAATTGACCCCAGTCTTGCCTCTGTTCCACAGTAAGGGCATTCAGGAGATCCCTGCTCACATTCACACCACCAGGTGAGAAAGAGGCAGGGCTCACCTCCAGCAGGGTCTGCTGTCAAGCAGCAGTCTTCAGGTATATGGGGAGATGGGCTCCAGGGGCAATGGCAGCAGTCACCCACCACACAGTGAGAGATGGGAAAGGGGTAAGATGACCTCCCCCAAGACAAGCAAGACAGCTCTAGCCAAGAAAGGAAGTCACAGCCTTCCCTTCTGTGGTGTCAAGGTTGGCAGGTATGAAGAGGAGCTCTCAAAATCTTAGAGGGTTAAGACAAACTTGCAGTTAAAAGTCGTAGGATAATCATTGGCACCCTCCCCAAATGTTCTAAAATAAGCATACAAGACAAAAAGGTAAAAACTTACCTATATACAACCAAGGGCATGGATTTAAATATGTGAAGAACTCCTGCAAGTCAGTAAGGAAAGAGCAGACGTGCCGATAGAAAAGTAAGCAAAATATTTGGATAGTACAATGAACATTTTTATGGGTCCGCTTGACTGAACCTCAGGGTGCCCAGATATGTGGTCAGGCATTATTTCCAGGTGCATCTGTGAGGGTGTCTGGAAGAGACCTGCATTTGAACTGGTGGACTGAGGAAAGCAGGTGGCCCTCCCCAGTGTGGGTGGCAGCATCCAATCCATTGAAAGCCCAAATGGAACAAAAAGGTGGAGGAGGGTTTAATTTGCTCTGCCTGTTTGAGCTGGGACATCGATCTTCTCCTGCTCTCAGTGCTACTGGCCCTCAGGTCTTCAGACTCAGACTGGAATCTACACCGTCAGCTCTCAGGCCCTCAAACTACACCATAGCTTTCCTGAGTCACCAGCTTGCAGATGACAGATTGTGGGATTTATCAACCCCCATAATCATGCAAGCCAATTTCTCATAATAGATTTCTTGTAAAAGATTTGTATGAGGCTGTCCAGAATACCGCTGTACATAACCACCACAAACCGAAGGAATTCAAATTCCATCATCTGCAGAATAGATAAGATATATTGAAATATATAATTAAATATAATCATATATCAGGCAAATTATATAGTATTAATTATATATAAACCATGTATATAAGTTATGCATAATACATGCATGAATAAATTATTATATAGAATATATGCTATATTATACAGCTATAGCATTACATTATGTGTTGTACAATACATAAATATATTATTATACATTTGTATATATTTAAATGACATTTACATCATGCATGTGGCATATTACACAGTGGAATCTGATGTGGCAATAAGAATGGATGACCCATGCTCGTGAGCACCTGGGCAAATCTTACAGCATGGTCTTAGCATGGTGTTGGGGGGTGAGTCAGACACAGAAGGGACACTGTGACCCAGGGACAGAATCAGAGACTGGCCACACTAAGCTCAGTGGCCACACTCTGCCACCCTGAGGATGTCATCAGGCTCATCCTCAGAAGGAATTAAACTGAAGGAATGGGCCAGGGTCTGCTTGTTCTCTTCCCAAGTCTCTTGTTCTGTTTGGTTTTCTGAGCGCCGTGCATCCATTACCTTGGTGAAAATAAGCATTAGTTTAAAAAAAAATTTTTCAAGACCAAGCAAATCAACTCAGGGAGTGCAGGATGCCCAGGAGCATTTGAGTGGAGCTGCCTGCATGTCAGGCAGCCACAGGGAAGACCAGGGAAGACAGCCCTCGTGGACAGGGCTGGGGCAGAGGACACCCTTCCAGGCACCCATGCTGCAGGGGCTATGAGTGCTGTCTACTGCCCTCATGTGAGTCTCATCCTTTAAAGCTCATTTTCAGAGCTTGTATGAGGGAGCCTGGCAAGACATATCTAGAGACGCACATGTCAGCCAAGAAGCCACTCTGGGAAATCAGTTTCCTGGGAGGCTTAAGGACACAAAGTTTATGTTTTCACAGAAAAAGGAGAACCAAGCTCTCCCCCAAAAGACATATGCACACATATGCAAGCACACATACCCACAGACATGCACACACACATGCATACATGCAGAGGCATGCACTCACACGTGTACATATACATGTGGCACACACATGGACATAGGCCCATGTGTGTGCATACTCATACACACATGTACAAATGCAAACGGGCACACAGCACATGCGGGCACACAGCACATGCAGGCACACGCACATGCCCGTGTGCACACACTGGCTGCACCATGCATGAGCTCTAAGGGGCAATATGGTAGTGAGGCATGGCAGTGACCATGGCAGAGCAAAGAGGAGGGAGAGGAACTGGTGACCCAGGTACAGAGCAGGGCAAGGTGCTGTGTGGCACTGCCCTTTTCTCTAAGACATCATCCTTTCTGGTTCACCGAGGGGGCAATGGAAGCCCCTCAAAGTGACCTCAGGCCTTAGCTCAATCCCAACAGCTAAGAGGACTGCAGACCAATACAGCACTTCCTCATCTTCCTCCCCCCATACACTATCTATCTGTCCCCATGACACCAGCTCCCCTCATGCCAACGCCCACCCCTGTGGTCCACCCGAGCAAGGAGAGTCAGCCAGTGAAGGAAGGGGGTAGATAACAAGGACAGGCAGCTGCCTGGTGTTGGCAAGCAAGATGGGGGCAGGAGCCGCCCGGCCCCAGCCACCTGGCTTTCACTACCAGGTAAACACCTGCCTCACTTGGCACCCCACTTCAACCCCAACAGCTGTGAGGCACCGAGAACCTTAGAAAGCCAGGGCCCTGCCAACAAAAAGAGGCCTGTCACTACAGAGCCCCTCCCTCTGCTGGCAACCTGCAGACACCAGGTGGTCCCTGCACCTTCCCTGCTTAGCCGGGGAAGCCCTTACCCCCATGCTCATCACCCCGCTGCACACACCGAGGCTCGGGCTCCCCGACAAGCATGCGAGGGAGCACCCCAGTTGGTGGAACCGAGCCTAAAATAGTCCCCACCCGGTCACTCAGCCATCTCTGACCACAGTTCTCCACCACAGACCCCGTCTCCAAAGGCTTTCCCTGGCACCAGGGCCCTGCCCTTCTTGGGACCCCACACTCACCCTTTGGAGTGTAGAAGGAACCAGCAAGCCTAAGTGGGAGAGTCTGCACAGAGTGGCACCGCTGGACATAGGCCCACATATGCTGGGGACTATTCCCAGTGAGGTCCCCAACCTGGAGAAAGCTGTTTAGAGGCACTGCTATGTCAAGGGCAGGACAGGCCTTTGCAGAGTGCTGAGCTGTAATCCAGGAGCTCCCTTGGCTACACACTGATAAGAATAGTTACCAGTTTCCAGAGATCTATTGAACACATAGGCCCACGTATGCACCTGGACATGGGCCCACGCATGTGTCTGGGCCCTCCTTGCACCAAATATAGCATCGTTGCCATTTAAGGATGTGAGAACTGGAAATGACAATTGCTCAGGAATTTGCCAAGAGACTGGAAAAGAGACCAAGGCTCAGCTTGGTCCGTTACTCCAGAGATGAGGAAAGCAGTGCTGCAGGCTTGCCAGTGGGTCTCAGGACAGTTTTCCTTTATTTTACAGTGACTCTGCTCCTTAGGATGCTACTGCCAGACGCTTAGTGTAACATCGATGCTGTGTAATAATACTAAGCCAGGAGAGACCTGACTCACCGTGCCTGCAGTCTGGACCCAACAAACAGGCTCACAGGGCAGTGAAGTGGGGATTGCTTTAAAAGAGCAGTGTGTACAGGGAGTGCGGACACTGAGGGTGTTTCTGCACACCTACTACACTCAGGAAAGTGTCTCATGGGATGAGACAGGAAAATCTAAGACCTCTGCTTCTGAGGACCTTCAAGTATAGAAGGCAAGGCCCTCAGGCACGAGATAACAGCAGTCGACACCCAGGCCCAACCTGGCAGCTCCTGGTTGTTCGAGGAGTCCCCGCTCCCTTGGGCTCACAACAGCCGCAGGTGAGGGGCTGCCCCTGTCGGGTCCCTGCAGCTACCTGCACAAGGTCCTGTGCATCATGGTGCTTGGTGTTGGCTGAATTTAGCAAGATATTCTCACTTGATTCCAAACGGCCCCTACCTGCTAATGACCACTCCCCAGAGGGCTCTGAGATGCCACTACTGACTATGAAATTTCATAGTTCAAGGGCAAAAACAGGTGTCCATGTGGAGTGCTCTGAGCATGAGGGCTGAGAGCCAGTTTTCATCTTGGACATGAGACACTGCAATGTTAAGTACCAAGTAAAAAGGTGTGCCCACGTTATTTTCTCTGCCATAGATTATACACGACATCAGGGCATAGAAACACATTGTGTGCTTTTAGAAGAGCAAGAATTGTATTTTTTTTTCCCACAACATGATGAATCCCATAATAAAGAACAGCCGGCCCTGAGTAACAGCTTGGAGGAATTTGGTTGCCAGGAGTAACCCAACGACATGTGTCTTTCTGGTCTTGATCAAACGTTACATATTTACAACAGAAATACCCGGGCTTCTCCTAGGCTTTGAAGACAGGAAGCTGAGGGAGCGCTAGATTACGGCTCAGCACCCTGCAAAGGCCTATCCTGCCATTGACATAGCAGTGCCTCTAAATGGCTTTCTCCTGGTTGGGGACCTCACTGGGAACAGTCCCCAGATGCCCCTCCAGCAGGCACTGAGCCAAGGCAAAGGCCCAGCGGCCATCAGCATCACCCTCCTACATGGAAGGCCGCCCTGGTCACTTGCTGATGTTCTCTACAGATACTCTGTGAGCCTTCTGAAGCCCACATGGGGAGGCACAGCCTGCAGGGCACTCGGCTTCCTGATTAATTGGATAATCAGGCAGGCCAGGGAGCAGAAATGATCACAGAACTGAGATGAGCTCTCCCCACTGTCCTGGGTCAGGGCAGAAAGGCTGCCAGGCCACGCCCTGCCTTCATGGTGGAGGGCAGCGAGACCAGCACAAGCTGACCAGAAGAGGAGGCCCACCACCTACACGCTGGCTGCCGGGGACAGACAGCTCAAGCCTCTGAGCCTCAGCCTACACACCGATAAGAATACTTACCAGTGTTCAGAGAACTGCTGAACGCACTAGATGAGGTAACTGACACGGCCCTGGGACCATGCCTGCCCAAGTCAACATACAGTAGACATTTCCCAAATGTCTTTTCTTGTATTGCTTTCCTTATTAAAAACACACATATCCACATATGTATTATGGGAAGTAGAAAGTTCCTTTTTAAAGTTTCCTTTCTTGTTAAAGAATAAGTTGTAAATGTGCTAATAACTCTTTGTGAAGCCCTATCCTATGCAGCTGTTAAACATGCCATCCTTACAGGCACATAGTACATTCTATGTCCGTGTACTTTAACCAAGATATCTGTGCTGGACATGTTCACAGGCATGTCCCAGCTCTCCATTGCTTTTACCTGTTTAGAAAAGTTTTAAGTTGTTAGCCAATCGGGTTTTAGTTTAGATTGTGAGGTCTGGCTCCAGCCAATGATATAAGACACAGCAGTAAGGATGACCCCAAATGTGTAAGGGATAAATTTGTGTGTTTTCCTTTGTTCATTGTACTCTCATGGCATGATGGCTAGTGAGAGTACCTTTCCTGCAGTCCAGGAAGTAAAAATTGCATTGCCGAAAGATCCTTTGTCTCAGTGCTGATTTTTCTTTGCAGCACCGAGCATCTATTTCCAACATGTATATATGTGTGTTTTTACATATATATGTTCATTGTAAAAAAAAAAAACAAACAAACAAAAGGAAAATACAGAGAAGCAAAATTAAAAAGAGAAGAAGAGAGAGAAAAAAAGGAGACGACGTGTGCTCCCACCTCCCACATCTAATCATTTCTAGCAAGTTCGTCCACTTCCTTCCTGTCTTTTCTCTGCATATAGACACACCTACATATGTGAGGGGTGCGTGTGTGCTCCACCTTCCATATTTTCATGTAATATGCCATGGCTACCTTTTGATGCCATTACGTGTTACTCTCCAGGGTTGTGCTAAATGCCTGTGTTTTAAAATCCACTTGCTACAGATGAACTGAAGTAACTTCATTCACGCCAGTGCCAGGACTCCCCTTTTCTTTTCCTATTTGTTCACTCCAAGGCCCATCTTTCAAAATCATCTTCAATCTGATGAAATCACAGCGTGCTTTTTGGACTTTACTCGGACGATTGAGTAGTTTATTTTGCTTGTGATTTTTTGATTCCTTCTTCTGAAATTGTGACACCAGATTGGATAAATAATGGTGTCTTGAAAATTGTATATGGATTCCTCCACAACTGAGAATCCTATCCTTCCTGCACACTCATCAGGCCTGCTTCATGGGGCCCCAAGGATCTCTCCCCAGACCCGCTATCTCCCACCCTCTCCCCCTTCCTCTTGGCCCCACTTGGGACCCCAGACCTCCTCAGGGCCCTGCACTTGTCTTTGGGTTCTTTAAAGTGAACCACTTTATGACATCCTCAGCCCCTGGAGGCAGTGCCTTCCTTCAAGGACTTCCCTTCCTGGTGCCTTAGGGACGATTGGTGCTTCTCCTCACCTCCTGGCCATTTGTGACCCCCCCCCTGGCGGGTGTGGGTGTCCATAGGGCTGAGACAACCAGGGGGTCCCTGGGGGCTCAGAGGGTGCGAAGCAGGGCAGGGGCTCCTCGCTACCATCATGAGTACATCCTGTACCTGAGGGCAAGGTGAGGCAAGGCCAGAATGCCAGCACAACCCCAAGTGCCAGGTGGAACTTGACAGCTGTCAACAGCACAACAGTTGCACAGAAACTGGGACATCTGTCACATTTCTACTTGCCTGACAAAGTAAAGATTGCAATGTTTAATCTAAGAAGGAAATTAAAGCTCACTGCCTTGATTAAATATTCTGCACTTATTTCCACCCACAACCCCAGTAACACTCAGACATACACAGGGTTCTACACACACACACACAGTCCTACACACACACACAGAGCCCTACACACATAATCACACAGAGCCCTACACACACACACACAGCCCTGCACACACATACACAGCCCTACACACATACACACAGCTCTACACACACACACAGAGCCCTGCACACACACACACAGCCCTACACACACATACACAGCCCTGCATACACACACACAGCCCTACACACATACCCACACAGCCCTACACACACACACACAGCCCTACACACACACACACAGCTCCACGTACATGTACACACAGTCTCACACACAGCTCTACCTGTGCAGATATGCGTGTACAACCTGGAACTGTTTGGGAGGGAGTGCGGCATGCAAAAGGCAATGGTTTTTCCATCTCCCACGGTCTTTTTAGGGCTGTCCATTTCAGCTGTCATAAATTATGACCTGAGCTAACGCAGGCAAAGTTATTATGTTACCATGTGTTCCTATAGTCCTGTGAGAGCCGGAGCCATCCAGCCCCCACCACACAGACACCCCACACCCTCGTCGGCAGGCAGGACTGGCTCCCTGCCCCTGCTGTTAACATCGCAGCTCCTTCCACAGACTCTGGTGCAAGCAAGCAGCTTAATTACTTACGACAGGAGCTTCCAGAAAGAGCCAGCAACCCTTCCATGGAAAACCTCCACAGACGGCCACTGCCCTCACCTCAGCTCTTCACCTGGCTTCCCCCGTCAGCCCAGACGGTAACCTCATCCTCGCTGAGCCCCACCTTAAATCAGACATAAGTCCCCCCATGGACTCTGCCCTTGCTGCCCCCACCCCCACATACTCTGGGCCCCACTTCCCACGTGAGCAGAAAACGCAGCTTTTAGTATCCTACGGCGGATGATACGGCGGGGGGCAGGATCTGGGGTCTGGTGTTCAACGCCTGGATGGAAATCATGAGTGATTCTGATTATTCCTGTATGAGTTTCTTATCTTTTAATTGACAAATCTTATTTTTAAAATTATTACATGACAATGAATAAGCATTACTCTATTAATCATGAGTTCATCACCTGATGAAAATTAGGCAAGAAAAGGAAATTGAGTTCTGGGAACCATTCAAGAAGAGAGCTAAGAAACAGAAGCCAATCTAGCTACGACATCAAAAATGAAGACCCAGTCAACTGGTAGAAGGCATTTCTTACAAGTAGCTGCGGATGCACAGTGCACAGGGCACATGGCACCTAGTAAGAATCACCAGACTGGATCACTCCCAAGGCCCACGCTGTCCTCCAAGGCAATTTATGTTCCTCTCCATCATCAGCCGTGTGGATTTTTCATTAAAACAATGGCTGCTGTTCCTGGATGACCTGTTATAAACCATACTAAATCAACCTCCTCCCTAATGTCACAAAGTGCCACCCACAGTGTCACTGCCACCTGCATTACACACGCCAGGAGAGATGCCAGGTTTGACTGGCACAGCTCTGGGCAGGGCTGTCTGCTTGGGCCAGGAGAATCCTCTCCAGCCCTACGTGACCCTCTCCTCAAGCCCACCCTTCCCAGCATCAAGCCACAGACACTGAATCAGAGGGACACCGGCCTGCAGCATGCTGTCCCAGACTCCATGTCTTGCCAACAACCTGAAATATCACCACGATTTTGACCGTCACCATGGCAACTGGAAAGTTCTGGGGAAGTTGGCCCGGAGGCATCTCCCAGGATGCGCTCCCAGCCTCCTGATGTGCAGCACTGTCTCCTGCATCTGTTCAGACTGAGGACTGGCTGCAGGGCTGAGGATGCCCATGCTGGAGTCTTCCAGCCTCATGGGAAGCAGCGTGTCCTCCTGCTGTGAAGCCGTGGGTGAGTTTCCCTGGGGGTGAAAACTAGATGATGTCCCTATGTAAGAAGCGAGGAGCACGCCTGGGAAACTATAGGAAAGGCTTTATATTAGTTGAGGTTCTCCAGAGGGACTAAAGCAATAGGATATATGTATAAAAGGGAGTTTATAAGGAAGAATTGGCTCACACAGTTAAAAAGGCCAAGACTCACGCTGGGCGGTCTGCAGGATGGTTTATGAAAAACGTCAGTCCAAGTCTGAAAGTCTCAAAACCAGGGGAAGCCAACAGCGCAGCCCCTAGTCCTAGGTCAAAGGTCAGAGAGCAACCGGGAGGCTGCTGATGCAAATCCCAGAGTCCAAAGGCCAAAGAACCTGCAGTCTGATGTCCAAGGACAGGAAGAGAAAAAGCCTCCTGCTCAGGAAGGGAGAGGGAGAGAGAGCAAGTGCTACCTATGCATCCTCCTTCTTCTACCTGCCTTGTCTACCTGTCCTCCTGCCAGCCGACAGGAGGGTGCCTGTCCACATTGAGAGTGAGTGTTCCTCTCAGTCCTACAGACAAACCCAGAAACCGCTTCACCAGCCATCCAGGCATTCCTCAATCCAGTCAAGTTGACCCCTTTTAACCATCAGAGGCTTCATGCCATCATCGTGAACAGCAGTTCATGATGGGCCTGGAGCCACAGTCCACCCAACACCAAGGTGACTCCATCCCTATGCAGTATGGTGAGGGGCAAAGCCACCTGGGGGTGATAAAGCGGCTCTCATCAAACAGCAACTACAGACTCACTGGCACTCCAGGGCCTTTCAAGCCAGAGAGCCGTTG
The DNA here is from genome assembly GCA_036589455.1 of Ateles fusciceps. Lineage (NCBI taxonomy): Eukaryota > Metazoa > Chordata > Mammalia > Primates > Atelidae > Ateles > Ateles fusciceps. Next base: position 3,318,907 of record JAZHEH010001180.1, on the reverse strand, counting down.
GTGGCGATGACAGAGTGTGGACAGCTCCCAGAACTTAGGAAGGGACTATTGTGTGCTAAATGGAAACCCTGGCCAGGAATTCCAATTATGAATGGCAACCTTTGTCACTAGCATCATTACAAGCCATCCGTGTTCCACTGGAATTTTCCTCGCACATGGAGCTGGGCAGCTGCATTCCCCTACACAAGACAAGAGACAGATGGACCAAGACCCAGCCACTCAGCTGGAAGGTTCTCTCCCATTTCGCATATTGTCACATAGCGCAGAGGTGGCATTGTCCTTCCCATTTTAGAGACAACAAAACTGAGCCTCAGGGAGCTCAGACAGCTCTCAGGTCGCTAGATGGCAGAACCCAGATTCAAAGCCCTTGTATTTAGCATTGTTGAATAAAATACAGACGGCCCAGTTAAACTCGCATTTCAGATAAACAGCCAATAAACTTTAGTGTAAATATATCCCCAATATTGCATGGGACAATATTTTTGTTGGCAAAGCCTGGCAACCCTGTTGCAACTAATGTGTTCTCCCAGCACACTGAAGCAGGTGGCCACTCATGGGCTAGGATCCTGTGCTGGTTGCTGGCTGGGGCCAAGCCATGGAGATGTGCAGACCCCAAATCCTGGCCATTCTCAGGCCATCTGCACCACCATGGAAAACCTGCCGGCTCTGGGAAGAGATGACAGTCAGCAGAGAGGGTGTGAGCCTGCCCCATGAATGGCCACCCCCTCCTGGGCACCAGGTCTTGCTGTACCCCAAGTGGGGGCCATGGAAGCAGTTCACGATGCCTGCAGAGACTCTAGGCCCCAGAGGGATGCAGGCTGATTCTCACTACTTGGAACGGTGCTGTTCTCATAGCTAATTGGAGGATGATTCTTCTTCTGGCTCAACTCTGGTCCAGGCATGTTCAGACACCTAAGCCCACCGTCCAGCAGAAAGCATGGCCCCAGAGGTAAATGGGATTGAACCCCTGGTGCAGTGTGCACCCATTTTTGTCTTTCAAGCCCTAAAGGTAGAAGCCTCCTAGACCCATGAGGGAAGGATGGCTCCCAGCCAAGATCGCAGATCACCCAGGGGCCCTCAGAGTTGCTTTTCTTGTTTCATGGATTCCTGGCTCAGTTCCATTCCTGGCAGGACAAAGGGTTTTGTGTGTGTGTGTGTTTTGTTTTTTGTTTTTTGTTTTTTGAGATGGAGTCTCGCTTAGTCACCCAGGCTAGAGTGCAATGGCGCCATCTCGGCTCACTGCAACCTCCGCTCCTGGGTTCAAGCCATTCTCATTGTCTCAGCCTCCCAAGTAGCTGGGATTACAGGCATCCACCAACATGCTCGGCTTATTTTTTGTATTTTTTAGAGACAGGGTTTCACCATATTGGCCAGGCTGGTCTGGAACTCCTGACCTCAGGTGATCCGCCTGCTTTGGCCTCCCAAAGTGCTGGCATTACAGGCATGAGCCACCACGCTGGCCCTGACAAAGTTTTTAAGAGGCAGTTACTTGGAAGTTTTTCACTGTGTTGCCTGCTAATGAAGACACTTCCATTCCACAAAAGACCCCCAACCAGAGAGATTAGTAGACAAAAAGCAAACTCTAGGCCAATCTGTGCAGCACAGAAAGAGCATAGAGCTGACTTTCAGGGCCAGTGATACAGGAATGGCCTCACCGGCTGCATTCCAAGCACCGTGGGACTGCAGCTGCCCTCAACCTGTGCTCTGGAGGAGGTGATAAAGGGCGGTTGCCTCAGTGGGCCAGCAAGAAATTAGACAGTTATCCACCTGTACATTCAACCTAACACTGGAGACAGAACAGTCACTCAAAGAGGGCATCTTATTCTCTGAACTACCTCACTGCTCATTTTTAAAAGTCAGCATACATATATCTGTGCATTTTTATTATATACACATAACTATTGCATTTATGTATTATACACATTACAAAACATACACCAAGACTTTTAAAAGATAACATAATCCTGAAAGATTATTTGCAAATGTTCTGCCAAAAATGCTAGCTTAACTATTTATAACAGTCAAGAGATGCAACCAACCTGTGTCCATCAAGGATACATAGGAGAAAGAAAATGTGCTGCATATACATAATGGGATACTATTCAGCCATGAAAAGAAAGAATGAAATCCTGTCATTTGCAGCAAAATGGATGAGCCTGGAGGATGTTATATAAAGCAAAATAAGCTAGGCACAGAAGAGAAATACTGCATGATCTCACTCATATGTGGGAGTTTAAAAAAGTTGAGCTCATAGAAGTAGAGAGTAGAATTGTGGTTACCAGAGGACAGGAAGGGTAGCGGGGAGGGGAGGATGGGGAGATGCTGGTTGACGGGTACAAAGATACAGTTAAAAGGAAGAAAAGCTCTGGTGCTCTACTGCACAGGAGGGTGACTGTAGCCAACAGTAAGTTCTTGTATATCTCCAGATAGCTAGAAGAGAGGCATTGTGAATGTTCCCACTGCAAAGAAGTAATGAAGTTGTAATGGTTATGCTAATAACCCTGATTTGATCATTATACAATATATACATGTAATGAAATATCACATTGTATTCCATAAATACATACAACTATTATGTGTCGATTGAAATTAAAAAATAAGTTTTTTAAAATGCTGGCTTAATACCGCATTAGCTAACACTCCATGAGCGGCATACCCAGGGCACGGCTCGTGTTGACAATGCTGATGTCAGTCCCTCTTTCAGTTTCTTGCTCTTGCCACGTGCATGGGGCTCCAGTGAAATCTACAGACAGTGTCAGCTCTGCCAGCTCTGCCATTGTCTCATTGCCAGAGAAATGATTAATAGAATCTTTATTCTGTGGTCTCTTGGCGGGAGTCTTATTAAGCTATCTGTCCCTTACATGAGGGGGAGAGTAGTCGCAGGACTTGGGAAGCAAACAGGCGCTGCCAGAGGGCAGGTGCACACTCAGTGTCAGCACAGAGCAAGGCTGCTGGATTTTAGAGAGAAAATGGAAATGCTAACATTTTCTCCTGCCCACCACCCCCTCAATGCAGGGATCATGAACCCTTCACTTGGGAGTCCTCAGACACAGTGGGTAGCAGCTACCTGAATCTCCAAAGCCTAGAGGATGACCCACTCAGACATGAGTGCAAATCTAAAGAAGGAGCAGTCTCACTCCTTCCACGTGATACCTGAGAGTGACACCCACTATCTCCATCGCAAATACACCATTGGTTTCTGCTCCAGCACCGTGGAGACGAAGGGAGGATCAATTCCCAAATCACTCAGCAGTCTGTGGGCTTGCTGTCCTGGTCATCTCTGTGCTGGGCTCCTGCTTCTACAATCTCATCTGTGGCCCTCACTGAGCAGCCCTGAGGCTCATTCTGTCACCATGTCCACAGATGTCCACTCCAGCCTTGCTGACCTCTGAGACCCTCCTTGTGGGTCCTCACCCTGTGTGATTTCACACAGTGGACAAGAGCCTACATCACCACTCACATCAAAAGCAGCTGAGCCTATTCTTTACTTTGTTTATTTTGCTTAAGCCTTTCAGTTTCCATGCCCTGCCCTGAGACTCTGATCAAGGTGCCTTTCTATTGTGCCCTCCCTATGGTAGCCAGCCTCTCCCCTCTTCATGTTCTGTGTAGTCCTGTCCCACATTGAATAGGGCTGACCTGTGTCATCAACAGATATCACAAACATGACTGTGCCTGACTTCCGAGGCTAGCTCATAAAACATTTGAGTCTTCTGCTTTGCTCTCTCTGGGATTCCTCACTCTGGAGGAAGCCAGCTGCCATGCCATAAGGACGCTCAAGTGGCCCTGAGGAGAGGTCTGCATGCCTCCTGCACACAAGCAGCACCAACTGCCCAGGTGTACGAGGAGCTGCTTGGGAGTTGGAACCTCCAGCCCCAGTCATACCTTTAGATGAGACAGCAGCCCCAACCACCGAGCTAACTGCTTTCAAATTCTTGACCCACAGCAACTGTGAGAGATCATAAATGCTTATTTTTTATGATTCTAAGCTTTGGAGTAGTTTGTTATGCAGACACATTGAAGAATTCTGACTACCCAATTAAGGGAATGAAAAGTGCATATTGTAGCATACATCCATACCTACATATACTCATACACAGATTTTTGAATCAAATTATACTAAACCAGTTGTACTATTTAAGGTATACTAGCTGCTGTGATAACAAAATTTTAGCCTGCACAGCTAAACAAAATAAAAGTTTATTTCTTGCATGTATCTTTAGCCATGTGGGTGCTCCTGTTTGGGTGGTTCACCTCCCAGCAGGGATTTCTGGACCCATTCACTGGGCAGCTCCACATCTTCAGTGCTGACTCTGTTCAATTCAATGGGCAGGTGGCAAAAGAGAGTGTGGGGAGTCACATCCACTTCTTAATCCTCTGGACCAGAAGTGACACTCGCCCCATCCACTCATGTTGCCTTGGTGAGAACCAGACACAGTCTTCCCTAGATCACAGTCCATGGATGCTGAGGAATGGGGTCCTGGCTGGGAGCCACTCCCAGCAGTAACTCAATGCTGTAGAATATTTAGTAGTTAGCTATCCATCCCTTCCCTTCTATGTTCCGATTCATTTGCCTTTTATTAATTAAAAACATATTCTGGGTATATTACGGACAGCCTTTAAGATGGTCACCTACCCCATGATCCCTGCCTCCTAATATCCACTCCCTTGCACAGTCTCTTCCCCTGGAACATAGACTTGCTTCTAACCCCTAGAAAGTGACAAAGGTAATGGGATGTACATGATTATGCTCCGTAAGATGACCACATCAGTCTTGCTATGAGACACACTCCCTAGCTAGCTTGGAGGAAGCAAGTGGCCACATGGAGAGGGCCCCTGTGACAAGGAGCTGAGGGCAGCCTCTGGCCAACAGCCAGCAGGAAATAAGGCCCTCAGTCCCAAAGCACACAAGAACTGAATTGCTGACAACCACGTGAGTGAGGAAGCAGGTCCTTCCTCAGTCAGGCCTCAGATGTGACTGCGGCTCCAGCCCGTAACTTGGTTGTGCAGGACCAGCTAAGCTGTATCTGGACTCCTGACCCACAGAAACTGTGAGACAATAAATGCTGGTTGTTTCAAGCTGCTTAGTTTACCGTTATATTGTTATATAGCCTTTGATTACTAACTTAGGCACCTTCCCATGTCTGGGCATACTTATCCGCTTCTCTTTAAAGCTACATGTATCCCAGTGTGGCAGGCCCATGCTGTATTTAACTTGTCCCTAATGATTGACATGCAGATGGCCTTCTTTATTTTCTACCATTGCATATTCATGGATTTTGCACTCCTGTATGTTAATATAGAAATGACTCATATGTGTTCTCAGCTAATGGGACTGCCCCTGTAAAATTGTGATATACGTATTGCCAAATTGCCCCCCCAAAAGGAATATCATGGTGGTAGGTTGAGTTTTAACCAGAAAAATAAATGCAGAGCAGAACATCCAAGTGGGAGGAGAGTGACTGAGGCCAGGCAGACACCTGGAAAGACCCAAAAGGAATATCATGGTGGTAGGTTGAGTTTTAACCAGAAAAATAAATGCAGAGCAGAACATCCAAGTGGGAGGAGAGTGACTGAGGCCAGGCAGACACCTGGAAAGACCCAGGGCCCATCTGGGAGAAGGAACCACTCAGGGGCTGCCTCATAGAGAGAGATTGAAGAGGAGGGAAGGGGCCTAAATGGTTTCACTCAGGAGCCCATGAATACAGGCTGAGAAGTTGGAAAATAAAAGTGGGCCGTGAGGGACTGGTGAAAGATTTCCTCGAAGTTGGAAAGTGAAGAGCTGATGCCTTTGCCCTTTGGTCTCACTGGGTGCAGATCCCTGTCTCTGGAGCTGATAATGAGGGTAGAAGCTCTCCACTGGACCTTCTGATTTGTTTTCCTTGTATGGTCTCTCTGGGGGAATCATCTGGATGTAGGAAAATGAAATTATTGGGTCAAAATTCATATAAAATTTGAGTAGCACACCCATACAAATATATGCAAGGAGTTTCGTGGAAGGCTTTGGAATCACAAAATTCCAGTTTTTCTTCTTGGTTGAATCCTCCAGCAAAGTCAGCCAGTCCTGGGTCCTGGACTTTGAAACTCAGGACAAACCAGCAGCAATCAAAGCAGGCCCTCTGCTCCCACCCCGGCGGCTCCCACCCCAGCTGGGTGCGGCGCTGCCCAGGGCTTCGGGTCTCGCTGGTCCCCTTCGCCGTGTGCCCAGTCTTTGCCCTCCCTGCTGCTGACAGCCCAGGGACCTGCTGTCTCGGCATCTCCTGCACATCCTCTCCTCCTCCTCAGTGTTCCTGAAGTCATCAACGCTGAGAAATGGAAGAAATGGAAGAAATGGTTAAAACTTTGGAACCAACTACTTCCGCTTTTGTCTTTGTCTCCTCAGAAATTACAGATAACAATTCATAAGGCAAATGTGTCACTGCGGCCACAGGAACCCAAACCGCTGTGAACTGCAGTCACCAGTAACGATCACACTGTCTGGGGCTCAATGGCCCCACTCTCCACAGGGACGCTCACACCTAAGCTTTGAAGTCGCCCCTCCACCTGGACAGATGGGAAGGCGCCAGTCTGTCCAACACCCTGTGCTCTGGAAGGCATGTTCAGAGCAGACCTTCTGAAGAGAGGCATTTTTCAAAAACATAAGGGACAGTTTGCACCTCCAGCAGTGCTCCTCCTCCAGTCCTCACACCTGCATCCCCATCTTCTCCACTTCCCCGGGTCTCTCTGCCCTTCTCCTTCTATCTGTCCTTAGCCTTCCCGTCAGTTTCCCCAGGGCAGTGAAACCCGGGCTCCGGAGGGAAGGCACTGAGTTTCAGGAGGTTCTGGCTTTTTCCCAAAGGCAAAAAGACAGCCCAGCTTCCTGGATGCATCCTGGCCTTTTGCTGATGTTAAGGGGACTGTTTGAGTCTTCGATATCTTAAAACATCAGTAGCTGGAGTGGAGATTTTGGGGACACAGGCGGACAGGGCAGCCGCGCATGTCACACACGCAGTCGGAGTCAGATGGCCAGACACTGGATCCCACTCAAATGGGACTGTCTGTCTCCCTCTAGTGACTCCAGGTAACCATGGAGACATCAGCAACCCGATCAGCCTGAGCTCTTCCGTTCCCAGAACGAATCTGACCCTGCCAGTCTCTACCCCACCAAGCAGGGCTCAGCCAGGCTTTCTCTCAGAGGGCTGCAGCCAAGACTGAGGCTGGGCGGGGCCATCTCAGTGACCTCTCCACTCACAGGTCCAGCCCCCGGCAACGGGGGACAGGACAGCTGGGGCAGCTCTTTCTCTCTCTCTCCTTTCTCTCTCTCTTTTCCTCTATCTTTGTGTCTATCTCTGTCTCTCTCTTTTCTTTCTCTCTGTCTCTCTCTGCCTCACTCTTTATCTCTCTGTCTCTCACGCTCACTCTCTCCTTTCTCTGTCTCTTTCTCCCCCTCCCCTCTCTCCTCTCTCTCTCTGTCTCTCCTTTCTCTCTGTGTGTCTCTGTCTCTCTCTTTCCTCTCCCCTCTCTTCTCTGTCCTCCTGTCTCTCTCTTTTCCCTCTCTCTGTCTTCTCTCTCTCTCTGTCCTCTCTGTCTCTCTCTCTGAGTCTGTCTGTCTCTCTCTCCTCTCTCTCTTTCTCTCTCTGTCTGTCTGTCTCTCTGGTCCTTCCATGTGGTTTCTCCACTTGGAGTCCTCTGAATTCTGACTTTTTACATGGAGGCTCCAAGAGCAAGTGTCCCAAGGGCATTGGACACAGAAGTGTGGCCTCTTTTATCTGAGCCTCAGAACTCACACAAAGGCCCACGCAGGTTCAAGGACAGGGAACACAGAGTGCACTTCTTGGCCAGAGGACTGTCAAAGAATTTGCAAATATGTTTTAAAAGCACCATGCTGCCCACCTTCCCAGCCAGCCTGAGGAGTAGTGGCAGTCCCCAGGGAGGAGGTATCTTTCTGAGACCCAGGTTGTTGACTGTCCGAAAGCCTCCCCACCCTCTGCTCTTGGCTGACACCGGAAGACCCTCAGCCCAGGACGCAGCCCAGAGGAGAGGGCAGAACAAGCTGCTTCCCCCACATCCTTCCCTCCAGCACACCGCCCTCCGCAACCCACAGAGCCCAACAGGCGGCTTTCAACCTCCAATCTGTCTGTCTCCACGGAATGGAGGTGACACCCTCCAGCTGCCCTTCCTGTCTCTGCCTGCTGAAAGATGAGCTTGTCAGTGAAACTAATGAAAACATGGGTTTAGCTGGGTTGAAAAGGAATAAATATATCTGTGTAAAGCATCACTTAGGCTGATTTTTGTAAAAATATTTCCATAAAAGTGATTTTGGCAACAAATAGGAGAACGTTCATCTCAGAGGGGCTTAAATAATGGTGACACTTACGGATGTCACAGAAGTGGCCTGGACATGGAAAGTCAGAGCTGGCGCCATTGCTTAGTGATGTCCTCCAAGCCAGGCATGGCCTGCCCTTCAGTCATCAAGTCTAAAACACTCAGCACAAGGCCTTTAGAGCCACACACTGCTCACCTCCTAGTTACAAAGTAGCCGTGAGAGCTCTGGGCATCACGTGAGCATCCCAACCCAGAAGAAAGCTGTAGGGAAAAAGACCTGGAGGCTTCAGCTGACTTCTTTTACCTCTCCGTGTGCGAAATAGGGTTCTGTGCCACCCCCTACAACAATCGATAGTCAAGGAAAGGAGGTTGTACAGCTAAATAGCTTAATCCAAAGGGACTGTGGGAAGCCTAGTTTCTCTGAGATCAAGGGCTCTTTGCCTGCAACTTTAATGCAAAATTGGATTCTTTTGGCAAGAAAGGAAATGAGGAAATTCCATTAAGTAGGAAAAGTCTGTGTCTTCCATGAGCATAATCAGGGAATTCCAGATTTTAGACTGGTTTCCTATTTCAGGCAGGGTCTGTGTCTGGAGTTCTGAATAAAGTCAAGTCACAATTATCTTTGAAATTAGAGAAAGAAAGAGCATGAACAAATGATCGGTAAAGCTAACTGTAGCCTGACATTTCAACCCCTTATCCCATTACTCCATTGGGATCCTCACCCCTTAGCACATGCTTTTTGAAATGTTATAACATAAAAGAAAGTGATCTGATGCATATCAACAGAATCCCGCTGAGTCACTGTGAACCTCCACGTCCTCGCCTGCTGTCATGCTAGAGTGAGGATGACCAGGTGGATGGACCCGAGGCCGGCAGCAGGACGAGGAGGGGGCAAGCCAAGGCCTGAGAGATCCACTAGCTACACTAAGACCTCCAGCAGTTCAGAGAATTAGTTCCAGTCACTGCAGGTGGTCAAAACCTTTCCTCACTGAGTCTGTGAGTTTCACAGGCATTGCATTTCTTTCGACATTGGGGAGAACTGCACATCATCCGTAGGCTGCAGACTTTCTTCTTATACTCACGTGGCCATTCAAGAAAGCTTGCTGGTCTGCACCTGTGTTTCACAGCTCTTTTCAGATGGTCCTGTGGGGAGGTGTTTGTGTCCACGCCCTGCTGAACGCTCAGCTCCTGGGAAGGGCCTGCACACATCAGTGTTCTCCACACACTGGACATGAACTGGACACACGTCTACCCCTCTGAAGCCGCTCTGCTAACTGGCTCAAAGCCTGCAGACTTCGTTTCCAAGCCTCACGGTTTTACTCCAGATGCAAGATGAGAAGTTTTTGCAGGCCTCTGACTCTTCTACAAAGAGGAAGTGCTTAAGCTGGGGCAAGCAAACCACTTCCTGCACCTGAAAGGCACTGCCACAAAACAGCACCGAGGTCACCGGAGAAGTTGCCAAGACTAAAACACTCTTTTCTGCTCCCACCCTGTAAACATTTCCATGATTCCTGCCACTCCCCCTCCTTTCTCTCTGACCCCTTCAACCCCAGGACTCAACAAAGACTACTGAGCGCCCAACCTGCACAAGACACTGAATTCAGTCCGGTGCAGGAGGCAGACGAGGGTTAGAGACACCCGCCTATCTCCCGTGTGCCGCACCCTGCCCCCTGCAGACCGAGGCATCACTCTGGGCTCAGTCTCAGCCCCTTTTTATTTGAAAACGTTGTTGTTTTCCAGATTGTTGTTCTTTTTATCCCTAGTAGCCATAATCATGGAACATCTTTCAACCAAAAGATTGGACACCTCAGCAACACATCCAGAGTTTCTATAAGGTTCTTGTTTTTGGTTTTTGGTTTTTTTTTTTGTTGTTGTTGTTGTGAGATGGAGTCTCACTCTGTCGCCCAGGCTGGAGTGCAATGGCACGATCTTGGCTCACTGCAACCTCCACCTCCTGGGTTCAAGCACTTCTCCTGCCTCAACCTCCGAAGTAGCTGGGATTACAGGCACCCGCCACCATGCCAGGCTAATTTTGTATTTTAGTAGAGATGAGGTTTCACTATGTTGGTCAGGCTGGTCTCAAACTCCTGACCTCAAGTGATCCACCTGCCTCGGCCTCCCACAGTGCTGGGATTACAGGCATGAGCGACTGCGCCCGGCCTATAAGGTTGTTTTTTATAATTTCTATTTTTTTATTGATATCCTCCATTCAGTGAAACATTATTTTATATTTTGCTTTGGTTCTTTAAACATATATATATATGTATTTTTTTTGAGACAGGGTCTTGCTCTGTCACCAGGCTAGAGTGCTGTGGTGCGACCGTAGCTCACTGCAGCCTCAAAATCTTGGGCACAAGCAATCACAAAACTTAAGGCCCGGCTCAGCCTCCTGAGTAGCTGAGACTACAGGCACACACCACACCTGGCTCATTTTTACGTATTTTGTAGAGATGGGATCTTGCTATGTTGCCTAGACAGATCTTGAACTCCTGGGCTCAAGCAATCCTCCTGCCTCAGCTTCCCAACGTGCTGGGATTACAGTAAACGTATTTGAGCTGACGTAAAAAATTTGTCTAGTAAGTTTGGCCAGTACCTGGGCTTCCTCAGGAACAGTTTCTACTGTCTGCTTTTCTGCTTTTTTCCCTGTGTCTGACAACGGTCATCCTTTCTTGTTTCTTTGCATATTTCTTAACTTTTTTGCTGAAAACTGGCATTTTAAATAATAAAATGTGGCAGCTTTGGAAATCAGATTCTCAGGCTCTCCAGGGTTTGTGGTTGTTCTTATTTATTCAGAGATCTTTCCGAGTTAATTATGTGAAGCCTGCACTCTTAGTCATGTGTGGCCACTGAAGTTTCTGCTCAGTTAGCACAATGGTCAGCGAACAGTTGGACAGAGATTTCCTTAAATGCCTGTCTGATGATTTTCTGTAATAACTTGGCCAGGCTAGTTGGTAAAACTAGCCCAAAAAGCTGGTAAAACACTGTTTCTGGGTGTGTCTATGAGGATATTTCCAGGAAAAATTTGCATTTGCATCAGTAGACTGAGTAAAGAAGTTCAACCCTGCTGTGGTTTCAGTGTGTCCCCCCCGAAAGTATATGTAGGACGTTTAAGCCCCAGGGCAACAGTGTTGAGAGGTGGGACCTTTCCATGGTGATTAGGCCGTGAGGACTCGGTTCTCATGGATGGATTAACTTGGTTATCATGGGAGGAAGTCCTGATAAAAGGATGAGTGTAGCCCCCTTCCCTCTCTCTCTTTGCCTGCTCTTGCCATTCTGCACTCTGGCATGGGATGACACAACAGGAAGACCCTCACCAGAAGTGGGCCCCTTGGCCCTGAACTTCCCAGTCCCCAGAACTGTAGGAAACAAATGTCTGTTCTTTATAAATTGCTTAGTTGCAGGTATTCTGTTGTATAGCAGCACAAAACAGACTAAGACAAGCCTTCGTCAATGTGTGTGGGCACCATCTAATCTACTGATGGTGAATTTTGTCCAGATAGAATAAAAAAGTGAGGAAGGGTAAATTTGCTTCCTCTACATGAGCTAAGACATCCATCTTTTCCTGCCTTTGAACATCAGCACTCCCGGTTCTTAAAACTATGGGCATGGAGGACTAACAGCACTGGTTCCCTGGGTTCTCAGGCCTTTGGGTTTGGACTGAATGATGCCATGGAATTAAACCACTGACTGGCTCTCCAGTTTGCAGACAGTAGATTATGGAACTTTTTAGCCTCCATAATTGGGTGAACCAATCCATCATAGTAAATCTCTACATCTATCTATCCATCCATCCATCCATCCATCCATCCTATTGGTTCTGTTTCTCTGGAAAATCCTGACTAACGCAGCCCAAATCCAGTAGGTCCCCTGGTCTTTGCCACAGGGCTCTGTGTATGTGCGTCTGGCATGCCTTCAACACTCAGCCAGCCAGTTAATTGCCAACTCTGCTTTGACTTTCACTTCCTGCTGGCACAGGGCCTCAAGGTCAGCCACAGGTGACAGCTCAGGGCCTTCTTAGGTCTTTCCTGAGCCTGCACACGCCTCTGAGCATGTGCACAGCCTTATGCATGCTTTGCAAATTACCCCAAGCTAGTAGCTTAAGACAACACCACTATATCATATGACATGTCACAACTGTAGGGTCAGGAACATGGGGAGGACTCAGGTGTGTGAATTGCTGTGTGGGGTCTCTCATGTGGTGATAGGCAGATATCAGCAGGGCTGGAGTCATCGGAAGGTTGACTGAGCCAGCCTTCCAGGTGACTCACCCACCTGGCTGGACACTGATGCTGGCTGCCAGCTGGTAGCCCAGGGGTTGTTGAATGGAATCTCTCCATGTAGCCTCTTGCTGTAGCCTGGGCTTCCCACGGCATGGTGGCCTGAGAAGGCTCAGGCTTCTTATTTGGTTGTTCAGATCTCCAAGAATCCAAAGCCAAAAGGGCTTTAGCAAGCCCAGGAGGAGTGAGCTGTCAGCCTTTTACGACCTGGCCTTAGTCACAGGCACCATTTGTTTGTACTCTTGGCTGGCTGGGTACTCTTGGTTAAAGTAGTCTGAAAACCTCCTTTTGCTTCTCATGCCACCCTGGGGGCTTCCTGGGACATGCCCTGGCTGCATGAGGACTGGACCATTTGCTGGTGAGAAGTAAAGATTTCAGTCCAGGAGGGCAGGGGCTTCTAGATTTTGCTTCTTGACCAGCTGCAGACCACACATTTGAGCCCTCCCAGGTCTGGTGAAGGGGAACTAAACTCACTACCTGCCCAAGTTCCTGTTCTGACCTAGTTTCTCTGCATCCCCGATGCTACAGTTTCTAAGAAGGCTAATTCCTTCTAAAACCAGACTCAAGGCTGGATTTAACGCCAAAGGCTTTCAGTTATTTCTATGCATCTGACAATGTGGGGACTCCTTCCTTCCCGCTCCCCAGAAAGGACTTGGGTTAAGATTTACCAAGACTCAACAAAGCACAAAAAGGAAGTGATTTCTCCGTGAGAGGTCTCACTCAGGTGCTGGGCTGTGCCGTCTACCAGCTCCAGGCCCGCCCTCATGTATGGACAATCAGGGGTGAGAGAGTGGCTGTGCCTCATGCTAGGGACCGATGTGCTAAGGCCTCACCTGTCACTCTCCTGGCAGGGGTCACCAGGCTTTCTTGAAGTCTCCTCAAGCTGAGAGTCACACTCATTGTCCAAAGGCCTAGCAGCAGATATGCAAAGATCAACTATGTGCTTGTCAGAAACAGGTAGCATTTTCTGCTGTCTATGGCAAAAATACACTATTCCAAGGGCTAGTATCCAGGAGGCAGAGGATGCGGGATACATCCATCTCTCCTTCCTCCAAGCACTGTGGCAGGTGGCTTGCCCTTACCTGGGTGGCATGGAGCCAGTCCTTGACCTCCCCAACCCTCCCTGCCCCTCTTCAGGTTTCCTTCCCAGGCACCTGACCATAGGCGCAGAGGCTAAAGGCCCTTAATGGACAGCAGTAAAGCTTCAGCACCTTGAGCACAGTCTGTTAACATGGTGATTTGTCTGTAGCCCCCCGGGGGTATCAAGTGCACTGGGACCACAGACAGCAGCCCTGTGAGGTGTATAAGCTGCTGTTCCTGCCCAGGACAAAGAGACAGCCTTCAGGCCCCCAACCTTCTGTTCATGGAGATGATCTACTTTGCTTATTTTAGATGTTAGAACACACACATATGCTTTTGTTTGTAGAAAGAAAAAAGAAAGACTGGCTGAAAAAGGCTTAAAGACGTACATGTGGCCCCCAAGAATATGAAAAGATGCTCAATATCACTAATCATCAAGAAAATGCAAATCAAAAACCACAATGAGATACCATCTCACACCAGTCAGAATGGCTATTATTAAAAAGTCAGAAAATAACAGATACTGGCAAGGCCGTGGAGAAAAGGAAAGGCTTACACACTGCTATTAGGAATTTAAATTAGTTCGGCCACTGTGGAAAGCAGTCTGGAGCGTTCTCAAAGAATCGGCAATAGAATTATCACTTGACCCAGCAATTCCATTACTCAGTATATATTCAAGGGACCATAAATGGTTCTACCATGAAGACAATGTGCATCGATGTTCATTGCAGCACTATTCACAATAACAAAGGCATGGAATCAACCTAAATGCTCATCAGTGGTGGATTCGATAAAGCAAATGTGGCATGCATACATCATACTACACAGCTATAAACAAAATGAGATCATGGTTTTTGCAGCAACATGGATAGACCTGGAGGGCATCATCCCAAGCAAATTAACACAGGAACAGAAAATCAAATACCACATGTTCTCACTTATAAGCGGGGGGCAGACACATCAGCTCACACCTGTAATCACAGGATTTTGATAGGCCAAAGTAGGCAGATCGCTTGAGATCACAAGTTCAAGACCAGCCTGGGCAACATGGAAAAATGCTGTCTCCACAAAAAATACAAAAATGAGCCAGCTTGATGGCCTGCTCCTGTAGTTCTAGCTACTCAGGAGGCTGCAGTGGGAGGACGGCTTGAACCCATGAGGCGGAGTTTGCAGAGTCAAGATTATGCCACTGCACTTCATCCTGGGCAACAGAGCCAGACCCTGCCTTGATAAATAAATAAATAAGTGGAAGCTAAACTTTGAGTACACATGGACACAAAGAAGGGAACAATAGACACTGGGGCCTATTCGAAGGTGGAGGGTAGAAGGAAGGTGAGGACTGAAAAACTACCTACCTGGTACCATGCTTAGTATCTGGTTGACAAGATAATCTGTACACCAAACCCTCATGACACGTAATTTACCCATGTAACAAACCCACGCATGTACCCCCTGAACCTAAAATAAAAATTGGAAAGAAACAAGTCAATTTAAATTAAAACTTTAAAAAATAACACATTAAAAATTTTTTAAAATAGAAAGGAAAATATATCCCAGATAACAAGCATGCATCTAGTGGACCTCCAGGGGCACTATTCCTTAACCAAGGCTTGGCCTCACTGACTGGGCTTTCTTCCAGTGCTCAGGGTTCCAGTGGGGAAAACAGTTCTAGGTGAGGGACCATGCCCACCCGCACCATCAGCTCTGGGCTTACTCCCTGGCCCTTCTCAAGATGCCTTCTCCCACTACCACAGCCTCTCTGTCCTCTTCTCATCCCATCCTTTCATCCCTGAAAGTGTCAAAGCCTCTTAGGGCATTTGGTCCAGAGAAGCCGAGAGCAGCCCAAGGGCTGGGATGAGGGTGGAGATGAAGACCCAGAGCTGAGTGGGAGCCACAGGCCAGGCCACCCAGAGCCCCTGCTCTCCTGCTTCTTCCTCATTGGCTGGTGAGACACAAGCTAGAAACCAAGAGACTAGGTGCTCACCTCCCTCTGTCCAGCCATCCCCCACCCCTGGTGATCCTAGAACACCCATCAGCCCTACTATGTTCCCAATCCTCCTTCTTCTCTCATTTGGCCACCACCTACATCCAAAGACAGCCGTAGTAAGATTCAAGCTCAGATACTCTTCGAGGTACCAGCACTATTGAAGACCAGAGCCCTAAAGAAATTAGAAATTCTCACGGTGGAGTGGCAGGCACCGTGGCAGGGAAGAGGTCTTCCTTGTGCCCCTAAAATTTGCAGCTCCAAAGCCAGTTCCGTCATTAAGACCAATTGCTATTCCACGGGCCCACTGGCACTGAGCCAACTGGGCAGAAGGTTCCCTGGCAGCCTCCCGCCAAGGTTTCTCAGCCCCAGTCAGCACTGAGGATGAAGAGAAAATGTTTTTCCAGATGAAGGATTTTGTATTACGATATTAGAAAGAGTAAGTCACCAGCCTGGTGCAGTGGCTCACACCTATAATCCCAGTGCTTTGGGAGGCCAAGGTGGAAGGATCGTTTGAACCCAGAAGTTCAAGATCAGCCTGGGCAACATAGCAAGAACTCACCACTACGAAAAATTTAAAAAAATAGCCGGGCATAGTGCCATGTGCCCGTAGTCCCAGCTACTCTGGAGGCTGAGGTGGGAGGATCACTTGAGCCCAGAAGTTGGAGGCTGTAATGAGCCATGATCATGCCATTTCACTCCAGTCTGGGTGACAGAGTGAGATCCTGTCTCTAAAAACAAAAACAAAAAGAGTAGGTCACAAGCAGCACAAGCAGTGGGCTATTTACAGGGCAGCCACGGCCCTTCATTACGGTCTGTCATTCATCCAGCCTTTTAGGAACAGCAGATGCCTTTGGATATCCAAGGGGGGAGGGGCAGAGAGAACCAAGAGACATGATTCTAACGTGGGCTAGGTGCCGTTTCACACAATTTAATGAAAGCGAGACTCGATGATTGCACAAGAAAAATAAAAGCGTAAAACATATGAGTAAGTTCACAAAAAAAGCATGCTTTTTACAAACCACCAATGAATCAATTTTCTGCTCTGAAAGGCAAAGCAATAAATTACTTCAAGTTGGCACTGACAAAGGGGACCAGCACCACATGTGGTAGCATCATGGGGATCCTCTCTGCCTCAGGACTGAAGTCAGGTTGTGGGGGCGAGCGGCAGGAAAACCTGACCTCAATATGGGGGCATCCTGGAGTGGGGCCAGCAGGCAATCCCACAACGGAGGCCCACCCTTTGTCTCTCCTGGAAAATACATTTCGACTGATGGCTTCTGTCTTTCTCTCTCCACTGGGTTTTTCCAGCACAATCTTTTGCTGCATTCTGTATCTGCTGCAGTAAACAGAGACACCTCATTGCATCCCTAATTTTAAAAATACCAGTAGGCTTTGTCAAGGTCCCCTTTTTCCTGGGCTCCACTTCTCTCTCTGACCTTGAGCTGCCAATGGCCCCTCGGCCCTAATGCCATTAGCACATGGCTACGATGCTTTGCAAACCACTTTACTTAATGAAGAAGGAACCACAGCTTTCTGCTTAGCAAGAGCAGCTTAGCATGGAACGAGTTCACTCTGTCCACCTGAAATCCTTTCAAGAACAAAACTTTTTCCTTCCAATTCACTTAGAGCCTTTGAAATGAAATATAGGGACTTCAATTTCCCTCTGAGCTGAGAGTGTTTGTAGTTGAAGAGGAACAGGCTGGGTCTGGGGGAGCTTCTTTATTAAATATTGTTACACTATGGGTCAAGAATATTGTGAGGGTTTCCTGCTGTGTCTCACCATTGCTTTTGTGTTACCGACTGCTGGCACCAGAGAAAATAGCAATTTTTCTGAACTTGACATTATATAAGAAGATTTCAAATATAGTATTCCACACCAAAAACCCTGCCCATATCAAGTCTGGCTGAAGCACATTGGTTTCTCTTTTGGCTGATACAATTTCCTGCAGGTTCACCGAGTGTGATGGTTTGAACAGATTGTGGCAACAGATGGAAAAAATAACCATCTGATTTTGACATAACGCTGAGAAATAGATTTGATGAGCAATAATTAGAAGAAGCCATACACAGTCAGAGACGACAATGCCAAAGCAGTGAGATTTGCTATAGGTCAGAAGAGGTTTAAACACAGAATAGGAAGGAAAAAAGAAACTCCTGTAAGAGGGTATGAAAAAAGGATTCTGAAGTAGAGAAAACACCTATTTCCAAGGCTGTGCTGTCTTTCTAGAAGACTGTTTGCTAAGCTGGGCAAGGTGGCTCACGCCTGTAATCCGAACACTTTGGGAGGCCGAGGAGGGCGGATCATGAGGTCAGGAGTTCAAGACCAGCCTGGCCAACATAGTGAAATGCTGTCTCTACTAAAAATACAAAAAATTAGCCAGGTGTGGCAGCATGCGCCTGTAATGCCAGCTACTCAGGAGGCTGAGGCAGGAAAATCGCTTGAACCTGGGAGGTGGAGGTTGCAGTGAGCCGAGGTTGCACCATTGCACTCCAGCCTGGGCAACAAGAGTGAAACTCCACCTAAAAAAAAAAAAAAAAAAAAAATTGTGAGCTAATTTGCAACCCTTTGGTTCCCAAGAAATCCTTGAGCTAGGCATATTAACCATTTCGTAACATTAAAGTCTGTAAAATGAGGCAGGGAAATGCCTCAAGGTACATACATGTGTGGTTACAACGATGACACAGCAACACAAGAGACTGAGAAACGCCCACCCCTGTGCCGTAGCCTGTCACGGCAAGCACGGAGGCTGAGCTGGCGGGGGCTGCAGGAGGCTGCTCAGTGCTGGTTATCTCTGTCCTGCAGAGAGGGGTCTGCTGTATTCACTTTCAGTTCTGTTCAACACAGTATGATAAAGTTTGAATATTTAAATACAGTGTTTAACCTAGTATAGGGCCCACAGTAAGCACTTGGTTGGGACAATGTGTCTTTAGACATCGTTAGGTGTCTGCGGTGAGATAATCATCCTGGTAACCCGTAAATGAATGGCTGTTTGAAGCTGCCTAAACTCTTCCAGACTCTTAGGAAGACCTTGTTTCAGTGCCCGTGGCTCCAGGATCTGGACTGAGCCTGGACGGGGCCGAGCCGGGAGGACGAAGGAGCTGAGATGCACCCAAAGGCACAAAGGGAGAATGTCTCCATGTACAGGAGTCTCTTGACTCGTATGAGCTTGGAGCCCAAGACTCCTATTTTTATAGCATGATGGAGGATGGTTACTATTATAACTAAACAAGCAGATCTCCATTTTCAACTGGCAAGCAAATGCTTCCAGTTATTAAGCAGTATTAGGTATATTTAACTTAATTATAAACACAATAACACCATCTATATTATGACTAAAGAAGAATACACAGAAACTGTGAAACCGCCTTCCAAACATAAGAGAAATATTTCTGTGCTTCTCTTCTGCCTTCCAAATAGCATGGTCCACGCTAACTCTGAACAACGTGGGGAAGCTTCGCTAAGGTGACTCCACAGCAGTCCACCAAATCACTCCATTCCACAATGTGCTGGTGCCCAGCCCAAGAGCCATCTCCCCTACCCCACCCCCATACCCACACCCAACTCACAGCCGTCAACCTGCACCACACTCCCTCAGACAACTAGGTCCAGGAGCCGTTTCCTACGGCGAACAGACCTACAAGCCCAAAGGCTGAGGGAGGCTGTCTTGACCATTCCTGCTGTCATAACAAAACACCTGAGACTGGGGAATGTATAAAGAATAGAAATTCATTTCTCAAACTTCTGGAGGCTGGCCTCTGCAAGTCCCAGATCGAGGTGCTGGCAAGCTGGGCATCTATGAGGGTTGTTCTCTGCTTTCCAGAGGGCGCCTCACTGCTGCATCCTCACAAAGGCAAAAGGGAGGAGCGCTTGTCCTCACGTGGCAGAGAGATGGAAGATGGCGAACCCACTCCCCTCAAGCCCTTGTAGAAGGGCCCTAGTCCCATCCAAGCAGGCTCAGTCCTGACGACTTCATCACCTCCTAAAGGCCACACTTCTTAATACCACAACATTGGCAGTAAAGTTTCAACATGTGAATTTGGGGGGGACATTTTCAGACCATAGCATAGGCCAAGCCAGCCACCTAAATCAGCGAACCCAGGTCTTCATTCTTAAACATCAACCGAAAACCAAGAATTACTGGACACTTGGGAAAACTCACAATAAGAGAGAGGAACTTACCAAAGAGGCAGAACAGCTGACCAGGAAGAAACTCTCAATAACTGCAGGGACAGAAAAGAATGTCATGTAATTCCAACTATTTTCTCAGACATCAGGGAAGGAGTGGAAACCATAAAGAGAACGAATGCTAGTTAAAGTATTAAGTCTTAAAGGAGAAGGGTCCTGATGTCTGCAGTCAGACTGTGTTCCTTAAAATGAAATGGATTACTGGCTGGGTGCATGGATCGTCAGGTGCACAGATGTGGGATAAAGCACGTGTAGCCACCTGCTTATCAGGGAATTAGTGGTGGGTATCCAGGCATTCACCATCCAGTTGTTGCACCAAAATTTCATTTTGGAAATTTCCCTACTAAAATGTGTGGGGGAGGGAAATGAGCACTCAGGGGAATGAGAGAAGAGATGACGGTAGTTGAAAGATGTCAACACAATTTTGGAAGCTGAAGAGCAGATGGATGTATGGTTCTGACTTAGAAGACCAGAGAGAGCTAAGAGCCTGGAGGGCAAGAGCCAAGAAGCCAGACAGTCTTGTGCAGGACTCAGGGAAGGCTCAGGAACTAGAGGTCTCTCAAGGTTGAGATGAGGTGGTGACCAAAAGGGAGAAAACTGGGTGAAAAGCTAAGCAGCAAAAAGACTGCCTTGTCCATTTCCCATTGTGTCCCACCAGGTATAAACCGTTACTTTCTGTCCTCAGAGATGCCAGGAGCAGCGGAGGGCAGGGCCCTGGCAGTGAAAATCTATCACGGTAGATGAGGAAAACCTCCAGCCCCATGCTTAATTCAGCCTGAGAACAAGGCAGCCAGGCAGATCCTCACCCATCTCTAGGCAGGAGAGTGGAGGATTCTTTCCCAGGGAAATGTACAGCCAAGGAGAAAAGATCTATTGATATAGAAAGTCAGGTGCCAAAGATGTATCCAGTCTCTGCCCCAAACACTGCTGTGAAGTTCTCAATAACTGATCAATAATCAGCAGCTCCTACTTGCTTTCAGGTGTGTAGCCAGGATCACCATGGGGGAAGCCTCACCACCAGAAGCAGGAAATGAACACATCGACCCACCCAGGAGAAGGAACTCAAAAGAAGCAGAGGAAATGGAAGAGAATTCAACATTTCCCCCCCAAATTAAAATTGAGAGCCTCAGTGAAAACAGACAACATTGTTTACATGAAATAAAAACAACATACTACCAAAAAGTAACATTTTTAAAATAAAAAGGAGCTCTTGGAAATTGCGATTTAGATTGCAGAAATAAAAAAGGTTATGGAATTAGAAGAGAAAGTGGTCGGATTTTAAAAGTAGAAGAAGATGACCAAAAAGGCCAGGTGCTGTGGCTCACTCCCAGCACTTTGGGAAGCTAAGACAAGGGGATCAGTTGAGTCCAGGAGTTCAATACCAGCCTGGGTAACATAGCAAGACCCCATCTCTACAAAAATTTAAAAACTAACCGGGCAAGGTGGCACCCATCTGTAGTCCCAGCTACTTGGGAGGCTGAGGTGGGAGGATTGCTTGAGCCTGAGAGCTCGAGGCTGCTGGGAGCTGTGATTGCACCACTACTCCAGCCTGGGCAACACAGTGAGACCCCATCTAAAACAAAACAAAACAAAAGATGGATAGCAGCTAAGAAAAAAAGTTAAGAAAATTAAAACATCAATTCACAAAGACCAACGTCTGAATATCAGGAGGTACAGAAAGAAAAAAATCTGAAAAAAGAAAATTATTAAAGTAGTCCATAAAGTTTTCTTAGAGAAAGGAAACAATGATTAAAAAACACCCACACCAAGGTATATCATGAAACTTTAGTACATCAGAGATGAAGAGAAGATTTCAAAAGTTCCAGAGAGAAAAACAGGTCTGAGAATCAGAATGGTCACGGCCTCTCAACAGTGGCACCGTCAGAGAGGGAAGCCATGTCTTCCGCACAGCCAACCTGGAGTCCTACTTGGACCATGGACCTTGTTGGAGGCCAGTGAGAGATGCGCTCCATCAAAATGATGGTGTCATCTAGGAAGGGCAAGATGTAGATCTGGAGAACAGGGCATCTAAGCAGAGGAGGAAGTGGGGGATGCAAATAGGAGGATAACAGGCCTCAGGGTCCCGCCCCCATGTCTGAATGGAGCAGGAAGGCAGTCAGCTCCTAGAAGCACATCTTCAAGAAGAAATGGGCTACAAGCCATGAAGAGCATCAGACTAACAGGACAGAAAACCTCAGTGTTCAGTGGAGGTGAGTGCTAAGGAAAATGTATTAGAAGTCTCAAGAAAACAAACACGAAAATAGCAAAGCTGTGGCGCAATAACAAAGCACACAGAGAGGTGGCATGATTTGGGGGAACTGATAAATGAGAAGAGCAGAGTCCGCTTGTCTTTGGCACAGGGAGCGTTCTCCTTAAAGGGCACCAAGTCAGTGACTCAGAATGCCACGTCCTTCCCTAGGACCTGGTTCAGTCACATCTTTCATTCTGCAAGGAATGTTAGTTGTGAAATTATAGACATGTAAATATTCTTTGGGGTTGTTCTGTATTTTAAAATCAATATATATGGAGTACAATAGAGAAAACTCAAA
Organism: Ateles fusciceps; assembly: GCA_036589455.1. Taxonomy (NCBI): domain Eukaryota; kingdom Metazoa; phylum Chordata; class Mammalia; order Primates; family Atelidae; genus Ateles; species Ateles fusciceps. The sequence goes on along the minus strand of JAZHEH010001180.1, from coordinate 3,296,527 downwards.
ATTGTGAAAGAAGAGTCCCACGACAGGTGGATAAAGGAAAAAGGAAGTTAGAATAATAGTGGGAGGAACAGCGGGATGCACAAAGCATGTGTTTCTCCTCTCACGAAGGGGGTGTGAGGGTAACTCCACATATCCACTTGAGTGGGCCTTGGGGGTGCCCAGATTGAACATTCTTTTGGGTGTGTCTGTGAGGGAGTTTCTGGAGGAGACTGGGATCATTAACTGGCGGACTCAGTAATGCAGTTCCCCTCCCCAACGTGCGTGGGCCTCCTCCAACCTATCAAGGGCCTGAATAGACCAAACAGAGGAAGAAGGGAGGATGTGCCCCCTTCTTGCCTGCCTACTTGTGTTGGGGCATTGGCCTTCTCTTGCCCTTGGACTGGGATTTACCCCATTGTGTCCCCTGGTTCTCAGGTATTAAGATTAGAATGAATTACACCACTTGCTCTTCTGGGTCTCCAGCTTGCAGAAAGCAGACTATGGGACTTCTCTGCCTCCATAATTACTAAAGCCAATCTCTTACAATAAATCTCTCTGTAGGAAGGTAGGTAGGTAGATAGATTGATATAGAGACACATCACCTATTTGTTCTGTTCTCTGGAGATCACTAATACAGTGGGGAGTCAAATGAAACTGCCTAAAACTGCCTACAGTGAGTGGGAAAAACCAACCCTCAATACATAGGAAACCAACAGGAAACCTAGTAATAGTACAGTTGACCCTTGAACAACAAGGGTTTGAACTGCATGGCCCCATCTATACGCAGAGTTTTTCCAACCAAACACAGATGGAAAATACGGTATTCACTGAATGCAAAACCCTAATATAGAGAGGGATTGACTTTTCCTACATGTGGGTTCTGTGGGCCGAGTTCTGGACTTGAGTATTCATGAATTTTGGCATACACAGGAGTCCAGGAACCAATCCCCTATGTATAGCAAAGGATGACTATATTAGTATTTTCAAGTATTTAGAAGGTGTAAACCAAAAATAAAATTCGACGGACCCCTCCCCCTGCAACCATCTGAATGAACTTCCTCCTCTGCCAGGGCACTCCCAAATTTAACCCAAAAGACTGGTTCAGGCCATGACAGGAAGCAGGGGTTGGATGTGCCTCACTATGCCCCTCCAGTATCAACATCAACACAGACCTTAAGTCTAGTAAGAAACATTTACAGTCTATTTCTTCTGAAGCCTGCTACCTGGAGGTTTCAGCTGCTTAATAGGAACCCTGGTCTCTACAACCCCTTATCTTAACCCACACATTCCTTTCTACTGATAATAACTTTTCATCCAGTTGCCAATCAGAATATGTTTAAATCTACCCATGACTTGGAAGCCCCCACTCCCACTTCAAGTTGTCCCACCCTTCCAGATGGAACCAATGTACATCTTACAGGTATTGATTGACGTATTATGTCTCCCTAAAATGTATGAAAGCAAGCTATGGCTTTAACCACCTTGGGCACATGTTGTCAGGACCTCCTAAGGCTGTGTCACGTGAGCACATCCTTAACCTTGGCAAAATAAACTTTCTAAATTGACTGAGACCTGTCTCAGATATTTTGGGTTCACAAAGGGGCCAGGAGATGTGGGGCCAAGTGGATGCCAAATCCTCGTCTCTCAGCCCAATAAGTTGTTAGTTACTATCTACTCCTGATAAATCAGGAAACAGAGTATCTTATTTTAGAGTTACAGAGGTAATTACCAGAATCAAAAAATGCTTTCTCTTAAGATTGGGATAGGAGATAGGGTGGGAAATAAATGTTTAATGTAGTTCTAGACTGTTGGATTTGTCTTTGTGCACGTGTTACTTTCATAATAGTTTTGAATTATCTTTAAAGGAATGAAGTAGAGCTGTATAGATGCCCACTAAAGGGTGTTCCTGAGATTGCAAACCAAAATTTAAATCGTGCACACTTTTAAAATAAATAACAGATAGAAAGAGAGAGAGACTGAGTGATTGCTACCAGGCCTTTTAAGTGAGTACATGCATATTCGTGTTTGAGGGGCACAAGACCTGGAATAAAGCATATCAAACACTAGGACTGACTGTCCCAGAAGTGGGGGGAGGAAGAAGAGTTGTCATATTTGTTTTTGTTTACTTCTGTTTTATGTGGCTACTTTTGATATGTAACATAAATTGATAAATGTCTACCTTGTAGAGTGCTTTCTGTTGAAACTAAGGTTTTCACTAATATTTACTATTTTTCTATACTCTTAAATTTTGCCTCAGTCATAGAAAATTCTACCTTTATTTTGGTTACAACTCAATCTTTGCAAACATACTCTCTTCCCAAAGGATTCAGGTTCTGTTGAATAAAGTAACAGTTGAGTGCTTCCCAGGCAGGCATGACGTGCTGGCCTTGAAGAGAGCTGTCTGGCTCTGGAGGCCTGGGCAGGAAAGCAGCAGGTCTGAGCGTCTGATAATGCCTGGACAATGGCCTGATTTGAACGTACTTTTAATTTCTGCTGGCAAGTCCAGAGTTCTTACAGCAGAGTCTTTCCATTTGGCTGCTCCCTACAATGGCTTTTCCAAACTGAATGCTAACCAGGTGGGGCTATTGTTGTTTGCGGGCAGGCGGTGCCTTCATTCAAAGCCTACAATTTCCTTCTCTGTGCCAGGGAAATACACAGCATGAGAGCACTCTGTGTCCGGTCAGTGCCTACAATCCAATATGATGAAGGGTCCCAAGTGAAGGAGAAGGCAGATGCAGAGACTCGTGGGAACAGCGAGTAGGCAAAGCTCGGTGCCACGAGGAGATGGCTGTCAGTCACCTGACAGTCACAGACAGAGAAGGGAGAAAACCTTGGGTTCATAGGAATAGCAACGAGGGTCTTAATGTTTCTCTTTGAAAAATCCAATTCTTTGTACTCTCCAAATTCCCGAATAATCAAAGGGAATGAGAACCATTGAGTTCTCCCATGCTCAGGTTCACAGCACCTCTCCTGACAACAAATAACTGGGTGGGGGGGGCAGGTGTGAGTTGCCCTTGCCCTTCTGAGGGGCCGGCCTGCAGTTCCTCGGGCAGGAGCCACCCCTGTGCCTGCTCAGCCTCACTGCCTAGTCTGCGCACTGCATAGATGGTGGCCTCTTACTGCCTGCTGGAAGTTGTAACAGGCATTACAATGTGGGTGGAGACTCTATTGGAAAGTCCAAACACGCGGTCAAAATCGTGCCCAGAAAGGAGAAGCCAGTGAAGAATAAACTTAACTGACCTGCCCCGTGTCCTCCTCCATGAAATGAGGACAGCATGGCCTGCCCTGCATATTTCTATGGGAAACTCAAGCTCTGGTGTTGTCAACGACAGAACTCAGCCTGCAGGCAGCATCTGCCCCTCAGGAATGCTCCACCAGGACTTTTGCTATGTTTGATACACAGTGTAGAGAGCAGGGTGGGGGGTGGCTCTCCCAAGCTGGAACAGGGCCCCTCTTGAAAGTTGAACACACCATCATTTTTAATTACAGATACTTCCCTTTACTTCTTTGCATTTTTTGTAATTTTCTATTGAGGATAAATTCTAAACATTTAAAGTGCAGAGTTCAATGAATTTTGACATAGGAATACACTCAGGTAACAACCACCCCACTCCAGATACTCAGCACTTTCAGCCTCCCACTGTGCCTTCTCTAATTCAGAACCCACCCGGGAGTAACTGCTATTCTGACATTGATCCCTTTATTATGTCTGCCTGTTCTAGAACTTCTTATGGACAGAATTATACAGTAGGGAATCTTTTGTGTATGTCTGACTTCTTTCAGGATTCTAAGAGACTCACTCATTTTGCTACGTGGAGTTCTTTCCCTTTTCATTACTTTGTAGTATTCCATAGGGTGACTATACCACCATTTATGTCTTTCTACCACTGATGGACCCTTGAGTTGTTTCTAGTTTAGAGTCACAATGAATGAGGTTATCATGAGTATTCTTATATATGTGTTCTGGTAAACATATGCACTTAATTTTGTGCATTCTTTCCAGAAGAGGAATCGCTGGGTTACAGAGCATATGAGTATTTACCTTTAGCAGCACTGCTCTGTATTCTCCAAAGTGGTCATACTATTTTACACTCCCAGCGAAGATGAATGGGAATTCTAGCCACTCCACATCCTTGCCAACACTTGGTATTTTTAATTTTAGACATTCTAGTAGATGAGCAATTTTCCACTTAAATTTATAATAGCACTAATTACACTACAATGAGTATGGCAGTCCCCTAGTTGTTCATGAATATCTATTTTTCCATACCTTAATATATTAATTATAGACTTTTAGCTGGTTACATAGTCACTCAGCTAGCAGCTATATTTCCAGCTCCCCCTTGCAGCTACATGTGGGCCCCGGACTAAGTTCTGATCACACAGAAGTGATGTGTGCTACTTCCTGGTATTGCACTGAAATCTATTGATCATACTCTTCGTCTTTCCAGCTAGATGGATGGTAACATCCAAATGGGTGATGGCAAAGCTGCCCACCAGTCCTGGTCCACACGTCTACCTCTGATAATGTTATGTAAGAAGTGGGCTGGTCGCAGTGGCTCACGCCTGTAATCCCAACACTTTGGGAGGCCAAGGTGGGTGGATCATGAGGTCAGGAGATCGAGACCATCCTGGCCAACATGGTGAAACCCTTTCTCTACTAAAAAAATACAAAAATTAGCTGGGTGTAGTGGCATGTGCCTGTAATCCCGGCTACTCCGGAGGCTGAGGCAGGAGAATCACTTAAACCCGGGAAGTGGAGGTTGCAGTGAGCTGAGATCGTGCCACTGAACTCCAGCCTGGGCAACAGAGCTAGACTTTGTCTCAAAGAAAAAAGAAGTGAATAAACTTCTGTCTTGCTCAAACCATTGGATTTTTATCATAGCAGGGAATCGTGTATCCAGATAAACACTCTGTGATTGCTCATTTGCCCTCTGGCTTGAATACACCTGGGCAGATGTTGTTTCTGTTTGCTTAGCACTCATTGGAGGCACCTGGGGGTCTCAGAGCCTTCAAAATCCCTTTCAGCTTCCTTCTTCCAGCTGGAGGACGTGTTCTAACAACCCAGGGGGCCTGACAGAGACCGGTGTGGATTCTCTATTTTGGAGAGGCTGGTCAGGAAGGCCACACTCTTAACAGCAAATTTCTGGGGTTGGGGAAGGGACAGAGATGGGGTAGGGGTCACAGCATGGTCTCAGAGGCCACTGCATGGTAACAGTGGAGGTGCCGCCCACCCACGTCTCTGCAGAGTATGGTAACATTCAAAGGACGTCTCAAGACTTTTCTGGAAGCTGCTGGCAGGTCCTAGATCCAACCTTCCCACAGCCCCTCAGAGGACCCCATTTCTCCGCTTGCTGTGCTGACTCTCTCTCTAGGCTCAGCCTGGACACTGCACCCACCACTACAGGTGAGAGGCGGCAGACCGGCTCTTTCTGAAGACATCTCCTTCATTGCCTAAGGCTCCACCCTGGGCCATCTGGAAATGACTCTCAGCCCACTACGTGCCTGTTCCCACCCCTCCCCCCGCCCCCCACCCACCACACTGCGAAGCAGAAGCAGAAGCAGAGAAGCCTCTACTGATATCCACCTGGCTGTGCTGGAAGCTGAGTATTATTTGTGCTGCCATACTTGAGTTTCTTTCTCATATGAGACTTAACTATTATCTATCCAGTTACCATGCTCATCTGCATATAGATGGTGTCAACGTTCTGGCTGGGAAATAAATGCAGAGAAACTTTCCAAAGCATGGCCTCAGTATCCACACACTCGGTGTTTCTGAGGAAACTAGAAAATAGATTGGTTAACATCTTTGATATGCTTGAAATTAATATGGGGGGGGGAAGTAAGAGGGTCAGAGGTAAGGCAAGATTGGAGTTCATTTAGCTACTTTTATTTTTATTTTTTGAGACGGAGTTTCTCTCCGTCGCACAAGCTGGAGTGCAGTGGTGCCATCTCGGCTCACTGCAACCTCCGCCTCCCAGGTTAAAGCGATTTTTCTGCCTCAGCCTCCTGAGTAGCCGGATCACAGGCGCGCACCACCAGGCCCAGCTAATTTTGTAACTTACAGTAGTGAAAAAAAAAACGGTGTTTTGCTATGTTGGCAAGGCTGGTCTCGAACTTCTGACCTCAGATGATCTGCCCATCTTGCCTCCCAAAGTGCTGGGATTACAGGTGTGAGCCACCGTACCCGGCCTGCTACTTTTATATGTATGTTTGAAGTGTTCAAACATACATATAAAAGTAAGCCCAGTAAGCAGCCAGGCTGGCATGGGAGGGAGGGTGCATGGGGCCAGGCAGGTGCGCTCAGGGTGGCCTGGACCCTCCACGGAGCCCCCAAGGGGCAAGCTTATCTATGAGAAAGTGTAAAAAAAAAAAAACAGTAAAAAGACAAGCTTGGTCACTTTGGGAGACATGGACAATCATGCTGAGAGAAGGGAACAGGGAAGAGGGTCAGAGAGAGGAGGGAAGAGGAATACCTAATGATGGCATCCAAGTCCCTTGTTCTAACAGTACCCAAAGCACCTGTAGATGCAAGTGAGCCAACAGTAGAAGCTGAAGTTCTATCGCCTACAACCAAGAGTGCTGTCTCCTTCATTAACGCAATCAACGTGTTTGAGGGCAATTTTATACAAGCACAGCGCCAAGAAGCCCTTGGGTTTGTAGCCTGGGCATTGTAGAAAGCTTTTCGGAGCTTTTACTGAATCCTCTCACATCCTTCTGTAGGCATTACGAAATAGGCTAGAGAAGACAGGATTCTGGAAGGTCACAACGCCAGAAGTGTGGGCTCCAGGACAGCCATGCCAAGTTTCTTCTTTGCCCTGGGCTGCCCTCTATCAGCTTCTGAGCATGTGGGTCTAAAAGCTAGGAGAGGCTTCGGCAGTTGTTGAGAATCACATCCCTCTTGCAAGGTGTTCTCAAGGTGGCCCCAGGCCTGTCTAGACGCTGGCTCTGAAGGGCACGCTCCTGTAGGGGCAGCCGGCTCCTCTGCAGGGAGGTCTGTCAGAAAGTGTCCACGGTGGGCAGAAATCCACTTTCTCATCTAATTTCCACCCAACCGTCCTCATTCCGCCCTTCATAACACCACAGAGTAATCCTTCCTCCCTGGACAGTTTTGCAAATATTGGGGCTCTGCTGACTTGTGCTCCACACATTGATTTTCTAGGCTGAAGACTACCAGTGCGTCAACTCCCCTCCCACAGGCTACTGCTGTCTGCCTTAGACACCAGGCAAGGGCATGGAATTCTAGATGTGTCTGACTAGTGAGGAATAAAGGAGAGTTCCCCCAATCTGTGCGATGCTGGCATGTATAGATCCCAAGTGTGCATCCCTCCTTGGGCATAGAATGCTGTCAAACCAGTTCTGTTCTAATCTGTTCCCGTTATGTTTCAATCCAAATGGGATGTGGAACATGGATTTGTGGACCCCTACATTTGGAAAAAGAGCTTGGAAAAGGCATCTCCTCTAGTTTTTTCCTGTAATAGTCGCCTGCACTAAACCTGAGCACACAGTGCCGCAGGCTTTAGCTGCCATTCTCTCTCTCCATGCTCCCCAAACCCTCCAGGATGACCACGCTGTCCTCATGTTTCCGGATACAGAGGGATGAGGCCCAAGGTTACCTTGGAAACTACAGAGCTGTGAGTCAAGGGAGTCTATCAGATTCCAGGTCCCGACTCTTCAGAAGGAGGGTAGTGGCTGCCACGCAGCAGAGGGAGGAGGGGTGTGTGCTCCACCCCACCCTGCTTGACACCAGCTTGGTGATCTTAGCCTTTGCTGCACCCAAGCCCTATTCTCAGAGCCCAGGCAGTAAACCACAGGAACCACAGGAGGCCCCTGAAGGGAACTCTGTGATTTCTGGGCCTGGGACTGGCTTCCTTTGTAAACTCTGGCTCTCAGAGCCAGTGCTCAGCAGGAAAACAGCCTCAGAGTCAGAGCCCCTGCCCCTTAACAGCAGTCTGTAGTCCAGGGAGCTATCACCTCGCCTGGAGAGAGGCTCCCCAACTCCTCACATTCAAGGGACATCCTGGCTCGTTCCATTGGGAACTGTGTCCCCTTCTCAGGACTGTGTTCCTCAGTAGGCCTGCCAGCCTGGCTCGTCACTGTGTGAGCCTGTCACCTCTCCCGGGGGCAGAGGGAGGCGGTCTGGAAGGGGCAGCACCATTTCTGAGGGCCCCCAGATACCCAAACCCATGGGCTACTCACAAACATGTCTCACCGGCAGCCGCACAGGAGGACCATTTGCCATCTAGAGTGGAAAATGATGAACATTTAGCAAAAGGCTTGCACGGGGGTGCAGGGAAAGCAAGACTCCAGGCAGCGACAGCCCCTCCCCCTGGGGAATGGAAGCAGCCTGGTGTGAAATATTCTTGCCCAAAGTCAGCAGCCCAGTGTTCTGGGTGCCACGTGCCTCTACAGGTCAGATTCTTAGCAGAGCTGGCCCAGGGTCTGGGAGTGAAGAAAACCTGGGGTATTTGCGGCAGACCTGGAAAGGGCGGGGCTCATCCAGGACCCCAGAAGGCTCAAGCTTATCTATTAAGAGCCGGTGGGGAAAAGGGTGAGAGGGTACCTCTTGGTTCTGGGAACGGGTGCTTGACTCAGCAGAGACCAAGGCAGGGCTGAGGGACATCCCTCTGGGCCTGGCGGGAGGCAAGAGAGATAGGAGCTGAGGAGGAAGGAGTGGGGGAAGAAGAGTGGGGGAGAGGGGGAGGGAGGTGGAAGAGTGTAGCGAAGGTGAAGAAAGAGGAGGAAAAAGAGAAGGGAGGAAAAAGACGTTGGGGGGAGGGGAAGGAGGGAGGTGAGCAGGGGCGCGGAGGAGGAGGAGGGAGGAGGAAGAAAGGGGCGGGGCCCGGGGAGGGAAGAGAAGGGGGAGGGGAAGGGGAGGAGCGGGGGAAGGGAGCGGAGCGGAGGAGGGGCCTGCGCGCCCTCGGTTCCCGCGCCGGCCTCCGCGCCCTCGCGCGCCGCAGCATCCCCGCGACCAACGCTGCCGCCAGGCCTCCTCGCCGCCCCTTCCCCGGCCTGGTCGCCTCCCGCCGCCGCCTCCGCCGCCGCCATTCCTGGCGCCCTAGCTCGCCCGGCCGGGAGCAGCCGCGGGCAGGACGCGCGCTCCAGGTAAGCGGCCGAGCTGAGCTGGAGGGAGGGCGCGCGGGGCCCGGCAGGTGCGCTGGGGACGGCCTGGACACTCCGCGGAGCCCCCCACTCAACGCCCCTAGCCTCCTCCCCGGACCCTCGGAGCCCCTCCCTGAACCCCTGCAGGAGCACCTTTTCGGGACTCCCCGGATCCCTAGACTCCTTCCTAGATCCCCCCGGACCCCTCCCGGGTCGCCTCCCGGAGACACCTACCTGGAGCCCTCCCTGGACCCCTCCAACCCCCTGGACCCATCTGCGATCCCTCCCCGGCCTTCTCCCGTTCCTGGGTGCCTCCCCCAGTCACTGCGCGCAGGTGGCTCCTCTAGGCGAGGGGGGAGCGGGGGGCGCGCTGCAGACCCTGGCCAGGGAGGGGGCGGCGCGCTCGGCCAGGCCCCGCAGCGCCCGGCGTGCGCGGTCCGGCCCCGCCAGGTCAGGCCCCGCTCTGCCCAGCCCGGACTCCGGCCGGGCCCCCCGCGGGCTTCTATTTTGGTCGCGGAGGCGGCGGCCTCCGTGTACCGGGCTCGGCGCCGCGCACTCAGACAGGTGGGGGCAGGTCGGGCCGCAGTGGTCTGGTCGCCGCCTTGGCAGTGAGTGCTCTGCAGGCCTCGGTTTCCTTTAGGGTTTTGGCTGCATTATTCTAGAACAGCCCAGGAGAACCACAAGCCTTAGCCCGGGCTGCACCTGTTGCAGCCGCCTGGTGAGCTGCAAGGGGCTGGCTCCACTGGGGTTATGCCAGTAAAACATGTAAAGGTGGGTTGAGCTCGTGGTTGTCCTCTTTATTTATCTGGCTTAGTATTTTGGGGGGGCAGGTGGGGGTGGGTGGGTGAATGGGAGTCTGTATGTGGGCAGTTTGCCTCAAATGAGGCCTGGTGTTGAGGGCTGGGTCCTGCTTTCCGGAACGTTTGCCATATGAAGTTGCTTTGCTTTTGTTTTGAAAACCTCACTCTGTGTTGAGCACATCCCAGGCTCGTGGGTGGCCAGGTCCCCAGAGGCCAAGCTGGACGTGAGGCCTGGGGCCAAGCATCTCACCCTGCTGCTCTGAGCCTTTTGAAATTCGCCAGGCGCCACTGAACGGAAGTTTTCCTTCCTCCTTTCCTGGGGGTGAAGTGACACCGGCGGCCTGTCACCTCATATGTGTCCTAGGCCTGGGGCCTGCCTGCTGGCTGCCCAGGAGAGGTTATTTGGGGAATGTTTACTGTGTTCCAGAAACAGGCAGCTCTGGCCAGTGCAGGGGCAGGATTCTGGTAGAGATGATAATGCCCTGATTGTCGTTTTGACTGTTGGTGTCTGTATATATCATGTCTTGGTAGTCGTCAGCCGGAAGAAGAAAGCATGCGGGCTCTGTATACCCACCAGGGAAGCTGGGGTGGGAGGGTGAGGGACGCACTGGCTTGTTTCTGTGGGCAAAGACTGCCCTCCTAGAAGGCCAGACCTTCAGACTGAGAAAATTGTACCTGGTACACTCAGTAAGTCAAACAAAGAAATAAAAACACATCACCGGTGCCAGGAGCAGCCCTGCGGTCCCAGGAGGGTGGGCTGCTTAGGAGTTGGTAGACAGAGGAACTCAGTGGCTGTGTTTCAGAGTGCAGATAGGCAAAGGCTATCATGGGCAGGCAGAAACCCAGCTGCCATGCGGGCCCAAGCTCTTGCAGCACAGTGAAAGGGAGGGAGTCCATGGGAGGGGACCCACCTGACAGGCACACCCAGAGTCTGCTGAAAATGCAGCCTTCCACAGACCCCTCCCTGAGCACTTGGGGTCCTGGGCAACGACCTGTCCTGGGCTGAAGTGTGGAGTGCAAGACCAGCGACCATGTTGCACTTGCTGTCCAGGGGGTCTGGGGCCAGGGATGTGTCCTTGGTGACATCATCCACTTGTGGACAGTCCTCCCCATGTGGACCGCTGGACACAGATGCTCTCTAGAGCCGCCTTCCCCACACCAAGCAGTGTGTCTAGGCCAAAGCTTGGGAGTGCATGCTAATGGCTGGCTTTGAGCGGGGAGGGACTGTGAGCTGCTGCCAGCACAGCAGCAAAATCAATAATGCATTGCAAAGATCAATCAATAGTTTTCTCTATCTTCTGTGCTTCTGGATTGAGCCTGTGCAGGCTTCTGCCTCTCTTGGTTCCATTTCTGGTGGGGAGGGAGCAATGGGTGGGTCTAGGAGGGTAGTTGCAGATTCTCCTCCTGACCCCCCTAGAGCCAGAGCTCCCTGGAGGACCCATGGAGGTGAAACTTGCTGTGTGAAAATATAGAAATAAACATGCCATTGGCAGACCATCGAGCTTAGTTGTTGAGAGAAAGCCTGCTGTCTGTCGTTCCCAACCAAGGTAATGATTTCTTCCCTGAACTTGGATAATTCCAGGAAGAAGACTCGCAGGTGAGAAAGGGAAGAGGCGGAGGCACCTGGGGTGGGTCCTCTCTTCCCTGGGTCAGGGTCCGCCCTGGGCTTGGCAGGTGCAGCGTCCACAGCCCTGCCTATGGCATCCCCATCACCGTGACCATTGCCATCCAGGGTCTAGGGCTGTCCTGGATATCTCAGGGTGTCACCCAAGAGCTGAGCTTGTAGAGCAGGCTCCCCTGCTCACAACAGGGAGAGGTTTGCTGGGGACTTTGCTGTCCAGAGATGACATGGGAAAGCAGAGCTTTATTAGGAGGACCTATCTGCTGATTCAGTCAGGTGGAGAAGGTATGCCAGGGCCTTCCCTGGAAGCTGGATGGTGTTTTGGCACACTAATTAAGGTGATCCATGGGATAAGCAAATTGCTTTGCTGCTTGTGGCTCACTTTCCAGCTTTTGTGACCCTCCCTGAGTGAATTTGCATTTGCCTGGGGGTGTCACGGCAGGAGCCCCAGCTTTCTACTGCCCTGCTGTGCTTATCCCTGGGGAATCAACAACAGTCTGAGGGTGCAGAACCCCACAACCACCTTCCCACAGCACTTGTGCAAGCCTCAGTGGGGGGTGGGGGGGTGGGGTGCAGGCAGTGTCCTGTTATTTGGTCCAGAAGTTTCAGCTGCTGCCCATGAAAGCAGTGACTGCATCCCTGTCCTGGATTGTATCTAAGTGGCACCCTGAGATTTCTGGCTTTGATCAAAGCCTGACCCAGAGCTCTCACTTGGATCAGCACTTGATCCAAGAGTCACTCCTTTGAAAATGAGGCTATTGGTGTGTCTCATGGACATTTGTGGAGTGAATGACGATTTTAAGGAATTCCTTAATTACAGCATTGTGGTTATGTTAGAATAATCTTTACCCTTTAGCCATAGATACTGAGTGTTGGTAGATGAAATGATGTTTGGAATCTGCCTCAGATTAGTGTGGGGTGGGGAAGCAGAGGGGGATGAGGAGGGATGGGATTGTCTGAGCGGACAGTTTGGGGGTCTGGATGAGAGTACCTGGATTCTTTGTTGTGTTCTGGCTACTTTCATGCACTTTCAAAATTCTCCATCATAAAAAGTTAATAATGATCAGAGATCTCCAATTCTCCTTGTAAAACATGCCATTGATGTTTTACTTCTTTTACTTCATGATGACATTATTCAAAGGTTTACTTTAAAAAAAATGTGCCAATTTATTAGGTAGAAACATCGCTCCTTAGTGTAGACTATAGAGAATGTGCCCTTTCCATGCACCAGTGCGGGCGCTTAGCACAGAAGCCCATCTGGAAGGACATACACCTGGTATTCAGCAGATCATCGTGGAGCCGCCTGTGTGGGACCTGGGTGCCAGACGCTGCCCCAGGCTCTAGGGACATAGCCCCGACTGAAAGCAGCACTCCATAGTTAGCAAAGGGTGGCCCATGTGTGCAGGTGAGTGTGTGTGTAAGTGTGCAGTGGGAGTGTGTGTTGGGGGAGGAGAGGGAAGAGTAAGAGGGAGCCTATACCTTGTCCTCTCATTGTACTTATGTATGGTTTGTTTCTGTTACAAAAGAATTATTTTTATAATTGCAAAAATGAATTTTTAAAAAGTGGTCTTCATTAGGTCATATACTTTCCTCTGGCTTTTTAAATAGAATTTGATTTGTGGAAACTCATGTTTCTACACATCTTAATAACAGATGAATTGGCTTCCATGAGGCAGTCAGTGAATCAGTAGTTATTGACCGTCTGGGTATGTGCTTTGTGGGCTATGAAGAATAGAAATCAATATACTACTATCAGCATTAGAGGAGACAAGACGAAGACCCTGACAATTAAATAATAGTACAGTCCAGCAACAGACGGGTCAGCCTTACCCTCAGTACCCAAACGAAGGCTGAATCTGGTCCGGAGCCTGCGTCCGGTGGGTCCCCCATTGCCGGTTGACTAACCTGGACCTGGGGCTTGTTCAGGCATTTTCTGCGGTGCCTTTGTTTTCTCTTTACATTTAGTGGAGGATATGTTAAGTAACCTAAAGCTATAGCAAAAACGTAAAAGTGGTGTGTGCTGCAGAGAAGTCTACAAAGTGAAAAGTACAAGTTGCTTAGAATTCTAATAGTTTTTGTATTTTCTGGGTCTGTTGCAAGAAACTAGAGTTGCTTGAGCAGCCAGCACGTGACCTGCCTTGATGTAGAGTTTGGGTGTTTGTTGGGCCCTCTGATTTGTATGTGTGTTTTGATTTTGTTTGGAAGGACAGAAAGTTTCCCGTTAGGCCTGTAGTTGGTCCACTTGGTTCTCACTGGGAGTTTGGGAGCTTTAGTTTGTTGTTGTTTCTGACCAGCGTGTCCTGTGTGCTGTGAGGGCACAGCTGGGTGCTGCAGCTGGGCTGTGGCGGGGCTGTGAGTCCTGGCCCTTCCTCGGGGGCTGAGGGTCCTGGCACACGTTCATTGTTCTGCTGCCGGGAGCCGCCTACCTTCTCGCCTGCACAGAACCACCCTGTCGGTGGACGCACATTCTTTCCCCCCATCTGGATCACACTTGTCCTGTACAGTCCCATCCTTCTGAGGGCCCACAAAGGGTGGAGGCATCTGAGGGGGGAGTCACAGTGCTGGCACCTCTGGGCCCTGGCAGGTGTTGCCACTGTGTCTTAGGTCCCCGATGTGAAGGAACTGCTTACCTTTCAGGGTCCTTCCAGCTCTTGAACCTGTCCGCTTGATGAAGTTTCACTGCTTCCCCAGAAAACTGTATTGAATACCAGTGATGGCTGTGGGCTGCTGAGGATATGGTCAAGTGGAGGGAGATGGGAGGCTAATGAGAGGGGGGATAGATAGTTCCAGGTCTAGGCGCTCAAGGGGCCAGCGGTTTGTTGAGGGGTGGTTGTTATTTAAAATCAGATGGCCCCCATGCCCTGCTGAGCCCTAGATGTAGGGGAGCTGAGGAATGGTGAGGGGACACTGAGGCACACATGAGCAATGGCAGGAGGGCGGTGCAGGCGGGCCTTGCAGGAGCTTGGGGCAGCCTGCTGAAGGTGGGAGGCAGGCCGATTCCAGGCGTTCTGCCAACAGGACTGTGATGGGTCCCATGAGGGCTGTTGCAGCAAGAGAGGGGTCCAGGATGACCCAAGGGTCTTGGATCGGGCATTGGAAGGGTGAAGTTGCCATCACCCTGAGACTGAGGTCTTCGGGGGAGCAGTTGTGAGGATTCAGAGGGATGGTGTGGCTCTCAAGATAGTACAGGTGAGAATCCTACTGAAGTGTCCCAGTGCAGGTGAGGAGGAGGAAGTTGGAGAAAGGGGTCTAGAGTTTGGGGGAGAGCTCTGGGCTGGGACCCTAACCTTGGCAATATATTGTAGCTGTAGAGGTGACATTTTGGAAGCTGGGAGTTTGGATGAGACCACTAGGGAGTCGAGGCAGATGGAGAAGAGAAGTCAGAGGACTGAGCCTGGGACAAGAAACCAAGAAGGTGCAGCCAGCGAGGTAGGGGAGGAACCACAGGGGCCTGGGGGCGTCCTGGAGGCCACATGCAGCTTGTGTGAGAGGGAGGGTGACAGTGGAGGTCACAAAGATGAGGACCGACAACAACCTGGGGTTTATCCATGTGGTCCAGGGTGGTGGGCTGAGGTATAGGGTGGGTTTCTGAGAGAAGGAAGGAGGGGAGTTTGGGACAGCAGGAGCCTATAGCTTTTTTGAGAATTTTGCTGCCGTGAAGGGAAGTGGGGAAGTGGAGGGGGTCATGGGCAAATGGGGCTGAGAGAGCCCTGCTTGGAAGGTTTGCATCCTGAAGGGAAGGATGGAGCACAGCTGGAGGAAGCCCGGAGGTGGGCGGGAGGGACAGAGGCTGGCTGGGGCCGCCCCATCGGTGTAGGATCCCCAAGAGCTGCTGTTGACTCTCTGTGTGTGCCGTGCCTCCTCTTGGCCCAGGGCACACAGAAGCACGAGCCTATCCCATCACTGGTGGACTGTGAGTATTTTCCTAATGACCTTCATGAGCGGTGGCATCGTCTTCAGGCAGGGATGGCCTGCATTTTGCCTGCAACACTGACTCTCACTTTCACGTGGATTGAACACTGAAGGAATGAGAGAGTGCTTCTCTGAGAGTGGTCCCCACACCAGTGGCATTGCATCCCTGGGAAATGCAGAGTCTCCCTAGCATCCGGAACTGTGGGGTGGGACCCGCCGTCTTGTTTTAACAGGCTTCGCAGAGGCTTGTGAATTACCTCCCTAAGACGAAGACCTGCACTTGGGAGTGGGTGGGACAGGCCCATGGGGAGACAGTGGTGGTCCCCAGGTTGGATGCACCTTAGGCTCAGGGTGCTTTCCACACGGAGTCCTACTAGAAGCGATGTTGTCTTACTCAGTTTTATTGGCATGAATTATGACAAAATATATTCACTTGAAGTGCACAGTTAAGTGAGTTTTGAAACGTGTATAGCCATGCAACTGACACCATAATCAGGATATAGACCAGGATTTCGTAAGCTTTGGCCCTGCAGGTCAAGTGCTCTGGGCCCATTTATTTTGGAATCGTCTGTGACTGCTTTTATGCTATTGCAGCAGAGGTGAGCAGTTGCCACAGACACCAAAAGGCCCTGAGAACCCCCCCCCAAATTTCCCTGTTTACCCTTTTCAACCCCCCTCTTCCTGGCAGTCACTGACCTGCATAGATTAGATTATTATAGCTTGGATTTATTTCTTCAATACTTTCAAAGTAGGAGGATATGTTTGACAGGTGCTCCTAGACTTGTGATGGGATTGCATCCTAATAATAAACCCATCATTAAGTTGAAGATATCCTCCTAAGTCAAAAATGTGTTTGATACACCTGACCCATCCAACAGCATAGCTTAGGCTAGCCCACCTTCAACATGCACAGAACACTTACATTAGCCTACAGTTGGGCAGAGTCATGTAACACAAAGCCTTTTTTATAATTAAGTGTTGAATATCTTATATAATTTATTGAATGCTGCACTGAAAGTGAAAAACAGAATGGTTGTGTGGATACTCGCAGTACTGTTTCTGCTGGATTTGAATGGCTCTCACACCATTGTAAAGTCGAAAAATCATAAATGAAACCATTGTGAATGGGGGACCATCTGCATAATCTTTGTGTCCAGCTCCTTTCACTCTGCACAGTGTTTCTGAGATTCTTACATGTTGCTGTGCATGCCAGCACTTCATGTCTTTTTATCGCTAAATAGTTGGTGGACGTTTGGATTGTTTCCTCTTCTGGGTTATTGTGAATAAAAGTGCTATGAGCTACAACTAGCAGCAAAGACAGCCAGTTAAAACATGGGTAACTGTGTCAGCAGCGGTGATAGACAAACGGCCAATAAACGTATGAGAAGGTGCTAACATCATTAGTTGTTAGGGAAATGGGAATCAAAGCCACAGTGAGGTACCACCTCGAACCCTGCTAGAATGGCTTTAATTAAAAAAAAAAAGGCGGGGGATAACAAGTGTAGGTGAGGTGATGGAGAAATTAGAACCCTCAAAGACTCTGGATAGAAATGTAAAATGGTGTAGCTGTTTTGCAAAAAAGTTTGGAGATTCCTCAAAAAGTTACAAAATTACCATATGACCTAGCAGTCCCACTCCTAGGTGTATACCTAAAGGAATTGAAAGCAGGGACTCATAGAAACTTAAATGTGGCTGTTCATAGTGGCACCATTCCACTAGCCGAAAGACAGAAACAACTCAGACGTCCAGCAGTGGTCGAATGGATAAGCTAAATGTAGTGTATTCATCCATGGCCTATGATTCAGCTATAAAAAGGAATGAAGCACTGATACACGTTGCAATGTGGATTAAACTCAAAAACATTATTCTAAGTGAAGGTAGCCAGGCACAGATTAATAGCTGCATGTTGTATTATTCCATTTATATGAAATGTTCAGGATAGACAAATCTTTCTAGACAGAAAGCACATTTCAGGGGCTGGGGAGGTGGGGGAATGGAAAATGAACACTTAATATGCACGGGGATTCCTTTTGAGGTCCTGAAAGTAGATATAGTGGTGATGGTTACATAACATTGTGAATGTACTAAATGCTACTGGATTATACTCTTTAAAATGGTAAATTTTATCTCATGAGTATTTTACCACAACAGAAGATGATACAAGAAACGTTATGAGCATTCATAGGCAAATCTTAGCGTGGACATATGTTTTTATTTGTCCTGCGTAACTACCTATAAGTGGAATTATAAGGTTTCGTGCTAAGTAGATGTTTAACTTGATTTAAAAACTGGCAAACTGCTTTCCAAAGCAGTTGTATCATTTTGACGTTCCCAGTGCTAACGTATGAGAGTTGCAGTTGGTTCACATCCGTGCCAACACTTGCTGTTGTCAGTCTTTTTAATTTTAGCTATTCTAGTGGGAATGTGGTAGTGCTATATCCATGTAGTTTTGGTTGAGCATCTTTTCATGTGCTTATTAGCTATTTGTGTATGTTCTTTGTGAACTGTCTGTTTAGATCCTTTGATCACTTTTTAATTGGGTTGTCTTCTTATATGTGGCTTATAAGTGTTCTTTACATATTCTTGATTCAAATGTTTGTGATATTGCAAATATTTTCTCTCAGTCTATGGCTTGCCCCTTATTTTATTAGTTATATCTTTCAATGGACAGACTTTCTGGTTTTAAGTTGTTTTAATGGTTTGTGCTTTTTGTGCCCTATTTAAGAAATCTTTGCCTAACCCATAGTCATAAAGACTTTCTATGTTCTCTTCTGAAAATGTGGTAGTTGTAGCTTTTGTGTTTAGGTCTGCAGTCCATTTCGACTGGACGGGGTGGCTCATACCTATAATCCCAATGCTTTGGGAGGCCAAGGCGGGTGGATCATCTGAGGTCAGGAGTTTGAGACCGGCCTGGCCAACATGGTGAAACCTGCCTTTACTAAAAATACAAAAATTAGCCGGGTGTGGTGGTGCATGTCTTTACTCCTAGATACTGAACGTTAAATCATTCTTGCATTTCTGTAGTCCCAGCTACTTGGGAGCCTGAGGCAGGAGAATCACTTGAACACGGGAGATGGAGGTTGCAGTGAGCCAAGATTGCGCCGCTGCACTCCAGCCTGGGCAACAGAGCGAGACTCAAAAAAAAGATCTACGATTTTCGAATTAATTTTTAATGGAAAGGACGAAGGATTGAGGGTCATTGTTTTGCCTGTGGACATCTAGTTGTTCCAACACCATTTGTTTTAAAACAAACAACAAGAAGCCTATTTTTTCTGCAGTCAATTATGTTGGTACCATGTTTGTAAAGTAATTGGCCATATCTGTGTGCCTTTGTTTCTGGATTCTGTTCTGTTCCATTATGGCTTATTCCTCATAGGTCCCAGTGCCACACTGTCTCTGTAGTAAATCCTGAAGTCAGGTGGCATAACAATTTTGCTTCATTTTCAAAATTGTAGTGTCAGTTCCAGATCCTTTGCATTTTCACATATACTTAAGATCAGTTTGTCAGTTACTATAGAAAGCCTGCTTGGAATTTGACTCCTTAGATCAATTTGGGAAAAAAAACATTGTAGTAATATTTGGTCTCTTGACCAGTGAGCATGGAATCTCCCTCTATCTATTTTCATCTTCCGTAATTTCTTTTAGCAGTGTTTGGTAGTTGTGAGTGTACAGGTCTTGCACATGTTTTATCAGATTTACTCATAAGTAGTTCATGTTATTATACATGGATTTGAAAATTTTTATTTTCCAATTGTTACTTGCGATATATTAGAAATACAATTGATTTTTCATATTTTTTGTTTATCCTGTGAACTTTGCCAAGTCGCTGTTTAAGTAGCTTTTTTTGTAGTCCCTCAAGATCTTCCATGTAAATAATTCTGATGATTATGAATAAAGACCAGTTTTTTTCTTTCCAGTTAGAATCCTTTTTACTTCTTTTTCTTCTTTTTTTCACTTCCGGGACCTTCAGTACAATGGTTAGTAGAAGTGGTAAAAGTAGACATTCTCGCCTGTTCCCAATCTTAGGAAGGAAGAATTTCAAGTTTTTTGTTGTTGTTGTTAGGTATGTTGTTAGGTAAAGATATGGAGTGCATTTTACTAGGCGGCGGTAGTTTTCTGATTTGCTGAGAGCTTTTGTCATGAGTACGTGTTGAATTTCCTCATGTACTTTTTCTGTATCTGTTGAGATGATCATATGGTTTTCCATTTTTTGTTTGTAAATATGGCGAATTACACTGGTTAACTTTTGAATGTTAAATCATTCTTGCATTTCTGGCAGAGATCCCACTTGGTCATGATGTATCATCTTTTTGTATATCGCTGAATTTGATTTGCTAGAATTTTATTAAGGATATTTGTAGCTATATCATGGGGAATGTTGTTTTCTTTCCTGGTACTATCTTTGGTTTTGGCATCAAAAGTAAACTTTGCCCCACACAATGATTTGGGAAGTAGTTACTCTTATTATTTTTGAATAGTCTGTGTAGGATTGGGATTTTCTCTCTCCTTTCTCTCTCTGTCTCTCTCTCTCTCTCTCTCTCTCTCTCTCCCTCTCCCCTCCCCTCTCCTCCCTCCCCTCCCTCCCCTCTCCCTCTCCTCTCCCTCCCCCTCTCCTCCCCCTCTCCTTGCCTCTCCTCTCCTCCCCCTCCCTCTCCTCCCCTCTCCTTGCCTCTCCTCTCCTCCCTCTCCTCCCTCCTCTCCTTTCCTCCCTTCCACAAGATCTCACTATGTTGTCCAGGCTGGAGTGCAGTGGTATGATCATAGCTCAATCATAGCTCACTGCAGCTTCGACTTCATGGGCTGAAGTGATCCTGCTGCCTCAGCCTCCTGAGTAGCTGGCATTACAAGCATGTACCACCATGCCTGGCTAATTTTTTTGAATTTTAGTAGAGACAGGGTCTCACTGTGATCCCCTGGCTGCCCTTGAACTCCTAAGCTCAAGCCATCTTCCCGCCTTGGCCTTCCGAAGTGCTGAGATTGCAGGTGTGAGCCACTGTGCCGAGCCTTTCTGGGGTTTTCTTTATGGAGAGGCTTTTAATTATGAATTCAATTCCTTAACATATGACGATTAAGATTTTCTATTTCTGTTTGAGTCAGTTGTGGTCATTTTTGTGATTTATTGAGCTATAATTTTATACGGAGTGAAATCTATCCTGTTAAGTGAACCATTCTGTGAGTTTTGGTTAATGCATGTGGTTTTGGTAAATATAACCATCATCAAATCAAGGTATGAAAAATTTTCATAATTCCAAAAATTCTCGTGTACCCCTTTGTAGTCAGCTTCCTTGCCCCAGACCTGGCAACCACTGACCTGTTTTCCACCCCTCTAGGCTTTTCCAGAATTTCATGTAGGAGTTATACAGTTTGTAGCCTTCGAGTCTGGCTTCTTTCACTCAGCATAATTGTGCAGGTATTTGAGCAGTAAATAAAGCGATCAGATCTATGTCTCAGGAGTAACTCTGGCATTTCAGAGTGATAAATTGGAAGACAAGGACTGGAGACAAGGGGAAGAAGTTATGGGACAAGAATGCTAGATATGTTCATGGTGGCCTTGTTATAAATGATATGCCGAATGCTTTCTATCCGTCTCATGGAATTTGTACCACAGTCCTGTAAGACTGGGTCAGTTCTTCCCTCTCGTTCACAGGTGAGAACAGAGAGAATAAGAATGTTATTCTTGAGACCGCTCAGCCAAGGCGTGGTGAAGCCAGGAGTTGTGATTTGATGCTCCTTACTGAGGTGCAGCATCTAACGCACGCACCAGGAGGTGGCAGTTGGTTAGTGTTTGAAAGATTTTAAAGGCGCATGTACCCTTTGGCCGTTGGAGTCTGAATGTGCTAGAAATTTAGTTTATTTGAAGAATGATGAATGTTAAGAAGGATTTATTGAAAAGGGTATTTCTCAGTGTTTATTAATTAATTTCTCAGTGTTTATTAATAGAGAGAGAGAAAAAAAAATCCAGATATAAGCTGGGCAGCTACTGACAGTGAAATGGTTAGGCAGGAGGTGCCATGGTAACATTGGTCACTCTTTAAAAATCTAGTGTAAAATATGCCTAATGAGATGAGAAGTCAGCATAATACATCATGTGCTAAGAACAGTTTGCGAACCAACCTGCACAGCAAGGACTTATAATTGCCTAGAAAGCACTAGACTGTGTCCAAAATGCAAATCAGATGCTGGTGACGTGCCTTCTGTTCCTCCTTGGTGCTTGTCTGCGTTTCTCTGATTTTCTGCAACAATACTTGTTATGGAAATCACAAAGGAGAAATACAAAGGAAAAGGTTGAAAAATGTAGCTCAAGAACATACACACACACACACACACATTTACACACATACTACATACTACACACATACCCCACCACCATGCACCCAGTACGCACACATCACACCACACACCCCCATCACACACTACACACATGCCCCCCACACCACACACCCCGTATCACACACTACACACATGCCCCCCACACCACACACCCAGTATACACACATTACACACACACACCAATACTTCCACACACCCACCACCCAATACATCCACACACCACACCACACCCCCCCATACCACATACTACACACATACCTGCCACACCATACACACATAACACACAACACATTCATACACCACATCACAGTCCACACACACACACCCACCATGCTACATACACATATCACACCCACACACACTACATATACACTGCATATATACACTACACTTCACACCACGCATACCCCATACCAAACACTACACACATACCCCCCATGTACACACACACCGTACACATACCTCCCCCACTCCAAACACCTAGTACACACACTACACACACCCACCATGCAGTACCTACACATACCATGCCACACACACAAAACATTCAGCATACACTGTACACATACACACCACATACACCACACATCAGACCCCACACATAACACCACACAGTCATGCTGCACGTGTTACAGCGCATACTGCACACACACGCACCCCACATGCATCGGAGTCTTGAGAGCCTTGCACATTTCTTCTAGACTGGTCATGCGTGCATTGTTACCAGAGCAGGCGGGTGTTTTGCAGCTTATTCCGCTCCTAAAGGGCATGCAGGCAGTAAAGCCAGCCCTCCCAGATGCTGTGCAACCACAGGTGGGCCTGCAAGGCAGGGTGGCTGCAGCGTCCTCTTCAGGGCTCTGGTTCCTTCCGTGCCTGCCACATTGTGCTTGGCCTCAGTGGGGCCCACCCCCTTCCTTAGCGGGGTTGGCCCTCAGTGGTTACTGGGGGACTGTGGGATTATTAAATCAGATGACTACTGTAATATCCCTTCTTGCCCATGTTTGAACTGAGATGCATGTGGAATTCAGGGTGATGTTTGAAAGCAAGTCTCAGAGAGGTTTCAGTGCATGGACAATATTGCTAAAACATTTTTTATTACAATACAAAAACTTCCTGACCATTAGGAAGCCTGGCTGTGTGGGTGAATTATGCCTGGCTGCCTTCAGACGCTGACAGTGACCTGCATTCATTTTATATTGTGAGGCAGGACACGCGCACATACACACATTGCACACACATGCACATATACCACTAAAAGTTTTGCTCACAACAGCCACCCTTAACTATCTGTGATACCCTCTGGTATTTTTATTCGATTGCATTTGTTGAAAAACTGTGTTTGCAACCCCCAGACTGAGAAATACTGACCCCCATGTAACATCTGGCCCTATGTGTGACTGCATGGAAATTAAACATTTTAGTTGGTAGTTGGACGTCAATATGTGTACACTGTGTATTATTATCTTATTTCTCACGTTGGCTGACATTGACCATACTCCTTTATCGCTTGATTTTCCTGTCAGTGAGATTTCTGGGGCTGGGCATGCCTTAGAGCCTTCAGCACAGTGCCCACCCCAGGGCCTGGTGTTGGACCGCAAGCCTGTGAACAACAGGGCAGGGAAACTGGGTCAAAGCAAAGCTCTTGAGCAGGTGGAATTGGATATCTGGCTCGTCTTTGAATGCTGAGGGCAATGGCTTGGGTTTCAAATGTGGAATCCTGCAAAGCCGCCCAGCTCCCTTGGTCTCGCCTGTAAGCAGCGGCTGCCTCCTAGATGTTTTGTGAGGCCAAGGCAGGGACCTGCCATCCTTATATTCCAATTCCATCCACAAGAGCACGGTTGGAGCAGGGCTTGTTTTTGCTGGCTTGGCAAAACCAGAGAGGTGGTGAGAAGGCAATTTTTTAAAATAGACACCAGTTGCTGCAGGACCTGGAAACAAGCCTTTGGGGAGACACAGACTCTATTTGTTTACAAGTAACCATTCTGTGACTCCAGCCAGTGGGCACAGGTTTTATTTCAACTGGAAGAGAGTGTCATTTAATAATTAGCAGATTTAGGACTGCAGAAGGGATAGATGGCTTAGCACAGATGTCTCCTGGTGGAAATGAAGGACCCCTAGAACGCAGACACACTCTCTCCCCTTTCTCTTTCTCAGTGAGGAGACCATGCTCAGGCCACAGTGCCATTCTCCAAATAAATGGTGGTGTCATCTGGAGACTTCTACTGAGACATCTTGTGTCAGGACTACTATGAAGCCTTTTCCAGCGCTTATATTGTAGTTGCTAAAGATGGAAAAACACCTTGCCAAGCCCTGCCTTATTCATGAACTGTGTCAGACCGGGAGTCTGTCCCTGCTAGTGTCACCCTCCCCAAACTGCTGGGCTGGGGGCCCTCTCCTTGTTGCTGGAGGAGGCAGAGCGTGGCTTCTGCTGCACAGGAGACATTTGCTACGGTGCAGTTATCCTGAGCTTGGCGGGGCCTTCTGTTGTCCGGGGCTGAGAATGGCTGGAGGCTTCCCTGAGGATCGGAGCTGTTGCTGATGCCTGTGTAAACCCTAATGAGTGTGGCCCGTACTGTTCTTGCGCTGTGACCTTTCCAAGTGCTTGTCTGATCAGAGCTGACATGAAGAGCAGATTCCATGGTTTGAGTCTGTGGCCTTGTGGTCATCAGAGTGATGCAGGTGTGGCCCGCTTGCTGGCCTTGCTGGTGGACATTCTCTGTGAACGTGTCCCAGGAGAGCAGCAGGACACAGCCAGCCCATGGACGGTGGACATTGCAAGTGCTGTGACCCGTGTGAGCTGGTTGGTTCCCAACTGGCTTTGCTGCCTTCTTCCTGGAGCAGCTAGGTTGGCCCCGCAGCCCACTGCTTTGCAGTGGATCCCCCTCGCTCGTCTGGGCGGTGACCCCTCTCCCCTGCTTCCTTTCCCCTCTTGGAGTCAAGGGAAGGTCATCCCACAGGAAGCAGCAGCGGCGAAGCCCTCTTGCTGGGTTTGCTCTCTGTTTTCATCTTTCCATCTCCTCCTTCTTCTGCAGTGAGATATTTGCAGAATTTACTGTGAAGCACACCTCGCCTCAGTGTGCGGCCCTTGAATCTTCACAAATGGAGCCAGCTGTGCGATGCCCGGGAAGAGGGGCAGAGCACAGCGGCCCTGGGGCCCCGCTCACCACCCCTGGCTGATCACAGCACTGGTTAATCTTGGCTGGCTTGACTCTGTGTGTCTTGGATTCTGTAGCACGTCCCCGTGTGTGTCACTCAGCATCCGTCTGTGACATTTGACTTGCGCTTACCCAGCGCCTTCTCCCCTTGCTTTGCCACCTCGTATTCTGGTGTGTGTGTTCTCCACAATTTAGGCACATTTATATCCACCACGGGTGTCTGGGCTGTCCGCTCGGCTGCTAGTTTGGAGCTGTTAGGAATGAGACTTTGAACGTCCTTGAGCACAGGCTGTGTTTTACCTTTTATTCTCCTTTCAGGACACCAGGGGCCCTCCGGTTCTTATGGCTCCACTTCCTGGGGCAGGTCTGGCCTCCGTGGTGGCACCTGTGGTTTAATTTTGTCTCAGACCTTGCACGTGGCACCCTGTTTCCAGCCCTACTCTGAACCCTTCCCCTCTGAGAAAGAGCCCCTGAACCAGCTCCTGCTGCTTGCTGCTGGGCTCCGCCTCTCTTGCTGGGCCCTTGGGGGGACTTTCCAGCTGTGCCCTCTGTGCATCCTGCCCCACCTCTACCTGCCCACCTAGGCCAGGTGGGCACCTCCCTGTCATTCTTAACGCGATGTTTCTCAGGTTCGTAGTTTCTGTCTCTGGCTACACAGGGTCTGCCACTCAGTCTTCTGCCATCCACCCCTCAGAGAGCGTGCAGTGCCTGCCTAGTGTGTGCCAGGTTCTGGGATGGCGGTGAGACATTGGGGGTTGGAGGAGAATGGACAGGACATGTTACTTTTAGCAGGAGAAGGATGTGTGGGTGTATTGATAGGGGATATAGGGGCTCTTGAGGGTGGAGCTGTCCAAGGAGGACAGGCCTGAGGTGTTGAAGTCACAAACACTGAGTTGAGAACTCAGAACAAGTAGGAAACAGCTGGTGGCTGAGCTGGGAGAAAAGCTGTAGTTCTTTTTAAAACGTGGTGGCAAATTTCGCCATTGCTGTCACTGAGATGCAGGGTGTCTGTCCCCTTGCTGTGGATCTGGGTTACCTGCTGACTGCCTTGATTGGTGGAGATGTGGTGGGTGTGAGGCTGAGTGACCCCCAGTGTGGCTTCCCCATTGTTCACCAGGATGCTGTCTCTGGGAGCCCTGTGATGCCAAGGAAGGAGTTGGCCCTCTGGTAGCCATGTTGTGAGGAAGCCCAAGCTCCATGGACCACCATGGGGGCTCCAGTGGGCAGCCCTGGTATTCAGTCCCCTTCCACTAGGGCTCTCATATGTGAGAGGACAGGCCTTCCAAGGACTGTAGCCCTTGGTAGTTAGGTGTGTCAGCTTCGGTGTCCTTGGACATTGGAGCAGAGATAAACTGACCCTGGACGGGGCCCACTGAGGCTCCTTATAGAACTGGGAGTGTAGTAACATGTTGTAGGCTGCTGAGTTCAGGGTAACATGCAACACAGCAGCAGTGACGGAAACAAAAGTGGTGGCTGCCCAAGGGAGGGGAAGGAAGGTCCTTGCGGTGGGGGTGGGGGATGAGGGGGCTTAGGACTCAGGTTTTGGGTGGGAGAGTGGAGTGTGAACAAGGGAAAGACCCCTAAAAAGGGTACAGTGAGGATGATTCATTTCATCTCATCCCACACATTTTCAGTCTGTGTATTGTGGACTTTCTTGCTTTCCCTGTAAATGAACCTTGAAGGAAACATAATCCCTTTTCATAGGAGCACAGGGGACACAGGGATGAATCTCTTATAGCTGCCCATAAAAAGTACCACAAACTGGGTGGTTTCCAACAACAGAAATTTATTCTCCTAGTTGTGGAGGTCGGAAGTAAAAATCAAGGTGTCAGCAGGGCCACGTTCCCCCAAGGCTCTAGTGGGGCCTCCTTCCTGCCTCTTCCCACTTGTGTGGCCCCAGAGTCCCTTGCTTGTGGTGCATTGCTCCAGTCTCTGCTCCAACATCACATGGCCTCTGCATCTCTGTTTTCCTCTCTGAGTGAATCTATAAGGATGCTGGTCCCTGGATTTAGAGCCCACCCAGATATACAGCGAGATCTCATATCGAGATTCTTAATTACATCTAGAAAGACCCTTTAGCAAACAAGATCACGTCTTCAACCTGTTAGAGCACACAGGAAGGCGACTGAAATACTGCGCGGCTGGGCTGGTGGCCCTGGTGGGCGGAGACGAGGCTGGCAGGCTTTCACCTTCTCCAGGATGTATTTCAGCAGGGCTTTATCAGCAGGAAAATGGAAACCACGGCTGCTTTTTGCCTTTGTGGGAAGCTGTAGAAATAAGAGTACAGTGGAAACTCTCTGCTTTGTAAAATAGCTTCATGTTGACTCAGAGGGGGAAACAGGAAAGGTGCCTTCTATCTTTTTTATGCGAGTTTTCTCTCTGTCGGTGGGGCCTTTGCTTTTAAGGAGTGTTTCTACAAGAATACTTGTTGGATATTTAGTGAGAACAGGAAGTAAGATGTGCTGACTAACTTTTCCATTATTTTAATGGCATTTTTATCGCTCAGAAAATGAGACAGAAAGCAAAGAGCGAAAGCTTTCATTGTGCTGGGTGAACGCCATTAACAACCTGTCTTTCTGAGTGTTTTTCTCTGCCGTTTTCAGATACACACACACACCCATGAATGCATAAGTACACACACATCAGGCCGGGCACTGTGGCTCACACCTGTAATCCCAGCACTTTGTGAGGCTGAGCTGGGCAGATCACGAGGTTAAGAGATTGAGACCATCCTGGCCAACACGGTGAAACCTCGTCTCTACTAAATACAAAAATTAACTGTGCGTGGTGGCATGTGCCTGTAGTCCCAGCTACTTGGGAGGCTGAGGCAGGAGAATCTTTGAATCCGGGAGGCGGAGGTTGCAGTGAGCAGAGATTGCACCACTGCACTTCAGCCTAGTGACAGATTCCATCTTAAAAAAAAAAAAGTACACACACATTCATAGAGGGGGGTGTTTCCCCAAAGCCGCAGTCATACCTTGTGTACCTTGCTTTATTTGCTCACCACTGTGTCATAGAAGTGCATGTTCTGCAGTGTGCTGGAAAGCCCTGTGTGCCCTTACGTGCGCCATGTGCCCCTGGGGCCTTCAATGGAAGTCTTTCCAGTCTGCCACACCCTTGATTGCTTTTCCTGGTGAATATTACTCTATCAATGCATCGGTCAGTAGGACAGGTGATGGCCCCTGTGAATGGTGGAGTCCAGAAAAAGAAATTGGCAGGTTTGTAGTAGGCTGTGTGTGTGTGTGTGTGTGTGTGTGTGTGTGAATGTATTTGGGCATTTGTGTGCATGTGTGTGTGAGTGTCTGCCTGCACATGTGTGCCCATATGTTCCAGAATAGCAGTGCACAGTACGCTGGAGGTCTGCATTCTGGGAGAGTTTCTTGGATTTAGGAGTCTCTTCTCATTAGGAGGCTTACTGAACTTACTTTACGGAAGTCTTAGTTGTGTTTTTAGCCAAAAGATAAAACTCAATCCCACTCTCCTCCGTGCCTTCAGCTTGTCTAAAGTGAAATGGCCTGGGTGAGAATTTGACATGGTGCCACAGTGGTGTGATGTGTTTCTCTGGGGTCACATACGTTGGCTCTCCTATCCCTGGACAGGTTAGCCCAGTATCCCAGCCAGATACTGTGTATGTGCCCAGATCCTTCACAGGCTTGACTTTTTGTTGGTGCCACGTGCTCATGGGGGCTGCCTTCCACAGTCAGACTCTGCTCTGAAGTGGGGGGTTGTGGGCATCTCTGGAGCCAGGCATGGTACCTTTGCCATGTTCTGATTGATTGTGTCGGTCAGGGTCCTGCAGAGAAATGGAACTAACGGGTGTGTGTGTGTGTGTGTGTGTGTGTGTGTGTGTGTGGCATTTCAAGGAATTGGCTCACGTGATTGTGGAGATGCAAGTCTAAAATATACAGCAGGCTGGAGACCCAGAGAAGAGTTGCACCTCGACGGAAGGCTGTGTGGAGGCAGAACTTCCTGCTCCTGTCCTTGGGGGAGGTCAGTCTGTGCTATTCATGCTTTCAACTGATTGGATGAGGCCCACCCTCATTGCAGAGGGTCGTTTACTTTACTCAAAGCCTTTCTTTTAAATGTTGATCTCATTAAAAAGTAGTACCTCCACAGAAGTATCGAGAATAATGATTGGCCAAATGTCTGGGTACTGTGGCCCAGCCAAGTGGACATGTGACATCAGCCATCACACTGGTCAGTGCTCCCCAGTGCGCGGGCCCTGTGGCGGGCTGTGTTTTATAAACAAGTGTGGGCCCTAAGTAAGATGTATAGTATAAAGGTGTTGTCCTGCTCCCAGAAGCCTGCCCCAGAGCAGGCAGGGCTTGTCACTCTTGCTCAGAGGTCATCAGGCCAGCATAAGATGGCCGAAGGTTGGCACTTCTCACATTCTGATGGCACCAGGAGTGAGGTCCGGGGGCTTGTACAAGCTGCACTCACACCTCAGCTGACCCTCTGCTTCTTAGGATGGTTGCTCCGTCCGGTCACCACTGGCCACATATTTAAGCATGAGTAATACCTTAGGTGCCTCTGGGGATGATTCCTGTTGTCCTTCTTCCAAAAACTACTTCATTTTCCTGTCAAAATGTGGCCCACTTGGACATGCTAGAGGCATTTATTAGCAGAAAGCCTTGGAGCTCTGCCTCCCTGATATTTTCTTTTTCTGGGAAAAAAATATTTGTGCAAGCCATGGCCTTGTCATTGTTTCCCGCCCTCTGTGAGCCTGCTGACATTGGCCTCCGGTGCTCTTACCAGACCTGTGTGCCGTCCTGTGAATTCGGCCATAAACAGTCACGGTGAGGCAGGAGAAACACAGCCTGGTGGTCCAGGGCGGGCTTGGTCTGGACTGGATGGGAGCTGCCCAGTGAAACAGTAGGGGAACGCAGAGGGGTGCCAGCTCCAGGACTGGTAAAGGTGGCTCTTCTCTTCCTTTTCCGTCAGATGCAATGTTGGAGTGAATGAATGATGGATGGGTGAATGAGTGAGAGTGGAGCTAGTCACAGAGGTAGGAAGGAGTCAGGTCACTGGCCGTGTGGTGGGAGTGGGGGGCTGAGCCCATGCCAAGGCTGTGACCCGTGGACCCGTCCTAGTGTGGTTGGGCTGGCAGGAGTGGGTGTTTGTTTCTGGGACTGGTGGTCGGTATGTGTCCTGTTCCCTGCTTCTTGCTGGCTGAGGCTCAGAATGGTGACACCACCAGGATCTGGGAACCCAGTAGGCCCCTTCTGTCTCTCAGGTGGGTGGGGGAATGGGTCTCAGCACCACATACTTTCAGGCCCCTGGGAGTTCCTGCCCAGCCCCTGTAACATTGGTTCTCACAAAGCCATGTCTTTCCTGGCAGCAGGATGGCCTCCAGGTTGTGGCCAGTCTCCGCCAGCTGCAGGTTCTTTCTCATCTTGCACCTTGACCCTTTCCCCCAGGAGAGCCTCCTCTGGGGTGGGCCTGGAGCTGGAGAGAAGAAGGGTCTGGTGATCACATGGTGTCAGCCAGGGCAGCTGTGAAACCCTGCCTGTACCCCCAGGTACCCTCCTCAGGTTCTAAAGCCAGAGCTGCCGCTCTCAGAAGTGCTTTCTGGGACTTTTAGGATGGGACACCAGGGGTCTCTGCAGCAGGGAACACTTTTGCAGGGGCCGACAGTCACATACTTGAGAGCAGAGTCTTCGGTCTTGACCCCAGCCCAGCCTTTCCATAGGAACGTTATGGTGTGGCAAAGAATCCTTGTGGTTTTTTCATCTTCTTTGAGGGACACATGTCTGTCAGTCAGAAGAGGCTTGGGGAACAGTGGCTAAATATTTCATGGTTTAGCTCTTGTCCTTGTCGAGGGTGAGCTTGAAAACTATAATGAAGTGTACACATTGAAAAACAAAAACCACCCACAGTTCTGAAGCTAAGTTGGGTTCTGCAGGTGAGGTTTAGTGCTTCTAGTCATAGAGAAGAAACTCATGTAAAGGCAGTTTATGCAGGCTACTTAGCTGCTGCTTTCATCTGTGTATACAAAGGAACATGGCTAGAAATTAAGATCATGGAGGCATTCCGATCTGTTTATATTTTATTTGTCCAATGTAATCTTTGTGATGTTCTTATTTGGATTTGAATGCTAGTGATTTCTAAACTCAACCACAAACACAGGGTTTAAACGAAGGTTAATTATGGCTAAAATGCTTGCGATGCACAGGGCTGGGTGAATGAGTCAGGCTGTGTTTATCTTCGGGGTCTTTTTGGTGCCAGGTGTCTAGAATCAGCAGTTTGCATTTCAGCATCTTTGAAGGGAAGGTTCTTGGCTACCAAAAGGAGAGGCAGGAGGACTAGCTCAGAACTTGGTGCCATGTGTCTGCGGAGTGGCTGGAACTCCTTTGGGCTGGGATGGAGACCGTGAAGGCAGCCCTCGGGAGACCCAGAGTGCTGCTGTGGGCACGGTACCCCCTTCTCTCCACCCCACTTCGCTAGGAGATGCCTGGGGACGACCTAAGAAAGGGGACTCAAACTTCTGTCACTGATTGAGCAGCCTGGAGGCTCTGAGCCCTCTGACTGTCTGCCTTTACTTCTTTCTTCTTTTTGTTTTTGTTTTTTTTTTAGATGGAGTGCATTGCCCAGGCTGCAACTTCAACGTCCTGGGCTCAAGCAATCCTCCCACCTCCTGAAGTGCTGGGTCCTGAGTAGCTGGACCACTCCTGCTACTTTTTAAAATTTTTTATAGAGATGGGGGTCACACTGTGTTGCCCAGGCTGGTCTCAAACCCCTGGCCTTAACACTCCTCTCACCACAGCTTCCCAAAATGCTGGGATCACAGATGTGAGCCACCATCCCTGGCCCTTTCCAGGACTTTGAGGTCTACAAGATGTATCTAGAAAATTTACTACTGTGGGAAATAAATACTACTTAAGTTGAATGGGGGAAAGGGGAAGGGCCTGGGGTTTTTCCTTTTGATTAACTGTTATAACATTGTCCTTCAGGCAGCTGAGAAAGTTTCATATTTTCTTTAGACATCATTAAGACCGACATTAGGCCCCGAAGCTCTTGCAGGACAACTTTGACGCTATATGAATTCTGCCATTTGTTGTTGTTTTGAGACGAAGTCTCACTCTGTCGCCTAGGCTGGAGTGCAATGATGCGATCTCGGCTCACTGCAACCTCTGCCTCCTGGGTTCAAGCGATTCTCCTGCCTCAGCCTCTTGAGTAGCTGAAATTACAGGCATGTGCCACCATGCCCGGCTAATTTTTGTATTTTTAGTAGAGATGGGTTTTTGCCATGTGGGCCAGGCTGGTCTCGAACTCCTGACCTCAGGTGATCTGCCTGCCTCGGCCTCCCAAAGTGCTGGGATTACAGACGTGAGCCACCACACGCCTGGCTGAATTCTGCCATTTTACTAGTGCTGATTCAGCTGTTGGGCCCACCACACCATTAGGACTGTTGACTCCACTCATTAATTTTTGTTACAAATCTTACAAAGTGGGGGTGCTTCTCGGTGTTTAGGTCCACATTCTATTTTAAGACTGTATATCTGGCTTTCATAAATTGTTCTTGGACGCCCAGTGATCATCCCTGTCCATCTTGTGTCTTGTCTCCATCATCCTCTCAATCCCAGCTAACTCTGGCATCTATCTCTTCCACCTTTCTGGCCTTTATCGACTTCTTACAACAGTCAGATATTGTGAAGGACTTTTACACCCCAGCCCTTGGTGGCTGCCATCTTGTGTTCTTTACCCCCTGCCAGTGCCCTCACCCTTGGGATGTGTCTTACTTACTTTTCAGTTGCCTTTTGTTGGAAGCAAAGAGCATGACTCTCTTAAAGTCAAAAGGATGGTACAAATTGACCCAAGGCTTCTGTTTCACATTTAATCTCATCATTAGAAGCCCCTATTTCTGTGTGCACCTAAGCAGGCATGCACCTGAGCTGGTCTGCACCTCAACCTGTGTGCAGCTGAGCCGGCATGCTGCACCTGAGCCACCATGCACTTCAGCCTGTATGCAGCTGAACTGGCGTACACCCGAGCTGGCATGCACCTCAGCCTGTATGCAGCTGAACCGGCGTACACCCGAGCTGGCATGCACCTCAGCCTGTATGCAGCTGAACCGGTGTACACCCGAGCTGGCATGCACCTCAGCCTGTTTGCAGCTGAACCGGCGTACACCCGGAGCTGGCATGCACCTCAGCCTGTATGCAGCTGAGTCGGTGTACACCCGAGCTGACATGTACCTCAGCCTGTATGCAGCTGAACCGGCGTACACCCGAGCTGGCATGCACCTCAGCCTGTATGCAGCTGAACTGACATACATCTGAGCTGGCATGCACCTCAGCCTGTATGCAGCTGAGCTGGCGTGCATCTGAGCTGGCGTGCATCTGAGCTGGTGTGCATCTGAGCTGGCGTACACCACAGCCCGTATGCAGCTGAGCCGGTGTGTACTCAGCCTGTATGCAGCTGAGCCAGCGTGTACCTCAGCCTGTATGCAGCTGAGCCAGCGTGCCCCTGAGCTGATGTGTACCTCAGCCTGTCTGCAGCTGAGCTGGCATGCACCTCAGCCTGTCTCTAGCTGAGCCGGCGTGCACCTGAGCTATTGTGCACCACAGCCTGTATGCAGCTGACCCAGTGTGCACCTGAGCTGGCGTGTACCACAGCCTGTCTGCAGCTGAGCCAGCATGCACCTGAGCTGGTGTGCACCTGAGCTGTTGTGCACCACAGCCTGTATGCAGCTGACCCAGCGTGCACCTGAGCTGGCGTGTACCACAGCCTGTCTGCAGCTGAGCCAGCATGCACCTGAGCTGATGTGCACCGGAGCTGGCGTGTACCACAGCCTGTCTGCAGCTGAGCCAGCGTGCCCCTGAGCTGACATGTACCTCAGCCTGTCTGCAGCTGAGCTGGCATGCACCTCAGCCTGTCTCTAGCTGAGCCGGCGTGCACCTGAGCTGGTGTGCACCTGAGCTGTTGTGCACCACAGCCTGTATGCAGCTGACCCAGCGTGCACCTGAGCTGGCGTGTACCACAGCCTGTCTGCAGCTGAGCCAGCGTGCACCTGAGCTGGTGTGCACCTGAGCTGGTGTGTACCACAGCCTGTCTGCAGCTGAGCCAGCGTGCACCTGAGCTGGTGCGTATGATAAATGTAGCGAAAATCTGACAAGAAGCACAGCAAGCTGTTGACAGTGCTGCTATCTGGAGAGTATGGTGAGGAGGGACTAGCTTTTTGCTTTTTGAACTTCTTTTATTGTTTTATTTTTATACAGATATAATTTTGTTAATCTGTTCTGGCAGAAGGACAAGAGTTTTTAAAATTGTGGTAAAATAAACATAAAATTTGTCATTTTAACCATTTTAAGGGTATAGTTCAGCAGCATTAAGTATGTCCGCATTGTTGAGCAGCTGTCACCACTCTCCATCTCCTGAGGTTTTTTATCATCCCAAACTGAAACTCCGTACCCATTAAATAGTAACTCCCAGCCCCCATTCCCCTTTCTGTCTCTGTGACTGACTACTCTAGGGACCTCCTATAAGTGGAATCATACAGTGTCCTTTTGTCTGGCTAAAAATAAAGGTATTTTAAAAGACATTTCAGTCAAATTGGTGCAGTCATTTTATTTTGTTTTTCCTTTTCCTTTATTTTTAACATTAATACACAGTGAGAATGATTATTCCAGTGTGCATTTCTATGAGTTTTAAGGCATGTGCAGATGGTGTAACCATCACCACAATTAGAATACAGAGAAAGTCTATCCTCCAAGAAAAGTCCCTGTGCCATCCCTTTATATTCACACCCTCCAGTCACTTATAACTGCGGAGCTACTCTTGGTCCCTATAGTTTACCTTTTCTTTTTTTTTTGTCTTTTTGTTTTTTCCTTTTTGTGGAGAGCGGGGTCTCGCTATATTGCCCAGGCAGGTCTCGAACTCCTGGGCTCAAGCTATCCTCCCGCCTCTGCCTCCCTAAGAACTGGGATTACAGGCGTGAGCCACAGCGCCGGGCTAGTTTACCTTTTCAAGAAGGTGATATAATGGAACCACGCAGTACATAGCCTTTTGATATTGGCTTCTTTCACTCACCACAGTGCCTTTGAGGCTCATTGAAGCTGTTGCAGGTATCAATAGTTTGGTCCTTTCTTTGCTCAGTAAGTTGTCCATTGTCTGAACAGAGCTGCTGTAAACATTGTGTATGAGCTTTTGTATGAACATACGGTTTTATTTCCTGTTGATAAATGTCCAGAAGTGGGATTGCTGGATCATATGGTCACTGTGTGTTTATCCTTATAAGAAACTGCCAAAATCTTTTCTAGTGTGGCAGTACCATTTTACATTCTCACCAGCCATGTCACTCTGTATCCTTACTGGCACCTGCTATTAAGTTTTTTTTTTCTTAAGCCATTCTAATGTGTATTTAATGTGTTCATTGTGGTTTTAATTGCATTTCCTAGTGGCTAATGATGTAAAGCATCTTTTCATGTGCTAATTTGCCATCTGTGTATCCTCTTTGGTGAAGTATCTGTTGAAGTCTTGCTCATATTTTAATTGAGTTGTTTATTTTCTTGATACTGAGTTTTGAGACTTCTTTACATATTCTAAATACAAGTTCTTTGTCAGATATGTGATTTGCAAATATTTTCTCTCAATCTTTAGCTTGCCTTTTAATTCTTTTAACAGTATCTTTCACAGAGCCAAACATTTTAATTTTGATGAAGTTCACTTTATCAATTTGCCAAATGTTGATAAAGTTTATGGAAATATGACCACTTTTATGTTGTTGGTCTTGCACCTCTGAATTTGCTTAACCTCAGTTATTAGTTCTAAGAACTTTTTTGTACAAAAAGAAATCCTTGGAATGTTCTACATAGGCAATCATGCTGTCTGTGAATAGTCCATTTCATTCCATTCTTTTCAGTTTGTGTGCCTTTCCTTTTTCTTGCCCCATTTCTTTAGCCAAGACTTCTGGTGCAATGTTGAGAAGTAGTGAGAGCACATCCTTGCCTTGCTTCCAACTTTAGATGGAGGCATCTGTCTGTCACCCTGGAGTATGATGTTAGCTGTGAGTTTTCCATAGATGCCCTTTGTCAGGCTGAGAGAGTTCCCTTCTAGTTTTAGTTTGCCGAGAGCTTTTATCATGAATAGATGTTGAATTTTTTCAAATGCTTTTTCTATATAAGTTGATATGCCTGAGTACTTTTTCTTCTGCGACTAAGTATATTGCATTTATTGATTTTTGAGCATTGAGTCAATCTTGTGTTTTAGAATCAACTCCCTTGGGCTGTGGTGCATTATTTTTACATATTACTGGGTTCAGTTTGCTGATATTTGGTTGAGGATTTTTGCATCTGTGTTCATGAAGGGTATTGTCCTATAATCTTGTACTGTCTTTTTTTGGATTTGCTTCAGGGTAGTGCTGGCCTCATTTAAGTTGGGAAATGTTTTTTCCTCCTCTGTTTTCTAGAAGAGAGTGTATGTAATTGTTGTTAGGTTCCTTACATGTTTGGTAGAGTTTGCCAGTAAAACTATCTGGGCCTTTTCAGATGTCTTTTTCAGAAGGTATTTAACTACATATTCTATTTCTTCTATTCAGAAGGTATTTAACTACATATTCATTTCTTTCATGTTTATAGTATTGCTCAGGTATCTATTTCATCTTGTGTGAATCTTGGTGATTTATGGTTATCGAGAAATTTAATCATTTCCTCTAAGTTGTTGACACTTTGTGCACAGAGTTGTTTGCAGTGTTCGCTTTTAATGTCTGCGGGGTCTGAAGTGATAACAATCTCCTTGTTTCTTGATCTTGGGAATTGGGAATGTATTAACATATGAGGACCTCAGAGCTAGTGTTTTAAATGCAGCCTCTGTGTAGGACCAGCCTAATCAAGACTGTCTGTAGTACTAGGTATTACCAAATTCTCCTGGGACTGGATTCCCTTGGGTTATATGGTGCTCCTTGGGGGAGTAGCAAATGAGGTGCCTTAGGAGGGACATCAAGGCTTTTAAGCCCTGGGTAGCATTTGGTGCCTCAGTGGTAAGTTAATAGGAGCTACTCCAGCGACCTGCAGGACTTCAGCGTCTCTAGAAGTTTCAGATTGCTGCCCAGGAGTATTACACAAGCATTACATGCCAGGAGAATCTGGGCAGCCTTATACCAGAGTGAGAAGAAACCTGCAGCCACTACCTAGAGGGGGGATGAGATTTTCACCACTTTTTCAGGGTGTTTGAGGTGATTATTCTGAGTGGCATGTTAATAGGTACTGATTTATTTATGTTTTGTTTGTTTCCAATGAAGGCCACAGATTAGCCTGTTTGAAAAATTGAAGAAAATAAGGCCAAATGGAGAGTGACGTTTAAGCAGGGATTGCTTTGCTGTCGCTTTTCATTTGCTGGACCGGGGACTAAGATAGTTGATGGTGTGTCCTTCCGAATGCTCTGTTGTCCGCTTTCATCTTAAGTCATAAAGTAGACATTTTTTCACTGATGGACTTTGGGGAATTTGGTTCCTGACCCTGGTATTATAGCATCTTCCTATGCGAGGGAAAAGGTCACAGTTTTGTAGTAATTCTTCAAGTGAGATTAATTTTGCTTCACTTAATTAAAAATCTGTGTCGTGGTGGGGTTTAAAATAGAGTGATTTATGAGCAATAAAAAGAAAATAGGTGTCTGCAAATGCAGAAGGTTTGGAAATTCCCGTTGCAGGTGGGGTTGAGTCAGGTTATGTGCAACCCTGGAGCCATCCTAGGGTGCTGAGTTTTCTCAGTGATCAAAGTCATTTGGATGAGCAGGCCTGACGTCGCGACTACCCTTGTCTCTCGGTATCTTCTCGCAGATGATTCTATTTGGACAGGCTGGCTCTCTTTCTGCTGCAGAGATGTGTAACGTAAGCGTAAACGTCTGGCTACGCAGCTCCAGCCTTGGGACAGCCCTTGGTGCTGGGAAGGCTGCTCTCCAAGCCTGAGGCTGTGGGACATGCCACTGCCAGCTCTCCCGTCCTCACTGTGGGCGTATACTTGTAGCAGTTTATAAGAATCATGCGTTCTGAAGTGTGATTCCCCCCATATTAAACAAGTAACACATTTACTGTAAAACTTTCAGGTAACTCAAAGGAGGAGAATGAAATCAACTTCTCTACCATGTATGTCTTTGTGTAACTGACCGCTCTATTCTCCTTTGGAGCTGAATTGTAGGAACCAGAGGACTGTGAGCTCTAAGAATGCTGTGATATGGGGACCTTGTGGGGGAGCATCAGATGTGTGTGTGTTTTCAGGAGGTCATCCAGGTTCTGTGGTGTCAGGAGCCGGGAAGCTGTGGATATGAGGCACGAGGAGAAGGGTAGGCACGTAGTCGTAGTAGGGCAAGGGCTGTGTACGCATGTCCCCTGGGGGCACCTCACTCTGGGGAGACCAGTGGGTTTTGAACTCTGTTCTCAGTGTCCCTGTCCTCTCCTTTGTCCCCATGGCTTTGCAGGGAGAGGACCCATCCCTGCCCTTCCTAGCTGGGGTGTTGCATCCCACATCTGAGGGGGTATCTCCTTATTGCTGAACTCCTGTCTTTTCCGGTCCAGATCCCAGGCATTGGGGAGGTGGCCAGAGGCAGCCTGGCCACACCCTGCTGCTGGACTCGCTATGTGGTGGCCCCTTCTTGCCCCTGAGGTCCTCAGCCCTACCCTGGCTGTTTATAATCATCTGAAACCCAGGTCAGAAGGCAGGATTTCCAGCTGTTCCTTTTTCTTTTTTCTCACAGGTAGCAGCTTGGTGAAATAATTCAGTTTACAATTAAGCATTTTTATTTTACTTCTTTAACATGATTAGAATGAAACTGCCCTTGGTCCCCTCAGAGCATAGTGCCTCTGAGAGAGGAAAGGAAGAAACAGGCTCACAGTGCAGTTTTGTGGTAGTTTTCTTAGGGGTGGGGAAGGTGAGTCACACCCTCCATTTTTGACTGGTGTTCTGATTCTGAAATTAAAAAAAAAAAGTACGTAGAGCCCCGAAAGCATGTGTCTAAGGTAGAAAGTGAAGAAAGTGCCCCCATTTCTGCAAGGGTTGAAGTTAAGCCCTTGGCTGTAGTTGACAACCATTTGGTTCTTTCTTTAAATTTTTTTTATTATTATACTTTCAGTTCTGGGGTACATGTGCAGAACGTGCAGGTTTGTTACATAGGTATACACGTGCCATGGTGGTTTGCTGCACCTATTAATCCGTTATCTACATTAGGTATTTCTCCTAATGCTATCCCTCCCCTAGCCCCCCAGCCCTCGACAGGCCCTGGTGTGTGATGTTCCCCTTCCTGTGTTCATGTGTTCTCAATGTTCCACTCCCACTTATGAGTGAGAACCACCGTTTGGTTCTTTTAACACAACACAGAGATCTGGTGTTGTGAATAAACGTTGGAATCTGGTTGATGCTAATTAGTTTAGTACTTTCCCCACCTCTACTGCAAAAATGAAAAAGCAGCAGCAACAAAGGGCTGGTCATGACCTGGACGAGAAAGAGAGAGTTTGGAACTTGATCATGGAAGCCCCCAGGTAGCCCTGCTGAACAGATTTAGCACCTGGAGGTGGACCCCTGTCTGTGAAGAGGACCAGGCAGATCATACAAAACATCACTGGTGTGAGCCTCAAGTAGATTTTCAGCTCAGAAATGGGCTTGGTTGATAAGATGGGTTAAGCACGTTCCATTGTAGCTTTCCTACCGTGAATGCAAGGAGCAGCTATTCAATGATTCTGAAAAGAATATAGTAGCAGGTGGTTTGGGGGAGGACAATTAGAATTGGAAGTATTCCTGAACAGGGCATGAGTCTGCCATTTTTCCCCATCTGGTATTCCCCAATCTGAACTCAGCATATTGGAAACCTGAAAGTGAGTAGTGGGATGCAGAGAAGAGAGTGCCAGAAGCCTTCTAGGTCTGGCTCAAGGACTAGAAAGGGACATTCTAGTGTTCAGAGGGTGCAGACCCTTTTGTTCTGTTTCCCTTGTCTGTATTCTCTTATATACCCCTCCCTCCCTCCCTCCCTCCCTTCCTTCCTTCTCTCTTTTCCTTTCTCCCTCCCCTCCACTCCCCTTCCCTCCTTTTTTTTCCAGCACAGTCTTGCTCTTTTTCCCAGCTGGAGTGCAGTGGCACAATCACAGCTTTCTGCAGTGTCAAACTCCCAGGCTCATGTGATCCTCCTGTCTCAGCC
Source organism: Ateles fusciceps (assembly GCA_036589455.1). NCBI lineage: Eukaryota > Metazoa > Chordata > Mammalia > Primates > Atelidae > Ateles > Ateles fusciceps. The sequence continues at coordinate 3,256,505 of JAZHEH010001180.1, read as the reverse complement.
TCCCAAGTAGCTGGGACTAGAGGCGCATGCCACCATACCCAGCTAATTATTTTTTATTTGTAGAGACAGGCTCTGGATTTGTTGCCTTGGCTGGTCTTGAACTCCTGGCTTCAAGTGATCCTCCCATCTTGGCCTCCTAAAGTACTGGGATTATAGGCACGAGCCACTGCATCTGGCGGGGACAGCTTTAAATAGATGTTGTTGGCTTGTTGTTGTTTGGAGTTGTTTTCTGTAGACTGGTATTGGGGAATTTTTACTCCTTCAAATTGAAAACATTTCATCATCTTGCCAAAAAAAACTAAACAAAAAACCTATTTTGTAAAGAAAACACAGCTCTCCTTATATGGGTATGCCACAAGGAAAAACATTTCCACAGTTTATAGCCAGTTGCCCGCTGCTGCTCACATCAATGTTATTATAAAGGAGAAGCATTGGTGACCACTTCCCTTGGAGCCTACTTCTCTGCAGAAGCTAGCCTTGTGGGCTTTTGTATTGTAAGTTAATGTACAGATAATGATCTTAATTACGGTGATTTATAATAGCACCTTGTTTAAATCTTGGACGGAGTTAGCCAGACAGCTATACCTGTGAGAAATCAAGTTTCAAGGATTTGCGAGCATTCACGCCAAGCGATTTCTGGCATTTCTTTCTGGGTGTGCAGACCACCCCGGGCAGAGAGGAAATGATTTTAGCACCACATGCTTCAGTTAGGGATTCAGCAAAGTCTGAGAATTTCCCTTCTTAACACAAACCACATTTAACGAATCACTAGGAAAAGCAGATTGGTAAAACTCATCCTAGCCTTCTTAACATTATCCAGTTGTTATTCAAGAAATATACATCGGCCCCAGGATTCAGGCTTCCCAGGACTCCAGCGGCTTACGTTTAGGACACCGTGATTTCTATCTTCATGCTACTCTCCTTGTATCGGAGAAAAATGTTTGGAGGTTGATTCTGGCAGCCTTCCTGGTGTGCCCACACCTGTCCTGGGAGGGTGATGAGTCACCGTTGCCTCCTCAGTGAAGCCAGGACTCAGAACTGCGACCGTTTGCTCACAGTCATCCATCCGAAAGACCCAAACATACAATCTGGAGCCTGACTGCTGCTTTATTTATTGACCTGCTCCTCTCTGTGGGGGGATTTTTCAGTTTCACAGAGTCAAGAGTATATGGGGTGAAACATTTTGTTGCAATTAGCCACCGCAATTTCTGCTCATTGCCCATAGCTAAGAGGTACCCTTGTAAGATTCCTGATATCCCTGGCATGCTGCTTGCTAGAAAAGTCATTGGCAGCAGGGAGGGGCTCACACCTCCACACCACCTCCAGCCTTGTAATTATTTTCTCTGGTGCTTTTGTAGGGGAAGAGTGGCTTCTTGCTTTAATCTGCATTTTTCTGACCTCCAGGGAGATGCACATTCTCTTGTTCAGTTGCAGTTTGTAGTAATCTTAGAAAAGAGACCTTGGGGCTTCAGGAGAGAACTGAGGGGCCCTGCAGAACCCCCAGGCGTGACTGTAGGATTAGGCGGTGGAGTTGTCTGCCCTGGGAGCCATCTCTCTCCATTGTGGGGTGTGTGGGACAGCAGGTCGCCTGCTCCATCCTCCCCCTTGGCATGTGTGGTGGCCACATTCGAGGCTGGATGTCATCTTCAGCTGGCCCTTCCAAGCCCTGCCTGTCTGCTGGAGGAGGGTGGCTTACACAAAATGCCCAGTGTGCTGAGTTCTATGCTGGAGGGCGTGGGTTCTCCCGGGTGTGTAGGATGCCCATGTGTGTGAGGGGTGTGGTTCGCCTTCAGTGTTGCTTCTCCCCTTTTTCCTTGCTCTGTGGCTTCCAGGAGCAGCTGCGCATATGGGGCTGGGGTATCTCTGACGTATTCCTGAGCCATCTCATGAGCTGTGGGCCTGAACCGGCGGGGACCTCCATTAAACCTGTGAGTACCAGTCTTCCAGGTGGCAGAAATCAAAGCTCTTACCTGTGCATCCATTGCACGGGTGTGGGACACATTTTGGAGTTTCAAGTTGTGTGTAATCGGTAAGCAGTTGTCAAATAAAAAGCAAAGCCTGACTTAGTAAGAAGAGGCTTTCTTAGGAGTATGCAAAGGAGGGCATGGACTATCACAGTAGGGCCGGGGCCCGGCCACATGCTGACCATGAGATCACACACGTCTCAAAGGTTAGACCAAAGGGCTCTTCTTTGTAGGGTGGTGTAGATGAGGCTTAGAAGAACCAGAGATGGGATGTAGGAGGAAGGTGGTGGAGTCAGAAGATGCCTTACCTGAGGCCAGCCATTTGTCAGAGGGGCTATGCTGGCTCCATGGTGCCCGAGGGGCCTAGGGGAGGACAGAAGTGAAGCAGGGTTTGATTATGAGCATTTCGTTGTGAGTGATCAGGAGGGGGTGGGGGATACACAGTGCCGCTGGTCATGGAGGGGGTGCAGAGCAGGCATTGGCGGGTTTCTGTGTCTGGCCTTGTCCTGGGTGGATGGGGGCATTGTGAGCCTTAGCTCAGTCCGGTGGGGGAAAGGGCTTTTTTTTTCTAGTGGGTGTTTCTAGAATGCAGAGGGCAGGGGATTCCTTACCTCCTGCTGTTTTCTAGGAGCACTTGGCATTGTCACAATTGTCGCCCAGAGTTTTGCACAGAATAGGGCTTGTTATGTGGTGACTGGATGCTGGTCTGGGCTCCTTCGTGTTAGACTCATGGGCCCTCAGACCTTAGCCTAGGTCTTGTGGTGTGACCAGTTAGGGACCTTGGTCCCTGCTTCTAGGTAGGTGGCATTTGAGCCAGGTGGAGACAGGAAGGAAGGAGCCTGCCACACACAGGGGGAGCCCCTAAGGCCTGCAGGGAGGACGAGGGTCAGCTTGGGACCCAGGGCTGGGCAGGGGCAGAGCAGGGGCAGCTGCAGGGAAGAGGCTTGGGGTCTGCAGGGGGATTGTCATCCCTCCAGGATGATGAGACCCTCAGGAGTATTAGTAAGAGTCCCCCTAACACCCCTGCAGGCTCTTCTCACATTGATGTGCTTCTGCTCTACCAGCATCTCACTCCCTGAAATGACTTTCTCCAGTTGTTTCTTTGCATGCTCAGGAGGGCCAGGGACTTTTGATGCAGCTTGGCACACAAAAGGAGCAAAAAGCATTCACTGATGGAACGAATGAGCCGCATCCAAACCCTAACTCCCTTAAGCTGCCCCAGGGACCAGACGCCCTTCACTGGAACAGCAGCAGCATCACCTGAGGGCCTGTTAGAAATGCATGTTCTTGGTACCCCGCCAGAGCGCTACTGGACTGGGGCTCCAAATAGGGCCCAGAGATCTGGCATTCAGACCCTTGCCAGGGCTCTGCTGCAGTCCACAGTGTGAGAACCACTGACCAGAGGCACATGGGGTCCCCAGGAGGCCACGATGGCTCAGAACTTGTCTCTGCGCTGCTGAGGAGTAGTGGGGTGGTTCTTTCCCCAGCGTGTGAGTGAGTGGGGATGCTGGGCTGCAGCTCCCTTGGGATGAGGATAAGGACCATGTAGAGTGTGTGTTTGAGTGTGCATGTGTGTGTAGGCACATGTATGTCGGTTGGTGTGTATGTGAGTGTGTGCAGTATGTATATGACTGTACGTGCAGGTATATATGTTTGTGTATGTGTGCATGTGTTTGTGTGTGTATGTGTATCCATGTGGGCATATGTATCTATGTGTGTATATGACTGTGTGTTTAGGTGTATTAGGTGTGTGTGTATGTGAATGTGGCAAGTGGGTATGTTTGTGCATATATGTGTATACGTATGTGTGCATGTGTGTGTGGATATGCATGTTTGTATGTATACGTGTGCATATGTATGTGTGTGTCTGTATGTGACTTTGTGAATATACATGTGTGTCTGCTTACATGGGGGTGTGTGTGTGGTGTATCTGTGTGCATGGGTGTATATGTGTGTGCGTGTAAATGTGGGTGGGTGTGTGTCTGCATGGATGGGTGTCTGTGTGCATGTATGCAAGTGTGTGGTGTATGCTTGTGTGTGTGTGGCATGTGTGTGGCAGGCAGTCTTTTAGGTGGGCCCAGGAAGGGGACTGTGTGACCAGCCATGAGTCGGCCTTCCTGAGGCTGTATGTACCATGTGAAATTTGTAGGTTCCACTTAAGAAAGGGGGTGCTGCTATGTGGGTGACTGTGGCACATAATCTGTTACAGCGTGCAGGGTAAAAATGTTACTAATACAGAAACTCAGAAATGTAGGGACCAAGTTGCCTTCTTATCCCCAGACCACTCCACAGCAGGAAAAACCTGTTACTGCTCTCTTGACTGTCCTCCCAAAAGCCCATGTTCCTCGTGCAGCCATTCACACACATACGTAAGGCCACCGTGGAGTCACGGGCTTGCCCTGGCTGCCCCCTCCACAGCCTGCCTTTTTATTCTGGCTTGGGCAGTTCCCTTTCCACACAAGGTGACCTTCTCAGGGTTTGTTTTTTGTTTTATTTGTTTTTTTTTTTTTTTGGGATAAAGTCTCTGTCACCCAGGCTGGAGTGCAGTGGCACAGTCATAGCTCATTACAGCTTGATATCCTGGGCTCAAGCAATCCTTCCAGTCCAGCCTCTCAAGTAGTCGGGACTACAGGTGTGTGCTACCATGCCTGGCTGGCTTTTTAATGTTTTGTAGAGATGGGATCTCACTGTGTTGTCCAGGCTGGTCTTGAACTTCTGGGCTCCAGCAATCCTCCCTCGTCAGTTTCTTGACGCCGTGAACCACTGTGCCCGGCTGACCTCCTTGTCTTTGTAATGGCTGCATAGACTTCAGCGTTTGGATAGACTCTTTATTTGATCCTGGTCAGCTGCTGATGGACTTTGAGGGTTTCCGTGGCTTTGCTACGATGCAGGAAGCACCCTCAGGGTGTAGCTTTGTGTCCAAGTGGAATGTGATTCAGGAGCATCCCGAGTGTCACAGTAAGGGGGCCACCGAGTCTGCTCCCCCACTGTGGGGTGCGGGCTTCCCCACCCCATCACGGGCTCTGGTTGCTCAGCTTTGTAAGTTACTGCTCATCTGAAAGATGAAAACGGCCGTCCTGCTTCAGTTTGTTTCTTTCATCGCCAATGACATCGAACAGCTTGTCCCTTCCCTTGCCATTTGAGGCTGTGTGCCCTATGGGTGGGGACTTTGTGATGTTTACTCCCTACTCCAAGAGGCCAGTAGAGGAGGGAAAGAGCCCTTTGCATTTTCTCAGCGTGTTGCTTCATGTTTCTCCTTTACGAGGGGCATTAGTAAGCCCTCCCCTACTTTTAAGATTATTAAAACACCCTCCTGGCTGGACTCGGTAGCTCACGCCTGTAATCCCAACACTTTGGGCCAAGGTGAGCAGATCACTTTAGTTTAGGAGTTCAAGACCAGCCTGGCCAACATGGTGAAACCCCGTCTCCACTAAAAAAATACAAAAATCAAAAATCAGCCAGGTGTGGTGGCATGCACCTGTAATCTCAGCTACTTGGGAGACTGAGGCAGAGGTTGTAGTGAGCTGAGAATGTGCCCCCGCACTCCAGCCTGGTGACAGAGCAAGACTCTATCTCAAAAAGAAAAACCCTCCCAAATTCTGATACCTGTTTGGGTTCTTCTTTTCTTCTCCCTCTCTTCATTGCCCTCTGTCTCCTACCTGATGTCGGCTTTTAAGTATGTAATTAATTTTAAAACTTAAGAAGGGTTGGAATATTGAGTACTAGCACTGACATTGTCTTCACGTGTGATTTTAAATTAGGGACTGATTGGGAGATTTGTGCTACAGTGTCCTCTTGACTGTGGCTTCATTGTGGGTCACAGGGTTCCTGGGTAAGACCTTGGCCCACCCTGGCTGCCTCCTGCCCTAGAGCTCACACTCAGGGATTGTGTGCCATGCCAAGGAGAGGCTCTCTGCCACGTTGGCGCCTGGCCAGGAGTAGAGGGGAGGAGAGATGAGTAGGTGAAGGAAGGAGCAGATGATGCCTCCCTCCCACTTCTTGCTAATCTCGTCCTTGCTAATCTCGTCCTTTAGCCGTGATGCCTCCTCTGGCCTCACCTGGCCGGGTGAGCTGTACCCCGTGACTGATGGTTCTCTAGTACGATGCTCTTGCAGTCCCTGGGGGACATTTTTGGCACAGGGTTGGGGTATGGAATTGTGTGTATGTATATTGCAAGGGAGTCTGATAGTTTATGTTGCTAAAATGCACCCTTTTCTAACTCTGTTTCAGACTCTGCTAACACCAGATAGTAGAAAGAAACCATATGCTGAAATGTTTGACAACACTGATCGTTTGGTAAGTGATGGTGTCCGCCTGAGAGCCATGGTTCCTTTTGGAATTGGCTCTTCAGAAGGTCTTTGTCCCGGTGTTCCACCCCTCCATCAGCAGCGATGCCCGTTCATTGTTGACCTGCCAGGCAGGCGTCTGGAGAGCGAGGGAGGAAGGCCTGTCTCTGAAAGCTCAGGTGGTTCTGCCCGGCGTGGTCCGGGTCCATTTTAGGGATGCAGCTGCAAAGGAAGTCAGAGTGGGTGGGGGCAGAGGAGGCCACGAGCAAGGTGATGCTGGGTGTGGGTCGTTTGGTGGTGAGCCCAGTACCCAGCCTGAGTGAGCACTGGCTTCTCTGGCAGGAAGGGAAGGGCTCAGGTGGAGGAGGTGCCCCTGCCTGGACTGTCCCCTGAGGACTGGTGCACCTGGGAGTTCATATTGGCTTGTTGAAGGTGGTCTTTCACCTGACCCTTGGGGTCTTCAGTGGGCAGTTGCTTCTTTTCTGTCCACTAGCTCACACCCTTCATGCCCCATGTTCAGGGAGGTCTGGGGAAGGTGGTGGCTTGGACTGGGGTGAGGTGGAGGGGGGACCCCCGGGGCTGCGGCACTGTTGCTCCCACCCCTGCCCCTCGAGTGTGCCGAGTGGACGAAGGGGCTCTGTGTTATCTGAGATTCCAGAACACTGGGCCACATGGGCCCTGCTGTGGACAGGCATGTGGGGGGGTGAGCCTGTATGTCATGGCAGCCCTAGAGAGCACTGGCCCTCTCTGTCATGGATGAGACCATGGAGGCACAGCGTGTTGAAGTGATGTGGTTGTAGGCTATGACCCAGGCCACCTATTTTCTCTGGCCCTGTCCCCATCCCCTCCCAACTATTGAGATCAGGCTGCCTGCCTTGGAGGGCTGCTGGGCCGTGGGCTGGCCCATCACTTCATGGGTTCAGTTCCTCTTCTGTAAATGTGAAGGGGCAGATCTGTCCCGGGCGGCTTCCTGGAGGGGCGGGGCTTCCTCACCCGTGCTGGGCACATGCCTGGGTGGAGTCCTGAGCCAGACCTCCACTGGGTCAGCTTGGGACTGGGGGTACTGTGGAGTGGCTACACCCCCTGCCATCCCGAGGGTGGCCTGGGCTGGCACAGGACACATCCCTGTGCTGTGCAGGATTGCAGGCTCCGTGGGACTCACCCTGCGCAGAATGCTGCCCTCAACCTCACACCCTGCCTTCACCATGGGGCATTGACTGTGGTTTGACACTCTCACTGGATGTGGGAGGTACCCTGGGCAGCCCTGGGAGGGACCGTCTTTGGCTCATCAACCACCTGTGCAGGCTTCTCCTTTCTGTCTTGTTTACATGCTCAGATGGAGCCAGAAGAGAAGAGGTCATCTGAAGAATCTGCTCTGTTTGATTTGATAGAGGGCCCACCTGTGCAAGGCCCACTCCTGCTAGATCTGGTCATGGAAATAGAGGAGAGAGTGGAAATTTGGGGGGCAGGGGTGCTGACCTTATCAGCCACACCAAGCTGGGGGAGCCTCAGCCACTTGCATGCCACCTTCTGTGGACGCTCCTGGAGACGTGGATTAAAGGTTGATGCAGGTGTGTCTGTGTTAGAAGGCGTTTCCAGATGCGACTTTTGCTGTTAGAAGCAGGATATATAAGTCCTTGCATCCCCTTTAGAAAGCTGGGTTGTGACCCTTACTGCTTTGGGGTGCCTTTGCCCTCCAGGTCTTGCCCAGGCTGGGATCTTCCTGGCTGCAGCTTTCACACATAGAGAGTCTGCATACACAAGACCATTTGCAAAGGACATACTGAAGATTAAGACATATATTCTAGAACTTGGGTTGAAGTGGAAGCAAAAATAACTTTTAAGGGACCTTTTCCAGTGTGAAGTGGCCCATACAAGCAAGTTTGCCGGCCTTTGGGTGGGGACAAAGCAGGCATTGTGGTTCCCAGTGCCACTGTGGGCCAGGCTCTGTGGAGCAGGGTCCTGGTGAGAGGACAGCCTCCACAGGAAGCTGACCGTCAGGGCTGTGTGTCCACCTGGTGAGGGCCAGGACTAGATGTTTCCGGGAGGCCTGGCTTAGACTGGTCTGGGCTGCTGGGGTCCCTACTGCAGGCCTGTTTGGCATGGCTGGAAACGGCCTGGGGGCCATCGCCTGCCGGCAGCTTCCCTAGAAGCATGGGATAATACAGGCAGCAAAGGGCTCTGCGTCCTCAGAGGAGGGAGCACAGGTTGGCTTGGACATCTGTCTGGGGGAGTCACAGAGCCACAGGATCCAGTGCTGTGTCTTGCATGTAATTTCTTTTCTTAGACTCAAACTCTTACACTTGCACGTGCTTATGGGGAGAAGTTCTGAGTGCAGAAAGTGAATTCCTTTGAGTTTGGTTGTTGTTTTGATACTACCTGCATTTAGGCTTTTCTTTCTTAATTTAAAACAACCTGTAGTCTTTATAAAGTGTGCTGTGTGGGTGCTGCCCAGCCTCCCTGGGGTCCAGTGTGCCCCACGGCTTGGAGGCAGGGTTGCTTCCCCTGCACTGGGACGGAGCCCTGTTCATAGGAGCTGGGCTTTATTTTTAGCAGGTACAGTTGCACGACTCACAGAGCTGAGAGCAGAAAGACCGTAGATTTAATTAAATGACACAGAAAGGGGAGCTAATTACTTCTGCATGTTTCAGGAGGCCCAGGAGGGTGTCCCAGGTTGTCTACTGCAGCCCTGTGAGGCTGTTACCTGGAAAATGCCCAGGACCCCATCCCTGATGGGCTCTCAGGTTCCTGAGGCATTACTCTGACTGATAATAAACGATGTGAGCTTTCCTGTCTGAAGCCTGGCTTTGAAGATAAGCCGTGTAGTCTAGAGACAGTGCAGCAGGTCAGTGCAGAGGAAGCATGGTAGAGCTGTGCATCCCAAAGCTACTTTAACAGGACTGGACATGTAGGGTACTAGCACCATCCAGCCGCCTCTCGCACACAGGAGGGGCCCCGAGGCTGAGGGCTCATCTGTAGTAACCAGAAGCTTCCACACCCTCAGCACACTCAGATCCACAGCGCCTCCTCATTTCAGTGGCTGTGTGGGCACTACTGCCTCCCTATGCCTCATAGGGTCGCTGTCCAGTATCCTACCTGGACACCACACCTGACACGGAATATCAGAAGTGTGGCTGATCAGAGCCGAGATGCCTCAAGTGGCTAACAGTTTGCACACAGAAGGCAAGATGTACTGCTTTGTTTATGACCTGCGTGCAAGACATGTAGATGGATTGTATGTTGGATGTGTATTGGGTTAGACAAAATACATTACTAAAGGGCTGGGCGCGGTTATTCACACCTGTAATCCCTTTGGGAGTAATACCTTTTGGAGGCCAAGGTGCGTGGATCACGAGGTCAAGAGATTGAGACCATCCTGGCCAACACGGTGAAACCCCATCTCTACTAAAAACATAAAAATTAGCTGGGCATAGTGGCGTGCACCTGTAGTCCCAGCTACTTGGGAGGCTGAGGCAGGAGAATTGCTTGAACCCGGAAGGCGGAGGTTGCAGTGAGCCAAGATCACGTCAGTGCACTCCAGCCTGGTGACAGAGCGAGCTTCCGTCCTCTCTCTCTCTCTCTCTCTCTCTGTCTCTGTGTGTATATGTATATTACTAAAGAAAACGTACTCTTTTAGCGTGACTTCTAGGAAAATCTGAAATCCTACCTGTGGCTCGCCTGGGATGTGTGGGATCTAAACTGCTCTTTGGTGTCCTTGGATTTGACTTCCTCTCCTGTCAAGGCCCCACCCTTGTCGTTGGAAGCTACTGATTGGTAACAACCATATCAGGCTTTGAGAGTATTTTTCTCCAGCTTTAAGTGCTATTATTTTGCATTTATGCAGACATTACAAGACAGCCTGCTGGGCCTTACCAAATAACCAGGGACCACTGAGACTGCGTCTGCAGGGCACCTGGGCCTGTGCTTCAGTGATACCCCTCCCCAAAAAGCCCCGCCCTATCTGGGCTTCTGTTTCCCTTGCTTTCTGTGGGTTACACTTACACAGCGTGATTGTGGCTAATTTTCCGTGTCCCAGCTGTACCCTGATGCATCAGTTGGCGTGCTCAGCCTGCAGGTCAGTGATGGTTTGTGATGAGCCCCATCCTGCGTTCCTGTGGGAGGAGGGTTCCCGCGTAACCCTTTCAGGCCCTGACCTGCACTTGCTTTGGCCGCCCCTGGGGTCTCACTGAGGGGCTGCTATCTGTGCCGCCGAGGGACACACACTGGAGTCCTGGGAAAAGCCCCTCAGGCACTCCCACATCTGGACAGCCTATTTATATCCCTCAAAAGGGCCCATTTTTCTTTGCAGAGAGTGAACATGTGGGCGATGCTGTCATGCCCACCAGTGGAGCCCATGAAACAAGGCTTTCATTGAATAGCTTTCTGGGTGCATCTACACGTTCTTATCCACGTGCAGAGGCCTCGAAGTTTTACGTCTGCCCTGCTGCCATTGTGTGGATCGCTGCTTCTCAGAGTGCAGGTGGGCTATGGCCCCCACAGCAGCCTGCGCCTGGTGCTGGGGGCAGCCTGGCTGGTCTGGGTAGGCACACCCCACCTCCCTGTCTCTATCCCACATCACCCAGGACAGGGTGGGTCCTCCATGGCCTGGCATGCCAGTTCACTGAGCTCCTGCCCTGGGTCCTGCACTCCTGGGCAGTGGGGCCTCAGCAGAGGAAATAGCATTCTGCTGTTGGGGCAGACAGACCCCAAAGGAGATCAATAGGTCATGTATGATCGGAGTTACAAGGGGGAAAAATAAAGCAGAAAAAGATGCCAGGGGCAGTGGCTGACTCTTGTAATCCCAGCACTTTGATAGGCTGAGGTTGGAAGGATCACTTGAGGCCAGGAGTTTGACACCAGCTTGGGCAACATAGTGAGACCCCCCATCTCTATAAAAATATAGAAAATTAGGCCAGGTGTGGTGACTCATGCCTGTAATCCTGGCACTTTGGGAGGCCGAGGTGGGTGGAATCACGAGGTCAGGAGTTCGAGACCAGCCTGGCCAATATGGTGAAATGCTGTCCCTACTAAAAATACAAAAATTAGGCATGGTGACGCATGCCTGTAATCCCAGCTACTCGGGAGGCTGAGGCAAGGAAATCACTTGAACCCAGGAGGCGGAGATTGCAGTGGGCGGAGATTGCAGTGAGCCGAGATTGTGCCACTGCACTCCAGCCTGGGTGACAGAGCAAGTTTCTGTGTCAAAAAATAAAAATAAAATAAATGAATTAAAAAAAAATTATATATATATATATATATATATATAATTAGCCAGGCATGGTGCATGCACCTGTAGTCCCAGCTACTCAGGAGGCTAAAGCAAGAGCATGACGTAAGCCCAAGAATTGGAGGCTGCAGTGAGCTATGATCACAGCAGCGTGGGTGACAGAGCAAGACCCTATACAAATAAATAGAAATAAAATACAGATAAATAAATAACATAAAGCAGAGACGGAGAAGAGACTGCTTCTGTAGGGGAGATGGGCTGTGGATGGAGTGAAGGCTGGCGCCGTGCCTGTGCATGGGAGGAGCACTGTATGCCCGGGGGAGCAAAGGAACAAAGGCCCTGAGGTAGATGGGAGAGTCTTGGGGGTCCAGGGAGCACTGAGGTGGGGGGTGGAGGGCAGTGGGCTAAGGCAAAGTCAGGAAGGGCAGGGACAGGAGAGAAAGTGGTGGGTAGGGGAGCTTGAGGGGGGTTGGGGAAGACCCCTGGCTTCTGGGGAAAATGGGCCCTGGTGGGGGTGCCGGGCACCCAGTTAGAAGGCTATGAGGTGGTCTGGGAGAGTGGTGCTGGTGCAGGCATGGTTCAGCAGTGTCGATGAGGAGGGGCTCCCTTGGGCGCTTATTTGGAGGTGGATCCAGGAGACTTGCTGCCAGCTTGGATCTGGGGTGGGCCATGGTGGGGGTTGGGGAGCACAGAATGCACTGGGGTTTGGCCTGAGCCATTGGAAAGGTGGGGGCTCTATGTGGGCTTCCGCCTGGGCTGTCTCGGAGGCGTCTCAGCTTTGGAGAGGCCAGGAGCGTGGTTTGGGGACACGGGAAGCTTGAGGTGCTTATTAGTGGGGAGGAGGCTGTGGGGTACCTAAGCCTGGAGTTGGGGAGACATGTGAGGACTGGCCCGAGGTGGGGTCCTGACTCAGCCGGGGCATGGAGCTGTCCCAGGGCAGGCCTCCTCAGAATGCCCTTGCTCCTTCACTGTCAGGTAGAGACATGTCTGCACCTACTCCTGCTCCATGCTGGCCTGCAAGGGTCACAAGGAGAGGCCAGCCTTCGGGGGCCCCCATCGAGATAGGAGGGACAGACAGGCAGCATGCAATGGAGGGTCAGGGTTCAGACTGGCTGCTGGGCTGCGGTGGGAGGGGGTGGTTTGGGAGGTGGGGTAGGAGGTTCGGACTGGCTGCTGGGCTGAGGTGGGAGGGGTGGTCTGCGGTGGGGCTGGGAGGTGAGATGGACAGATCCGCAAGGGCAGGACACATGGCAGGGCTTGGAAGGGAAGGCTTCTGGGGACTTGAGGGTCTCCTCTCATCTCCTGCGACCTTTGGGGGCAGCGCTCATCCCACAGGGGCACCCCTAGCTGAGACTTCGAGTCCTCTGAGCTGGGTGCAGTGTGGGCAGGGAGCCCGCCTGAGGCCTGGGTGCAGCGTGGCATGGGGAGTAGAAGACGGGTCCCAAGGGTAGGCACCTTCCTTCCCCACCAGAGTGCCTGGCACACAACCACCCTTTCACACCTCAATCTCCTCCTGCTGCTGCCTTGTTTTAGAAGGCGTGGCTGCCAGGGTCCGGGATGTCGCACACCTCCGCCAAGGGGGAAGCAGCTGCTCCTTTATGCAGGGAGCTTCGGAGCCCTGGAGAAGTCCTGGGAGGCAGCCTCCCTCTCTGCCCTCCTTGGTGGCCTGAGAGAGGCCCTGCGGTGTTTGTGATGGAAATGGGATGGTGCGTCATCTTGTTTTCTTTAGCCCATGTTGGGCAGGGCGGAGTCATGGCCTTGGAGCAGGCCTTGTTGAGAGCCACTCAGTCCATCTCAGGGTTTTTGTGCTTTGCTTTTGTCCCTTATGGTAGGCCAAATGATGACCCCCGAAAATGCCAGGTTCTAACCCCTGGAACCTGAGAGTGTGACTTTGGAGTTAGAGTCTGCAGATGGGACTAAGTTGAGGATCTTGAGATAGGGAGATGATTCTGCATTAACTGGTGTACCCCAAATGCACCCACAAGTGTTCTTCTAAGAGGCAGTAAAGGAGGTTAAGCACAGAGGGCACGAGGCTGGAGTAGTGGTGGGTGTAGGGTGGATTTCATCTGCCAATTGGACTAGGCCTCGGGGTGCCCAGATAAGTGGTCAGGTGCTATTCTGGGTGTCTGTGCGGGTGTTCCTGGGTGAGGTTGACATGAGAATCGGTAGACTAAGGAAAGCCATGGCCCTGGAGGCAGGGTGGACAGACCTTCAGGGATAGAACACATGGCAGGGCTCGGAAGGGAAGGGGGTCTGGGACATGAGGGTCTCGTCCCATCTCCTGCTGGGGGTTCAGTGCTTGTCCTGCATGGCACACCCAGCTGAGCCTGCAGAGAGACCTCTGAGCTGGAAAGAGGCTGGGAGCATGGATAGGGAGCCCGCCTGAGGCCTGTGTACGGCATGCGGAGTAGAAGGTGGGGTAGAAGGTAGCCCCTCCCTAGTGTGAGTTGGCCTCACCCAATCTGTGGAAGGCCTCAGTAGAACAAAAAGACCCAGCTTCCTGAGTCAGAGGGGACTTCGCCTGCCTGCGAACGGAGGCACCGGCTCTTCCCAGGTCTCTAGCTTGCAGATGACAGATCCATAATCACATGAGCCGAGCACATCCTGTTAGTTCTGTTTCTCTGGAGAACCCTACTAACCAAGGAACCACAAACCAAGGAACACTGCAGCCACCAGAAGCTGGAAGGGGCCAGGAAGGGAGTCTCCCCTGTGACCTCCAGAGGGAGCGTAGCCCTGCTGACACCCTGATTTTGGTCAGTGAAACTGATCTCAGAATTCTGGCCTCTAGAACTGTGAGGGAATACACTTCTGTTGTTGTAAGCCACCCAGTTCGTGGTCACTGGTGAGAGCTGCTGCCAGAAAACCATACAGGCAGTGTAAACAGTGCTTCCGCGAACACCCTGGCCGCGCTCTGGAGCTGTCGTTCAGTGCATGAGTTTCAGGGAGCAGCACTCACGGTCCAAAGAGTGTGTGTCTCTTCATTGTAGTACGTCTTGCAAGATCCATTTCTGAAAAGATTCAGTAGTTCATCCTTTCCCCTTGAGCACGGGGGAGCTCCATGTTCCCAGCACCCTCTCTCGGCAGTGGCATGAAACACTGTAGACAGACTTGTCAGTCTTCATGGGCAGAGTGACAGCTTTGTGGCCTTGATGGCATCTCCCCCGGATCCTGGTGAGTGTTGAGTCCTTGTTCAATGTTCTGTGGCCATTTGGATCTTCCTGTGAGTCGCCTGTTGTGTGTTGTGAGCCTGTTCTGTCGTGACATTCAGTCCTCTCTTGCCAATCTATAGGCACTCTGGATTTGTTATAGATATTGATCCTCTTTCTTCTGCTTGGAAAACATTTATTCCTAATTCTCTTCTTGGCTAGTTTCTTTTATTGTATCATTCGCTGTCCAGATTAATTCATTTTATGGTCAGATATGTCACTCTCTTCTCTTAGCGTTTGTTAAGAAGATTACATGGGTTGTCTGGGGATTTTCTGGCAGGAGATTTTTTGTTTTGTGTGTTTGAATTAAACTCGAACGTGTCTAGAATGCTTTTAACATGAAATAATATGCTTGGGGGTGGGGGAGGACAGTTTTGTTTCCTTCCAGTGTGCCAGCACTAATTAGTCAATAATCCGTCCTTTGATCAGTGAATTGAACGTCAGCTTTGTGGTCTGTTAGGGTCTCCTGTAAACTGGGTTCCGACTGGGGATCCTCCATCCCACTTGCTGGCCTGCTTGTCTCTTCACGTGCCCATATCCCGTCAGTAGCGGCTGCAGAGCATGTGCTGATGGCTGGGAGGAGTCCCCTCGCATGCTCCGTGTATGATGACGTGCTTTATGAGCTGTGATGGCAGGAGAGCTCCTGCGCGTGTGGGTATGTGTTTGCCTGTGTTTCTTCTTATGGCTCCTGGGCAGAGCTTGATAAAGGCAGGTACACTATAGCTGTGCTGCAGGGGCAGCCAGGGAAGAGGCTGTGGCGGTGGAGAGGGAGGCCCAGGTGAAGCAGGAAAACAGAGACCACCAGGTGGACGCAGAATTATGCCTGTGTTAGGTATAATTTCTAAAAGGCAAAGTGTCCAGGACAATCAAGGTAAAGCAGGTTTCTTATGGGGGGAGCAGTGAAAAGATAACTCCTCGTGTCAGGGACCCACCCACTGCTTGGATTTCCTTTGGGGGTGAGTGCCCTGGCTCTGCCCGTGGTCAGGGGATGCATGGGCATGCAGTGGGGTGAGCATATCACTGCAGCTTAGGTGCCTGTACTTGGCCCAGGGCTGCGTGACCCTGGACCCCTGAGAATGCTCACGCCCAGGCACTGCCTGGGCCCCTCTGGCAGCTGGCACCCCAGAGTCCCCAAATGCTCTCTCTGTCCTGTCTTCTATGGCACTGCTCAAGTGTGGCAGACCACACCCAAGCAGGGAGCCCAGGAGGTCAGGACCTACAGTTACCCGCTGGTGACCCCAGCCCTGCCCATGCTGTGGAAGGAGGGTAGAGAGTTTCAGGTGCCGGCCCATACAGGACTCACAGCCAGGAGGGGGAGGCAGCCAGGTTCTGGCCACCAGCTCGGAGGCAGGCGTGGGGTGGGGTGCAGCCGAGGCGCTGCAGGGCCAGGGCCGTCTGCCACCCGCCTACCCCGGGCAGATCCTCCTCTGGCAGTGGCTGCTGGCCCGACCTGCTTCCCGGGTGGCTATTATGGGCGGGTGGAGTCCAGGCTGTGCTTTACAGGGAGGGCTCATTTTCTGTCAGACACCTGAAGGCTCTGCAAGGACAGCAGGACCGTGGTACATCTGCTCCGAGGTCAGTGAGAAGGTGGACAGAGCAGCCAGGTCCTGTGGGAAGGGGGCCGGAGGCTGGGCCCATGGGCATCCTGGTGGCCCTAAGTGATTCATCTCCTTGTTCAGCCCACACACAGCTTGTGGCTGGAGTGTGTGTCCAGGTTGAGCACTGGCATCCGTTCTTCTCCCAGGGCTCCCCATGACCTGGGTTCCATATAGGGGGTAGTGTGGGTGGTCATAATCCCACCACTGACTGGGAAGTCTCACTCGTGAAGCTATGAAGAAGTCTTCAGGGGACCTGATGGGGCTGGGCTGTGGGCTTTGAGTCACTTCCTGGGAAGAAGAGCTGCCTTCCTCATCGGTGGCTTCGGTCCCAGGTCAGGCAGAGGCTGTGTAGGCATGCTGTAGGGATGCAGGGGGCCCGCCTGCTGCTGAGCATGGTCCTGGTGGGCATCAGAGTGAAGGCCCATAAAGTCTCACGGGCTGTGTGATGACAGGCTTGTCCCAGCCAGGCCCAAGGCCCAGGTTTGCAGACAACACTGGCACATGTGTGAACCAGGGTCCCTAGCACTGACTCACATCTGCCTGGGCCCGGTGGTTCCTCACTGGGAAATGGTGAGAAGGACGGGGAGGGCCGCAGCCATGCCAGATGCTGTCTGGTGCTGATCCCTCTCCAGGATGGACGTGGTTATGACCCCCCAGGAACTCTCCCCTCCCCCATGCTTTTGTCCTGACAGCTCAGGGTGGTTAGGTTTGATTCTTTGCTAGCTCTTGGGGCCTGTGGAAGTGAAACTCCTGTCTTTTCTATATTTACCTTGAGCTCTGGGTTTCTAGCAAGTGGAGGAAGAGGACCCTGGCCAGGCAGATGGTTTATTTTTATGCATGGTTTCAGATGGCGCCTGCCCCTCCTTTCCTCCGCGCTGCTGACCGTCTCGCTGCTTTGAGATGTTGCTGCTGCATGGTTTTCTTATAATTCTTTCTATTCTACTGCATTTTAACAAACGAGGTCTGCATTCTTCTACAAAGCTACCGTGTTTAACAGAGGACTCTTGGAGCTTGTCAAGCTTGGAAAGAGCAGGTAGCTCCCCTCCTCTTCTGGCAGGTGGGCCAGTGGGGCTGGAGTGGGGGCCCCAGCAGTCCCCACCACCCGTGTGGCAGCCGTGGTGCTCAGGGTCGATCCACTGAGCCCCTCCCAGTGCTCTGGCCAGTGACCTTGACCCAGGCCACACAGGGGCAGCAAACCATGTCTCTGGCCTGAAGATGTGGCCTGGGCCAGGGGGAAAAGGGAAGGAAACAGCTCCAGCTCGCTGAGTGCTGATGACAGGGAGGGGGCGATCAAAAACATGCTGAGCCTCGCCAGCCAGGCCATTACTGGTCCACACATCCATAAACTGCAAGGTTTCAGTCACGTTAAATAACAGAGCCTTGCAGTCAATGAGGAAGGGAAATGTTTAAACACAGCCATGGGATGGGTGCCTGGTGAGGGACTGTCAGTATTGCTGACGTTTTCAGCACCTCTGCCTCCGAACCCCCCCCAGAGATCGTCCCCTGGGGAAGGTGGACACGGCTGTGAGCCCCCTCCTGCCAGCCTCTAGCCCTCTGTCCGCACGGCAGAGAGCCTGGAGTTGCTAGGCTTCTCTTTCACTTAGATCACAGGGCGGGGTGGGATGGGAGTGTGGGGGGTGGGGGTTAGGGCCCAGGCAGGAAAGCTGGAAGCAGAGTGGTTGGACAGGTATCGAGGGCTGAAATGACAAAGAGGGTGCTGAGGACACCCGGGGACAAAGCGGCCACAGCCTTCAGGCAGGTCCTAGAAGTCCTGAGGAGGAGCCATGGGGTGGTGGGGAACTGGTCCCCTCCCTACCTGCCCCCTCCAGGCTGCCCTCGCTTCCTTCCCGTGGTCTGGGGTATTCTGATTCTGACACAGTGATCTGGGGGGTGGACTGTCATGTGGGAAAGGGGCCCTGACCCCGCACAGACAGACACCTCCAGCCAGAGCTCAGGGTTGCCTCTGCCATCAGTCCCTCGGCCACATCGCCCTCCCTGCTGATCCCAGACACATCAGGCTCTGTCTTGCCTGTTGTTCTGTCTGCCTGGGAAGCTCATGTTGTTAGTGCCGAAGTCCTGAGGAGTCCTCCCTGATGGTCGTCTGCCACACGGAGCCGTGGAAATTGCCCGCTGCCGGGAGGAACAGTGCCACCCGGCTGAGTCCTGCACGTGTGTGGAAGCGGAGGTCAAGGGTTGGTATTCGTAAGGTCTGGGAGTTTGGCTTAAGGCAGATCTTTCAGTGTGGGTGGCTGATCCGATTGGGATTGGGACACGTTAACAATGTATAATAAGACTTTAAGATCAGTGGACACAGCAGAGGGTGTGAAGCCAGCCTGATGGTGGTTTGCTGAAAGAGTGGCTTGCCCAGGGCAGTGGCTTGTTGTTCTTAGAAGGACTCCCTGGGTGAGCAGGTCAGACGACTTCGGGAGCTCTGAACGTTCCAGTTGCATGCTGCTTTGCCCTCTTGGGTGGAAGGTTGCTGCAGTAGTCGAGTTAAAGCGTGCTTGTGCAGTTCTGACACCTCACCCTTCAGGTCCGACTCAGCGTCCTCACTGTGTCACCCTGTGTGTTCCTACTCAGGACTTGTCACAGTGTGTCATCACACACATGCAAGCACACGCCGTGGGATGCTGATGTCCTGCCCACTGGATGGATTCCATAGGGTGGAGCCAGCCCCACTTTGCTCTGCTGGCACTTAGCATGTTTCCTGGCACGTAGCAGGTAGTTAGTTAGGAAATATTTGCAAAGGAACATGAATAAGTCTTGCACAAGGGGCCGGGGAGCTCAGAGGAGGAAGCAGCCTCTGTTTTTTCCAGGAGACCAGGGGACACTTGACCCAGAAGGTCCCCGGCTGCTGTGGAAGGTGCAGCTTCCCTGGGGGCTGAGGGTGGAGGGCAAGCAGAGGGCAGGGCCCAGGGGCAGGGTGATGGGAACAGGCGACACATGGGTGTGGGTGGGAGGTGGATCAGGCAGCATCGTGAGGATAAAGGATTGGGATTTTAAGCAAAAAGGCCCCAGAGAGCTGCTGAAGGCTTTTGGCAAAGGCATGTCAAGACCAGATTTAAAGTTTTGAGACACTCATGCAGCTACACTGTGGGGGGTGGGTGAAAGTGTGGGTGGGAGAAGCCGAGGGGGCTTGGGAGGAATGGGAGGGAGGGTGGTGTGGTCACTGCTTCCTGGTAGGGGTGGGAGGGGAGCTTCGACTGGGTCTTCGGGGTAGAGGAGCCAGCACCACTCCAGGGCTCATCCCGATGGTGTGGATGGCGGTGCTGCAGCCCGGATGGCTCCCAGGGTGAGGGTCAGGCTCAAGGGGAGGACACCAGGCCACTTATCATGGCCCCATTCCCTGTGGACTGCCCTTGGTGGGACTAAGAGCAGGCAGGTCTCCCCCGAGTGTCCCACACACGGCTCCTGACCCAGCAGGTGTGTCCACTTTTCAGCTGTGGTGAAGGTCATTGAGGGGCAGTGCACCTATGTAGAATAACTGTGCGGCGTGTTTGTGGGCAAAAGTGAGTTAATGCTTAAATTGACACTAAGATGTGTTGAGCTTGATGGTGGGTCGGCCGATTCCCATTCAGCCGAAACTTGTGCAGTTGGGGGCATCGCTGACTTTCTCTTTGTCAAGAGAAAATACAGGACCTGCAAATAGGCTTTTAAAAATAGGCACTTGCTCTTGCTTTTTTTGCAAATCAGGTTGACCTTTCAGTGCACTCTGGGGTCCAGCCAGCTGTGATGATCTTTGGACCAGTGAACCACTGACTGAGCTAATAACACCTTTTAGATGGAAATGGAATAGATGTTGTACCATGTCGTTTGTGTGGGTGGCAAATGCAGGTGTTTGAAACCGTTAGCTTCTTTGCATAATTAAAAACCTTAATTTTTTTGTGAAATCTTTAACCGTAGAAGAAATGCTTCTTTCCAACGTGAGTGTTTCTCTTAATATTACATTGCTTTAAGAAAATTGCCTTCAGGTCTCATTATCCTCTTGGGCAGTTTACAGGCCAGAGTGGTCTCCACTCTCAGCCACTAGATCTTAGAGGATTCAAAGAAACCCTGCTCTTTAAACCAGTTAACTCATATATTCTGAATCTATAAACGTGTCTTAAAATTGTGAAGCCTTTTGTAGAGTTTATAGAAGTTCTTAAAATACATACATTGTATTCGATTCTAGTCAAAGAATATAAAGAATATTTCGATTTATTGCTTCGGATATCTTTTAACACTAGAAATGTTCTTTGTCTCAGGAATGATAGAATAAAGCACTTCATAATGTGGGTTTGACTGGCATAGCTTCCAGCCCGTGATGCGCTGGGTTAATATTTTATCTAATTGCATGATTCCAGCTCTGTCATGAGCAGGAGTTACAGTGGCCAGGCTCCCGCGGTGAATGTCGTTCCGCTCACCTTCTTGTTCCATTCTGTGATGCAGCCATCACAAGCCGACGCAGGAGGTGCTCCGCCCTGAAAGCTCTCTCCAGGCCAGCCTGAGCCTGGCAGCCATGGGAGCACAAGGCCTGCAACAGCTGAGGCCCCCAGCCCTTCACTCCTCGCCCTTCCTGGGTCTCCAGTTTCTCATCTCCAAACTTAAAGCTTGGGTTCATGGTCACAAGAGGCTCCCAGGAGAGAAGGAAGGCGCTTGGCTTGACTATTCTCTACAGTGTAACTATTCTCTTCAGCTTGCCTTTGTTGCTTTCCTCTTCCGTCTTCCACACTCAGCCCCCAGGGGAGCCTGCTCCCTCCACAGCAGCGGGCCACCCTTCTAGGTAAAGTGTCCCCTGCTTTCTGTCTGCATCTTGCTGAGATGGCCCTGCCCCTCTATCCCTACCCCTGTGGGTTATTAGAAACTTTCTAGTGAGAAGGGCACGGAGCCTGGTGCCAGATGGCACTATCGGTGTTAGCAGGTTGGATGGCTCATCCTTGGGGCTGAGTTGCTCAGTTTAAGGAATTTTAGACTTGGCATCTAGGTCCAAGCATGTCCCTGTCCTGGCTATGTCCCGAGCTGCAGGTCAGGGCAGAGCACCACACCTTTCATACAGTGTCCCTGTCTTGTTCATCTCCGAGGCTCAGAGACCTAATTTGTGTGGCTGTCGCCTGTGCCTGCTCAAGTCGTGTTGCTGCCTTCCTTCAGCACCTGGACACATCAGCCAGACCTCTCTCCCCGGGACCCCTTGACCTGAGGCAGTACCGGAAACCTGTGCCCCTTGCTGGTGGCACACATGGGCGGGTGCCTGTGGTCACTGAGCCCAGCCATGTCCCAGGTCTGCGCCTTCCCCCTCCCAGGGTGCACTGCAGCAGTGGGAATGCTTGTCGCTGCTGCCTGCTTGGGTTGGTGCTGGGTGGGGGTGGGTGCAGGGGCTGCGATCTGGAGGCTGTGCCTGCAGTGTCAGAGACTCAGGGCGAGCCTCACACCTGCTCTGCTGCTTGTGCTATGGTTGTTTGCTTATTCAAGACCAAGTGTGGGCCACCAAGGTTGGACAATACTCACTGCATCTCGCTTCTTACAGGCTTGAGGGCAGGTGCCTGCCGATGTGGGAGGAAAATCTGGTCTACAGAAAAATAAAAACCGCCAGAGCTGCACAAGCCATTCCTCAATGCACTGTGCAATGCCCACTAGTATCAGGCCACTCATGGGGGTGGGCATACTGGCCGACATAGCAGTCAGGGCCCCGCAGTCTCTAACAGAAGAGGCCATGTGCACCCCAGTTTAGGGTCATTTGCCCACCTGGGAGCAGGCCATCTCACTGCAGCGCTGTTCAGCAGCTCTGTGCATGTTCACCTCCCAAGTTTGCCCTCATTGCTACCTCTTAACTGAGCTGCCTTCGTGATTCCTGTGTCCAAGGCTGGACATGAGAGCTCAGAGGGCCCGAGTGACTCGCCCAGGGCTACATCTGCTTCTTTGGGACTTCCCCCTCTAGCCCCATTCTCCCATGGCCCTAGGCAGCTTGCCCATCCTGCCATGGAGCCCCAGATGACTGCAGTAGTAGCCTGGCCTGCAGGGTCCTCAGGCATGGAGTAGCTTGCCCTTGGCAATCCCCTGCCACTGCATAGGTGGACAATAGTGTGTGCGGCTCGGGTGCTGGGCCACAACCCCCCACGGCCTCATGTAAGGCAGCCTTTCTCCTCCTTCTTCAGCCCTGGGGCTGGGCCCTGCCCCACGAACCCCTGAATTAGCCCACACAGGAAAACAATTGGGCCCACATTGCTGAACAGCCCTGCTGTTTAAAAGGAAGAGAATGGGACAGGCTTGTTCCACAACCTGCAGAGAAGGCTCACCACGGGACCTTGTCCCTTCGCTGAAGGGCGCCTTGTTGTGGCTGGAGCAGTCCTGGCCTGAGACCCGACTAATAACAGAGCCCTTGAAACCCCCCTCGGTCAGGACAGATGTCCCAGGCGGGCAGAGGCCCTGTGTGAGGATGGGACGGCCAGGCCAGATGGTGTCCTGAGTGCCCATCCTGCCTGGTGGCTGGGGACATGCTGACCAGCGTGGGGTCAGGAGCACGGCCCCAGGAAAGGTGAGGCCAGCCTGGAAGAGTCAGGGGCTCAGGTTTTCTTTATCATTTGGTAAATGGTCTTGTGTTCCCATTTCTCACCACTCACTGGGGTTGAGTGAGAATGAGCTGAGCGAGTGGCCTTCCTCCTAATGTGAGGGGACCGAATGACCAGCTGCTGTTCTGGACAATCAGAGGGGGAAATACATTTGAGTGGACCTGACAGGCTTCACAGAGCTTTGCACTTCTGTGCTTTGAAGGCAGCAGAGTACAGGATGTTGTCTGAGAAGTCCGTCTGTGTGTAGCTGGCCAGCGAGCATCCAAGAAGCCAAGGCTGAGGCTGTGATTCTGGGGAGCTGGGTTGGGGTGAGGGTGCTTCCTTGGCCTGGGGCTATCCCTCCCTTCTTCTCATGGGCAGCCAGTTCCGCGTGCGTTGGGATGCAGGGCAGCAGATATGGACACTGGGCATCTGGCATCGTTCATGCCCTTCCTTTATTTAAATTTCATTTGTCTCTAAGTTTCTGTGTTTTGCACAGCCTCTGTAAGGAATGGCCGGGCCTGCTGCCTGTGGGTGTGGCTCTGGCTGGGGTATACCCCAACCAGGTTTTCCAAGAGCTGGCAGCAGGCGGGTCAGGGCCAGGTGGGGCGTGGGTGGAGCCTGCGGGACTTGCTCTGCATAAAGCCGTGGGTGTGGCTGCTGTTAGGATCTCTGCTGACACAGAGACCTGGGTGGCCTTGTTGTCACTGGGTTTTGTAAATCCAGGTACATGCCCGGCACTGTGGCTAGTATGGCTCAGGCGGGTGAAAGTCAGAGAGCCCTGGGAGTCTGCCGTCTCTGCGGGCTGGGGATGGGATGAGGGCCCAGAAGCAAACCAGAAACTCCACAGCTCCTGCTTAGGACCCTCAAGGAAAGAAACAGGGCAAAGCAGCCAGAAGGCTGGGAACTGGAGGGCCAGTCTTTGGACTAGAATTTACATAGGAATGGGGGCTGTGAATGGAGATGCTTGTAATCCTTCCAGAATTGGGGGTAAAATTTGCATCTCAATGACTCATCAAGTCAAGATTCCCATGGAATGTACTGGTTTCTTGGTTATTTTCCAGGTCCTGTTAATGGTCATTTGCATGTTTACTCAACCAGCATTCTTAAAATTAATATTACCTTGTGACTGCCTTTATCATGACTCTGTTACTGGGGGATTTCTGTCCTCCACATGCCCTGGGGGACATGCAGCCCCGTGGGCTCCCCCGCCTTGGCCTGCCCCTGCCCCCATGCAAGGGGCCCAGGTGGATTCTGAGCTCTTAGACCGGCATCTCAGCCCTCCGGTGGGTTTGGTTGGGACTTCCCAGTATTAAAAATATATGTATTAATTACCTCGAAGCATTGGAAGGTTTCAAAAATTGAGGGTTTTTTCTTTCAGGAGAAAAAAATCAAGCCCACACTAGGCCACGTTGCAGAAGGCTGGGAGGTGCAGTGGCCCCTTCAGACAGGGCCTGGCCCAGCTGCCCTGCCTCCCCTTCACGTTCCCTGATGGGGCCCAGGAGCTTCATTCAAAGTTTCATGGCTGCACATGCCAGGGATCTGCAGGAGATGAATACTGCCCCAAGGTACCCACCTCCTCATCCCTGGAACCTGTGAACGTTTCCTTATGTGGTAAAGGGATTTTGCAGATAGGATTAGGTTAAGGACCTTGAGATAGGGAGATTTGCCTGGATTTTCCAGGGTGGGCCCTAAGTGTAATCACCAAATTTCTTATGGGAGAGAGGCAGGAGGGCAGAGAAGAGAGGAGCTATGCTGCTGGCGGAGGGAAGAAAAACTTTCCCTCTACTCTCTTAGGTTCTGTTTCTAGGACCTGTAAATTAAACTGACAAAAGACATTCACAGGAGAAAAGACAGACTAACATTTTTACATGCATGAAGCTTCATGAAAGAAAGTGAAAACCTAAAGAAGCAGTCAGATTGGGGGCCTGACTTTTGAGACCATTTTGACAAAGGTCTCAGTGGAGATTGAGAAGGTGCCTAGCGCCATTGTGCTGATGTCTTCCCTTCTAGAGGTTTCTAGGAGGCTGGCAGGCTCCTTGGCTGTGACCCCTTCCTCTGCCTCCCTCCATGCATGCTGGGTGGGAGCGGCCATGCATCGTGGAGCCAGGTGGCACTGGGTGACCGAGTAGACTGGTTAGACCTTGTTGCACATTACTGCTGCTCCGGGGCCAAGGTCTGGCAGGTCTTAAAATGTGAACAGCTGGAGACAATATGGTGTGCGTGGTCCACGTCACTTGGCACTCCTGGTATGCCCATGTGTCACAGCATCTCTCCCCCAGAGTGAGGCAGTCCACGAATGCCAAGTGCTGTGTGTGAGTCATGCACAGATTCCTGCTCACATCTGCATGGAGGCTTCTGCAGCTCTTCATAGTGTCCATGTCACCCAGCCCAGAGGGGTGTAGTGGCGCTCTGGCTGGAGCTGCCCAGTGTGACCCACATGTAGTGCAGAGTTGCTGGGGTACGCTGGTGCCAGCATCCAGAGCCTTTGAAAGATACTGTCTCAGCCCTGGGACAGTCTGCACCTAGGACGGTGCTCTTGTGTAGAGTGGGACAACTGAGGGCTTTGTGTCTCCCTGTTGCCTCTGGACCCTGTGACCCTCTGGGCTTCTGCCCTGGGCGATGTCCACCCTGTACTCGGGCAGACCCTGACTGCTTCTATCAGAAGCCTGTAGTCAGCCATGTGCAGGGGCAGAGGCCCCTTGCAGAGGGGGTTAAGCGAAATGCCAAGAGGTGGCTGCATCTGACCTGCTGTGCCTGTGCACAGTCCCCATCAGGACACATACCGTGGGCTCTGAAGTCCGTAGCATGTGGCACCAGCTGTGTTCACAGTCTGCAGTGGCTGCTGGTTGGACAGAGGTCATGGGAACCCCTCTCTGCTGATTGGAGACCCCTGCCCACTATCAAGGACTCTCAGTGCTGAGCATGCTGCAGTGGCTCATTGGCCGCTTGGCCCCCTGGAAGTGGGCAGGTCTTCTGGTAGCTCCACACTCTTATCTGTCTGCTGCTGGC
Source organism: Ateles fusciceps (assembly GCA_036589455.1). Taxonomy (NCBI): domain Eukaryota; kingdom Metazoa; phylum Chordata; class Mammalia; order Primates; family Atelidae; genus Ateles; species Ateles fusciceps. The sequence continues at coordinate 3,230,688 of JAZHEH010001180.1, read as the reverse complement.
TGCTGTCTCTGTAGTTGCACTCATGAGGGACTCGTGGCAGCCTCAGGGGGTCACTGCTACATCCATACCCCTAGAGCAGGGGCTAGCACACATGTGTGTCCAGCCTGCTGTAGACAGTGAGGTGAGAAGTTTTTGTGAAGAGCTGGCTTTCGCCCTGTGCCCAGGATGCACCAGCAGCACCCCAGAGCCAGCTCTGCCGCGTTCCCAACCATGGTGCACACCCAGTGACGCTGCTGTGTTCACACCATGGTAACAGAGGTCCCCTTCAGGTTGTCCCGTGAAGGTGGGGTCACTATCAGGACACGACTGGATACAGAAGAGATTTCTGGCCCTTGTGGATAGTGCTGTCGTGAACACAGGTGTACGCATGTCTCTTTGAGACTTCTTTGTATACATACCCAGTGTGGAATTGCAGGATCACACGGTTATTCTAATGTTTTAAGGGACTGTCATGATTCCCACAGTGGCTGCACTATGTTGCATTCCCACAGCAATGTGCAAGAGTTCCGGTTTCTCCATATCTTCACCAATACTTGTGTTCTGGTTTTTTTTGGTAGTGACCACCCCGATTGGTTTGGCTAGGTTGGGAGGTTGCTTTTGCTTTTTAACTTCATTTTCACATGGGTATTAAGTATCATTTGCCTGCAGCACCAAATCCATTTTTACCATCGAGGATCTGCAAATCCCCAGACGGTGTGCCCGGCTGCACTGGTGACTAGAGATAGAGGCAGGGCACTCAGAGCAGGAAGAGCCACGCAGCCAGGGGTCTTATTGTTGTCCTTACGGCAGAGTGCTGGAGGGCGCCCCTTACACCTGCCTCAGGCAGTTTCAGAACCTTATTGTGGCCGCCCTGATCATCCTGAACTGTCAGATCTCAGCTCCTTCTTCCCCCAGGGTCCTGTCTGCAGATCTCCAGGCTTAGTCAATGTTACAGTTCCACTATCTGGTAAAAATGACGCAATCCATTATGTGGTAGTAAATTTAAATAATACTGCTTGTTAAAACGTGCGCTCTGAATGAAGAGACACCCCAACAAGCTTTGTGTGAGCAACATGGCTGTTTCTTCACCTGGGTGCGGGCCGGTTGAGTCCGAAAGAAAGTCAGTGGAGGGCAGAGGAATAGGAGTTGGTTTTATAGCTTTGGGGGAAGCAGTAGAAAGTTACAGAAGTTATAGTTTAGGGCAGTTTTTTGCAGGCTGGGAGGGGGTCATAGGGTACGGAGTCACGAGGTTGACCAAGGTCGATTACAAAGTCCAATGGCCTTGTCAATTGAGACCGGAATAAGAAACAATAGAAGAATGTCTCAAGTTAGTTAGGCGCTGCAGGGGTTGATCGTTTCTTCCAGGAACTCATCTGGGGTGTACACGCAGGTCACAGAGTGCCATTCGTGGTGTGGTCAGTCAGCCTAAAAGATCTTACACTACTTACGTAAGTAGTTAACATTTATGGTGCCGAGCAGTGTTATAAATAATCCAAGTACCTTTTGCAGCCAACTCTGTCTTGCAGATGGAAGTCGAGGGGCAGAGGGCTAAGTGGCCGGCCCAGAGGGTGCACCTGTGCCGCCAGGCTCCTGTGCTGTGTAAACACGCTATTTGTGGGGGAACAGATGGACAGACAGGTCAGGGCTTGTCATAGCAGAGCAGCACAGAAGGGAAGGTGCACTGAGGTATGGACACAGAGAGATGAAGACAGCATAGATGAACCAGAGCTCATATTAGGGTCTTGACTGTGTAGATCCCAGTCCAGCCAAGGGGGAGGGGCTGGGAACGTGTCCTTGAGGATGGCGGGAATGTGCTCTGGGGGCTTCAGGGCCACCTTCTTTTTTGCTGGGGTGAAACCATCAAAAGAGAGAATCTTGCTGGGTACGGTGGCTCACACCTGTAATCACAGTGCTTTGGGAGGCCAAGGTGGGAGGATCACTTGAGCCTAGGAATTCGAGGCCAGCCTGGGCAACATAGCAAGACCCCATCTCTACAAAAAATAAAAATGAAAAATTAACTGGGCATGATGGCTCCCACCTATAGTCTAGCTACTCAGGAGGCTGTGGTGGGAGGATCACTTGAGCCCAGGAGTTCGAGGCTGCAGTGAGCTATGATTACACCATTACATTGCTGCCTGTGTGACAGTGAGACCCTGTCTCAAAAAAAAAAAAAAGAGAGAATCTGGGGAAACTGCTGTTGTTTGGAAACAACATAGTTGTTTGTGAGAACAGTACTGAAAAATGCCTCCAGTAAAAAAATTTCAAAGATACAGGAAAGTTCAAAGAAGATATTTAAAATGCCTGTAAAATTCCACCTCCCAGAATTAGTTCTGGCATTTTGGTGTCCCTCCTCCTGGAGGTCGCTCCGCCTGCATTCGTGGGTGGTGTTCTAGCCAGCCCTGGGTGTGCCCCCTGCTGGCTCACCCGCAGGAACAGGAGCAGGAGCTGCCAGGGTTGGAGTTAGCCTGAGAGTGAGCCTGGAACGTGCCGGCCAGGCCATTCCCTGGGTGTGGCCTTTCGTGACTGGTTATTTTTACATGAATAAGCTTGCACTTAAGTGCTGTTTTATCTTCTCCACTTTGCATTTAATAGAATGTTTATCTGCACTTGTCAGTAAACAGCGACAGGCGTGGGTTGTACTGCCTGTGTAGCATGCTGTAATACTATTATTAATTTAACCTGTTTCTGATGGGTGGCTATTTGTTTTGTCCCCTCCCCCCCAGATGGAGTCTCGCTCTGTCGCCCAGGCTGGATTGCAGTGGTGCAACCTTTGCTCACTGCAAACTCTGCCTCCCAGGTTCAAGCGATTCTCCTGTCTCAGCATCCCAGTAGCTGAGATTACCGGCACCCTGTCGCTGAGACTACAGGCGCCCGCCACCACCCCCAGCTAATTTTTGTATTTTTAGTAGAGACGGGGTTTCTCTACTAAACCCCAATCTTGACCTCTTGACCTCAGGTCATCTGTACACCTCAGCCTCCCGAAGTGCTGGGATTACAGCTTTGAGCCACCCCGTGCCTGGCCTATCTGATGGGGCATATTTGGATGACAGATTTATACTGTTAGGGCACCATAGAGATAAACATCCCTGGGCAGGGCATCCCTCCGAGCTTGCGGGGTTGCTGAGGCCCTGGAAATATGCCTGCCAGACTCTGCAGACATCAGAGGCCGGTTTCCCCCTCCCCAGTGACTGTGGCTGGTCCTATTCCCTGCCTGGGAAGATGTGGGCTGTTCATCCTCCCAGCCTGGCTGCTGCCCCTGTGTAGGTTCCTGTCCTGGGTGGGTTTTGCAGCTGGACAGTAGCCACCCCTAAAGAGGCAGTCACAGTCAGTTGTCTCCCACTGAAGCTTGAAGGGCATCTAACTCACCCGGTAAGCAGGGTCCAGGTCCTTTGACACGGTGTGTGTGTGATGGGGGTTGCTGTCTGGAGGGTTTACTCTTCAGCTGCTAGGGAGCAGGGGCGGATGCTTTGAGTTTCTGGCCTGCAAGTGGGAGAGTATTCCTGAAAACTTCCTCCTAGTTCTGAAAAATAATTTTTTTTTTTGAGACAGAGTTTTGCTCTTATTGCCCAGGCTTGAGTGCAATGGTACTATCTCAGCTCACACAGCCTCCACCTCCCAGGTTCAAGTGATTCTCTGCCCTCAGCCTCCCAAGTAGCTGGGATTACAGGCATGCACCACCATGCCTGGCTAATTTTGTATTTTTAGTAGAGACGGGGTTTCTCCATGTTGGTCAGGCTGGTTTCGAACTCCCGACCTGAGGCGATCCACCCACCTCGGCCTTCCAAAGTGCTGGGATTACAGGTGTGAACCACTGTGCCCAACTCTTAGTTCTGAAATTTTGTGGTGTATGTTCTGACTGTCTAGTAATTCCCTTCCCTGTGTGAAATATTTCCAGAACTTTCTGTCATCTGCAGATGCTTTGGGCTTTACTTGCCATCCCACCCCCAGGGCCTGTCCTCCTCAGCCAGGATTGTGACTGCTCCTACCCACAGAGCTGCCCATCAAGGTTAAGCAGCCGCTTTGGAGGCTTTGGTACAGGTTTAGAGAGTTTTTAATGAGATTTTCTTGTTATTTGCATTTTCAGAGTGCCACTGTTTGACACGGCTTGACCCCAAACAGAAACCCACAGCTGCATTCTTCTGAGCATGTAACTCGCCACTCCTCACCCACCATGTGGACTTCAGTTTGTGAACTGCTTAATTTCTTTGTTGTGCTTCTTTTTAAAGCTAGCAAAAAATTATTGCACCACGCGCTCTGGATTGGCCTGTTAGCAGCGTGCACCTCTGGAACAGCATGCTTCCCGGGCTTCCGGAGGCTGGGTACATCCCTTGGCCACTGTGACCCGGCTGGGACCCAGGAACCTGCCCTTCATGAAGTGCCCACCAGGCTCCTAGCTTGAGGTAAACTTGAGATTCTGTTAAGAACCGGATTTGAACGAGCGCAGCTCAGCCCAGGTCTGCTCAGGAACTTGCTTCGATCCACCTGGGTTTGTCTCTGATGCGGGGGTGGGGAACTTTGCTTTCCAGACCTTTGGTGTCAGACACTGCCCCTACCCGCCAGCACTGATGCAGCTTCTGGAAGTTTCCAAGTCTTGCTTTCTTATCTGCAAAAGAGGGATGGTGACAGTAATAGGTCGTAGCTCCTAGAGCAGTGGGAAGGGTTCCTGTAAGAAGCTGGCATCTGCCTTGGGGGTGGTATGCTCAGTAGACAGCAGCTGCCGCCCCCACCAGCCCCTGCCACTGTTGCTGGTCTTGACCACATTGTTGCTGGGTGACCTGAATTACTGTCTTCACAGCCCCCCTCTCCTGACCCCAAGAAGGCGCTCGCCTTGATGGGGATGTCGATGTTCCCCTAGACGTTGTCTGCTTTGGGTGAAACTAAGATTAGAGGCTTCCTGGCATCCAGAGTGAGCCGAGGTGGCTGCCAGCATGGTACAGCTCCTTGGGGTGATTTGGAGAGGACTGGCTGGGCAGGGAGGATAGGAGAGCCAGGCCACATGCCACTTCTGTCCAGTGCCCATCCCCAGGCTGCCCCATGGGTGACCTGCATTTGGGGGAAGGAGTTGGGGCCCTGATTGACTCTCCACACTATTGGACCCATTGCTTAGTGGGCCTGTGACCTAAGGCCAGGAGTGAGTGTGGAAGGGGGAGACCCCCTCCAGGGACCCATGTCCATCTTCTGTGTCTTCTGGACCTCTGGAGCAGTCATGCAGAGCTGCAGTGGTGTGGTTGGCAGGGTCCAGGGGTGCTGAGGGACCCAGCGGGCAGAGCCCCAGAGAAGCCTTGCGCTGGCTACTGACAAGGTGGAGTTGGGGGACAAAGTGGCTGCTTTCCTGCGTACTTTCCCATGGCCAGCCCACACTGAGATCTGGTTTTTTGCTGTTCTGGGGGGCATCTGTCTGCCTGCCCCAGGAGGTGTGTTGGCCGTGTGCACCATGGTCCTGTAGGTGGGGCTGGGGCCATTGCCCCAGTGCAGGGGAAAGTGCTGTCTTGGAGGTGGTGGGCCAGGCCATGTGCAGAGTGGCTGGGAGCTGGCCTGTGCCTGTGCCTCACTCTCTTCCTGCCTGTGGTGAAGGGGCCGGTTCCTTGTGCTTCTGAGTTCCTGTGAATGGATATCTGTAGCCCTGAGATCCATGCAGGCTGCCATGGAGGATGTGTGCCTCCCTTCTGCTGCCCGCCTGGCACCCTCTCCGGTGGCTGGGGCGTGGCACTGGGCTCTCGGCAGGTCATACGGGTCTTACCCTTGTCCCTCCAGTTCAGGTTCCCCTGCAGGGGCTATGTTTGGGCAGTGCTGGGCAGCATTGAATGTGAGGCCCAGAAAGAAGCTGCATGGGCCTTGGCAGTGGCCGGCTGGAGCTGGTGGCCAGTGGTGGTCCTGAACTTGTGACCACTGAGAGGACTGGGAAGAGCCTGCCCAGGAAATTGTTCAGTGTGGGGGCTGTATCCTTCCATAACAGGTCAGCTGTGGTCAGACGGACAGCAGCATGCCCTCAGTGATGCATGCAGGTGAGAAGGGCCTGGGTGTTAGAGCCAGCGTCTTAGGTCAGCCCTAAGCCATCCACGCCTACAGGGCAGAGCCCACCCCTCAGAGCCAGGTGGGCCCTCCACAGGTGGTCACTCTAGTGGTGAGTGCATCCCTGGGGGAAACATGCCTCCTTCCTGGGCCCTACAAGAGACAGAGCAATGGCCAGGTAGCCCCTTCGCTGGTGCTCTCAGACCCGAAGATGACTATGTGTGGGACAGTGAGTGATGATGACTCACCAGCTCTCCTCCCCACCTGTGACCCACCACGTTGCACACATTCTGAATCATCTGGAAGGTGACACACTGCTCGGAAAATGAGAACCCCCACATGCAGTAGAACTGGCTTCCTATGGAAGGACAGACACCAGCATGGCGCTCTGTGGGGCCAGAGACTCTTAGGCTTGGGCGCTTTGAAGTCAGCCCGGCTAAATTCCACTTGCAGGTGCTGCTGACCTGGGGGTGGAGAGGGGTTTCCAGGTTAATAGGACCAGGTTCCTGTTAGCAGTGCACGTGAGGTCTGTTCCCATTCGGAGGCTGCAGAGTGAATCCTTGGATTGGAGGTTCACTTGATTACCTCAGTGGGGGAATTCCTACCTGGGCTCCGTTCACACTGAGAGGACAGCAGAGGTCACTCACCAGGCCCCAGAAGTCTCAGGGAGGCAGGGGCTATGGTTTTCTGATATAGGAATCACACTGGGGTCACACTGCCTCCTTAGTCCATATGCATTTGACCCTCTTCCAGCATCAACGGCAATGTGGGGGTTGGATGGACCTGAGTGACTGACTGTATCATTTTAGGCTGCCCCCCTCTTCTGACCCCCCAGGAAGGGAATTGAGCTGCCTCACTTGGGCTGGAAGCATCTGAAAGAGAGGAGAAGAAATATCAGTTCCCTTGCACTGCAAGGGAGGACAGACTTAGTGAGTTGAACTTGGGGATTGATTCTAATTCATTAGAGTAGAGTGAATCAACCTCTGACCCAATACTGGACTCATGACATTCAGCTAGAGAGTCATTTGGTGATTTGGAAATAGATATTGATTGAAATTCTGGCCATCCACATGGGCAGTAATTGTCTTAGTGGCAAAGGGGGAACTCACTGGGGACAGGCTTAGGCCTTTGCAGGGTGCAGGTGTGGCCTGCAGTGTTTGCTTCTTACTGTCATAGCCTGGTGTTGTGCTTGTCATGTTGTCTATTTTTTAGCACTTTCGTGACACTGGTCACCTGCCCATAGTGACCAGTTGGTCCACTGTTGATGGGAAGTGAGTTGGCTTGGTTTGAATATGGTTAAGAAGTAGCAGAGTCTCAAAATAATGAGCTTAGTTGAAGTTGCTTCCTCTGATACTGAGGTCAAAGGGGAGGTTCCTGTGGGCTCAGAGGGGCTGTGGGGGCTAGTGGGCTGGTGGATCAGGTCCAGGCTGTGTGCACCTGGCGTCTGCACATGATGGTAAGACAGAGTTTAAGGTCAGTACCTTAAACTCTGACCTTGAGATGGGAACTGACAGCCCCAGATGATGAAATGGCGAGCATCCTGTTGTTTCCCACGAGGAGCGAGGCAAAGCTGGGGCCTTTGCAGAGCTCTGGCTGGAGCTTGGGGTTCTCTGGTGGGTTTGCCACGCTGGAGCTAAGGCTGGCAGAAGCCATGTCCTGGGGAGGAGGCCTGGATCGTGAGGGAGAGCCTCCTGGAGACTTGGGCCCTCGCCGACTCTATTCTGGTTACGAGCTGTGGTCATGCTGGCCTAACTTTGTAATTGTAGTATATGTATTTAAGGAATCACTAAAGATGAAAGCAAGGACAGTGGTATTTGGTGGTTTTGAGACTTAAAAAAAGAAATTCCCACTTGGACTGGGGCCTGTCCTGAGGCTTCTGGGCCTGCACCGTGGCAAGAGCGGGGAGGCCTCCGTTGCTTTTGCAGCTGGGCTGAGTCTGGGGGCAGCAGGGGAGGAGGATCCTGGCCTGGAGGAGGTCCGGTCCCCTGGAGAGACTGCATGTGCTTTCCCTGTGGACACTTGGTGGGGGACAAGGATGCCTCTGGGTGCAGGGCACCTCCCCAGGCCGCCCATAGTCCTGAACCAGCTCAGGGTTCCAGATGGTCCGGCAGATTCTGCAATGTCTTCACCGCTGGCAGATGGCAAAAAGAAGGAGCCATTGTTTCTGAAGGACCTGTTTCTGCCCTGGTGTCCATGGAGGAGGAAGCTGCTGGCTCAGGGCAGGCGGAGCCTCAGCACAGCTGGAGAGCACTGTGCCAATCATGGTCCTAGGGTCACTGCAGGACCCAGAAGGGAGGGCATCTCAGCTCTCTCAGTGGTCCTAGATGATTGTTGCATTTTTCTGAGCCTGTTTTTCTCCTCCCCAGCAGTGCCGTAAAACCTGTCTCCAGTGGGGCATGCTGGGGAGGAGGGTGAGTGAACAGCCAGTGGGGCCACAGGGTTGAGCTTTGGGATTCCTGCCCCCTGATGTCGAGGCAACAGGCTTGTAGGTTGTCCTTACCCGGGCCTCTTGAACACTGGGATTCAGTCAGGTCTCAGCTATGACGGTTAGTGAGGAGCCCGCCAGGGAGCTGTGGACATGGGAGGCATGGGCCGCCCCTTCCCCCGCTGTTAGGGCCATGTGCTGCTTCACGGTGACTCACAACCTAACCCCTGCACAATCCAGTAGAACAGTCACTTTCTCACCTTTGCCTTGTGGCAGGTGTTTGTTATTCTTCCTGTTTACATTTTCCGTGAGTGAAGACCAGTTAAGGGGGAGGCATCTGTTCCCAGAGGGCAGGCCTGAGGTTGCCCTGGCCTTTGAGCTGAGCCACAGTGGATAGCCAGGATTTCAGTGGGTGGGTGTTGGGGATGGACTGGGGACATACCTGGCAGAGGTGGCATGGCTTGGGTGACACTGGGAAAGGCAGGAAATCTGGCAGGTGCAGGCCGGTTCTCAGTCCTGGCTGCTGGTCACATGGGCTGCTCTGAAACCGAACAGACCCTGGCCTCACTTGGGAGCTGCTAAATCGGAATATTTGGGGGGCTAGGACTAGATAGGTGGTGTATTCTAGATGTTCCACAAAAAGAGTGGAAAAGGCACACATAGCAAGTTGTAGGGCTTCCTTTTGGGACACTAGACTGGGGGCTGGGACCTGGCTCTGCAAGACCTGGAGAGAAACAGAGGGCTTTGGAGCAAGAGAATAGTACGATGTGAGCTACCTTGTAAGAAATAAGCATGACAGCTGTGTGTAGGGGGAACGGGGTCCTGGGGCACAAGGGCTTTAAGAAGATGGGGCTCTTAAGACTGTGGTGCTCATTCCCTTACAGGTAGGGGAGCCAGGTGGAGGCCTTACAGGAGGGATGGTGGTATGAACCATGAGCGTGAGGGAAGTGGGGTCAGAGGTGGGGGGAGGACAGGAAGAGGGTGCCCAGGGGCCCAAAGCCAGGCAGCACACAGCAAGGAAGGTGATTAGTAGGGTTTGAGAAGGGTCCTGGTCAGAGAAAGGAAACACTCAGGAATTAAGGGGGCTTGAAGGAATTTGGAGTCAGGGGATGGAAGCATCTTGGATTTAAATCATTCCAGACTCATTGACCTGAGGTTAGCAGTAAAAGCTAATGTGGTGGTCATGGGCTTTAGAAGAAACTTTTGATTTAGGCATAAACCACAGGGTTAAACCATCATGGTTTGGGCTGCCATTGTGGGGGATAGTGCCATTTTGTTGCTTGTTTGTAATATTGTGTTTAACATCCTTGCCTTACAGGTCTTTACTTGTGCAGTTTCATCTCTGGTGGTAGGGCTGTGTCCTGTCCTCTCCCAGGGAAGTAGCTGAGGGGAGGAGGAGGTGCTGAGGGAGTAGTGGAGGGGGGGAGAGTTGCTGGGGGAGTAGCTGGGAAAGGTGAAGTACTGAGGGAGTAGCTGAGAAAGGGGAGGTGCTGAGGGAGTAGCTGAGGGAGGGGGAGGTGCTGAGGGAGTAGAAGAAGGAAAGGAGGTACTGAGAGAGGGGGAGGTGCTGAGGGAGTACTTGAGGGAGTAGAGGTGCTCAGGGAGTAGCGGAGGAAAGGGAGGTGCTGAGGGAATAGCCGAGGGAGGGGGAGTTGCTGAGAGAGTAGCTGAGGGAGGGGGAGGTGCTGAGGAAGTAGTTGAGGAATAGGAAGGGGCAGAGGCCTATTCGAGGTCACACAACTGGAATGCGGCAACATGGGAATCTAAATCAGGCAGGCTGGCCTCACAGCTGGCACTGCAGCCACCACAATATACTTCCTCCACAGTTTGGGGAGAAATTAATAAGCAATTAAGGTTTCTAATAGGCTTAAAAGAAGCATAAAAAATGTTTGAGCTAGGTGACTTGAATTTTATAGCAAAGATTGTATTACTTTGCAAAAATGACTTCAGCTCAACTAACTGGAAATTTTAGAAGAGAGTCAAATGAAAATAAATCATGGAAATTATGCATGATTCTTTCCCCTTCCCAGTACCGAGGAAGCAAACCTGTCAGCGTGATCAGTAGAAGCCCTGAGCGTCTGTTCAAGAAAGGTAAGAGAATAACACATTGCTGACAGTCTCTAAAGAGGTTATACAGGTTATAACGACTACTAAAGTAAGATCCCAGCACTTGTGTCTTCTGTACTAACGTTACTAAGAGGTTTCATCAAGATGGAAATTTTCATCAACGGCAGACAGACATGATGGAACCACAGGATATCCCCCGAGACCATCTCCCAGTACCCTCTGTGTGGTGCCCAGACTTCTGTAACATCACCGTGAACATTCCAGACAGAAAAGGTTCTTGTCCAGGTAATGCTGGTGGTTAAGAAAAATGAATTGTAAGTGGAATTACAATTGGAAAGGATCTGAATGTCCCACATTATCATATTTAATTATGTAATATTGCACAGCCTTGACAGGCTGCTGAGGGCGCCGTATAAGAAACAGCGCCGGGGTGCGCACGTGTGGTGGGGCAGAAACACACAGGACCAGGATGTGACGCGCATGGGCTCTCCCCCCTCCAGCAGCCCGCAGGCTCCAGCCTCTTTCTCGGACTTCAGGTCTCCCCTTATATGGCTGCCAGCTTGCCTGTCCCACCTTCTGTGTTACAGAGCCAGCAGGCCCCCCCAACACCTGCCCTCCTGTGCGGTTTCTGTGGCCTGCCCTCCCCAAGCCAAAGACCAGGGGCTGGGAGTCAACAGTCTTCATCTGACTCACACCTTCACCCCATACCCTCCAGAAGTGAGTGTTAAATGAATGAGTCAGAGTTTCTTAGAATGAGGAATTCCAGCAAAATGCCAGTCAGACCAGAAATGTATGTCATGTCTGTCTGATGTTCTTGAAAATTTCCATTCTGGTGAAATCTTCCTCTTAAAGTTAGTACAGAAGACACCGTGCTGGGGTCTTATTTCAATCAGCGTTACAACTTGTATAACCTTTTTAGAGATAGTTAGGAATGCGTTCTCTTGCCTTTCTTGAATTTTTCAAATTTTCTACAGTTACTGTATTTTACTTTTGATATCAGACTTAAAATATTTTAGTTAGAAAACCACGTGCTTAAGGAAATAATTTGAATAGTTCTAAAGAATCCAAATCGTGAAAAATGAAGCATACTCCTTTCGCAGATCAAATTCTCTCCATAGGCATCCCCTGCCAGCAGGTTCTTGATTAAATTGTGATCTCTTGATTCATCCTTTTGATGAACCTGTGTGCACACCCATTCACACACTCACACATGGCCACACACCATGTGCCTGCACAGATGGAAACATATTACACACATTTTTGGGAACCTTAATTTTACTGATCAAGGGATCTGGAGTGCCCTTTCATACAATTGCAGCTTTATTCTTTTTAACAGTTGCATAATGTTCCATCCTCTGGAATGTACCATAATTTGTATACAAAAACTTCTGTGCTATATCTGTGTGTACTCATGTACACAGACACACACACACTGATGGACTTCTGGGTGTCTTTGGAGTTTACCTGTCGAATAGCCTTGTACCAGTCATCTCGCACACATGGGGTATATCCACACTGCATTCTTGGTAGAGAACTGCTGGGTCAGAGGTTCTGGACGTAGCTTCTTGGGAGATGTTGGCCCACAGGGCATGGGAACATGTCCTCCAGGCCCTCCCTGTGCACTTTGTAGCAAGCCTTTCTCACAGCTGCCCTGCTCAGCAGAGTGTAATGGCATCGTGTTGTAATATGCATGCCCACCCAGTCGGGGTGTGTGCTGGAGTGCCAGTTTCAGTGGAGGGTCCCCCATTGCTCTCTGCCCCCGGAACTTCCTTACTTGCTTCTGGGCCAGGATGAGGAGACTGAGCAGAAGAGGCTCACGCCCCCCTACCTGTCCACAGCCACAGCAGCTCCCAAGCTCCTAAGCCCCACTCCCAGGAGTCTATGGGGGCATCTTTGGACCTGAGCAAGCCCTGATCCCTTGTGTGTGCAGGAGGAGGCTGGTGGAGCCCCCAGTCCCTGGCAGTAGGGGGCATTAGATGTGCTAACAGTTGTACCCTGCTTGCTGTATCTCTCTGAGTCTTCTTTGCTAGGCATGAATAACTGGCTTCATTCCACAGGTGGTAAGAATGATAGTTAATGTTTCCTAGTGCTTAAACAGCATCGGACACCTAGGAAAGCACTAGGAAGCATTAACTATGATTAGTCATGGATCCTTATAACACCCAAATGAGACAGGCACTGTTAGTATGCCCACTTTTTAATGAGGAAACAGAGGCTCAGAGAGGCTCAGTAACTTCCCCCAGGAACATACAGCTTGGAGAAGGCAGGACTGGAACCCAGGTTCCTCTGATTGCAGAGCCCCTTGCTCTTGCTTCAGCCCACCTGTGTCTTCTCTGCGTGTGAAGAACACCTGGTCCCTGCTTAGGGAGGACGCCCAGAAGGCAAGGTCATGTCTGCAGGATGGAGGCCAGATGAAGGCGCTGCCTGTGGCTCTCTGCTGCTGCCATCAGCGGCCACTAAATAGCTGGGTGTTGGAGCCCCACACTCTCCTTCACTATTGGGGGTGCACTAGGAGAGGGTGTGAAGGCCATGAGAGGGAAATACTCTTCTCTGTTCTGATTAATTTCATTGCTTTTTGGTGAATGGGCCATTGGATTCTTTTTACCTGTGCTGTCAGGAGTTGGGAGGTGTGAGTTGGAACAGCAGAATGAGTAATTACATGAGAAGTGTGGGTTTGCATTCTTCAGCAGGGTAACTAATAACCGTGGGGTTTCATGCTGAGGGGGAAGAAGCAAACTGTGTTTGTGTAGGATGAAGGGAACGTGGGGCTGGGGCATGGGCAGTTCACTAAGGAAGGAAGGGTGTCCCCGTTTAGGAACCTCGGGGCTGGCAGCTGTTTTTGGAGGCGAGCTATGAACCTCAGCTGGGAGGCAGGGCACGAGGATGCCAGTGTTCAGGTGGAGTTGTTGGAGGCTGTTGAGATTAGACCCCAGACCTGCTGACATTTGTTGTTGGATGCCATAAAATTACCATGAATATGATACATGTCGTAAACCATAGGAGGAGCAGTTCTGGGTCTTTTTTATTCAAATGAAAAAGACTTATTTCATTTCTAGAAAATAGAAGTTTTCCAGTTTTAACATCCTTGATGTTCACATTATTTACCTAAACCTCTTATTTATGTATGAATCCCTGCCTTTTTTGCCTTGAACTGTTTCTGGCACAGTCCCCAGGCAGCCACTGTCCCCTCTCCCTCCCGTGTGACAGGAGAGCCTCGTGGGAACAAGCGATGTGGCACTTTGCAGGTGCTCAGCAGTGTGGAGTTCCCTCTTTGCTTGTCCAGCAGTTGTGTCCAAATGCCCAGCCCTACCCTGGGAGTTTCAACAGGAAATATCAGTGTTGGGTCTTCGATGGATGTGGCCTTTTCCAGGATTCTCATAGCCACTCATGTGAACATAGTTTTGCTTATAAAATTGGCTGTAAGAGGCATCCACTGCTGGAGGGAAGACCCCAGAATGAGTCTCTGGAAGCTCCGCTGCGGTGGGGCCTGATGAATTGTGATTGTTTCTGATCCCTGTCCTGGCGGCTCCTTTGCTGACTCCAGGTGCCTGCTCCGGTTTCAGAGGATGTGTCGGCCCCCAGGGGCTAGGGGACTGGATGTTGTGTGCCTGGATGGCCGTGTCTAAGGTCCTGCTCCCTGGGGGAGGCGTGTGCAGGGCATCTGTAGAGGAGGAAGCTGTCCAGTGAGGGGCCTGGGTGGGAGGGATGGGGGCTTTACACCTGGGTTTCCAGGGAGAGGCGCCTCCTTCCCAGCTGGCTTCAAAAAAAAAAAAAAAAAAAAAAAGAGCCGTGGTTGTATAAGCTCTGAAAGCAAAAGGAAAACAACAAAAAGAAACCCTCTGCACCACAGAATATGCTGGAGTCTGATTCCGAGGTTTAACAATTATGTGGCTCCTGTATTAATAGAATCATGGAGGGATCAGGGTCGGCTCCTGAATGTCTGTAGTCCTGCACATGGCTCTGGTTTTGTGATTCTGATTCTCTTGATCTAATTGTTGGTGCTGTTACTGCACCCTGCAATCCCTATCTTGAGGCTGCCCTCCCACACTACAGAGGAGTGACAGCCACACCATGGTGGACATCCTTCTGTTTGGCTGAAAACCAACTATCCAAAAATAAAGGTAGATGAACAGCTCTTTGGTTCTTGTAATTATGCTACATGTGTTTCTGCTTTTTCCTTCTTGGCTTTATGAAGATAAATTTTAAAGGATACGTATCTGGAGCTAATAGACAATTAGATAGTACTTTTTTGGTTCACAGACTCTGCTAACTGGAATGGCTTATTTTGCAAGAAAGTGCACCTGGTCGGGTCCTGGGGCTCGTCTCCAGCACCGGGTGATGGGCTGGGCTGCACTTCCCCTCTGTTTGTGGGTGGGTGGTTACACAGCCCCTCCCTCCTGTCTGCCCCAGCACTGTCTTCCCCCAGCACGTACAAGCCAAGCTGATCCTGGGGTTTAAGGAAGTCTAGAAGTTTTAGAAAACTCACAATAATTTGTTTTCAGTGCCTTTCCAGGAGTGTTGCTGAGTTTAAGTGGATGGACAGTTTAAGGGCTCAAACAGCCTTATTTCCTAATATTTCCACAGCAAAGATTTCTGAAGACTTCTTTCTAGAAGTGACTGGAAAGTTTCAGGTAAAACCACTTTATTCATGATTTGTAATTTCAGTTGAGCAGAGTTTATAACGTGTAGAGGCCTCAGTTGGATCTGGCAGGTGGTTAGTTGCTTGGTCTCTGATCCCTGTATATCCGTGGGGCAAAGCTTGAGACTTGGCTGCCGTCACTTGGGCTCGGCGTGGGGGAGGTGGGTGCTGGGCACCCGCAGGGATGGTCTGTCTCTGTTCCTGTCCTCCCCCTGCTTGTCCCTGCTCTCTGTATTCTTCCCTGCTCTCTCAGCTTCTCCTCCTGCTGGGTCTTGGGCTTGTGGCAGCTCTGTGGCTGATGGCCCCTGAGAAAGCCTGCTTTCTTATTTTGGAGGGTGCAGGGAGGTGGTTGGTAAGGTGTGGTTTAATGAGAGGGCTCTCCAGGTCACCCTCCTCAGATTTGGGCCATTTTTGTGATTAATCTTGATTGCAGTCCATTCCAAGCCAGGCATTTTCACTTTCAGAGGAGAGAGAAGTAACCAGCTTAACTTGTAAAAACAAAAGTAAAACCCCCATTTTTTTCATCGTTTTCATATTACTCAAGTATGATGAATGGGCCCCACAAGGTTTTTGATTCTGCTGGCTTTTAAAGAGTCCTGCTGCCAGCATAGACAGTCATGGTTCCTATGCATGGGACCGTGATGAGAACACATCTTGCCAGTTAGATAGGGTGGCTTTAATTAGCACAGCGTCTCTGCTAGGGAGACAGCTCTTTCTGTGCTTACTGGCTAGATGTTTTATCTGGTCTGTTGGGGTGGGAGCTCTGTTTTCTTACATTTGTTAGATCACTTTATTTATTAGGAATTGGTACTTGTGTTACACGTATTTTTTGTTAGTTTCTTTTCCTCCCTTAAGTCACTTGTCTTTGAGTTTTGCTTTTTGTTAATCTCTTTATTAAAAAACATTTTGGAATCTTTAGCTATAAGGTAATTGAAAGCAGGGACAATTTTATCTACTCTGTGCTGTATTAAGTAGTAATGGAGTTCCAGTGTGAGAGCCCAGGAGGACTGGCTCCTTCTGTTAATTTTTACTTTGCTGTCTCAAAAACCATGAAGTATATACGGGAAAAGAAGCCACTTCTCATTTTTTATGTAAATTAAAAAGGGTCAAAGTTATGGCAAGAAATAGTCACCCAAGCCAAGAAATAGATTAGCATGTGAAAAATTGCATTACACATAGCTCCACACATTAATGTGGCAGATTTCAATTATTGGTCTACTGACTTGAGTATAGCATGGATGAAACATAGTCTCTTAATGAATTAAATTTTTTTACAGAAGCAATATAAAAGTATGATTCACTTTTTAAAAAACAAAGAAAAACTGAGTTTCCTGATTGTTCTCCTCCTCCTCCTTAGAAGTGACCACTGTTAACAGGTGGCTGTCTGTCCACGTTCATGTGTATGCATCTGTGTGTGGGAGTGTGTGTTCTTGTGTGTGTTCCTTTGACTCTGTGGTGTTTGTGTATGTTTATGTGTGTCTGTGGCTGTGTGTGTGTGTGTGTGTGTGTGTGTGTGTGTGTGTTTGTGTGTAGACTGATGCGTCCTCTGTTGACACAGGTGGGTCATGCCTCGCGTGTTGTTGCTCTGCACCTGTCTCTGGTGTGTGCTGCGCTCAGAGGCAGTCCGTGTAGACTGGCTGTAGTCTTTATAACGGTGTTGTCTTCCTGGCCTGCCTGTTAACCAGCCCCTCATTGAGGACCATCCCCTCTGGTTGCATATGTTACTGTCGCAGCACGGCAGGGTGGTCCTCCCCCCACGCCGCTTTGCACGCCTGCAGCTGTGCACACAGTTTGTCCGTAGAATTGCTGCCCAGGATTTGCAGGGGGTCTGTGTGTGCAGACATCTGGATAGTTCAGGATTGCCCCCGGAAGTCCTTTACCCCACACCTTCCCAGCACTGGCTAGCAGCAGACTTTGAAATTTCAGCCTGTTTTGTGGACAATAAATAGGTATTTTATTTTAATTTACATTTGTTTTGTGGAGTTAAGCACCCTTGGAGTTATTTTTTATTTTATTTTTATTTATTTATTTGTTTATGTATTTCAGACAGAGTCTCGCACTGTCTCTTAGGCTGCAGTGCAGTGGCACGATCTCGGCTCACTGCAACCTCCGCCTCACGGGTACAAGCAGTTCTCCTGCCTCATCCTTCCAAGTAGCTGGGATTATAGGTGCCCACTACTACGCCCAGCTAATATTTGGTATTTTTAGTAGAGATGGGGTTTCACCATGCTGGCCAGGCAGGTCTCAAACTCCTGACCTTGTGATTCGCTGGCCTCGGCCTCCCGAAGTACTGGGATTACAGGCATGAGCCACCATGCCTGGCAGAGTTATTTTTGAAGGTAGGAAAGTTGTATAAGATAGGTGGAAAATTAAGAATACAAATAAAGTCCACTTAAAGCAAAATTTTTCTATACAGTATCTTTTATGTAATTTTGCCCTCCTTGCAGGTCAAGCTCTGGGGACTAAAGCATCAGTTTTAGTGTCCTGTTAAAGGCTCTACCAGTGTAAATGGTGACCTTTGGCATTCTGAATCATCTCTGCCTGCTGTGTTATGTCTGGTGCTGAGCTCTGCTGGGTGCCAGTGGCCCCTGAATTGTCACTGTCTCAGTCAGCTCAGGCTGCTCAAAGAAAATGTCATAGACTGGGTGACATAAAAACAGACATTTATTTCTCCATTCTGCAGGCTGGAAAGTCCAAGATCAAGGTGCTGGCAGATTTGGTGTCTGGTGAAGGCCCTCCTCCTGGTTCATAGACAGCGTCTTCTCACATGGTTGAGGGGGGTGAGGGAGCTCTCTGGGACTCAGAGAGTGTAGACTGATAGGACATTGATCCCATTCATGAAGACTCCACCCTCCCGACCCAGTCACCTCCCAAAGGTTCCATCTCCAGAAACCATCATATTGGTGGTTAGGATTTCAACATCTGAATTTAGGGGTAATACAGACATTCAGACCATAGTGTCACCTTTGAAAGACATGACCCCAGGCATCCCTTTAGTGCTGCAGGGTGAACACAGTCCTCCCTGAGGGGCTGGCCAACCACATACCAGTACAACCCCACACTTTCCCCCGGGAGCCAGGTGCAGTAGGGAGACTGTTGGCTCCCCTGGAGGTGGCAACAGGTCAGCATTAGGCCAGTGGAAGATGATTATTTTATTTTTGCTAGCGCTAACCTGTTTGGGCCCAAGGACGCATGCACACATCACACAACCTCCAGAGAAGACAGTATGGTCTGTATCCAAGTCAGAAGAGTAGAGTTGATGTTGCACAAATGGCATGACATTCTGCATCTCTGCCATGGTGGCTGCTGCCTAGAGGGGTCCCCACTCTTCCTCTGAAGGGCCCTATGCCTGCTGCCACTCGGTATGCATCCTCATAGCACTTGCCTTGCCACCATTGCTGATAGATGTGTCCTTCACTCCCACCGCCCTCTGTCTCTCTCCCTGGGTTTCCCGTTCTGTACATGCTGCACCCAGGGCTTTGGGAAGTGGGTGAGGTTAGAGCATGTCTGAGACATTCTGGCTGTGGCTTGCTTGCCCCTGCAGGGATGTGGCTTGAGGATGAAGTGGACTGGACCTGGCAGCTGCCCTGCTGGGTGTGTCCAGCCCAACACAGGTCCAGGGCTAAGCATGTCCCTGCAGAGCTGGAGCACTGGTCTCCAGGGATCCATTTTAAATTCTAGAAAACTGACGTTGGAACAATAAGCTGTTTGTTATGCTTGTGACCTAAACAGCTCCTGAAACCCATTCCTGATTCCTGATGGGATAAGGCCATTTTTATCCTCAGTTTGCAAGGTGGTGACATCAGCACCCTAACTGGAGGTGGGAGAGGGGTTTCTGGGGGCAGAGGACATCCCAGGGTGGGGATGCTAGGTGGCCAGGCACTGGCAGGGCATGGTTGGGGGAGAGCGGCAGTGTCTTCTGTTCCTTAGCACTTGGCTGCCTGCTTCCAGCTGGGAGGGAAGATGTGGTAAGTGCATGTCCTCCACTGTCCTCATTGCAGGGCCTCGAGAGGCTCTAAGCTTTACCTGCCCCATCTGGGCAAACCCCTGAGATAAGAAATAAGCCAGAACATGCTCCCCCAGGCAGCGTTTGCAGTGAGCTCAGGGGTCCAGGTAATGACTGTCTATGTTAGATTGGCCAGTCCACAGCTATCACTAGAGATCCCTTTTCAGTTTCCCTGGGACGCCAGCCAGGACATTTTAATGCCAGTGTTACATCCTGTTGCTGGCAGAAGCACTGACACCTTCTATGTCCTGGCTTCTGTAATCCGCCCTAGCTGCCAGACAGCTCATCCCAGGAAGGAGCCGAGACATGGATGGTTGGACAGTCCGCAGATGGCTTTTTGGTGCATGGTTTTTGCCTTACAGGGCACTTGGCAGCAGTCACTATTCACATCTAAGATGCAACACTAGGTCAGAATGTATGTGCTGCAACGGTGACACATGCACAGATGCACATATACACACGTGCACACATAGATGCACACATACATGTCTGCATACACAGACACATGTGTGTATGTGCGCATATTGCTGTGCACACATACACACGTGTATGCATAAACAGATACATATGGATATGTGTACACAGACATGCACAGGTGCACACATACATTATGCACCCACATACACAGATGCTCATGCTACACATATGTATATACATGCAGAGATCAAGCAGATGCAAATGCACACACAGGTGTACATATGTATGCACACAGGCATACACATGCATGTGCGGACATACATGTACACACATGCAGAGATTCAAGCAGATGCATATATACATACACAGATGCGTATACGTATGCGTGTGCAGACACGCAGACATACACATGTACATAACACACCTGTACAGATGTATACAAATGTACTAACATGGATAGGTGCACATATCTCTGTGTGTTCACGTGCACACATGCAGAAATACAGATGCACATGCATGCACATGAACAGATGCATACTCACAGATGTACAGGCATCCACATATATGTACACCCACGCAGACATATATGCACAGTGGTTGCTGGGTACTCCCATTTTCTCTGCTGTGACCTCCTCCCTTGATCTGAAGGCCCCTGGGGGTGGGAGAGCTGCCATCTGACAAGTACTGACAGGCAGGAGTGGGGCTCAGAGCCCCCTTGGAGTTCCATTCTGCTGACATTTAAAGTGGTCTCGTGCACCCTCACGAACAGCCCCAATTACGTGTAAGTAATGGGACTGACATTTCATAACCCTGTCTTTCTAATGGGCTCCTGTGTCAAGTCGTTCTTTCTAAATGGGAAGGGCAGCAATTTCACACTGTCAGGGCAAAATGCACGTGCATATGGCTCAGCTCCCAGCAGGATGCCATTGCTTCTCAGAAATGGTGAAGAAAGCCAGCAGAATGGGATTTTTCTCCTTTGTTTTGATTTAACAGTTTAGAGTGAGGCCCTTAATGTAACAGCCATCAGTGATTGTGGAGCCACTGTTCTGAAAGAACTCGCGGGGCTGGCAGGTCTGTGTGGATGTGGTGTGTGCTTTGCTTAAAGCAGTTTCTAAATTATATGAAACAATGCATTTTGCTGAAAAAGGAAAAAAAATCAGACCCCTCCAACGTCACAAAGAAAATGCGCAGCCCCCTCCTCCTCCCCAGAAGGAAGAGTGTGTGTTGTGGACCTTCTATCCTGACCTTTGGCTACTCATGTGGATTGTTTTAAAGGCCATTTGAGAAGAGCAGCAGGGTCTGATCTAGGCCTTCGAGAATCTGGTGTCTGCCAATGAGGTCAATACACTGCAGACCTGGATAGAAATCCATTCCAGGAAGCCTGGTGTCAGTCATTGTTCTCAGGGCAGTGTCTGGAAGCCAGGTGGGAGTGTCCATGCCCTGCTGAGCTCCTACATGGCAGCGTCTGGAAAAAAAAAAGGTTTTTTTCCTTTCAACATAACCAGTTTGAGTAACCACATAAATAACACCAGTCCTGATAGTCCTTTGTAACCATTTAAAGCCACCCAGGGGACGGAACCTGCTGGCTTCCACTGGGGCACCTGCTGACATTTCTGGAATACCTTCTCTCAGGCACATTCATTCGTTAGGGATGGCTTAGCCATCCCTGGGTTTGGTTGTGGATACTATGGCAAGATTTGTTTGAAATGTCTCTTCACTGGCGATTTTGTTTTGTGGAACTTTCCACTCTTGGCTGCTTACCTTCGTCCTCTCCAGGTCTGGCCCCAGTCTTCCCTCAGGGATGTTTGTGTTTCTCCTGTTCTGGCCCAACTAAGCCAGGGAGGCATTTTCAGGTCCTTAGGCCAAGTGCTATGAAAACAGTAGAGCAAGAGGGAGGTGGAGTGTGGGGGTCAGGAGAGAAGAGTGACTGTGGGGGTGGAGCCAGCCGCCAGCAGCTCCTGGGGGAAGAACAGTCTGGAAGGGGGAGCAGCAAGCACCAAGGCAGCCTGGGAGGGGTGGGGTGGAGTGGGGAAGACTGGCCACACTAGGAGCCGGCATTCTGCATTAAATCCTGCGCCACTGCCCAGCACTTCGGCTTTGCGGTGAACAATCCTATTTTTACAGCATGTTTGAGCCCTTAAATGTGGCCGCTCTCGGGACCCAGGCTCTGCACAGAGGCAGCTCACTCTTCCCATCCTTGAGAGCTTACTTTCAGGGGGTTGTGTCTTCTGCTTCTGGATCCACTGGGCTGCTGTCCCCAGGCTGCGAGGAACCAGAACATGGATGTCTTTTTAAGGTTAATTCATTTTATGAAAGTAATTAATGCATGTAATAATAAAGTGAAATAGTTCTTATTTAACTTCAGAGAAGAAGCAGCACTTGCTTGTCTTGTCCCTTTGTCCCTTCCCTGCTGCCCTGAGACAGTGAGTTTCAACTATTTTAGCCATTTGGTATATTCCTTCAAACTGGATACACCTACATTTCTTGACTTTTCCATCTTAGATGGTGTATATGATGGAAGACAGGATTGTGTTCTCTGACTCTTGTCACCTCCCCCATCCCTCTCTTTTTCCCCCAGACCAGAAATGGAGTTAGTTGTAATTTTTCTTATGGGCGCTGTGCAACTGCACAGTGATAAGTACACTCTGGTTACATTTCCATTCATAGGTCACGCTTCCTCCCCCCTGGGGTTAATAACTGCTTCATTTTCTAATCTGTGTATCTGTAATTCATCTTCAGACTCTTTGTCAGAGCCTTAAAATGCATTTCTGAGAACAAAGCCACAGATGCAATGAGTAATCCATCGTAACTTCTCCTGCCCCACCCCATTGGAGCCTCTGCCTGCTCCCCAGCCCCCCGCTTTCTCTGCCTCTCCACTCACTTCCTAAGAGAGAAGACCTGGGAAGCAGCTTCCTTGTTTTGGTGGAGCAAATCCTGCAGTAGCTTTCTGAAAAAGAATCTGAGGGAAGTAAAACATTTGAGAACATGTAGGTTTGAAGCAATGTTCTGCACGCACTCATGCTGGTTGAAGATTTGACTGGATGAGGAATTCTAGGTATGAAGTCATCTTCCCTGGGATTCAAAGGCATTGCTTTGCAGCCTCCAGTGGGGCACTCAGAGGTAATTTCATTATGTCCTGTTTCTTTCTGGGGAGCCTCATGTCTTCCTTTGATCTCTGAGGATTCTCATATTTCTGTACGATGTGTCTGGTGTGGGTGGGTTTTCATTCACTGTGCTCCTGGGTGCTGTCATTCTGAAAGCTCAGGTCCTTCTGTTCTAGATATTTTCTTTTTATTACTGCTTTATTTCTCGTGTTTTGTCCAGAGTTCCTGCCAGTTCCGTGTGGGAACTCCTGAATGGATCATCCAGTTGTCTGTTCACCCTTTTTTCATTGCTGCTACATATTTAACTTCTAGGAAACCTCTTTAGTTTACTTTCCAGCCTTTCATTTCTTTCATCACATTTTAACTTTTAAGCTCTTGCTTCCATTTTCCAGATTGTGTTTCTTTGTGACTTCCTCCAGGCCCTGGCTCAACTCTGGTCTGAAATTCAAATCAGTCAGCACCGGTGGTGTGTGAGGGAGCTGGTGGTCAGCACAGCCACTGTTAAAAATTAAATACATGGACTTAAAGTGAAACAAATTGTATTTTAAAAGGTAAAATACTCAGAATGCATTCCCTTCTAGTATTGTGTGCATTCTGCTGTTATCTGTGTGGCTGCAGTTACTCGCCTCTTGTATCCGAGTGGCAGTACTACGTGCTGGGTGCTGCTGTGCAACTTTCCCCAGCTCAGCGACATCATGCTGGGAGCTAGAAAGCAGCTTTTACACCACGGAGATCAGCGTGTGCTGCAAGCTGGGCACCCCCACCCCCACCGCTCACCCCACTGCCCACCCTGTTGTTACAGCTTGCCAGCACACCATTGGTTACTACTTACCTATTAATAATAGATTCCAAAGTCACCTCCTTCCTCCATTTTTATCCTTAAAGTTCATATCCTTTTAGAGTTATTTCACTGGGTTTCCAGAGAGAGTTGAGATAAATCTCTGTTCTAGACACCAGTTTCCAAAGAGAGAAATTCTCTCCTGGCTCTGGACTCAGCCTGGGCTGACCGCAGCCTGCTTATTGGGATGCCGAGAGGACTGACTGCAGTTGGGGACCTAGATAAGAATTAGATCCTCTGCAAACCATATCCCTCTAACAGGGACCCAGCATCTTTGGTATTTGACCCTCAATGAACCAGGCCCTGTGGGCCTTGCGTCTCTGCTCCCAGCCCCCTGGTGTGGGCATTCACCTCCTTCATGTGTTCAGGCCATGAACCCTCACAGAGGCTTCTTTTGTGACTGGCAAGGAACTCCTAGGACTATTCCTTGTTGTTACTGATTTTAATGGACTTTATTTTTCAGAGCAGTTTTAGGTTTGTAGAAAAATTGAGAAGAAGGTACAGAGATTTCCCATACGCTCCTTCCCCACACATGCACAGCCCCCCAAGAGTGGTGCCTTTGTGAGTCAGTGAACCTGCACAGGTGCCTCGTTACCCAACATCTGTACTGGACATGAGGATTGCCAGTTGGTGCTGTATGTTCTGTAGGCTTGGACAAATGCATAACTGACATGTGTCCCCCATGGGAGTGTCCCTGCCAGAGTAGTTTCCCTGCCCTGAAAACTCTGTGTTCCACTTCCTCATCCCTCTCTCCCCATAACCTCTGGGAACCATTGGTCTCTTTACTGTCTTCATGGTTTTGCCTTTCCCAGCATGTCCTATGGGCGGAGTAATGCAGTGTGCACTTTTACAGGTTGGCTTCTTTCACTTTAATGATAAGCTTTTAAAGTTCCTCCCTGTGTTTTCGTGGCTTAACGGCTCATTTATTTTTCATGCTGAGTAACATTCCCCCGTCTGGATGTAGTGGTTTGTGTGTCCACTCGCCTGCCCCTGGGCCGTCCTCACTCACTTCCTGCGTGGCTGCAGGTTTTATCTTTGCAGGCTCTGCGTCCATCTTCAGAGCACCTTCTCCCATCCCATGGCAGCTCATCGCCGTTTCTTTAGTGTGTGTGGACCTTTGCCCAGCTGGGGGACACGCCACGAGGGGGGGTTGCTTCTGCTGTGTCCTTGCTGTGGACAGCTTGGCTTTGGCTGGGACCTGGGGCTGGATGTGCCTTGGAGGAGCCAATGTCAGTTCATTGGGCTTCACTGGGCTGTGACTGCAGCACTTGGACCAGGCCACTGGTGTCCTTGCTGCATGCATGACTAGAACCCTCTCTAAGGCTCTGCCTGCCACAGGCCAGCCTCCTCCTCCTCCTCCTCCTCCTCCTCCTCCTCCTCCTCCTCCTCCTCCTCTGGTGGCGTGGGAGCCAGCGTGAAGTCTCCCACTGTTCAAGTGTGCAGTTCTCTTCTGCTGGAAGGGATGGGGCAGTGTGGCCACGTTGCCACTTCTGGCTGTCACTGGCGGTGTGATGCCTGTCACATGGAACTGGACAAAGAACACACACCTAAATGCCAGGAGACCATTGGTCCAAAAGGAGGGATAGATGGTTTTTAATGGGAGTTTTTCTCTTGAGGGGCTGCGTATAGCTTGTCACCACTGTTACCATCCTTTCCCATGTCTGGCGTTGCATCCATGAGAACTGAGAAGAGCAAGGGCAGCAGGACCCTGCAGGGATAGGGGGTGTTTCTGGGTGCCAGGCCCAGGGCTGGTTGCTTCCCACGCAGCCCTGCTCCAGGGTGTGCGTTCCATGGGACCAGGGCTGGTTTGTTCGGAGCAGGAGCTCCATTTGTATTTGTCAGAGCAACAAACATTATTGTTATCAGATGCTAATTGATTCATTATATATTAATATGATTATCTGCTAAATAATCATTTAGCAGATAATTCTCAGAACAACTTTGTAGGCCAGGTGGTTCTACTTCTGTTTTACAGACAAAAAGTGACACCATTATGGCAAGGAATCACAATTGTGCCTGGAATTCAGAAGACCTGAACCTATAATTTATCGAGTTTCTTCATTGGGAGCCTGCGTAGAAAGCATTACTGCTTTGGGAGCTCAGAGCAGAGCAACTTTTGGGAGCCATTGCTAATTACCGATCAGTCATACAGATCGGTAGATAGATGAGTGAGGCTGTGCGGTGGGATTTAGACCGGCCACTTCAGAACAGACACATCTGGAAATGTTCTAAGTGGTGTTGACAGGCAGCAGAGACAGCCGTTACGCAGCCTCGCAGAGGGGCTGAGCCCTGTGTGTTCAGGTGCAGCGAGGGCAGTGCAGTGGGGGGAGCATGGATGAGGAGAGGTGGATGGAGGTGGAGTAGGGTTGTCCATGGCCTTCCTGGCCATGATGAAAAACGTGAGCCTTATTCTGAGTGATGAGAAGGTGTTGAAACATTTCACATGGGGAAATGATATGACCTGATTTATGATAACAGCATTAGCAGCGGATTGGAGGGAGATTGTGTTAGTTTGGAATGATATTTGTTGGTAACGAAAATCTGCAAACAAGTAATTTAAAGAGATTAACAATTTTATTAGCAAGTCTGAATACAGCCAATGTCAGTTCATTGGGTTTCACTGGGCTGGGACTTAATAGACTTACTAATAAATAGACAGCACAAAGCAAGTACAAAGTCTCCATTATGTTATCAGGGTCTTACAGGCTCTTATGGTTTTCCACTTGGCCATTCTTAGAATGAGACTCTTATCTTCATGGTCACAGGATGGCTGCCAGAGCTCCAGCCATCAAATTCTAGTTCCAGGCAGCAATGGGAGGAAGGACCGAGGGAATTGCTAGCTGAATCAGCCTCCTTTAAAGAGCTTTCCTGGAATTGCCATCTAATAAATTCCACTTACAATACTTTGGCCAGAACTGCCACCAGAGAAGCTGGGAGATGTAGTGAGCTGGGCACACTGCCAACCCAAGTAACCTCGGGATTCTGTTAGTAAGAATGCAGGAACGTGGATGCTGGGGCAGGAAGCCAGTGATCTCTACCACGGAAGCAAGAGCGGAAGCAAAGTAAGGGAGTAGGAGACTGCTGGAGAGTCCAGGATGAGAGGTGAGCATTGCTCAGATCTGAGTGGTGGTGGTGGAAATGGATAGGAGGAGACAAGCCCCAGATGCATTTGAGGCTGAGCAGCAGCACCGTCTGTGGAGTGGGGGGTGAGGTCAGAGGGTAGATGGGGTCGGCCCCTGACTGCTGGCGCTGTTTTTAGGTAGGGGACGTGGACTGTAGGAATTGTCTGGAAGCAGAGTGAGGTTTGTTTCAGCTGTGTCTGGCTGGGGTGTGGAAGGTGGCATTTGAAGGTGGTGGGGTAGAGTGGGGTTCTGGAGTCTGGAGCTCAGCGGTGTGGTTGTTCCATGACCCCCACAGGACTCCTGGATAGAAGGGGGAACAAGGGACTCAGGGTTCCCAGGTTGCTGTTTTCAGTGAACTTTTTACAGAAGTATAATGTTAAAGTGCGCAATCACTGGGTGCCCAGCTCAGGACATTCTCGTAGAGTGAACCTAGGGGTGCAGCTGGCCCCAGATCAAGGTGCTAGAGCCCCTCGGGCCAGTCCTGTGGCAGGTTAGGCTGTGGGGCGCAGCAAAGGCACACTAGGACAGTGGCCATGCAGTCATCGGAGGATGCTGGGGACATGAGAGATGGGGCCGGGAGGCCTGTGCACACCTCCCCCCACCGCCAGCCCCACAATTTCACTAAGCAGCAGTAAGCCTGTTCTTTTACTACGGGCTGCTTCTTACTGGGCAAACCAGATTGAGTTACTGTCGTTTCTATGGTGCACAGACTTCCTTAGGTGAGACCGGAAGAGCTAGCAGAGTCCCCTTTGGGGCAGAGGTCAGACACTCCTGCGTGGTGAGGCCTCACGTGTGTGTGTTTGTACAGGTGTACATCTGTGCATGTGTGTACACTCACATGTACATCTTAGCTCTCTGCAGTCTCTAGTTTTTCTGAATGTTTCCTCACTGAGCTTTACAAAGGCAGAGTCTCTAAGGGAAACTGAAACCTGAGTTCCTTCATTTTCATCTTGTTACCAGCTGGACACAGCAGCCACACAGGAAGGAAGCTGGGCAGCCAGCGGCCGTGTGTGTCTGCCGGGTACCCCACACCACCCTTAGGACCCCTCCATGTGTCTGTCCTGCATTCTGGGCTGGGAGCTGGAGGAGTGGGAAGCACTGATTCCTGAAGACCCTGGCCTCGCTTTCCTGTGTCCATGTGGGCCATCCACTTCTAAGACCCTCTCTTCCCCCCCCGCCACCCTCCCTGTTCCTCAGCAGATGGATTCAGGTGGGGACCCAGGGCAGACAGAGGGGCCGTAGGGCAGTGAGAAGCCCAGATGGGGACCCAGGGCAGGCAGAGGGGCTGTAGGGCAGTGAGAAGCCCAGGTGGGCACCCAGGGCAGGCAGAGGGGCTGTAGGGCAGTGAGAAGCCCAGGTGGGGACCCAGGGCAGGCAGAGAGGCTGTAGGGCAGTGAGAAGCCCAGGTGGGGACCCAGGGCAGGCAGAGGGGCTGTAGGGCAGTGAGAAGCCCAGGTGGGGACCCAGGGCAGGCAGAGGGGCTGTAGGGCAGTGAGAAGCCCAGGTGGGGACCCAGGGCAGGCAGAGGGGCTGAAGGGCAGTGAGAAGCCCAGGTGGGGACCCAGGGCAGGCAAAGGGGCTGTAGGGCAGTGAGAAGCAGGTCGTTGCCCACCATGGGTCCTGACTCTTCTTTCTCATTTTCTTCCAGCATTTCTTCTGAGGCCCTAAAGAAGTATCAGGGGGCTTTGACATTGTGATGGTGAGAGTGGCCCCCCCCTCACCTGGAGAACTGGGAAATGTGGATTCTTAGGGACCACATCGCTCACCAGCTCCAGGCTGTGCTGTTGGCCCTGGTCCTGGGGCGCTGAGTCGCATCCACAATAGCACACTTGCCTGGCCACTTGCTGCCGTGAGCCTTTGCTGCTGAAGGCCCTGGGGCTGCCCCTACCTGATGAAGATGCGCACCCCCATTAGCTGGCTGCTCACCGCCCTTGCAGTGGGGTTTGGGACAGCGATGGCGTTTGCACCCATGCCCCGGATCACCTGGGAACACAGAGGTGAGCGATAAAGCCTGAGGGGTACTGATGGCATGCGATGGGGACCTCACTACCTGGGATGCTGAGGTGGGTGGCTGGGGATGGGACGGGGGACTCCACTTCTTGAGATGCTGAGGCAAGTGGCTGGGGACAGGATGGGACCCCCACTTCCTGGGATGTTGAGATGGGTAGCTGAGGATGGATGGGGACCCCAATGCCCGGGATGCTGAGTTGGGTGGCTGGGGATGGGACAGGGACTCTACTTCCTGGAATGCTGAGGCAGTGGCTGGGGATGCTGGCATGTGGTCTGTTGGATTCTCTTCTCTGAGAACTTCTGTCTGAGCAGACAGGCCTACGCAGCTGGTCTAAGAAGAGGCTGTGACAGCTGTAGGTACTCAGCAGGCCTCGTGCAGACCTCCTGATTTGTTTTCTGAATTTGGGGACCCCTGACAGGAAGCTTCCCCTCCCTCATACCTGGTGATGTTTGAGGTGTGCTGCTGAAGCACCTGCCCCTCGGAGCGTCTGCCCCAGGCGCCTGAGGACAGTGAGGCGTCATGAGGACTCTGGTCCTATGTGCAGCTGAGCCTCATGCCGGCTGCTTTGCTTTGCTGCTGTTTAGTTTTTGTTGTAGTGATTTCTTCTCTTGGGGGAATGTGTCTGGGGACCTGGGTTTCTGACTCAGTGGATTGAGAGCTCACTCCCTGGGTCCTGAGCAAGGTGTTACTTGCAGGTGGCTGAGAGCTGTCAGCATTATAGGCTGTTGTTGTGCCAAGAGAGAACCTGCCTGTGTACATCTCCATTCCACACTGAAAAATTAGAACAGAATGCACGAACACCTGGCTCTCTTTGCTTTTTCTGAAAGTCAGGATCTGGCTCTGTTGCCCAGGCTAGAGTGCAGTGGGACAATCATAGCTTACTGCAGCCTCGATTTCCTGGACTCAAGAAATCCTCCCACCTTGGCCTCCCAAAGTGCTGGGGTTACTGGCACCCAACACCACACCTGGACCACCTGACTCTTAAATAAGGCAGACTCTTGGTAATATATAAAAACCAAGGTCATCATGCTCAGATTGATGCCAGGACAGTTGAAAAGAAGAAACAGGTCCTTAAAATGTAATGCTGATACATTTATATTATTCTTAAGCAGCGATTGCTCAAGTCTTCCTATTCCTAAGTAGCTGTCGATACAGTAACCTAATAAGCAAAGAGATGTCACTTGTGTCTCTGGTCTGTAAGTTTGTGGTGGCGATCACTAAGGATTGCATGGGTTGATGGATATATTCTCCAAAATCAATTTTGTAAAGATACTGAAGTAAAACATTCTTTTCCTGAATAAAAAAATCCTAAATCATTATATTCTCTGTACACCTAATCTGTGGATGACTAACGGCATGTAGACCAGAGCCGGGTAAGCAGAGGGTGGGAGCCGTCACAGGAAGCATCTAGCAGAGCAGGGTTTGAGCCTGTGGGATCTGAGGGAGCAGGAAGGGACGTCCGACTCATAGCCTCAAAGTGAGCACACCAGCTCCCGGCTTGAGCTCTAGGGCAGTGAGTGGGTCCCATGTTCACACTTGCTGGCCACATTGTGGGTCTGCCATTGACTGAGGCCGACCTCCATTGCAGCAATACCTATTGCAGCAATGCACCGCCCTTGAGACATGACTGTACCCAGATGTGCTCATTGTCACCAAGACAGGGACCCAGGATGTGCCCAGGCTTAAAAATGCTTCCGTTGCTCTTCTCTTCCTCCCACTCTGACCCTGCCCTTGCATCCTACAGAGGTGCGTCTCATGCAGTTTCACGAGCCGGACATCTACAACTATTCAGCCTTGCTGCTGAGCGAGGACCAGGACACCTTGTACATAGGCGCCCGGGAGGCGATCTTCGCTGTGAATGCACTCAACATCTCTGAGAAGCAGCACGAGGTACGTCCTGGGCTCCCCTGTGTGTCCACACAGCCCGGCTTGAGTAGGGAGCTTCTCTTGGCCCCACTGCAGGGCTGAGGGCTGACTCACCTGGAGCCTCCATCCTGTAGCTGCGACCGTGCAGCCCCATCTTTGGGTGTCCACCAGCAGCTCACCCAGGGACCACCCTCTTTTCATTTTTTGTTTTTGAACTTTTTATTATGAAAAAAATCTCAAACATACCTATGAGTAGAGACAGCTGTGCCATGAGCCCTGTACCCACTGCAGCTTATGCAAGGCCAGGTGTTCAGTCCTGCCCACAGTGCCCGCCACCTCCTGGGGCATTGAGGCAGACCCGACACCACAGTCGTCATCTGGGTATCTCTTATTGGAAAGGACTGCTTGTCGTGCAGATAACCAAAAATAGCGTCTCCAAAATTTATGTCGTCGTACATTCAGCCAGTGTTCAGATTTCACTGACTCTTTCATAGATGATGCTTGTTAAGCTTGTTCAGATCAAACGTTTAGTCTGAATCGGGTTGCAACCAGGCTGTTCCTATCCATTGTAGCTGGTCACCCTGTCCGTTCAGTCTCCCCCTTCTAGGAGCCAGCCTCGGTTTCCTTCCTGAGAAAGCCACTCTGCGCAGCCCATCCTGTGTCCCAGCCTTCACATTGCTTTTGAGTCACCACAGTGTCTTTAAACATTTTTAAAAATCAAATCAAATTTAAAATGTGATTGTAGCTCACTGCAGCCTCAAGCTCCTGGGCTCAAGCGATCCTCCTGTCTCAGCCTCCTGAGTAGCTGGGACTATAAGCACGTGCACCACACCCAGCTCCGTTCACGGTGTCTTTAGCATGTGTCTCTGTCTTCACGTGCCCAGCTGGGTATCAGGTCCAGGCTCACCACACTTGGGGCCATGAGGGGCGGGCTTGTCCATGGAGGCAGGTGTTACTCCTCCTGAGTCTCAGTGGCCTTTCACCATTGAAGTCTAGATCCTCTTCTCATCAAAGATTGCAAAACACAATGTTCTGATTCTGCCCCTCTTTTCCACTTGTTACCTGGAAATCGTATACGAGGGAAACGCCCGTTACCAGCTCTTTTGGTCCGTAAAGGTCCCAGTTCCTTTGGGAAATGCAGAACTGATGCTTGGAATCTTTGCCTTTGTTTACCAGTTTTCAGAATAATGAGTTAATGAGTCAGTTTCCCCCTCTAAAGGGCAAGAGTGAGTTTTTTAAATTGATTTTTAGTGTCACAGTGAACTTATGGATTTAAACATATTTGCTGTGCTTTGACCCATCACAGTGAAATCCCTACCGCACGCTCAAATTGTCACATCCACGGCCAGCGGCAGCCTGTGTGGGTTGGCTCCTGAGACCTTGTGGTGTGGGGTAGTTTCCTTTCTCTCTGGAATCTGTTCCAGGTTCATGTTGGACATTTTCTGCCCACATCTCTTTTTGTTTTCATCTCCAGGGTCTAGCTTATTTCTCAATTTCGGTTTGACACATAAATGGGCTTCTGAGCATTATGCTCTGAAAACA
This sequence comes from Ateles fusciceps, assembly GCA_036589455.1. Lineage (NCBI taxonomy): Eukaryota > Metazoa > Chordata > Mammalia > Primates > Atelidae > Ateles > Ateles fusciceps. Next base: position 3,198,660 of record JAZHEH010001180.1, on the reverse strand, counting down.
AAGTATTTAGCTGGGTGCAGTGGCTCACGCATGTATTTCCAACACTGGGAGGCTGCAGGAGGTGGATTGCTTGAGCTCAGGAGTTCGAGACCAGCCTGGACAACATGGCGAAACCCTGTCTCTACAAAAACTACAAAAAATAGCCAGTTGTGGTGGCTCAGGTCTTGGGAGTCTGAGTTGCTTGGGAGTCTGAGTTGCTTGGGAGTCTGAGGCAGCAGGATCACTTGAGCCCAGGAGGTCGAGGCTGCAGTGAGCCGAGATCATGCCACTGCAGTCCAGCCTGGGCAAGAGAGCGAGACTGTCTCAAAAAAACAAAAACAAAGTATTTAGCACTGTGACACTCTGAACAGAAGGAGGGTGTGGTAGTCTCACCTCACTCAGCTCTTACTCTTGGCCTGTCTGTTAAATTCTCCTCCCAGCGCCTTTCTGACCACGCAGGCTCCCTCTCAGTCTTGCGGGAATTGTGGACAGTGTGTTTGTGCTGGCCCCACAGGTGGTCAGTGAGAGCCAGCCATTGCTCTGTGAATGACACCATGGTGGTCCCTCGGGATCGGGGAGAGGCTTGGGGACCTCTTAAACTTAAAAAATAAAGGCACCCCAGCCAAGCATCTGTGAAAATCGTAATCAAGGGCCTGTTGAAGTGCACGTTCCCTTGTCCCTTAATGCAAGTTGATGAAATCATCTGTACTTTAAATGCTGAAGGAAGTTGCTATTTTAAATGGCACTCTGTTCTGCTTTTGTGTGTCCTGATCAGGACTTCCATTTCCATGAAAAGACATTCCCTTGGTACTGTGTCTGCTGCCTGGGTGCTGTGCAGGAACCCACTGAGTTAGTTAGACACCTAGAGTGGGGCTCCCCTCCTCACACTCTCCCTCCTAGAAGCCCTGTGTGCTTCCTAAGCTCTGAGCCCTGACACCCACTACAAGCCTCTGGGTGGAGAACAATGTATTGTTACTGATTTCTTTTGTATGAGTTATGGAGCATCATGGAGAGAGAATGGGGCATTTTGAGGAAGGTAAGTCAGGGATAGGTATAGAAGCCTCTGTTCTTTCCCTTTTGTCTTCTGTTGCTTTCTATCCTATGGGGGCTCTGAAGGACAAGGGGCTAAAGCCCCTACCCCCTGACAGTTTCTGATCACGAATTGTCCCTGGTTTGAAAGAAGAGGTGGTAGGAACATGGATCTTAACTAAGACGGTGTCTGAGCTGAGCTGGTGGTGTTACTTCGTCACTTCCTCCTGCTGCTGACATGCAAGTTTAAGGAACCGTAATTCTTTCTTTCCACTGATACAGTGAAGATTGAGGCTTTTTTTTTTTTTAAACCTGGACTGTAGAGTTACTTTTTTTTTTTTTTTTTTTTTTTTTTTTTTTGAGGCAGAGTCTTGCTCTGTTGCCCAGGCTGGAGTGCAGTGGTGCGGTCTCGGCTCACTGCAACCTCTGCCTCCTGGGTTCAAGCGATTCTCCTGCCTCAGCCTCCCGAGTAGCTGGGATTACAGGCATGCACCACCATGCCAAGCTAATTTTTGTGTTTTTAGTAAAGACAGGGTTTCATCATGTTGGCCAGGCTGCTCTCAAACTCCTGACCTCAGGTGATCCGCCTGTCTCAGCATCCCAAAGTGCTGGGATCACAGGTGTGAGCCACCATGCCTGGCCTGTAGAGTCACTTTGAATGACTGGAAAAAAGCCCACTTTGATGTATGAAAATACTTACTATTTAGGTATTTGACAAATAATTTAATTTTCTCCACTTTCACTAGTTTGATTTTTGCTGCTGTTTTGTGGTGTACGATGGAAATTTGGGAGCTGGTCTTGTTTCAGGGTAAGGATCACAGTGAGGATGTTCACGAAGGCCCCAGGCTGTTCCCCTGCTCTCTGAACCTCACTTGCAGTCTGAGAATTGATCATCTCAGGAGAAACCTCTAGGCTCTGAACTCGAATGTGTTTTTTAAATTGTGCATTTTTATGCTAGTATCTCTTTAAAAGAATATGCACTGAAATGGACTCTTTCCCAACAGGTACATTGGAAGGTCTCAGAAGACAAAAAAGCAAAATGCGCAGAAAAAGGGGGAAATCAAAACAGGTAATTTCTTTTGTAAGCTACAAAAAAATCCCATGCAAGTATTTCATGGTTGTTTTAATCTACTGAATGCCAGGACTCCTGCAGTGCAGGCCAGGCGTTTTCTCCAGGTTCTGTTCATTCTGCTGGGCTTGGTTACATTGTTTTGATGCGTCTTGGAGCTCATCCCTCTATTCCTGAGTATCAGGATTGGGTTTCTCAGAGCAGGTGCCAAGCATAGTCAGCCTTTGGGAAATATTTTTTTTGAAGTTTATATGAATTGAATGTATTCAAATGGTCTGAAACTTTGACTACAGAATACGACTTCTGAAGCCCACTGTGAATGGTATAGAAATTCAGGGTGGGTTCTGCTTCCCTGCACGCAGGGGCCTTAGGCTTAGAGGAGTACTGGGCATGCAGTTTTTCTCAATCCCTTCACTGGACTTGCGACAGAGGTGCCCCATTTATTCGGCCTGCTGCGCTCAACCTCTTGCAGGAGGGAGCATGTGAGCAAACGAGTGAAAGATCTGGGTGGCTGGCTGGTTGTTTGGGCGCCAGCAGGAGCAGGCTATGTGTGGGCCCTGTGGCGGTACCCAGGGTGGGGTGCCTGTGACCCCCCAGCCCCAAAGGGCATGTTACAATGCTCTCTTATCTCTGCTCTCTGTGGACAGCAGTGTGTTACAAGCTCAGTGGGTCCCTTGCCTCATTGCATGGGGCCGCTGCCCTCTGCCAGTAAGGGCAAAGGGCCAGTATGACAGCCTTTTTTGGGTACCCACATTCAGTGGGTCCTGAGCTCTTGTCTGGCATCCAAGAAGAATGAGGTCGCATGGACACTTGAAGGATGGTGGAGTCAGAGAATTTCGTTTAGTGATGGAAGTGGCTCTCAGCGGAGAGAGGGCTGGAGAGGGAACAGGACAGGCAAATAATCTTCCCCTCAAGTCTGGCCATTTATGGCTAGCTCTTCTCCAAAGTTAAGCCATTTCTCCAAAGTCCATCCGTCCCTCTGAAGTCGAATCTCCTCTGTCCAGTCTAGCCCCTTCTCTTCTCTACCAACTGAGTCTGGGGTCTTTATAGGCACAAGATGAGGGGCAGGGTGGGCTGCTATAGGTTTTTATGGAAAAGGCAACATTTCATTGTAAAAAGGCATTATTCAGAAAGAACCAGTCATGAGAGAGCAGACACACAGAAGTTCTCACTCTGGGCTACAGGTTTCAGGCTTTTTGGCTCAAAGGTGGGGTTTTTGCCAGGGACCTGCCCCCTGTCTGCCTAGACTTTCTCTGCTTCCTTTCTCTATCACTGCGACTTTTGGATTCTTGGCACACACCTGTCCCTTTGGTCCCTCAGGTTCCTCAGTGTGGTACTCATTCAGGGAGCCTGGGTGGAGTGCTCATTCCTGTCTGCAGGTCTAGGTTACCCTCGTCACCCTCTGAGCCATCGTGTCCCTACCTGGCATTGGGCAGTCTTCCTCAGCAGTGGTTGAGACAAGCTGAGTTAAGAGCAAAAAAAGAGAAAGAAAACCCAAGGAAGTGTTTGCTAAACTTTCCTAATGAAATGCTTGTAGGCTCCAGCCCTACAGGGTCCCGTGAGCCCCTCTCTACAGGTGTGGAGATGAGAAACTGTAGGAATAAAAGACACAAGACACCAAGAAAGAGAAAACAGAGCTTGGGCCCAGGTGTCTACTGCCAACCGAAGCGTGGAGTCCGGCAGTGGCCCCGAGGGCCTGGACACTCTGACTTTTATTGAGTACAATGCAGGCGGCAGGGTGGGTAGGGCGAAGCATTGGTGGTCAGTGATAGGGTCAAGTAAATCAGGTGCCTTGGAGATAGGGGCCCAGGACTTTCAAGTAGCCGAGGCAAGGAGAAAACTTAATGCATCAGCGCTTTTCACATACTTGTCAAAAATATCAAGGACATTAAGATTTGTGTTACTATTACTAATTCTTATCTTCTAAGGAAAAGAGGATCCAGGTGCAGAAGTGGAACACGAAAGTGGACATGGAACGTGACCACTGAAGTGCAGCATCACATAGAGACAGTTAAGCCCCCCAAATGTCTGCGGGCCTCCCTGACAGCCGTCAGGTCTACCGCAAGAGCTTGGAGAAGTGGAATTTTCTCCTAACTCCCCCCAGGAAGGACACATCTCAGCCATTTTAGACGTCTCCTTTCCTAGCTGGCTAAACAGCAGGCCCTTTCCCACAGCCAAGGCGCCCTCCAGCAGCCCTTATGCGGGCGTGACAGAGGGCTTAGAGCATGTGGCCTTAGGATCACGTTGTTCACAATGTCACCTCCGTTCCATGCTTCATTACCTGATAATCATTAGTAAAAGTAAAAGGTTATATTGAGTGTATATGTATATATATATATATCTTTATGATTTTATGTGAATAACTAAATGATTATATATGATCATATATAGGAATAACTATGTGCTTATATTTGTAATTCTTTTCTAATTCAGTATTCACATGGGAACACACTGAGGCTTCAGACCATTGCCTCGGCACTTGCAGGGTTTTCCCCCTGCAGATGCTAAACACTTGCACTGAAGTCTTTGTCTTCAAATCCAAAGGTAGTTTAGGAAATGAGAGGAAAAGCAGGCAGTGCAGTGTAGCTCCAGTTTCCGGGGGTGTGCAGGTGGGTTGGGGTGAATAGTGAATTACTACCAACTGGTTTAAAAACAGTCAAGCAAAAAGAGAACTCTCCTAATCTGGGATCATTTAAGACTATAGCACATGTAATCTAAGTACTTTCAGCCTAAAATAGTGGGTTCTGAAATGGTATCTTTGTTTTCCTGCTTGGGCCTTTCTGATGCCAAGCCAGGCTCCAGGCTCTCCTAGTGCAGCCTCTCCGTGGGGGGCTGGACTGGAGCCCTGGGGTTGGGTAGACCTAGAATTGCTGTTTCCAGTTCTGTGCAAGTGGGAGGCAGGGTGAGGTCTCCAGGAACAAAGAGGGAATTCTGTAGGGTGGACACATCCCCAGGTCTAGCAACAAAACAAGTGGTCCATGTACTTAGCAAGAGTAAAATGTATTGCTTTCAACAGTGGGTGTCCCAGTAAGATTTGAGGTAATTTGAGGTAAGCATTCATTGAGTTTTTTTTAGTCACCACATCTTTGCTGAGTATCAATTAGGGACTGAAACAAAATCCTGCTTGGCACCTGAACAGCCTGTGGACACTGCAGAGATGCAATTTCTCAGGGCAGCTTCAGCTTTAGGTTTGCCCAGGGGAGGGATTGGGGTCAGTGACCCTCCCATTGCATGAGAACAGGCCAGTGTGTGAAGAGGAGCTGTAGAGGGTCTAGATGACAAGACAAGGCTGAGAATGCACACATACCTCGTTGGTGCGAGGCCACATGTGAGCTGGTGTTGGTGAACGTGGGTCTGTGCCCGAGATGAACGGCGTGAGCAGTTTGAATAGTGGAGGGCGTTTAGGCTGGAAAGTTGCTAATGGTGCATTTCTCTTCCCTGCAGACAGAGTGCCTCAACTATATCCGGGTGCTGCAGCCGCTCAGCGCCACTTCCCTTTACGTGTGTGGGACCAACGCATTCCAGCCGGCCTGTGACTACCTGGTAAGGCTGATGGGTACCTCCTTGTGCTCACGCCAGCCTGGTCAGCAGCGAAAATAGAAGGTGGCTCAAGGCAGACAAAAAGTTGTCTCCACCCTAAAAAAAACAATAGGATTTTCTCCGGGCCAGCTGCAGAAAAATAGGGGCAGCTTGTGGCCCCTCTGAAAGCCTCGCATGACTGCTGTCAGGGGCACACAGCCCACTTGGTTCCTCTAAATGTCGGTGTCCATGGCCAAGGGCGAAGCCTGGGGCGAGGCTCAAAGTGCTGGGAGCCCTTGGTGCTAGTGCAGAGCATGCCATGGTAGGGAGCGTGCTGGAAAGGACAGACAGCCCGGCCGCTGTGGGCATCTGGGTCGGGTGGAAAAGACAGGAGGAGCGTGCTAGAAAGGACAGACAGACAGCCTGGCAGCACTGGGCATCTGGGTCAGGTGGAAAAGTCAGGACTTGCTCCTGGCTTGTGTGTTCTTGGTTGGTGCATCTGTGCTCTGGTTGTGAGATCCACCCTTCGGGTGGGCTGCGGTGTGCGGCTTGCTCACTCAACCACTCCTGGGTTCGCCCACTCATAGGCAGCGGGTGGAGTGTGCTGAGCTCCTTGAGAAGCAGGTCCGGCCTCTGTCCCTCACCGTGTGCCATCCTTGACTGCTTAGCCTGGTGTCCAGCACCTCCCCCTGCGTGAGGGTCCCTTCTATCCAGATAATCTGATGAGCAACGTGTTGATCATCAGAGAGGGGGAAGGAGCATTTTTAAAAAGTCCATGCGAACGTGGAAAACGAAGCACGTTTTTGAAAACGAATCCACGTGTCCCTGGATTTTAATGAGTCCTGATAAATGCAAAATATGCCACAGTGAAAAGCATCATTTGCTAGAACCCTAAATTAATTGGAATTAAAATATTTTCCAATCTTAAGTCAGAGATAAATGACAAGACAATGTATGGCCTCATTAGAGACTTGCTGAGGAAGCCTGGTATTTGCACACAGACGTCTGGGGTGAGAGTCATAGCAGGGGTCTACCCAGTTGCCTGTACCACAGATGCTGGCAGTGAAAGCTGATGGGGGCGGGAGGTGCTTTGGGGATGGCAAGACCCTCAGTCCTCAAAGACAGTCGTTTGTATTTGCTTTTGCGTAAAAAATGCAGTTGGACTAGGAACATTTTGCATATCAAAGGATTTTTCTGGCTAAACTGAATTTAATCAGCAGCTTAAAGTTCTGTCATTTAAAGCTACATTCTGTAGATAGGTTAGTTGTTGAGGTTAGAGGATAGTGTGTTTGGTTTAAATTTAGAGCTATAATTTTTCCTAATTTTTAATAAAAATTTTCACGCCTGCAGAAAAGTTGTATCACTTGTATATACTGGCAACCTAGATTGCACAGTTGGGAGTGTGTATATGCCCGTGTCTGCCTGTGCATGTCTGTGTCCACGTGTGTGTCTGTGTATGCACACATGTGTGCTTGCTGAACTATGACCCATGACTCCCAAATGCCTTCACAGGCATCTCATAAGAATAGTGACATTTTCCTATGTAACTCCAGTTTTGTCATTATTTCTAAGAAAATGTTCAATAATTCCCCCAGTATCATCCAGTCTCCAGTCCCTGTTCAGATCTCCCCAACAGCCTTAAACCTCCTTTCAAGGTATGATAAATGGTCACATCGAGTGGAGTTCACGTTCCCTAACCTAACAGGTGAAGAGCCGTGTGCTGTTTTAGCCGGCCTTTCAGGGGTGTCAGCTACGACATTCCACATGGCCTGAGCTTTCCTGCTCTGCTTCTGAGAGCGCGTGTCCAGCCAGCCTCTTGCGGCAGAGGTGCTGGGTGTTCTCACCCTGCAGTGGTCGATGACCGTTTTCTTCAGCATCCCCAGGCTGTTGGCTGCCAAGCAGCATCCCCACACGTGTTCTGTGTGCTCTCTGGTTCCCAGCAGCCTCAGCCCTCTTTTCTCATCTGTGCTGTCCAGATGGGTTTCTTCTGCCACTTGCTGGGTTTTGCCTGTTTTTCCACTGGATGCTCTTTCTCACTCATTTGTCCATGCTTCTTGGATGTTCAGGGATAGAGATACCTCATCTGCCATTCTGTAGGCATTTTCCCCAGTTTGTTACGTATTTAACCTTGCTGTGTTATTTCCTTGAGTGGAACTTTCCACTTCTCTCTGTGGTTGGCTCTGTGCATTTTTTCCTCATGTGGCTGTGGGCGCTCTGGCCAGGTAAAGAGATAACCCCTAGATGGAAATGCCAGCCCCTGCTTCGTTTTAGTGCAGTGCTGTTCTGTTTTTAGTAATCAGATTGTTGATCCATCTGGAATATATTTTGGTGAGTGGAGCGCGGTAGGGATTCTGCCTGTTTATGGTTTTCTGTTTGCTATTTATTGGGTCATCTAGCTGCTTAGAATGCCGTCTTTTTTGATGTTAAAATTCTGCACATGGGCTTCTGCTCACATACTGAGCATGTTCTGTATTTGGTTTGTCCTGGCGGCTTTCCAGCCCTGGAGCCATCAGTGTTGCCATTTCCATTTTGCAGATGAGTAAACTGAGGATCTGAGATCTTGGGAAGCTTGGCCAGGGCGTCAGAGCAAGGGCACCGAGGTGCTGATGTCCAGACCCAAGCTGAGCAACACATGCCCTGGCTCTGGTGGGCGGGACTCCCGTGGCGCCACACCCATCTGCAGCCCTGTTGGTCTTCGGAGAATAGCAAATTTGTTAAATTAAATGGTACAAAGACATATTATTACTACAGAAATTCAGCCATTTGATGAGGTGCTCTCTTTTATTCAATTATAGAGCTTACCATCCTTTAAGTTTCTTGGGAGAACTGAAGATGGCAAAGGAAGATGTCCCTTGACCCAGCACACAGCTACACGTCCGTCATAGTTGGTGAGTCCTTCCCCCTCCAGTTCCTTCACCCAAAGATTACGGTGGCATGTTAATTACCAAACAGGATATTCGGATCTTCTGTGAAGTCCTGTCTTCCTTGGCTTTGTTTAAATACGAGCTATCCTTACAAAAGACAGACATATCTGCATAGACCCTTTAACTTTTGAATTCATTGTTCACAAAAATAATAGCTGTCATGGTAAATGTCACTTTGTATCCATCGATGGCTCATGTCATTTGGATAATGCTAGCATGGTGAGCAGGTGCTCCTGTTAGAGAGGGAGGTTTTGACCAAGCCACATGCTGTGTGTGGTTGTCTCACACCCTTGAGCAAGTGGCCGTAGCGTCGTGTGCACCCACTGTTGCATCTGCCAACATTTTCCTGGATGTGGGAGTTGCTTGCGTTTACTTATTGCCCCTCGACTCTTAAAATGCAGCCGAACATGGAGCATAAAATTATCCTCATCGAAGTGAGAGCACGCCTGTGGTCCTAGCTACTTGGGAGGCTCAGGCGGGAGGATAGGAGTTTGAGACAAGTCTGGGAAACAGCAAGAATTCACCTCAAGCCAGGCACTGTGGCTCACACCTGGATCACTGGAGGTCAGGAGTTTGAGACCAGCTGGCCAGCAGGATGAAACCCTGTCTCTACCAAAAAATACAAAAATTAGCTGGGTATGGTGGCCTGTGCCTGTAGTTCCAGCTACTCGGGAGGCTGAGGCACGAGAATGACTTGAACTGGGAGGTGGAGGTTGCAGTGAGTCGAGATTGCAGCACTACACTCCAGCCTGGGCGACAGAGTGGGACGTGTATCAAAACAAAACAAGAAACCTCATCTTGAAAAAGAACTAGATGACACAGGACACCCTAGAAGTTGAGGAGACTGTCTTTCCCTTTCCCCGGGGTGGGGGTGGGGGCTTAATTGGTTTATAAAGGGAACCACTGTGTTGAATGCCTGTCCCATTGTTGGTGCCATAGCCTGAGAGGTTGGTTCCCTTTTCCTCTTTTCTCCTGGACCCCTGCAGATGGAGAACTTTATTCGGGGACGTCTTATAATTTTTTGGGAAGTGAACCCATCATCTCCCGAAATTCTTCCTCTAGTCCTCTGAGGACGGAATACGCAATCCCTTGGCTGAACGGTAAGGAGGAGCGGTGCACCTTAGCAGGAGGTGCGGTCTCCTCGTGAGCGTGCACCCATTGATCTTTCCTTTTGCTGTCTCTGAGCCCTGAGGGCCCCCGAGCTTGTGTCAGCCCCTGTTTGCGGGGGTTGGGGGAATGCTTCCTGAATTGCTCAGCCATGGCCAGAGTCCCAGGGTGCCCTGTTTGCTGTTTTCTCTGCTAACAGAGTACTGTCTTAAGACGGCTCCCCGCTAACCCCCCAAAAATGGATTTGGGAGACTCTCATAAAAGTGAGAATCTGATAGTAAATGGCAAACTCAGACTAATCGGATGGGGACATGGTGTAATTTCTGGAGTGATATTAAAGTGTGGCATGAACACTGGTATGGGCCCTGCCTCCAGGCTGGCCTCTAGCGCCCAGTTGGATGGGCTCTGGGTGCCTTGTTGCTACCAGCAGCACGTGTCTGATTTCCATCTTCAGTGTGCAGGAAGAAGCTGGTGTCTGTTCATGGGGTCTTTTCTTGTGGATGCCAGCCTACAGAGCCCTGGGTTTTGAACGTGTTGATCTCAGGGGCAGATCCCATGACCCAAGATTCAGGGACAGCTGGCTATTCCTCGGGGGTGGGGCAGGATCTGGTGGTTAGAGTTTGTTTATTTGAAGCATGTGTTATTTAAACCTGCAAATGCATACCTTATGTAGGGCTCTGATACTGATACCGTCTGGTTCCCTGCCTTGTAATCAGAAGGCACAGCCTCACTTCTTCAGGTGGACCTGGGTAGGATGCGCTCCCCAGAACCACTACTGGGGCCACCTCTCTGAGGCCAAGGAGGTGGGGGGTGGGGCACCATCTGGGCTCTGTGCTGTCATCATCCCTGGACCCTGGAATTTCTGCTTGGGTTGTGGCATGTGCACACTCCAGCTATCCTTGCAGGGAAGCCCTCAGGCCCCCGAAGGCAGTGCAGGCCGGCCTGGTGACCTCCCCGGGCGCAGGCAGTCCCACAGCTCTGTGTTCCGGGATAATCGCTGACCTCTTTCTGCAGAGCCTAACTTCGTGTTTGCTGATGTGATCCGAAAAAGCCCAGACAGCCCCAACGGCGAGGATGACAGGGTCTACTTCTTCTTCACGGAGGTGTCTGTGGAGTACGAGTTTGTGTTCAGGCTGCAGATCCCACGGATAGCAAGAGTGTGCAAGGTGAGTGCCAGGCAGTCTGCCTTTGCTTGGTCCCTGCCGTGGCAATAGTGTGCCTGGATGATGAGTGGCTCTGACCTTCGTCTGAAATGTCACTTCCCCTAGCACTTTATTCCCTTGGGCCTCAGATGCGCCTCTCAATAGGCCTTATTTCTGGGGGTTGTGGGGACTGGAGGAATGCTGGCCCCCATGTGCGACCCATCAGCCTCCTGTTCTCAGGAGGTTCTGTTTTTGATGCAACCTCCGCAAGCCTCCCCCAGTGTATAAAAAGCAAGGCTTTGTGGAATATATTCACCAGAGTCTGTCAGAATTTCACCATTTGGCTCTCAATCTACCTCAGAATGAAACATTAACTGACAGCTTAAGATTAAGACGAGAGAACTGAGAGCGAAGTCTGCCAAAACACAAAGCTTTAGGTACATACTGGGGGAGGGAGGGGTGCCTTTGAAGTGACACGCTGTAGGCACAGTGCTCAGCACAAGAGAATGGCCTGTGGGCTTGACTGTAGGAAATCTCAAGGCTGCTCAGTGGCAGTTTCTGGGAGGTGGATTGTCAGGCCTCAGAGGAGCCGTGGGAAACCATGAGAGCAGGTAGCCGTTCATCCCTCGTGGAAATTGTTAGATGGTTCCTGCATGGCCCTTTTTCATATAATGATGACCATCAGGACGTCAGAAGCAGAGGTTTCTTTCATGCCTATGGCGCACAAAGTGGGTGCTTTTGACGCCGTTCTCTTAACAGCCCCTCACATAAAGAAGAAGGTGGGTGATACGCACACCTGAGTATCCACCTGGTGCTTTGCCTCTGCCCAGGCCCTCTCTAGCCAGGGCTCACTGACCAGATCCTCTGCCTGTCCCCCAACCATAGCTGCTATGCTCCTGTCTTGCAGACCAGGAAACCATCCTGTCAAAAGTGTGAGTGTGGGGGGGCAGGCCAGTGCCCCTTGAGGTGGGGAGGGTGCTGCAGGGCCAGGGCTCTTTGCAGGAGTGCGCAGTGAGTGCTCAGAATGTTCTCAGAGCAGCACTGGCCAGGGAGCTTGAGCTCTCTCCTGCAGTTGGGAAGCCAAGGGTCAGACCTGCCGTGACCTTGATTTATCCAGCATGGAGGGTTTGCAGCAGGATCAGTGAGCACATCTAGTGAGGCACAGTGCAGCCAGCCCCACCCCCGACAAATCTCTGCAAGTCATAGGTGCACAGCTGTCATCCCCTCCAATCCCTTTGTATTTTTTCTCCACAATTGTTTGAACTCCTGGACTGGGGTGATTTGCACTTGGCCCCATAGCTCCTGCCTACCACCCAGGCACTCATGAACACTTCTCTTACTCCCCATGACCTGAAAGCCAAATGAGACCCATGATGAAAAATGTGCTAGAAATGATTCTTTGCTGAAACCTCAAGGAGCAAAATGAAGTCCTTTTATAAAAAAGAGAATTTGGCCTCCTGTAATCACACAGCAGAGATGAAGAGGGAACATTTTCCCTGTGTTCACAATAAGTAAGGCTGCTTCTATTTCATATTCTTCTGTGCTCAGATTTTGTGGTTTCAGTATTTCTCACCAGACCACACACAGTCATGCATAGTTTATAATTGTGTGTTGGTCATCGGGTCGCTGAAAAGTGTTTATAAAGAACCTAGTAGGTTCAAAGCACTTTAACAGATACTTTGGGTAGAAAGGAAGTGAAGGATCTATTCCCTCAAGGGGAGGAAGGTTTACCCATTTGCCCAAGACAGGCTGCAGGGCTGTGGCTGCCCCATGGAAGGAGGCTGCCACCACCTGCCCCACCCAGAGCATGTTCATTGATGGGGCATGTGTCGAGAGTCACACAGGGCCAGGGGCCTTGGCAGTTGGAAGTGTTGAGCATGGAAGCACCTCTGTGGTTATAGGACTGAGTGCTGGGCACGTGCAGACATGGACGATTGAATGAGCTTTCAGTGAGCGGGTTTTTGTCATTTTGTTTTGCATGTTAACCCGGGAGCATTTGGGATCCAAGTTGGAACTTGAACATGGCACTGCAGGCCACACACGTTGTCTGCAGCCTCTGTCCCCTGCTGCCTGAGCTTTGCTTTACTCAGACACAGCTGCGCTGTGCTGGGCCATGGAGGGGTGCACCTCTGACCTTAGTGCCTGTTCACGGGGGGATCAGCCTCGGCCCACCATGTTCTTGTTGTTGGGTTTCAGGGAGACCAGGGTGGCCTGAGGACCTTGCAGAAGAAGTGGACCTCTTTCCTGAAGGCCCGACTCATCTGCTCCCGGCCGGACAGCAGCTTGATCTTCAATGTGCTGCGGGACGTCTTCGTGCTCAGGTCCCCGGGCTTGAAGGGGCCTGTGTTCTACGCACTCTTCAGCCCACAGCTGTAAGCGCCCTGGGTGGAGTCCCCATCCTTGTTCCCCCTATGCCTGCCAGGCCGTCCCATCACCTCTCTCCCCTCCCCAGGAACAACGTGGGGCTGTCAGCAGTGTGCGCCTACAACCTGTCCACAGCCGAGGAGGTCTTCTCCCACGGGAAGTACATGCAGAGTGCCACGGTGGAGCAGTCCCACACCAAGTGGGTGCGCTACAACGGGCCGGTACCCAAGCCGCGGCCTGGATCGGTGAGCTGGGGCACTGGGGGCGGGCTGTGCTTTTCGTTTTTAACAGTTTATTTTCCAGTTTATTTTCAAGGCCCAGAGCATGGAGCCCAGTGCAGGCACTGGGGCGTGCCCATGGGCTGGGTACCTGGCCATTGCAGGGCTCTCTGCGTTAGGACTGGGCGGGCAAATGAACACAGCTCATCCTTCTTCCCTTTGCATGTTACATAACAGCCATTGCTACACTGTTGCACAAACAAGAAGGCCTCGAGGCTGGGGCAGCTGTTTTGCAAAATTAACATTGCATAACAAAAAGGTCAATTTCATTTTCAGTTTCTTACAGAGAAACAATTTTCTGGGCAAAGGCCTCTGCACTGTCCACTAGTCAACAGGAGTCACGTTTTTTCCTCCTAAATATAGTGAACTTTGTGTAGAAATTGGGGGTTTCCACAGTCCAGTTTCCTCCCTCACGTGGTGAAATGGGTCTGTGAGGCATGTACGCAGCCCTCAGTGGGGCTGTGGCCTACCTGTGGTGTCCTGGTCCTCAGAGCTCACTGCGGCCAGCACCAGCTCCCTCCCAAGGGCATCTGTCCCTGACACCACCATGTCTCCTTCTGTGCATAGCTTAGTAAAATGTGTTCACTCGTGGCCACAAATTTTGGTTTACACACGTCAGGGAGCTAGAATAAAAAAGCCTCAGTCTTTTACGCTGTTTAAAATGGGCCTGTTTTTAGCAATGTTTGGCATTGTGTTCATGAGAAAGCTGCAAATCAGTGTTGTGTTTTTCAATTTCAAAAGCTCACTGTTTTTCACTTACAAATAGATAAAAATTCCTTCCCTGAGTATGGATCGTGAAGTGCAATTCTCTCTCGCAGATGTGTTTTATAACTGTGTCCTCTGCGGGCTGGGGAGAGGCCACCTTTCTGCATAGTAAAGTGTTTCACTGCGACCCCTCATTTCAAGGAATGTGCATTGCGTGGTGTCCAGGTTTTGCAGCCCTCCTGCATTGGCTGCTTGTGTGGAAGCGCCCACTGGGTGTTGGGAGCACGAGCACATTAACAGTGGGGGATTTTCTCCCTGCAGTGCATCGACAGCGAGGCGCGGGCAGCCAACTACACCAGCTCCTTGAATTTGCCAGACAAGACGCTGCAGTTCGTCAAAGACCACCCTCTGATGGACGACTCGGTAACCCCAATAGACAACAGGCCCAGGTTAATCAAGAAGATGTGAACTACACCCAGATCGTGGTGGACCGGACCGAGGCTCTGGATGGGACTGTCTATGACGTCATGTTTGTCAGCACAGGTGGGTTCCAGCACGTCTGTGTCCTTTGGTAGGAAAACTGGGAAATCCAGTTATTCTTTTGTGAGTGGATCCACTGCCTCCCTTGAGGTGACTTGGAAGGTTTGTGGGAACGTGAAAAGATTTCTGAGAAGTCACCACACCAGGTGGCTTTCAGATCTGGGACTACCAGGCAACTAGGGGTACTTGTTAAACATAAAAATGCAAGTCCTGGCCTGTGTCTGGGCTGAGCTGGTACAGAGGAGTCCTGGCCGCTGAGGAGTTGGGGCAGTGCCTGTGCAGGGCGCAGGTGTGAGCCAGCCTGCGAGGAGGCATCAGCCTGGCATTTCCTAACTGCTGGCAGAAGACCACATCCTTGCTTCCTGGCCGAGGAACCAGGTTTGAAATGTGCCCTGGCATGTGGACTCTGAAACAAGCACTTCTGGAACAGGGACAGGGGCCCTGGGAGCCTCCCAGCCGACCTCACATGCCCTTTGCCCTCACTGCCTGCCTAAGGCCCTTACCAATGACACCCTGAGGGCTGGTGGAGCGTGGGAGCCCCCCTCATATGGCATCCAGCCTCAAATGTAATGTTGACTGTTGATGAGGATTGTTGGAGATCCACCATGGAACAGTCTGCTTTCCATGGAAAAAACTGGAATAACCCATAACACTTGAGTTTCCAGTTGTTTATTTTGCCACAGGCTTTTCCATTTTTTGTTTCTAGTGCAAAACCATCATTGTTTTCTACGTAGCTTGTTGAGGGAATGACTTGAGAGTGAGGAGTGTGAAGTTTGCCGCTGTGGTCACTGTCGTTGGTTTTTGTGTCTGGGTTAGTGTCACTGACTTGGAGCTTTGACTCTGCAGACCGGGGAGCTCTGCACAAAGCCATCAGCCTCGAGCACTCCGTGCACATCATCGAGGAGACCCAGCTTTTCCAGGACTTTGAGCCGGTCCAGACCCTGCTGCTGTCTTCAAAGAAGGTAAAGTGACGCAGGCAGCCAGACCGGGAGGCTTCCCCACTCGGTGGCTTCAATTCTTGGGCGACCGGAGAGTTGCCAAGCTGGTGTTGGGCTCCTAGGCAGGCCCCTCTGTCTATCTGCCTTGGATGAGCCGACCTTCAGACTTTGACACAAAGCCATTCCATGAGCTGTGGGATCTGAACTGGGGAAGGCAGGAAGGCAGACCTGGGGAGACGGGACTTTCCTCTTCAAAGTTGCTGGAACGTCATTGAGTTGTTGATGCAGATCTACAGGCTGTGGAGAGGTGGATACTATTCCATGAAAACACCTTTTTGTGCCCTGAGCTTGGGGGGGGCGTGCAGACTGCATCTGTGGGGTGTGATAGTGATAACAGCTGACTCGTCAGCATGGCAACGCCTCAAGAGAAGTGGTTCATCTCATCTGTAAAGCTCTCTCCACCTGTGGCTGAGAATCTCCACTCTGGCCTGCAGTATTCCCAAGCAGCCCTTGGCAGGGGTGGGTGGGCAGGCATCCACGCTTGCCTTTAGGGGGTTGTCTCCCTGGACCTGGTTCCTGCCAGGACCTCCACCCACCTTGTGGGGTCCAGGCCCAGTCAGGCCCCTCCTCCCTCAGCCGGGAGCAACAGGTAGAGGAAGGGGCCCCTGTCCGGCCAAGTAAGAACAGAGCTACCGTTGGCAGGTGCGTATTTGCAAATGCCCCTCCAGGTCTCCCCATCCTCTTCCCTCTCCTACATCCACAAAGCTTCGGGAGCCTGGGTCCTTTTATGTGGTCACCTCTTCTCTCTGCTAGTGGAGAGTTCTCCTTCAGTTCTGAAAGGGAAGGAGAATGAAATAGCCTGAGTGAGTTATAAGCCGCCAGGTACTTGACATCTGTTCACCAGCCCCTCTGTCTCCAGGACACACAGCCCTGGAAATTTGAAGGGTTGATGCTTTAGCCACTGGCCCCGGGGCCTCACCCCAGCCTCATTGTTGAAAGAAGGGGACCCAGAAGCTCTTCTGGGGCCTTCGTGCTGTTCAGTGGCCTCAGCCAGACTGGGCAGGCACCTATAATGTCTCTCAACTGTGGGCTTCTCATTAGAATAAAGATTGGGACCCTGGTGTGGACATTTGTGAAAATGATACTCTGTTCCAGGGGTCACTTAGGGACCTAGGCTGGCGGAGGCTTCCAGGGCACCTGGGCACTGGTCCTCAAAGGCAGAAGAGGGTAAGGAGAGGAGGGCTGCGTGGAGGGGGTTATGGTTCATGCTCACCTGCCATTACCCAAAACTCAGTCATGTGGTCACACCAGGGTGGCTAGCCACACAGGGAGCCTCGTGGTGCACAGGAGGAGGAGCCAGTACGTTTGGGGAAGCGCTTGCTGGTCCTGCTGGACCACCAACCTGCCTGTCTCTGTAGTAGCCTGTATTTGTGGGGACGTGGCTTGTTGCCTGGCCAGGCGGGAATGCATCCTGCCTGCCGTGGGGTCCTGTACCTTCTCCTTGGGCCCCAGTAGGCTCCAGGTGTAGGTGGAAGGCCCAGCTCTATGGCCATGGGAGCAGGAAGCGGCTGTTCAGTGGTAAAAAGACTGGATCCCCTTGGGGCAGGCCTTGCCCCCCCACAGCCCACCCCACCCTCCACCATCACCCTCAAGCCTCTCTTTGGGGTGAGGAGTCAGGCAGGCCCTGCTTGGCCACCCAGGGCAGCCCCCTACTCTGCACTGCATGGTGTCCACGCCACCTCACAGGTGTCCCCAACAGGACCCAGTAGGACCAGCTGGCCCTTGGAACTTACCCAGCTTGGCTTTGCTGCCAGAAAACATTTCCGCCACCTCCACAAGCCGTGCAATGCCTGAACTGTGATCTGGGATGTCATCCTCAGTTCTTCCCACAAACGTGGCACACATGTGGCTTCATCCGCCCAGGTCTCTGCTGCTGCTGCTGTGAGGCCAGTGCCAGGCCAGGTTCCGTCTGCTGTGTATTGTCACAGTTTCCATGCTTGGGGGCTTTTCCTTCTCTCGTGGATCTGTGCCTGCACAGCCGGGTGGGGCCTCCTGTGTTGGCGCCAGGGCCTGTGATCCTTCAGCCACACTGTGTAGTTGACTCCGAGCGTATCCTCTGAAGATGAAGGTTGTGTTTCATCTGACTTTAGGCCACTAAGTTGTATGTAAATTTGGGAATCTTGTATTGTCAACCAAAAGGTGTTCCTAGGGCATTGAGGCAGATGCTGTGGGCAGAGGCTGCAGAGTGTGCTCCACAGGCCGCCTCCAGGTCTGCACGCCTCCGAGCTTCAGGTGGGTACAGTGTGCGGCACCTCCTTCCAGCTGAGTTCTGTTAAAAAGCCGTCAGCAGTCCTGGTTGCCTGTGTGCTGGGCACTGCTGGTGCCAGGTGGGCTGATGGGATGGACCTGAAGCCAGTGTCACTGGCAGCCAAGTGTCCCAAAAGGTGGGAGAGTCTTCACCTGCCCTCTGCTGTGGGCGTGGCTACAGCTCCTCTGGAGCTTGGAGGTTGATTTCCCATCTGTGAGTTCTCCCATTTGCATGTAGACACGTGAAAAGCAAAAGGCATCATTCCTCCTTTTATGTTATTTATCATGTCCTCATCCTTCGTAAGGCGTCCGTTCAGCATCCCTGTTATGTAAGGCCCCTGCTGGGTCCAGACTCTCACCAGAGGCTCCCCGCCCACAGGTGCTCATGTGCTGGTTCTGGGGACAAGGTTGGGCTTCGAGTGGTGTGCCTCAGCCTCTGGCTGCAGCCCTTTCTCACCTGTGGTGAGGCTGAGAGGATGGCCGGGAGTGTCAGGCTCATGCATCCGCCTCTACATGGAGGAGTTCTGGATGTGGGGACTAAACAGCCTGCTCCCCCAGCTAAGAGAAACACATGCAGAGAAGTACTCTGCTGGCGGGCAAGACCCGAGCAGTGGGTGCCCACACAGCGGGGAGAGGGATTTGAACCCAAGGCCCAGTGATCTCTGACGTAGCACGTGGATTCTGCCAGAAGGTCGCAGACCTGCCTTGTTTTCCTCTGGTTCTGAGTACCTCTCCTTACTGCAATGTCCCTGGTGTGTCTGGCCGCTTCCCACACTGGTGCAGAAGCAGAGGCCCTGCTGCTGGATGCCTGTTTGCCTGACGCTAGTTCTCCCCCTGTCTCACACGCGCAGGGCAGGAGGTCGTCTACGCCGGCTCTAACTCGGGTGTGGTCCAGGCCCCACTGGCCTTCTGCGGGAAGCACGGCACCTGCGAGGACTGTGTGCTGGCACGGGACCCCTACTGCGCCTGGAGCCCGCCCACGGCGACCTGCGTGGCTCTGCACCAGACCGAGAGCCCCAGCAGGTACGGGGCGGGATGCGCTGCCTGTGGATGCCCCCTGTGTGTGCAGGTGAGTAACATGTGCTGGTTGTTTTGCAGGGGTTTGATTCAGGACATGAGCGGCGATGCTTCTGTGTGCCCGGGTGAGTGGCTCCTCGACATCCCATTTCCTTTGGGAGTGGCAAGGTCCTGTAACCATTTCACGGTGCTTCAGTGCTGTGGCCTTTGTGTGTGTTTTGTTTTTCTTTCTCCACTTGCAGCAGAGGTCAAGTGTCCTGTAGCAGACTCGTGGTCTTCTCTGTCTTTTTTTCTTGCCAAAAGAGTATTTGAAGCCATTTAGAGTGTATCTGTGTACTGGAACGCGGTCTTCCAAAACCGTCCTGTTTTCTTTCTGCTTAGCTTGGGGCTCGTTAAACAAAACCCAAGCTTATTATACATGGGGAGAAGGAGCTCATGAGTGGTTAATCCTCAGGCAGTGGAGGGGCTGGAGTGGTGATTCCCCTGGGGGCTCCAATCTGGGATTCTCTCGCCTGTGGATGTCTGAAATGGCACCATGCCCAGAGGGAGGGATGGAATCAGGCCAGGATGCCCCATCCCCAGAAGCCACCTTCCAGGGTGCTAAAGACAGACTTGACCCTCGGTTCTGTGTCCTCTTGTCCCTGACAAGACAGCTATTATCAGACTAAGAAAAGTTTAGACAGCTGGGCATGGTGGTACACACCTGTAGTCCCAGCTACTAGGGAGGCTGAGGTAGGAGGATTGCTTGAGCCCAGGGGTTCAAGGCTGCAGTGAGCTTATCACACCACTGCACCCCAGCCTGGGTGACAGAGCGAGACTCAAACTCTAAAAGGAAAAGCAAAGCTGTCTGGGCACAGTGGCTCATGCCTGTGATACCAGCATTTTGGAAGTCTGAAGCAGGAGGATCACTTGAGCTCAGGAGTTCAAGACCACCCTGGGCAGCATGGTGAGACCCCATCTCCACAAAAAATACAAAAAATAGCCAGGCCTGGGGGTGCACACCTAAAGTCCCAGCTACCTGCAGACTGAGGTGGGAAGATCCCTTGAGCTGGGAGGTTGGGGGCTGCAGTGAGCTGTGATTGCACCACTGCACTCCAGCCTGGGCAACAGAGCCACACCCTGTCTCAAAAAATAAAAATAAAAAAGGAAAAAAAGAAAAGTGTAGGCAGGAGGAGAGTGCTGAGATGCACTGAAAGGCCAGCCTTCCTTGTAGCCACTAGCAGAAATGTCTTGTGTCTGATTCAGAGTGCTGACACTAGGAGCAGAACGGGCTCTGCTCAGCCTTCCCAGCCTGACGCGTTTCTTCCGGGACACGGGTGAGAAATGGGATTTCTGCTGCTCAGAGCTGCCTCGAATTTCTTTGCCCCCATGGGCTGTCATCCAGGGCTCATTCTTTGCTTTTTGGTCTCGCATGTCTTTATCTCCTTAGTTGTTCTGGAAGATTCCATGTTGCTCCAGTGGGTGAAACTCTTGCATCATCTTGTGGGTATTAACGTAGTTTTTAAAGAAGTTGTTAAGTAGCAAATGGGATTGTTGACACTGTGCACATTTATTTTGATGTTCCAGATAAAAGTAAAGGAAGTTACCGGCAGCATTTTTTCAAGCACGGTGGCACAGCAGAGCTGAAATGCTCCCAAAGTCCAACCTGGCCCAGGTGTTTTGGAAGTTCCAGAATGATGTGTTGAAGGTCGAGAGCCCCAAATATGGTCTTATGGGCAGAAAAACTTGCTTATCTTCAACCTGTCAGAAGGAGACAGTGGGGTGTACCAGTGCCTGTCGGAGGAGAGGGTTAAGAACAAGACGGTCTTCCAAGTGGTCGCCAAGCACGTCCTGGAAGTGAAGGTGCTTCCAAAGCCCGTGGTGGCCCCCACCTTGCCAGTTGTTCAGACAGAAGGTAGTAGGATTGCCACCAAAGTGTTCATGGTATCCTCCCAAGGCTCTTCTCCCCCAACCCCAGCCGTGCAGGCCACCTCCTCTGGGGCCATCACCCTTCCTCCCAAGCCTGCACCCACCGGCACATCCTGCGAACCAAAGATCGTCATCAACACGGCTCCCCCCAGCTCCACTCGGAGAAAACCATGTATCTTAAGTCCAGCGACAACCGCCTCCTGATGTCCCTCTTCCTCTTCTTCTTTGTTCTCTTCCTCTGCCTCTTCATCTATAACTGCTATAAGGGCTACCTGCCTGGACAGTGCTTGAAATTCCGCTCGGCCCTGCTGCTCGGGAAGAAGAAACCCAAGTCAGATTTTTGTGACCGTGAGCAGAGCCTGAAGGAGACATTGGTGGAGCCAGCGAGCTTCTCCCAGCAGAATGGGGACCACCCCAAGCCAGCCCTGGACACTGGCTATGAGACCGAGCAAGACACCATCACCAGCAAAGTCCCCACCGACAGGGAGGACTCGCAGAGGATCGACGACCTCTCTGCCAGGGACAAGCCCTTTGACGTCAAGTGTGAGCTGAAGTTCGCTGACTCAGATGCAGATGGAGACTGAGGCCGGCTGCCTGTCCCACCGGCGCCTTGGCTGCGATGCGTCCAGGCGTGGAGA
Source organism: Ateles fusciceps (assembly GCA_036589455.1). NCBI lineage: Eukaryota > Metazoa > Chordata > Mammalia > Primates > Atelidae > Ateles > Ateles fusciceps. The sequence continues at coordinate 3,177,196 of JAZHEH010001180.1, read as the reverse complement.
GTTTTGTGTTTCTGCTGTTCAGTATCCAAGTCTCGTGCAGTGCTGCGTAGGTTAGCCCCCCGTCGTGCAGACAACCCCAGTCCTCTGTCTATTTTCTCTTGGGTTGAGCCTGTGACTTGGTTTCTCTTTGTCCTTTTGGAAAAATGACAAGCATTGCATCCTGGTCTCGTGGTCCACAGTCAGTCGGAGCACTTTAGAAGTCCCGCAGGTGGCGCGGAGTTCCTGAGCCCTTTCTGTAGTGGGGGAAAGGTGGCTGGACCTCTGTTGGCTGAGAAGAGCATCCCTTCGGCTTCCCCCTCCTCCTAGCAGCCACTAAAAGATGATTTAATTCCAGATTGGAAATGACATTTTAGTTTATCAGATTGGTAACTTATCGCCTGTTGTCCAGATTGGCACGAACCTTTTCTTCCACTTAATTATTTTTTTAGGATTTTGCTTTGATTATGTTGATGTCGTAGGTCATTTTTTTTTAATTATAGAAGCAGGTGTTTTAATATTTAGAGGAAGATGTGTATCTTCCATATTTTGTTGTATATTTGGGATAAAATATGGCTTACTTTGCTTAAGATTCTAGGGATAAACTTCCTTTTGCTAAATACATTCTTTCTGCTTTTAGAAATGTAGACATAAACACACCTCGGAGCACACTCACCTTTTTCTTGTTTTAACTTTATTCTTTGAGGGAAGCATCGTTTTTGGAGAAATTTTCTTTCTGTACTTCATTTTTCTTTTTTTTTAACTTTTACTCTCTCGAAGACAAGGACCTTCCCACGTCTGTGAGGTGGGTTTTGAGCAAGGGAAGGTGACCTGGGTGAGCTGAGTGGAGCCAGGCTGGCCCAGAGCTGAGATGGGGAGCGCAGTACAATCTGGTGCCCACAGCTGTCGGTCTGATCCTCCCATTGAGACAAATGGAACCTTCCCAAGGGCACCTTTGGTTCTCTGAATATCTCCTTTCTCTTCTTGCTTCAATTTCATACCCATTGCCTGTGCAGACTCTCCATCCAGACTCCCCTGAGCTGCCCCCCCCCACTGGAAGGCAACTGGGCCCCTTCGAGCGCACGGCGCTGTTCCTGGCACTGTCCTGAAGATGTGAATGGGTGGTACGATTTCAACGCTGGTTAATTTCATACTCCATCTCCCTGCTTTGTAAATACCCGTCGGGGAAGAGACTTTTTTTCCATGGCGAAGAGCAATAAACTCTGGATGTTTGTGTGCGTGTGTGGACAGTCTCATCTTCCAGCATGATAGGATTCGACCGTTTTGGTGTAAACATTTGTGTTTTATAAGATTTACCTTGTTTTTATTTTTCTACTTTGAATTGTATACATTTGGAAAGTACCCAAATAAATGAGAAGCTTCTATCCTTGATTTGGGGAAGACATTCCTTAGCAGAGGCCGTGCAGCCCCCCCGCCCCTGCGTGGCCCAGGCAGGACAGCTGGGCTTGATCTTTTCTGTCCGTTTCCTGCTATGTTGTGCCCTCTCTGGCCTGGAACGTGCTCCTGGCGACTTCTTCCTCAGTGCCCTCTCTTTCTGTCCTCTCTGTCTCACAGCCTCATCTCCTAAGCCCCTCCCTCCTCCTGGCTCCTCCTCCCTGTCCTGTCTGGGCCATGCAGGGGACCGGAGGCCTTCTTCTCCCTGGACCCCCTGGCCAGCCTCCGGTGCAGGGCCCGACAGCAGCTCAGGCGTCTCCTTGCTGCCACCCTTCCTGAGTGATCAGGCACAGCACGTGCACGTCCTGGGGACCTTCCACCTCTTCTGCCAGGCCACAGGTGAGTCGGGCCCTCTGTGTGCTCTGTGCCCCATCCATCCGTCTCCTCCTGCAGGTGGGCGGTGGGCAGGGGCATCCTCCACATCCCTCCACGTGTTCCTTTACCTTCCTTATCTGTCGTGGCTGCATCCCTTGGTTGAGCCATTTCACGCTTTCACTGTGGGTCCATCCTGAGGGAAATTGTAAACAGTCAGTATGAAGCCACTTGTGATATACAGGGGTCAACCAATGTTTGTAAAGAGCTAGATATTGAGGCATTGTGGCCACGGGCTGTCACAGCCACTCAGCTCTGCTGTTGTATTGTAAAAGCAGCCATAGTCAATACACAATGAGTGGGCAGGGCTGTGTGCCAATAAAACTTTATTTACAAAACTCCATGGTGGGCCAGATTTGCCCCAAAGGCCCCAGTTACCTAACCCATGGTATATAGGATTGCTTCTCCCTTGAAAAATTTTTTTTCAAGAGACAGGGTCTCCGTCTGTCACTCAGGTTGGAGTGCAGTGACACAATCACAGCTCACTGCAGCCCCTGCCTCCTGGGTTGAAGCCATCCTCCTGCCTCAGCCTCCAGAGCCAGAATCCTTCTATTTCTGCTAACAATTTGGAGGTTGATACAAGTGGTATTTGGAAATTTTTTAAAAAATTCAGAGCTTCCAGATTGGGAGTTGTTTTAATGACTTGCTTTGTGGTATTTAAAAGCAGAAAAGATTGGGGGGGGGCATAGTCCCCCTGCTTTAGGAGGCCAAGGCAGGAGGATCGCCTGAAGCTAGGTATTCCAGAACAGCTTGAGCAGCATAGCAAGACCTGATCTCTACCCAGAAATGCAAAAAATGAACCAGGCTTGGTGGCACGTGCCTTGAGGATTGTTGGAGCCAGGAGTTTGAGGTTACAATGAGGCACTGTGTCGCCGCTGCATGCCAGCCTGGGCCACAGAGCAAGACCCTCTCAAAAATCACCATCATCACTATAAAATAACAGCAGAAAAGACTGAGTCTAGTGTACTCCCCTGGGACATCGGAGGCATTTGCCCTGGATTGGAAAATATTCTGACGGAATGTCTGCTCTTAAAAGATAGTGGAAGGTCCAGAACCACACTTCAAAGATGTATCCAGTGCTTCCGGCAGTACGTGGTGGCCCTGGTGGCCACTGTGTTGTCATCTGACTGATCAGTAGATAGAGGAAGGAAGTGGCATCTTAGAGCCTGCCTGGGGGAGGAATGAAGTTAATGAAGAGGAAAAGCAAACCCAATTGCTCCCTTTTTAAACATTTTAAACACACTGTCAGTAGCTCCTGACAGTTTTAAGGTGCTGCCCTCTCCTGTTAAACAAGCTCTGAGGCCCATATCTGCTGAGCCCAGAATGTCTCTTGGCAGCCAGCATCGGACAGGAGAAGCTGCTGGTGAGCGTGGAGCGCTGCGGAGATGGAGCTTTACTGGGCTGGTTTCTGTGGCTCCTGCCCTCCACTGGGTGCCGTGGACCAAGCCTGTGCTGAGTCACCTGTGGCTGCTCTCACAGCCGAATGGTGCTCCTCAGCCAGGTAGTTTGCCTTGGGGCGGGCAGCCCGGAGGGCTTCATGTCTCCGTGGAGCCTGTGTCCTGCCATAGCACTGAAGTCCTTCAGGCAGACCCAGGAAGCTCCATCCTGGTGGGGAGGCTGGGAAGCGGGCATTGGGTCCCTGTGACCTGGCCATGGACCCAGGGCTCCTTTGCTGGCAGGTGCAGGCAGGACGTGTGGTCAGGAGCAGTTACGGTTTTGTTTTTTTTTTGAGACGGAGCCTCTCTGTTGCCCCAGGCTGGAATGCAGTGACACGATCTTGGCTCACTGCAACCTCCACTTCCCGGGTTCAAGTGATTTTCCTGCCTCAGCACCCCCAGTAGCTGGAACTGACAGGCACGTGCCTCCATGCCCACTAATTTTTGTATTTCAAGTAGAGACAGGGTTTCACCATGTTGGCCAGGCTGGTCTCAAACTCCTGACCTCAGGTGATCCGCCTGCCTTGGCCTCCCAAACTGCTGGGATTACAGGTGTGAGCCACCACACCCGGCCACTGTTATGTTTTTAAATGGGAGGCTCCCAGGTGTGCTCCCTGTAGCTAGGCATGCACACAAGCCCCTGGGGTTATAGGGAATGAAAGACAGGTGCCCAGGGAGAAGGGACTTTGCTGTTACAGCAACAGAAACCACTCCAGGTATTTCAAGCACAGGGAATTTAACAAAGGGAACTGGTTACAAAGGTGTTAGAAGGGCTGGGAACAAAGTGGAAAGGTGAGGTTTCCATTACCAGCAGTGGGCAGGAAGAGCGAAATGTCAAACACTGTTACTCGGTCTCACTTGCTGTGCCACCGAGGCTGTGACCATGTGACCTGCAGCGTCCCCTTGCCCGCCACGCTGCCTTCACCACTGCTGGAGGTCCTATGAGAAGCCACAAAAACGTTTCTTCCTTCCCGACTTCCTGTCTCCTATCAATGCCTCCGGTGGGCAGACCTCACAGAAAACTGGCCGCCACAGATCAGATCTGGTGAATGTAGCCATGGGCTTGCAGCAGCGTGGCCAGGAGCAGTGTGTAGACGGTGAGGGAGAGAGTAGCGGGGTCCTTTCCCAGCGCTCAGGATGAACTGAACAGGTTGGGAACTGAGGCCTCCAGCCCTCTGCCACCCCTTTTCACATGATCTTGCTCTCCAGAGGCATTTGGTCCCATCTGGGACCTTCCTGTTCCCTTGTTCCACTGAGGCCACAGCCTGCGAGGGCTGTGAGACCTCCCCCATGGAGGACCAGCTTCGGAGAGAGTGGCTTCAGCCCTTTCCAGGGTGGACCAAGACCAGGGCATCGTGGGCATGCCATGAGCTCAGAGGGGCCGTGGTTGTGAATTTCCTCAGAATAGGCTCCAGGGTTCTGTTGGGGTCTGCAGATGCTTCCTGTGGCAGAGGCCACAGTGTGGCTTGCAGGTCCCAAAGACTTTCCTGAGGAGAGTGAGTGCTATCTTCTGCCCTGTGGGCCAGGAATGAACCATTCCAGGTGAGGCCCAGGGCTTGGAGTTGGCATTACAGTGTGCTCAAGGCAGAAGCCTGCTGCTTCCGTGCCTCCCCCAGCCACCCAGGGCAGGGCTGCTTTGGAACTTGGCTGGGTTTTTCTTTCCTGTTACAGCTGTTTTCATGGTAGTTGTCACAGTGGTTTGGGGGCTGTCTGATTGAAGGGCTAGCGAAGTATTTTTTGAATATGAAACTTAGAGGACATCCATGGCATCTTCGTTCTCCATGCTGTGTCCTGGTGCCTGCAGCTTTGCTGGGTGACCCTGTGTCTTGGGGGAGCATCTCACCCCCCAGAGGGGGGCTGACTGATGGAAGGTCAGGTGGTCAGGGTCACACTTGCTGACTGGGTCTGCCCCAGAGCTGGTGGAGGCCCATGTGTCACCCAGACAGGCTGTTGACCAGTGCTCAGAAGGTGGCCCCGTGGACTGGGCCATCCAGGAGAGGTGGGGGCCCTTTGAGACCAAAGCGCTTCCTGAAAGGGAATCGGGGTGGGTCTACCACATGAAGCCCATGGCGTGTGCAGAGGCTGCCAGGGCACAAGGGCCCAGCCTGGGTGCAGTGGAGGTGATGTGGCCACATGGGCAGAGTAGTGTGGAGAGGCCTGTGTCCTAGGGATGGGAGAGCTTGAGGCCTGATGGTGGGGTGGAGGCCCACCCTCATCCTGCACCCAGGGGCTTCGAGGCCCATCCAAGGGAGGGACAGGGCCATACCTGTGGGCCCGTGTCAGGAGCTGGGGTGGGAGATTGGCTGCCAGTGCCCCTCTCCACCTAGACACATTTCTTCCCTTCTCCACCACAGTTTTTGCCTCTGGGAAGGGGAATTATCAATGGAAGATGATACAAAAGATCCACTGATGCCTCCCCCCTCCCCCAACGCCCCCGGCACAGGCCAACCTTGTCCCTGGGGCAGATTGGGACGGTCCTGAGAAGAGAGGTTGTGACACCCCTGGGGTGTCATGGTGGGAACCATGCCTTTGCAGTGCTCAGGTGAGACAGCACAAGGTGTCACCCCCCAAGCATGGTCCCCTAGGCTCAGTGACAAAGGGGGTGAGCAGGTCAGGATGCACTTCCTTGGGGCCCATGCCCTGGGAACTTCTCGCCTGGCAATCCTGAGTCCTGGGAGTCTGAGTGCACCAGCAGGGCCCGGAGCAGCTGGGAGTGGCCGCCTGCCTCAGTGTGCACTGTGGCTGCATAGGAGGGACAGTGACCCTGGCAGCGGCCTTGAGAGCATTCACAGCTGTTGCGTAGCAATCCTGCACCACGCTGGCCCTGGGACGGATTGCTGTCATGCGACTGACAATGCATGTTTACTATAGCCACCCTGGTGCCAGCCCTGAAGGATGGGCAGGGACACACACACATACCCCAGACACACACACACACCTCCCAGACACACACACACACACCTCCCAGACACACCCCCTCACCCCAGATACACATCCTATCCCAGTCACACACCACACCCCAGACACACACACCCCCACCCCAGATACACATCCTATCCCAGACACACACCACACCCCAGACACACACACACACCTCCCAGACACACACCCCCCACCCCAGATACACATCCTATCCCAGACACATACACACCTCCCAGAACACACACACACCTCCCAGACACACACACCCCCACCCCAGATACACATCCTATCCCAGACACACACCACACCCCAGACACACACACCCCCACCCCAGATACACATCCTATCCCAGACACACACATACACCTCCTAGACACACACACACCCCCACCCGACACACATCCTATCCCAGACACACACCACACCCCAGACACACACACACACCTCCCAGACACACACACCCCCACCCCAGATACACATCCTATCCCAGACACACACACTCCCAGACACACACACACACCTCCCAGACACACACCCCCACCCCAGATACACACCCTATCCCAGACACCACACCCCAGACACACACACACACCTCCCAGACACATACCCTCCACCCCAGATACACATCCTATTCCAACACACACCACACCCCAGACACACACACACACCTCCCAGACACACACCCCCCACCCCAGGTACACATCCTATCCCAGACACACACATACCTCCCCAGACAGATACCCCCACCCCCAGATACACATCCTATCCCAGACACACACCACACCCCAAATACCACACCCAGATACATACCACACCCCACATACACCACACCCCACACGCACCACACCCCAGATACACACCACACCCCAGACACACATACCCAATACCAGCTACACAGCACACCCTAGACACACACCACACCCCCCATACACACACCATACCACACCACAGATACATACCACACCCCAGATACACCACACTCCAGATACCACACTCCCAGATCTCACACCACACCCCAGATTCACACTATACCCTAGATACCACACCCCAGATTCACACCACACCCCAGACATAAACACCCAATACCAGCCACACAACACACTCTAGATACACACCACACCCCCCCACACACACCCCACACACACACCACTCTCCACACACAACACCCCACACAAACACTAGCTACACACATTATGCCACATATACCACACACACCACACATATTACCACACACGAGCACCACACACACTATACCATACCCCCTCCACACAACACACACACACAACAGACACACATCACCTACGTACCATACACCAGTCACACACACCACAAACACACCACACACACCACATGTACACACATCAGATACACTATGCACATACAGATACACCACAGTCCACACCACACATGACACGTTTCACAACATACATCACAAATTACATAGACACCCACACCACAAACACAATTATGTCCACCACACACACACACACACACATGATGCACACAATAAATGCACAGCACAAAACACATCATGTACACCAAATCACACACCACACACACACCAAACACCACACAGACCATGCACACTACACATGTGCACACATACCAACACACCACACACACTGCACACACCTAAAACACAACTATCCCTATACGCACCATACCAAACACAACCACTCACACATGCACCACACACAGCACAGCATACCACACCCAAACACCAAACATACCACTGTTGACACGCACACACCACCACGCATACTGTAGACACCAAAGCACATATACCACATACACACCACATAGACACATGCATGCTACCCACACACAACCATGTTCACACATACACAACCACACACACACATGCATTGTTGACTTAGGATCGTTTCAACTCACAGCGGGTTTATTGGGATGCAACCCCATGGAAATGGAGGGCATGTGTATTGACAAGGAGAGGACAGCGGGCTGGAGCTGAAGGAACAAAGTTAGCATGCGGCCAAGCTCTGCTCCTCTGAACTGATGAACCCAGGTTCCTCATGGATCACTGGGACTACAGATGGGTGAAAAATGACCCCGACCCCTGGGTCAGCACATAGCGTGTCTGGCATGCATATGGAAGGATTCATAGAAATGAATGGTGGCGTGGGTTGTGTATACATGCACATACAAATCATGCGCTTGTACGTTAGTGTACACCACATCAATAGATTGATAGAATTTTTTAACCAAAGCGCAGTCTTCACTCTGTCAGGGCCCCGCCCTCACCCCTGCCAGGACTCTCTTCCATGTTGAGTTTAGACCTGTGTCATTTTCAAAGCTAATAATGGCTCCCCCATACGTCAGGCAACATTTGGATATTCAGATTTGGGACAGCCTTTTAGTTTTGACTACAGTGTGAGAAATCGGAGCCCTCGGAACCACTGGCATCAGAAGGCAGCAGCGGAAGGCACCCTTGGGCCTCTTTGAGGGGCCACAGGGTCTGGAGAGGGTCTCCATTTCTAGTGGCCACAGTGGCTTGTTGGCACACATGTGTGTATTCCAGCTGCTCTGTGACATTTCCCTTTGTTTCAGACTCTCCTGAAAGGCCATGGCCATCTTGGGAATTAGTTGACCTTGTGTGTTGGGCCAGCCACCCTTGCCGGCCAGGACGAGGCGGCGCCATCACCTTCCTGTGCTCTGAGGTCCTTAGCATGTTAGATGAGGCAGCTTTGCCAGAAGCTGTGCGTGTGTCTTCTGTTATCTGTGATAATTCCACGTGCCTTTACAACACAGCTCTCTGGTTACCTGGGGTCTGGAAATGCCCTCGGTGCCTCAGTGGTGCCTTCCCACAAGCCCCCGTGGAGCCAGGCAATGCCTTCAGGTGCCTCAGTGGTGGTACTCGCTCAGGTCCCTTTACAGAGAAGAGATTCTGGATTCCTGCCCACATTGATAAGCCGGCTTGGCCAGTAAATGGCAGGCATGAACAGGGGCATTCCAGAAGCACTGGGGCTGGTCCAAAGCCCTGGGTGGTCAGACCATACCTGAGTAAAATGTTAAGCTGCGTTGCCCTGGTGACTGTCAGGAAGATGAGGACTCAGAGAAGGGAGCTGTCAGAATTGCTGCCTGTATGGCAGGGGTCTCACTCTCCCCTCTCTCCTCTCAGGGCCCCTGGCTACTCTGTGACTTGGAGAGAGGACAGAAGGCATGACCAACAGAGCCTTGGGGCATACCCCCAGCTGGATGGTCCTTGTCCCCAGAAGGGTCCCCAGAGTCTGGGAAGGAGGAGGGGCCACGGACCCAAGCCCAGGATTAGAAAAGACCCTGCCCAAGGAAGAGAGCAGAGATGGGCTGGGGAAGCAGTGGGATCCTCAGGGAGAGAGGCTGGGTGCGGGTGTCAGAATGAGGCCTGGGCAGCAGGTACAGGCAGGGACAAGCCGGGAGTCCCATCATGGAAGACATGATGGCCAGTGGCCAGCGCTGGGTACGGAGAAATGGCCCCTCTGGGGATGTGCCTGGCTGCCCATTAGCTGCAGGAAGGCTACTTGGACATGAGTTTGGGAGATGGGCTGGCCCTGAAGCAGCCAGCCCTGAGGTCAGAGTGGGCCACATGCAGTAGGGATGACAGGAGGACACAGAGTGCTGCAGGGGACAGCCTCAGGGGCACTTGCCAGGATGGGCCTCAGTCACTGGATAGATGACTGACCACCCCTCCAGGCCCTCCTCAGGACAAGGCCACTGCTCAGAGGGCACCTGGTTTGTCACAGAGTACAATCAGCTCCGCTTTATGATCACATCCATAAAGCTCTGAAGCCATGGTGGACCTGGCACCAGTCAGCCCTGTTAGAGGCTTGGGGTGGGAGTGAGCAGGCGGGAGGTGCCCCAGCAGCAGGCTGAGGTGAGTGCTGGAGCCTAGGCCGCTGGCAGCCTCCCTGGGCTCCTGAGTAGACGTAATAAACCCAGCCTTGTTGAATAAACCTGGGCCTTGCTTATACCAAAGTGACCAGTCTTCTCACAACAGTCTCGGCTATAAGAGAAGGATCATTACCTACAGCATCTGCCACAGCAGTTAAAGTTTATTTGCCTCCAACTTAAGCTAATTCTCTAAAAGTACTGGTCACAGTGACAGGTAGGGGCAGGAGGCAGCATCCATCTCAGGACCTCTACCTGAGATCTTCCAAGCCAGGACAACTTCGCTTCTTTGAGGGCACGACCAGTGTCCCCTGACTAGCCACTGACAAGAGCCAAGGCACATCCAGGTTGGTGTCTGCTGAGCCCCACAGCACCAGACTAGCCTCTTGTTCCCACCAATAGAGGCCAAGGGGATGATCTGGGAGTAGGACCCCAGCCTGGCCTCTCTCTTGAGGTAACAGGGTTGGATGATTAGGGGGCTTGGAGCACTGGCCCAAGCAAGAAACCGGCGGTGCTTCCAGGGGGCCCTGCTGGGAGGTGGAAGACAACTCCCCCACTGGCGGCCCAGCATTTCAGGAGCTCCCGAGCAGGCCTCCGGGGGACAGACTTGGGTTGCCACTGCCCTGTCCCGCTGAGGGTGCAGTGCTCGTGGGATGGCCTTGCACGCTGATGTTAACTCTCACTTTCCCTCTCTCTCATGCATTCAGAAAGAGTTGGATAGTTTAAAAAGGAAACATGGAACGTAAGTACGTTTTTTTAAAAACATCTTTAATGTCTTATGATGATCAAGCACAGATTTAAATAGTATTTACTGATGCCTCATGCTAGCAGTGGTAAGCACAGGTGCTCGTTTCTACTCCCACCCCGAGAGTGTGGATCTTTGGAAGGTTTTGCAGTCAGTGGTTCCATATGGGGCTTTGGGTGACGAATCCAGTCCAGCTCAGGCTACCCAGATTCTTAGTCTCAAAGGCTTGGTCATGAGGACCTTCCAGAGGCTCCTGCGACTCAGTGGCTCCAGTCCCCTGGGTGGTTCTTGGAGCACGTCATCACTGGGTGGTACCAGCACATGGGGGAGGAGACTAGGTGTTTATAGCACTCACTTCACTGTCTGTTCAAAGAAAAGTGTTACTCGAGTACAACACCTCAAAGAAATCCGTTCTTAAAGTGAGGTTTTACCTGGATGCCCATTGGCTGGAGAAGGGAATATCTGTTTCCCAGTTGGTGGGCACCTAGATGTAGAGACATGTTTGTACGTGTATGTAATATGGACTTGTGTTTGTAGATAGATATGCGGAGTTATCTGTGGCTACAGTCCAAAACATTTTGAGTGGGAAAAAACAAATTATAGAGTGTTAGTGTTTTTTTTTTCCTGCACAAAAACCAAACCTGTCCACAAGGGCTTGTCCGCCAGGCCAGGGCCGGATAGGCTGCCATGCAAAACAGTTTTGGAGTACCTTCTGAATTTCCTGAGTTCATGGAATGTTTCCTTCAAAGTAACACTTTTATTATTGTTACTATTATAAAAGCAATGCTCGTTTGTTGTAAATTTGGAAACTCCAGGAAAGTAAAATGAAAAAATTTAAACAATCCCAAATTTGACCATCCAGAGGTAGTTACCACCAGCATCCCAGCCATTTTTAGGCCATTTCTGTGTGCATATTCATGACTGTATCTACATGCACACATGCATATACGTGTATACATGTATGCACACATACTCCTAGATATTCTTTCAATTAAAAGTATTTTTCTGTATTGCTGAATATTCTTCAATGAGACTTGGAATGAATGACTTGTGACCCACTTCTTGGACATTTCCCAGCTCCTCACTGACAGAAACAGGGCTTCACTGGGCCCATCATTACCTTGGGACTCATTCCTAGGACTGTTCAGCTAAAGGGTCTGAGCTTGGTCAAGGCCCTTGGGAGGAACGCTGTCTGATGATCATGGACAGTGGGGAATTGTTGACCAAGAAACTGGACAAAGGTGAGGAGATGCTACAGTCAGTAAAGCAGGGAAAATCTATTACTAAAGTCACCTTAACTGGCGATCTCCTCTTTCAAAAATCCGGCATGTGCTAGAGAAATGAAAAACTCCCTGGCCACCACTGTCCTCCCCAGGGGGGGCAAGAGGAGCATGGGTCCTCCCACACTATTTAGCACTTGTATCTGGACACACTCCTCCCCTGACGCTTGAGAACGAGGCCAGTTTTTGTGTGTGTGTGCAGGTACTTTTGACTTCTTTGGCTCTGGAATTTGTTTTTCCTGCTCAGTGTTCTGAACTCCTTCCTCTTCACTGCTGAACGTTCTCCATGAAGCCACATTTCGTCATTCCCAGGTTGATGGGCATCTAGGGCAAATTTAACTTCTAAAGACTAATTCTTATGAGGTGTCATGGTCAAGAGGAGGCCATGGCCAGCGCTGATCTAGGTGGCTCATGGCCCACTTGGGGGCCTTGGTGGGCCTCAAGGAAGGGCAGGTGCTGGTCAGGGAGCCAGGTCGCTGGGCAGGAGGTAGGAGGCTATCACCCCAGTCCACGCTGCTGGGGTGCCTGGCCTGATGAAGGCTGTGCCTGCGGGGGACAGAAGCAGCAGCGCAGGCTGGCCGGCCTACCCAGCCCACCACAAGCAGGAGCTTCAGGGACAGCTGCCTCACCTGCCCTCCAGGGCCTGGCCTGGCCCTCCCCGTCATCCCAACTCAGCTCCAGGGTCTGCACACTCTGGGGCTGGAGCTTAGGCAATACAGCCCCCCTCACTCCTTTCTGCATTTGAGTGGAAGCCAGTGTGTGAAGCAGATCAAAGTGCATGTGCTTGTTTTTCCCTCAGTAAGGGACAGGGAGTTGAGCCTGTCCCAACATGGCCAGCAGCCCCTGGAGGGCCAACAAACTTCCCGGGGGAAGGAAGGCTGGGAGGTGACCTGCTGACCAGACCTTGCTTGTGGGCCCCTTAACACTCTGGTTTTCACGGCCCCACCCCAGCCACCTGGAACAAATATGGGGTCTGGAGGTAGCCCTCAGGGTCGGCTGTGCAGCCTTTTTGCCCTGGGACAAGGCCAGCCTCCCCAGGTGAGGCAGCCTGGGCCACAGGGGAACATCCCTACCTTGCCCACCCTCCTGATCTCTCCCTCACACAAGCTGAGGCCAGCCAGGCTGCACCCTCACAGGGTGAGACAGACTGAGAGTATGTGAAGTAATTGGCCCCTCTCCTTTTTTCAATAAGTAATTAAGATCAAAAGCCCAGATAATAACAGAGGTTTGGGGGAGAAGTGGCCAATGTTGGGCCCAGGGTCCATGCTCAAGGTTGGAAGCCCATCCTGGATGTGCTGCACTCGGTGGTCCCAGCGTAACTCTGCAGGGCCCAGCCCTTGCCAGGGTCTGAGCTCTCCAGCCCCCTGTGGTGTCTGCTCCCCTCCAAGCCTGCCCCAGGTCCCAGTATCTCACTTGGAGAGACAGGGCCTCATGGTCCCCACTCTGGCCCAAACCCCTCTGCACACAGCTGGCCGACCTCTGGGCCTCTCTGTGCTGTGGCCCTGGTGATGGCAGGGCCTTTGGGATGTCTATGCATGTGGTCATAGGACATGAGAGTGGCAGCAGGGCCAGGGTGAGGTGGGGTGCTGTTCCAAGACCCAGAACCATTCTGCAGGAAACCAGCACAGTGCTGCGAGAAAGGGGGTCATCGGGGACACAGGCCACACAGGTGTGCTTTGAAAAATGGCATTTAAGGTCAAAGAGCAAGAAGTCCACAGGATGGGGGCCAAGGCCAAGGCCAAGGCTCCCGCTGGCCATGGGGAAGCCGCCTACAGGGGGAATCCCAGGGACTGAATTGGGAGTTGTCCTAAGTCACTTTGGGCCCAGCTGGGACAAAAGAGGTAACCCCCTATCCCCTCCTGGGGTAGCTTCTTTGAGTCCTAAATGTGGACTCAGAAGTGGAAACGGTCTGTGCCCCCAGGTCCTGCAGACATCCACTTTGTCTGGGAGAAGAATGGGCGAGCTCTGGAGACCTGTGTCCCTGTGCAGACCCATGCACTGCCTGACGGCAGGGCCCACGCGCTCAGCTGGCTGCAGGACGCCATCCGGGAAAGCGCTGAGTATCGCTGCTCTGTCCTCTCCTCAGCAGGGAACAAGACTTCGAAGGTGCAGGTTGCTGTGATGAGACCTGGTAAGTGATTCCCATGCCCACTGCAACCCTTTTAGGTGATTTTTCACTATTTACAATGGTAGTGAAAAAAACATGCTGTAAAAGCATGCTTGCACAGTAGCATTTTGGGTTTGGGATTTATTGGCTTTCCACTGAGAAAGGTGGCCAGTGGGCATTAAGGGTGCTGCAAATACCCGCAGAGCTGTGATCTGGGGACCCTGCTTGTCTTCCAGAAGCGACCCACCAGGAGAAGTGGACCAGAGAGCTCTCCGCCTGGAGGGCCGTGGCTGGGGGAGCATGACCGGATGATGCAGAGCTGGAGGAAGGCGTGGGTATGTGGCTGCAGCTGAGCAAAGAAAGGGGGCTGGAGCCGGGCCAGGGCCCCTGCCACCTCCATCTTTCAAGGGCCCCGTTTGCATGGACCCCACTTGCTCCCTCTTAGCACCGGAGCAGTTTGCTTTATGAAAGCTGCAACCCTGCATGGGGGAAATCCCATGTCTTGTTGCTGATGCTTCAGGAGATCAAGGGGCATCTGGCCCCAGCCCTTAAAGGAGACTGAAGGGAGGTGAGACTGGGAGGGACTCACGGGTGGGGGTGTCTGGTTAGATGGGCCTCCACAGCCACCACACGCCCTGGACAGAGCACTCAACCAGTCACTACTTTGAGGAGAGCAAGAAACCTGGACAGCTGGAGAACCCTCCAGGTGGCTCCTGGCTGGGAGCCTTACCTGCGGCACCTGCTGGAGGGGCGGGGAGTGACTTCCTGGGCTAAGCCCTGGGCTACAGCATGGAAGTTGCAGGCAGCGGGGCAGAGGCTCCCTAGACAGGGCTCCCCCACTGAGACAAAGTTGTCCAGGCCTGGCTCCCAAGTAGCCAATACAGAAGACTAAGGCAGGGATTCGTCACTGTGTGTGCTAGCACCCGGTGTGGGGTCTGCAGCTGTTCAAGTGAGTGTGTTAAAATACGTGGGATACGTGGCTGCCAGCAGACCCCCTGAACTGCTGCCACCAAAGGCTGGGCATTTGCAGCTGATCCTCTGTACTCGAGCACACACAGGCTCCCTCTCCCCAGCCCTTCTCCCTCTCAGCACAACCTGGGGGTTGAGTGAATGCGTTGCCGCCCTGCCTTCCTGTCATGTATGAGAGAACCACTCCTGCTATTTGGATCTTTAGACACTAAGGAGGGACACCACAACAGGGGGCTGAGACCTTGAGTGCTCTGCCTGGGATGGGCTACGAACAGACTGGGCTGCAGGGCAGGAAAGGCCCATCCGTTCCAATAAGGATTCAAAGACCACATTGTTCTTTCAGGAAAGCTGTAGCAAGGACACCTTGTAGCCACCAGGAAGCAGACCCCAACACCAACCTCAACCCCAAGCAAACCCTGCTGCCACTGACAGCCACCCCTGGAGAAGGCCTGAGCTCCCACAGCAGTGAGCCATCTTACCTAAGCCTGCTCCGAACACAGCCATTGGGCCACCGCCTGATGGGTACCTCCCAGAGGCGGGACAGCGGAGATGCACTGAACCGGAGTGGACCTGTGACAGGAACCAAGACTTGAAAAATAAGGTGCTCACCTGGGACAGGAAGTTCTGTCTGGCACAGGCAGGTAGCTAGGATGGCTGACAGGCTTCAACAGCCGCTCTCTTGAACTAAAACAACAGTGTGTGTGCAAGCTCTTTTAGGGACAAGCAGCAGGCTCTGAAGGCCGATCTTACACTGCCCTAGTGACCCCTTTACAGAGCACCCCCATCCCTAAGAGTCAACAGGGTTAGCATGGCCAGTGCAGATCGCTGCTTTATTGATGCAAATCAAGCCTGCTGCTTCTCCCACCTGCAGACTTAGCCAAGGAACTCTTAAGATGCATGACCAGGACAAGAGAAGGTGAGACTCCACATGAAAATGCCTTGCTTTAAACCTTGAATGACTGTGAGATGCGATCTGGGAGTGCACCTGTCAAGTCTTTGTGTTTTCTTCACTAACCTCAAAATACTGGGCTCTATTTGATCAAGCGCTGCAGTTTATCCCTCTGAGTGTATCCCCTGTCAATACTCAGCTTCTGCAACAAGACCCTGAGCTTGACGCAGAAAGCCAAACAGGTCAATTATGCAGATCTCCTGGTGCCACATTAAACTTCTTGACAATGGAATGAGTCTGATGTTTTGTTCTACCTGCTTTTCAAGTCTCTAATTATTAAAGCTTTATCTCTGAAGACTGTCACTGTGTGAACTTGTCCTAAAGCTGCTCAGCCTTTAATCTTATACACACGTCTCTTCTTGTCTGTGGAATGAGTTTTCATGTCTATCATAAAACCAAAGCCTCTGTTACAAGTCAAGCCGCACCCCTCTGGCGATCCTAGCAAATACTCAGTGTCTTCCTAGCACTATGACAATGGCCTGTTTTGCACCCCTTCTTTCTGGAGCCGGACAAGGTCTGTAACAGCCTTTGTGTGGGATCAGCATACATCACCTGCCAATTCCTTCAGGATTCATCACAACGGAGGTGTCCTGAAGACGCTGGAGACACCCTGGTTGTTTCCACATGTTCTCCCTCCGCACCCTGAGTCGAGAGGCCCAGCTGCCTCTGAGGTGTGTGCTTGCCCATCCAGCCAAGAATGCCAGTCTTGCTCACAGAACCATCACATACTCACAACCTGAAGGTTTCCTGTAAAATACCCATCAGCTTACTGTGGTTCTTGCTTTGGGTCTGGCTCCAGCCACTACAAACTGCTGAGTGAAATGCTGTGGGCTTCGGGCTTATATTCGTGGTGCTGTTTTCTGTATCTTCTCCTGAAGTCTGGATTTGAGCACTTTCACGCTTAACAAAATAATTACATACTTGACGTTTTCATTACGTGGAGTGTTCTATTGGGAAATGTAGTTAGGAGAATGAATTTTTGAGTCTTTGCTCTGCTGGAAATAATAAAAATAGAGTTGTACATTGTTCAGTTAAGTGACTGTACTTGGCTCCCCTGGCCCAGAGCTGTGTGTTCATACGGCACCATGTGCCTGCTGAGGGAGCCGAAATCACCTGTAGCAGTGGCCTCAGCTGGAGTTCTTCACTGACAAGAAAATGATAGTACCACCAGGCAACCATGTGATGAGAATTTGGTTAAGTCCCAGGAGAAATAAAGCTGTCGGCAGCTGCATGAAATGTTAAAAGGCCTACCTACTCTGTTTAAGCTGCTTTTATCTTTAGATTAGCAAAACAAATGTCACAGACCTAGAAAGCTCCAAAAAGGGGCTTTGAGCAAAGGAATTCATCTAGTGGAGATCTTTAATTTTTTGATTTATCAAATTTTAAAACTCCAGCTGCAGCAGCTGATAGGCTATTTTTTTCCCCACAAATTAATTTTGGAACTTTTATTCTCAAATAATCTCCTATTTTCAAACTTACCACGACTGATTTGCTACCTACTGATGAGGGGGAAGAGGAGGCAGGAAAGACCTCTCCTTTCCTGCTGGCCCCACTGACTGCCCTGAAAGAGAAACGAGTGGTGATGACGCGCTGCTTAGGACTACTGATGGCCTGGCTCACCACACTGACTTCCCATGTCTCCCCAGCTCAGAACGTGTAAAGAACAGCAGGGCTCACGCTGGTCACTGTGAGCTCCACAGATGACAGGGCAGATGGTGCTTCATACACCAACCTCTGGTCACATTTCCAGCCCCTGCTTATAGCATGCCATTTCTGACTCATTATTCCAATTTTATCTGCTCATCACAGGCCACTTCTCAGAGGTACAACATTGGCATGACTGAATTCAGTTAAGAGCACTTTCAAAGCCAAAATAATAACCTGCTTACATGACAAGCAAAAAGCAATGAAAATTCTTTCCTGCCATTGGCTGTGGTAAAACGAAGCGCAGGTCGGGACTGAGCCAGGATCTGGTTCTAGCAGGTCTGTGCAGGGCTGGAGGCTTTGCTAATCACCACTTCCAGACCTAAGAGTGCTGGGGATAGCAGACGCCCCCTGCCCTATGCGGCCCCCTTTACTTCAGGGCCCAGACTGTCCAAAAGGGAGAAATTAAGACATAGGAATGAATGATCAAGTAAGACAGAGACCACTGATAGCCTAAAATCACCAGAGTCTGAAACAAAATGTAATAATTACTCTTTATTTAAAATAAATAAGCCCTCTTACTTACAGGGAAAATATGAAAGTAAACTCTGTCCTCCTGGCCTCTAGGACAGAAACCACATTCAGAATACGTTCATTTAAAGGGAAGATTTGTTGATTATCAAACAAATCTAGGTACTTTAATACACAGTTTCCTTGAAAAATAAAGACAAAGGAATAATTCATGTCAAAAAGTCACAGGTTAGAAAACCAATTTTCCTTCTGAGGCTCATTTTAGCAAATCCCCCAAGTGTCCCCAAATCGTTAAAAAAGCTACATCCCCTGAGATAGGGCCCTTCCCCCATAGCCCTCTTGCTCTGATGCCAGCAGCCCTGCATCCCTGTGCCAAGTAGCTCCCTGCAGGATGGTGCTGTTGCAGGGTGGGAATGGCCCTCCACAGCCACCTCCAGCAGGCAGGAGCTCGGCACCTGCTTTCTGCAAACTCACTCACTTGGCTCAGTTATTCCGCAATGGAGAGGAAGTTTCTTTAGCAGCCAAAGTATTCTAAGTATCACATTTTCCAGTATGTGCCAGATCCACAGTGTGCTCAGAAAGCCAGAGCTGTATCACCAGGCTTTTAGAGGAGATTACCACCTGCGCATCTGAGCGACCTTCTTTGACAGGCTCCGCAGCATTCAAGGCCTGCAGACACTGCTTCATGTGTCCTTTAATGCTGATCAATTTCCAGATTTAACAGTTACACAAATTATGTTGTCATGAAAAACTGAGAAGAAAAAGCCCCAGAGTATTTTTCAGACCTCCCCTCCTTACCCAAAATACAGACAAGGCAAGAACTCTCATAAATTCATATTCATCATTTGAGAGGTTGAAGCCTCCAAGGATTCTTCTAGCTCCAGGGCACATCGACTGTATGCTTCCAGATGTTTTTTCCAGATTTCAACTAAAATGAGAAAATGACACGAGTGAGGAATAGGCATCAACAAGTTGGAAAATTCCTGTCAGGAAACCAGCAGCATGAGCGAGGGAGCTTGTGGCCACTGCCCGGCAGCTCACGGTGCTCAGAAGTGCCTTGGCAGGCGTTCTCCCACTATTCTCAGCCTGCTGGGCCGGGGCTGCCCCTTATTGAGCAGAAGCTGGCTGCAGGGTGTGGGGGGCCAATCCAGGGTAGCTAGGGCCTTGTGTGGGTAGGCTACGAGAGGACTGAACCTCTACTTGGCCTTCCAAGCCTCTCTTGGGTACAGCCATCCTTAAGGCCACCCACTGTCAGGAGACATCTGACTTGAAGTCTGAGACAGTGACAAGTCCTTCCAACTTCAAAAGTCTGATAATACGTCTTAGGAAATGGGCTGGATTTACCACACGTTATTACAGCCAGTCTAGCTGGACTTACTGGGCCCTGCTACTCAGCTGGTCTTGCAGCATCAATGGTCAAGCTGCTCTCCTGGGGACTCTAATTCAAGTCAACAAGTAACCTGGAGGACACTCAACCTGACTTGACTCTCCCTTAGGCACTCACTGTAGTGTGGCTCTTCTTTTTCTGTCAGGGCTGGGGGGGACATCTTCCGCAGGGCAGCTGGGGTCCTGTGTGGGTGGGCTAGGAGGTGCCTGAGGCCTGCGCTCTCCCGCCAGCTCCTGCTGCACATTCTCCAGCATGGTCTTGTACGCCTGTCGGGCCGCCATTGTCAGCTCAACCATCTTGTGGAACTGATCCTTGGGCACAAGTGAGAGCACATAGGTAACATCCCAGCTACAGAGGACACGGGTCCCCTCAAACTCAGCAATGGCACCCTCCAGAGAGAAGCAGGGGTGACACCGGGCAATGTGGACCCCATGCTTGTGGATGAGTACCAGGGATGCTGTCCCAGAGGGAAGAGTGGGCTAGGCCGATTTCTTGGGCCTGTCTGAGGTGCCACTATGTCAGCAGCAAGCCCAGAACAGAGCTCAGTTCACAATCAGACACCTCATGCTGTCAAAGAGACAAATGCTACCTTTTTATAAGAAGGTTCTGCCTCAATGGTGGCTTCTCCTCAATACCAGCCTAATGGAAGTTCTGGGGCTGCTCTGTGGGTGAGCCCACACTGGCCACCTGGCCCACTTCCTCCCATGGCCAGTGACTGAAGAGGCCTGTGCCCTGTGCGCTCACCTGAGCCCCATCGTAGCTGAAGATCCCCACCACGCTGACAGGAACTGCCTTGTTCAAACTGCGCCCCAGAGCTTTGCGGTTGAGAGCAAACACAAAGGGAATGTTCTGCTCACAGGCGTAATCAATAATTGTGTGCAAAGTGTCATCCAGCCCACCTGATCAAAGGACAATGAAAAATGACAGGAAGACATGTCGTATGGAGTGTGGTATTAATACCAGTTACAAAGGGCTTTTTCTTAGCAACACATCTGTCTACGATTTTACACCCAAGGCAGAAGCCCCCTGAAAATACCAGGAGAGAGCAAGCTGCAGCCACATGGAAGAATCAACTCTCCAAAAATATGGGAAAAAAATGGAAAGAAAACACACAGCTGGTATCGTCTTAACAGGAAAGGTTAACTATTTGTTAGTATTACTGAAATTTACCACGTGCCAGGCCACTGATCAACTAATTGCTTCACACCTATTAGCTCCTGTGTCCTCCCCCAAATCCCAAAAGGCAGACAGATGCTTGTGTTCTCACTGACAGATGGAGAACCAGAGGCACAGAAAAGTTAAGTTCCTTATTCCACATTGTACCCCTGGTGAAGGCACATGTCTGGCTCCCAAGGGCTCACTACCCTCTATTCCCTGACCATGCTTCTGGGACAAGGACCAGCCAAGGCTGATGCACCAGCGAGAGGAACGAGGTGAAATGAGCACTGTGTGCAGGTGACGCACCTGGCCACCTGAAACCCAACAGCACCTAAGTAGTACTCCTAACAGCATGAGAATAAGGGGCTTTGACACAAGTCTCTATACTCACACAGCAGCCAGCTGGCATATGTAATCAAAGAGATGACTCCATTTACAACACAAGATTACAGTTGGTAGGAATGAATTTTTCAAGAAACATGAAAGAGTTACAGACAACTTCAATATGCTGTTAAAGAACACATTAGCTTGGACAACATAGTAAGATCCCATCTCCACCAAAAAAAAAAAAAAAAGAAAAATCTGCCCAGTGTGATGGTATGTGCCTGTAGTCCATCTACTCAGGAAGCTGAGGCAAGCTCAATCACTTAAGCCCAAGAGTTCAAGGCTGCAATGAGCCATGATCATGCCATTGCATTCCAGCCTGGGCAACAGAATAAGACTTTGTCTTTTAAACCACCCTGGCCACAGAAAATCTGAACAAATGAAAAGTCACCTATGCTCCTGGACAGAATGATCCAAAATGATGAAATGTCAACTTCACATTAATCTAACACTTGAAGACAGCGGTCCCCAACATTTTTGGCACCAGGGACTGGTTTCTTGGAAGACAATTTTTCCACACGGGAAGATGGTTTCAGGATGAAACTGTTCCACCTCAGATCATCAGGCATTAGTTAGATTCTCATAAGGAGTGTGCATCCCACATCCCTCATATGCGCAGTTTACAACAGAGCTCGCGCTCCTATGAGAATCCAATGCTGCCGCTGCTCTGACAGGAGGCAGAGCTCACGCAGCAATGCCCACCAGCCCACTGCTCACCTCCTGCTGTGCAGCTCAACTCCTAAGCCACAGACAATACCAGAGTATTGTCTCACCTCCTGCTGTGCAGCCCAGGAGTTGGGGATCCCTGCTTTAAAATACTGTAAGTTACTATTTCTTTGAGAAATAAAAATATATAAAAAAATATAAAAAGATGTCAGGCTAACATGGTCAGGTATAAAAGTTTACTATAAAGGTGCCATAGTGTAAACAAGGGAATGCAGATAAACAGAATGGACACAAGACACAACAGAGTTTAATGGAAACAGTATGTGAGGAGCAGCATTTTGGATTAGTCAGGGAGAAGATCCTGGAGGACTGGGTGGGCTCATCCAGTTCATCTTAGACCACAATAAATCCTACCTAAACATATACAAATGAAGGAACCAGGAGATAAACAAAATTTTTAAAGCAAACCTTGTAAACACTGAAGTGAGAAGGCTGAGAAATAACACAATACCTAGATGCAATTAAAAAATTAAATGCTAATATGTATAACACTTAACATCTCTGCATGGCCAAGTTTTTTTTTTTTGGTAACTGACAAACCAGAAAAAACACTTGCAACTGGTACTCAAAGGGAAAAGGTACAAATTAATCTAAAAGAGCAACATCCCAAAAGCACATGGGCAATGAACATGAACAATTCACAGAAAATGCCAAGCTCCTGATGCTGAGACCCTCCCTCATAAGAAAACTGCTAATAAAAACTCCCGAAGAGGATGCCCACACCTCCCCACCCTGGGAGGAGACACAGTGGTCTCTGAAGGAAGGCACAGCATACGCCTTCAAGTTACCAATGCACACAGCATTGCAGGCCAGGCACCTGCCCTACAGGATACTCACCTAGTCCTTATAGAACACCTGTAAGAAACAACTGTTTACAATTAGCGTAGTATTACCTGGAACCTAATTACATATCAGTCCTCTCATTTCAAGAGAGGAACTCCTCCAATGCACATCCTACCATACTGTGGAAACTGGGAATTCATTCTGCATCTAGTTGGTTGGGAGATTAATTTCTAAGCCCACAGCCCTTATTCTGCCCACCCCCTGCCCCTGATCTACCCAAAGCATTTGTAAAGTGATGAGGAGGCAGCCTCCTGGGATAAAACTTTGAAGAAAAATAACCAGTTCTGGATGGGCTGGGAAAAGGGGAGATGGGGCAGAGGTGGGGTGGAGTGTTCTGTGTTCCTTAGATATAATTACAGTGAAATCTATATTCAGTTTGTTAGGAGAGACATATGAAGTCCCCCTAACGTCAGATGCATGTCTCTCACTGGAGGGTCTCTGCCTGGTGTCCACTCAAGCTCCTGGGAGTGAATATGAAATGTTATTTGAGCAGTGTGCAGGAACAACCTAACATAGAAGGCCTGGCTACTGTCCTCTTGAGTCCTGCCTGCCAGTCTGGCCCTTGGCTGGGGTCTGTGAACTTGGATTTCGAGAGATTTCCCACCACCCTAACTGGTAAGAGTAACTCACTGTGCCTCCATAGTGTGTTGTGGTTTCTGCTGAACACGTGCTTTCCTTCTGGAGTCTGGACTTTGTATGTGCTAGGCAGAGGATGACTATGTGACTGGCCCCAAACAGAACCCCAGGCGCTGAGTCTCTAATGTGTATCCCTGGTGCCCGGGGGCTCTCAACTCGCTGGGGAATTAAGGGTCTCCCATGTGATGTCACTAAAAGTAACTTCTGGAAGCCAGAGGCCGGTTCCCCGACATTTAACCCCATGTGCCTCTTCGCTTTGCTGCTTTTGCTTTGTGCCTTTTCACTGTAGTAAGTCACAGCTGCAAGTACCACTCTATGCTGAGTCATGTGAGTCCTCCTGGCAAATCACTGAACCCGGTGGTGGGCTTGGGAACACCCAATACAAGCAGCAAAGTCCAGACTATTTTGCTCAAACAACCTCCAACCCATTGTTATTAGTGAGATGAAAGCACGTGGCAAGGGCCAGCTACTGAAGTTCCACAAGAAAGCTTATGGCAAGCAAGATGCTCGGCTCAGATAATTTCCATTTCAAAGTTTAAGTTTAGAATTATTAGTAAAATGCCACTCAGAGCAAATACAGTACTTCAATGTAATTCATCAATTTTTATCTTTAAGATGACTGCAAGCCATTGGGTGTCTTATCTGACAAATATTTATAAGATATACAATCAAGTCCCTCATGCCCCAAAGCAAACACATGTTGGAACCAATGATTAAGCAAACGCATTTTAAGTGCACAACAAATCCTTATGATGCTGATTAAGTAAAAACCTAGCCCCATGCTCTGGCAGAGGCAGAGAAGGGGAATGATGGCTTCTAAGAAAGTGGTGTGGGGGCAGGTATGGTGGCTCACGCCTGTAACCCCAGCACTTTGGGAGGCCGAAGCAGGCGGATCACGAGGTCAGGAGTTTGAGACCAGCCTGGCCAATATGATGAAACCCTGTCTCTACTAAAAATACAAAAATTAGCTGGGTGTAGTGGTGTAGTGGCGTGTGCCTGTAGTCCCAACTGCTCAGGAGGCTGAGGCAGAAGAATCGCTTGAACCCAGGAGGTGGAGGCTGTACTGAGTTGAGATCACGCTACTGCACTCCTCCAGCCTGGGCAACAGAGCGAGACTCCATCTCAAAAAAAAAGGCTGGGCACGGTGGCTCACGCCTGTAATCCCAGCACTTTGGGAGGCCGAGGCAGGCAGATCACCTGAGGTGGGGAGTTCAAGACCAGCCTGACCAACATGGAGAAAACCCGTCTTTACTAAAAATACAAAATTAGCTGGCCTTGGTGGCGCATGCCTGCAATCCTAGCTACTCGGGAGGTTGAGGCAGAAGAATTGCTTGAATCCAGGAAGCGGAGGTTGCAGTGAGCTGAGATCCCGCCACTGCACTCCAGCCTGGGCAACAAGAGCAAAACTCCGTCTCAAAAAAAAAAAAAAAAAGAAAAAAAAAAAGAAAGTGGGGTGACTGTGGGCCGAGTATATGTATATATACACCTTTTTTTATTTAAAGACATAAATCCATAGAAGAACGTGAGAGACAACAGCAAAAAGTTTCAGCAAATGGACAACTGAGCTAGCCAACCTAAGCCAACAGTGAGAAAAGCCTAGAATAGCCAGTCCTGGACCCCAGAATCCCCCAAGGGCCAGGAGCAGGCAGCACAGGGTGATGCACTGGTGAGGAGGGCTGGTTGAACACTGGCAAAGAGGCAAGTCGCTCAGCTGCAGCCCTCTGGTAAGGCACAGCACAGGTTTGCAGGGCATGACACACCACGCATCTAATGGTGGTGACCTCAGGATGAGCTCACAGGGTGAAGTTCGCCTGTCCCTCCAGCAGGCAGTGAGAAGTCTTCCTTGGGGATGTGACCAGCCCTAGGGGAGAGAGAGACACCCGGGGCACTTCCGACACGGAAGCAGGCCAACCACATCGTCCTACAGCAGAAGTTCTCAGTGTACTTCTCGGAGCAGCAGCAGCAGCAGCACCCGGGAACTTGCTCAAAGTACAAATTCTTGGGCCCACTGGATATACTGACGCAGAAACTCTGGAATCTTGTGTTTTTCCCAGCCCTCTGGTTGATTCCGATGCTGGCTGCATTTTGAGAACCATCACCCTCAATGCTGCTCACAGCCTTGAACACCAGCCACACGCCCGGATTTCTAGTTGGCTCTTAAATAAGCACAGACAACTGAGGGACAGTGGATATCTGTGGAAAACCTCCACCATGAGAGGCCAAAACAAACAAAGCAGACTTCTTGGAGGAAACAGAGGCAGTGCAGTAAGAGTAATTCAGCATCATTAAAATTCTCAGAGAGGCATCCATGAGGCAGCAGCAATGTGATAAAAAAAGGGAATCTTCAGAGAATGAAAACAGCTCCCAAAAATAAAAATATCAGAAGTAAAAAGTTATACAGAAAGTTTAGAAGACATAGTTGAGAAATCCTAACAGAAAATAAAACCAAAAGGAAGAGATGAAAAGAAGTAGGAAACAAATAATGTGAAGGCACCAGTCCAGGAGGCCTGACCCTGACACAGTTCCAAGAAGGGCTGGCAGGGACTGGAAGAGAGGATTTAAAGCAAAAATTCAACATGTCCCAGAGCCAAAGACACTGGATGCAAACTGTCCCACATCCTGTAACCCCAGGAACAAGGCACTTCCAGTGAACTCCCAGAAAGCAGGGGGGTGCAAAAAGATTGCAAAGGATCAAGAATTAGAGACTCTGGATTTCAAGCAAGAGGTTCAAAATATGCCTCCTATGCATCCTTTTCTCCTAACCCACTGGAGGAAGTGCTCCAACAAAACAAGAGTGCACCCCAAGGAGGAGTCCACAAATAATACCTTACTGAGAGCGGGCTGAGAGCCAAAGGTATCCCTGGGTGCCAAATGCACGAGGTGCAGCAAGCTGGGAATACAGGTTTCTTTAGCAGATAAAACTGCAAAATGCCTGGTGTAACCAACTGTCTTAGAAGAGACCGAGGCAGCTGGCTGAGGGCATGAGGTTTCATTAATGCTAAGTATATAGACAATTAAGCAACCATCACAAAACAAGGACAATAACCCAAACTATACATTAGGGTAAGTAACAGCAAAGCCCTGTTGCTCTATTGGGGGAGTTGACAAATACTTAAAACTGAAAACATGTGAAGCAGTAGGTCACAAGCCTCTTATATGGAGATATGGAAAGGGAGGGAGCCCAAGCCTGCCTCTCCCTTAACAAACCCTATAGGACTACTTGACCCTTTAGCTATGGACTTGTACAACACTGACAAAAACAGCCAGGGAAGCATGTGGCCTGTCCTCTTCAATGACCTGGAAAGGCCTCTGGGCACACAACCAGATGGGTGGGTCACTGATATCCCGTCTGTCAAATTCTGTCAGCAGTGATGGTAGACCTGTACCCAGTTAGGACAGGGACGAGCTGCCGGCTGGGGGCCTCGGACATGTCAGAAAACCTCCAGGCTTTAGACAGGAAATGATAACTGGAAAACATCATCTCTGCGGGTTCAGCCACAGGATGTGGATACATCATCTCAAAAAAAAGTTGAATTTTACTCTGCAAGAGAAAGGAATGGGGCCAGGGAGAAGCTTGTGAGTTCCCTAGCCTAGATGGAGATGAAGGATAAGAGCAATGCCACTCTGCTCCTATCAGTTCTCCTATTGCTCAATTTGAGGAGGACACAATAGGGACAGGCAAGTCCTCTAGAAGCCAAGAGAGCACAAGTGTAGGCCAAACATGAGATGTCACAAGTGAGGGCTCACTGTCACCTGACCCACCATATCACATCCAACAAAACAAAAACAAAACATATATTCCAGTTTAAGTAAAATAGCAAAATATTTAGACAAAGTCACACCTGTAACAAGCAAGATGAGTCAACCACAGACTGAACAACTAAATGTCAAGTAGACAAAAGCCCTAGGTAGATACTCCTTGGCTGCCAGGCATGGCATCTCTGTGGTGTGAGTGATCAGTGACCATCCCAGCCCCAGGGTGGTGGCCTGCACAACAGAGGCATGTCTTTCCCTGATGCCAGAGGCCTGTGTGGGCTGGCTGGGCCCCCTGCGTGCAGGACCACAGGACCCACCTGCCCTACAGAGGGTAAGGCACTTAGTAATGGTCAATGCAGTTGGGAAACAATTCATCAAAACAAAAACCACAAAGATGAGCTGTCAAGGCCTGTGACACAGTATACCAGGTGTGTGGTAAACACGAGGATAGCACACTAGGCACTCACACAGGGGCCCACATGTCACAGGACCACGCTGTGCCTTTACCTTTTGACTGTATCTTCTCACAATTGGGAGAAATAATGACACATTTCAGTTTTTTGAGCTTCAGGTGTTTGAGAACTTCCCTCAACCCCAACACGAGTCGACGTTTAGTCCTGGCCTTGACTGGATCTTTCTGGTACATACGGTCTTGGAAACGGACCAGTTCTTTGAGTAGGTCGGTAACACAAGCATCCACTTCTTTACAAAGCATCTGGCTGCAATAACTGAAAGAAACATCAGACATCAGGAATTATGCCACTGGCTGTGACACTGCAGCCATGCTCCCATCCCACCCCAGGGAGAAGAGATGTAGAATGCACCAGACAAGAAGGCGTTTCGGCGAGTACTACTAACCAGAACTGTGGAATTCCTAATGATTTAATTTTACAAAAGGTAATACTGGGGCATCTTCCCCCATTCCCAACTACAAGGGAGAAATTTCTCTGGGTGCTGCCCCCCCCAACCATAGTTTGCCACAGGTCCCCATCTCAGCCACTACCCTGTGCATCTCCCTGTCATAAAGACAAATACCAGGAGACTATCCTGGAAGAAAAGTGGGCAGGGAAGAAGACGGAGTGAGCACATCAGGTTAAAAAGAATCCTGCCGCCCTAAGAAATTATACAGAGATTGAACCATGAAAAGGGGCCCAAGGTGATGCACGGTCACCTCACTATCCATTCCCTTGACTTCGAACCTGGGCTGAGGGCCCCTCTTCCATTATTAATACCACGAGAACCTCAGTAGAAGCAGATACGAACACAACGATTAGGCTCTCCCTGAACGAGTGTAACCAGGTACATGGCTACTTTCAACCATAAGAGTTAAAGCACAGGGTGGCCAAGCCACACGGATTTATGGAAGAAATCAATGCCATACTGAACCGAAGCACTTCCCTCTTCCGCCAGTCCCTGGCAGGCAGGGGCTTACTCACTCCCTGAATCTGCGGCTGTGGATCTTAGGGAAGGTGGAGTGATAGGGAGCAAGGTGGGAGGCCTCTGTGTCCCTCTGGAGTTCTGTGCCTGGTGGCTCCTCTGACTTGTCCTCAACCGCAGGAGTGGAGATCGGTTCAGCCATCCCCCTCTGGCCCTTCATGGAGGAAGAAGTCATTATAAGACATCTCTGAGGCCCAGTGCACACACTGAGGGGCTGGCTCAATACAGTCTTCCCGATGCAACCAGACTCTGCACACAACCACCACATCCACAGACAACATGCAGAGAGGTTTACAGAAGGCAGCAAAAACAGACAAGGATGCCTGGGGAAACCAGAAAAGCTGGTGGAGGCTGTCATGCCTGGAGGTGTGCCTCCCCCCCAATTTACTTATACATTCATTTTTATTATGGTAAAATATACACTAATATTACCAGTTTCACCACTTTTAAGTGTACAGTTCGGTGGCCAATTTATTTTTTTATTTTGAAGTTTAACCTGAAGAATCTCATATCAGGAAGTTTTAAAAATAGGCCTTTAGTTCTAAGTTTTTTCTCAAATGCTTGAGACCATTTCTTTTTGAAATAATCCTTTAGAAAGTGCTGAACTCCAACATTTAAACTATGACAAACTCAAGAGATGTGTGTTCAAACACACCAGTCATAGCTTACTGTCCCCAACTAGTTACTTCTCCTGACTATCAAAATGCAATTGCAGTAACAGGTCACCAAGTAAAGGAATGAAAAAACATACACGAGACCTACAAGAATGGCAAGCTCAAAAAAGACAGTACCCCGTGGCCTCGTGGAGATGGAGAGCACCTGAAACTCTCAGCCACGTTGGGGCTTTAACTGGTAGAACAGTTAGAAACTCATTGGGCAGGAGCTACTAAAGCAATTCTGCTCCCAGGTAATGCCCCAAAGGAATGAGTGCTTGTATCCTTTAAGACACATATAACACTGTCCACAGCAACCCTATTTCTAAGGATACCCAAACTAGAAAATGCCTGCATGGCCATCCGCAACCCTGTACACTCGTCCAGCTGAATTTTACAGTAATGAAAATAAACAGCAACTCCATGTCGCCAACAAGGCTGAAGGACAGGGGACAGAGAGAACAGCACACAACACACAGCTGCACCAGAGCCATGTCCACAGCCCTGCATGGGGCTGCCATCAGGTCAGGGTCTCCTGGGAGAGGTCTCTGACCAGAGGGCACAGGAGATTGGTGAGCTGTTTTGCTTCTTGATCTGGGTACGGTGGTTACTGTGCAAAGTCCTCAAGTTGTACACTGATGATTAATGCACTTTTCTGAATGTATAGCTGAATAAGAAGTTTGCTTAAAAACATACATTCGTGTTCATGCCCTCACATCTCATATACTTGCTGGTAAACAGCTGTGCAGCTAGCGGTGTTAATTCTCATGACCACTTTAAGTAGTACCACACAGATCAAATTTGGTGGGGAAGGGAAGATCCTCACCTCTGTCCCTCACAGACCTCAGAACGAGAGGCACTAGAAACACTCCCCCATCCATGGGGACCACCCTTCCCTGTAAAGCTGGGAGCTCAATGCTGACCCACTTTCACCACAAAGATAAGAGGAATCAACCAAGTCCTGGAGTTTGCTCAGCACAGCTCATCCTTTTCGCAGCTGCTCCCATCTAAATTATTCTTAAGGCACAAACAGAAGTTGGTACCTGAGGGCTCTGCCTGCTCTGAAACCTGGTCATCGCCACCACTCTCTCCATCTTGTGTGTCTTCACTGGCAAAAACTGGACTCACAGCATTTTCTTGGAGACGCTGCTGCTTTCTCTCTTGCCGTTCTTTCAAAATAATCTTAAAAATTAAACAATTAAAATGCCTAAATATTTGTACTTAAAAGACAAGCTCTTCTGCAAATTAAACTGCCCAAGTTCAACCTGTTGACAATGTGCCGATTTGTGCTCTGAGAGCAGCAAAGTGCGCCCCAGCCTCCAGGGAGCTGACCCAACCCTCCCCGCTGCTTTTCAAGTGGCACATTCTTCCCCAGGTATGCAGAGCAGCCACACAGGACAGCCCTGAGCTCTGAATCCAATTCTGTAGCTCAGCGCTCGCCTGAGCACCTACACCACAGGGTTGCTGTGAGAATTCACCGGAGGGAGGTGGCTCACATCTGTAATTCCAGCACTTTGGGAGGCCAAGGCAGGTGGATCATCTGAGGTCAGGAATTCGAAACTAGCCTGGCCAACATGGTGAGACTTTGTCTCTACTAAAAAATATAAAAATTAGCTGGGCATGGTGGCACACGCCTGTAATTCCAGCTACTTGGGAGGCGGAGGTAGGAGAATCGCTTGAACCCAGAAGGC
Organism: Ateles fusciceps; assembly: GCA_036589455.1. Lineage (NCBI taxonomy): Eukaryota > Metazoa > Chordata > Mammalia > Primates > Atelidae > Ateles > Ateles fusciceps. Next base: position 3,146,254 of record JAZHEH010001180.1, on the reverse strand, counting down.
GGAAGGTGCAGTGAGCCAAGATCACGCCATTGCATTCCTGCCTGGGCAACAACAGCAAAACTCTGTCTCAAAAAAAAAAAAAAAAAAAAAAGAAAAGAAAAAAAGAAAAAATAATTCATCAGAGGAGCCTGTGACTGTCTCCTGGAAGGTCTGTAAGGAAACGTGCATTATTCACTGACTTTGAACATCAAATAGATCAGCTAGGGTAGGATGAAGGGGGATGATAAGAAGGAGAAAAATGCAACTCCTCCCATTTCTGGTTTTCTGTCCATTCCACTGCAAAGTTAAAAAAATAAAAGATGTGCCTTTCTTCTCAAGTAACTGAAGCATTCCCCACATAACATGTTCCTCACGTGTCATGCTGGGAGGGTGAGGAATCATTTGTTAGCGTATCATTAACACGTTTTACTACAACATATTTAAGGAATGTAAGTCGTAAAATCTAAAAATCTAAGTGCTGGGAGGATAACTATGGAAACGTGAAACTGTCTAAGATTTCTAGTGCCTTGCTTCAGCTGAAACACCTACACACCTTCTTTAGTGAGGTTGGCTTCTTGGCCTTGGGGATCTCCCTCTGCTTCCCTTTCTTTATCAGGGGGGGCGCTGGAGTCCAAGGGATTGTGCGGGGTCTTCACTTGACTCACACGGCGACCTCTCTCCCCTGACGCACATTCTTTGGAAAGGACTGGCACCGCTCCAACTGAAACACAGTGGGACAAAGGCCTCACGGTCACCTCCCAGATGCTCTACCCAGCTCTTGGACTGCAGCTCGCCCAGGGGCTGCCTCAGGGTATCCAAAGGAGTTTGCCATGTCATCCCCAGCCTGTCCCCCACAACCCTTCTCATCTTTGTCAGTCTCTTACACATTCTTTTCATTAGCAATTTCTAAATGAAATTTATTATCTTTTGGATGAGATCCCCAAAAAGTATCAAGTAATTTACAAACACCTACCTTCCTATCCATGTCATCAGATCTCCCATGTTTCCCAGTACAGTCTAATACTGCCTGGATCTCATTTTTTGACTCAGGGCAGTTCTAGGTGGTCTGCACTCACTGTTGCTACTGTGAACACGTCCCTCTCCACGACCGTTTCCAGCTGACACTGCCTTTGTGGAAGCTGGCTATTGGTTTCTGTATGTGTATCTTGTATCCAGGTATCTTATAAGGCCACTATAAGATTCTATTAATGTTTCTAGTTAATTCTCTTGAGTTTTCCAGACATGTTTTCCCAAATCCCATCATGGGCAGTTGGTAATTCCTCTACATAGCCAATGAATTATTGTGATTACTCCTCAACAGTTCAATTTTATTCTCCTTTTCTGTTCTATTTCCCATATCGATAATTATTTCAAGTAAACAGTTAATTCCTATATAGTTTTTCCCCCCCCACTTTTTGATCTGGAAAATTTCCAAACATACGCCAAAGAAAACAGAATGGTAAACAAACCCCGTGCCCATGTCCAGCTTCAAAAGTCATCAACATTATTCCAAATATATTTTACCTGCCTTCCTTTAATTTTGCAACACGTTTTTAAAATAACCAGTGCTTTGTCAATCAGGCAGTCCCACTAAGTCTCACCTGTTGGATTTACTGCTTCAATGCAGAATGTAACCTGCACAGGTCAACCAAGATAACAGTACCTGCCTCCCAGGCTGCTCTGGCCTTGGTAAGCACAGCTGCTTGCATCTTTGGAGCCTTGTTTCCACATGGGGTTTGAACATACATATGACTGGCTCAATTCTTTTCTCAGGTCTTCTTGGAAAACCATGTATGGCTTATATGTGCTCACTCACCTAGTCCCCAATGACACCACCAAGTTCAGCATCTCACCTGGGCTCCGGCAAAACCTGCCACAAGCCCTCCAGCTCTACACTTCATGCACCCCACTGCCCGGCAACTCTTCACAAAGCACTGACAGTGGGCCTGAAGAGAGTGCTTTCCTCACAGCAGAGGAAGATCAACCATTCCCTCCCACAAAAACAACTACCAAGTTCAACGTAACTGCCAAAAACAATCATATCAGCCCTCTGGAAAGCGACCAAAGGCTTCCAACAAACCAGGGAGTGCTTACTCCTTAGATGACTAGCCTTTGGGTGAGAACAGTATGAGTCTGGACATTCCTGTCTGAGGCTTTTCCCAGTTTCTCCCTGCTCAGCTTTGGCTCATTCAACCAGGTGGCAAGGCTGTGAAAACCAGCAGCTTCCCTATCACTGCCATAAAGGCCTTGCTGAATTCAGAGTGTGGTCATTTAGAGTGGTGATTTCAGCCAATGGGGAAGGCAAGGCAGCATGGCCAGTCAGAGGCTGCCATTTTCAATAGGCAAGCAACAGACACCACCAGGCCAGCGAGGACTTACAGGGAGTCCAGGGAAGACTCGCTACAGGGATGGGCTATGGGGCAGTCAACCAAGAATTCTATATTCAGCAAAACTAACCTTCAAAAAGTGAATGTAAAATAAAGACATTCCTAGATAAACAAAGACCGTGAGAATTTGCTGCTAGTATGGCTTGTGTCACTAATACAAAGGAAGCCCTTCAGAAGAAATACAACCAGAAGGGATACATGATGGCAAATGATCCAGAGGAATAAAGAACACCTAAAATCATAATTATGAAACTGGTAAATATAAATTTTTCCCTTATTTCTTCTCTTCTTTGAAAGATATGGCTATATAAAGTAGTAGTTTCAACACTGTACTGTTCAGTTTATAATATACTTAGATGTACCATATGACAACAGCATAAAGGAGGAGGAAGAAAATGGAGATATATTGGAGTAAAGTTTTTCTAATATATAAACTAACATGTATACTGTAATCTGTATAGCAACCACTAAGAAAGTAGTTTTTCAAACTAAACTTAAAAAAATACAAACAAGAAATCAAAAGTGTACTCTAAAAATAGTTAACACCAGAGGCAGTAAAAGAGGAAGCAAGGAACAAATAACAAAGCTGACAAAAACAAGCAATGGGGAAAAGACTCCCCTGTTCAATAAACGGTGCTGGGATAAGTGGCTAGCCACATGCAGAAAATTGAAACTGGACTCCTTCCTTATACCATACACAAAAATCAACTGAAGATGATTAAAGACTTAAATGTAAAATCCAGAACTATAAAAACCCTGAAAGACAACTCAGGCAATACCATTCTGGACACAGGAACTGGCAAAGAGTTCATGACAAAGACATCAAAAGTAACTGCAACAAAAGCAAAAATTGACAAATGGGATCTAATTAAACTAAACAGCTTCTGCACTGCAAAAGAAACTAACAACAGGGTGAACAATCTACAGAATGGGAGAAATTTTTGCATCTATCCATCTGACAAAGGTCTAACATCCAGCATCTATAAGGAACTTAAACAAATTTACAAGAAAAAAAACAAACAACTCCATTAAAAAGTGGGCAAAGGACATGAACAGACACTTTTTTCAAGAGACATACACGTGGCCAACAAGCATATGAAAAAAACTCAGAATCACTTATCATTAGAGAAATGCAAATCAAACCACAATGAGATACCAACTCACAAAGTCAGAATGGCTGTAACAGATGCTGGCAAGGTTGCAGAGAAAAAAGAAATACTTATACACTGTTGCTGGGAGTGTAAGTTAGTTCAACCATTGTGGAAAGCAGTATGATGATTCCTCAGACCTAAAAACGGAAATACCATTTGACCCAGCAATGCCATTATATATACAAAGGAATATAAATCATTCTATTATAAAAACAAATGCATGTGCATGTTCACCGCAGTACTATTCACAAGAGTAAAGACATGAAATCAACCTAAATGCCCAGCAACAGGAGACTGGATAAAGAAAATGTGGTACATATATACCATGGAATACTCTGCAGTCATAAAAAAGAATGAGATCATGTCCTTTGTACAAACATGGATGGAGTTGGAGGCCATCGTCCTTAGCAAACTAATACAGGAATAGAAAACCAAATACCATATGTTCTCACATGTAAGTGGGAGCTAAATGGTAAGAATAACACATGGACACATGGGGAAATAGACATTGAGGCCTACTTGAGGGTGGAAGGAGGGAAAAGATCAGAATAACTATTGGTATCAGAATAACTATAGGCTTAGTACCTGAGTGATGAAATAATCTGTACAACAAACCCCCATGATTCAAACATGCATGTGTAGCCCTGAACCTAAAACAAAAGTTAAAAAAAAGGAGGATCCACAGATTAAAAAAAAAAAAAAAAAAAAAAGTAGTGTTTTTTGAAATAATAAATTACTTCAAAAGGAAGAAATATTTAAAAGCCTCTGGTGGAAAATTTGCATGTTGTCTTTTATGACATATTGTGTGTTTTAACAGTCTTGGCTCCTAAGATGTGTCAGAGGAAAGAGGCAGCCACTAACTCAACACTGTACCCGGCGGTGCCACAGTTCCCACAGGTTGCAATACATGGAATTCAGCTTCCTGACCCTGACCCAGACAGTAAAGATTTTCAGGAACTCAGGGCACTTCTATAGATAAGGAGATTTTCAGCTACACAATGTCATCAATCAAGTGGACAGCTCATCTTTTAATAAGATCAATTTTTAAAAATCATCCAATTTTAATAACTTAAAAATGTTTTAATTATGGTAAAATGACATAAAATTTACCATTTTAACTGGTTTTAAGTGCACAATTCAGTGGCATAAATTATATTCATAATGTTATGCAACCATCACTACTATCCATTTTCAAGACTTTTTCATGCCTCAATGAATACTCTGTCGCCATTAATAATAACTCACCATTCCTTTTCCCCTCAGCCCCAGGTAATGTTTTTATCCATTTGCCTATTCTAGATATTTCTTTTAAGTGGAATCACACAATAGCTGTCTTTCTGTGTCTGGGTAATTTCATATGATATAATGTTTTCAGGTTTCATTCATGTATCATGTATAAGAATTCATTCCTTTTTTAAGGTTGAATGATTACATTGTGTAGGTATACCACATTTGTTTACACCATAACGTGGTAATGAACATTTGTGCTGTTTCTACCTTTTGGTTATTGTGAATAATGTCATAGAAAACCCCAGTGTAAAAGTGTCTAAGTCTCTTTTCTCTTGGGTAAATATTAAGGAGTGAAATCGCTGAGTCATGTAATAACTGCATTTAGCATTTTAAGAAGCCATCAGGTTGTCTTCCACAGTGGCTGCACCATTTTATGTTCCGACTGGCAGTGTACAAGTGTTCCAATTTTTCCATATCTTCACCGACACTTGTTACTTTCTGTGTTTTTATTTCCCTGATGACTAACAATGTTGAGAATCTTTTCATGTGCTTATTGACCACTTATGTACCTTTTTTGGAGAAATGTCTTTTCCAGTCTTTTGCCCATTTTTAAATTGGATTGTTGCTGTTCAGCTGGAGTCCCTAAATATTTGAATATTAATCCTCTATCAGATATATGATTTGCAAATATTTTTTTCCATTTTGTAGTATTCTTTTCACTTTCTTGATAATGTCCTTTGGTATGCAAAAATTTTTAATTTTAATATAGTCCAAGGTTTATTTTTCTTTTGTTGCTCATCTTTTTGGTGCTATATCTAAAAATCCAATGTCTAATCCAAGGTCATGGAGATTTATCCTATCTTCTTTTAAGAGTTTTATACTTTTAGCTCTTATATTTAGCTCATTGATCCATTTTGAGTTCATTTGGATCTATGGTATGAGGTAGGAGATAAGACTATCCTTTAGCATGTGGAAATCCAGATGTTCTAGTACCATTTTAAAGAGACTGTTCTTTATTCTTTTCATCGACTTGGCACACTTATGAAAAATCAATTGGCCACAGATACATGAATTTACTTCTAGACTCTTAATTCTACCCCATGGGTCCATATCTTTGCTTATTTCAGCATCGCATTGTTTTGATTATCTGTAAATAACTTTTGATAAGAGAAAATGCTGACACAATAATCTAGCTGAAAAAGACTTCCAACCACTTGCCTGAGATGGACAGACTCTTACCTGAGACCACCACTGGTTTGGAGGACTGCTTTGCATGCTGAGAGTGCTGCTTCTTCTCCAGGGCTGTCAGCATGCCCCCCAAATCCAGCTGCACTGGAAGCTGGCTCTTCTTTACATTATTTTTAAAATTATCCTGAAATTTCAAAATTCATAAGTTTACTTATAAAACTATACAAACTGTGCTTTCATTTTACAAAAAACTGATGTAATTAAAGACAAAATGAAATAGATTTAGAGACTATAAAAAAGAACTTTAAAAAATTCAAGTAACAATAGGGGGAAAAAAAATCAATGCCACATTATCTGCCAATATTACCATGGTTGTTTATGTCATCCTTCTTTCAGAAAATTGGGTTTATATTAAATCAACTACACTTTTGTCTATATCTCCACAGTGAGTGGTTAACAATGCACATCTACAAAGACACTAGCACTTGTATAAAGTCTTTGGCTACAAAGTCTGTGTGTGAGGCTACTTGGTTAGTACTACTGTCTCATTAGCACCACTCTCTTTCAAATGCCTCTGTAAACCAACAAAATGCCATGAAATTATAGTGATGCAACCAAAAGTCTACATAAGCCCAAATCATCCTCAGCAAATAGCATTAAATGCAGGCTCAAAGTTTGATATGCTTGAAACAAGTATTATTTTTGACACTGTTGTGATTTGCGTTTTGAGACTATAAAAAAGTTGTACAAGGAAGCCCAGTGATATGTCCTAAGGCACGGTGTCCCATTTGCTTTAGTGCCTCCACTCCACTCTCTTGCCAAGTGTTCTCTTCCTGGACAACAAAAACCCTACTGGCTAAGGGCTCACATCAGGGGAAAGTACCAAGTGCAACAAAGGACAGGCAAGGAGGCCTGCTGCATGGAAGGAAGATGAGCAAATTATGACACTGAACTTAACGTTAACTCACACAAAGGTTTAGAATTTTATTTTTCATGAAAGCAAAAACAATCGTTCCCCCTTTAAAACGCAAAATGACAATGCATATCCTAGCAAATAAATGTCCACACGCATACAGTTCCCCATCTAAATTATGAATCAGAAGCTCCATCCTGAATCTATGTGGTAGGTGGTAGAGTGTGGAAGGGGGAATCACCTCCACTTTAGCTTCTGTTTTGACTGCACAGAGTAAAACTGTGGTGCCTCTCTTATTTTTCTTCTGTTAGATATTACTGACTTGCAAAAAAAATTCTGTTTCCCAAATAAACTGGGTCAACTTTCTTCCTTTAAAGTATCCTAAGGCAGTATGTAGCCCCCTTCTTTCTGACTTAGCAAATGCAGTTACCAATAATCTTATTATAAAATAATAATCTTATAAAGCAATAAAATCTTATTATTTAAAATGTTTTAGCTTAAGAGTAATTTCAATATGCTGGATGCAGTTCTCTTGTGAAGGAGATGAATCAAAATAAAACCACCTGTCTCCATACAGAGATGTCTGGAAAGCAGTTTTTCTTGAGCATTTAGTTGAGTCAGAAAAGTTAAGCCTAAAGCAATTGTGGTTTCAATCTAAAAATTACCTGTGGCTGCTGTTTAGACTGAAATTTCGGTGTCTCTATTCTGTCTCTTCTTTCAGATGCAACTGCCAGGTTAGGAAATTCCTCAGCATCCTAAGTAAACCACACACCCCTTTAGCTCTTTGTTAATGCAAACATGCCAAGTGTAACCTTTTCCTTGTTTATATTTTCATTCTTCAATAAGGTCCCACAAAAGTTCTTAAAAGTGATTTAAAAAAACAGCCATGAAACTCTCACATAAGTTTCTACTTTATATAACTTGGAGCAAATTGAAAGACCAGAGTTCTAATACCTCTGTACCCAAAAAGAGAGTGCCACCAACGATCTTGGTATACCTGAGGGATCTACAGAACTGACCTTGGACCACCTTGGCATGAAAGTATTCAAGTACCTGTTCTTCAAAAGACTATGTTTTTCATTAGAGAAACCATCTAGATTCAGTAGATCTGCATGTTATATGTGCTGAACCCAGGGTAGTAAATGGAGTCAAAGGCAACAGGCCTGCTAAAAAACAATTTTTAAATCACTTGAAAATGCCTATGTCATTCTGTCAATATTTTAGGTGCCTTGGAAAAAGATGGGAAACATGGGGCAGAAATGTGAATTATTCACTGGCCTAACCATAATGCTCTGCCATGGTAGGTTTTCAAACATGTAACCCAGCTATTCTCAAATGGATGTTCTAGGAGCCTTGGGAACCCCCACCCCAGGTCTGTGGGAATGCCCTGGGCTTGCCTCTAAGCTGGGGCACCCAGGTAGCACCTCTGAGAGAGTCTTCGGTCTGCACAAGCCACCTGAGTCTGGTACAGCAATGTAAAGAAAACAACCAGGCACATAAGTAATTAAGTCAGAATCCAGGCTGGCTCCTTAGAGTACAAGACATGCTTGGAGTATCATGGGACAATTAAAGCTATGCTTTTGAAAGTTCCTGAAATCTTCCTGACTCAGGCCCTCAATGGTTCTATAGTATTCTACATTTTTCTCTATAATGAAGCACTTTATAATAAGACTTCTGGATAGAAAAGAAGGCCCTGCAAAAGCCAGCATTCCAAAGCAAGCAAAAAAAGAAAAAACAGGAAAAGAAGATAACTGAAGGGAACTATTAGTAATACGGCACACCAACTATTCAACTCCGATACAAGCAGTTTTGTCTCCAGACCAGTCATTCATTCAAATGTTCACTGAGTGGCTGCTCTGCGACAACTAAGAAGCCAAAATGAAGAGGTAAGAAGAAAGAGTAGCTACTGCTTTCTTTAGCACTAAGAAAATGATCATTAAAAGGCCCTGGAGATTTTCACTTAGGAAAGCAATATGAACTCATATTTCTATTAAGAAAGACCCAGTTATTATATTACACAAGGTGAGTAATAAATATAAATGTACTTCAATCCTTGGAGGCTCTTGAACTGTCAGGACTTCATATTTTGATGCAGACTTTTCTTTCTTTTTCTTATTCTTTCTTGAGGCTTCATTTTGTTCAAGGTCACTACCTTGTGATGCTTTAGACTAGAACAAAAATACAAAGCAAAAATCCTCAGTTTTTAGGGCGATCAATAGAATATTTAATACTATGCATTAGCAAAATTAAGATATCAAGTCCTATAATCACATGGCAATTTTATTCAGAGTTAGGTTCCTCATCCCCTGTTTTTTTAAACAGTCAGCCTTCATTAGAGTAATTCTGAAGGAAAAAAAAAGTTTGCTGGAATAGTTGTAATACCCAATTCCTTTTGAAAACTGGTAAATTTGGACAGAATTTCATTTTCAGCTCGAGGGGATCATGGTGTTAAGGACGTTATTGATCCCAGCCTAAGTTCTCCCTGTAATTCCAGGCAGGCCACTTCCACCAGAATGGCCCAGTGGTTCCTCATCTGTACATCACACCTGTCTGCACAGCAGAATCACCCATGGAACCTTCAAATCAAATACCTAGGCCCACCCCAGGACTGCTAAATGTGACCTCATCATTCCTACAGGACCCTAACCCCCCGGGCCTCTATTCACCCAGGTCAAATGTGCTTTGGCCACAGGGCCTTTGCACTGAAGCCCCTTCACTAGAATTTGGCTAGGCTGGGACTGCTCCCTCATCTCCATCTACCCTTTGCTCTCTACCCTTGGACTTTCCATGGTTTTCTCTTCAGAGCACTGATCACTCTCTGACATGTCCTACATCTGTCTGCATGTTGTCAGCCTCCCTCCATCAGAATGGAGGCCCTAAAGGGCAGGGAACTTTTTATGTTTTAGGCCCTGCTTTATACCCAGTTGGAATTTACACTTCAGAAGTAAAAGTCTCAGCAGCTCTTAAAAAGAGTATGTTTATCCACTGACCCATAGGAGCTGTCCATGGTATTTTTCTAAGTGAAAAAGACAAGTTTAAGGGTAATGTGTATAAAATGATCGCATTTTGTTTAAGAAAAAAACAACAACAGAGTCTCTTTGTTCATATTTTCATGAGCCTGAGACAGGACATATGCCAGATTGCTAATGCAGGTTTCTCTGAAGGTAGGCATCAAAAGTGTGGGAGAGATGACCTTTTCCCTAAGTAGATCCTTGAAGTGTTACATTTATCATTTCTGTAATAAAATTTCACAATACAGAAAGTTAAAAAAAAATTCTGATCACTATCACTCCAGCTATGTAAAATGCAAAATGCAAAGCTATTTGGGTTGTAAGATAACAGGAAATGCTGATATTCTTCTTATATTTTAGAATTTTTCTAAAATAAGCTTTTCTTATAACTATAATTAAGAAAATAATTTTTAAAAAAGATCTTGGGAAAATAAAAACAAAATCTGTTAACTCTTAGAATGCTAACTGCATATTAGGAAAACTGGCTCTGAGAGTGACTTGGCAGCTGCAACAAAGAATTAGACAGTGGGCTGTTGTCCAGCCTGCCCCTGGCCACCCAGAGACAGGCAGGAGGCTTCACTGAGAGACAAGCTCAATGTGTGCACAAAAGGAAGGGTCTCTCCCTTATACATACTGCTCGTTCTCTCAAATACATGCACAGAGCAGTAAGGAACAAGCACACATCTACCTTCACTGTAACTGTTACCCTGTAAATACACAGCTACCATTTATGTGGAAGAGCTAATTACATTTTTAGAAATAAAAAAGTATCCACTCAAAAAGATAGAAAACCGTCATGCTAAACAAGACCGCATTTCAATCTAAAATAATATAGCCATACATAATAAAAATCAAGAATGTATCTAGACCAATTAAAAAAAGGCTCTTGAAGAAACAGTTCTAGGAATCAAGAAAAATGTAACTTAAAGTTGGGTGTGGTGGCTCACGCCTATAATCTCATTACTTTCGGAGGCTGAGGCAGGAGGATAGTTTGAGCCCAGGAGTACAAGACCAGCCTGGGCAACATGGCAAAACCCTGTCTCTACAAAAAATACAAATACTAGCTAGGTGTGGTGGTGCATGCCTGTAGTCCCAGTTACCAGGGAGCCTGAGGTGGAAGGATTGCTTGAGCCAGGGTGGTCAAAGCTGCAGTGAAAAAAAAAGCACTGAAAATTACTTATGGGGAAAAAAATCTATTCTAAATGCTATGTTATAACAAGTAAATAAATTCCATTAACCCAAGGCCGGGCGCAGTGGCTCACACCTGTAATCCCAGCACTTTGGGAGGCCAAGGCGGGCACATCACCTGAGATTGGGAGTTCAAGACCAGCCTGACCAACATGGAGAAACCCTGTCTCTATTAAAAATACAAAATTAGCTGGGCATGGTAGCACATGCCTGTAATGCCACTTACTCAGAGGCTGAGGCAAGAGAATCACTTGATCCTGGAAGGTGGAGGTTGCAGTGAGCCGAGACTGCACCACTGCACTCCAGCCTGGGCAACAAGACCAAAACTCCTTCTCAAAACAAACAAAAAAACAAAAAAACAAAACCCAAAATTCCATTAACCAAAAATCAGTAACATGTACCACATGATCACAAACGGTGGAATTCAGTTATTTTGCTACTAGTACTCTTATACTGGTAAAAGCCACTTAAATTCAACAAAGACTAGGGGAAAAAGAAGCGGAAACTTTACACACCAGAGCATAAACTTATGCCAACATTTCTTCTTTACATAATTTAAAATGGTTTGCAGATACTTTAAGTAGAGAGATCTAAAATGTACATTGTCACTCATACAGAAAAGCTATCACTTGTATTTCTTGACTCACTACCTATTCTTTATTCAATGTGCAAGAACAATAAACTCAGACTACTGACTACTGTATAGAATGAAACACATTTACAGTTAGGATTTGGAGGGTTTACAAAAAGACTATCCTGGCTGGGCGTGGTGGCTCACACCTGTAATCCCAACACTTTGGGAGGCCGAGACAGAAGGATCACCTGAGGTCAAGAGTGAGATCAGCCTAGCCAACACGGTGAAACCCTGTCTCTACTAAAAATACAAAAATTAGCCAGGCATGGTGGCGGGCACTTGTAATCCCAGCTACTCACGAGGCCAAGGCAGGAGAATCGCTTGAGCCTGGGAGGCGGAGGTTGCAGTTAGCAGAGATCGCGCCATTGCACTCCAGCCTGGCGACAGAGCAAGACTCCATCTCAAAAACAAAGACTAGTGGCACAGAAAATCAACATAATCAAAATGTGATGCATACCTCTTTTTCCCTCATCTTTTTTTACGGTAGTACTATATATATATATATATATATATAACATAAAATGTACCATCTTAACTATTTTTATGTGCACATTTCAGTGGCATTAAGTACACTCACACTATAGTTTGTGCAATCAACATCACCATCCATCTCCAGAACTCATTTCCTCTTGCAAAACTGTAACTCTGTACTCATTAATAAATAACTTCTCACTTCCCACTTTACTGAGCCCCTGGCAACCACCATCTTACTTTCTGTCTCTAGTGATACGTACCTTTTTGGTAGGATGAACAATGTGTTTTTCTTTGTTGTAGGAAGGATCTGAAGATAAAACTTCAGAAGATGGTATACTAACATTTTTAGGATCTGCTGATGAAGCAATCGTCTTTAAGTTTATCATAGAAGTAACATTTTTAGGGGCTGGTGACAGTTCTGTAGATAATGTCTGTCGAACAACATAACCCATTGGTGTCCAAGATAACTCTGCTCAAAGATAACCAAAATTGTTGGACAATCTCAACAGTAAAACAGAAATTCCTTAGTTACTCAAACATGCATTACATGAGGTAACTGCTTGGAGCATAATTAAATGTAAGCTATCATTTACAACATCCTCTTGGAAACTATAGTAGTCACTAAACCTGTTTTTCTTCCTGGAGCATGCATGCTGAATTTTTTCCCTTTTAATTTGTAAAGTTAATTTTCCTGGAAACTGGTTTTATAACTTGGGGGTTGGAGGTGGGTAGACAAACAGTTTTAGTTAAACAACAATCCACAATAAATGTCCACGTGACAAGCACACAGAATTAACGAACTAAAGATCAAATTTTGGCCCTACTAACCTTGAAGTGTACGTTTAACATCAGAAGTCAAAGATCACTAGACTTCAGCTATCACAATAACTGGTAATTTATTTCTTTTAGAACAGAAGCATAATTACACCAACACTACTCCTTTAGGTGCCCATCAAACTCTATATACAGACAAAACAAAAGGACATCTATCAGGACCCAGGCAGGTGAATACCTGTTAGCAGCCTGTGGCTACCCGCAAGGGTAAGACAGACTATTCTCATCACTAGAGAACTACACATCCTCAGAGCAGCCAGTGAAATAGACCATTACTTAACCACATACACATAAAACATGAGAATACGAAAAGACAACACCCTATGAATACATTTGGAATCATTTTGTAAAAATGTCTTCTGTTAGGACAAGCTACTGCAAAAATTTCAAAGCAGGATACATGGAACTCTCTCTGAATGTATTACTTCTTGGCCAGGACAGGACAGATGAATAGTCCTCACAGTGTGGCAGGAGGCTCCCAGGACCCTTGCAGGGGTCCATGGGGTCAAAACCCTTTTCCTGGAGTACGAACGTGTTAGTTGCCTTCAATACTCTCCTTCTCTCACAAGAACACCTGGGAGTCTTCCAAATGCTGTATAAGGCAGGACCACGTGGCAGATCGACAGAGCCAGATGGCAGAGCTGCCCAAGTGGAAAGCAAGGCTGCTCTCTGCACTACAGCTTTTTAATTTTGAAAAATGGTTTTCATAAAAATATGGTATGTTAAAATGTAATATACTTATTACTGTTATTTTCAAGCAAATCAATTATTTAAAAAATTTGTTTGAACTCTGAAAGGGTGAATATTGACAGGTATCACCCAAATATACAGGAGCCCTTTGGCGTTCTCAATCTTTAAGGGTTTCAAATACTTCTGAGAATAGGCAATACTAAAGGAAGTAGTCATTACTGAGTTCATAAAATTTCTCACTGAATTGGCAGTATATTTCATTTGGAATTCCTGTCTCTTATTTTATACTCCTTGTGCGTGGATGTGGGATCTCATTTACTTACTTTAACTTTCGAAAGTAACATTGATGTTAGGTTACCCACAATTCATTAGCTATCTTAAGCCTTTACAACAGAAACCATTTCAATTTCACTCGAGTTAAAAATGATCTCAGAAAATATATGACATTTTAAAAATTAATATTTTGTAGCCACTTTTACCTCTTGTACATGAAGGAGAATTGGTAGCAGCATTAGCAGTTACAGATTCATTTGGGTTATTGTTTTTCACCATTTCACCCTAAAAAGCAAACACATTAGACGTCATTAGAGAAATGCAAATTAAAACAAAGCGATACTACTACATACCAAAATCCAGAACACTGACAACGAAAATCCTTATTCATTGCTGGTGAGAATGAAAAATGACGCAGCCACTGGAAGATATTTAATAGTTTAGCAATTCCTTGCAAAACTAAATATACTCTTACCATATGATCTAGCCATTATACTCCTTGGTAATTAACCAAAGGAGTTGAAAACTTATGTCCACACAAAAACCTGCAAACAGATGTTTAGAGCAGATTTACTTGTAACTGCCACAACTTGGAAGCAGCTGAGATGTCCTTAAGTATGTGAATGGGTAAACTGTGGTATATCCAGATGATGAACTATTAGGGATCCCTAAAAGAATGAACCATCAAAGCCATTAAAAGACATGGAAGAAACTTAAATGCACATTTCTAAGTTAAAGAAGCCAATCTAAGAGGGCTACATACTATATGATTCCAACTACATAACATTCTAGAAAACACAAAACTGTGGAGACAATAAAAAGGTAGTAGTTAGCAGGAGTTGAGGGGAAGGAGAGATAAATAAGTAGAACACAGAAGATTTTTAGGGCAGTGAAACCACTCTGTACCATACTACATATCACTATGCAGTTCCCCAAAGTCTTAGAAGACACAACAACAACAGTGAACCCTCAAGCAAACTATGGGCTTTGGGTGATGACGACATGTCAGTGCACATTCATCAACAGTAACAAATGCATCACTCTAGCACAAGATGTTGATAATGAAGGAAGCTGTGTGTTGTGTGCAGGCATGGGGCATATGGGAAATCTCTGTACCTTCCTCTCAACTTTGCTGTGAACCTAAAACTGCTCTAAATAAATGACCTTGAAAATAAAATCTATTTTTTTAAAAAGGCAAAACAGTTATTTTCCACTTCAAATTCAAAGTAGTCACTTATTTTTAAAATATAGCTTCCCTTGCCATTCTTAAATTCTGAAAATATATGCTAATTAAAATTTCCAAATATATAAGTACATAAAGTGAAAAGTTAAATTACTTCCTTCAACCAAATCTCACTGCCTAGAGGAAAACACCACCCACATCTATAGCTTCATTAGTATCCTTCTACTTCTTTGCCTATGATATAAACATTTGTGTATCATATTTTTATATGGATTCCCATAATGGAATCATACCACACATAATGTTGTGGCAACTTTAACATATCACTGACAAACTTTCCAAGTTGGCACAGATGCACCACACAACTATTGAAGCTGCAATGATCCCATGTAAAGGAGAAAGCCATCATTAACTAGGCCGACACACCAAAGTCCAACAATCCATCAAAATGTCTGTCTACAAAAACAACAAATGTAAGCCTGCAACGTATGCCCCCACTCCACCCGAACTTTTTTTTTTTTTTTGGGGGGGATGGAATCTTGCACTGTCGCCCAGGGCTGGAGCACAGTGGTGCCATCTTGGCTCACCCAACCTCTGGCTCCCAGGTTCAAGTGATTCTCCTGCCTCAGCCTCCTGAGTAGCTGGGATTACAGGTGTCCGCTACCATGCCAGGCTAATTTTTTTGTTTGTTTTTTTAGTAGAGACAGGGTTTCGCTATGTTGGCCAGGCTGGTCTCGAACGCCAGACCTCGTGATCTACCCGCCTCGGTCTCCCAAAGTGCTGGAATTACAGGTGTGAGCCCTGTGCCCGGCCATGTATGTCCCCTTTAATAAAGACAGAAAGCTGTCTCACATAATAAACATAAGATATATAATGACACTATGTGTATGGGGGGGTCAAGTATATTAAAAGGCTCCTCCAAGTGACTAACAACACCAGAGGTAAAAGTAAATTAAAAAATTCAAAGCTGAATCCATTAAGTAGACAATGGATGTAAAATAATTTTAAAAATTCATACGCTTCACAAATTTACCCATTTGCCAATTCATAACATGATCCAGGAATAAAAAATAAAATTATTATAGCACAGCCTGTTTTTTAGTAAACATAACTTTTATGCTCACCAAGGCCAATAAAAAATTAGAAATAGTTTACCTGTTCAAGAATGGTTAAATAAATTATATGTGTCAGTATGAGAGATCCAATGCAACAGCTGTTTTAAAAAAACTTAATGACACAGAAAAAATACCAACAAAGTTTTAAAAAATTCAAACATAAGACTACACATATTTATAAACTCAAGTTGAGGGAAATTCCTACCATAGACCATTTTTAAAAGATTATGTGTTAAGCATGCTTTTATTTTGGTTGTACAATTTCAGACAAATTTTGTGTATGTGTCATTTATAGACATTACTAGTATCAGGAAAAAGTTTCTTTTAGAAGGAAAAAAAAATTTTTAAAAGCCCACACGTAATTCAAAAGTATATGGGACTCTTAATAGAGCAATCAGTATGTATATCTTCTACCTTAGTTCACGTTCAAATACGTTAACAGTTACAGGTAATAAGTGACCTTGATATAAAGCACCAGTCAAACTTCTGCTCACTCCATGAGCCAACCCTGAGGCTTACACAGCATCCTGGACTACTTCTGTAGGGCACTCGTGAGAGGTACACGTGATGAAGACTGTGAGCTCGGTGGCTATTCAGCCACTGCACAGACCTAGCCTGGAGCCCCTAGAGCAGGCCAGATGGAACTATGGTTTTTAGACAGCCATCAGTTGACCAGACTTCTCCCCAGCTCCTTGACAGGAAAGCACTAAGCTACAACATTGTGAGGGTAGAACACCATGAGAGTCCTGCATGCAAACTGCTACACAAAGGCGTATCTTCTGCACATTACCAGTAACTGTCACTGACCCTTCAAGGCCTTAGAGTCCAGGCACCTAACAGAAATCCAAGGGCAGGAAACAAAGCCTTTCTCAAGTTAAGAGGTAACCGAATGGGTGGGACCTGTTTTTTTTTCTTTCTTCTTTTTGCTTGCCTTCATACTGGCATGTATCCCACCACTCCTTCACTGGAAATTCATCAGAAGCCATTCTAGGGACTACTTATCAGATGCTACTTATTCTTGGTAGTCTCAAATCAATCTATTTGAGAGAAATACCTCACTTGGTGGACTGAAACTTTGAGATCAAATGTTGAACAAAGTGAATTACCTGCTGTAATAACTTTTCCTGAATTTGCTGTATCGTTAACAAGACAAAGATGTAGATAAAAGCCTGGAAAATTCATAAGTTACACTACACAGTTTTAAATATTACAACATTAAGTCCTCACTTAACATCCTGGATAGGTTCTTGGAAACTGTGACTTTAAACTAAACAACATAAAACAAAATCAATTCCTTTTTTTTCCATCAACATCATAATGAAATGATGGTGAAGGAAATGTTACTGGAGGACCTGTTATACAGCTTTCATTTAAAGTTGCAGTTTCCTTGAGCAGAACAAATTTTAAAAATATATAAATAAATAAATAAAAAATAATAAAGTTGCAGTTTCCAAGAACTTATTGACAACATTATGTGAGGACCTAATGCATTTCAATTTTTAAAAAAGTCTTTTTTTCTGTATTGGAAAAAGTGCTATCAGAATGCTAGAAGTAGTGTGTTCAAAATGGTCTGTCAAAGCAGCTAGACTCTGCCAGAATCTTCTCCTTCTAAGGCACTACAATACCCTTCAGCTACCAGATAAAAAGGAGTATACTAGGCTGGGTGCAGTGGCTCACACCTATAATCACAGCACTTTGGAAGGCCAAGGCAGGTGGATCACCTGAGGTCAGAAGTTCAAGACCAGTCTGACCAATATGGTGAAACCCTGTCTCTACTAAATGATACAAAAACATTAGCCAGGCGTGGTAGCATGTGCCTGTAGTTCCAACTACTCGGGAGGTTGAGACAGGAGAATTGCTTGAACCTGGGAGGCAGGGGTTGTAGTGAGCCAAGAATCCAAGATTGCGCCACTGTACCCCAGCCTGGGTGACACAGCGAGACTCTTGTCTCAAAAAAAAAAAAAAAAAAAAAAGGGTGTACTAGGTGATTCTTTTAAAACTATAGCCGCACTAGGTGTTACAGCCTCATTGTAAACTGTTCTAACAAAGAAGGTTATCTAAGTGCACAATTAAAGGCTTCCCCCAATGCACCCTCCCCAGCTCCATGGACATCAAAGCCCACATCAGGATTTAATGTGTAATGTTTGAAGTGAGATAATTTAAAAAGTGTGTACCAAGAAACAGTGAGAGAGAAACCCTCACCTCACCTTTGATAACACTGCAGCTGGTTTTACTACTCCTCTTAGAAGAGAAGTGTCGGTACAGGCAGAGTGGACAGGTCCCCACTTGGGTTGCTTCTGTATCTCTGACATATTGTTCTCTGCACCCTGCAGTTCAGGAAAGTCCAATGTGGTAAATTCAAACTCAGGTTTGGAGGTAGATACATTTCTTGCAATGATTTTGGATTTCCTGTCTGTTCGCTTATGGTAACCATCTATAATTACAAAATTAAAAGTAGGAATAAAAATTTAGTTACTGTTTGATGACCGGTACTCAAGCAAAAACTGCAGAGTAGAAAGACTACTGCTATTGATGCAATAGGTTGTTGTCAAAACATCGTAACTCTTACCAGTGTTGATAACCTTCCTTTGTAAAAGTATGAAGTTTAAATGATCAGACTCTGGTTGGGCCATCATGCAGAAAAACCAAAATGCACTGCACATTTTAGGGTATGTGTAGTCAAGCACCACACAATGATGGTCTGTTCAACAATGGTTTACATATACAACATCCCCAAAAGATTGTAACGAAGCTGAAAAATTCCTATTGCCTACTGGTAACGTCATGGTGCGATGCATTACTCACATGTTTGTGGTGATGCTGGTGTAAACAAACCTACTAAGCTAACAAGTGTATAGAAGTATAGTACATACAATTATGTGAAGTACGTAATACTCGATAATGATAATAAACAACTATGTCACTTGTTCATGTATTATACTTTTTATCTTTGGAGTATATACTCCCTATACTTACAAAATAAAAAGTCAGCTGGAAACAGTGGTTCACACTTGTAATCCCAGCACTTTGGGAGGCCAAGGCGGGCAGATCACTTGCAGCCAGGAGTTCAAGACCAATCTGGCCAACAAGGTAAAACCCCGACTCTACAAAAAATACAAAAATTAGCTGGGGGTGGTGGCATGTGCCTGTAATCCTAGCTACTTGGGAGGCTGAGGCACAAGAATTGCTTGAACTTGGGAGGCAGAGGTTGCGGAAAGCCAAGATAGCATCACTGAACTTCCAGCCTGGGTAACAGAGAGATTCTGTCTCAACCCCCACCCCCCGCCCAATAAACAAAAACAACAAAAGAAAAAGTTAAGTGTAAAGCAGCCTCAGGCAGGTCCCTCAGGAGAGATTCCAGAACAAGGCATTGTTATCACAGGAGATGACAGCTCCACATGTTACTATCCCTACAGACCTTCCAGTGGGATAAGATGTGGAGGTAGAACACAGTGATACAGGTGATCCCGACCCTGTATAGGCCTAGGTGAATGTGTGTGGTTATGTCTTTGTTTTATTAAAAATTGTAAAAAGTTAAAAACAAATTCAATAGAAAAAAGCTTACAGAATAAGGATGTAAAGAAAGAAAATATTTTTGTTCAAATCAAATATTTTTGGTTTTTCCTCATTTTTTTAATTATAAAAGCTAAGTATTACAAGAGTCAGAAAGTTAAAAATTTTTAAATTTATAAAGTAAAAAAGTTACAGTAAGCTAATTTATTATTGAAGAAAAATGCTTTTATAAATTTCATGTAGCCTCAGTGTACAATGTTTAGAAAGTCTACAATAGTGTACAGTAATGCCCTAGGCCTTCACATTCACGCACCACTCAGACTCACCCAGAGCAACTTCCAGTTCTGCCAGCTCCATTTATGGTAAGTGCCCTATACGGGTGAAACATTTTGTATTTTTTTTTTTTTTGAGACAGTTTCCAGTTTCACTCTCGTTGCCCAGGCTGGAGTGCAACGGCATAATCTCGGCTTACCACAACCCCCACCTCCTGGGTTCGAGCAATTCTCCTGCCTCAGCCTCCCAAGTAGCTGGGATTACAGGCATGCATCGCCACACCCAGCTAATTTTGTATTTTCAGTAGAGATGGGGCTTCTCCATGTTGGTCAGGCTGGTCTTGAACTCCCCACCTCAGGTGATCCACCCACCTCGGCCTCCCAAACTATTAGGATTATAGGCATGAGCCACC
The DNA here is from genome assembly GCA_036589455.1 of Ateles fusciceps. Lineage (NCBI taxonomy): Eukaryota > Metazoa > Chordata > Mammalia > Primates > Atelidae > Ateles > Ateles fusciceps. The sequence continues at coordinate 3,125,806 of JAZHEH010001180.1, read as the reverse complement.
ACTCAGCCTTGTATCTTTTTACTATATTTTTACTGTACCTTTTCTATATTTTGATACACAAATACTTACCACTATGTTACAGTTACCTACAGTGTGCAGTACAGTAACATGGTCTAAAGGTTTATTAACTTAGGAGCAATAGGCTATATTATGTAGCCTAGCTAGGTAGTAGGCTATACCATCTAGATCTAAGTACATTCTAAATGTTCACACAATGATGAAACTAAGGACACATTTCTCAGAATGTGTACCCATCAGTAAGTGAGGCATGACTGTAATTCTAAGGGTGATGAAAAAGATTACCTTAACATGACTGTGCAGCTGGGCATTTTAATTATTCTTAATATACATTTTAGAGTACTGCAAATTAAAGGGACTCTAATGAATTTTCTGTGTTAGTAAACCTTCCGTCTTTCAGTTTGCTGGAATAAACTAGAGGGAAGCATGTAGCATAAAATGCATAACCTCAGGCCAGGCGTGGTGGCTCACGCCTGTAATCCCAGCACAGGCAACACAGGGAGACCTCGTCTCTTAAAAAACAACAACAACAACAAACGCATAACCTCTTTCTCATCTTTCTCCTGAAATGCAGTGAGTAAGATAGGCGGCAGCTCCATGAAGCCCCTCATTTAATTATAAGACCAGAGTTATTACAGTTAATAGTCAAACTTACCTTGTACCAGATGGTTTATAAGTGAAGTCAATGAAAAGAGAAAACTGTATATACCAAATAATACAAATTATATGCACTTCAGAGCCCACAATGCAACAGGTACCAAATTATAATCCCATCCCTGGGAAGAAAGACACCTAGAATCGCTCAGGAAGTCTGACGCCATCAGCTGTGTCAGACCCAGGTCTCAATTCTTGGAGTAGTCACAGTGAGCAAGCCCACAGAAACAGCTGTATACACAGCAGGAATGTTTTTGGGGTAGGCTGGCTTATACTACATAGTTGGTTATTTTTACCTGATTTCAAACTATTCTCAGCATAAATGGACAAATGATGTGAACCTCTAGCTGATTTTATCTCAGATGATATAGTTCCATCAGCCCTTTTACTGTCAAACTTTTGCTCATCATATGTTTTTTTCTCATCATAGGTTTTTTTCTGCAGGAAAAGATTAAAAAGCAACATGAAATAAGAAAACCATCACTATAAAAAAAGTTTAAAGTAGCAAAATATTAAGTATTCACAATATAATCATTTTTTAAAAGACCAAATTATTTTTTAAAAGGTTAAATACAAAAAAAAAACCACACAGTGCTTAAACATGATGAACAAATTTACCATTTCTTTACATCTTAAACATTAAAGCAACCAACTAAAGGACACAAAACTCCATCATTACTCACCTTAAACAAAGCTTTCATTTCTTGCGGTAGAGGGCACATGTTCTCATTTCCATGCTTCACGGTTTGAAAACCTCGGTAACAACTGGGTTGGCTATAGTGATAGTGGGAGCCAGGCACTGAGTAAACATTCTGTGTAGAGTCAGGGGTATAAGGAGAATAGGCATATGGATGAAGAGTTATCTCAGAAGATATATACTGAGGTGGAAAAGTTGAAGCTCCAAAGGCCATCTCTTCAGTGTATATTTTCTGCCTAAGTAAAAAGCGTAAACCTTAGTTGCAGATTTCATACAGCAAACCAAGAAGCTTTTCTGTAATAAACTAAGTCAAACTTCTTAACTTATTAATATTTTTGAGATCATTCACTCTAGCATTCGATCATTCACTCATTTTAAATATCCCTAATTAAAAGCCAAATAAAATCTCTGAGTGTTTCTTTCTCACCCTGCAAAGAAAGATGTCGACCCTATTTTTCACTAATTAGCTGGAAGATCATAAGAAACATCAACAGAGCCAGAAGATGCTCCAGCAGCTTTTTACTCAACTGCTGCTGAGTATTTGGGAAGCGTTTCCCAGCAACCCTGGCCAAAATGCTCCTAAAGACCATTATCTCTGCTGAGGGGGGGATCCAATAGCCTGCAATGCCTCCCTCAGGGATCCTGCAAATGGTTTTCTCCAGCCCTTCCCTGCTCCAAGCCCATCCCCCACATCCTGTGCTTTGCTGACTATCAGAACCAGAGTGCAAAGAAGACAGCGCATGGTGCCGTGGCTGGAAACCACACACTTTACTAACAAGGTGGATGCCAGCTTTGAAAACTGCTATTGTCTCAGTTTATCCCAAGCTGCTAGAGTAAACCAAAATATAATTTAACATTGATTTTTCTTTGTTAGCCAATTTGATGTAAGGCTACAGGTTTCAACCTTTTTCCCACGAAAGCTGATACAATGACAAAATGCTAAGCAACTGATTCAAAATACAAATAGTAATCTCCTCATTCCAGCAAATGTTTCTGTTAGTTTCCAAAGCTATTCCAAAACGTACTAGTACACTAAAAGGCAGAAAAATCCAAACCTAATCGTGACACATCAATCTTCAAACTGTTACGCTGTCAGCAGATAAGAGCATAGGTACCGCTTACTAGAAATCCTATTACTAATCTGCTGCAAGCAAGAGACTACACTAAGAAAGGGGGACCACAGGCTCTACCTATAATATAATGTTTACTGCTTTCATTTCTACCCAATACTTAATCATATATTACCTTGTCTCACTATGTACTATTTCACGATATGTTAACTTAGATTTTCTAAGATCTTTTAATTATAGGTAATTAATTTTAACATGAAATATTCCTAATTAAAAACCAAATAAAACCCTTTTTACTGACCTTTGTCTGTCCCATAAAACAACGGGCCTAGCACTGCTCCAAACATACAGCACTGAGGACTAGCTCTCTGTAGAGAAGAGTAGGCTCAAAGCTTCATCCCACTGTGTATATGTTCCTGTGAATTCAGTGCTGTATTTTGTTTGGGGCTCAGAAAAGTAAGCGGGGGACAAGTGTCAGTGAAGGTAGATAACGTGTTCTTCATAAGAGAAGATGGGTTGGTCGAAAAAAAAAAATAGTGAAAAAGACTATTTCAAGTCCAACAAACAGATAAATAAACAGACAAAAGAAATGTAGCTAAAAAAGGAAAGCAGGGACAGGGTCCATTGGTTTTGACGGCTGCTGTCATCCAGGAAATTTTCATCCAGGAGTCAGGAGAACTTGGTTGGGGTCCTAGCTCTGTTACAATCCAGTTTTCCATTCTGGATAAGTCATTTGGGTTCTGTCCCCCTCACTGGTCCTTCCTCCTCTAGAAAGTTGGTTTATTTTCCATTTCCATCCAGTGCAAACACAATTACATGCAGAAAACAATACCAAATATCAAAGCAGTAATTCACAGCATCTGGTGTGGCTTCAAATGGCGTGTCTGGGAAATTCTAGATGCCAGGAGTGGCCCAGATGACCCTAAACCCACAGCGACACACCTGTTTCTCATTCACTGTCATATACTGCCCCATCCACACTACAAGTCAAACTGTCTGAGTACCTGTACAAACCTGCTGGTCTCCTGGCTCCACTTCCCTTTGCCCCTTTTCTACCAACGGCTTCCAGGTCTCCCAGGACCTCCTTCTTGCCTCTTCCTCTAGGCACTCATTGGGCCTAGGCTTGACCATCACATGACTTGAAAAGCTCCCTGGCCTGGACTTTGCTAGCTTGGCTCTCACCTGCCCTCCAAGGCTCTATCTCTGTCTCTTTCCCTGGTACAGTCTCCTCTGCACCCTCCTTATTTCACCCATCAGACACATTGAGTCAGAACCTCTTACCCTTCTGCTTAGGACTTGACGTAAATACAAACAATCCAGCACCTTCCCCAGTCCAGGCCTCCATCTCCAATTTTCAGGTCATTTCCACTTACCAATTTCACTTGTTCCCAATTCAGTACATATAAATCCCAAATTTAATATCCAGTCCGCAAACCAGCCCTATTTACAACTTCTGTTCTCATGAATGATCCTACAATTATTTCCATGTATTCAACCGAATATCTTTATAACATCTTTCCCACCAAAACCTGTATGGACAATCATGGAGCTCTTTTTTATTTCAACAGGTCTCATGCAGTTTCTTTACTATTTCCAGTACCTAGAACCTGGTGAAAACCTTCAAGACCCTCTCCTCTAAAAATCTAACCAGAATTCAGGAGTGATTACAATGAGCCCATTTAAAACACTACCAAGTTTTCTATTGCTTACCCAGCAAACCTAAAACTTTTCAGTTGTACTATGCAGGCTTCCAAACTACTGACAGCTTCCCCCCCAAAATTATCATCGTATTCCTCTACTATCTCCCCAAATATATCATGCACATGGTCCCTTCTGTCAGGCCAGGACCCAAAGAGGATGCAGATTCTCCTCCAACCACCAAACTGACCCGAGCCATGTGCTCAGAGGTACAATGCTATATACCACTAGTTCTTCTCATAGCTGATCTGCTTTAACTCAAAAGCATCAACTGGTGCTAAAATTTTCATAGTATATTGACAGATGGTGAAAATGCTGAAATGTCTCGTCGACAGCGGTAGCGGTTTTGGAGAATACCACGTTAATTCTGGTTCTGGTGCTACCCATTTGAATCAGTATGAAAAAACATTTCCAGCTTGTTTCCCATGTGCAAAAATAACATTACATCTGCCTGCCACCTCATGGATTGTGGTAACCATGAAAGAAGAGAAAGTATACAGTAATACTCAAACAAAAGGCCCACATCCTCACACACAGGTGGCACAGGACTTGTCACAAAGGATGTGCCATGACAATGGACATTACTTGGAACAAACTTACTTTGTTTGCATAGACAAATTTGTTCATTACATCAGTAAATAAATCTGTTAAGACTACTTCTAATGATATTTTTTTGTCTTGTCCTATAACATAAATGTGGAAGAATTTGGTATGTTCATTTTCATCTCCATCACTTCAAAACTATGGAAGACTTCCAATAATTAATTCCAAATGAATAAATGAGTATCTTTGAGTGCACTGTGAAAGGTACTGGAGGGGGAACAGATTCTGTAAAAGGTTACTATACCTTCTTTAAGGAAAGATCAGGGAAGGGGACATACAAAGATGACTTGCTATGTAGTTGGACAAGAGAGAGGAAATATTTGTTTCAGAAACTTCTATTCCTTTTATCATGGCAGCAAGAGGTCTCCATTTACATGTAATCTGACTATAGCAATGAAATTTTTAATCTACATTAGAATTGCCCAGATAATCAATTCTCAACTACTTGAAGTCTCATTATTTCATCCCACTTTAAAGGTTCTTTTCTTTCTAACTCTTACTCTTCAACTTAATGCCTTCGTTATCCTTGTTTTCTTGCCAGGCATGATTACTGTGAGTCTATTTTTTCTTTGGTGATAAATCAAAGCTAAAAAAGAAGAGTTAAGAAAACTAATTTTTAAACTCAGCACTGCCCATTCTTGAGTCTCTGATTAGTCTCCACTCATTTTACTGCCAAAATGTTGCCTTAGCCATGTGAATGTTTTCCACCACTATTTTGAGTAACTGGAATACCACCTAGCAGATGGCTTTGAGTTCCTATCACTGAGATATATTTTTATATTTTGTTATGTGTAGGGAAAAACTCAAGTGAGACCCATGCCCAACTCCCCTTTATAATGGATGAAATACAGTGGAAAAACAGGGGTATTCCTACCAAAGACCAAATTCCAACACATAAAGGTAGGGTTTCGACTTTTGTCAAAAACAAACACGACTTTTCAGTATTTCCTAAATACATCAGACGACTTGATGATTTTATTATTCATTACAATTCTCATTCTTACAAATATTATTCTAGAATTTATATATAGTACAAACTATTTTCAATCACACCATGTAGGCACAAAAAAAGGAAACAAGTGTAAATCATACAAAAGAAGAATAAAGCACCAGAATTCTTAGATTAGAACTATACCTGATGCCAACATTAAAAACTGATCTACAAATAAATCTACAAAATTATATGAAAGATTAATATTTTGTCTAAATTCAGCTAAAAGTGGAAGCCATTTTGTAAATACCTAGAGAATGAATCTTGAGGAGGAAAAATGTAAGCCTTCTTTTGACTCAAATTTAGAAGAACTTAAACCTGAAATGTGTAAAATTCACCTCCATAGAACATATATAAAGCAAAACTGTGGAAAGCAAAAGTCAACAATTTCCAAAGAATTATCCACACAGAGGCAGCTATGGTTGCTAGTCCCCTCCCCTTCCCCAAACAAGATTTTAAAAGGTTAAACCCTAAAAATGAGGAGTATGTTTATTTGGTCCCTCCTTTGCCCTTCCCCCTACATTTCATCTCCCATTAGATACATGATATATTTTTAAACCATATGAACAAATGAATCTTAAAACAGTACTTTTTTGAGACAGAATCTTGCTCTGTCACTCAGGCTGGAGGGTAGTGGTGCGATCTTAGCTCACAATCTCTGCCTCCCAGGCTCAAGGGATTCTCCTGTCTCAGTCTCCAGGATAGCTGGGATTACAGGTGCCCGCCATCAAAGCTGATTAATTTTGTATTTTTGTGAAGATGGGGTTTCACCATATTTACCAGGCTGGTCTCGAACTCCTGACCAGAGGCGATCTGCCTGCCTCGGCCTCCCAAAGTGCTAGGATTATAGGCGTTAACCACGGTGCCCGGCCTGAAACTGCGTTTCTTGTAATAAATGCAATACAGTCTCTATCATGTCTTTGCCCAAAATAACAATGAATATGGAGAAAAAAAGGGAAGTTAAAGCTTCTGTTTTTGGCACAGGACACAGTTAAGTTGTGCTACTGGCTCAGACTCCTCTTGGCTGAAGAGCATTCTCTCATCATTTGCAGAACTTTAGTGCAGTAAGTGACGAGTATTTGAAAGTCTAATCACCATTAAATCCAAACAGCCCCTTGGTAAGACAGTTATTAACATACATGCTCAGCAACATGGTGAAATCCCGTCTCTGCTAAAAATACAAAAAAAAAAAAAAAAAAAAAAAATTAGCTGGGCGTGGTGGCGCGCGCCTGAAGTCCCAGCTACCCGGGAGGCTGAGGCAGGGGAATCGCCTGAACTCAGGAGGCGGAGACTGCAGTGAGCCAAGATCATGCCATTGCACTCCAGCCTGGGCAACAAAGCAAGACTACATCTCCAAAAAAAAAAAAAAAAAAAAAAAAAGAAAGGAAAGATACATACTCGGTCACTGGTGGTTCCTGAACAAACGGATAGTATGTGGCTGCAGAGCTGGGGAAGACACATGCTTCTGAGGACTCTAACCATGCCACATTGAGCCCGGCAAATCTGGGGACAAACGGTTTGACATCTGCTGATAATGTGATGCCCTGAGGAAAAAAATTAGCTTTTGGGTACAAACATTCAGAGATCAAGCAAATGTAAACAAACAAGCAAAACCCAAGAGGCGTTCCTAACAGACCCAGAAATGTTCCCAATGTTATTCAAAAACTTCTGCCTCGTAAAGGCAAGAATCTGCTTGCTAATGATTTCTCCCCAATGTTTTTTTTGGTTAGAAAAGGCAGTAGTCCAAACGTTAAAAGTGAAAAAGAAGCACAACCAATTAAAGTGGAAATAAAACTTAACCCAGATTATATAGTTAAGACCACAACTGACAACGTTTCCGTAATTTTAATCTTGGAATAAGAGTATTTTACCAGAGATTCAGTTAGAAATAACAGAACTGTAGAAGGCACACAGTACAACTACTACAATCAAATATACACGTGGAATGTTTAACTACAGCACCCAAAACACACTGCAGACGTTTATTTTCATTAATTTTCTTTAGCTGCACAAAACCATTTGCATTTTACTCATGAACCACCAAGTCTTGTTTTATTGAAATACCAAAGCTTGCTTTGCTAGAAAACCTTATCACCACGAGCCTTTGAAATCAGCATTCAATGAATTTCTTTACTGAATTTTTTTAGTTACGTACTAAGAGATTTACCTTCACCGAGAATTTTATGAGCCTAAAGGCAATGCATTCGATAGCCAAGGCTCCATCTAGTGGTAATGCTGAGTATGTACAGCGGAGAATGACGTTTAGAAAAAGACAAGTTCCTTTAAAACAATCTATCCGTTCCCAAAAGCGCGGGAAGCTCGCCAGAATTACCCGGCCCCGACTGCGCTCCGTCACTGCGCTTGGTGACACCGCACGGTAGACGCGGCGCTAACTGTGGGCGGAGTCTGCGGCCTCTGACCACCACCCCAAGGCGGGCCCGGGGCGGGGCGCGGAAATTGCGGCCACCCGGCAGGGCACTGCGGTGCCGTTACCAGCCTCCGACCTACGCCCGTCGGACCAGCTCCGTCACCGCCCGACCTAGACCCCAGTAGGAGGCAGGCCGACGGGCTGAGGCTGCCGAGAGAGCACCCGTCGGCGCGGGCAGCCCTTACCTCGCTTTCGGGCTCCCGCAGCCCCTCCGACGCCATGGCGCGAGGCGTGGAGGAGGCCGCGCCGGGGAGGGTAGCAGCCGGCCGTCGGCTGGCCTGAAAGACACAGCGTTTCCGCTCTCGCAGGCGACGCCAGGAAGTGCGTCACAGAAAAGCGACAGAGCCCGCCCTTCCTTCCGGCCGGAAGTACGGGGCGGCGGAGGCACTAGACCTGCGCGGGTCGCACGTGGAGAGCAATGGGGAGCGTGCGGGAGGTGCAGACCCCAGGAATCCTTTGGGCTGGGGACTCACGATAGCTCACGGGAGCCTCAGATCTACCCTTTAGTGCTGGAATATCCGAGATAGCCTCCACCAAGGCAGCGGCGACTGAGAGGCTGTGATTTACTCTGGTCCCCTGAACCTTATGAGTCTAGCGTTATTGAGGCAGATAGCCTGGAAAGGCCTTCCGCTGAGGTGAACTTTGAGCAGTCACCTGAAGAGGAGGAAGGAGGTTTACTAGTAAGGCGGAGATTATTTCCACCCCCCACTACTGCATTTCCCTAGGATTTCCTCAAGATTGGTGACTTACAGGAATTACATACCCTGTCTTACAAATCTGGAAAGCCTCTAAACTTGTAAATTTCCAGAAACGCTGAGTTTGGAAGTAGCCACAGAAAACTTAAAAATCGCTCGTTTCTTTCGAAAATTTAAAAAAGTGCTAAGACATGGTCAAGAGATGAAATCGTAGTTTAATTTTCACGAGGGAAAAAAGCTCTACACACAGCAAATTCGTTAAAGTAACTTTTGTCTTAAACACATAAGGGGCTGCGGGGATTGGAGGTTGCCCAAAGGTACAGGAAAGAATGCAGAGCGCACTTTAATAGATGGAAGAGGAACTTCCCCTCTCGCTCAAAGGCTTAGAGGAAAGTGCAAATGGATTTAAGAAACAGAAAATGTTACAAGCAAAATAAGCCGTTCGAGGAATGGGTAATTTATTAGATTGAGGCAAATTGTAGGTTTCCTCCGTCCCTTCCACAGACTAACTCTACCATTGAATACCAAGTATTTCAAGCAAGTAAGGCAGGCGCAGCTCCAGTTTTTCCAGATTTCTGTCCCAAGTATGTCCCAGTTTGCTACATAGCCTCTAACAGAAGTGAACCTTAGGGTCTGATCTGGCAGGAATTTATGCTGGAAGTTGAGTGGTGTCTGTCACCTTCCTTTCACAACTATTGGGTCTCAGGTGTAATGAAGTTTACTTAATTTTGTCATGTTTGTTAGTTACCCTGGACACGTCCTGTGGTAGTGCAGTGAGGTCGGGAAAGTAGATTCTAGGAATGTTGCTAATCACAACCTTCAAAATTTACTGCTCTCATGTGTAAGACACACTTTCTTAACCAAGGGACCTTGTGTATGCTGTCTGCTCATTTAAGATGTTTCTATAGCATAGCAATTAATTAGGATAAATAGCCTATGTCTGCATTTAACTCTGAAACATTTCGTAGCAGCTAAAAAGGCAAAAGTGTTTTACAGTGCTTTTGAACTTCTAAAAATACAGTAGTAACATGTAAAACTACTGAAAATACGGTAAAATCAACTTTGGCTTTAGTTTAAACATTATCTCTGGTTCTTAATTTCTTAAGTGAGTTAGTTAAATGGTATCCCTATCATACCATGCTATTTTAAACTCAATTAGCATTATCTTTAAGGTAAGTTAACTTCCTCAGAGCTAAAACTATAATACTGAAATCAATCTCAATAGTCACAAATTGTAAGAAAATATACCTCAGAAATGAGAAACAGTGATAAATGCAACATACAAACTTTATTGAACAAAAGTAACAGGTAAAGTCAAACAGGTACTTAAGAGAAAAACTGGAAGAACTTTTATCCTAAACATCTTACGGTAACCTACTTGCAGTTGCATTTAACTGAGCTCTGTTGCTGTGAAGAATACAGCTCATGCACAGGTATGGATGAAAGATTTGTACATTTCTCAAGTATTCACTGAATACTACCTTATATACACATATACATTAAATTTGAAAAAGATTTGACATTCCGCAGGTAAACTTCATTTTTGTTGATCTTTTGGAAGAGGTCGTCTAAACAGAAGAATATGTGGTTCTGTGGAAAGAAAATGTGTTATATCATTTTAATATGGTTTCCATATACTCAACAGAAATTCAAATGCATTCTCAACTAAGCGAGAATAAAATAAACTAAGTCCACTATTAACTGGTTTGAGGTATCCAAAATGAATTTTACTTTAAAGTTACTGTCTACAGTAAATAAAGTAAAAGTAAGAAGATTACCTCTTTATAAGGAAAAACACCTCTTTCAAATCACCTATAAGATCTCATACTAATGCTAATCCCCATGGATTGTTTCACATTCCCCAATCCCAAGAAAGTGATAGTCCTTTTAGAGTTTTTGATGCAATGTTTTTTCTTTAACAGCAGAGTAGAAAGCAAGATAGTTTTAGTTCCACCTACTTCAGCTTCTATAGTACATCTTCAAATTTTGTTCAAAGCATTATAAATGCGTAAGTTAGATTTACTGATAATCCAAAAATAGAATTTAATCCACACTGTTTTAGTATAGTTTACTATTTAATATCTGAAAAACTTCTGGTAAATACCACATAATAGCATAAGGTACCCATAAGCACATTTGACTTAATATGCTATTACCTCATTTAAACTTCATGTGATAGATAACTATCCTTTAAGAGGGCTGAAGAGTGAATCACTTTAAATTAAATCAATATCCACACAGAAAAGAACACTTGTCTTAGGATATATTATACAGATTTTAAAACACATATATTTTTCAAAATTTACTTTTTACATGATTTTCCAGGTAGAATAATGCATTACTTTCACTCCTGTGGTATTTTATTTACCAGAAAATTGGAACTCTCTCCAGAGTGAAGAAATTAGTCAGTTAAAAAACAGTCAAGGCTGAGTGCCATGGCTCATGCCTGTAAGCCAGCATTTTGGGAGGCTGAGGTGGACAGATCAAGAGGTCAGGAGATGAAGACCATCCTGGTCAACACAGTAAAATCCCATCTCTACTAAAAATACAAAAGAAAAAATAAAAATCAGCCGGGTGTGGCAGCACTTGCCTGTAGTCCCAGCTACAATTGCTTGAACCCGGGAGGCGGAGGTTACAGTGAGCCAAGATTGTGCCACTGCACTCCAGCCTCAGAGACAGAGTGAGACTCCGTCTCAAAAAAAAATAAAAATAAAAAACCCCAAAAAACAGTCAATCAGAAGAGTTACTTCTGAGATATCATTCGATGTCAATATTTAAAAAATTTTGATAACCATACCACCAATATTTCAACAATTAGTGCTTTTACTATAATATATATAGCAAAGCTTACCTGGCTCATGAATCATGTAATGAACCCAGCCTAGACTCTGCTGGACACCAAGTCTCCTCCATTCCTCTTCAGACATCAGATGAGTTTTAGGTACTTGTTTGGAAAGTTCTCTGGGTAACATAACATGCCTATTAAAAGATACAGCCAAGTATTAGTCCAGTGCCTTTTCTACAATTGTCTCTTTATACATGTACCTTTAGCAACTCTATGTTGCTTTAATATTGAGAACTACACTCTACTACGTATAATTCTAATTTATGATGGCCTATGTTCAAATTAGGGAGCTAAGGAGTGCACAATTCAAAAGCAGAAGGCATTTTCCTTAGGATTAATTTTTTTCTCTTAACAGAGAATGCTTACTAGTTGCCTTAATCTTCAGGAGTAGAACCTCAAAATATAAGCTGAGGATATGGTTACCAGCCTGCAAATCATAAGCCAACAAGATGTAAGAAATGTTTAACTTATATGGAAAGTGTTCTCAAAGGGAAAGAACATGCCAATCTCTTTCTCCTTCTTGTTGAATGCACATTAATATAAGGGAGCCAGAGCAGGATTCCAGGACCATAGAAGCAACTGTAAATTGAGAATGGTAAAGCAACAAGAGGTAAGGACCCAGCCTAGTCTCTGACTATAGAGCTGTTATCCCTGCCCCAGATTATTAGATTTTTATGTAAGGAAAAAGTCTGTTACAGTTAATTTGGGTTTCCTCTTACTCAACATAGCTTTGTGGTAGCGACTAGTCCTTGTATGCTCCCGAAGTTGCTTTATACTTCAAGTCCTTTATTCAAAATTAAAAACAGAAAACCACTAACTGCACATACACATTGTGTGCAACCTCAGTTTTCCAATGAACTGACTGACTTATATCCAAAACTTACATTGTTTAGTTTATTAGGCAAGCATGGAATAACCTTCAAAGTTAAACCATCAATATGTACAATTGTAGCCTTTTGAAATTCTCAAAAACAAATCATTGTTAATAGCATCCCAAAGCATTTTGTCAAAGATTTGCCAAACAAATCTCCTTTCCAAATTGATTAAGAATTTTTACTCAATTATCATTAAAAAGGACTTTATAAAAGTCACAATTCTCAGCCCCATATCGACCACCTCCAGAAGGAGCAACAGTTTTAGAACTGTTTTATACTTTATAACCGCCAGCCCAAATTTTTAAGCAGTGTTAAGATATCTGTCTGAGTCAGCTGGCTAGGGATGAATGAGGTGCAATATGGTCACATTCAGACACAGTTAACTGAATGCCTAATCCATTATAAGCACCAAGCCGTCATCAACTTAAATTTAGTCTGTGGCTGGTTATTTAAGTACCAATTTATTTGCAGGGCAAAGTGAGCCTCAGAAAAATTCTATTATGTTGCTAGATTGCCTTAAAGCCACCAAGTCATAGCTTACTACCATAATTTGTAGAGTTTTTACCAATTCCAGTGAACCATATGGTGACTTTTAGTAGTTCTTACCAGTTATCACCCACATTCTTGAAATGCTGCTTTAACATCTAACTTTTAAGGCTCTACAAATAAATCTGTTATCTTATTTCTATCTTCTATATTGTTGATTATTCTCAAAGAGAAATGTAGTGTTTTTATACCTTTTCTTTCAGAGTTAGAGTAAGTAAATCTACCAAAAAGTTATTTAGATAGAAATTACCACCCTTTTTCTCCATAAACATGGAAACAGGCTCTCCTCCATCAACGTTTCTTTATAAAGGAAAAATGTTTAAGTAGCATCCAGCCCATATGAGGATTCTACCTGTATTTTGCCACAGAGATAGTTTGCAAACTAACTACATGTAAGGACAATTATTTCCAAAATCTAACGTTTATTTCAATTGAAATGCAAAACAGTGCTTATTACTAATTTGTAAAGCTGCCCAGAGAAATCCTCAGTTCTTCGCCTGTAAAAACAGACTTCCATGACGTGGGGGTGGGGGCACCCACTGTTATGCCCTTAGAAACATAAGACCCTCATGTAAAAGGACTAGGAAATTAATTTTTCAATAAAAATCAAAGAAAACTGTACACTGGGAAAAATAAATACTATCCTTTGAAATATACATTGCATGCTGCACCATCATATATTAATAGAAACTACCCTAGACTCATGCCTTAGTGTTATATTATCACTTTAAAATTATTCCCCTTTAAAATTATTTGTGGAGATTACTATCCTGTTTCGTAAAGGTTAGTGGCTTGGCCAATTAATACCAGCTCTAATTTTTATTGGATTAAACTAAATCACTTCAGATTACGTAAACTTGCTTCTATACATTTCACACACAAATCAGTTGAGCATATTAAAACTAAAATATGGACTTACTGCCATCAGAAAGAAGTCTGAAATAGCTTGATTTTCAATATTATGCCCTATAAGAAACTCGTACAAACCCTTAAATCCTTGTCCTAAACACTTGGCACCAGATGCGTTTCAGAATAATTTTCCAGGTTTTAGTAAGGTTATTATGGTTTACATTGTGTTCATTATTGAATATCCTCAGTAGGGCTCTTGATTAATATCACATAATTGAACACTAGGCCGGCATATTACACGATTAAAACTGTACAGTTTATTATTACTATAAGGTTAAGACAATCTACTTGAAATGTACCTACAGCCAGAAAAACATAAGATTTTTCTCGCTAGGAATACAAAACGGTGCAATTATTACTACGCATAGAAATCTTCAGTATTCCTCATGTGAAAACAGACTTCCATGCTACTAGGGAGGGGGGAGAAAAAGAGAAGCCACCCACTGTTTTGTTATTTCTTCCTTAAACAGCAGTCGTAGAAATCTAACCTACAAGGGCAGCAGACAGAAAATTAGGTCGAAATTTGGCCAACGATGGCATGGGCTTCATCTCCCCTAAATCCTGGTAGTAACCCAGAATACAGCGTTCTACTCACTACCTAGTAAGACAAGGGGTTGACTGGTCTTTGAAGCCACGCCCTAGATGAGTGTCCCGCATACAATAAGGACAACAAATTTTAAATGTCCCTGTCCCCTTCTCCCAGGGACATTTAAAATTTGTCTGATTTTACTGATCGATTATAGCCACTACGTTCCAGTGAGTACATCGCTTCAGGACTCAAATGCAAAAGTTCCTCGAAGCCAAAAATTTGGCCAGTGTACACTAGCAGAAAATAATGCGGAAAGTCCACTTAAGTTCTCAATCGGCCTTAAAATGAAACTCCTTTAATAACGTCCTTAATTGTATGTCTGCGGCTAACCTATAATGGCCTAAATCACCATACCCAATAAACATTTTGAAATCCCCATCAAGCTAATTTTTGGGGTCCCCCCCCCCCCCCAAAGCTAATTCTTAGTACCACTCACTTCAAAAACAAGAAAATGAGGTGTGTTCCTCTATGCCAACAGATGAAAACTACCATTGTAAACCAGAAACTAGTAAAAGTTGCATCACCCGGGCAGCGAAGGGGGAAAAGTGTGTGACACGGCTGCGAACGGAAAACGACGGCTCTAGCTGGGTTTTCCGGGTCTGGTTCAAAGAGCTGGAACTGAGACCAGTTACTGAACGGTCTAATTACTTCTGCCACAGCCGAGAGGAGAGTGACCGGTTGGTCACTCGGCGTCGCCCAGGACCCCGGGCCCCTCAAGTTGCGCTGGTTCCTATCCGGGCACTAAACGCCGCCCGCTGGGCGCTCTTACCTCATCCTCCGCGTACACCGAACAAAGGCCCAACCGGCCGGGTGCGGCAGCGCACCCAACTTCGGCGGACTGCCCGGGGCGACAGGAGGCAGCGACCACGAACCCCAGCCCTAGCCCTCCGGCCCCGGGCTCCGCCCCCCAAGCCCCTGGCCCCCACTCCCCTGCTCCGCCTTGGCCGCCCCGCCCGCGGGGGCCCCGGCCGAGGGAGCCGGCTCGAGGTCTGAAAAAGCCGCTCACCGGTACTCGTAGTGCTCGTCGAAGTACTTGTCCGAGTAGTAGATCTGCTTGTGGGCCATCCTGTTGGCGCGCTGATGGAAACAAGAGAGCACGAAGAGCGGGCGCAGCAGACAACTCGCACACGTCTGACCAGAGCAACGACTCGCTAGAGAGTAACGACCACAGTCCCAACGATACCGATTTGAATCCGACAGCCCGCCGCCGATTGGACAGCAGCGCCGACCAATCACCTTCTGCGGAAGTCAGCCGGCTACCAGCCTATCGTCGCCGCCACCTCGCGGTTTCGACTTCCCGGATCAGCCAATCAGAGACCTGTTGCGAGGTTGCCCGTTGGAAGAAGTGGAGAATGAGTACCGCACGTTTGATGGGCAGGGGCGTGGCCAGAGGAGGGCGGAGTCGGGACGTTAAGGGCAGTAGAGCTTGTGCGCAGGACCGTGGAATGTTCCAGGACATGGAACCGTTGAAGCGGAGGACGTGAGAGTGGAGTGAGGTATCACGGGGTTTGGTGATGACGCAGTCGGTCGAGGCCGGAAGCGCGGGCCACAAAGCTTTCAACGGAAGCTGTGTGTCTTGCGCGGTTTTGGCGCCCCTCGTCCCGCCTTGTATCCCCTCAGGCTCGAGCCAGTAACCTCGGTCCACTTTGAAAAGTAGTAGAAAACAGAAAGGCTCTGCGGTGTGAGGGGAGGGCGGCTGCGGTGTCGGCTGGGTGAGGGGAGCGCCGGGCGGCCGTTCCGCCGCCCCTGCTCTTGCTGAGCTTCCAGCCTGGCCCGTCCGGGGCTCCTGGCGCGCCCCAGGCGAGTGTGGAGAGTGGAGCCCGCGGAGCCACGCGTAGTGGCGGAAAGCGCCCGCGGCCCCGCCATTCGGGAGGCCGAGGCGGAGGTTCGCTTGAGCCCAGGAGTTCAGACAGGCTTGGGCAACAGAGCGAGAGCCCGTCTCTACAAAGAAAAAAGAAATGGGCGTGAGGCCCAGCATGTTTTCTGTAGCCTAACCTACTGTTCAAAACAGGGCAGACCCAAGCCATGGAAAGCTTGAGGGAATAAAATAATCTGCGGCGGCCAATAACAGTGCTAATTAATTCCTGGGTAAGGGGATTAAAAATGATGTTTAAAAATTCTTTTATTAATACTGACCCTAGTTTAAAAACACATGTTCGGCTGGGCATGGTGGCTCACACCTGTAATCCCAGCGCTCTGGGAGGCCAATGTCGGTGGATCACTTGAGGTCGGGAGTTCAGGACCAGCCTGACCAACATGGAGAAACCCCGTGTCTATTAAAAATACAAAATTAGCTGGGCATGGTGGTGCAAGCTTGTAACCCCAGCTACTCGGAAGGCTGAGGCAGGAGAATCTCTTGAAACCGGGAGGCGGAAGTGGTGACCTGAGATCGCGCCATTTCCCTCCAGCCTGGGCAACAAGAGCGAAACTCCATATCACAAAAACAAAAAAAAGCACGTTCATAGAAAAGAAAGTTACTGGAAGAAACTTACGCCAAGATGTAAGTACTGGTTGTTTTTAGATGACAGAATTAGAAGTGATCTTTTTGGTATTTTTCACATTTTCCCACAATGAACACGTGTCATTTTTATATTAATTTCATTTTATGCTAAATGCTTCAGCAAAGTACAGGCTAATAGGTTCAGGGCGGCTGTGACTAAGAGACATAGATGGGTGGCTTAGACGAAGTCCCCAGACTAGATGCTGGAAGTGGGAGGTCTGGGATTCAGCAAGGAGAGGGCTCTGTGGGAGCCCTTTTCCACACTGCACATCACGGAGGGGTTTCTAAACAAGTGAGGAAGCAGGCCCCCTAAGGCTATAATCTGGATCCTGAGGGCCCCACTCTCATGACCATCTAATCTTGATTACCTCCGAAAGGCCCCACTCCTAACTTCCTAATACAATCACTTGGGGGAAGAGGGTGTTTGGAATTTCTTTCTTTTTTTTTTTTTTTTTATGGACACAGTCTCACTCCGTTGCCCAGGCTGGAGTGCAGTGGTGCAATCTCAACTAACTGCTACCTCCGCCTTCAAGCCCTTCTCCTGCCTCAGCCTTCTGAGGAGCTGGGATTACAGGCCCCCACCAACATGCCCAGCAAGTTTTTGTATTTTTAGCAGAGACGGGGTTTCACCATGTTGGCCAGGGTGGTCTCAAACTCCTGACCTCAAGTGATCCGCCCACTTTGGCTTCCCAAAGTGCTGGGATTGTCACAGGCATGTGAACCAGAGCCACTCCATCTTAAACAGGAGCTGGGTAAGATGAAGCTAAAACCTATTGGGCTGCATTTCTAGGGGGTTAAGTCCTTCTAACTCGCAGGATGAAATAGGTCAGCACAAAATTCAGGTCATAAAGACCTTGCTGATAAAACAGGTTGCAGTAAAGGAGCCAGCCAAACCCACCAAAACCAAGGTGGTGATGAGAGTGGCCTCTGGTCGTCCTCATTGCTGCACTCCCGCCAGCGCCATGACAGTTTACAAATGCCTTGGCAACTTCAGGAAGTTACCCTCTATGGTCTAAAAAAGGGAAAGCATGAATAATCCACCCCTTGTTTAGCATATTACCAAGAAATAACCATAAAAATGGGCAACCAGCAGCCCTTAGGGGTCTACGGAGTAGCCATTCTTTTATTCCTTTAGTTTCTTAATAAACTTACTTTCACTTTGCACTACGGACTCACCCTAAACTCTTTCTGGTGCGAGATCCAAGGACCCTCTCTTGGGATCTGGATCAGGACCCCTTTCCTGTAACAGAATTACAGGCGTGAGCCATGACACCCCGCCTGGAGTTGCCATACACAATTTGGTGGGTAGGTGCACACACATTCATTCACACATGATAGAATCCTTTAGGTGTCAGGTTAAGGATTTCATCTTCTGAAAGGCCTTTCTTAATCACCTTCTCTAGAGAAAGTCCCTCAGTTTCCCCATTACGCCCTTTCCACAGACTCCACTTGCCTCCCACCGTTGCAATTGCATGTTTGCTTAGGTGGTGTTTGTCTCCCTGTCTCCACTATAAAATACTCTCTGTGAAGCCAGTGTAGAGACCATGTCTGTTTTGTTCGCCACGCAGTGCCCAGCACATAGCAGAGTCCCTTGCACGTGATAAGCACACAATGAGAAGTAAATTTTAGGTGCAGTGTAATAACATAAGCGTAAAAAATTCATATAATAATTACTATGATGGCAAAAATGTGAATAAAGTGTTAAGGAAAATGGACAAGGAAATTACTTTCTGGCAGAACCTGGGGGAAAAAAACTTCCGAGAAGATATATTTTTAAGTAAATGTACAGATGCTCCTCAATTTACAATGGGATTACATCCTGACAGGTCAAAAAATTGTGAGTTGAACCATTGTAAGTCAGGGACCATCTGCGGTGTGAAAAGTTTCAAACACATGGAATAATAGAATCAACTCCCATGTACACATTGTGCATCTGAAGATCTGAAATGCTCCAAAAATCCAAAATGTTGAGCAGCACTGACACAAGCTCAAAGGAGATGCTCATTGGAGCATTTCAGGTTTTCCAATTAGAGAGACGGAACTGGTAAATGGAATGCCAATATTCCAAATTCCAAAAACCCTGAAACACTTCTGGTCCTAAGTGTTTGGGTAAAGGATAGTCAACCTGTCCCAATCATTTAGCTTCAGCAGTTACCATTTGCCAATCATGTTTCATCTGTTCCCCTCTTTTTTTTCTAGAGTATTAATGAAAACATCCCAGATATGTCAGTTCACTCCTAAATAAAACTTTTCAGTATATCTCTCTGTTTATGGTGTGTATCTTAGGAAAATTAAAAAAAAAATACTTAACAATGTCATTATTACACTTAGAAGTCCTTAATACTCTCTGATAGTTGGTGTAGACTCACATTTCCCTGACTGCCCCAACCAGTGCTTTTTACAGTTAGTTTGTTTGACTCTGCTTTCAAACATGGGCCTACAGCTTGCATTTTGTTATCATCTCTTTTAGTCTTCTTTAAACAACCCTCCCACCTCCACCCTCCCCATACATACCCCTGCCACCGTTTTTTTAACATCAGTTTGTCAAACCAGGTCATTTTTGCCTGTGGAACGTTCCACATTCTGGATCTGTGCAATTGTTCCCTTGTGGTGCAGTTTCCCCTGGTTTTTCTATTTCTTGTATTTGTTACAATCTGGCATTTAGATCTAGGTTAAAACAAAAGAATTTACCAAAGATCCCTAGTCAGTGGCAGACTCATATTTGAACCTAAGCAGTCTGACTCCAGAGTTAGGCCTCTTAACCACGATTCTGTTGTGTCTCTTAGTTTCCACAGGTAGATAACCAGGAGGGCCAGCACCATTTCAATAGAAGGATTGGCAGTTGTGAAGGCGTGAGGAAACAGTACACACAGAAAATGCTGAACACTTTTGGCTTAGATTGTAAAAATTATGGAAAGGAAAGTATGGGAAGTGAATGTAGGAGGATGAATGTGGTAGACAGAAAAATGTCTGTCTTTGTCTATTTTCTGTTATAGAAATAGACTACCACAGCCTGGGTAATTTATAAAGGAAAGAAATTTATTTCTTACAGTTTTGGAGGCTGGGAAGTCAAAGGGCCACATCTGGTGAAGGCCTTCTACCACATCATAACATGGTGGAGGGCATCCCATGGAGGGAGGGCAAAGGTGAGCTGGCTGAGGTGTCTTTTCCTCTTCTTGTAAAGCCACCAGTCCCATCGTGGGAGCTCCACCCTGATGACTTTATCTAATCTTAATTACGTCCCCAAAGGCCCCACCTCAAAATACCATAAACATATGAATTTGGGGATTAAGTTTCCAACTCGTGAAATTTGGAGTTCCAACCACAGCAGTGTTCGTGTCCTAATATTTGGTATTTGTGAATGTTATCTCACACAGCAAAAAGAGACTTTACAGATACGATTAGATTAAGGAATTTAAGATCGGGAGGTTATCCTGGATTATCAGAGTGGTCAGATGTTATCACAAGGGGCCTTAGAGGAGGGAGACAAGAGGGTCTGTGAAGGAGCTAGGATAAAAACAGAAGACAGAGTAATGTGACCATGAGGCAAGTGCTGCAGGCAGCTTTTTGAAGCTGGAAAAAAGAAATAGATTTCTTCCTTATAGTCTCCAGAGGGAACTCAGTCCTGCTGACATAATTTTAGCCTGGTCAGACCTATTTTGGATGTCTGACTACTGTACCTATAAACTACCTGTGACTAATGGAATATAAACAACATCCCAGTGTGATGTTCACTGCAGCTTTGTAATTGTAGATGCCCTTTCTCATTTTAAGGATTTTTTCATTCCTAGCTTGCTGAATTTTTATCATAAATAGATTTGTATTTCATCAAATGGTTTAAGCCTTTTAGTTTTGTACTTAATTAAAAATTATTTTACAACTATGAATATAAGTTGTAAATATAAAAAAGCTAAAAAGATTTCCTTAAGACTGCAGTCTTTAGGAAAAGTCACATGGAAATATTATTGAAAACTAAATAGTTGAAATAAAAAATGTAATAAGTAAACTGAATGCACAGTGGATACAAATAAAGAGCTAATTATAGAACTAGAAGATTATGTTGATACCAGCCCCAGAAAGCATTAGGGAAGAATAAAAAGATGGAAAACATGAAGTAAAAAGACATGGAAGCTAGAAGTAGAGTGACAACTGTCATTAAAGAAGGTTCCCAAAGGGAGAGAAAAAAACAGAAGGAAGGAAATACTTGTACAGGTAATGGCTGTGAATTCCCTACTTTTAAAGAAAGATAAAATGCTTTCGATTGAAAAGGCATATAGAGTGCTGAACAGTATAGATAAAAATATATAACCACAGAAAGATTATAGTGCAATTTAAGAAGATCAAAGACAAAGGAAAATTCTAAAAGCTTCCAGGGAGAAATTGCAGATCACCTACGAAGCAGCAAGAATAGGTTGACAGCCGAAATCTCAAAAGCCTCACTGGATCCAAGAAGTAAATGGGTTACCGTTTATAATGTATTGAATAAAAGTAAAAACAAATTTACTACAACAATGCAAAATATACTGGAAATAAAGCAAAGTTTTACTGTTGTCTGAAAAAGCATAGATGTAAATCATGTTATCAATTCAGAAACCAATGTGGCTAGAATAGAGAGGTTAAGAGGGAAGTTAGTGCATGCTAAGGCACTTATCTTTGCAGCTGCTGATAAAATTAGGAAGTTGAAAGAGATTAGGAGTCCATTACCAGAACTATTGGCTACATACATACAGTTGCTTTGTTTCTGTTACCATCTGCAATAGCAAAACTAGATGCTTTCAAGTACCACGTGCCTCCTTGGGGTAGATCTGAAATTATTGTCATAAATACTTCTCTTCCTAGTATGCATGCCCCTTTGCAAAGTGACTTCACTGCTCTTTCCATAGATAGGTGAAGTCTATTTCTTCACCTTTGGTCTGGTCTTATGACTTGCTTTGGCCAGTAGAATGTGGCTGAAGTGATGTTATATCACTTCTAAGGCTAGTCCTTAAGAGGCATGGCAGTTTCTACCTTCCCTGTCTTGAAAGGCTGCCTGTGAATGTGATGGTCAGGAAGACACATAGCCTAGAACTAAGTGGCTTGTGCATCATTAGCACCAGCTGCTAAACGTGTGCCTACTGTAAGAATTAAAGGAGAGAAACAGGAAGGGTGGCTTGACAGTCAACGGGCTTATTTCAAACTTGAGAGAGACTTCTTACTGAGTTAGGTAAGAAACTGCACTCTCTTATACACTAAGAGTTTTTAAGGATTCAGGGTGGAAGAGTTTATCAGAGGCTTGGACTTCTTCTGTGTCTCTTTGTTGTGCTTATCTGGGAGGGAGAGTTGTGTGTCTGTTCCTATACATCTTTCTGCAGCTGCAGGCATATCCCACCTGAGTCTGCTTTTAGCTCCCCTATCTTAGTGCACCTGAAGGAAAAGGAATGTGCTTATTAAGGCCCACTGTTTTACTGGGTCCCATTGTATGAGGGTGAAGTTTGGCGGTTACTCAAGAGACTATCCCCCCATCTCCCTCCATGCCTGAGCTGTCTTCTCTTTGTTTTATTGTCTTCTCTTTCTGGCTGCTTGTAGTTAGAAGAGAAGTGATTTCTTTAAAATGCAGGAGACTCGAAAGAGAGCTGGACTTAAAGTGGCAGTGTTTGTCCAAGATGACGGTTCTCTTGCTCTGTCGTTCCAGATCCTATAGTTATAAAAGGACAAGGGGCAATGTGTTCTTTCTGGCTACTTCCTGCTGATGGTGGGGGCGGAGCGTTTTTTTTTGGTCTTGGATTGACTGCAGTAGCAACACTGTCTGTAGATGTTTTTGGGTAGTTGTCTGCAAAATGGCCATAATTCTGTTGGTTAAAAATTTTTGAAAAAGGTTAATTAGGCAGGGTAAAAACATTGGTCCTAGGCTTTTCAGCAGAGTTTTTTATTAGGTCTTGATTGGTTGAGACAGAAGCAACATTTCTTTCCTAATGACAGGCAGAGGTGCATGTTTGGAAAGACCCATGTGTTATTTTTTGTTAGTAACTTTTATTCCTGCTATGAGGATAATAATGAAGCAAAATACTACAGTAACTGAGGTTCTCTGTCCAATATTCCACCCTGAGGGTGCTATAGTATATAGTTCTACTGCAAATAATAGAGTGAATAAAGCAATTCCTGCAAGGGTGACATAGTAAATAATTTCCATTAAAAAAGGTTTTAATATTTGGCTTAAAAGGAGAGGTAGAAACGATAAAAAGTATTTGGTAAGGTAGGGTTGAGACTAAGATGAGTAGTTTTCACTTAGTTACTTATCGTTTATGATTGTCAGCTTAAGATTTCTTTCTTTCTTTTTTTTTTTTTTTTTTACATTGCTAGGACATTTTTCTGGGCTGTTAGAGGTTGCTTTTTCAGGTCTTTAGGCTTTGATTTGAGTGTGATGTATCCAAGAGTTGATTTCTGTAATGGATATAATTTAAACTGTAGAGAATAATGAAAAACATCAGGCAAGACTAGAATTTTTTTTTTTTTTTGAGACAGAGTTTTGCTCTGTTGCCCAGCCTTGAGTGCAATGACGCAATCTCAGTTCACTGCTACCTCTGCCTCCTGGGTTCAAGCGATTCTCCTGTCTCATCCTCCTGGGTAGCTGGGACTTCAGGCAGATGCCACCATGCCTGGCTAATTTTTGTATTTTTAGTAGAGATGGGGTTTCACCGTGTTAGCAAGGATGGTCTTGAACTCCTCACCTTGTGATCTGCCTACTTCAGCCTCCCAGCGTGCTGGGATTACAGGCATGAGCCACAGTGCCTGGCCAAGACTAGAATTTAACAAGTGTGCTATAGTTTTCGAAACATAATTTTCACTCTTCAGGTTCCTGTTTTTATTAAAGGACAAATCATGGTAAGACTGGTTTGCTTTATTATACTTGGCTTAATTATATACAGTGCATCAAGAATAATTATTTGCTACATAGGCCTTTTAAATTGGCTTCGATGGAACTTTATTATATAGAAGGAATTTGAGATAAGACATGTTAAAGCCCAGCCCAGCCATGAATTTGTACCATTAAATACCTGAGTTGGGTGAATTCCTCTCCTCTTGAGGTTCTAAGATAACTTGGGATTCCTGGGCTGTCAGAAAGTGACATTCTTTATTTACCACAGATCAGAAACCCTGAACAGGGTCTGTGTACACAGAATATGAGGCCAGTTTCCAAGGGCTTTCTTGGCTTCGTAAGTGAATTTCGGTTCCTTAAAGGAGAGCATACCATTCCAGTCAAAGCCTTGGTAAAATAACCAATTTCTTCAATTGTGTTCTGTTACAAAAGAAAACAGATTCTTATTGCACGGATGCAAACAACTATATTGTAATTTAAGAATACTTATAATTAGTTTTCACATTCTAGAGGAACTAGGCAGAGGAAAACAAACATGCTTTAAATTCTATTTACAGGAGTATATTTTACTTAGTTAAAGGCTGTAGCTAGCTTAAGGCAAGTTTTCTTGACTCTGAAAAATAAGATAAAGGTTAGCAGTGTTCTAAGCAAAAGGTAGAAATTCGTTTTTGTTTTCTATTAGTCTAGTCCATTTTATTAACCGTTGTTTGCTTGATATTTATAAACATTTTTGCTTTTCATGAGTTCTGTTTGCTTTGTTGTTGTTGCTGTTGTGAGTAACCTGCATTTGAAAGAACTTGTTAAAGTTCCACAGCTTGAATATAAACCATGTTTTGAAAGAGAATTAAGGCAAAATAACAATCATCTGTAAAAAAAATGTCCAGTTTGGATAAAATTAGAACCACAATTGTCAAAGAAATTTGGTCATTTTTGTGTTTTACAATAACCCAACATAACTTTAATTGTGATTAATAGCACATATTTAGACACGAGAGCCTTAGACATCCCATACAGTTTTGGAACATATATTAATATTATTCCCTAAAGTATAACCTATTAGAAATTATTTTGGCAATTTTATGTTGCCAAATAATTCTGTTTACCTCTTTTCATATGGTTCGGGGTCCTGTGCAGCACCCAAAGCCAGGGGTTGGGAAAGACAACCTTGAGACTAAAGTTTGATTTCAGAAACGCTGCTAAATAGGTTTAAAATTTAAAACCCGTGGTTTTATGAAATAGAATTTTAGGTAAGTTGTTTCATATTTGTTTGTTTGTTTTGTTTTATTTTGCCAAAGTGATGAGTTAACAATCTGGAAAACACAAACTACTTATTAGCCTTTTCTATTATATGAAAATTCTATTTAAGAGAGAAAAATTTTACCCTTGCATTAGTTTGTTATTAATGTTAACCTTAATTTTAATGAAACCTTATAGATAATTTTGTTTAATTTTAACCAGTCTGACTATGAAGTAAGATTTTTACATACCTGTTATAACCCTTGACAACTTTTGCTAAAGAGTAGATTAGCATCTTAAGATAATCTTGTGGTGCTTTTATTTTAGTGTTCAATTTAGAGAAAAAAACATGTAATACCCTTTTGAGTTTAGTTAATATGTTTACACACAGAGTTTTCTTTGCAGGATTAACTTTTACAATGTTTTTACAATTTACTTAAACCATTCACTTTATTTAATTTTATGACTTTTTTATTCATAAGCAAAATGTATATTTTTATGCCTTATAATTTTTAACTAAAAACACTTTTTACTGTTTTTATGCATTTTGCATACAAATCCATGTTCAGCAGTTTTAATTACATGTTATAATAGTAACTTTTAGCAATTTTCTTTTTTTTTTTCTTTGAGATGGTGTTTTAAAAAACTGAAACTCTTGTTGCCCGGGCTGGAGTGCAGTGGCACGATTTCGGCCCACTGCCACCTCTGCTTCCTGGGTTCAAGCGATTCTCCTGCCTCAGCCTCCCAAGTAGCTGGGATTACAGGCATGTATCACCATGCCCAGCAAATTTTTTTGTGTTTTTAGTAGAGATGGGGTTTTGCCATGTTGGTCAGGTTGGTCTGGAACTCCTGACCTCAGGTGATCCACCCACCTCAGCCTCCCAAAGTGCTGGCATTACAGGCGTGAGCCACCACACCCAGCTGCAATTTTTAACTTTAATGTAAAACCTGTTAATTTCTTTTTTTTTTTTTTTGTCACTTGAAACTAAACACTGACTCATTTTGTAATTTGAGCGAAGTAACTCTCAAATATAATGCTTTTTAAAAAATCCTAATACTTGGGTAAAATCGGAAGGTGAGTGCTTAGGTAGAAATAAGTAAGTGCTGAACCGGTGGGAGCAAAGTTCAGCTGGGCAATATTCTTCATGATATAGACAAGTCAAGGCTGATTAGTTCCAAAAGTGCTGGCTTTATCTCTGTAGTCACAGAGTAGTCTAAAGGCAAGGCTTACCCAGCTCCTGGCTCCCACATGAACATTATTTGTTCAGTATGCCAGATTTTCTTAAGGTGCACTAGCCACTCATGATATTTTTACTGGTGGGAACTGAGATTTTCTAGATGCCTAAATTAACTGCCAATTCTGGTTTATCTTAGGGACATGCTCATTGAAACATTGAAACAGTATTATCACTCAGATTGAATCCTAACATTTATTCCCTTATTATCTTGTTAAAGTGATGAATATGTTTATACAATGAAGACAACTTTCTTTTGCTTTTTTAGGCTAGAGTTTCAGCATGAGAATTATACTTTGACACAGAAAATCAGGTCTACAAGTGAAATATAATAAAGTATTCTGGAAAGGAGACTCTACCTTACCACCACAGGAGAAAAATATGCGGCAGTAAGGCCTAGTTCCTTCTTCCCTCATTGCTTTGTGATTTTTTTCCCTCCAACTTTGGGAACTAAAATCACTTTGCTTAAATGCTGAATTTATAAATTGAAACAGACTCTTGGGTTTTGTTATAAAGGCAAAGTAATAATACTTCTATAGATTTTATAGGGTTATGTAGTATGATAACTGAAATCCATGGTTGGAACTGACTGAACCTACATAGATACTAATCTGAATGACTCATATATAGAAAATGTGCAATATTCTAAGTATAAAAAAATTAAACTGGACAAGTTTTATTTTTAAAATTAGATTAGAAAATGTTACATAATTTGGAACTTTAGTAGTGTGTACTTTTGTTTTATAGTATAAATGAAAATAACCTAGATGGCAAACTATTCAATTATCTGAGCAGAAATTATAAATGGAAGATATACTCCAAAGTATATGACTTAATTCTGCATCATCTATATGACATCTTTTTTTTTTTTGAGATGGAGTCTCACTCAGTTGCCAGGCTGGGGTACAGTGGTGTGATCTTGGCTCAATGCAACCTCCACCTCCCGGGTTCAAGCGATTCTCCTGCCTCAGCCTCCCAAGTAGCTGGGACTACAGGTGCATGCCACCACACCCAGCTAATTTTGTATTTTTATTAGAGATAGGGTGTCACCATGTTGGCCAAGATGGTCTCAATCTCTTGACCTCATGATCTGCCTGCCTCAGCCTCCCAAAGTATGACATCTTAATTATAGAGACAAATATAGTTCCCATTAGTACTCCTTTAACTGTGGGCCAAAGAAAGAAACGAGTCACACTTAACATGTCAAATGAGCCTGGTGATCACCCAGCACTGTGGGAGGCCGAAGTGGGCAGATGGCTCAAGCCCAGAAATTTGAGACTAGCTTGAGCAACATGGTGAAACCCCGACTCTACTAAAAATAAAAAAATTAGCCAGTGTGGTGGCTCATGCCTACAGTCCCATCTACTCAGGAGGCTGAGGTAGGAGGATCACTTCAACCTGGGAAGCCGAAGCTGCAGTGAACCAAGATCATGCCACTGTACCCTAGCCTGGACAACAGAGTGAGACCCTGCCTCAAAAAAAAAAAAAAAAAAAAAAAAAAGTCAAATGAAAACCAAAGGTTGGACTAATGCACCATATGAAGGTTTTGAGTTGTTAGAATGAAGTAGTAAAGGATGAAACATATCAAAGCACCCATGGTTTTTAAGTGATGCCAACCTCAAAATGAGCCTCTCTCTTTAAGGGTCTTTCTCATATTCATGCAGTCACTTAAAAGTACACACTTCTCAAGTTTGAAGAATGTGCAGTACACCTCTCTGGCTCTGGTGTGTGACAGTGCCTGGCACAGCATTCACATTATAGTCTCTGTGGGCAGTGTAGGCAGCACATAGCCTGCTGGGCTGTATGCAGAGGTGCTGACAGCCTGTGATGAAACTTCATGCAATAACCTTCAAAAGGGAAACATTTCATGTAAAGTCCTAATAATTACAGATTTATTTGGGCAAAAAAGTAAAGTTTTAGATGAATGCAAACATTCTAGGTTAAGGAGCTAACCCCTTGGGATGACGTCATTTAATTAGATTATTTGCATAATAGTCCACAGCTGAAATATATTGCACTGTGAGAAGAGGTTCAGATTTGCCGGTGGAAATGAGGAGATGGTAATTTTTGATGGTGGAATACTTGGAGGCATGGGACGGGCAGAGAAGGAGGTGGGCAGAAAGAGGTCCCTAAGTTATGCCTGGAAGAAGTAACAAACTTTTGAACAGCTGAGAAATGAAGAAGGAGAGTGCTGAAAACAAACTTTGTTTAAGAAAAAAATTGCCTTAACTGTCTTCACTTTTCCTTTATTCAATAGCCTTCTGCCCCCACAGAACTTAGATGAGTACTGTTTGTTTTATAATTCATCATTCTTATAGACTAAAATCACGAGTCCTTAAGCGGTGATCCAAGGATCCCTTAAGAAGTTCATGGATAGAATCCAAGGAATCCATGACTTTGGATGGAAAAACATTTCCTGTAACTGAAGTTTAGCATTTTCTTCAATTATGAATGTTGGGGACAAAAAACAGTAGTATTAGTTATGTTATTATAGCTTTTGCAAACATCCTGAGATACAATTTTCACTCATTACTACTGCAGAATTATAGTCACTGTTAGAAACAAGATGCTTGTTCCTTGGTGCAGCAAGGAAAAATTAGCATTCAGACAAAAAGTTTTCTCAGCAAGGCAATTTTACTTTCTGCAGAAAGGGTGCTGCCTGTCAGCAGTCTTGCCACAAAAGCACAATGATCAAAGAACAGCAGGAATATTTATCCCTTACACATTGGGTCCTTACTGCTGTGTCCTATCTCCATTGGTTGGAGTTAGACCTCACAGTCTAAGCTAAACCCAATTGACTAACAACTTAAAACTTTCCTAAATAGGTAAAGGCAATGGAGAACAAAAGGAAAAGAGGAAGTTGCTTGCAAAAGGACTTAGAAAAGTAATAACATTTCCAAATAGGGAAGGAGCATAGGCTGTGAGCTGGGACATGCCTGAGCGTGTCCAGAACAAATATCTTGGTTAAAGTACAAGGACATAGAATGTACTTAATTCCTTATATCTAACAGCTACATAAGATAGGGCATAACAAAGAGTTATTAGCAAAACAACAACAGCAAGCCAAAAACAAGAAGACTTTGAAGGAAGTTAGTCTTTAAAGAAACTATTATTTCTAGCATTTATTATTTATTCTTTAACAAGAAGGGAAACCTTGAAAAGGAACTTTTTACTTTCCACGTAGACTTTTTGATAGCTCTTGTTATTTAGTCTTTTCAAGAAGCATATATAATACTATGTCACACATTTGGCTTGAAATTTTTTTTTTCTTTTCTTTTCAGATGGAATCTCGCTTTGTCACCCAGGCTGGAGTGCAGTGGTGCAATCTCAGCTCACTGCAACCTCTGCCTCTCAGGTTCAAGTGATTCTCCTGCTTCAGCCTCCTGAGTAGCTGGGATTACAGGTGCGTGCCACCATGCCTGACTCATTTTTTGTATATTTAGTAGTGATGGGGTTTTGCCATGTTGCCCAGGCTGGTCTTGAACTCCTGAGCTCAGGCAATCTGCCCACCTTGGCCTCCCAAAGTGCTAGGATTACAGGCGTGAGCCACTTCACCCATCCTTGGTTTTTAAATATTTTGATTAACTGTTGCTATAGACTGAATCATGTCCTCCCCCCAAATCCATATGTTGGTGTTCTAACCCCCAATGTGACTGTATTTGGAGATAGGGCTTGTAAAGGTAATTAAGGGTAAATGAGTTCATAGAGGTCTTAATCCAATAGGGTAGGTGGTTTTCCAAGAAAAGGTTCTCCCCTGTCTCCCACCCATTCCCCTTCTCTGCACTAGCAGGCACTAAAGAAAGGCCATGTGAACACACAGCACGAAGGTGGCCTTCTGCAAGCCAGAGCCCTCACCAGGAACTAACTCTGTCAGCACCTTGATCTTGGATTTGTAGCCTCCAGAAGCATGAGAAAATAAATTTCTTTTGTTTAAGCCACCCAATCTATGGTATTTTGTTATGGCAGCTCAAGCTGACTAATACAACTGCATTTTCGTACAATTGGTTTTGTTCTGAATATGCATTTTATTTTACACATTTAAAATACTGTTCTGAGAAGGGGTTCGTAGGCTCACCAGACTGCCAAAGGAGTGCATGGCATAGAGGTGGATAAGGACCCTTGGGCTCACTGGGTTTTATGGGTGAGCCTGTGATTTTCCTTGCTTTTCTCTACTTTGGAGACTGGAAATCAAACCACTCAACTCCCTAGCCTCTCTTGCAGTTAAGAACAGGCACATTTCTGAGCTCTGGTCAGTGAGGGATAAGAGGGGACTGATGAGATGTTCTATAGGAGGAATTTCCTTCTGGAATAGAATGAAAAAGCCTTTTGAGCATAGACATTTTTGCCTTTCTTTGCCTGTCTTTCTGCCTGGATCATGATGCAGTATTTAGATGTGGAACAAAAATTTTGCAGTTCTGAAAATTGCACGTCAAAGATAGCAGTCTTAACAGCAACCTGGAGCTGATGCATCGATCTTGGACTGACCACTTCTAGATGTTTTGTCAATTGAGGAAACTGAGCACATTTGGCTAAGCCTCTGTAATTCCATGTCTGTTATTTGAAGCTGAAAGTAATGCTGACTGATAATCCTGGCAAATTAAGACCCATGTCTAGCAATGTTTTTCAAACTGGGATCCCTGGACACCCAGAATCCATGAATATGTTCTTGAGAATTTGAGAGCTCTGAAAGAATTCTTTCAGTGTTGTGTGCTCATGTTGACGATAATCCAAAATATATACATACAGATAAGTGTGTGTATATATATATATAATATATATATAATATATATATGTTATATATAATATTATATATAATATATATTATATATAAAAATATATATATATATATATATATTTGTCTGTTATAAATCCTAAAGTCCCTTAGTCTTTTTTTTGAGATGGAGTTTCTCTCTTGTTGCCCAGGCTGGAGTGAAATGGTGCAATCTGGGCTCCACCTCCCGAGTTCAAGCAATTCTCAGCCACCCAAGTAGCTGGGATTACAGGCATGAGCCACCATGCCTAGCTAATTTTGTATTTTTAGTAGAGATAGGGTTTCTCCATGTTGGCCAGGCTGATCTCGAACTCCTGACCTCAGCTGTTCCACCACTTTGGCCTCCCAAAGTGCTGGGATTACAGGTGTGAGCCATCGCATCTGGCCTTTTCTTTTACCTTTTTTTTTTTTTTTGTAGAGAGTCTTGCTCTGTCGCCCAAGCTGGAGTGCAATGGCAGGATCTTGGCTCACTGCAACCCTTGCCTGCTGGGTTCAAGCGATTCTCCTCTCTCAGTCTCCCGAGCAGCTGGGATTACGGGTGTGTGCCACCATGCCCAACTAATTTTTTTTTGCATTTTTAGTAGATATGGGGTTTCACCATGTTGGCCAGGCTGGTCTCAAACTCCTGACCTCAAGTGATCCACTCACCTCGGCCTCCCAAAGTGTTGAGATTACAGGTGTGAGCCACTGTACCAGCCAGCCTCTTAGTCTTAATAGCTGATAATTTGCACTTACGAGACATTTTTATAGACTAAGACTTTAAGTCCATGTTTTTCAAGGTAGGATCTATTGTAGGGATGGGGACATGCATTTATAGGCATCCTTGAGAAATTATTTTTATCCTAATGATAGGGTCCCTATTTATTGAGTTGTAGAAAAACTGATTCATGATAGAACTCCTGGGAAAAATTCAGTTTGAGTTCCAAACTAACAACTGAAAAATGAACTTCCAGAAAGCAATCCCATTCATCAATCAAGGACAGCCATGGCAGAGTTAAGAGCATGGGTTTTGAAGTCCACAGATCTCGTCGACCCATGTGCTGACTTATGAGCACATTCTGGCCCAGTGACCCTTGACATGTTCTGGAACTTTACGGACCTTCAGCATCTTCATGTGGAGTGATAACTGTCCTTACTTTACAGAGTTGTGGTAGCAATTAAGTGATGAGTCTCAGGTGCTTCACAGAGTATAGTACACAACAGACATGCAGTAAATGCTGATTACCATTCTGTTTTGATATCAAATACCTAGTGAAGAATTGCTCACATTACAATCGCTTTTTATTATTGGCTAGCCTAAAGTCATGGGACAGAGAAGGTGAATAGCAAAACAGAAAGAAAAGGTGGAAAAGGTAGAAGGCAAGGGGAAAACCGGGGGACCCTCTCTTATATTTGTTTTAGAGCTTTATCCTGGTCCTGTCAATGATCAGATATTGGAAGGATCAAAATTAGACCAAACTTGGTATTGGGCCAAAATTGAACCAAAG
The DNA here is from genome assembly GCA_036589455.1 of Ateles fusciceps. NCBI lineage: Eukaryota > Metazoa > Chordata > Mammalia > Primates > Atelidae > Ateles > Ateles fusciceps. The sequence goes on along the minus strand of JAZHEH010001180.1, from coordinate 3,093,103 downwards.
TTTGTGGCAAGAAGACTTGAGGCAGAGATATGTGACTAAATCACTTGGAATATACCCAGAGCCCAAGAATATTTATGCCCAATATGAATGCTAACCAGAAGCCCCTTAGTGTAGAAGGTTGTAAGGTTGTTGTTTTTTGCCGCTGACAGCAAATATTGATGTGTTTTTCAACACCAATTCTCCAATTTTCTGACACCAACTGGGTGTTCAACAATTCAATTATATTCTGTCACTAATTCTGGCAGCTATCAGCAGGCCCCACAGGTAAAGTCCTCAGTCTCACAAGATTGCTCCCAACTTCAGTTGCCAGCTACAATGGGGTGCCCGGACTATCCACACTTCTGCCTAGCTGACTGCAGGTTTTGGGGTTCCCATGACCCTTTTCTCAGTTTTGGTAATTTGCTGAAACTGCTTACAGAACGGTAGACATTTTACTTAATGTTCCTTGTTTATTACAAAGGCTACAACTCAGAGACAGCCGAATGAAAGCAGTGTATAGAGCAAGGAATGCCGGGTAGTTGGTGGCACAGAGCTTCCAGGCCTTCTCTAGGCCTGCCACCCTCCTGGCACCTCCGTGTGTTCACTGACCCAGAAACTCATCATCTACCATTTAGGAGGCTTTATAACCCACTTCTAGACCTCTTCCATTTGTGGGAGGCCAGTGGGTGAGGCTGAGAGTTCCCACCCTCTTTAGTCTTTCTGGTGACCAGAGGCTAGTTAGAACCATTCTAAGTCATTGCAGTAACATAAACTCAGGTGTAGTACTAGATATAGTGGAATATGGCTTGTTATGAGTAATGACAGACACTCCCCCTCACTCAGGAAATTCCCAGGGTTTTAGGAGCTCTGTGCCAGGAATTGAGTACAAAAATCAAGTAGATTTGTGTATATCACAGAGAAATTCAAGGTAAGCTGAATGACTGTTTAGTCCATTTGTGCACTGGAACAGAATACTGAGACTGGGTAATCCATAAAGAATAGACATTTATTTCTCACAGTTTTGGAAGCCATCTGATGGTGGCCTGATCTCTGCTTACAAGATGGCATCTTGAACACTGCATTCTGCAGAGGGAGGACACTGTTCTTCATGTGGCCAAGGAATTGTTGGGGGTGGGGACCAAACTCACCTTTGAACCCACTCCCACAATAATGCTATTTACTCATTCATGAGGGCAGAGTCCTCTTGGCCTAATCACCACTTACAGGGGCCACCTCTTAATACTATTACAATGGCAGTAAGTTTCCAACACATAGTCTTGGAGGGAACACATTCAAACCATAGCAATGACCAATTATGAGAAGATTCTTCTGCTATCTTGGACTCAAAAACATGTACATTTATTTGTAAAACACACCTGGCCAGCACTGAGTCTCCCGTTTGCCAGCAAGATAATCCAATCTGTAGCTCCCCACTTGGCATCAGATTCACCTCAGGATGCACTTGCTAGGTGTCGTGTTGGGTTGTGCTCCACGGGGGAGCAGCGGGGTGCTCAATCTGAAGGCTCACGAGCAATGCACAACCATGTTTAGTCAGAAACCTCTTGGGAATATTTGTATGGAAAGAAAGTTCTAGATGTGTGTTGGCAAGTCAAGGGGTTTCCCAACTTCGGTCTTCACTCCATGAGATCCTTGGGCTGCCAGTCCAGGGGTCTTTGTTCCTGGACCACAGGAAGTGATAATGCAAGTTAGAATAAGAACAGCTCTTTGGTTTTTTTCAGGAAAGTGAATCTTTAAGAATAGGGACACCCAGAGTTGGAAGGCAGCTAGAATTACAGCAACCTGAGGTGACAGTATAAGAATTCTCGTTCCTGAGAATTTTGGGTCTCCGTGGCTGTCTCCCCTTGGCCTGATTGTTCAGATTGACCAACAGTTTCATGAGTTACCTACCACTGCTTCAGCGAATTTCTTTTTGCTCCAGTTAGGCTGAGGTTAATGCCTATACCAAATAACCATAAGTGATGCTTTTTCCTATTTTACTAAAGTTAATCATTTATATGTTAGTCTTAACATATAAGGTTGTGTATATCATGAGGGTAAGATCAGGTCTTGTTCATTTTGTCTGTCCAGGGCCTGCACAATGCTTGGTTTGTAGAAGGTACTGAATAGCTCCTAATTGTATTAACGAGTATGTTTTTTTCTTTGCCTGATCTTTTGAAAATTTATTTGTCTATTACTTAAGTGGCCATCTCTGTCCTCACCTATACTTTTCCTTCGGGTGCTACTTGTGATCTGAAATAGCCACAGAAAACCAAGTGAGAAGAGTGAGTGTGCTGTGAGAATGGTTTTGAGGGACTCTTATGAGGATTATAGATAGTTAAAGAATTTTATGTTATTTATTCTTACTATCGAGATACCTTTTACTTTAAATTTCTGCCAGCATGCTGGTTTGTTGGGATTTGCAAGACTAGAATTTTCCAGCAGAGCAGAGTGTTGTTAGAACTTGTATCTCAAGCTTCTCTAGAACTGGAAACCTCCTTGGAGTGACCCTTGAAGGCAATGGACTTTTCCCAGGTAGTGGCAATGAGAAATCACTTGTCTGAGAATCATGGAAACAGGTGGGGAAGGCTTCGATTTCATCATGGGTCATCTTCTATTCCAGGAAATATTGGCCGTTTTTTAGTTAAACTGGTTCATGCTTTTCAGGTCCCAGCTGTAGTCTTCAGAGATAGTTGAAAATTAGCTGGTCTAAACCACGTTTCTGGTAACCAGTGAGCCGTCACAGCTGGCTTTTTTTTTTTTTTTTTGAGATGGAGTCTCCCTCTGTTGCCCAGGCTAGAGTGCAGTGGCACAATCTCAGCTCACTGCAACCTCCGCCTCCCGGGTTCAAGCTAGTCTCCTGCCTCAGCCTCCCAAGTAGCTGGGATTACAGGTGCCCGCCACAACACCTGGCTAATTTTTGTACTTTTATTAGAGACAGGGTTTCGCCATATTGGCCAGAATGGTCTAAAATTCCTGACCTCAAGTGATCCGCCTGCCTTGGCCTCCCAAAGTGCTGAGATTACAGGTGTGAACCACCGCGCCCAGCCAGTTATACTTTAAAGATTGAAAAAGTCTTGACTTGTTTCATGCTGCTATAACAAAATACCCTGACACTGGGAAATCTGTAAAGAACAGACATTATCACAGTTCTGGAGGCTGGAGCGTCCAAGATCAGGGCACCAGCATCTGATGAGAGCCTTCTTGCTGTGTTCTCACGTGGGAGAAGGCAGAAGGGCAGAAAGGGGAAAACTCTGTCCTCAAACTGTAGAAGAGCAGAACAGAGAGAACCACTTCTGCAAGCCCTTTTTAGAACTAATCCATTCATGAGGGCAGAGCCCTCACGACCTAAGCACCTCCCATTTAGGCTTCACCCATCAACACTGTTGCACTGGGATTAATTTTGCAACTCACGAATTTTGGCAGACACACTCACACCATAGCAAACGATCATGGAGGCTCAACCCTAGTATGTGCCAGAACTTCCCAAAGGATTTGTTACAAATACAGGTTCCTGGGGCCCACCCCCAATGGATTCCGATTTAGCAGAACCCCAAAACATGCATTGTTCATCAGCACCCCATGTGATTTTGGGTTGTGGTTGTTCACTGGATCACACTGAGAAATGTCATTAGTGTGTCTTTACAGACTCAAGATTTGTGCTCAAGACTTTTGTCTTGCAAACCTTTTGTTAGCCTTGGAATATATTCAACATCGATGGGGAAGGGAAATGAGGAGACCCACAGGTTCCCTCTCCAACATTAATAGTCCATGTCAACTAGTAAAGCTTTGCATACTGCCCTTGCACTCTTTGCCCTGCTGCTGGTTCTTCCTGATTTCTGAGGGCAGATGGAAATCCTGACAAATGTGGGAATGAGGACTGGAAACAGCAGGTAGGAAAATATGCATTCTCGGTCTCTACTTGTTCTCCACAGCCCTTAGCCTTAGTGCTAGCTGTCTTGTTGCCGACGGGATGATACACCCAACAGGTAGAAAGCCTTGCCTGGCTTCTGACAAATTTTCAACAACATGATAGAGATCAGAAGTTCTTCTCTACACTGATCAAGTGGTGAGTTCAGATTACACGTGGTTGCATTTTAATTCACTAAATTGAAAATTAAATTTTATCTTTTGAAAGATTTGTTCCCTTCAGTGAGTCATTCTAATAAATGTAACCTGAAGGCCAACCGATCCTTTCCTAATTTAGATGACTTAGAAGGTTTAGCTAATGTTGTTAATGTAATTACTTCTTTTGAGGCAGTTTTCTCTCCAGTTCAAGGAGAACTGAAGAAGAATATATCTTTTGTTAATAAGGTGGGGCACAGTGGCTCATGCCTGTAATCCCAGCACTTTGGGAGGTTGAGGTGAGAGGACAGTATGAGCTCAGAAGGTCAAAACTACTCTCAGCAATGTAGTGAAATCTCGTCTCTAATTTAAAAAAATTTAGCCCGGCATGGTTGTGTGCACCTGTAGTCCCAGAATCTCAGGAGGCTGAGGCTGGAGAATTAGTTGAGCTCAGGAGTTTGAGGCTGCAGTGAGCTGTAATCATGCCGCTGCACTCCAGCCTGGGCAACAGAGTGAGACTCTGTATCAAAAGAAAAAAGAAAAAATAATAATATTTTTTTTAAATCAGGAAGATGTAATGTAAAAGAAACACATGAGTAAACTTACTTTAGGAATAAAAGTGACTTCAAGTGGGAAGTCTCTAACCCTACCAGCAATGAGTCATGTGTGCCCTGTTTGTACCAGATTATTTCTGCAAGGACATTTAAATTAAAAACATTACCTGTGAATACAACATGATCCTTTTTCTTTTTTACAATATGTTGAATATATATTTTAAGTGCTAAGATAAATACAAAGGTATATGCTAAGAAAAGTCAACTCTGCCAATACAAATAATATTTTTTACAGAATGCTAAAGGATAATCTGTAAGTTTAGTTCTGTTATTCAGAGGAAGATTTTATATTTAAAAATATCATTTATTTTTCAAAATCATTCCAGAAAGCGATTCTAGATAACATCTATAACCCTGTAAGGTGACCGACCATTCTGGATTTGTCTAAGGGTAAAGGGTTTCCCAGGATGAGGGCTTTTAGTAGTAAAACAGGGACAGTCCCTGGTAAAATGAGCCAGTTGTTCACTCTACACCCAAATAAGAGCTGGGGTGAGAGGGTGGATGGATGCTAGGCTCCCAATTCTTTTGCCTGTGGGCATCTGTAGCTTTCCCAGTAACTCACACCAGGGGCCTGTTGTGGAGAAAACATTGTGTTTAAGACAGACAAGGGCTTGTCCACACTGAGCTTCCAGCTTCTTTTCCACTGGGTGGGTCAGATTCAACAAGGAAGCAAATAGGATGATTTCGGGTAGAGATAAGTGGTGGGGAAGAAAACCAAGCCTGACGATGTGACCAATTAACAGATGGGAGGGTGGGCATTGGTTCAGAGCAAGTGTCCAGAAAAGACCCCACTGAGGAGTGGCCTTTGCCACTGTATAACAGGAAGGGGACAGCCAGGAAAAGCAGAGCAGGACAGCCAGCAGGAGCTAGGCCACCTGGGACCCATGGGGCTTGGTGAAGAGTCTGGATTTTGTTTTAGATAAAACAGGAAACCACTGAGGGCTGCCAAGCAGGAGGGTGATCTGATGTGGTTTGTGTTTTAATATGCAGTGGTGACTGGTTTGCATTCCTCATGTGGCTTAATTGTATGGCTAAGATACACAGACAGTTTCAAGACATGCTGTTGTACCTGAGCAAGTTAAGGAATGCGCCACACTCTGAGATTGGATTATAAGTTCTTTGTTATGCCAGTGACTGAGAGGTGGCTAATGTCCAAAATTCTCTCGGCCCCTAAGAAAAAGTTAGGTGGTTTTTTATACTCTAGTATAAAAGGGAGGGGGAACCTAGCTGAAGCAAAGTTTTCACAAAAGCAGAGTAAGCAAAAAGTTAAAAGATAAACTAGTACATGAGAAATAAAACAGTGTCAGATGTGAGGGGTAAAGCTGTTTCGAAAGACATACAACTTACAGATAACGGGGACTCTGGGCACTTGACAGCACCTGCATTCCCAGGCTCTGCTGGTACCACTTAACTCAGCCTCCTATCAACAAATGCATTCCTGGAAGTGCCCAGTGTCAGCCTGTCCCAGCTACATACTATAGTTACATACTTAATGGTGGGAAAATAACTAAAATGAAGAAGTAAGATGGAGTCTGTCTGGCTCAAGAAGCTAACATAAAGCCTGAACAGCCTTTAGTTTGAGAAAGAGAGAGTTAGTTTTAGCTGGCAAAAAGCAGGTTATTACAATACAACCTTTCCTGTGACATGCCCACAGGAACCCACAGAAAATGCATGTCCTTAAAAATGAATGATACAGTCTTTGCCATAGGGACACAAAGAAAAGCCTACTCTTACTAAGAAGGTATTTACAACTCATGAGAAAGGGAAACCTAAGTGGTGTTTTTTGGATAGTTTGAGAAAAGCTTGCACAGAGGCAGGAGGTATTAAACTACAGCAGTCAACACTATCGTTCTAAAGCCTTATATAAAACATATTTGGGATGAAATCTTGATCTTTTTACCTCATCTCCTTATCCTCTGCAATTCTGATAATAGCCACAAGAGGGCTTGCTATTCCTATTGTTTATAAACAGTAGCTTAAGATGGACTTTGCTTTTTTTGCTAAGGGTTTGGAGGCAGTGGTGTTCTTATTTTATTTTACTTTATTTTGAGATGGGGTCTCACTCTGTTACCCACGCTGGAGTGCAGTGGTGTGATCTGGGCTCACTGCAACCACCACGTCCTGGGCTCAAGCAATCCTCCTACCTCAGCCTCCCAAGTAGCTAGAACTGCAGCCACCATGGCTGGGTAATTTTTTCCCTCAAAGATTTTTTTTTTTTTTTTTTTTTTTTGTAGAGACAGGGCTTCACAATGTTGCCCAGGCTTGTCTTGAACTCCTGGATTCAGGCAATCCGCCCACTTGGCCTCCCAGAGTGCTGGGATTACAGGCTGAGCCACTAGGCCCAGCCTGCAGTGGTGTTCTAAGTGAATATTTAACAACATGCTCTGGGAGGAGTGGAGGAAGCCCTAGTAGCATTGGCCAATTTATTTGGTGTAAATACTCTTCCAGTGTCAGATTTCAGGCTACCAACGGTTTAGTAACAGGCTCACAGGATTGATAATAATTTAACCAAGGGGGAAAACAGGTCTCCCCTGGGCCAACTCCATTATGTCACTGGTTGTAGGGTGTGGGGAGTGAAATGGTGGCGAGAGATGAAAATAATTGAATATTCTCAGGGAACAGTCATGAGTAGGAACAGATAACTAGAAAAGCATTATCCTGAATGTGGGCTCGTCTCAGTAATTTTCAAACTAACAAAATATTTTTAAAAATAGCTAACAGGAAGCAGGAAAAGTAGAAAAATAAGAGGACACCTTCCTTTAATCCAGTTTTAAAGATACTCAGAAGAATATTATATATCCTTCCTGGGAATAAGTATTAATACTACTAAAATCCTTGAATCATGTACACTTAATATCAATTTCTTATAAGATAGAACATTGTTTTAACGTCATGGTTAGACTTATTTTATATTTTATGTGACTGGCTCAGTAAGCAGTTGAATCTATACGAGAAATTCAGAGAATGGAATGTCTATTTATTTTGGTATATTAAATATTTTTGTTTTTCAGTATAAATATGAAGTCTTCAGTATGCTGGATGAGAAGGAAAATCTTTTAATTATTTGATTTTCTAATGATTTGACCCTGTAAACCAAGTATATGTGAAACTTAAAACAAAAAATTAAAATTAAAAATTAAGAAACAAATATTGGGTCCAAAGTAAAAAGAAGGTATTAATTTTATTATTCACAAACCAACATACTGAGAAGTGACAACCCCTCCCCCCAAAAAAACCAAAACCATAATTAAAACGTCAAAAAACAATAAACATTGGCATGGGTGTGGTGAAATGAGAACACTTACACTGTTGGTGGGAATGTAAATTAGTACAACCACTATGGAAAACAGTGTGGAGATTCCTTAAGGAACTAAAAATAGATCTGCCATTCGATCCAGCAATCTCATTACTGGGTATCTACCCAAAGGAAAAGAAGTCATCATATGAAAAAGACACATGTACATGCATGGTTATAGCTGCACAATTTGCAATTGCAAATATATGGAACCAATCGTAGTGCCCATCAACCAACCAGTGGATAAATAAAATGTGTTATATCTACATCATATACTACTACTCAACCATAAAAAGGAATGGCATTGTGTCTTTTGCAGTGACTTGGATGGAGCTGGAGGCTATTATTCTATGTGAAGTAACTCAGGAATGGGAAATCAAGTACCATATGTTCTCACTTACAAGTGGGAGCTAAGCTATGAGGATGCAAAGACATACAGAATGATATAACGGACTTCGAGGATTTGGGAGAGGGAGTTTGGGAGGGTGGAGAGGGATAAAAGGCTACATATTGGGTACAGTGTACACTGCCTGGGTGATAGGCACACTGAAATCTCAGAATTCACCATTAAAGCACTCATTCGTGTCACCAATAACCACTTCAACTCCCAAAACTATTAAACAAAATAATAATTTAAAAAAGGAAGTAGATCTTATGTGTTCTCACCACATACAATGGTAACCTGTGACATGATGGATGTGTTAATTAGCTTGATTGTGGTAATCATTTCACAGTGTATTCATACATCAAAACACGACACTGTAGCCAGGCACCGTGGTTCACACCTGTAATCCAAGGACTTTGGGAGGCTGAGCCAGGTGAATCACTTGAGCTCAGGAGTTTGAGACCAGCCTGGGCAACATGGCAAAACCCTGTCTCTACAAAAATATACAAAAATTATCCAGATGTGGTGTTGTGCACTGGTAATCACAGCGGGGCTGAGGCTAGCGGATCGCTTGAGCCAGAGAGGTCCGGGGTACAGTGAGCTGTAATTGCACCACTGAACTCTAGTTTGTGCAACAGAGTGAGACTGTGTCTCAAAGCAAGCGAACAAGCAGAAAGATGACCCAGTACTCCTGAAATATATACACCTTTTATCAATTCCACCTCAGTAAAGCTGGGAAAAAATAGCCTTTGATAGTAAAAGTCAGTTCATTGTGGCATCTAATGAGTTTGACCTAGTGAAATAGAAGGGTAGAACAAACGAAGATGGTGGAGTGGGTTTAACATGGAATGAATGATCCAGGGCACAGATTTCCAAGGGAGGAGGTGTGGTCCCCAGAGCAGCAGCAGCATCTGGGAAATTGTTGGGCGTGCAGATTCTCAGGACCAACCAGATCTGCTGATCAGAAACTCCAGGGTGGTGCCCAGCAGCGTGTGTCTTTAACAAGCCCTCCTGGTGATTCTAAAAATCAGTCTCCTGGAATTTCTTTTCTTATGAACTGCAACTTTTATTCTGCCCTTGTCTATATTGGCGTAAGGCCCAGACGTTATGTTTTGAAAAGGAGCTTCTTCTTCTATCTATTCTTTTATAAAATTGCATTATGCAATAAATTTTAGATGGAAAAGATGCTATTTAATGTACATATAAAATCAAAAGAAGAATCAAGTCAACACTTATGCTCCTAACAGTTTAGGAGCTTATCTTAGAACATTCTGTTGCATTTTGAAGCAACTGTTTTTTTTGTTTTTTTTTTAAGATAGAAGGCATTGGGAAGTGAGATATTATTTTTATAAAATCTCTCTCTCTCTCTTTTTTTTTATTACTTCAGAGTCCACAGTATTAGTTAGACTTAAACTATCTCAGGGTTTAAGCATGATTTTAATTTAATGCATAACTTCCAGTTTTGTTTTCATTTATAGTGTACTCATCCTCATTAATGTTCTGTATAAGTCAGTCCTTAAAAAATGGTTTGTTTCTGTAAACTTCAGAGTCCACATTATTGGTTAGTTTCACGGTTGAAACATTTTAGTTTTAATTATTCACAGCTTCTGATTTTTGTTGCAATTCATAATGTCCTTGTTAAAATTCTATGGTTTAGTCTTTTGTTTTGGTAAAACTGTCTAGTGTTCAGGAAAAGACTGATTAAACTAGCTATACAGGCATGAAAAGTTAATGCCTTTGTTTCATTTTTGCCCACATATCAGTAGTTACCATGGTTACTGAGAAGGGTTCAGGTAGTGCAAACTTGCAGATGTGCTAATATGTTTTCCTGGTCCAATCTCTCAGTTGCTACAAAATTACAGTACCTACTTTCTAGGGCGAGCATTTTCTTATCCTAGGTTAATTTGGGGGACCTTATAATCTCTTACTTCATACCCTTAATTCAACCAACTCACTTGCACAAAAGGACTGTTACATATGCAGTGGGGTAGACCATGGTAACCAACTCAGAGAATAATTTACAAGAATGACAATCCTTCTTTCCTGTCTATATATTTATTTATATTTCATCAATAATCATCTCATTTCATAGGTGAGATAGAACTACGTTCTTCTTATGCCCTAAGTGCATGCAGGAAAAAAAAAAAGAAATAGAAAAAAAGAACTACATTCTTCAAGTCCTGATATCATTGAGGATGTCTGAATTACTTTAGTTGCAAGCCACAGAAACCAACTGGAGAAGGAGGTGTTTTGTGGAACCTGGGACAAGGATGCAGCTGGAACAAAGGACTTGAATGCTTCAGAACTTTGTCTTCTCTTGGTTCTCTGTGATATTTTTTAATGTGGGAAAATTTACATAGCATGAAATTTACCATTATAACCATTGTCAGTGTACAGTTTAGTGGCATTAGGTGCATTCACATTGACCTGCAACCATCATCACTATCCATCTCTAGTACTTAGTCATCTTCCAAAGCTAAGTCTCTTTAGCCATTAAAGAACAACTCCTCATTCCTCCCTTCCTCTAGCTCATTGCAACCATGATTTTACTTTCTGTCTATGAATTTCACTACCCCAAGTATCTCATGTATGTGGATTCATTTGTCATTTTGTGCTGGCTCATTTCACTTGGCATAATGTCTTCAAGATTCATCCATATGGTAATATGTGTCATAATTTTCTTCTTTCTTTTCAAGAAAGGGGTCTCAGTCTGCCACTCAGGCTGGAGTCTGGTGGTGCGATCCCAGCTCACTGCAACCTCCACCTCCCAGGTTCAAATGCTCCTCCTACATCAGCTTCGTGAGTAGCTGGGATTACAGGTGTGTGCACCACCATGCCCAGCTAATTTTTGTATTTTGGGTAGAGACAGGGTTTCGCCATGTTGCTCAGGCTGGTGTCAAACTCCTGGGCTCAAGTGATCTGCCCACCATGGCCTCCCAAAATGCTGGGATTAACAGGTGTGAGCCACTATGCCCTATCTCCTTCATTTTTAAGACTGAATAATATTCTATTTTATGGATATACCACATGTTCTTCATTTATTCTTCTATCAATGGATATGTGAGGTACTTTCATGGTAAATAATGCTACTATAAACATGAATATACAAATATCTCTTAGAGTCCCCTGCTTTCAATTCTGTAAATCAAAAATAAAATTCGAAGCCCCCACCCAACTGAATGGATGCCCTCTTGGCCAAGGGGTTCCCAAAGAAACCTGAAATACTAGTCCAGGCCATGATGGGAAGAGAAGGTCAGACATGCCTCCTTATACCCTTTTCCCTTTGGAATTTAAACACAACTGACTGGTGTTACTGCTAAAGAGAGATCCTAAGACTGACAGAACAGACTCTTTGTAGCAATAAGATATGAAACTCCAACCTGATTCTGGTATAGCATCAAATGACAGATAATAGGCTCTAAAGAAAATCAAAGTATTTTACCCCAAAATATATATTTTTTGACATATTTTGAAATGGCCCTGAGAGCTGTCTTTTGTGGGGCAAATTTGCGTTCTGTGAAGAATCTCTTTTCTAAGTCTTTTCCAGAGAGTTTGACACCTTTTAAGGTCCAATAATAAGAGACATTTACTATTTATTCTCTCTGAAGCCTGCTTCCTGGAGGCTTCATTTACATAACAAGTACCTTGGCTTCCACAACTCCCTTTATCTTAAACTTCATGCATTTCTTTATGCTAACTGTACTTCTTTAAGCGAAATTTAACTTTTCAACCAATTGCCAATCAGAAAATCTTTGAATCCATGTGTAACCTGGAATCCCCACCTCCCCCCACCCCAGTTTGAGATATCCAGCATTTCTGGGCTGAACCAATGTATTTATTGATGTCTGTCTTATGTCTCACTAAAATATATCAAATCAAGCTGTAACCCAACCATCTTGGGCACATGTTCTCAGGACCTCCTTAAAATTGTGGCATGGGCCATGGTCCTTAACCTTGGCAAAAACAAACTTTTAAATTGATTGAGACCTATCTCAGATGCTTTTGGGTTTACAGTTCTTTTGGATACACTCCCAGGAGTGAAATTGCTAGATCACATAGTGATTTTATGTTTAATTTTTTTGAGGAAATGCCATGCCATTTTCCACAGTGGCTGCACTATAGTAGGAAAAACCACGAGACAGACCTCTTGAACACGAACTGGGAAGGAAGGGGTGATTTATTCAGCCGGGAGCAGTGCCACATAGTTGCCTAACAGCTGAGCTCACCTAACAAAGAAAGTCCCTGCCCTTTTAAAGGCTTACGGCTCTAGAAATTACATGTGAAAGGGTCTTGGGCTTACAGCTCTAGAAATTACATGTGAAAGGGTCTTGACCCATGAAGTAGGCATGGGGTGGGGGTTTGATCCTGTTCTTTATGACCTGTATCTTGTGCTGACCTCCTGTCTCATCCTGTGACTTAGAATGCCTTAGCCATCTGGGAATGCAACCCAGTAGGTCTCAGCCTTATTTTACCCAACCCCCCTATTCAAGATGGAGTTGCTCTGGTTTTTTTTTTTTTTTTTTTTCTTTTGGAGTTGCTCTGGTTTAAACACCTCTGACAGAAGTGCCAGCTAAGTAAGAACTGTGGCTTTTATTCTGATAATGGAAGCCATTGGAAAGTTCTGAAGAGAGAAGTGAAATCATCTTATTTATAATTTTAAAAGATTATCTGATTCTATGTTGTCAAGAGGTTGTAGAGAGGAAAGACTAGAAGCAGGATTCCTAATTAGAAGACTATGAAAATAGGCCAGGAGAGGAGATGGTGGATTAGACCTGAAGTATTGGAGGTAGTAAGAAGTTCCTTTGCCCATGTCTTATTTACCTGTTTTATTGCTTTAGTTCAATTTTTTCTTTTCTTTTTTTTTCTTTTTAGTGACAGGGTCTCAGTCTGTTGCCCAGGCTAGAGTGCAGTGGGGCAATCATGGCTCACTGCAGCCTCGACCTCCCAGGCTCAGGTAATCTTCCTGCCTCAGCCTCCCAAGTAGCTGGGACCACAAATGTGCACCATGAGCCCTGGCTAATTTTTTTATCTTGTATAGAGACAGTGTCTCCTTATGTTTGCCAGGCTGGTCTCAAACTCCTGTTTTGCCCATGGTTTAACTGTGTTGTTTGTTCTTTTTGTTGCTGTTGTTGAGCTGTAGGAGTTCCTTATATATTCTGGATATTAATCCATTACCAGATATGTGATTTTCAAATACTTTTTCCCATTCTGCAAGTTGCAGTTGGCTTGTCACTCTGTTGATCGTGTTCTTTGATGCATAAAAGTTTTTAATTTTTATGAAGTTCAATTTATTTTTGTTGTTGTTGTTGTTGTCTGTGCTTTTGGTGTTCTGTCCAAGAAAGCATTGCCAAATCCAATGTCATAAAACTTTCCCCCTACGTCTTCTTCTAAGAGTTTCTTAGTTCTACTCTTATGTGTAGGTTTCCAATAGATTTCTAGTGAGCAGAAGGTAGGGGATAGGTCTAACTTCATTCTTTTGCATGTGGATATTCAGTCCAACACCATTTGTTGAAAAGACTATTCTTTTCCTGTAATTCTTGCCTTTTATGAAGATAAGCTTCCTCTGAATCTTGGGTTCACATGATATACAAAAGAGCTCCTAATGGTATATATTATCCATTTAGTCTATTGGCTAGAGACTACTGTTCTTTCTTGTTCCAGTTCCAAATATTGCTATCCTAATGGATCACTTATTGACTTAGTATCCAGAGGGTTGAGGCTGCTTGACTGCTGAAGGCTCCTTGCTAAAATCATCGATTCAGCAAATATTTATGAAGCACTTCCAGGTACCTCGTAGTGTTTCAAGTATAGAGATATAGCAGTGACAAAGCAATGTCCTTGCCCCCAGGGAACTTTCATTCTAATAGTTATGGGAATAGAGAAGAAGAAAGGGTAGCTTCAGAGAGAGGGTTGGAAAGACAATCCAAGAGATGTCCACTACAATAAGTAAACAGCTATCTATTTAATATAGCAAATATTAATAATAATATATTTAATAATAATATATTGTTTAATACAATATGCCACTTCTATATGTGCCAAGAAACTATCATGTTATGATTATGAATTCCTTTTTTTTTTTTTATTTTAAAAAATAGAGATGGGGTCTCCTTATGTTGTCCATGCTGGCCTCATACCCTTAGATTCAAATGATCCTCCTACTTTAGTCTCCCAGTCACTGGGATTATAGGCGTGCACCACACTGTGCCTGGCTTGTGAATTTCTTTTAAAAAGAGCATTTATTGGGCCAGGCGCGGTGGCTCATGCCTGTAATCCTAGCACTTTGGGAGGCCGAGGTGGGTGGATCACCTGAGGTCAGGAGTTCAAGACCAGCCTGGCCATTATAGTGAAACCCCATCTTTAAAAAAAAAAAAAAAAAATTAAAAAAAAAAAAGCATTTGACAGATAAATTAACCCACATTATTTTTTTTAGTTACATAAACACCATTTCCAAATGAGAACAACTTTTATAAGGAAAGATAAAATAAATTTTAAGAAAGGTAAGGCAAAATAATTGGGTACTACAAAACAATTAATTTTGAGAGAAATTAATTTTAGCTGGACTAAAGTCACAAAGCTGAACGTGTTTCAGTAGTCTTTGCATGATTAGTGGGGCTGTGGAGGGCAGGGAAGAGTAGGAGTGCATGCCTATCTGAGAATACTTGAGCAGAAAGAGGCCTGGAGACTTGAAAGCAGGTCATGTGTTTGGGGTGCTTGTGTGTATTGTGCACACATTCTTCTGAGATGTCCTTGAAGGAGCTTTAGGATAGCTTAATAGGTAATCCCAGAGAGCTCTACTTTTCTTGCAGAAGTGGCGGTACTCTCATGAGCATGAGGTATTTTGCAGGAATGGTAACATATTAGGTGGTGCAGTCTCATAGATCCGGCATGAGGGCTGAAAGGATGAGCTTCACATTAAGACCTGTGTGGAAGTTTGCTTCCACCACTGTATATAACAGTGGGAAAGGTATTTAATTTTTCTGAGTCTTAGTTTTCTCATCTGTGAAATGAATGTTAGAATCAGTCTCTTAAATTTTCAGAGAATTGTTTCTTTCCTTTAACAATGCCATTTATTTTACTCCAAAATATAGAATTGGGCAGAGCTTAGGCCATCTCTCTTTCACACAATGTCTCCTGGGAAGAATGGCTGGGATGCATGCATTTGGAGGGCTCTGTGATGCTGGCTGTTGGCTGGTAGCTTGTCTGGGGCTTTGGTTCCTCTCCATGTGGGCCTCCACAGACCTGCTTGGGCTTTTGTATGTCATGGTGGCTGGCTTCTAAGAGCAAGTGTCCCAAGCGAAGGGAAATTTGTCTTTTTCTCTCTCTGATTCCTCTCATTCTAGGTCATCCTTTCTCTGTTACCCTCTAATCTTGAGGACACAATCTATATAGTTGTTTGAGCTCCTAGTTATTTTTTGGTTTTCAGGAACATATACCTCCCTGTTCTGAGACCTAAACTGGCATTATCATGTTCTTAGCTTTCTTCTCTGGTTGGTATCTTTCCTGATTCCCTCAGCCCAATTCTTGCTATTTATCTTTGCCTTGTCCCCAGTGTCAGCTCTCACAAGTCAGGTGTTAGTTTGATTCCCTCACTCATGATTCACCCATGGAACTGATCTGGTTTAATCTATGACTTGATTCAATGTGCTCTTCCTTCCAGCTAGCACCGTTTCTGCTAGATCTCTGCTTCAATCTTGCATCTCTTGTATAGGTATAGGATTTCATAATAACAACAAAAAACAGTGGGGCACTTACAGTAACAGTAGCAGAAGAGGCAATGGTTTGGAATCCAAGTTCTGGGGTTTACTCATCAATGTGTTGGACAAGCCATTTATCCTCTCTGAATCTCAATTTTCTTATTTTAATATGGAGATGACACCAATAACACATTTACTGTGCAATTGTGAAGAATAAATGAGATAATTTATCCAAGGAGCATAGTGACAGGTCAGCGCGTGTCAGTTTCCTCCTCCTTGCTCCTTCCTTCTGGCATTTGGAAGACCCAAGTACAGCCTGCTGGGTCTTAGTGCTCAGCTTAATGCTGAGTATTGGACTCTTCAATACTCAGCATTAAGCTACTGGGGTTGGGACAAAGGTGGCAGGGTTGGAAAGGCTTGGTCAGGGCAAAGAGCCGGGATGCAGAAGTGCCATCCTAGCAGAGCAGGTGGGGTGTGGCTTTGGGTCTGATGATTATGTAGGACTTCCAGCCAGGGAAGATGCTGAAGACCCAGGAGTGGATGAGGCTATGACGGCACTGACGCTGGGCTCCTGAAAAGCAGGACATGGGGCAGAGCCCCTGATTGTGGCTGATGAGGAGCCGGGTTTTTCTTTCATAGCTAGGAGACCTGGAGGACCAGGCCTCATGATTCTCCATGTTGCTTATTAGGATAGGAGTGCATGGTTGTTTATTCCTTTAGATTATCAGGGACAGAAAATTTGTTAGTACAGATTGTAAGAGTGATTCTCGGTGTGTAGGAAGTTTTAAGTTTTCCAGTCTGATGAACTTGAAGGAAGGGCTGAGGGAGGAAATGGAGACAAAGAGAAACGAAGACAGGGATGGTCCTCAGGGTCAGTTACATCCTTATTTTAAAACCTTGAAATAATTTTTAATACATCTCATGATAAGACACAGAAAATAAAGGTAAGCAAAAATATAAAATAAACAATACCTGCATTTAAATGTCGTCTTATACCTTCCTATCCTTCCATCTGCATACACACACTACACACTACGCAAACACCACACACACACAATGCAACACACACATACACCACACACACACCACAGGACGGACACACACCACACATGCCACACACATACCACATGGCACACACTCAGCACACATGCACCACACACCATATACACACACCACATATACCACACACATCACAACAGCATGCACACCACACACACACTGCACACACACACTACATACTCCCCACCACAAACAACACACCACACACTACACATATACATGCACACTGCACACATATACACACCATGCACACACACTTTAAATCAAAATGAGAGTCTATCAAGCCTAGAATTTTATAAACAGTGTGTTTTCAATTTATACTGAAACTGCACCAAAACTACTGAAAAGGAACAGCTTTATTTATTTGTTTATTTATTTTGAGACTAATTAACTTTCTGTCTCTAAGGATTTGACTGTTCTGGACAGTTCACATAAATGGAATCATATAAAATATGTGGGGGGCTTGTATTTGGCTTGTTTCACTTAGCATAATGTTTTCAAGTTTCATCCATCAGTACTTTTCTTTTTATGGCTGACCATTATTCCATTGTGGGGATATACTATATTTTATCTGTTCATCAGTTGATGAATAGATTTGGTTTGATTTTCCTTTTTGACTATTCTAAGTGATTCTATTGCAAACATTGTGGATAAGTTTCTGTGTGAATGTATATTTTCAATTTTCTTGGATATGTAACAAGGAGGAGTATTGCCAGGTCATATGGTGACTCCATGTTTAAGTTTTGAGGAATTTTCATGGAGTTTCCCAAAGCAGCAGCACCATTTTACATTCTCACCAGCAATGCATGAGGATTCCAGCTCCTCCATATCATGGTCAACACTTCTTATTTGACTTTTTGATTATAGCTATCCTAGTGGGTATGAAGTAATATCTCATTTTTGTTTTGATTTGCATTTTACTAATTACTATATCTTCTTTGGAGAAATGTCTATTCTGATCCCTTTCCCATTAAGTTATTTGTGGGTTTTTTTTTTTTTTTTTTTTTTTTTTTTGAGACAAAGTCCGTATCACCCAGACTGGAGTGCAGTGGCGGGATCATAGTTGATTACAGCCTTGAACTACTGGGTTCAAGTGATCCTCCTGCCTCAGCCTCCTAAAAAGCTGGGGCTGCAGGTGCATGCCACCCCTTAATTTTTTAAAAATTACATTTTGGCTGAGTATAGTGGCTCAGGCTTATAATCTTAGCACTTTGGGAGGTCAAAGTGGGAGGATTGCATGAGCCCAGGAGTTGGAGACCAGCCCTGGCAACATAGTGAGTCCCCGTCTCTACAAAAAATAAAGAAAATTAGCCAAGCATGGTGGTGTGTGCCTGTAGTCACAGCTAATCAGAAGGCTGAGGTGGGAGGATCACTTGAGCCTGGGAGGTTGAGGCTTCCGTGAGCCATGGTCAACCCACTCAGTCCAGCCAGTGTGACACAGTTAAGACTCCATCTCAAAATAAAAATAAAGGTAAAAATAAAGATAAAAATAAATAAATTTAAAAAAATAAAAATAAAAATAAAATAATTTTTGTAGAGACAAAGTCTCACTATGTTGCCCGGTCTGGTCTCAAACTCCTGGCTACAAGCAGTCCTGCCATCTCGGCCTCACAAAGCACTGGATGTGAACCACTGCACCTGGGTAAGAGTTCTTTATGTATTCTGGATACTAGACCTTTAGAGGATATATGATTTGGAAATATTTTCTTCCATTCTATGAGTTCTGTTTTTACTTTTTTTGATAACGTTCTTTGAAGTACAAATGTTTTTAATTTTGTTGACAGCCAATTTGTCTTTTTCCCCCCTTTTGTTGTTTGTACTTTGGAGATCATATCTAAGATACGTTACCCAATCTAATGTCACAAAGATTAATGCCTATTTTTTCTTCCTCAAGTTTTACAGGGTCATGTCCTACATCCAGCTCTTTAATTCATTTTGAGTTAATTTTTGTATATGGTATGAGGAGTCGAACTTCATTCTTTTACATTGTGGATAGCCAGTTGTCCCAGCACCATTTGTTGCTCTTTCTGCCATTGAATTGTCTTGGTACACTTGGTGAAAGTCAGTTGACCATGGATATGAGTTTGTTTCTGGATTCTCAATACTATTTCATTATTTCATTGATCTCTATGTCTACCCTTATTCTATTATCACACAGTCTTAATTACTATAACATTGTACTAAGTTTTGAAATCAGGAGTGAGTCCTACAACTTGTTCTTCTTTTTCAAGATTATTTGGCATTCTGAGTTCTTTGCATTTCCATATGAATTTTAGAATCAGCATATCAATTTCTGCAATAAACTCTTTTTTGTGCAGCTGGAATTTAGGTACAGATTATGTTGAATCTGAAGACCTATTTGGTAAGTTTTGCCATCTTCACAATATTAAGTATTTCGATCATGAACACAGGGTGTCTTCCTACATTTAGGTCTTTAATTTTTATCCATGGTGCTTGGCAGCTTTCAGTGTATAAGTCTTGAACTTCTTTGGTTAAATCCATTCTTAAGTATTTTATTCTTTTGATGTTATTGTAAATGGAATGGTTTTCTTGATGTAATTTTTGTGTCTTCACTGCTTGACTTTTCCAGCTTCTAGGGCCACCTGCATTCCTTGGTTTATGGCCCCTTCCTCCATCCTCAAAACCAGCAACAGCAGATCCTTTATCTCACATCCCCTGCTCCTTCTTCCATCCTCGGATTCCTCTCTCTCAGCCAGAAACCTTCTCTTCTGTTAGGACTCAAGAGGCTAGATTACACTCACCTGGATAGTCCAGGAAACTCTCCATATCTCAAAGTCTGCACCCTTCAACACATTTGCCATGTAAGGTAACCTATTTACAGCTTCTGGGGATAGGCGTGAACGTCTTTAGGGGCCTGTTATTCAGCTGACTATGAAGAGTAAGGGGGTAGGAGAGGTGTAGGGGAAGCACTCAGAGTCCCTGGATGTTCCGGAATCCAGTCCAGCCTAGTACAAGGTGAGAAATCGGTCCAAGACACTAAATTCACTCTTTCCCTTTACTAATTATAAGATGATAGTACAATTAAGCATGGGTGGGAGAACTAAAAGGACTCCTCATGGCTGGGAGAATTAAAAGGACTAAGTCTTAGAAGGCATCTGGCTAGCATGGGTCAGCCAATACACTCTGTGAAGGCTTCTGGTACCTGCAGGATTAACCCTAGGGAGAGCTCTGAAAACTGCAAACACTAGGCAAACCCAAGTTATTATAGTGAACTTGGACTGGCTTAATTTGTAAGTAACAATCCTGATTTAGGATTTTCAAAAGAATATTTCTTTTAAAAGCAATTTGATTTCACTTTTCAAATGCAGTAAGTTAAAGATGCAGTGAATAATGTTACTTTAGAAAACTCATTAAAACTATGTTAAAGTAACGGATTTCAGTTTTTAGAGCCAGTCTGTTACCTCTGCAGGTGGCATTGTTTCTCCAAGCCACGTGGAGGCTTGGAGCTGTGCCACATTCTTAATTGGACACCTTGTTGAATGGTAATTGAAAAATGTCTTCACGCCCTGCTGAGGTGCCTCCCGGAGGCTCCTCCTTAGTGGGTAGGGATAGCTTTGATGCTGGAGGTACTTGCCAGCAGAATCTCGGCCATGCATGGTCCACATGGCCAGGTGGTTGCCTCTTCTCTGTGGAGCCAACTGCTCTTGTCTGTAACCACTCAGCACAAGAGAAGGATGTAAGAGAAAAGAGGTGTTCAGCACCTGGTGCGTGGTTGTTGTGGTCTCCCTTCCTCCTTCCCCCCATTCTTCTCCAGATGGCCTGTTACGGCAATGTGTTCCCACTGACTAGGTCTAGAAATTACATATTTTTTCCTTTGAGATTTAAAAAGGAACATACTCATGCACGCGGACACACTTGCAGACACACATGTATGCACATACACCTGCATACACCCATACACATGTACATACATATGCATGTGGACATGCACACTCACATGTGTGTACACACACCTGATCACTCACCCATATGCTCACACATGTACACTCACATACACATATGCACCCTTACATACTCACATTACAGCAATACCAGGTCCCAGCCCCAGAGATTCTTATGTAATTGGTTGGAGTGGGTCCTGGGTATTATTATTTTTTAAAACTGGGCTGAGTGCCGTGGCTCATGCCTGTAATCACAACACTGTGGGAGGCCAAGGTGGTTGGATCACAAGGTCAGGAGTTTGAGACCAGCCTGGCCAACATAGTGAAACCCTGTCTCTATTAAAAATACAAAAATTAGCCAGGTGTGGTGGTGTGCACCTATAGTCCCAGCTACTCGGGAGGCCGAGGCAGGAGAATCGCTTGAACCCAGGAGGTGGAGGTTGCAGTGATCCAAGATCACGCCGCTGTATTCTAGCTTGGGTAACAGACCAAGACTTCATCTCTGAAAAAAACCAAAACTGAACACAGCCACACACACACACACACACACACACACACACACACACACTCCTCAAAACTGTGGATATAAAGTTGTGGTAGTTACTCCATTATACACAGAACGACAACAACATTTCATATTGTTCACAGATGCTTTTCAGAATTGATTGACAGGGAAGGCGTCTACCAGCTCTGGAAACCACAACTTCTGTTTGTTTTCAGTGGTGGTGGCCTCCCAGGAGCCCTCCTGACTATGTGTGCACCACGATTTTTGGTGAATGGAGTTGGTAATGACAGAACTTACTACAGCTTGGACCGAAGCTGGCCGTGTCTGCATGGTCCCTCTCAGTCGCCGTGGCTGCCCTCTGGTGGGCTCACCGGGGAGAACTGTGGGCAGGAGGCAGGTGAGGGATCAGGCTGCCTCAGGCAGGCAGGGACTGTCTGTTGGTGGCCACTACTCCCGCCAGGGTGGCTTCTCTGCAAGACCCTCCCCTCTCACTGTAGGGCCCAGGGCGTGACCAGCCCCGGCGGGGTGTGGTGGGGGTTGCACCAGCCCTTATGGTTGCCAGGTCATATTTTTGCATGATCTCTCTTCCACTTACCCTAGTGGAGGAGGACTTGTCCACTTTCTGCTGGGATGCTGACCCGAATGAGGGACTGGAGTGAAGTGTGTGGTTGGCTTTGTCTCTGAGGTACACTGTGGGCTGTGTGTCCCAGGGGACTCTGCAGGCAGGCTGAGAGGGACAGGCGCAGCACTGCTTGGGCGCTGGGCTGTGGCAGGGAGTTGGCAGCCAGCGTGATGATCTTGGGGAGGATGGAAAATTAAAGTAGGGTGGGGGGGCGCGTTCTGAAATACACTATGGCACTAAAAACATGGTGCAGCCGGGGAGAGCGCAGAACCACTTACGTGCACTCATACCACACACACGCCACACTCACACACGCCACACTCATCACATACACACATCACACACGCCACATTTACCACATACACTCACACATGCCACACACACACACCACACACGCCATACTCACACACACCACATTCACCACATACACTCACACATGCCACACTCACACCACACACAGCACACACAGACGCCACATTCATACCATATTCACCACATACACACACCACATACACCACACATTTCACACTCACATGGCACACTCACATGCCATACTCACATACACCACACACGCCACACACACGCCACACGCACACATGCCATACTCACCACATACACACTCACACATGCCACACGCACCACATACACACACACACACAGCACACTCACACACGCCACACTCACACATGCCACACACACACACACACACACGCCACACACACACGCCACACGCACCACATACACCACACACGCCACACTCACACCACACACACCACATACACCACACACAGCACACAATCACACACGCCACACTCACACCACACACATCACATACAGCACACACACACACACCACACACATTCCACACTCACGCACGCCATACACACCACATACACCACACACAGCACATACACGCGCCACACAACCACACACGCCAAATACACCACAACACACACATCACACACACATGCCGCATGCACCACACACACAACACACACACCACTCTCACCACACACACACTACACATAACACACATGCCACACACCACACAGCACACACTCACACCACACTTACCACATACACACACTGCACACAGCACACACACATGCCACACTCACCACATACACACACCACACACAGCACAGACACACCACACTCACACACACCACATACACACATTACATACAGCACACACACATCATATACACACATCACACACACCACACTCACATGCCACACACACCACATACACCACACACAGCACACACACACCACACTCACACCACATACCAAATACAGCACACACACACACACACACACACCACACTCACACATGCCACACACACCACATATATATACCACACACAGCACACACACACGCCATACACATATACCACACGCAGCACACATGCCACACTCACACACCACACACAACACATACAACACACAGCACACACACATGCCACACTCATACACACCACATACACATATCACACACAGCACACACACACCACACTCACCACATACACCACACACAGCACACACTCAGACATGACACATTCACACCACACACACCACATACAGCACACACACAACACTCACACACACCACACTCACGCCACACACACCACATACACACATGACACACAGCACACACACCATATACATGACACACAACACACACACACCACTTATACACACCACATATATCATACACACCACACTCACACGCACACACACATCACACACAGCACACACAGCACACACTCATGCCACACTCACACCGCACACACACACCACACTCACAACACCACATACATCACACACAGCACACACATACCACACTCATACATGCCATGCATATCACACACACACACCATACTCACACACCACACGTGCCACATACACACATCACATACACATCACACTCATACACACGATGCATATCACACACTCACACACACCACATAAATACACAGTACATACATCATATGCACTACATGTACCACACACATCACACACACCACACATATCACACACATACACCACATAAACACACCACACACACACTACACATACTACACACACTCACAGCACATAAACACAAAGCACACATGCCACACACACCACACTCACACATGCCACACACCACATAAACACGTACCACGCTCACACACACTACACACACCACTCAGGCACACCACATACCACATAAACACACAGCACACACTATACACACCACACACGCACTCATACCACATACCACATAAATATACATACACACCACACTCATGAACAACATACATACCACACACTACACACACCATGTAAACACACACACCACACAGTCACACACACTGCACTTAAACCTGCCACACACCACACACACTCATACCACATCACACATCACATAAACACACACACTTACACATCTCATACACACTACACACACCCCACACTTACACGTTCCATACACACACTACATAAAAAACACACCACACACTCATAAACACACCCTGCAGCACCACATATACCCTCACACATGCCACATACACTCACACACACTACACACACATACTGTACTCACGGCACACACACACCCCTCACAGACACCATGCATTCACAATACACCACACAAATGACATAAACACACACATTCTCACACACACCACACACACACACACACACAAACCACACTACAATGGGGCAAGCACATCTAAGCCTAAGAAGCAGCAATTCGGGAGGTGCCAGGTGGAAAAGGGAGGAGGAGATGAATGGAGAGGTCTGAAGTGGGCAGCGACATAAAACTGGAGACACTCCTTGCACACACTGATGCTAATTATATTCCACAGATTGATGAATGCAATTGACTCAACTCGCTTTAGTGGAGGCTAAAAGCATGCGTTTTATAAAGGTATGCTAGCCACTGTTTTGGGGTAGTTCATCAATTACAAAATACCTGTTTGGTTTTCTTAAGAAATACTGCTTCTGATATTTTTATTGCCTTTGTGTTTTGCAGAAGGCTTGGCTTTGGCCAAAGAACCTGGAATTAATTCCTCTACTCTGTGTTATAGCAAAACATGTGTTACCATGGTTTCTTACAACAAAATTTCAATTAGCAGATGGAGCTACTGAGAGGAAAGTCTTATTGGGGTAGAAATTTGGAGAAGAATTAAGGCAAAAATAAACATTTCAAAGCCCTACCATTTAGAATGATAATGAATTATTGCCAACAGTATGGTGGTATATCAATCATTGTGTTAAACATTCTTAATTGATATATCTCTCACAAAAATTAGTAAATTCAATACCAGAGTTTAGTTTACAATATGCTTAATTTTAGTCTATAATATTTTTAAACTTGGAGAATGTTGGATAGAGGTAGATGAAATACAGGAACTTATTTAGAATTCACTGTGGATGATCATAGACTATTAAAACATTTTGAAATGTTGAAATGAATCAACAGAGATGTTCTAAATCATCACCAGAATTTAAATTATGCTATCTTTGTAGAGTATTTTAAACATTGGAAAATTATAAGGTGGAACTTAAAGTCAGTAGTTTGTTATTACCAACAATTTGTTCTCCCCAGGGTAGTATAATATTAGATGAGCACTTGGCCATTTAGAACAAAGACTGCATTTCCCAACTTCCCTTGCAGCTACATGTGGTTATGTGACTCACGTCACGAAGGGGTTCAGAATATTTCAAATTCTTAGAACTGTTGTTAAGATCCAGCAACCTTCACCCTTTGCTGTCTTTTTCATTCATTGCTTCCTTTTGTTTTCCAGCATGTGGTGCTGCTAAAACCTCTAGGCTTGATTTATGTGCGAGAGAAATCAACTTCCATCTACAGGAAGTAGAAACTATCTGGAGTTTGCTTGTCACTTGCAGAAGAGCCTAATTCTAAGTGTTACAATTTCTTCCATGAATTCTATAGGTTTGAGACTTAAAGGAGCAGCTGGTGTACTTGACAAGTTCTCATGGAAGAAGACATTGAATATCGTGGTTTACAGGGAAACTCAGATGCCTGGTTAGCACATGCTCTGTTCACCCACCATTTCCTGGTACCCACTAGGAATAGGAGGGCATGTGACTATGGACATGAGTCAAAGACTTGTGTAAGTAGAAACTAACTCATATTTCAGGCAGTTATGTTTGGGGTCAGGATTGGTGAACAAGATGAATCTGTATCATAATAGATCCATGTGTAAAAGGGATCTCCTGCATTTGATGGATTCTGTTGACACCGGCTTATTCTGTGACTCAGCAGACCCTTGGTTTTGCTGCAATGCTGCCTCCAGGCTTCAGGCATCCTGAATCACATGTGTGACCCTCCTCCCTGATTGCTCCTCTCCAGTGCTCTCTAGCTGATGCGGGTGTGGCCATTAATCTAGTCTGGAAAGCCAGACATCCAGGCATCACCCTCAACCCTGCCTCAACCACAAGTCCTCCCCCATTTCACATCATGACTCCCCCGGAGCCACCCTCTTCTCTCCATTTCCAGGTTTCAGCCAGGGTCTAAGGCATCAAGGATGGCTGGTCTAGGCACTCGCCTCCTGCCAGGCTTCTCACACCATCTCTTGTCCATCTCTCATCTTTCTCCACAGAGTGCACATCACTCCTTGCTCAAAAAAGCAGGGGCTTCCACTTACCACCAAGGTCCAGATCCTTCAGTGTGCAAGAGGGCTTTTCCTGGCTTGTCCTGCTGGCCTCTCTGGAATCTCCTGCCTCTACTCTCCCTTCCTCTCTGCTGTTCATCCACACTGGCCTTTTTCAGCTCTCCCTGTTCCCTAGACCCCTCCTGCCCAGGACCTTAGCATATGCCATTCCTACTTTTGGGAACCCTCCTACCACCTTCACAGCTTTCAGTTCTCATTCCCACATCACTTCCTCAGGGAGCCTTCCTCATCCCTCCAGAGGGATACATAGATTTTCAGGGAGGAGCTGTGTTAGTCTTTGTTCTCATTTTATTCCTGGTTCCTAGCTCTGAGCCAGGCACTTAATTCATGCTCACTAAGATGTTGGAGACGTGGAATAACATCAATTATTAGAATAATCTTTGGCCCCTTCATATTTGCAGTTCCAGGAATCTGGAGAAAGGATGTGGCTTAACTATGCAATGGCAGGCTTTAGCCGTACCAAGTGGTTACATTTTGCAGAAACACAATTTGGTTATCCAATTGCCATATATCTATGGGTATATCCACATTCTTGTAATTCAGATTTCCATTTTATATCAGAATTCTACTACACATAAATATTGAGGAGAGTCATTGGAAATGTGGATTATTATTGAATGCAACTTTAAAAATATTTCCCCACCCCCATTTTGGTACCACAGAGGTCCCTATAATTGCAAATTCAGTGGTGCTGTTGGAAACACAACATATTTGCTGGTCTAGTGAAGGACACCCCCCACTGGACCAACCGCTTCTGAAGACCAGGGGCTGTGCTTCCCCTCTTTGATTTCTGGTGTTAGCATGATGCTGGCTACACATTTGATAGGTAACAGGGATTTCTTAATCAATGGAATAATTGAAAGACTTGAACTATAAGTTCAACCAATCAGTCTACTTGTTCTATCTATCTATCTATCTATCTATCATCTATCCTCATCTCTGTTGTCTATCAATATCTATTATCTATATCTGTCATCTCTATCAATCATCTCTTTCATTTATGCATCTTCTACTATCATCTATCTAGCTGACATCCTGTCTATCTAAATATCTATCTTTTTTCTTTGTCATCATCATCATCATCTTCAAAATAGATCCCAAACTGATAGTCTAGGAGAACTAAAGAGAAGATTCCTTGTACCTCCTCTTCAACTGCATTCTTTTCCTGGCTCTACCTCCCTTTCTGGCCACCACCCCTCCTCATATCGCTTCTTTATTTTATGTTATTATCTCAAGTGTCCTCGTAAGCATGGTCTCTGTGTTCTCTCTGCGCACTCCCCTGTGCCCCCAGTGCAATCTGCCACAGCTGCACGTATCTAGGTTACCAAGGAACGCACACTTCTCTCAATCCAAGGATCCATTCCCCTTCCCCGTCTAACCCAGCACCATCTGGCAGAGCTGGGTATGCTCTCCTCCCCATTTTCCCCCTTGCTTTGGGTAACTCCTCTCCCCAAACCCCAGATGTTGGATTACCCCCCAGATTCAGGATTTGGGGTTTGTTTTCCTTTCTATCTACACCCATGCCTTAGTCTCTGGATTTAGATGCCACAGAAATGCTGACCATTCCCAAATTTACATGCTGAGACCTTACGTCTTCCTTCCGCTCTAGGTTCCTGTACCCACATGTGGTAGGTGAGCAACCCAGACAATCTTCACAAGCTGTCCCTCCCATGCCACCAGCACCTCCAACAGCCCCCAAGTCTCCCCAGGCCACTTCTTAGTTAGCCTTCACTCATGTCAACATTCTCCCACATTCTAACAGCATTGATTACTTGTGCCTGTTTTTAAATTTTGTACAGTAGAATCATAAAGTGTGAATTGTTTTGTGTGTGCCTTTGGAAGGTCTCACACTGTTGGCTTCAATTAGATGCCCACTGGACTTCAGCAGAATAAAAGCTGTCCTGGCTTTCCTGGGATTGAGGGTTACCTGGGACATGGGCCTTCAGTTTAAAACTGGATCAGTCCTGGGCAAATGAGATCAATTGCTCACCTAAGGCTTGAGCTAGTCGACCACGTGCTCAAGTGTGAAGGAAAGAAATGCCATTCGAGTCACAGGTAAAATGTTGGAAGTACATTGTGAGAATATGTGTCTACACTTGTTCTATAGTCAGTCTCCGCTCTTTGAGAATGTGTGGCTGTAGATTGTATTTGCTTTTTATAGACGTCAGCATTTCTGGATAAGAATGATGTATGAAATAATGAGGGCATCTACTCAGAGGCCAGGGCCTGAGGGGAGGGGCTACTCCTAGGCTGTTCTCTGAACTTGGCCTGGGCTGTGGAGGGCTTCTATTTCCACAGCCAGACAGCCAGAGAGCCCCGACTGCCCCACCTGCTGTCCCCCCACCCCCTTTCCCCCAGGGGTATCAGGGTATTTTAAAAAGGGATTTAACTCGGAACACTTCCCCTTGCCTGAGACATTTTCTATTCTGGGAAAAAAGATATCTGCTGATGAAATGCACTGTGGGATCAGACTTTTCTTTAGGAACATACTGTATTGTTTTGCAGACACCTGTCTTATTCTGAAAACAGGAAGAAAATTTAGAATAGGTCTCATCTAGGAGAAGAATAAGGAATGTAATTCAATGGCATGAATGCTGTAAAGTAGGTTCCAAATGAAGAAAATTTAAAGCAACATTTAAGAGAGAGGTAACTGGTTGCAGGAAGTGAAAATTAAAGCAAGATTTTTCCCTAATGAAATCTGTCAGAACTAGATATTTTTGATGTTTTTGTTGCTGCATCACAAGGAAGTGATTCGATATATTTTAAAGTACATTCTGAGAGAGTGTGTGGGGTGTGTTAGAATACAGACATTGTGAAATATGTGGAAATTTTGGGAGGGATACACTAGGGTGCAGGTAACTTTGAGAGAGAACCTGGTCCTCCCTCAGAGGTGTGAAGCCTCCGGTTTGGAAGAGTTAAGATGTGAACCCAGAAGACATTGATTTATAAAATGGGCCACAATTTGAAATTGCATTGGGGATTGGGGCCCCTGTTGGAGGGCAAAGATGTGCAGTCAGGCTGCTTCCCCCTCAGGTCCAGTGCACCAGCAGAAAGCAAGCTCACGATAGTTTCCAATTCTCCCAGGCAGCCCAGGAGAGGCCAGGCAAGTTTGCATGAGGGAGGCCAGTGAAGTGTCCCATCTACTTAGCACCAGGAAAGTTGGGACATTAAAACTGGGTAAAGGAAATGTCCTTTTCCTGGACTATTTCACCTGGTGACAAAGACTCTCCTTGACCAAATGCTAGTCAGGCTCCTCTCAGCCCTCTGCCCAAGTAGTTCTCAACATTTAGACACCTGCTCTTTGCTGCACTCAGAACTAGCAATAATCGTGTCAAGTGGGTTTAGCCAGAACATGTCACCCTCAATATCTGGTCATTCTCCATATCCAATATCAAGTTCCTCATCCTCCACCAGCCCCCAGGTCATGTCTGGTCACACCAGCCTGTCTTCAGCAAGAATCCTGTTAGGTCACTTTAGCCAGATTTCCCCATCACCCCTGATGTTCCCTCCTAGTCATTTCCCATCCACTGCCCTCCCCCATCCTGCTCCTTGGCCATGAACTCCCATTTCTCCTTGTTGTATTTGGAGTTATACTTCAGAGCCCAATTTTACTCTCCAATTGCAAAGTCCCACTGTGGTGGTCCCTATACCTGCCATGATCGTCCTCTCTGAATAAAGTCTGCTTTCCCATGCTTTAACACATGTCGCAAATCACTTTTGTTTAACCCCTGGCTGAACATTTAGATGGATCCTGCACTTGGATGCCTTCTTGTGAACCTGGACATGTCTGGCCTCTGGGGGTAGGAGAGCAAAGCTGGCCTGAAGCAGCTCTGAGCACTTCTGTAAGGCCACCGGCCGTGCTCACACTTGTTCCAGTTCACTTGCTGGCTGGGATGTGGTGGGCCCTTTCTTATTTTTGTCTTGTTTTTAATGTGAACTTGTGCTTACATTATGAAATAGTTTCTTCAGCTACTATGCGGTAACATAGCTTGGTAAATTATGTAGGTTTACGAATACATATGTGTTACTAAAGATTAGCAGTGAGCCCAAACAGGATGAAATAACGGAAGTGGAAGTATCTGATATTAAAAGCTTCAGACAGATTTTTAGGACTTTGGAAATTGCTTCCTTATAATAGAGCATTACTTATTTTATGGGCTTTATTGTTTTTTGAGATGGAGTTTTGCTCTTGTTGCCCAGGCTGGAGTGCAATGGCTCAATCTTGGCTCACTGCAACCTCCGCCTCCTGAGTTCAAGCGATTCTCCTGCCTCAGCCTCCCCAGTAGCTGGGGTTACAGGCATGCACCACCATGCTCGACTAATTTTTTGTATTTAGTAGAGATGGGGGTTTCACCATGTTGGTCAGGCTGGTCTCGAACTCCTGACTTCAGGTGATCCACCCACCTTGGCCTCCCAAAGTTCTGGGATTACATTCATGAGCCACCGTGCCTATTCATGTGGTGTTCCAGTGACAATATTATCTGTTCCTTACTGGGGAGAGCAGTAAGTCTGTGGAGATAATTTTAGTGTTTAATTTTTTACAATTGGGTACATTCGTTTTCATTGCTTAGAAAGTTTACTGACTGGATGAAATATAAGGAAAATACAAGCAAGTATGTCCAAGGTGGATCAATGTTATTTCCAGCTTCCACTTTAGACATTCTTTGTCTTGCCTCTTAAGAGAGTGGAGAGGGGGCCTAGTAAGTGGGGGGGCTCTGAATGCCTTCTGGAGAATTTGGACTTCATCTGATGTCCTTTCATGTGCCATTGTGTGTGTTTAATTTTCTAGTCCTGCTTTACATGAATTATGTTTACAACTTAATGAGATCTATTTTTAGTGACTTCATCAGAACTTTTATAGCCAATGGTATTGACTTTCAAAGTGGAATTGCCTCTGCAGAATTATAAGTAATGAGAGAAATCTAACATGACTGACTTCATCTTGCTTCTACAAAAGTAGGCATTAGGGAAACTACATTTTTATTTTAATAATTTTTATGATTTACTAAAGCATTTTCAGAACCAGCAAATTTGTTTTTCCCTTCTTCCCTCTCCCCTCCCTTCCTTTCTCACTTATTGAACATCTAGCTGGTATAAAACAGATGGTATCTAACCTGACAGGCTAAATTACTTTTTTGCGTATTTTAGCACAGAGGCCAGGATAACCATGAGAGGAATTTATAGTTCAACTTAGAGGCAAGGGAAACTGACCTGCCTCCTTGTTAGGAGATTGAGGCCATTCATAAGAGGAGGTTAGAATTACAGTAGGGCCTGAACTTTGCTAGAGAAAAGGCAGAATTAAACAATGACCTGCCGTTGCTGAGCTGTTTTAAGTTGCTGACTGCCCCAGAGTCACGTAACTCGGAGTTGCAAGATCTATACCTTCCCCAACTACTCCTATAGATAACTACAGTGAAACCTAAAGAACTGGTCTTGGAGACTTTTTTTTTTCAGATTTAGCTGCTCAGTAAACCGGGAGATGCCAACTGGTCCTGAGAACCTCCCTTCCCCCTGGATGACTAGGCTTTAGGAAGATAGCTTTAGAGGCTCCTGTGATTTCATCTCCAGCCAATCCATTGTTCCAGTGCCCCAGCCCACTGCTTGCCAAAGTACCCTTAAGAAACCCCAGGCTCTGAATCCTCAAAGATGCGAGTTTGAGAAATGTCTCCCTAGTTTCCTTGCTTGGCTGGCCCTGCGATTATTAAATTCTTCCTTTGCTGCAACACCTGCTGTTCTCTCTGTGTATGTGTGTGTGTGTGTGTGTGTGTGTGTGTGTGTGTGTGTGTTTCAGGGAATCAGGCAACAAGAACCTGTTAGGCTGTGACAAAAGTAGGCATTAGGGAAACTACATTTTTATTTTAATAATTTTTATGATTTACCAAAGCATTTTCAGAACCAGCGAATTTGTTTTTTCCCTTCTTCCCTCTCCCTTCCCTTCCTTTCTCACTTTTGAACATCTAGCTGGTATAAAACAGATGTGGTATAAAAGGTATAAAATGGATGTGGTTAATTTTGGGTGTCGCCTTGGCTAGGCTATGGTACCCAGATAGGTGGTCAACGCAAGTCTAGAAGTCACTGCAAAGGTATTTTTTTTTTAGCTGGATTAACATTTAAATCAGTAGGCTTTGTGTAAAGCACATGGCTCTCCATAATGTGGGCAGGGCTCACCTAATCAGTTGAAGGACTTAAGAGAACAAGACCAACCTCCCCTGAGAGGGAGGAATTCTGCCTCCAGACTGGCTTCCTGTTCAAGCAGCAACACAATGTCTCCCTCAGTCTCCAGCCTCCTGGCCTGTCCTGCAGATTTTGGACTTTACATTATAGATTCACAACTGTGAGAGCCAATTCTATAAAATAAATCTTCTCTCTCTCTCTACACACACACACACACACACACACACACACACACACACACACACACCCTATTTGATCTGTTTCTCTGGAGAATGCTAATACAATAAACGAATTCCATTAAGAAACATTTTTTGACAACCTATGTTTTGATGGGAATGATCCTGACCTCTGGGCAAGTTCATGCAACCAGGGAACAGACCATCACAGACCAGTGCTGGGCACACAGTAGATATATATGTGTGTGGAGTGTCGGGGGAGACCATGGCTAGAAGTGACAATGTTGGCTTGATGATAGGATAAGGCTTTTTAGTAAAGGCATAATCAGGTCTGGGTATTGAGTTGATTGATGCTTATGTCCTATAAGAACAACAGTCATGGCCCACATCTGGAGGGACAAAGTGAATGAGGACTGAGGGACTCCAGAGGATTGAGAGGTGATTCTGGTCAGCATACAGAGCTTGGTACACAGAGTGGGGTAGTCAGTTGGACTGTTGCCTTTGGAATCAACCAAGCCATAAATCCTGACCCTCAGGTGACTGACAGATGGTTTTTGCAAAGGAATTTTTTCTAACTGTATAAATACAGGATATTAGGCAGTAGGCAGAGTTCCTGGGAGGCACAGTGGACCATGACCTGCTGTCACAACCAGGAACAATGCAGCCAGGGGGAATCACCCAGAAGCATCATGAGCCCTGCCCTGGGGGTCACAGTTGCAGGGAGCAGACCCTGAACTCTCTCCCAGTCTTACCTTCCTGGACACGCCAGCCTTATCTGCCTTCTTATGAGCGCTCCATGTTCTGTACAGGGAAGGCATGACACAGGTGTGGGAAGGCTGCTGGGGGAGCCTGTCCACAGTAGGAGCCATGCCCAGCTGCTCAGAGTCACAGCCCTGCTCCTTTCATCTTTTAATTTCTGCACTCAGTACATGCCCTGCAAATGCCTGCTCAGCACAAGTCCTGATCAAAGGAAGTTTTCTTTGGAAAAATAAGTACCTTAAGTTGCACTTGAAAATAGGTTAGAAATGGTGTCACATCGTTCATCCCCAGTGTCCTCTAGCCCAGCAATCGCTACAGGCTGTTTCAAGGAAAGCTTCTACAGCAAGTGGAAGGGAGACTCTCATTAGAGATGAAACTTCCTGCCAAATACAGCTGAAATACTTACTATTAAGGCATGGAACACTTTTGTTCCTAATTCTAAGCTATTTTCTTTATCTCCATTGATTATAAGTTCTCATTTTCTTTATAACATAAAATGTTAATACTATGTAATTTTAGAGATTTAGTTATCACTAAAGAATTATTTCTGTGAGTGTGTGTGATTTCATCTGTTTTTATGTCTAAATGGTTCAGGATTTACTTATTATGTGAAAAGTCTCTTGTCACTGTGGTGCCATCATGTCAAAATATAGTTTTGATGTTACAAATTTTGCAGCCTTACTGTGGTGGACATCTGCCTGTGGACTTCCCTTCTTGAAATAGATTCCCAATGCATTCCAGGTAATATAGGTTACAGTGGTCAATCACACGCTCCCACCTTCCCTATGCCAAGGGCGACCTGTGGCCTCAGTTGGCCATGCCCAGCTCTTTTCAGGGATTGGTGTGGTGATTGGGGGAGAGGAGTTTGCTCTTCTCTTTGGATGTTGTATATGATAAACAAAATGAAGCTGGAGTTGCCCCTGGCCATCTTTGCCCTCAAGTGGAGAGAGCTGGCCTGAGGTGAACATGACAGAAAGGAGAGCATCCCCAAAACCTGGAGAGGACAGGTTCCGATGACATCGTTTGAATCCCCAAGGCCAGCCACACCTGAACCCAGACTCATGCCTATAAGCCAATGAATAATTTCCAGGTTTTCTTTGCTTAAGCTAGTTTTTAAAAAATTATTAAAGTTAAAAAATTTTTTAATTGTAGTAAAATACACATAAAATTTAGCATCTTAACTATTTTTAACTGTATAATTCAGTGGCATTAAGGACATTCATATTGTGCAGCTATCACCACCAGCCATCCCCAGAACTCTTTTCATCTTGCAAAACCAAAACTCTGCTCCCATTAAACAGCATGTCCCCATTCCTCCTCCTGCAGCCTCTGGCAATCACCATTCTACTTCCATCTCTATGAATGTGATTATTCTGGGTACATTTCATCCAAGTGAAATCACACAGTGGTTTTTTTTTTTTTGTGATTGACTTATTTCACTTAGTATAGTGTTGCCAAGGCTCACCTTGACATGTTGTAGCATGTGACAGAATTTCCTTCCTTTGAAAGGCTGAATGATATTTCATGGTATGGATGTAACACATTTTGTTTATCCATTCATCTGTCAGTGGATAAAGGTGACTTCCACCTTTTGGCTATTGTGAATAATGCTGCTATGAACATGGATGTATTATTATTAAACTTTCAAATTTTGAGACCATTATAGATTCGTTACAGTGGGTAGTCAGACATGAGCAGGGCAGGAGAGGGCCCCATCACCCAGGAATGTCAGGCAACCATCAGGTGACAGGTGGTTGCTAACTGTCTCTAAAATAATAATTGGTCTAATTGGTAGCAGCTGGTGCCAGGGGAACTGCTGTCTCCTAGAAGACAGAAAAACACCTAAGGTTGGTTATCAGCAGCTTCCTGATAAGATCTCAGGAGCTGGGTGAGTGGGCTCAAGCATGCGCAATAAGAGGCAAAATGACAGAGTTTAACTGGTGTATGACTTCCCTAGGAACTGGACTGATAAGGGAAAACACCTAAAGTGAGCATGTGCACAACTTCAGCAAACACACTGCTCATGCGGCCCCTCCCACATGCTGGCAGGTCACTGCACATGCGGACAGCCCACCCCAAGGGAAGAATTAGGGGAGAGGTAATGCAACCCTGGAAGCATGCCAGCGTAGAAGACACAAGTCCAAGGTCAAACCGTACACTTGAATCTCTCAAGTCGCCCTCTTGGCCCTCTTCCAAGTGTACTTGACTGTTGTTCCTGCTCTAAAAACTTTTTAATACGCATTCATTCCTGCTCTAAAACTTGTCTTGGTCTCTCACTCTGCCTTATGCCCTTTTGTCAAATTCTTTTTCTAAAGAGGCAAGAATTGAGGTTGCTGCAGACCCATACATGCTGCTGCTAACATACTTTGGTGCTGCGTGACTTGGATATGTTCCCTAGTGCTAACAGATTCACATTGTAAACAAAAATAAAATCCTAAGCTCCTCAGCCAACCAAATGGACACTTTTCTGGGCCAAGCACTTGAAAAACTAAATTTCAGGCCAGGATGGGAAGGGAGAGATTAGACACCCTCGTTATACCTCCTCACTTTTGGATTCTAAGCACCATTGACCAGCATTAACATTAAAATAGAGATCATAAGACTGACAAAACAGACTCTTTGGCAATAAGATACCAAATTCCAACCTGACTGTGGTATAGCCTCTCATACAGATAACAGGCCCTAAAGCAAATTAAAGTATCTCACCCCAAAATATATTTCTTTGACATATTTTGAGATGGTCCAGCCATGCCATCTGTTGTGGGGGGAAATTTGCGTCTGTAGAGAATTTCCTTTCCTTTCTAGGTATTTCCTAGATCTAGGCGAGATTTAACTAAGAATCTGACACCTTTTCAGGACTGAAAGGAAACCTTTACCATGTACTCTCTCTGAAGCTTGCCACGTAGAGGCTGCATCTACATAACAGCTTCATCTACATCTCAGCTTCCACAGTGACCCTCGTCTTAACTTCAAGCATTTCTTTATGGTGACTTTACCTCTTCAGGCAAAGCTTAACTTTTCAAACATTTGCCAATCAAAAAATCTTTGAATCCATGTATGACCTGGACCCTCCTCTCTGAAATATGTAGGCCGAGGTGGGCAGATCACCTGACGTCAGGAGTTCGAGACCAGCCTGGCCAACATGGCGAAACCTGTCTCTACTAAATACAAAATCAGCCAGGCATGGTGGTGCATGCCCGTAGTCCCAGCTACTTAGGAGGCTGAGGCGGAGGTTGCAGTGAGCCGAGATTGTGCCATTGCACTCCAGCCTGGGCGAAAGGAGTGAAATTCTGTCTCAAAAAAAACAAAACAAAAATAAACAACAAAAACAACAACAAAAAATTTGAGCTACACCTGACCATCTCTGGTGCACTTTCTCAGGGCCTCTTGAAACTGTACCCCAGACCATGATCATTCACAAAGACTCTGAATAAGCCCCGTTAAGTATTGTACAGGGTTTGGCTTTGTCAACAACACAGAGTTGTAAGAAATAATACAGAGAGATCCTGTGTACTTTTTACCCAGTTTTTCCTAGTGTAACATCTTGACAAAACTATAGTACAATATAGCAGCAGCTAGGGAGACTAATTAAAAAAAAAAGAGAAGATCCACAAAAATGAAGTGATTTTTTTTTTAACAAAAGTAATAAGAAAAATGTTGGCATTGATACAACCCACTCCTCTTATTCAGATTTCTTCTATTTTATATGTACTTGTTTGTGTATGTGTACCTCTGTGTAGTTCTGTTACCAGAAAGGGATCTTGATCCAGACCCCAAAGAGGGTTCTTGAGTCTCTCGCAGGAAGAATTCAGGGCAAGTCTGTAAAGTGAAAGCAAGTTTATTAAAAAAGTAAAGGAATAAAAGAACAATAGCTACTTCATAGGCAGAGCAGCCCCATGGACATGCTGGTTGCCCATTTTCATGGTTATATCTTGATTATATGCTAAATAAGGGGTGGATTATTCATGCCTCCCCTTTTTAGACCATAGAGAGTAACTTTCTGATGTTGCCATGGCAGTTGTGTAGCAATGAGGATAACCAGAGGTCACTCTCATTGCCATCTTGGTTTTGGTGAGTTTTAGCCAGCTTCTTGACTGCAACCTGTTTTATCAGCAAGGTCTTTATGACCTGTATCTTGGGCTGACCTCCTCTCTCATCCTGTGACTAAGAATGCCTTAGTCACATTATTATTATTCCTTTGAAAGGCTGAATAATATTTCATGGTATGGATGTAACACATTTTGTTTATTCATTCATCTGTCCAATGGACGAGGGTCCATTTCAATTCCTCCTGGAATTGCAGCCCGGCAGATCTCAGCCTCATTTTGCCCAGTGCCTATTCATGATGGAACTGCTCTGGTTTAAATGCCCTTGATGGTTCTATGCAATTTTTATCACATCTGTAGGTCTGTGTATCCACCACCACGGTCGAGAGATGGAACAGTCCATGACCACAAGCACCCCCTGTGTTCTCCTGTCATGCTCACCTCTCACTGCCTCCCTCCACCTTCCGTAGTGTGGGGCAACCACAAATCTGGTTTCCACTTCTATAATTTTGTCATTTTAGGAAAGTTATTAAATGGAATCCTATAATAGATAATCTTTTGGGATTGACTTTTTAATTTAGCATAATCTCTGGAGATTCATCCACATTGTTGCTTGTGTCAATCATTCATTTAACAAAAATTACTGAGTAGTATTTTGCACTATACCACACATACCACAGTTTATTCACTCACTGAAGGACACTTGGGCCGTTTCCAGATTTCAGCTATTACTAATAAGGCTGCTATAAATATTTGTGTGTAGGTGTTGTGTGAATATAAGTTTTTATTTCTCTGGGATAAATGCCCAAGAGTACAAATTATGGGTCATATGGTATTTTGCAGGTTTGGTTATATAAGAAACTGACAAACTGTTTTCAGGGTGGCTGTACTGTTCCATACTCCCAGCAAGGTAGGAGTGACCCAGTTTCTCTGTTATCCCCAGTGTTTGGTGTTGTCGCTAATTTTTATTCTGATAGATGTATATGTAGTGATATCCCATTGTGATTTAATTTACATTTCCCTAATGACTAATGGCATTAGACTTATTTCCATGTGCTTATTTGCCATATGTATGTCCTCTTCTGCGAAATGTCTGTTCACATCTTTTACCCATTTTCTAATTGACTTTTTAAAATTTTCAACTTTTACAAGTTCTTTGTTTATTCAGAATACTAGTCTTTGGTTAAATACGTGGTTTGCAAATATTTTCTCCTGATCTCTAGCTCATTTTTTCCCCCTCTTAAAATTTCTTTTTGAGTTTTAATTTTCTTTGGTAACTTTTCTTTTCTCCCTCAATTTTTCCAAATTCTTTTCTCTGCTTCTAGTCTCTCTCTGGTTTTCCTTCCTGTTAAGGTTGATAGAAGGATAACAGGAATGGGGAAGAGGAATACAATAGAGAGTGAAACTGAAATACTAGATTTGGAAATTAAGATAAAGAAGAATTAAAATTTCTTTTTTTTTTTTTTTTGAAATGGAGTCTTGCTCTGTTGCCAGGCTGGAGTGCAGTGGAGCAATCTCGGCGCACTGCAACCTCCACCTCTTGGGTTCAAGCGATTCTCCTGCCTCAGCCTCCCGAGTAGCTGGGAATACAGGTGTGCACCACCACACCCAGCTAATTTTTGTAT
The DNA here is from genome assembly GCA_036589455.1 of Ateles fusciceps. Taxonomy (NCBI): domain Eukaryota; kingdom Metazoa; phylum Chordata; class Mammalia; order Primates; family Atelidae; genus Ateles; species Ateles fusciceps. The sequence continues at coordinate 3,053,518 of JAZHEH010001180.1, read as the reverse complement.
TTTTAGTAGAGACGGGGTTTCACCATATTGGCCAGGATGGTCCCGATCTCTTGACCTCATGATCTGCCCGCCTTGGCCTCCCAAAGTGCTGGGATTATAGGCGTGAGCCACCACACCCAGTCGAGAAGAATTAAAATTTCTATTCCTGGAAAAAACCTCAGGGAACTGGTGACAGTTGATGCCACTTGGGAGAGAGGCTGGTAAATGGAGCATATTTTTCATGATTGAATCTTCAATTCATTGTGACCTGTTACTTGTAAACATCTCTATGTCTCTTCTCTATCTTAGCAAAAGCAGAATATGACTTCCAAACAAATGTAAAAGAAAAAGAATAGGAAGAAAGGATTACCAATTTAATTGAAAGTAAACAGAAAACTAAATCAGATTAAATAAATAACCAAATATATCTGCAATCACAAGAAATAAAAATGAATTAAACACATTCAATAAAAAGAAATTTCATTTGAAATAAGAAAAAACAATTATGTTCTATGATTTATGAGAGAGACACCTAAAACATAATAAGCAAGATATGTTGTCAGGGATGTGATATGCAACTTTTTCTGATACTAACCAAAAGGAAAATGGTAGAGAAATACAAAATTTGGACAAAGTAGATTCTGTCATTACTTGATGATGAAAGAATAATTTACCAGGACGATACACCAGTCTTAAAACTATGTGACCCACTGACTCATCTTTGGGCTCTGTAAAGCCCAAATGTACAAAGACAGTGGCAGATTTAGATTAATCAGACAAATATTAAGTAAAGATATAAAATATTTGAAGGGCAAAATTAAAAGCTGGAAGTAAATCACATTCTTCAAAGCTTGTGCCAAACAAATAATTACTAACATTTGTCGACAGCTTACCATGTGCTAGGCAGCATTCTAGGTTCTTTACATGATCAACTCATGCTAAATCAGAACATAATGAGGAAACTGAGGCAGAGAGGAGTTGAATAATTAACCCAGGATTACTCAGCTAGTAAGTACAGAGCTGGAATCCCTACTCAGCTGATTCCAGCTCTGTACTTAACTAGCTGAGTAATCCTGAATTGAGAAACTCTGGATTTAGAAAAATTAGATATTAATGAATCAGCCATTCAACTCAAGAAGCTAGACAAGGAATACAGGAGTAGACCCAAAATAGTAGAAATAAAGAGGTAATAAATGTGAAAATATAAGTTAAAGAAATGGAAAACTAATTAAAAATAGAGAAGATTGACAAAACTAAGTTATTTTTGAGCAAAAGTAATAACAGAGAAAAATACTTGGCTAACCAAATCAAGATACAGAAAACAGAAGGGTTTTAAACAATGTTAGCAAAGAGGAGGCATAATTATTGATATAATACAGACAAAAAAGAGTAAGAGATTACAAAGATTAGCTTTGTGTCAGTGAATTTAAAAACTTAGATGAAACTGGCAAAGATCCAATGACCAAACTGACACAAGAAGAAAGAAATAACTTTAATGGTCCTATAACTAGTAAAGAAATGGAGTTTGTGTGAAAGCTCTATCCATAACTTTCACCCTTCACCTTTTTCCCAGGGTCAGATAATTTATGAGTGTGCTTTGTCAACATCGAGGAACAGATAATCCCTATTTTATAATAGTTCTGGAGAATACAACATGAACTATGTTTCCCTAATCCATGGAATTGGTATATAATGTTTTTCTTAAAAAGATCTAAAAAGCATAATTGACATACAATAAATTGCACATGTCTACAGTGTAGAATCTGATTAATTTTGACATATGAATATGCCTGTGAAACCACAATTATGGTTAATATAATTAACAGATCTATCATTCTCCCTTCAGAGTCTCACTCCTGCTGTTCCTCACCTCTCCCATTCCCAGGCAGCCACTCATCTGTTTTCTGTCACTGCTTATGAGTTTGCATTTTCTGGTTTTATGTAAATGAAACTCCCTTTTTGTCAGGCTTCTTTCACTTCACCTGATTGCTTTGAGATTTATTCATATTGTTATGGGTTTTAATAGTTCATGGTTTTTCATTGTTGAGCAGTATTACATGGCTATGCCATAATTTATCAATTCACCTTTTGATTGACATTTGGGTTAGTTCCAGTTTTAGGCTATTACAAATAAACCTGCTGTGAACATTCATGTACAAGTCTTAGTATATCTCTCTTGTGTAATACCCTTCTTTTCTCTTGTGTAAATACCCTTCATTTCTCATGTATAGATAGGAGTAAAATTGCTGGGTCATGTGGTATTTGTGTGTTTAACTTTTAAATAAAATGCCTCACTGTTTTTTTAAGTGGTTATACCGTTTTACATCCCCACCAGCAGTGTATGAGAACTCCAGTTTCTCTGCATCCTCATCATCAATTGTGGTATGGTTATCTTTCTAAATTGTAGATACTCTAACAGGTAGGTAGCGGTATCTCATTGTAGTTTTAGTTTGCATTTCCTTAGTGATTAATACTGTTGAACTTCTTATGTGCTCATTTGCTATTTCTGTATTTTCCTTTGGTGAAATGTATTCTAATATTTTGTTTATTTTTTATTGAGATGTTTGTTTCCTACCTGCAAAATCATGATCAAAATAAAATGATCATAGTTTTATACCGCTAAGTTTTGGGGTATTTTTCGATGCAGCAATAATAACCAGAACAGCTTGCCAGGCTAGAGGGTGTAAGAGACTACTGTACTATTGGCAAGAGTGTAGGACCCTGGAGGTTCTGACCACTGGGAGGACAATGGGCCTTCCCCTGGTGAGTCTGTGAGGGGACCACCAAAAACCAGGGACAGAGCAAGAGCAGTCTGGGAGACAGGATGTGTTGCCAACATTCAGGGAGTTGCAGTAGGAGGGACCTCGCGGGGCCACTGCCTAACTGCTTCAGAAGGGCTTGTTTCAGGTTGGGCTGCTATAACAAAGTGCCATAGATTGGGTGGCTTAAACAACGGAAATGTATTTCTCATATTTCTGGAGACTGGAATTCTTCAATTGGGGGCCAGCATTTTTGGGTTCTGGGGCGGGCTCTCATATGGGTTGCAGACTGCCACCTTCTCCTTGTGCCCTCACAAGGCAGAGTGCAGAGAGAAGAGGCAAGCTGTCTTGTGACTCCTATAAGGGTACTGATCTCATTCATGAGGGCTCCACCCTTATGAGCTCATCTAATCCTAAATACCTCTCAAAGACCCCTGCTCGCAATACCATCACATCATGGGGTAGGGCTTCAACATAGGAATTTGGTTGGCACACAGACATTCAGCTCCTTACAGTGCTTCTGAGAGGAAGAGTTGGCATTTGATGGGAGCCAGTCCCAGAAAGGACTTACTCATCTTGCAGTAGTTTCTGTCAGGTAAAGACTGTTGCCCCATCACCGTTTTCTGACTGAGCCCAGATAAATCAGAAAGACCAGACAGCCAGTGGGGGTGACAGTGACAAGCAAGAAGGAGGAAGCATGACAGCAGGTTCCTCCTGCAGCTCTGCTCAGGGAGAGAAGACGGCGCTACCCAAATGAGACTGTGCTGGTCACTTAAAATGACTGTTAGATTTTTTTTTTTTTTTTACTTGGGAGTGGTCTGCAAGTTTGGGGACCTGCCCAAGCAGAGGCAATGTTGATGAACAGCCTCTGCTGAGTAAATTTTTAAAGGGATAATGGGAAAGCAAAAGCAAAGTAGCGTTTTTGTTACATTATACCAGTTGAGCTTGTTGGATGTGTTTTATAAACATGCACAACACATGCATTTTTAAAGGATCTCTAACATCCAACGCGCAAAGGAATATTGAAAAGCATTTACTATCTATTTAGGGCTGGCTAAGTAATGCACAACAGGCAGTCACTGTTTGAAAATAATTTTTCCTCTGGCATTTCTCTATTACTGCTATTTATATGCAGGGCGTCTTTATTTTCATATGATATTGCACACCTGTAGGAGGCGATACTGGTTGCCTTCTCTCATTATACTGAGGTAAGGAGATGGAGAGTGTGGGTGTAAGTGAGTCCCTAAAGGAAGCCTGGAGAGGATGTCCTTAGGGAGGGAACAAGCAAAGATTGCAGGAGTCTTCAGAGGAAGTGGGAGCAAAGGCAGGGGGCATGAGCCTTCCAGGTAGGCTCCTGGGAAAATGGTGTCTTCCCCGGGGGCCTGGACCCCACATGCTACAGTCAGGTGGAAGCCTGGCTCCTAGGTGGCAAAGCTTAGCCATGGGGTGGTTAGTCTAGGTGAGGGAGGGCAGTTCCAAGCACCCAAAGCCAGGAATGGGATCCAGAGCTGGTAAGTGGAACAAGTCAGTGCACCTTAAGCTAAGCTTTCAAACCGCGTTGCACACACTCACTTGATGTTTCCTAACACCATCCCTTTTAAGAAAGCCAGATACTGTCTTGAGAGAATTAAGGTGAAAAAGGCAAAGACAAACAATGGTGGGGACCAGAAATCAAGGAAAAATCCAGAAGGAAAAAAAATGTTAGCGGTGTCGATCCTGTCCTCTTTGCTCTGGCATCCACTTCCTACCTTTGGAATTTTGGGAATCTCAAAGGGAAAGCGCTTTTTTTCCTCAGCATCCATCCACTTAGTTTTGCGCTGTGTTGCTATTTCTTCCAGCATTGAATGTTTATATATCAAGTATTCAGGTGTTTGAAATTAATAGAGTTTATGGTACCAGAGATTCCTATGACAACACTGGAATGTTTCAAATAACATAGCTGGTAAATGAGTATGCAAAACTCATGTTTCTGTGGAAGAAAAAGTCTGATGGAGGAATTTGCATTTTCAGTCTCTTGCCTTGTGGGAAATCCAGAGGGAGGACCCCAAGTACGATGATAAAGACATGAGATGGATTTTCCCACACTTTACCTGGTGGCAGCCTCCTTCCTCTAAAGTCACTCTCCACTGAAAATTCTACTTTACCAGATGAGGGATGGGATGTTGTTATCTAGGTGCTATACGATCTCAGAAATGCCTCGTTAGGCGTTTTGTTGTGGATACATCATAGAGTGTGCTTACACAAACCTAGATGTTCTAGCCTATTACACACCTAGGGTATATGGTTTGCTCCTAGGCTACAAACCTGTGCAGCATGTGACTCTACTGAACACTGTAGGCAGTTGGAACACAATGCTAGGTATTTGGTTATCTAAACACAGAAAAGGTATAGTAAAAATGTAGTATTATAATCTTATGGGACCATGGTCGTATAAACAGTCCATTATTAACCAAGATGTTCTTTTGCAGTGCATGACTATTGGAATTTGGGGGAATTTTATTTTATATTTGCAGTTCGTGTAACACAACATATGAATAAATGAACCAGCTATATCAGAGCTGTTAAAAAGGGACATGAAGTAGAAGAAGCAGTGTGGAATATGGAGTCATTTTTTCCCAGGAGGAACACTGAACAATGGAAGCCCACTGACAGCTTCAGAAGTAGATTCCCACCAGCACCGCCTCTCTTCTCCCCTGTTTCATCCATTAAAAAAGAAAAGGCAGATTTGGATTCATGCCTTGGGAAGCCCTAGCTTGCGCTCTTTGATTGCCGAAAGGTCCTTGCTAGATGATCATTCTCTCTTGGGAGACGCGATAACGAGATGACAGAACAGATTTCGCTGTGTCACAGTTCTATGCTGTGTCAATAACATCTGCTTTCCCCGGTGGGAAAGATGAGATCCGTTGTCAGTACCTTTGGTTAGAGTATTTCTGATTTCAGCGGTTTCAGTAGCCAGCGCTGTGGTTTTGGACGAGAGCAAGCGCACGCCCTTTGGGTTCGGTGAAGTCTTTCGGTGCGCCCCCGTGCGCCCTGGGCGTCCGCCGGCGCCTGCAGCACCCATGTGCGCCCAGCCTCCTCCGCTGCCTTCTCAGCCCGCAGGGTTTACCCTTGGGGGAGGATTTGACAGAAATAGTCACGACTCGGTAGATTAACCCTATGCAGATCGGGCTCCGTTTCCATAACCACCCAGGTCAAACCGCTCCTGGAGTGCAGGGTGAGGGTCTAAGTGGCACACGTTCGCCATTAAAATGACAAAGACCCAGGGCCGAATCAGAATCGCTCATGAATCCGATGAGCTTCTCTGTGAAATTAAAATGGATTAAATCCTTTTACTAATGAGAACTTAGAAACGATAATGCTGAAACAATTCATAGCCTGCTTTGCGCGTAGGTATGAGTAGTAACATTTCAAGAGATAATGGTGCAGCAATGGGGGGGGGAAAAGCAGTCACATCTTCCCATTGCAATATGTCCTTAATTGGCTGCCATGGGTGGTGTGTATTAGCAACTATCAAAAAAAGCAGCACAGACTTAGAAATTGGCTTCCTTTTTTATTGTTGCCTTCTACCAAAATGTAATTAGTGCACTGTAACCAATGTACATTTATACATAAAATATATTGCTGCTATATGCAGGACTAAACAGTTCAAATTTCCTGCAAGCAATTTAACTATTTTTCATTTTCAAGTTTCTTTTTAAAAAACGAGGCTAGTGAAACCATATTCAACAATGATTTAAAAATTGACATGTTTTGTAAATGTATTTAAAAATATATATGTAATGTCACAGTGCTCACATATAGTGCTACAAACAGCTTTTTGAATTATTCATAATTTCAAAAGACATTTTCATTTTAATCTGGAGGTTACCTTGTTCATTAAGAAAAAAACAAGTGAAAAAGAGAATAAAAAAGAAAAGAAAACAAGTAATACATTAAAATCAGTATAGTTTAATGTGGAGGAATGAAAGGTAGTTAAATAAAAATAAGTATAGTTTACATAAAATTTAACCTGTGTAAATAAATAGACTATATGAAATCACATGACTTCCCTTGTCTGATCCCTCAATCTTTGTTTAAGACTAATCTCTATTGAGTGGAAATTTTATTCTTTCCTCTTTTTATGACTTTCTTTTTTTTGCTCATTCACAATGTGAGAGGATTTAAAATGTTTTCATATTGAAAAAAATGTCCAAATATGATAATACATCATTTTCTAAAATGTGGATAAAAGTATTTTTAATGCATTTAAGTATATTATGGAAAACATTTAATTTTTAAAAAATTAATGGCAAAGTCTAAAACTCTCTCAATATTAGCTAGTTAGACATGAGAAAGAAGACAAAGCAGAGATATTTGAGGTGAGAATTGAAGAATGGATAACTTTTCAGAGTGGAGGGGGGCAGGAGATAGAGAAGCCAGCCTGTGTGCAAGAGCAGAAAAGAAGGATGTAAAATCTGAGTCTCGATAGCAAAGGGGCCAAGGGGCATCAGACTTGGGTTTCAGAGTGAATCCCGTTTAACTAGCAGGAGACCTTGGCAGGTAACATAGCCTCCCTAAGCCTTAATTACCTCATTCTAAAATGCAGAAAATAAAAGTAACTGCCCCACAGATTGTTGTGAGGAGCACATGAGCATAATTCCCTGAGGCTCATCCAAGGTGCTGCTTGACTCAGTAGCACATTTCTTTTGATTGCTGAGTTACTACTTAGCATGAATGTCCTACTTAGCATGGATGTGTTACGTGGATGTCTTTCCACACACTGAAAGACACTTTGGTAATTTCCCCTTTTTGGTTATTGCAAATGAAGCTGCTGTGAACATTTGTGTACAGGTTTCTGCATGGGAATAAGTTTTCTTTCTCTGGGAGAAATGCCCAAGAGTGCAACTGCAGAGTTACGTGGTAAGTCCACTTTTAGTTTTCAAAGGAAAGGCCAGACTACTTTCCAGAATGGTTGTACCATGTTATATTCACACCATGGAACATTTGAATGATCCAGTTTCTCAGCATCCTTATCAGCATTTGGCATTATCACTATATTTTATTTTAGTAATGTAGTGATAGTTCTTTATGGTTTTAATTACATTTTCCTAATAGCTAATAAAAGTTGAACATCTTTCCATGTGTTTGTCACTTGTATATTCTTTCCAACAACATGTGTCTTTATATCTTTTGTCCATGTTCTAACTGGATTGTTCACACTTTTTAATGCCAAGGTTTGAGAGTCCTTTATATATTCCTGATATGAATCCTTTGTCAGATACGAGACTTGCAAATATTTCCCCAATTGTGACTTGTCTTTTCATCTCGTTAACAGAGCCTTTTGTAGAGAAACATTTTTCATTTTGAAGAGGTTCCGTTTTTTTTTTTTTAATCAATTTTTCCATTCATGCATTGTGGTTTTCAGGTCAAATCTAAGTACTGTTTGTCTAGTTCTAGTCCCAGATTTTCTCCTCTTTTTTTTTTTCTAGAAGTTTTATAACTTTACACTTTAAGTTAATGACCCAATATGAGTTAATTTTTAAAAATAAGGTATCAGTTATCTGTATTCCTCCCCCCACTCCTTGGGTATTCAATTACCCCAGTATCGTTTTTGAAAAGACTGTCTCTCCACCATTGAATTGCTTTAGCTTCTTTGTACGGACATATTTTGGAATTCTCTACTCTGTTTCATTCAGCTATGTGTCTGTCCCTCTCGTAGTACTACACTGTTTTGTAGTTATAGAGTAATCCTGAATATCAGAAAGAGTGATTCTTGCCTCCTTATTCTTCTTTATAGAATTATTTTGGCAATTCTAGCATCTTTCCCTTTCCATAGAAATTTTAGAATAAGATTATATACCTTACTGATAAGAATTGTGTTAAGCCTATAGATCAGTTTAGGAAGAATTGACATATTTTCTATGATGAGTCTGCTGATTTGTGAACACCAGTATGTCTCTCCGAATACTTAGGTCTTCTTTTTATTTTTTATTTTTATTTTTGAGATGGAGTTTCACTCTTGTTGCCCAGGCTGGAGTGCAATGGCGCAATCTCAGCTCATTGCAACCTCCGCCTCTTGGGTTCAAGCAAGTCTCTGCCTCAGCCTCCCAAGTAGCTGGGATTACAGGCATGCATCACAATGCCCAGCTAATTTTGTATTTTTAGTAGAGACAAGGATTCACCATGTTGATCAGGCTGATCACAAAGTCCTGATCTCAGGTGATCCACCTGCCTTATTCTCCCTAAGTGCTGGGATTACAGGCGTGAGTCATCATGCTCGGCTCCAAATACTTAGGTCTTCTTTGATTTCTTTCACTAGGATTTCTTTCACTAGATTTTTTTTATCATAAATCTATGAGTAAAAATGCAAGTGACTTTTGTGTGTCACACATAGTCTGATATCCTGTGATATTAAGGATTTATTAATTTAAGAAGGTTTTTTTTTTGCAAATTCCTTGGGATTTTCTAGGTAGACAATTATGTCATTTGAAAATTGGAATCATTTTATTTCTTCCTTTCCAATCTGATTGCATTTTATTTATTTTTCTTGCCTGATTGCAATGGCTAGAACTTCCAATGCTCTGTTGAATAAGGGTGGTGAGAGTAGATATCCTTGTCTTATTACTGACTTCTTTCAATGTTAAGTGTGATATTAGTTGTAGATTTTGTATGAGAAAGTTTTATTTTATTTTTATTTTGTTTCTGATGAGCTGAGAGTTTTTAATTATGAATGAATGTTGGCGATTTCCAAATGTTTTAGTTGCATTCATTGATATAATCATATGTTTTTCTTTTGTGGCCTCGTAACATGGTAGATTAGATTGGTTTTCATTGGCAGATTTTATTGATATTAAACCAGCCCTTTTATGCATTGTTGGATCCAATTTGGGTTGGATCCCAAACAAGGGATTTTAATTCATGGACTATTAATGAGATGCATGAGAGATACTGGTTTTAGTTTTCTTTTTCTATGCTGTTTTTGTCTGGGTTTGGCTAAAACCCAGTATTACCCTAATGGTAATTTATTTCTTCCTTTTCAGTCTGATTGCCTTTTATTTATTTTTCTTGCCTGACTGCAATGGCTAGAACTTCCTATATTCTGTTGAATAAGAGTGGTGAGAGTAGATATCCTTGTCTTATTACTGACCTCAGTCTTTCAATGTTAAGTGTGATATTAGTTGTAGATGCAGTATTACCCTAATGGGTAATACTGGCCTCATAAAATGAGTTGAGAACTATATCTTCCTCTTCTATTTTCTAAAAGAGAGTGTGTAGAATTGGCATTCATTCTTTAAATGTTGGCAAATTACTCCAGTAAAACGTCTGACTTTGAGATTTCTTCTGTGGGAGCTCTTAAACTACAAATTCAATTTCTAGTGGTTGTAGGACTGACTACTTAGGTAATGATACCATCTTGGCTGGGTTTTAGTGTTTTTTTGTGGTTTTTGAGGAGTTGGTACATTTCTTCTAAATTGTTGGCTATATGAATGTAAAGTTGTTCATAGTAATATTCCCTTATTTTTCTTTTAATGACTATAAGATCTGTTGTGATAGCCTCCATTTCATTTCTGATATTGGTGATTTATATTTTCTCTTTTTTATCTTTGTCATTTGCTAGAGGTATATCAATTTGATTGTTTTCAAAGAACTATTTGTTTTGTTGATTTCCTCTATTGTTTTCCTATTTTTAATTTCATTGATTTTTGTCTGTTCACTTTATTGTTTTCTCCCTTCTGCTTTCCTTAGATTTGTTTTGCTCTTCTTTTTCTAGTTCCTTGAGGTAGAAACATAGATATCTGATTTGAGACCTTTCTTATTTTCTAATAGAACTATTTAGTAGCATGAATTTAACTCTTGACACTATGTTTAGTTGCATCCCACAAATCTTGGTAGGTTGTATTTTCTTTCTCATTTGATTTTGTGTTTTAACATTTCCTTTGCGGCTTCCCCCTTTGATCCATGGATTTGACCCATGGATTATTTAGAACTACATTGTTAAATTCCAACTGTTTGGAGATTTTTTTGGTCTGTCTGTTATTAATTTTTAGTTTGATTCCATTATGATCAGAGAATATTCTTATGATTTTAATTCCTTTAAATTTTAAGGTTTATTTTATGACCCACAATATATCTATTCTGGTGAATGTTTCATTGGTGCTTGAAAATAATGTAAATTTTGCTCTTGTTGGATAAAATGTTCTTTAAAATACATTACATCTTGTTGTTTGATAGTGTTGTATGGTTCTTCTATATTCTTGCTAATTTTCTCTGTAGTCATTCTAGCAATTGTTGAGAGTGGGGGAGTTAAAGATCTTAGCTATGACTGGAGATTTGTTTATTTTTCTTTAATCTAGATTAGTTTGTGCTTTATGTATTTTGAAACTCTGTTGTTTGGTGCATACACATTTGGGACTGCTATGTTTTGTGTGTTTTTTTTGTTTTTTTTTTTGCTGGATGGATCATTTTGTTATCATGCAATGTTCCTCTTGATCCACAGTAAGTTTCCTTGCTTTGAAGTCTACTTTATCTGATATTGATACAGCCACTCTTATTTTCAATGTTTGCAGGATATTTTTTTTCTAGCCTTTTACTTTGAGCCTGCCTATGTTATTAATTTGAAATAAGTTTCCTGTAGATAGATATAGTCATAGTGGTTTTTAATCCACTCTTCTCATCTCTGTATTTTCTTTTTGTTGTTGTTTTTGTTTGTTTGTTTGTTTTGAGATGGAGTTTCACTCTTGTTGTCCAGGCTGGAGTGCAATGGTGTGATCTCAGCTCACTGTAACCTCTGCTTCCTGGGTTCAAGTGAATCTCCTGCCTCAGCCCCACCAAGTAGCTAGATTATAGGCATGAGCCTCCACACCTGGCTAATTTTGTATTTTTAGTATAGATGGGGTTTCACCATGTTATTCAGGCTGGTCTAAAACTCCTGACCTCAGATGATCTGCCCTCTTCGGCCTCCCAAAGTGATGGGATTACAGGCATGACCCACTGCGCCCAGTCTATCTCTGTATTTTCACTGGTGAATTTAGATAATTTATGTTTGAAGTTATTATGGATAGCCTCAAGTGAACTATTTTATTATTTGCTTTCTGTTTATTCTTTCTGGTTCTCCTTCCTCTGTTTCTTTCCCTCTTTCTTTCTTTCTTTCTTTTTCCCTTTCTGTGGATTACTTGAACTTCTTAGTTTCACATTTATTTATTTAAACTAGAGTGTTTTAGTGTATTGCTTAGTACAGTTTACTTGGTGATTGAGGTAGTTATCACAATATACATATGTAACTTATTATAGTCTACTGTTCCAGACATTTTACTTATTCAACTGAAGTAAAGAAAAAATAATTCCATTGAGGTCCCTTTATTCTCTGCAATTTCTAAGTACAATTGTCTTAAATATTTCCTCAACATACATTGAGCACCATATCAGATATGTTACAAATTTTGCTTCAATTACAAAATATAGTTATGGACATTTGGGAGGTAAAGAATAGGCTATTATATTTACCTCTAATTTGAGCCATCCTGATGCTCTTTTTTTTTCATTTCTAAGGGCCCAGCCTACTTCTGTGGCCATTTTCTTTCTGTTGGGAGAGTTTTCTTACCTGTTTTTAAAGGGTAAGTCCTCTAACAACAAATTATCTTAGTTTTCCTTCACCTCAGAATGTCTTTATTTTCCCTTTGTTCCCAAAGAATAGTCTTTACCAGATATTAAATTCACAATTAATGATTCTTTTCTTTCAAAACTTGAAAAATATTATTTACTTCCTCTGGCTTCCATGATGTCCTATGAGAAATCGACTGCCATTTGAACTGGTGTCTTCCTTTAGGTAATATGTCATTTCTCTCTGGCTGTTTTTGAAATTTTTTTATCTTTATTCATCAGAAGTTTAATTATAATGTGTTTTGGTGTGGATTTCTTTGAGTTTATCAAATTTGGATTTTGCTCAACTTCTTGAATTCATTGGCTTTTGCCAAATTTAGGAAGTTATGAGGCATTATTTATTTGAATAATTTTTGAGCTTTACACTGTTCTTCCTCTCCTTCTGGAACTCCACTAATATGAAGATTAGATTTTTGTTGTTGTTGTTGCTTCACAGATCTCCAAGACTCTGTTTATTATTATTTTTTTAAGTTTATTTTATCTCTGTGGTCCAGGTTAAGCAAATTCTGTTGATGGGTCCTTATGTTCATTGATGGTATCTGCCATCTCCAATCTACTACTGAGTCAATCAGTGTGTTATTTAAAAATTTCAATTACTACGTTTTCAGCTGTATAATTTTCATTTGATTCTTTTTATAACTTCTATTTTTTTACTGAGATTTTCTATTTTTTAAAACTTGTTTTGAGATAATTTGTAATTATTATTCCAGATTCTTGGTATGATGAATACTTTTCAATTGTATTGGGGCATTTGAGTTATTTTGTTAGGGGAATCTGTATTTATTATTTTTATAGATTTAGGGATGCAAATGCAATTGTGTTACATGGATATATTGCATCTGGGCTTTTAGTATTCCCATCACCTGAAGAGTGTGCATTGTACTGAATAGGTTTCATCTGTTAGGAGACTGTTGATCCTATTTAAGCCCTCTATTTTGGCAGGCAGTTATCTTGTTTAAGTTCTTAATATACCGAATACTTTTTTAAATGTCCTATTTAAGTTTAGTGTGTAGGTTCTAGTCTACTTTCATGGACTGTCGTTCCAATGGCAGGGTTTTTTCAGAGCTTTTGCAATGTTACTCTGATCTGCCTCGTCTTTTGGTGCTGCCAGGGCTCCTACATGATCCCACTGCTGTCACCTGCAGGAAAGAAGTCTCTTCCATGGGCTGCCTAGTGTTGCTGGCCACTTTTGAGGCCACTTTGTAGGGTAAGGAGCAGACTCTTCTGGTCTTGGGTTTTCTTCCCTGGCTTGAGAGTCGAGAGATGCCGGGCTCCACTACTGCAGGCCCTGCAGGTGGATTGTTCCAACTGCCTGTGCTCTGGTTGTGGAATAGTGTTTGGGTTGCCTGCTGGAGCTCTGAAGTTGCCGCTGGGCACAGGATCATCCAGCCAATGCCATCAGGATCCTGTTAGGGGGTCCCTAACGAGGTCTCTGTTGGGGGGGGGGTCCCTAACGATGTCTCTGTTGGGCTCCTTCTTCCCTTATCCTTTGGTTGGTGGGTTGGCCATCTTTATTGTTGGTTTTATTTTGTGGTTGTTTTATTTCTGTTTATGTGTTTTTCTTTTACCTATATCTGTTGCTTCCAGGTTGCAGATTTTTTCAAGGCCCATTCTGAGATATACGAGAGTTAAAAGGAAAACGCAGGGAGCTCACTGTATTGTCATTCCTCAAGTCCTGAAGTCCACAGTCAGTTGCTTTCTTTATTCCTGCTTTCAAATTCCCTTTATCATTGTGTGCTAAGTTATTTCCAGGGTTTTTAGTTGTGTTTACAGGGGAGGAGCAGGGAAAACTGAGTCTACATATCTTCTTCTGAAGCCAGAAGTCTGCAACTGACATTTTTAAAACCTAGATTATTAATTTTGATAATATATGTCCAATCGAACTGAGGGTTTTTATTTCAAGCAAAAAGATCACTGCAAAATAGTGGATTTCTCTGAATGGTTTCCAGATCTTACTTCTAGGCTCAAGGTAGGCCAGAGGTCCAGGTAGGTGGGGATGCCCAGAGCTGCTGGGAAATTCCTCTGGGGTGGGATGCATGGCCTAATTCTGGTGCTCTACTGTTTCCCCACACCCAATGAAAAGCAGTAGAAAGGCTTTTTGTCCTTTCAAGAAAAAGAGGCAGTGGTGCATACACACATACTCCTCACTTGTAGGTATTTTATTTTTGAAATTTTCCCTCTATTATTAGCAGTTTTTGGTTTTTATGACAACAGCCTAAATACAGAGAGGTTAAATTTCAGTAACTTTCATTAGTTAGAAAGGCGGAGAACAAAACTAATTGAACTTGTACCCTGTGAGAAGTTCTGGGCCAGTTTAAACCAGTCAGTATAAATCAGAAGGAGGTTCACTGCATGAATGGAGGGAAAGAGAGCTCCTAAGTTAACAAGAAAAGGTCATCAACAGACTTAGAGAAAGGCTGGCTGGTTGGCAGGTTTTAGAGAGGAGCAGAAGGAAGTGGCAGGAGATGCCCGGCGGGAGGAAAAAGGGTCACATTTTCGTGACCACAGGAGTGCTGAGAGCAAGTCTAGGGCTGGATGGAGCAAACACTTGCTAGGTTTCCTGGGCAACAGGCCCCTCCCTTCTGGCTGTCTATTCGGCTCTAAAAGGCTACAGGCAGATAAAGCTTCATAGTGATAGAAGAGCATGCCTGGATCAGCCGGCTTCTCAGAAAGGGGCCTGGGAAGCAGCATTTCAGGAAGGCACCCATGCAGGAGGACTTGGGGAGATAGAGGACAGGGAGGCTGGGGGCCCACTGGGTCCTGCATGCCTGCTGAAGCTCCTTTGGCTCAGGTGTGTTGATGTACTTAGATTGGGAGTTTGTGAAGCCACTTTGCCTGGCTTAGCAGGGCTGAGAACTGAAAGCCACCCTGCAAGGTGGGGACTACCATTCTCATTTACTGAAGAAGAGTCAGCCAAGACAGGGCACCTGCACATGGCTGCCCAGCCAGCCAGTGGCGGGACACGACGTCTTCCAGAACTTGTGGGGCTACCATCCTCTAGAAAATGGTGACCCAGGAGAAGAAACAGACAAAGAGAAAAATCATAGCCTAAATCCCGACGGCATTTGCATTCCACTCTGTAGGGGTGACCCTGAATCCTTCATTCCGAGCATTTTCTTTCCTGCTGCAGAGAAGTCCAGCTTGGACAGTTGAGGGATGTCTCAGATTGCATGGATTAAAAGCAAGGGAGGAGGCCAGGGCTGCAGGAAGCAGGCGTCCAGGAGGGATTCCTCCAAGGGGAGGTTAGAAACATCACTGCATAACAATGTTCGTGTATAAATTATAAAGTACTGTGATGTCAGAGAACATGGAAGGTGCTCTGGATGCTGTTATAGAAGATGGTTGACTCTTTAATATATTTAAGAGAGATTCACACCCTCAAAGAGAAATACAAAAGTGGAACCCAGTGTTCATGTCTGATACCTTTCTCCCATTATGTGGCCTTTTGGGGTAAGTGAATAAAATGTGTCCATCTCCTCTGCTGACAATCCGACAAATCACTGATGAATTCATAGCACTAAGGTCCCCAGAACCCATCAAAAATGCCATGTGTTTAGTCAGTGTGAGAATGTGGACTCTACTCATCAAGGCGGCTGTCCTGGAGAGGGCCGGAAGAGCAAAATGGCTCAGAGTCACGTGGTTTTTTGGAGGGTGTGGAGAGTCCCTCTGCCATTCTGGAATAGTTCTCCTCAAATCATGTGGTTTATGTGGCACTGGCCCAGCCCTGGCCAAACAGATGCCTGTCCTTTGGCCACAATGATGGGCTCAAGGTCTGGCCTGTCACTCACACCAGACAAATCATCATTTTTTTTTTTTCCCCTGGGAGTTTTAGCTCAGAAAATCCCTCACTCTTTCTGGATGGTGATGAACAAAAGAATTCCAAGAATCAGGAGCCAAAGGGGAATCTTGCTTCCACATGGGGAGAGAGGACCTACCTGAGAGTGAGGCCAAGGAAGGCCAGCAGGGAGGGAGAGACAGGAGAGAGAGAGAGAGAAGTGATGACATCACTTGAACACCTGGATTCTGCTGTGCCTGATGCTAGATACACTCGCTTTGGATTTCCCAGCCACACAAGCCAACACATTTCCCTTTTTAAAAAAGCTTATTTGAATTGGGTGTCTGTCACTTATAAATGAATGAGTCCTGATGAATACTGTTAGTGTAAAATGTAACTGTTGTGCCAGAGTGGTCTGATATTCTCAGCTGGGTTGCCCCTAAATGGATTCCACTGTTAGACTAAACACACAAACCTTTCATGGAGGCCTCATAATACTCTTAATAGCTGCTTAGTTGGCTAACTAGAATCAAGATGGCTCTGATCACCATCTAGCAGGAAGAGGGCTACTGCCTTAATCCTAAATAGTGGGGTGCAGTGCACTGAATTGTGTTCCCCCACAATTCATATATTGAAGCCCTCACCTCCAACATGATGGTGTTTGGAGGTGGGGCCTTTAGGAGATAACTATATCTAGATGAAGTCTAAGGGTAGAATCTCCATGATGGGATGAGTGTCCTTATAAGAAGAGACAGGTCTCTTTCCTTTCCCTACATCAAGAAGGTGGCTGTCTGTAAGCCAGGGAGAGAGCCCTCACCAGAACCTGACTATGCTGGCACCCTGATCTTGGACTTGCAGCCTCCAGGATGGTGAGAAATAAATGTCTGTTGTTCATGCCCTACAGCCTATGGTGTTTTGTTATAGCAGCCTGAGAAGACTGAGACAAGGAACTTAGAGAAGTCCCAGGAGTGGGAACTGGCTTACTCTCGATGTATTAAATCCTTTCCTTGGGAAGTGTAGCCCCACACTTCAGAGGGGAGGCTTCCTTCAGATGGAATATGACTTTAGTGCAGTGGTGTGAGCCATTCCTTGTTAAGCTTCGCCTTCTAACCGTTCCCTCCCCCTGTCTTCCTTGTGTTTTTCTTCCTGAAGACAGAGGGAGGAGGAGGCAGGAGCCAGCACCAAGAGGCACTCGGAACACTGCGGAGGGAGGGAGGGGAAAGAACTGGATTAGTGGAGAACAGTCGGTGACTTCTATCAAATGACGATCCCCATAGCTTCTCCAGAGACAAGAACCTCTGCCTTCCTACACTGGAGGAGCTCACCCACACTTCCTGTGTCTATAGTGTACATTTGGGCTGTGAATTGCACTGGGAACGATCCATGTTCAGGGCTGACTTGGGGATCTCTCATGTTCTCCATGGAGACATATCTCCACTGGAGATAGAGAATCACTAACCATCTACCCCGTTTGCTTGGGCTAGAGAAGAGACCAACAACCTTTTTTTGGTAATATTTCAGTCTTGGCAGGCCATACAGTCCTGTCAAAACCACTCAGCTCTGCTGCTGCAGTGTGGACAGTATGCAGACAGAATGTGAACACATGGGTGAGGCTCTGTGTCCAGCTGGCTTTATTTATTAATTTGATTTTCATATAATTTTCATGTGTCATTAAATGGTATTCTTCTGATATTTTTCTCAACCATTTAAAAAGGTAGGAACCACTGTGTTACGGCTTCTCTTAGTTTTGGTCTTTTCCTTCAAGTTGCTTCTTCCTGTTGGTCTCTCAATTTTTCTTTATGAAGGGACTTGCCCCACATGCATGTGGTCGCTGCTCACTTTGTGGGGAAGGGCATTGCAGAGGCGGTTGGGAGCTCTGGATCTTGTTCTGGGCATGTCACTTGCGTATTTTGCCACGTGGGGATTTAGGGGGCCTTCACAGGGGGAATCCCCAAGGTCTGCACCCTTTGGTTTCCTCTTGGGTTGGACAGAGTGCACACAAGGTTAGTTTTCTGCCAGAGGGTCCCAGCCTGGCTTCCAGTTTCTGGGAGCAAAGTGGAAGAAGAAAGCTGGCAAGTTCCCCACAGTTACAATGCAAGCGTTCATTAGACCCCCCTTTTTCCCTAAGACTCTCCCCACCCTCAACCATGCCTGGCACACACCAGCCCAGAAGCCTCCAGAGAACCACCCTTCAGTCTTGTGCTGGGTTGAGGAGAAGGACAGCTGGGATCTAGTGGGTCCTGGCCTGCCAAGCCGTCTTCCTGTTCAGGCCACCTGTTTCTTCACTTCCAGAGGTCTCTGGGGCCTCCAGTTTCTGAGCCTTTTGGGTGCTCCATAGTGAAACTCAGGCTACTGCTCAGCTCTGCACAACCAGCTTAGAATCTAGCTCTCCTGGGCCTGCAAAACCAGATGCTTGCCAATGCCCCTAGTTTTCTTGCTGTTATGTCTCTCCCATTCTCTTTTTTCTTGTGGATTTGTGCCTTAAAAAATCTATTTATTATTTTTTTAGCATAGTGTTGGGAGGGGATGGAATTAAAGGAATGTGTTTAATCTACCATCTTTCTCTCAAAATTCCATTGAGTTTTATTGAAATACTCCATGTGCAAAATGATTATAATTAACACATGACTTTAAAGTAATGAAACTGATATAGGTTATGAACTCTATGTTTTTACTTTATAAGCATATATGACTTAAAAAGATTTTTGTAAGTGACTATTGTGTGATAGGATCAATGATCTATTTACTATCTGTTTCCTCATCTTCTTTATCACCAGCACTCACCATCTGAGGTAGCATTGTGCAACGAGCCTGCTGAATTTTGCAGACCCCCTTGTGCTGGAGGTGGCTCCATGGCATAGTTCTGGTCCTTGAGACATAAACCTGCTGTGGGTTTCTGGGAAAATTTTGCTAGTCTTTCTTCCTTGTTGCTTCCTTCTCCTTTCTGAATGGAATGTGGAAGTGATGGCTGGAGCTGCAGCAGCCATCTTTCACCCTTGACTTGAGAAAAAGGCCAAGATAATACATACTCTTCTGCTTCTTGACCTACTGATTTAGTGCTAGGACTCCTTGACTCCCTGATAGCTTTTTGTATAACTAAAACATAACTCCTAATTAGTGTAAGCCTTGGTTTTGCTAGGTGTTCTCTTACAGCTCCAGATAAATTCCTCAATAATATTTTTGGTGAACACAAGACAATATGGAAGTCTTCTTTAGAGCCTCACTTAACTCTAGTTGCCTGCCAGCTGCTGCCATTGTCTGTTTTCCTGAAGTCAGCTGCTCTCTAGTCCCTAGCATCAATGTAAGGAACGCAAAATGATGCTCTGTGGCTTTCAGTCTTCAGTAGCCTAGAGAAACCATAGAGGACAGTGTTTTCCCCGGGGAAAACAAAGAGTGTGATGATGACAATCTGTAGCGCTCCTTCTGTCGTCAGGGAGATGTTGATGTCTGGGAATGCAATGGCCTGACAGGAACAGGTGAACTGTTTTTCTGAAGCTGGTGCAACTGGCTATGATATGGTACTCCAGTGAGTGAGAAAGACAGTGCCTACAGGAGAACCTTTCTGTTCTGCAAGTTACAACTTAACTCTCCTGAAAGAGCAGTGATCTTACACTGGAAGCAAGTCATTACAATGGCACATCTTCATCTTAATTTTAGGATAAAAGGGGGGAATAAGAGCAAAATAAGGCTAATGTATAGAGCTTAAAAACAAGGCAAACTCTAGATTGTATCTTGAATGGCATTCATATTTACAGTAATTTCCCATGTCATCTACTATACACATCAGAAGACTTAATTATGGTGATGACTGGAGGAAATCATCCATCACAATAACATTTAATTATACTGGAATTTTTGTTTATTAAGGCAAGGGAGTTTGAAACACATTTAAGAAAGTTTTTCATGAGAAAGAATTGTAAAAAGTTTTATAGTTTTATTACATGACTCTCTATGATTAAGGCATCCAGATGATCCCTGTATTCCTTTGCAGGGGCTGTCATGACAAAGCACCACAGACATTTACTCTCTGGGCTGGAAGTCTCAGATCAAGGTGTCAGCAGGGATGGTCTCTCCCGAGGCCTCGCTCCCTGGCTTGTAAACGGCACCTTCGCTTGTGTCCTTACTTGGTCATTCCTCTTGGGTGTCTGTGTCCTCATCTCCTCTTCTTATGAGGATATGGGTCATACTGGATCAGGGCCCATCCTAATGGCCTCATTTTACCACAATCACCTCTTTAAAGGCTCTGACTCCAAATACAGCCACATTCTGAGGTATTGGGGTTGATGCTGGTGTGGGATAGGGTGGAGAGAGAGAGAGAGTGTGTGTGTGTGTGTGTGTGTGTGTATTTGCATGTTGTGGGCAGGTGTGTGGTGTGTGTGTAGTGTGTGGTGTGTGTCTGCAGTATGATGTGACTGTGGTATGTAGAGTCTCTACATGTGTGTGTATTTGTGTGTCTGCTTGACATGGAGTCATGCACATGGCCTGAACACATCATCCCTGGACACAGAAGGTGGACATGTTCCTGGGCTATCTCTCTCTAGGGAAGGGAGGGCACACTGACTGAACATGGAGAAAGTGAATAATAATGGGTGAGTTTCTCACCTTGGGTTATGTGGCGTGCATTGTGGTAGAGATGGGGTCCTATAGCATTGCGCCTCTTCAGGATGAGTCAGGCCTCGGGATCTGGTAGGTTCCTCAAGAGCCAATCTTCATATTTTGGAGTGGAGTTATAAGGAGGGTGGTCGCTTGGGGTTGGGGTGTCTCCTGGAGTCACTGACTCAGTGTGTGAGAGCCAGCAAGTTCACCTCTTGGCATCCCCTCACCTGTCCCTCATCAGGAAGTTTTCATGACCTCTCCATAAGCCACTGGATGGGGTGATGGTTGCCTTTGGGTTTATGAGAATGCTGTGGAGCAGGCATGTGAAGGGCTTGGCAGCCCACCTGCCATGTAATCAGTGCTTGGCAAGTGGCTGCTGATTTGAGTTTTTGTTTTCCAGGCTTGGGGATGTAGAAACAGGGGAGGGCCATAGAGGGGCAGGTCCTAAGACCCATGCACACTCCCCATCACCAGCCCTCATTCCCCATCAAGACAGGACAGCTTCAAACCTGTTTCTGTGAAGCCCAGTCCCTCTGGCTTTTCATTGCTCTACTTTTTCTGCAGGAAAAGTTCATTGGTGATTTTTCAACTGTCCTCACCAAAGTTCACACACAGCAGCTGCTGGGGCCAAGTGCAGGGCCTCCTCTAGGTTTTCAAAAGCTGACCTGACCAGGCAGGCGGACCAGAGCCAGATGTTCACCCAACTTAGGCCTTGCAGGGGCTTGTCAGTGTGACAGGTTTTCCACAGTCATGAACTGAAATGGTTTTTCTTTCACAAATGAAGACAGGGCCAGTGAATTAAAAGGGAAACACTTGGGCAATTTCATTTTCACTCTTTTCCACATTTGTTTTTCATTTTGTAGATATTTGTATATCAAATTGAATCTGAATGTCGAGATACAGTTTCTGAGTGAAACTGAAGGCGAACTGCACAGGAATAGCCTGGACTTAGCCAAGAAGGAAGGTTGGGACTGATGATAAAACTGTCAACTCTACAAAGCGCATATTCATTCACCAGCATGGAAACCAGGAGACCCTCAGGGGCCGTAGGGTGTTTTGGAATGGGGAATTTCAGATGCACTGAGATGGCTGGTCACCCTTAAGCAAACGCCCTGACCATTAGCTCTCTTCTCCACGCCTTTCCCTGTCCAGATGTGTGTTGAGAGTGCAGGAATGGGTCTGAGGCAGCTGGGAAGGAAGTGGGGCAGAGCAAGTCCCCCCCAGGAGTGGGCATTCATTCTGGGCTGGATGAAGCCCCAAGCTTACACTGGCCAGAGAGTTCCTCGTTGGCTCAGCTTGCCCTGGCCAGCTGTGGCTGCCTCTCCTGGCGCTTCAGCAGCCTTGCTTCTTGATTTCACTGATTTTACCATGTGGCCCCATAACAGGCCCCCTGGTGGGAATCTGCTGAGGCATTGAGAATTGCGTCTGGCTGGTACCTCCCTTTTGTCACCAGGACATAACTGGAGGGTTGGAGATTTGGTTTCAGCATGGCTCTTCCACGGCAGTGGGTGTCCAAGGCAGCTAGGAAGGCCTGTCTCCTGATGCAGTGCATTTTCCCAGTTTGCACTGGGTGAGGCCCGCATAAGGTTTTCAGGCGTTTTCTGATCAAAGACAACCACCTTAGTACAATCAGGAAGGTCCTCTTTCATTATACACAGTCAGGAGCTAAAGAAAATGCAATCAGGAAATGAGCCACTTTAAGGAATTATCCCTTATAATAATAAAACTTGTCCCCAGCAAATAACAGTCCATGAAAGTTGACTGGGTGGAAGAATCTGGATTCCAATCAGGATTTCTGATGAAATGTTACACAATCTGTTTGCCAGAATACGATTTCAGAGACATTGAAAGGGAGACTTCAAAAATATTTTGATTTGCTTCATTTGGGGTTTTCTAAACATTTACTGTTTAATATCTTTCAGATTAATGATTCAAATGCTATTTATTTCTGACAACTTATGTTTGGTTTATACTTGCCATGTATAAACATCCAACAAGAGCAGTCTCATGTGGCATTTTGGTACTGTTTGTAATTGCTATCATTGTTTTATCCCATGATTCTAGTGTCTAAGTCACAGGAGGATGATGAGTAGGTTCTAAAAGGAAGGTCGATGTAATCGAAACGGCATGAAAGCTCAGAGGATAACCTAGGAAGTGGCCATAGTTCTGTTTCTCACAGGGACAACCTCCAGCAGTTTATTTCTGGTGAATTCATTGTGAGTAGATGAAAGAAAATGACACTAAATTAAATCGAAATATTCCAGCCAACCCGGCCTCTCGGGCTAACTCCATCTCAGTGCTGCAGATAACATGCTGATGTACTTACGGGGGTCCCCCCCTTAGCAACAGAGTTGCCATGGAAACACATTGTGACTCGCTGAGAGGAAACAGGCATGAGGAGGCAGGAGGAGTTCGCAGGAATTTCTTATTGAAATAATTACAGTAGTTCTCAGTGTGTTTAAGAAATGAATGTCGCATGTTTTTATTGTAAATTATTTTTCAAAGCCTGTTTGTGACAGTCGTGCATCCAAAGAGTTTTGCTCAAATGCTTAGTATTTTAAATCTAATCATAATGTATTTTTTGAAAAGCATGACTGAGAAACAATTGGGGGGACAATTATTTTTTTTCTAGGCTACAGAGAGACATGTGTGTTTTAAATGTTTATCTAGATATGAAAATCCCGTGGAAGGGACTGGTTGTGTATATGTGCACACAGGAAGGAGGTGTGTGGTGCTGTTTTTATAACAGGTTTGTCAAAGAGCTAACTCCATTATGTGTTCATTGAACCACTATGTGCCATTTGTACTTTTGCTTAAATACTATTTATAATGAAATGACCACTTTCTGTTGATCCCATTCATCCCGCATAGGTGGATCATGTCAGTGCTGGAACTAGGGTTAACCATCTAAATGTCTGGTCTTTTAGGAAATTTTATGGTTGCTATGAGATATTTTGTTTATATTTAGAAAGCAGGTGGTTGTCTGAATCAGAACTAAAAGAATAATAAAATGGCACTAAGCGAATTGTTCCTAATTCTTT
The DNA here is from genome assembly GCA_036589455.1 of Ateles fusciceps. Lineage (NCBI taxonomy): Eukaryota > Metazoa > Chordata > Mammalia > Primates > Atelidae > Ateles > Ateles fusciceps. The sequence continues at coordinate 3,029,729 of JAZHEH010001180.1, read as the reverse complement.
GCAGGGAGAACTCAATTTTTATCTTAAAAAGTAGCCTTTGATTCTGGTAGAAAAATGTAGGTGTCTCCCTGGTCAGAACTTTTAACATTTCATTAAAGCATAAAGGCAAATATGAAGATTGCCCAGAAGTCTCACCTCTGGGGGGATCACCACCATGAAGATTTTGGCATTTTCCCTTCAGTTTCTATTTTAGGTGTTTGCATTGTTCTTCATTTTAATAATTGTGGTCAGATCAGCATTTAGGAGACATATATTTAACAAGCAAAGTAAAAAATGGTAAGTACTTCAGCTAAGAAGGAAAATCGAAGCACAAACAATGCCACAAATTTGACATAAAAAGAGGTTAGTTTTTTAACTCAAGAAGATGGTATTCTATGACGTTTTAAAAAAATTATGGGAGACCATTGTTTTGGACTGAGCTTCTGCCCAGGGCCCCAACAGATGAGACCAGATCAGAATGAAGTCACTCAGGCTAGGTGGCATGTAGTCAAACTGAACTTTAAAATAGGCCAATCTTCCCCTAGACAGGAGATTCATAGCAACTAATCAGAAGACACCCAGTTTATCTGAGCAGGCAAGATAAGGAAGTCATCTCTGCTTTAACCCTAGAAGGAAAGTAACTCAGTAATGACCAATTCACCTTTTGTTCCTTGTGTCTGCTTTTTTTTTTTTGTGGCATTTTTCTGCCTATAAAGCTTATCTCCTCTGCTCAGCTCATCTGAATGTCTTTCTCAATCTTTATGTGGATTGCTGCCTGATGCATGAATTGATAATAAATGCCAATTAGATTTTTTAATTTGTTGAAATTTTGGGGGTTCTTTGCAGAAATTTATTATAATGTTCACTGTAGCAACACTATTTTAAAATATATATTATATATGATGTTAACTTATTAAGGTGATTTTCTAGCAATTCAGCCCCTGGAACAGTGGTTTACAGTGACCAGCTCAGCTCAAATTTGCTGGGTAGGTTTCCCAGGAATAAAGCCCTTTTCTTTTCTTTTCTTTTTTTCTTTCATTTCCTTTTCCTTTTCTTTCATTCCTTTCTTTTCTTTCCCTCCCTCCCTCCCTTCCTTCCTTCCTCCTGTCCCCTCCCCCGTCCCCTCCCCTCCCCTCCCCCTTCCCTTCTTTTCCCTTCCCTTTCTTCTCTTTCTCTCTTTTCTTTCAGCAGGGTCCACTCTGTCACCCAAGCCAAAGTGCAATGGCATAATTACGGCTCTCTGCAGCCCCAACCTCCCAAGCTCAAGTGATACTCCCTCAGCCTCCCAAGTGACTGGGGCTATAGGTGTGCACCACCATGCATTGCTAATTTTTGTATTTTTTTTTTTTGTAGAGATGGGGTTTTGCCATGTTGTCCAGGCTGGTCTCAAACTCCTGAGCTCAAGCAAGCTTCCCACCTCATCCTCCCAAAATGCTGGGATTACATGTGTGAGCTACTGTTCCTAGCCACCATGAAACATTTCTATTATTATTTCTTGAGTCATAATTTTCATCTATTTTGATGTAAAAATGTCCAGATTTTTAAACATTTACAAGGTAAAGACCTTAGATCCAATACCATTATACCAATTAGATTAAGACCCTATAGCAGTCCCTGATTTATCTGTGGGAGATATGTTCCAAGGCCCCCAGTGGATGCCTGAAGCCTGGATAGTACCAAACCCTATATAGACACTATGTTTTTTCCTATACTTATATACCTGTGACAAAGTTTAATTTATAAATGAGGCACAATAAGAAATTGACCATAACTAGTTGTAAAAATGGAATAATTACAACAATATACTGTAATAAAAAGTATGTGAATGCTCTCTCTCTTTGTCTCTCTCTCTCTTAAAATACCTTATTGTCCCATACTGAGGATAACTGAAACCTCAAAAAGCAAAACCACAAATAAGGGTACACTACTGTCATGAGGAAAGCGTGTAACCATGCACCTCACTGACGTAATCACATTGTTTACACTTAGTGCAGAATACACAATTGAGTCTAAATCTTCTACCATTTAGGGATCTTGGGTATGGTGGTTTTAGTTCACTGTGTTCAACACAGCAGCATTTTAGCTAAGAGGTGCTGTGTTCACCTGCCCCAGGAACTTCTATGGGGTCTGCCATCAGAGTATGATACCTTGGTCTAGAAACCAAAGACCAGCTGGAAAAAGGTAATAGTAGAATTCTAATTAAATCTAGTTAACCAATGGCTGGTTCCTTTTTCTGCAAAGAGACTTTGGAAGCTGATTTTGGAAGCTGTGTTACTGTGGACATCTTAGAGAGTTTCTTGACCATCACTATGTACTGCAAAAAGAAATGCTTGAGACAATTTATTATTTTTTCATGTTTACCAGCAACAGGATAAAGGAGGAATTTTAAAAACTTTTTTATAGTGATAAAATATACACAACACAAAATTTGGCATGTTAGTTGTTTTTAAGTGTACAGTCAGTGGCATTAAGTGCATTCACAATGTCATGTACCCATCATCACTATCCATTTCTGGAACTTTTTCATCATCCCAGACGGAATCTCCATTCCCATTAAACACTAACTCCCCCTCCCAGCCACCATTCTACTTTCTGTCTCTATGAATGTGACTACTGTTGGTACCTCATGGAAGTGGAATCACACCGTGTTGGTTCTGTGTCTGGCTGTTTCACTCAGCATAGTGTCCTCAAGTTGCATCCGTGTTGTAGTGTGGGTCAGAACCAACTTCCTTTTCAATGCTGAATAATTTCCATTACAATATAGACCACATTTTGTTTCTCCATTCATTTTTTTTTTTTTTTTGAAACGGAGTTTCGCTCTTGTTGCCTAGGCTAGAGTGCAATGGCGTGATCTCAGCTCATCACAACCTCTGCCTCCCAGGTTCAAGCGATTCTCCTGCCTCAGCCTCCTGAGTAGCTGGGATTACAGGCATGTGCCATCACGCCCAGCTAATTTTTATATTTTTAATAGAGATGGGGGTTTCTCCATGTTGGTCAAGCTGATCTTGAACTCCCAGCCTTAGGTGATCCGCCTGCCTTGGCCTACCAAAGTGCTGGGATTACAGGTGTCAGCCACCACTCCCGGCCCTCCATTCATTTGTTAATGGACTTTTAGGTTGCTTTCACACTTTGTTTATTGTGAATAACGGTGCTGCTATAAACATGTGTCTACAAATATCTCTTTGAAACCCTGCTGTTAATTCTTTTGCGTAGATACCCAGGATAGGAATTGCTGGGTGGTGTGGTAACTCTGTTTAACTTTTTGAGGTACCACCACAATGTTTACCACAGCAACTGTATGGATTTATATTCCCACCAGACGTGCATGGGGGTCCAATTTTCCCCCCTACCTTTTTGATAGTAGCTATCCTAATGGGTATGAAGTGGGGGAGGAATATTTTTAGGAGAAGGTGGTAGGAGTTGGGGCAGAGACCCAATGGCCAATGTGACTTCACCCACAGGACCACCTCTCCCTCATTCTGGAACAGACGAGGGACACTGTCAACCTCCCAACCCCTGCCATGGCCATAGGGATAGCCTGGTTCCCCTTCTCATGGAGAGCCTCCCCTTCACCTTCTCACTTCTCTTTTTGAGCCAGGGAAGATCACAGTAAGAAATAATAGTTTTATGCCTGGGTTAATTGAGTCTATACTGTGAATAAAAAGAAAGTGTTTGTATAGAAAAGTGTAACTTTTGGGAAAAGAAAGTGGAAAGCAAACTCAAGTGGGGGGGCCCCTCTGCTATGAACCTGGATGGAGATTTGGATGGCCACAGCCCCTGCTATTCACCACGGCTACCATCTATTCACACTACCCTCGAGGAAAGAGACACAGACGCAGCAAACTTAACTCAGTGCTGATTCAACTCCTTCAGGTCTTTTCCCAGGCCCTGGGTCAGTTGAGAGCCAACATTTGATTGCTAATAAGGTAAACATTGAAAGGAAAGGACCCCTCTGGAGTGTTTCCATGAAACTGTTTGTTGAGTTCAGATGCCACCTAAGGGGAATCATCCTGAAAATTCCTAGGAGGAATTTGTTACAATCCCACTTAGTTTCCTCCGGAACCTCTAGGCTTGTAAAACCCTGTTTTGTTTCAGAAATCGCAGTCACTTGCGGGGAATGGCTGCTGTGTACGCAGTACCATGTGGGGTTAACGTGGTCTAGACTGAGAGGAAAAAGCCCTTGTTGGAATTGCTTTCATGGTGTCAGTAGAAATATTATTTGCCTTTTACCCTTTTGAAAGGCTGGAAGAAACAGAGGCTTCACAAATTTTACTAGGGCTAAGCATGTTGGCTTATCTCCTGCTTCCCCAGGTGAAATGCCTCAGGTCCAGGGATCAGGCCCCCTTTCCGTTTTGCTACAGAACTCTGAGGTGATGCTCAACATTTCTGCAGCATTTTGCTACAGAAAGTTCCTGTCTTCCACTCTCAGGGAAGCTCAAGTCCTACTCTTGACCTTCTCTCCCTCCTGGGCTCTTCTGCATCCTTTTTCTTGGTACGCGAAACATCTGCCCACTCACACTCTGAACTGGTCCCTTTCTCCATCTTCACCACTGAATCTAGGTACTCCCTTCCTGTCACCTGGCTGCCCCTGCATGCCTCAATCCAGTCTTGACCCAGCACTCATAGGGGCGCTCTGGAATGCAAATGATGACATGGCAGTGCCGGGCTTTGAACGCTTCCATTGTCTCGGCTCTCAGTGCCCCTGCCTGGGAGGAGGTCTTGCTTGACCTATTCTCTGGCCTCCTTGCCTCCTGGTCACCTGCACACTCACTCGCCACCAGATCCAGCAGAGCACCCAACTCCCCTGCCCCCAGCAGCTGCTGGGGACACCTCTTCTCCCCTGCCTGAGGGGCTTGCTGAGAGTTAGAAAGGCACATGGTGGTTGTTGGAAAGGCCCCCGGGCTCAGGTGGTAAAACCCGACCCTCGCCTGCTATTCTCCAAAACCACTTCTTACTCTCACATGGTTCCTCAGCATTCCCTACCACAATGTGGAATTACATGCAGATGTAAAAAATTTTTACTTTCTCCATTCTATTAATCTAAATGTTGCATGCTAAATATATTCTTTTATATCTTGCATTTTTTGAGGAATTATTTTTTATTTTTGTGTGTATCTAATTTTCAAATTTTTGATTGTACTTTTAATTTTCTGATAATTGTGGATTCACATACAGTTGTAAGAAATAATACTGAGAGATCCCATGTACCCTTTACCCAATTTACCCAAAGGCCACATCCTGCAAAATTGTAATGGAGTATCACAGCCAGAATGTTGATATTGATACAGAACATTTCCAACACCACAAGGATCTCTCATGTTGCCTTTTTATAGCCACGCTTACTTCCTTCCACCCTTGTCCTCTCTTTAACCCTGGGGCAAGCGCTAATCTGCCTCTCCGTTTCTATGATTTTGTCATTTTGAGAGTGTTATATAAGTGAAATCATATAGTATGTAATGTTCTGAGATTGGCTTTTTCACGTGGTACAATTATCCCAGAGATTCCATCCAGGTTGTTGTGTATATCAACAGTTTGTTATTTTTATTGTTGAGTCATATTCCAGAATATGGACACACCAAATTTGTTTAACCATTCACCTGTTGAAGGACACCTGAGATGTTTCCAATTTTTAGCTATTACAAATAAAGCTGTTATAAACATTGGTGCATAGGTTTTTGTGTGCACATAAGTTTTAATTTCTCTGGGATAAATGCCCAGGAATGCAATTGCTGGGTCATGCGGTAGTTACATATGTTGCATTTTAGGAAACTGCCAGACTGTTTTCTGGAGTGGCTGTACATTTCACATTCTCATCAGTAGTGCCTGAGTGACCTAGTTTCTCATTGTGGTTTTAATTTGCATTTTCTAATGGTTAATAATGCTGAATAATTTTATGTGCTCATTTGCTATCTATGTGTCTCCTTAGTGCAATGTCTGTTTATGTCTTTGGCCCCTGTTCTAATTGGATTGTTGAGTTTTTACTATTGAGTTTTGTGAGATCTTTCTATATTTGAGATACTAGTCCTTTGTTGAATATGCCGTTTGCAAATGTTCTCTTCCAAACTTGCCTTTTCATCCCTTATTTTTCTGAATGTCTCCGCATTTCAATGTAAATTCTATGAGATTCTAGGGGATTTCATGAGATAGACTCATGTTACCTTAGTTACGACAATATCTCAGTCACCAGAGACATGCAGATTAAATAGAGTGTGAGGAGTAAATGTAAAAATGGTGACAGGCCTTTAATGAATTTTATTTAGTTGAAATCATTGTACACATAGTTTTAAAAGTGTTTTTATTGCTTTGTTTCTGATTGCAAATGATACATATCAGTTATAGAAATGTGGAATGTGGGCATAAGACAAAGAAATGATTACTTGTGACACTATCATCAGAGATAATGATGTCTGTTTGTATGCATATGCTAATGTACAACACATATACCTATTTGGATCTATGCATATGTATACAAACATCACATAAATAGATGGTTGTCTGCCATTTAATTTTTTTATCCCTGTTAGTCTTTTGTGGATTCTGACAGATACCATAAGACTCCTAGGTCAGAGATAAACAACATTATTACTCACAGCACAGCAAGCAGCCTGACCATCAGCATGTTTGTGTCGGATCCTCTTGCTCGGAAGTCCCATGGGACTGACACAGTGCACCCCACACAGCACTTGCACAGGCAGTGAGCTGCACACAGGATAAGAATGCAAGCTTGCAGGAATCTGTTGCTTTTATAGCAAGCAGTAAGCAAGCCTGCTCCTTTTCCAGAGGGAAACATGATCTCATCTTTCAGTGCAGCTTGCTGCAAATACAACCTTGAGAAGTGGTCTTGGCAAAGAGTAGTTGGGGCCTCCCATTCTTTTTTTTTTTTTTTTTTTTTTTTTTGAAATGGAGTCTCACTCTGTCACCAGCTGGAGTGCAGTGGCACGTTATCAGCTAACTGCAACCTCTGCCTCCCAAGTTCAAGTGATACTCCTGCCTCAGCCCCCCGAACAGCTGGGTTTACAGGCTCCACCATCCCACCTGGCTAACTTTTGTAATTTTAGTCAACATGGAGTTTCACAATGTTGACCAGGCTGGTCTCAACCTCCTGACCTCAGGTGATCCACCTGCCTTGGCCTTCCAAAGTGCTGGGATTACAGGTGTGAGCCTCTGTTCCCAGCCTGGGACCTCCTATTCTTTTCATACCTGGTAAGATATGTAGAAGCATGAGAGATGCATACAGGACTGTCTCTCTCAACATATAGGTTTCATATAACTGTTTTGCATATTCAGGAGCATAGCTCATAATGTTTTGTAACAAGATTGTTTTCCATGTAGCAAAAATATATTAACATTTTATATAAAATGCATTTACCTATAATATATATTACATGTACACATCTATGTATATATCACTTTAAATATTTGTGATAGAGTACCTGATGTTTTCTGACACACTTGTTTATTTAACAAAATATATTAAAATAATGTATAATTTTTAAAGTTTGCATAATATTATTGCAAATGAGTCCACTGTAGTTTATTTAAATGAATTTCTATTATATGTCTAAATTGACAATAAAATTTTTATATAAAAAATTTCTTGATCATAATATGGTTTTAGAATAGGAACCAGCTGGGAAGATTTATCTTACTTTGGGGTTGTTAATGAAACAGGATGGGTTGGACGTTAAGAGCACTGGTCTGGAGTTGAAGATACATGCATTGGAATATGGCCACTACTTACAGCTGTGTGGCCTTAGTTATGGTTTTAACCTCTTCTGAGTCTATTTTCTCATCTGCAAAATGGGGGATAACAATTTCTGTAGGCCTGGTGTGAGGCATAAAAGAGATCATCTTTGTAAATTCTAGCTCAGCTTCTGTGCTATGGACTGAATATTTGTGTCGTTCTAAATTCATCTGTTGAAATCCTAATCACAGTGTGATGGTCTTAGGAGGCAGGGTCGTTGGGAGGTGATCAGGTAATGAGGGCAGAGATTCATGAGGGAATGAAGACCCTCATAGGCTAAAGAAACCGAGAGAGCTTTCCTTCGACCATGTGAGGACACAGTGAGGAGGTACCATCTGTGAACAAGAAGAGAGCCCTCACCAGTCACAGAATTTCTCAGAACCTTGATGTTGGACTTCCAGCCTTCAGAACTGTGAGAAAGAAATGTCTGTTGCTTATAAGCCCCCGAGTCTGTGGTATTTTGTTATAGCAGTCTGAATGAACTGAGACAATCTGATAGCTAATAATACATATTTGCATAGTTGAGAGGAATCAAATTTCTCAAATAGAGCAGACAGCTATAGACTCTGCTTGTCTCAAACAGAAGCTATTGTTGATTGGACCCATTCATTCTTGCTTTTGCTAAACTGCATTTTCAAGAAGTTAGGAAACATAGCAGATGTATCATCTACTTGAGAGTAGAAAGGATTCTGAACCAGGAAAAGGTGCAAAACCTGTCAGGTGAGAGCCACAGTAATGTGGTGTATTAGTCCATTCTCACACTGCCCCAAACTGGGTGATTTCTGGAGAAAATAAGTTTAATTAGCTCACATTTCTGCATGGCTGGGGGAGGCCTCAGGAAACTTACAATCATGGTGGAAGGGGAAGCAGGCACATCTTACATGGCAGCAAGTGAGAGTGTGTGAAGGGAGTGGGGGAGAGAGTCCCTTATGAAACCATCAGATCTCGTGAGAACTCACTATTGTGAGAACAGTATGGGAGAAACCACCCCTATGATCCAATCACCTTCCACCAAGTCCCTCCCCTCAATACCTGGAGATTACAATTCAATATGAGATTTGGGTGGGGACACAAACCCAAACAATATTGTGTGGTCCTCCCTAGTACTCAGCAAGACTGGAAGACAGGTAACTGAGGAGAGCCTTCTGTGGCTCAGTCTTCATCAGTAGTGACCATTTCAGCCCAGTGCTCAGGAGAAATTCAGGGAACTGTTGAAGCCAGCAAAGACCAAGAGATAAAAGTGCTTCTGTGGAAACCTCTGTCCCAAGGGTTGGAGGCTATGGGGATTTGCACAGCAGCACTGTGATAGAGGAGAGAGGAAATGGAGCAGCTGCCAGCATTCACAAAGATTGCCATGGATGGGATCATCTTCTCAACACATTCTCTAGGTAGATAGCATATCTGTTTTTGAAAGTGAAAGAGTAGTCCTTGTTTCAGAAAAGAGAACAAAAGTTTAGTATTTTTGAGGGATCACCCCCTTTGGTGGAAGTCATCTGATAAGAGTGAATTTGGACCTGTGAAAAATGGAGAGAAGCCCATTCCAGAACAAGGTATGCGGTGACCATGGGGAGGAGATGACAGTGGATTCCACTTCACAGGGTGGACCCAAGCTTGCCCCTACTGCTCTGGCCTTTGCCACCTGGATGCCAGACATCTTCCAAATAGCCCAAGGTGATTCCTAGCAGGCACTCAGTTCACATTTGCCAAGAACCCAGCAAATGGAAGGAGTTCTTCAGCCTTTCCTGAACTTTGAAAATGTCACTATCCCTAACTTTGGCATTCTTCTTGAAGAAAGAGAAGAAACTTTGCAATCCTCCATTTAAATGTAAAACTAGGGGCATAAACATTAAAAAAGAAAAGGAAGAAAGGGCAATATGAACCTCTTCATTTCTCAGAGGCACAGGAAAGCAGGAAGATTCTCGTATATTTTATCTATGAGGGTATGAGAATTAAAAATGCAGTTAGTGTCGATTGCTTTGTAATTTACAAAGCACTTTTATACTCATTGGCCTCATTTAGAAAAAAATGGTTGTGTGGAATGGAATTATGATTCTCATTGTATAAATAGAAAAAAATGAAGTTTAGAAAGGTGACAAAACTGGGGAAACCCACCTCAGTAGTGGCAGATGGCCAGTGGATGCTGGTAAATGCTTAATAACTGTTTTTCTGGAAAGCAAACCAACCAGCCATGATCAGTAGTGTTTGCTGATTTCTGTATAAATGCTGTACTGTGGCCAATTTCAAACCACTGATGAGTCAACCTGAGGCTCACGCAATCAGTGAAAATTTAACAATTGGCTCTAATGAGCTGGTACAGGCTGGCCACCTTATGCCGCTTCTTGGCAAAGAGCTTGAGTTCGTGCATGTCTCTCTTTGTCCTAAATGCTTCTGGTGACACCTCACTGCCAGGGGAAAGTTAAGGGTAATAATTTGCATCCAGAGGAAGAATGAGGAAGTGCTTAAAATTGATAAGAAATTTTACATGACATATAGTATTGCATGAACCTGTATTTGAGACCACTTTTGCAAAAATTATGAAAGTGAGAGAAACCTGACATAGCTGACTCCATCTTGCTTCTAATATCACAAGCTGTCTTTGCTTATTCCTGGGTGTAGGCCAAGCTAACTGTAGGAGGAATTTAGTTTATAGTTTAATGTTAAAACAAAGATGATAACAGTCCCTTCCCAGAACTAACCCCCTCCTTGCTCAGGGACTGAAACAGCCTTTGTAAAACAAATACATTGGCTGCAAGGTTAGAATTATGGTTCAGGGGTCATGTAGCTAGAGGTCACAAGATTTGTAACCTCCCCAGTTGCTCCTATAGATAACATCATTATGATAAAACCTAAGGCTAGTGTTTGAGATATTTTTCAGAACTTGCATTTTGATGGGCCAGCTGGGGCCACCTGAACAGGTAATCCTTACCCAGGAACTGACCCAACTAGTCCTGTGACCCCCCCCAACCAGGAATTGACTCAGCACAAGATGACAGCTTGAACCCCCTGTGATATAATCCCCAACCCGACCAATCAGCACTCCCCATTCCCCAGCCCCCTGCCTGCCAAACTATCCTTGAAAATCCCTAGCCTCTGAATTTTTGGGGAAGTGGATTTGAGAATTATCTCTGGTCCTCCTTGCTTGGCTGGCCCTGAAATGATTAAACTCTTTCTTTCCTGCAACACCTGCTATTCTCAGTGCATTGCTTTTTAACGGCAGTGGGCAAGCAGAACCCATCAGGCTGTAACATATTTCCTGAACCTTTGGATGCAGAATTCTTTCTACTTGCATTCTAAGGCTGAGAATCAGTTCATTTACTTGAGTTGTGTTGTTCCTTCCTTTAGTGTGATGATAACACAGTCACTGTATTTACTGGTTTTGTGGTAGAGCTTGGTTTTTTATCAGCACAGCTATATTTCTTACATTTCTGCAAGCCCCTCACAGCCTTCACAGGTGGGAGGGGAGTGGCTGGACCTCTTGTGAGGCTCCTGTGGCAGGTTTTCTGTATGTGTTGAGCTGCTGTTCATTGTGTTTGGGTTTATGAAAGGCATGGGATCATGTCGCTAAGGAGATAGCCTTTCAGGGAGGGACCCAGTGGGAGTCATTCTGCAGAGTGTCATGGCTGGGGGTGGCTGCACATCCTGCAAATGCAGTGTCTCTGCTGCCTGATGATGAAGCAGGAGGTATTGCCAGCACAAGTGGCAAGTGCCCACCACTGTGATCATGGTGACCCTGCTGCATGGATGAGATGAGGCTACGCCAGATGCTGTTCCAGGGAAGTCTCCCATCCTTACTGTGGGAAATTCAGTGTGCTATCTCTTCAGGGCTTTGACCCTTAGAAACATATTTTAGCATTTTAAAGTCATCTCAATCCCACCTATGCCCTTTCAGGAAGAAGATAGAGGTAGTTATTACTAACATTGACATTTGCAGTTTTCCTGGATGCAGAGTTTGGCTTCCTGACTATAGGCTACACAACAGCATGCGATTCTGTTGGAAAAATAGTTGTTTCAGGATTTCTGGCAAAATAGACTCACCCCAGAGTTAGAGTGTTGTGCAAACATGGTAGCTGTATTAGTTAGGGTTTTTTGGAGACACAGAACTAATAGGGTATGTGTGTGTGTGTGTGTGTGTGTCTGTGTGTGTTGGGGTGTGTGTGTGTGTGTGTGTGCATTTATGTCTGGCTGAACTCCTGATGGAGTCACCCCAAAAACAGTGGCAGGGGAGTACCCACAAGCGACTGCCCCAAACTGTCCTGAGATGGAAATGATTGGAATTTCTAAGAAGGCAGCACTGAATGCCAGGGTGATGAGTCCAAAGCATGAATTGGGGGAACTTACATACAAAGCACTTCTGTGATCCTCACAATGTACAGCAAGAAAAGAGATGCTTTACCTAAGTATGTATCCAATGAGGGACTTGGGTTATGAAGTTTATATGAGAGTTTAAGGAATCTGATTCAGGGTAGGGAGTTCGTTTTACATGCTTAGCAACAACATGTTTGATCGTTCTGTGTTTTGGGCACAACCTTAACAACTTTATCAGTGCCTGGGAAAATTCAAGGTCTGCATGAGTTTGAGCCTGCAAGAGAAAACATGCAGCCGACTCGGTCACAAAGTGGTCAGGCCTGTATTTCTTAGTTAACACAAGGAGAGAATGTAGCAGAAAACTGAGAGGCCCTGCAATATGTGAGGGGATTCATTATAGGAACTGACTCATGATTACAAAGGCTGAGAAGTCCCATGACATGTCATCAGCAAGCTGGAGGCCCAGGAAAGCCCATGGTATAATTTCAGTGTGAGGCTGAGGCTCATGGAGGTGTGGAGCTCCAAAGTCTGAGGGCAGGAGAAGACAAATGTCCCAGCTGCTACAGGAGAGAGAGAATTCACTCTCCCTCCACCTTTTTCTTCTATTCAGGCCCTCAGGTGATTCAAGGATGCCCATGCTGGTGCAGGTAGATCTCCTTCACTCAGTCTACCAAGTCAAATGCTAACCTCTTCCAGAAACATCTTCCCGGGCACACCTGGAAATAATTTTCTCAGTAGCTCAAAGGCACCTTTTCTGTTTTCTCACATTGGGATCACTGTGGCAAATGTTGGTGGGGGATGAGAATAACTGCCTCTAATGAAGTGTGACTGTCTGTTAGAACATGATGGACCTTAGAGAGTGGACTCTCACTCTTCTCTCCCAATCCTGGCCCATACTTGAACCAGGGGCCGCTACGCACCCAAGTGATTCCTTTAGATCCCAAGTTGTTATTCACGTTTCCCCTCCCTGTTTTCAATTGATGATTGATAATATCCATTTGCTGAGCAAGCTCTGTAAGAGTGTGCAAAATAGTACCATTCTACATAAGAAAAGAATACACATGCCACGCTCATGCTCACATCATTGGTATTTTTGGATCTTATTTAGGACTTAAAAAAATCCTCAGAACTTTTTCCATTTTTCCATTTTAGTGCAGGAATGAGGCATCAGAATTTGGTGGAGAGACGGAATGAAAATCTTCAACTCTGATTAAGTTAGTAGTATAACCCTAAATAGATTCACTGTTTCTTTTTTAATTTTTAAATTTTTTTTAGAAAATTGTTAAATTTTTCTTCTCTTATATATTTATTTTTAAAATAAAAATTGTGTGTATCTAAGGTGTCCAACGTGATGTCTTGATATACCTAAACAATGTAAAACAATTACTGTAGTCAAGTGAATTAACGTATCCATCACCTCACATAGTTTTTGTGTTTGTGTGTGATTAGAACACTTAATAGCTCTCTTAGCAAATTTCAAATGCATGATACATTATTATTAACTACAGTCACCATGCTATACATTCAGTGTCTAGACTATTCATCCTACATAACTGCAACTTTGCACCTTTTCATCCATGTCTGCCTTGCTCTGCCACTTGTCCCTGGTTACCCCATTCCACTTGGAACTTTTTTGTCTTTTTAAATTATAAAAGTAATACAATATACAATATAGAAAGGATGGACTTATGTTCCACTTCGCTGGCCGATTCTATTGTCTTTTCTCATTCTGCCAACATCCTTGTTCTGCACTAGCCTCATGCATCAATGAGATGGCCACTCTCCTCCCTGCAACTGGAAGATGCAATACAATTCTGATGGTGGCCGTATACGAATGAGAAAATAGAATGAGAGAAAGTCATAAGAAGCACCGTGAAAGCAATTAACTGAAGCCCTCAGGAATGGGATTAGTCCCCTTATATAGAGATCCCAGAGAACTCCCTCACCCCTTCCTCCATGTGAGGACACAGTGAGAAGGTGCCACCTATGAACCAGGAAGAGAGGCCTCCCCAGACACCGAATCTGCCAGTGCCTTGGATCTTGGACTTTCAGGCTCCAGAACTGTGAGAAATAAATTTCTTTTGTTTATAAGCCACCCAGTTTATGGTATTTTGCTATAGCAGCTGGACTAAGACACCCTCTCTTCTGCTCCCCCAAGATCCCAAACTCTGAGAAGCCCCAAACTGGCCTGCCAACCTCTATTTCTTAGGCAGCATAATTACTCTTATTTCTCATCATCTCTTACTCTTACTCTTACTCTCATCATCTCTTAATTCTTACCACTTATTACATTGTGCTAAGCTGGTTGTATACATGGACTTCCCGTTTAGATTGAAGGAAAGTGTATTAGTCAATTTTCACACTGCTAATAAAGACATACCCAAGACTGGGCAAATTACAACAGAAAGAGGTTTAATGAACTTACAGTTCCACATGGCTGGGGAGGCCTCACAATCATGGCAGAAGGTGAAAGGCACATCTCACATGGTGGCAGACAAGAGAAGAGAGCTTGTAGAGGGAAACTCCACTTTTTAAAATCATCATCAGCTCTCGAGAGACTTATTCACTATCACAAGAACAGCAGGGGGAAAAGCTGCCCCCATAATTCAATTACCTCCTACAGGGTTCCTCCTACAACACAAGGGAATTCAAGATGAGGTTTGAGTGGGAACACAGCCAAACCACATCAGGAAGTTGCCCTGCTTTCATTACCATTGTCATTGATTAGCATACTGCAGGGCACGTGATGGAAGCACTAGGGAGCTTTCTTACAGGAATAAAGTTTTAAACAAAATCTTTTGTGTCACAGTGTATAAAATGTACAATTTGGTGCTTTTTCCTCCTTTAAGCAAGCCAAATATCAGGATGGGATAATGCTATAGTCCAGTCCTCTTTAGGCAAATTTAATGTATGAAATCAGCACTAAAAATGCTTTTCAAAAAGAATCTCGTGTTACAAGTATGATTTCTTAAAAATGAAGGGTGTCCTGGTGGAGAAATCTGGTGGGCACATCTTTCACCAAAAGCTTGAACTTAACCAATACTGGATCAAACGAACATGATGAAACACTCTGAGGAGGACATGGCACCCTTGTTATTGGGAAATGCACATGGAGAGAGTTGGGGGTGAAGTGCCATGATGTTTGCAGTGTGCTTTCAAAGGGTTCAAAAGTGTGCTCAAATAGGAAAAGAGCAAGTGAATGTTGCAGAATGTAAACAATCGTGAATCATGACAAGGACACATTCCTCTTTGATCTATTCTTCCAACCCTTCTCTAGGTTTGAAAATTTTCAGAGTGGAAACTTGGGGTTGGAGTGGGTGGATGGAGAAAGCTACAGGAGACTGAGGCCTCTGATGGGATGGGATGCCCAGGAGGCTCTGACTTGGAGAATGTATCATGACAAGGTGTCTGGCCTTTGGTCTGCAGACCAGGTGTTTCATGTGCTGATGACACCCAAGCTCTTCTGTCCATGCAGTCAGTCACCATCTCTCATCATGGGAGGTGGCAGGGGACAGACATTTCCAGGGGGGGGTCATTCTGCTTCCAGTCTCACCTGTCCAGTTTATTCTCCATCCTTCTTTCCAATGCTATAAATGTTCGTCCTGTGACCTGATGGTTTATCATACTTCTGGAGGTTTCCCCTAAACCAAAGAGTTAGTACAGACCCTTAGCTTTGCCTGAGGGGCTCTCCAGCCTTCTCCCTGACTCTCTTCTAGCAGGTAAACATCCCTATGACTCTGACTCAAAATCTAACTCACAGGCTTGCTTAGCCTCCAGTCTGGTGACCTTCTTGTCACATCCCCTTGAGACCTCTTCTGGGCCTGACCTTGCCCCAACTAGCAGAGCTGTTTCCCCCTCCTTCATTCCCTGTGCTCTGTGAAGCTCTGATGCAGATGCCCACTCTCTGCAGGCCCTCACCATGCCTTACCAATCTCCCCATGTGTACCCAGGCTCCCTGTGTGAGGGCAGGCTGTGCAGTTCCCCATACATAGTGCGGTACCCAATGGGGATTGAAGGGAAGACACCTATAGGTCAGAATCTTGACCAGGTAATTTACTGAGAACTATCACATGCTGTGCAGGGTTCTACCAGTGCAGGGTTCCCCCAGGCCAGTACATCCTCCTCCTATTGGAAATGGCACAGTGACAAAGAATGTGCGTTCTGACCTCATTTTGTTGTCCATTCATCCGCTGAAGGACACTTGGGTTACTTCCACTTTGGGTGACTGTGAAGCTATGAACATGGGTGTACAAATATCTTTGCAAGTCCCCTGCTTTCAATTCCTTTGGGTATAATACCACGGAGTGGAATCCCTAGGTCATATGGTGATTCTATGCTTAATTTTTGTAGGAACTGCCATGTTTTTCATAGTGGCCATGTCATTTTAAATTCCCAACAACAAAGATTCCAGTTTCTCTATATCCTTGCCAACACTTATTTTCTGAAATTTTTTTTAATGGTAGCTATCCTAATTGGTATGAGGTGGTATTTCATTGTGGTTTTGATTTGTATTTCCCTAATGATTAGTGATGTTGAGTACCCTTTCATGTGCTCAGTGGACATTTGTATGTCTTTGGAGAAAGTCTTTTCAATTCCTTTCCCCATTTGTAAATCAGGTTGCTTATTTTTGTTGTTGTTGAGTTGTAGTTTTGTTTTTTTTTTTTTAGAAAAATAATCTAGATATTAATCCCTTACCAGGTATATCATTTGCAAATATTTTCTCCCATTCCATGGGTTGCCCTTTCACTATATTATGTCCTTTGATGCACCTAAGTTTCTAATTTAGATGCAGCACAATTTATCTGTTTTTTATTTCATTGACTGTACTTTTGGTGTCATATCGAGGAAATCATTGCTAAATTCAGTGTCCTGAAGATTTTCCCCCTGTTTTCTTCTAAGAGTTTAATAGTTTGAGGTCTTATATAGGTCTTTGATTCATTTTGAGTTAATTTTTTTATACGGTGTAAAGTAAGGGCCCAACTTTATTCTTTTGCATGTGAATATCCAGTCACATTTTCTTTAACCATTCATCTGTTGATGGGCACTTAGTTTCATTCCATATCTTTGCAATTGTGAATTGTGCTGCAATAAACATATGAGTACAGGTATCTTTTTTAAATATAATGTTCTTTTTCAAGAATGCTTTGACTGTCAGATCTCTTGATATTTCATATGAGTTTTAGGATGGATTTTTCTATTTCTGCAATAAAAAGCAAAACAAAAGCACCATTGAGAGTTTGATGAGATTGCATTAAATCTGTAGATTACTTTGGGTATATTGACATCTTAACAATATTAAGCTTCCGATCCATGAACATAGATGTCTTTTTATTTATTTGTGTTCTCTTTATTTTAGTAACACCTTGTAGTTTTTAGTGTACAAGCCTATCACTTCCTTGGTTAAGTTTACTCCTAAGTATTTTATTATTTTTGATACTATTATAAATGAAATTGTTTTCTTAATTTGCTTTTGGATTGTTTATTTTTAGTGTACAAAAATGCCACTGATTTTTGGATGTTAACTTTGTATCCTGTAACTTTTTCTGAATTTGATTATTAGTTCTAACAAGTGTGTGTGTGTGTATGTAATCCTTAAGATTTTCTACATATAAGATCACATTATCTGCAAACAGAAATAATTGTATTACTTTCTTTCCTATGTTTCTGCCTTTTATTTCTTTTTCTTGCCTAATTTCGCTGGCTAGAACATCTGGCACTATATTAAATAGAAATGGTGAAAGCTGGTATCCTTGTCTTGTTTTTGATCTTAGAAGAAAAGCTTTTAGTCTTTTATCATTGCATATAATGCTAGGCATAGGGCTCCTCATATATGGAATTTATTATGTCGAGATTGTTTTCTTCTACTTCTAGTTGAGTGTTCTCTTTTTTATTATAAAAAGGTATTAACATTTTTCAAAGCTTTCTATGCATCAGATCAGATGACCATGTTGGGTTTTTTCTTTTCATTTTGTTTATATGTGTATTATGTTGATTGCTTTTCATATGTTGAACCATTCTTGCATTATAGGAATAAATCCCACCTGGTCATGGTGCATAATTCTTTAATATGCTGTTGATTTCTCTGTGCTAGTATTTTGAGGATTTTTTTTCATCAGTATTTCTTAGATATATTTCTTTGTAGTGTCTTTTTCTTATATGTGTCTTTAGCTTTATTGTATTTTGTCTTTGATATGGTTTGGATCTGTGTCCACATCCAAATTTCATGTTAAACTGTAATCCCCAATGTTGGAAATGGGGCTTGGTGAGAGGTGATTGGATCATGGGGTCAGTTTTTCATGGTTTAACACCATCTGCCTTGGTGTTGTCATGGCGAGTGTTATCATGAGATCTTGTTGTTTAAAAGTGTGTCGCACCTTCTCCACTCTCTCTTTTTCCTGCTCTGGCCATGTAAGATATACCTCCTTTCCCTTCACCTTCTGGCAAAATTGCAAGTTCCCTGAGGCTTCTCTGAGCAGATGCCTGCCTCATGCTTTCTGTATAGCCTGGGGGAACCATGAGCCAATTAAGCTTCTTTTCTTTGTAAATTACCCAGTTTCAGGTATTTCTTTATAGCATTGCAAGAACAGACTAACACACAGAGCAATGCTGCCTCATAGAAGAGTTTGGAAGTATTCTTTCTCTTCGAATTTTTGAAAGAGTTTTAGGAGAACTGGTGTTAATTCTTTTTTAGATGTGTGGTAGAATTCTTGGTAAAGCCGTCTGCCTCTGGGCTTTTCTTCATTGGGATGCTTTTGATTGTTGATTCAATCTGATAACTAGTTTTTGTACAGATTGCCTATTTATGATCAAGTAGATAGTGTGTTTCTAGGAATTTATCAATTTCATCTAGGCTATCTAATTTGTTGATCTATAATTGTATACCAATTATGTATAATCCTTTTTGTGTCTGTAAAATTGGTTGTAATGTCTTTTATTTCTGATTTTAGTTATTTTAGTCTTCTGTCTCTCTTTTCTTTTTATCTTAGTGTAGCTAAACACTAAGTTATTTTAGTCTTCTCTCTCTCTTTTATTTTTATCTTTATTTGTCTGTTTTGTTGATGTGTTTGAAGAAAGAACTCTTGGTTTTGCTCGTTTTTCTCTATGGTTTTTCTGGTCTCTATTTTGTTTAACTGCTGCTCTAATCTTTTTTGTTTTCTTTCTTGCGTTAGACTTGGGCTTAGTCTTTTGTTTCTTTTTCTAGTTCCTTAAGGTAGAAAGTTAGAATGTTGATTTGTAATCTTTTTTGATTTTTAAAGAAACTGTGATAATTTAAAAAATTTTCTTTTTTATTGACAGTTATACATATTTATGTAACAGTTATACATATTTATGAGGTACAGTGTGATGTTTTGATACATATATACATTGTGTAAAAATCAAATTTGAGTATTTAGCATATCTATCAACTCATACGTTTATTATTTCTTTGTGGTGAGAACATTCAAAATCCCCTCTTTTTTTTTTTTTTTTTTTTTGAGACAGAGTCTTGCGCCAGGCTGGAGTGCAGTGGCGGGATCTCGACTCACTGCAATCTCTGCCTCCCGGGTTCACGCAGTTCTCCTGCCTCAGCCTCCTGAGTAGCTGGGACTATAGGCACACGCCACCACGCCCAGCTAATTTTTGTATTTTTAGTAGAGAGGGGATTTCACCATGTTGGCCAGGATGATCTTGATCTCTTGACCTCGTGATCCGCCCGCCTCGGCCTCCCAAAGTGCTGCAATTACAGGCATGAGCCAACGCACCCAGCCCCAGAATCCCCCTGTTATAGCTATTTTGAAATATACAATGCAATATTGTTAACCGTAGTCACCCTACTCTGTGTGAAACACCAGAACATTTTCCTCCTATCAAACCATAACATAGTACCCACTGGCCAATCTCACCTTACCTTCCTCTCCCCTTTCCAGCCTCTGATAATCACTATTCTACTTTCTACTTCTATGAGATCAACTTCTTTAGATTCCACATATGAGTGAGATTATGTGCTATTTATCTTTCTGTTTCTGCTTATTTAACTTCATATAATGTTTTCCAGGTTCATCCACATTGCTACAAATGACAGGATTTTATTTTTTTTAATGGCAGAGTAGTATTCTATTGTGTGTATGTACCACACTTTACTTATCCATTCATCTGTTGGTGAACACAGATTGATTCCATATCTTGGTTATTGTGAATAATGCTACAATAAACATAGGAGTGCAGATATGTTTTTGACATACTGATTTCATTTACTTTGGATATATACCCAGCAGTTGGATTGCTGAATCATATGTAGTTCTATTTTTAATTTTTTGAAGAGCGTCTCTACTGTTTTCCATAATGGCTGTGCTAATTTACATTTCTACTAACAGTATATAAGAATTTTCTTTTCTTCATATCCATGCCAGCATTTGTTATTTTTTGTCTTTTTGATAATTGCCATTCTAATTGGAATGAGGTGATATCTCATTACAGTTTTCGTTTGCGTTTCTCTGATGATTCATGGTGTTGAGCATTTTTTCATATATCTGTTGGTTATTTGTATATCTTCTTTTGAAAAAATGTCTGCTTAGATTTTGCTATGCTTAGGATGTTTGGACCCCTGAAACCTCATGTTGAAATTTGATCTTTGGCCAGGCATGATGTCTCACACCTGTAATCCTAGCACTGTGGGAGGCCAAAGCAGGAGGTAGGAGTTCAAGACCAGCCTGGGAAATATAGAAAGACCCTCTCTTTACAAAATAAATAAAAAAAATTAAAGAAAGCAATTTGATCCTCAATATTAGAGGTAGGGCCTAATGAAAGGTGTTGAATAGCTCATGAATGGTTTTGGTGCTGTTCTTGAGGTAATAAGTGAGTTCTTGATCTATTAGTTCCCATGAGAGCTGGTTCTTAAAAAGAGCCTGGCACCTCCTTTCTCTCTCTCTTACTTTTTCTCTTGCCATGTAATCTCTGCCTATGCCAGCTCCGCTTTGCCTTTGGCCTTAAGTGGAAGCAGCTTGAGGCCTTTATCAGAAACAGATGTTGTAGCCTTGATTCTTGTACAGCCTGCAGAAGTGTGACCCAAATAAATCTCTTTTCTTTATAAATTACCCAGGCTCAGGTATTCCTTTATAGTAACACAAACGAGTAAGAAATATCTTTTATCAATTTTTAAATTGGCTTATTGGTTTTTTTGCTATTGGGTTGTTCCTAATATGTTCTGGATATTAACCTCATGTTAGATGCAGTTTGTAAATATTTTCTCCCATTTTATAGATTGTCTTTTTACTCTATGGATTGTTTCCTTTGCTGTGCAGAAGATTTCTAGTTAAATGTAATCTCTTGCCCAGACTAGTCTTATTAAGGATTTTCCCTATGTTTTCTCCTAGTACTTTTATTGTTTCAGGTCTTAATTGTTTTAAGTCTTTAATCCATGTTTAGGTGATTTTTGTGTATGGGGGAGAGACAGAGGTATACCTTTATTCCTCTGCATTCTTCTCTATTCATGAGCCATTCAACACCTTTCATTAGACCCTAGCTCTAGTATTGAGGATCAAATTGCTTTCTTTAATTCTATTCTTTTATATTTTGTAGGGAGAGGGTCTTTCTATGTTTCCAAAGCTGGTTCTGAACTCCTGTGTCCTTCTGTGGATGTCCAGTTTTCCCAGCACCACTTACTGAAGAGATTATTCTTTCTTCATTATGTGTTATGGTGCCTTTGTTAAAAATTGGTTGGCCACTAGTATATGAATTTATTTCTGTATTCTCCATTCTGTTCCATTGGTTTATGTGTCTATTTTTATGCTAGTACCATACTGTTTTGGTTACTGTAGTTTTGTAGTATATTTTGAAGTCAGGTAATATGATGTCTCCAGCTGTGTTCATTTTGATCAGTATTGCTTTATTTGAGGTATTTTGTATTTTCACAAGAATTGGAGGGCTGTTTTTTTTGTATTTCTGTGAAGACTATAATTGGTATTTTTACAAAGATTATATTCAATCTCTGGATCACTTTGGGAAGTATGGACATTGTAACAATATTAATTCTTCCAGTCTATGAGTATGGAATATCTTTTCATTTATTTGTGTCTTCTTCAATTCCTTTCATCAGTGTTTTGTGGTTTTCAATATTCTACCTCCTTGGTTAATTTGTTTCTAAGTTGTTTTTTTTTTTGTAGCTTTTGTAAATCGGATTGTTTTATTGATTTCATTTTCAGATAGTTTGCTATTACTGTATAGGAATACTACTAATTTTTGTATGTTGATTTTGTATCCCACAATTTTGCTGAATTTCTTCATTAATTCAAACTGTATTTTAGTGGAGTCTTTAGGGTTTTCTATATGCGGGATCATGTTGCCTGCAAATAAACAATTTAACTTATTTCTTTTCCATTTGGATGCCTTTCATTTTTTTCTCTTGCCTAATTACTTTTTGTCTTTTCAAATGTAATCCTTTACAGATACACATTTTCCTCTTAGTACTATTTTTGCTAGACCCCATAAACTTTAATATGCTGTGCTTTCATTTTCATTTGGTTCAAGATATTTTCTTATTTTCCTTATAGTTTCTTCTTTGACCTATTGGTTATCTAAGAGGGTATGGTTTGATTTCTTCCTATTTGTGGATTTTTCAGTTTTTCTTCTGTTACTGATTTCTAGTTACATTCAGTTATAATTGGAAAAGATATTTTGTAAGATTTCTATTTTTTAAAATTTATTAAGACTTGTCTTGTGATGTTACATATTGTCTATCCATGTGTACTTAGAAAAATGTGTATTATCCTGTTGTTAAATGGAACGTTCTATATTTGTGTGTTAGTTGATTTAGTCTGTAGTGTTGTTCATTTACTCTCATTCTTTATTAGTCTTCTGTCTAGTTTTATCTATTATTGATAGTGGGGCATTGAAGTCTCCTACTATTATTTTAGAGCAATTTCTCCCTTCAATTCTGTCAATATTTGCTTCATTTATTTAGGAGTTTTGATGTTTGGTGAATGTATGTTCATAATTATTGTATATTTTTGATGAATTGACCCTTTTATCATTATATAATGCCCCTTTTTGTCTCTTATAACAGGCTTTTCACTTAAAGTATATATTTTTCTGTTGTTAGTATAGCCACATCTTCTTTCTTTTGGTTACTATTTGGATGAACTATCTTTTTCCACCACTTCACTTTCAACCTATGTGCATCCTTAGACCTAAAGTGTCCTTTAGACAGTATATATTTAGACAGAATACCATGTTAAAATAAAATTTATAGAATTTCAAAGGCAACAAATTACAGTTGTCCCTCAGGATTCATGGGTGCTTGGTTCCAAGACACCTCCCCTTACCACCTCAGGGATACCAAAACCCACAGATGCTCAAGTCCCACAGTCTGTCCTGATGAACCTGTGGCTATAAAGAGTTGGCCTTCCTTATCTATCAGTTCTGCATCGCTCAAATATTGTGTTTTTGATTTGTGATTTGTTAACTTTGAGG
Organism: Ateles fusciceps; assembly: GCA_036589455.1. NCBI lineage: Eukaryota > Metazoa > Chordata > Mammalia > Primates > Atelidae > Ateles > Ateles fusciceps. Next base: position 3,006,253 of record JAZHEH010001180.1, on the reverse strand, counting down.
ATGTAGAACTTGCAGACATGGAGGGCTGACTGTATATGAAATGCAATTATCAATATTAAAAAACATGTGTCATATACTAATATAGATGTTTCTTTATTAATTTATAAAATATGCTGATATAGTGGTGGTAATTATTACTACTATAATTTTGAGGGAGTAAGAAACATAAATGATATTTTAAAGGATATGTAGCAACTATACTGTGATAACCAACTGCCGGGGCTGTTGCTTGCATCCATATATTATTGAAATGCTAAATTACAGTTAATGACTCATTTTCCTCACATTGGCATTCCATGGACCTCAGGTTAAGAAGATAGCTTTCTTAGAAGAATGTCCATTGGTAAGGTCAAATACTCACAATGAAAAAATGAAAAAAATAGGAAATGAAGCCACATGATTTTATTCATGTGTAAAAATATGCTCAGAGAATAAAAAGAGCAGACAATGTTAGCCATGGTTTAACTTTCTTCTTTATGTATGCCTGTATCTTAGGTTTCTATTTAAATGACCCCAGAAGCCCTGTTCCTCCCGTTTTATAACAGTCTCATGATTACCTGTTCTACATTTACCTTCTCACTTGGTCATGGGGCCATGTGGGCAGACCTTGTTGCTCTTGATCATCGTAGGTGGCATTCCTTCATGGTGAAGGCTCTGGGCCTTTCTGTAGTCAAGCTCTGGACTATGTGACTTTAGGATTTATTTTTCTTACTTCATTACCATACGTTTGGGTGGTCTTTCTTGAGATGTGAATGAGCCTGTAATGTGTTCTAGGCAGAGTTGAGATGCTGAAGATACAGAGATGCTTAGGGAAGCCTAGCCAGTAGATACAAGTGGCTGTGGAACACTGCATTGCCATTCAACAATCATTGCTCTCCCTCCTTGTAAGGATTGTGCAACTCCACCCTGCTGTACTCAGACATGGCCATATGACTTGCTATGGCCAGTGAAATATAAGCAACAGTGATTTGTGTTACTTCCTGGTGGAAGCCTGAAGGGCTGCATGAGCATTGCCAGCCCTCTTTCTTCTGCATACAATTGTGTGCACAAAGTCCAGAGAGAGGTTACTTTGTCTGCTTCATTCCTGAGAGTAGACAACAGGGACAGAGTGCCATCTGACCAGGGATGGATGTGTGGAAAGAGCAGTAAATGTGCCATGGAGAGTTGAAGGCTTTTGTTACCATAGTATAATCTAGTCTATTCTAAAAATACCAAGCCAATCACATGTTGACCTATAGCTCTATTCTTCTGTCAGTTAACACAATCATTACAGATGGTATGGACACTAGGTAGTATCAAGTAATGGTGGTTCTAAACCCCCATTTGGAACATTTAGATTTGAAAGGCTGTTTCCTTCTGGAACACAACCCTAGAGCAAGTGTCTGACTCAGGGAGGGAAATACAAGGCAATGCTAACCTATAATCACAACTAAATATTATCAAAAAATAGCCTGCAGGCTCAGGGCAGGAAAATGTTCACATATATATTACAGATTATATGTCACTCATATATTATTCGTAAATAGCATTACAGATTACTGTGGTATTACAGATCATTATCATTCATGTATTATTATATTATTCATATATAGCATTACAGATTATTATCAATAAGTTCTCTGCTATTCTCTGTCCTTAAAAGGGAGATTTCAGGTGAAGCTAAATGCAGTCATCTCCTTTTGAATCCATCCTAACTCTTTAAACATATTATGCTTTTCTGGTTTGATAAAAGCTGCCAGGAAAACCAAACACAATCAGCAAACCCTGCAAGAAGGTCACACAAAAATTATTCAAGTTTTTAAACAAAATTTTAAAATGACCTTTTTAGATTAGATAATGGATTAATATTAGTTGCCAATTTTCATTCGTTTTTGTGTGAATTATTCTCTCAACGTTATATCTTTGTGACTATCATTCCACATTTGAACACTCCAACACTCTCTCCAGATGGGAGTCAGTCACACCACCACTGACTAACCTTTAATGTTGAGAAGTACCCTAAGGGAATAACCTTTACTGCAAAATTTAATGTCATGGGTACAGCTCCTTCAGAGAAACCTCAAAGTATAGTACATTTCATTTTAACAACTTAATAATTATCTCTCTTTTTCTAAAGTTGCAGATCCTTTATTTTGTCAGCTCTCTTCCTCCCTATCTCACGCCACTCTACTCCAACAGCTCTGTGGCTAGCAAGGTGCAGGGCAGCTGACTTGATGTAACATCTTGTATGAGAAACAAATGATTATAAGGCCTAGCCCATAATATCACTGGAAGAAACACAATGGAAATGGCTTTACGTAAAGTAACATCTTAGTTTCTATTTTTGATAAATGCGTTTTCACACACATTTTCTTAAAAACAGGTTTTTTCAGGCATGAGTTACATGCTATAAAATCGACTCATTCAAAGTGTACAATTCAATATTTTTTAGTAAACTTACAGGATTATAAAACCACCACCACAATCCAGTTCTAAAATGTGTCCATCAAACCCAAAAGTTCCCCTCCTGATCCTGCCCTGACCCAAACCTCAGGTGTGTACTGATCTGCTTTCTGTCTCAATAGATTTGCCTTGTGTAAACGTTTCATAGAAATAAATGGAATCATACTGGTGGGCACCTATGGCCTGGATGTGTAGAGTGGGAAGAGGGCCAGGGAGATCAAACTGGTTATTAAGCAGACTTCCATCCAAGCCTCCTCATTTTAGCACCTCCCCTGCCTTTGCACTCACTTCCCAGATACCCGGTGTTGCTCATTTCTAAAGCTGCAGAGGACAGTCATTCACAGCTCAGCCTGGAGTCAGAGTCATTCACAGCTCAGCCTGGAGCTGAGTCCTGGCTATAGCCTTAACTGGCTGTGACCTTGGCAGATTGCTTAGCTACTCCATGCCTCCGTCTTCTTATTTGTAAAACAGGGGTGATGATAGTACCAACATCATTAGGATGAAAACACATTTAAAGTACTTAGAAGAGTACCTGGCACATGTTTTTGGCTATTCCTATTATTTTGAGGGGTTCTTGGTTTAAATTCTTGGCTTTTTAAATTAGGATGTGGCCAGGGCTGGGAACTCTTTTTGCAGAGGGACTTTGCGTCACAGGGTTCTCCTGAGCTCCACAAAGCTGCCATGTCAGCAGCTTCGCTACAATATTGTCTTGCTAGCCCTCTCAAAGCTGACCATCTTGCTGTTCCCCAGATTCTGGGCAGGCATATATGTTCAGTCTGTTCCATCCTTTGCTTGGAATGTGTCCAGAAATTTTGTTTTCGGTTTGAAATTACAGAATTGCACAGCGGCTGAGCATTCAGAAGGCCTTGTTTAGGTGGGAATCAACTGAGTCTCACTGCCATCACCTGGGAGCCACCCCACACCTACTGAGTCAGGAACCTTGGGGTGGACCCAGTAGTCTGTGTGTAAAGAGCCTGCAGGGGAATTTGGAAGCTTGCTTAGGTTTGAGAACCACAGAATATGGAATGGCTGCTCATGGCTTGTAGTGGGAAACAGTCTTGATGGTCTCCGCTTCTCTAAGTTCTTCAGGTAGGGAATGCCCTTCTGGAGTGTCTGCTATCTACAGACTGATGTCCCTGTGTTGCTTTTACTGATTCTCATATGAAAGACAAATAGAACACAGGTAAATATTACACCAATGTAGGCTTTCTATGCATAGGAATATATAATTATGCACATAAATTAACCACATGAAAGTGAAATAATTCATGTAATTAATATACATAAATATTATACCAATATAGGTTACATATAAGGATATATAATTATGTATATATTCTAATGCATAGCATCTTATATAATATGTTTAAATTATATCGCACAAGGTAACTATATTACACATAATTATATGTACAAAAATATTTATCAAGAAAGATAAAAGTGGTAAACATTTGACAGCTATAGGGAAAACTCACACAGAGTCCGGCAGAAATGATCTAATTAAAAGTAGCTTAAACATCACTGTGCCTCCAGAACTGAGACTCAAGTTTAGAGCAGGCCACTAAAAATTTTTTTTAGTTAAAATAATTTTAAAAATATATTATATAGTCATAAATAAGTATGTTTCTATAATTATAAATTAATATATTTATTCATATATAGTATTATGTAAATACATACATATATTTAGAGGCAGGCTGTCACTCTCCTAAGCTAGACGGCAGTGGGGCAATCATAGCTCACTGAAGCCTTGAACCGCAGGGCCATTTGTTGATGAAAGGTGTAGGTAAAGTTAAGCAAGGTTCAAGTGCACAGGCAGACGGCCTCCCACTGAGGTCTGGTAAATCTCAACACTATTGTTTGGAGCCAACCAGTCGAATGTTGTCAGAAATTTGACATTCCTTCCACCAATCAGAAGCCACAAACTCCTGAATAATCATATTACAACCATTCAGTATGAAACACCATTTGCAACTACAAAGACAGCAAGGATAGCAAAAAACCAAAGCTGCTGAGGTTGCAGGAAAATTAATATGCTCCTAGTGATTACTGCCAGTGGTGAAACTGATAAAACATTTAGCAACATCAATTAAGAGTTGTAGAAATGTTCATTTCCTTGTGAATTGGGTTCAGAAATCATTCAGTGGATACAGTACAAGCTGCATGTGCAAAGGCTCTCTTTTATGTCAACATTTGCAGTATTGGTGAGTCAGAAACAACTAAGTGTCCCTTGACAGCAGAGGGTCTAAGGGAATGATCATGCTTTGACGCCCCGGACTACTATTCAGCCGTGAAATATATTTGTGGAGATTATATTATAAAACGAGAAGTATCTAAAATAGATCTTCTAGATGGAAAATGAGAAACATGAAATTGTTTCCTCAGATACATATAGTAAGTACGCATATAGTCAAGGAACTGAAAGGAATAGAGTCTCGTTTAAATTTTTCTAAATGAACATTTTTTCTTCAGGAAAAGCTGTAATTCATTGTTTTACAAATGAAATAAGGTTCTTACATATTTCAATCCAGCAACTATTTTTGAGCACACAGTGGCCTCCTAGCTATACTGTACAGTGCAAATTCTTGCCATTCCTCTTCTTTTTCTGAGGAATTGTCCCTTGGGATTCTTCCTGTTGAAACGAGAATTGATTTCCTAGCATTGTCTACTTTACAGTGTTTCTGTTTTCTTCCTCCCCTCTCTTATCTCCGCTAACTAGGCCAGCATGGGCCTGGGGATAGACTTCTCCCAAGATTTACTTTGCCCCTTTCTGTATGTGAAGTAGGCAGTGACTTAAATTTGAAATATTTGAGGTAGTGGATACGTTGTCTAGCTTGATTGAAATATTCTACATTGTATTCATAAATCATAACATCTGTCTGTGGCCCTTACACGTATACAATTGTAAAGTGTTACTTTATGGTAAAAGCAGGCAGTGACATGTCCATCTTTCCCCCAATAATAATAAAAACACCTCATACTGAGCCCACATGGTCCTTGTGTTATGCTGCCTGATAACCATGGCAACAGTGTAAGGCAGTGGTAGGCTGTGTTTTTTTCTCCCCCTCCCTAAGGGTGGGAACTGAGCAGTGGCAGAGCTGGTATGAGGACTGTCTTTGTATGATTATCTTTATGGGAGCACTGGGTCAGGCTGGCTTTGGTGTGACTCCCTGCTCTGTTGCCTGCTAGCCCTGTCACCCTAGAAAGTCACTCAGCCTCTACTGGCCTCATTGTTCTCATCTGTAAAATGGGGTGATGATAGGACTGTCATGGTAGGGTCATGAGGAATAATGGACCCACAGGAAACACTCAGCATGGTGCCAGGCCCAGTGAGCAGCAGCCTTTGAAGAACTGTAGCCCTCACCTCAACTCTCACATGTATGTGGGGGAGTTAAAGCTGCTTGGAGGGAGGAATGATAATTTGAAACTTAGATCATTGGAACCTTAGAAATACAGAATATGGAGGGCGCTGGAGCCTGATGAGCCAGCGCTCTGACCTATCCTTGGAGCTGGCTGATGCTGAAAGCCGTTCTCTGAGGTCAGGCTTCCAGTTTTGAGAAGCTCTCCTTGGTGCTGAAGCACTGGGTTCCACTGTTGGAAGCCCTCTTCGAGGGTATTCTTAACCTCAGGTATTCCTACATCCAGTCCTGCTTTCCCACTCCCACAGTGGGGAATGGGCATGTGGTCACCTGAGGGTCCCTGCAAAGCATACATATGCCCCTCTGCCTGGGAACCCCTCCCTCTACTGTCAATACAAGGTGTGACTCTTCCGTCTTCTAAACAACCTGTGCCCTCATTTGCTCTTCCCTGAGTGCCCAGCTATCTCACTCTTCCCACATTGTTCTGGAGAAGCTCTCTTCTGTTTCAGCCTCCTCTCAGGATGGTCCCAATCTCTGGCTTCAACAAAACTGGGACTCCCAAGCCCCCAACACTGTGGTGAGGCTGGTCCTTCTCCCCCACCTACACCTCAAGAGGCACCATTAGGGACCTGCTCCCATGCACCTCTCTGTGATGTGCACCCCAATGCCCCAGGCTGCAGTCTTCTCAGGGCTTTCAGAGCACTGTGCCTGCATTTGATCTTCCGTCAGTGGCCATCGTATCCTTCTCTGCCCCACATCCATTCCTGACTTCTGCTGGCTGTGTCCTCCATGCCCTCCCTCCTGTGCCTTCGTCCTGGAATGGACCGTGTAGCTAACGATTCACTGTCTTCCATTTCATACATAGGCAGATGGATGCCCATATCTGGGCTCTCTGTGGCTGGTTCGTGGTGCCATGCAGCAATCCCTTGCTCATCCTGATGCGTCGGCAGCACCCTTCATCCCCCTCAGCAGCCATTCTGTACCTTCATCTGCAACTTAAATGCCATACAGAAATGAAATTCTCTCACTTTTTAAGTACACCCCTGCCTTTTATTCATGGTGAAAATCAGGTGTAACATCCAAATCAGACATAAAATCTTTGAGCTTCCTACCATGGCCACAGAGAAACTGACGTGCAGGCACACTCAGCATGCACTTCCCCTCAGCCTTCCCAGTCTGCTCTGTGCCTAGGGGCTTCCTCTCCCCATAGTCCTGTCACCAAGTTCCCTGGACCTCTGGCTTCCCATGGGTGTGGCCAATGGGAGGCACTGATGGGAGATAAGAGTGGGGAGAGAGACAGGCTGAGTATTTCCTCTCCATGCCCTTCTCTCTGTTAGTATCTTTTGCCCTCTGAAACTTGAGCTGCCCCTGACAGCCTCCACTCCAGAATTCCAGCTGGAATTCTACTGGCTCCAGTGACTCAATTTCCTTTCTGTTCCTTTGGTCCTAAAGGTGGAGATGGCCTCTGTATCTTGTGAATCCCTGGTATATCACCATCCTTTTGGGCTGCGCTAACCCCATTTTGATGTCTCTTATATTAAAGTCTTTGCCTTTGAACCACTTCAAAGGGGAGGGACTCCTGTTTCCTACTTTGGACCCTGAATAATCTGCTCATCAAGTCCTCCCTTCCTCCAGAGGATGAGATGTCCCACCATTCCCACAGGGCAAGAGTCATCCATGCTCTTGACCTGTCTCCTTCCTGCACTGATTTCTCCTACTCTGCTCTGCTCCCTGTCCCTAAACACACTTCTAAGTCTTCCATCCCCTGCTTTGTACTCTCTGCTGTACTGCTGGCTATTGGCCTATGCCCCACCTTTCATTTCATTCCATCTTCTGGAAAGTATGATCTTTTCATTCATTTCTTATCTCATTCAGCTCGCACCACCCTGTTACCTAAATGGAAGCCCCCTCCATCCCCCTTGCTAAGATGTCTAGCAATGGCTGATCAACACCTGTCGAGGATGGGGCTCAGCAGGTACCTTACACAAGCTGTGTGAATCGGGGGTGATGCTGGAGTAAGACGACTCTGTCAGTTCCTCACTGTGTTAGTCTGTTTCTCACACTGCTATAAAGAAATACCTGAGACTGAGTAATTTAAAAAGAAAGAGGTTTAAGTGGCTCACAGTTCTGCAGGCTGTACAGGAAGCATGGCTGGGGGAGGCCTCAGGAAACTTACAATCGTGGTGGAAGGTGAAGGGGAAGCAGGCACAACCATGTGGCAGGGGCAGGATGAAGAGAGAGCAAAGTGGGGAGGTGCTGCGCACTTTTAAACAACCAGATCTTGTGAGGATCCTATCACAGGACAGGACTGGGGGGACAGCTAAACCATTAGAAACTGCCCCCATGATCCATCACCTCCTATTAGGTCCCACCTCCAACACTGGGGATTACAATTCAACCTGAGATTTGGGCAGAGAGACACATTTAAACCATGTCACTCACCCAGTGTGGCTCTGGCACATCTTGTGACTCCTCTGACCCACGGTTTCTTATCATCCAAAATAGGCTGTAAATCATTTATCTGTATCTATCCATAACAGGCATGCTTTGGTGCCTAGGGACTCTCAGTCAAGGTGGTTATGACTGTCATCACTCTACTTGTTAACTATCACTGGTTTTTTTCTTGAAAGTCTCTTCCATCGCATCCATCAAACCAGGTTTCCGTATTTATCCTCAAAAATTCTGACCATTTTTTCTTAGCTCCCATCTGGAAAGTCTGGCATTTGCAAGTTTCCACTTCCAGCTCTGACTGCTCTTCAGCGCTGGCCATCTCTACATGGAAGATCCTTACCCCTCACACACGTTCAAAGCCCAGCCCTTGCCTTTCCCCATGACTCGCCTGTGCTCTTCATCCTCATGGCTAACACTCAACTCACCCCAACGGTCCAAGTTAGAAACATGGGGCTTTGCTTGGCATTCCTCTCCTTGGAAGAGGCTGGGCTTCAGGGTGCCAGGGGCAAGCAGCCTTCACTTCAACTTTTTCTGGGGGGCTCAGCTGCAGGGTGCCACCTGCTGGAGGTTGTTCCTCCCTGGGCAGCTCACACTAAGGAGGTGAATGGGGGGAGAGAGTGAGGGGGTGCGTGAGAGTGAATGAGGGGCCCTGCAGGCCAGGGGACACTCTCTGTGGATGGCACTGTTTGTTTGTCCAAATCTCTCGGCAGGACCGAGGTGTGTGGGACCTGGGTCATAGCCCACTTCTGCCTCTGCTCCACCTGCAGCCTCCCCTGCTTTCTGTGGAACTTGATCCCTAATAAGCATCTTGCACCCCAAACTCTGTGTCAGCTTCTGGCTGCAGATAGCCTACCTAGCCTCGCTCTCTCTCACACTTCCTCATCACGGAGACAGATCCTTTACCGTCCCAGCTATCTTGAATCTGTCCCTCTCTTTCCAGCTCCACTGCTCTTACTTTTATTCAAGCCCTCATTCTTTTTAACTTGTCCTGTTATCTCCCACTCCTTTCAACTTCCCAGAGCCACCCCAAGTCACTATCAAAGTGGTTTCCATAAAGGCAAACCTGACTGTGTGACCCCCGCTCAAGCCCCTATGTCCATCTATTCTTGCATTGCTATGAAGAAATGCCAGAGGGTAATTTATAAAGAAAACAGGTTTAATTGGCTCATGGTTCTGCAGGCTGTACAGGAAGTATGGTGCTGGCATCTGCTTGGCTTCCAGTGAGGGCCTCAATTGTGGCAGGTGGTGAAGGGGGAGCAGGAGTCTCACATGGTGTGAACAGAAGCAATAGAGAGAGTGAGAGGGGGAGTTGCCACGTTCTTTATACAAGCAAATCTCATGTAAGCTCCAAGTGAGAACTCACTCATCACCAAGGGAATGGTGTTAATCCATTCATGAGGGATCCACCCCCATGATTCAGTCACCTCCTATCAGGCCCCAACTCCAACACCGAGGGTCACATTTCAACATGGGATGTGGTGGGGACACACATCCGAACCACATCACCCCTTTAAGCCTCTTTGAGTGCCCAGCCTCCTGACCTCCTCCTCCAACCCAACCAACCTACCAGGGATTCTGGGAGACTCTTGGCTGCTCAGGCCTGGATCCCTTACCCACGCAGTCTCCTCCTGTGAAGTCCACCTGGAGGATTCCCACTGGGGTCAGGGGTCACCTCTGCATCCTCAGGTTGATCTCGCTCCTTCGGTCAGTTTTTGTATCTTACACATATTTAAAAATTCACATAGCCTTAACTAGGTTATAACATTAATTTCAGATTTTCTGCCTTCCAGAAGGCAAAATCACCTTCCCCAGGGCCCAGCTCATGGCACATTCTCAGAAATTTGTGGATTCTTCCTCGGAGCCTCTAGAGGAAACCAGCTCTGCCCACACCGTTGCTGGATCCCAGCATGACCCACTTGGACTTCTTACCTACAAACTGGAAGATAATAAATTGTGTTATTTTAAGCCATTGATTTTGTGGTAATTTGTTACGGCAGCCATAGAAAGCAAATACACGTTTGAGCATTGATTTAAAAAAGAAAAACCACAACATGCGGGAAAAGCTCTCACTGTAAATGACTCCAGACTGCGTAGCTTTGGTGAATCTCAAGGCTGACTTGAAAATGGAGTTTTTTTTCCTGCTTCCTTCCATGTTGTCAGAAGGCTATCAAGCAAGCCAGCATCTGAAAATGTCATTTACGTTTAGCGTTTTCTGTGCCAGCCATCTCCCCCTCTCATCTGTCTTTATGTTGATCAAGCAGATACGTCGGCTTTCTGGTACAAGGTCTAAAATAAACACAAACAGCTCCCAGAAAGGGCAAAGGGCTTTCTCTTGCGTAGGGTGTGTGAGCTTCTGCGTGGGGGAGCACAGCCTCCTTCTGATGCTGAGATGCCTTTGGGCTTTTCTTTTTCCACCTTTCTGCTACGTTCCAAAACATGGATACTATTGTCCAGGTAAGGGAGGTTTTACCGTACTATTGTGTTCTTGGAATGTTAATTTCCCTCTCTGATTATATATCTTTTCACATATAGTACATTTATATTGCTATTTATATTTTAAAATGACCAATTTCCCTCCACTGGCCTCATAATTAAAGAAATAAAAGTCTCCTGTTGGCTAAAGGGTTAAGAGAGTAGCGTTGGATTTTTTTCCTCCCTGGAGCCTCAGAACGTGCACAGGTGTTCTACATGCCTTTCACAAAAAAGAATCAAGGGCTAGGAACCCAGGTTTTGAACGTGCATTCAATGTGCATTCATAATAAAAGCTGAGCGAGTGGCACATTCATGGTTGCTCCTTGATGTAAATGAACGGCTGAATGAAAAGTTTAGGGGCACAGCTCACCTCCAAGAGAGACCCTCTTCACTCTCAGACCTGACTAAGGGATCTCGAATTCCCTTGTAAAACTAGCTTTTCTTCTCCATAGCAGCTGGCCTCTTCCTCCCGGTATCTTTGTAATCTGCTGGGTGGTTTTTTTCTTCTTATTTTTTTTCCCACACTGCCGTTGGATAAAAGATCCCGCCTTTGATTGAAATGGAATCTTCCACTATTGAGCAAGTCTTTGTTGAATGAGTCATCGGGGCGGCCGCTCATTGGCTGAGGCCGTTGGAGCCCAGGGGGATTGCCTGGCACCGGCTGCAAGGCCCTGCTTCATTCACAGAAACGCTGGCTCGCTCGCTAGCCTTTTCATTCACACAAACAGCATTTCATTCACATTTTGCTGTTTTTGTCTGCATCTAATGAAGATCTCGCTTTGGGAATGATAGGGCTGTTTCGCTTCAGATCTGGGGAGGACTCTGATAACCATCAAAATCTTCTATGGGGTGTGCAATTGCTGTTGCTATGCAAGCCAGGGGAAGGGAACAAATGAGTGCCGTGTGGCTGTTCTGCTAGGGCTGCGGCACAGGAGGCGAGCCGTGGGGGACGCGCTTCCTGTGCCGGGGACGCCGCGGCTCCTCTGCGCTCCTGCGTCCTAGTGGTTGGCCTCACCCGCTCGCCCGCCATGAGTGGTGCTCATTAAACGCTGCTCCGTAGAGCAGGATTCAAGACTGGGACCTCCCGTGCCCCACATGTTCGGTCATGGGCGTGAGAGGACTCAGGGGTGACCTGAGAGTGCGCTAGAGGTGAATTTATTCTCTTGCTCGGAAGTTGCGGGGAAACTTTGATAGTGAGTGTTTCACTGTGGAGCAGGTGATCTTAATGCATGAGGAAGCCTGGCAGAGCCCACTGAGGACAAGAGTCAGCTTCAGTCTCGGGCAGACCTCTGGGGACGGCGAAAGCCTTGCTCTCCTAACTGAGAGGAAGAAGGCCTGTGCATTTTACTTGTAAGCCCGAGCCTGACTCCTGAAAAGAAGGCATATTTTCCCCCCTGTGGATTTGATGTGCAATGAGAACAGCTGCATTTTTTTCCTTCCTGACTGCAGGGTTGCAAGCAGCAACCGAAGGAACAGTGAAATGTATTTGCAGCATTTCTTAGGCGCTTTTCCAGAGCTTAAACACATTCAGTAGGGATAAAGCTTCAAATGCAGCCCCTTTTTTGGAATGGATTTCTGGAGCCTCGTCAAAGAAGCACTCTTCTTCTTTTTTGGAAGTGGATATTCAACTTAACCCTGGCTGAGAAAGACTGCTGTAAATTAGCAGGGAAGACCCCCTGATTGGCACTGTGCAGAAGTTCATATGCAGATTTTGTTTTTTTGAGGAACTGCATTGCCACAAAGACACTTGTCATCGCTGCTCTGTTCATTTGAAAAGAAAAAGAAAAACCCAGGAAACTGGTATTTTATGTTCACCTGGGGGTGAATATCCTTTTTGTTTTTTCTATTTAAAAATTCCTGCTGCCTTCCAAGTCAGGATTCATCAGGATTCGCTGAAGATCTGATTCTTAAAAAGCCTTCGTCACATTTTAACGCATCGCTCTTAGACACTTTTACAGGCTCACACAGATGGGCTGAGCAGGGACGAGCAAAACCTAACAGAATAATGGGTTTCAGAAAGTTCATTTGACGATTTGAAGGAACTGGATTGGATTTACCTTTGGCACAAATGCAGAGTGCGGGGGGATGGGAAGGTGAAAAATCAAAGGTTGGAAGGAAATCTCTGGGAAGGTAGAAAAAGGAAATTTGAGAATTGATTGGCTCTAGTGTGCTGTCAGCGGGTGGATGTCGTTTTTTCTTCTTTTTTCCTTTTTTTTTCTGCTACAGGAAGTGATTTGCAGTGCTCACCGAGCCTTTGTTGAGAAGGGTCTCCTCTCAGAGTGAGTCATGCTTTTGCTGTGAGCAGCCCCAAGCAGCTGGGCGCTCCATCAGAGGCAACTATGACTTTTGCAAAGCAAACGTGCAACCCCAAGCAGCGGTCTCCCGGGCCGGGTCTGCGCGGCCGCTGCTGTGCTGGTTTTTAATGGTGGGAGGGCACCATCCTCGTGCTCTGCTCTCCCTCTGCAGAAGGCTGTCCCGGGGCCCCCACTCTCCGTCCCGCTCCAGGGACAGTGGCTCGCCTGCTATGCGCGGCAGCCCGCGCCGGGGCCGGCACCAGCAGCGCCCGGGCGGATGCAGCGAGCCCACGGAGGGGCATGCTTCCACGCACCAAGTACAACCGCTTCAGGAATGACTCGGTGACATCGGTCGATGACCTTCTCCACAGTCTGTCGGTGAGCGGCGGCGGAGGCAAGGTCTCGGCGGCGCGCGCGACCCCGGCGGCGGCTCCCTACTTGGTGTCCGGCGAGGCGCTGCGCAAGGCGCCCGACGATGGGCCCGGCAGCCTGGGCCACCTGCTCCACAAGGTGTCCCACCTGAAACTCTCCAGCTCCGGCCTCCGCGGCCTGTCGTCTGCCGCCCGGGAGCGGGCGGGCGCGCGGCTCTCCGGCAGCTGCAGCGCGCCCAGCCTGGCCGCCCCGGACGGCAGCGCGCCCCCCGGCGCCCCGCGCCCCGGCCATGAACGCCGCCAGGAAAGGCCGGCCAGGCGACGAGCCGCTGCCCAGGCCCCCTCGGGGGGCGCCGCACTCCAGCGACCAGGTGCTGGGGCCCGGAGTCACCTACGTGGTCAAGGTGGGTGCGGGCGCGGGCCGCTCTGGGGTCGCGGGTCCCGGGGCCTGGGGGGGGGCCAGTTCGGGGCAGACTCCTTCCTTCCCTGAAGCCCGGGGGTGCGGGGCGCACCCGCGACTGTCACGTTAGAGGCAAGAAAAATGCGCACTCCTTAGTAATCAGCTAGCTTGACAGCGGTGAGGAGGGAACTACAAATGCGCCTTTCCCGCATCCTTTGGGAAAAGGTTTACCACTGGGGTGACCCACTCCGTCCCAATTTTCCCTGAGCTCCACTTTTTTGGCACGCCTTTGCCACCTGGCTTACCAGATGTCCGGCCAGTGTCGTGGGCGCCCAGTCCTGGACAGCGGGGGCCCGGCCTGCCTAGTATCTAGGAAACGCGCTGGGGGAGACCTGGGCAGCCCCGGGGAGGAGAGCTGCACGGAGTGGCCCTACTCCTGCTGTGTCTTCCCCTGCGGGAGGGTGGGCATCTTCTCCCCACCGCAGCAAGGATTCCCAGCTCCTTGCAGAGCAGGCCAAATGCTGTATTGCTTTCTCTTCGACGGGCTCCACTTTCTCACGCAGGCCAGGTTTTCTTTGGGTTTGTCTTTCATTCCTTAAGGAAATGTTCTGGTTTACAGCAGCGGAACAAGAATTCTGGGACTACTTTTCTTGTGACTGTAGTCTTCCATTTAAATGAGCTAAAAAGGAACCAGGGCGCTGAGCTAGGAGCCACAGGCTGGAAAGGAGTTTTTTTCCTCCAACACAAAGATGATAAAATCACGATGTAGTCCATAAAATTCCACTCTTATGCAAGCGTGCTATGATATTTAAGGAAAAATCCTCAGCACAGTTCAAGTAATCTGCCACGCGGTTATTTCCTTCTGTCCGTTGGACAGCCCCGAGCTTTACCAGCCTCCACAGCCGAGCAGACATCCCCTACACAAGGGGTTAAGCTTGGAAGTTGCAGTATTACAATCCTGCCACTCCATGGCATGGCTTTGTATTGAAAAAGAAATGAGACACAAACTCTATCCCCTCGGTGTCCTCAATAACACTGAGAAACCCGCAGGATGTCTATTTCGTAAATACTGGCTGCAGATTCCAGTTTAAAAATCCAACAGAACACATCCTCACGTAAAATGCAGTATCTGGTAATTTTGGAACCAAAACATTAACAGAAATACTTAACTTTATGGGTTGCCTTTAACTATGTAAAGAGTACTTACGGATGAATGTGACCATTGGTCTTAGAAGAGGGCCTCTTCACCTTTTCAGTCTGCCTTTTAATTTAATCTTGATTTTAGCTTCTGAGTATAATTATTTTATTTTACCAAAGGGATATAAATGAGCATAAAATATACATATTTTGTTGAGTTTATTTTAAGAGAAACTGAAGATTCTTCTTGTTTTGCTTATTTAAATTATATAACCAGGGGCCAAAAACAAAAAGAAAAAACCAAAGCAAACAAACAAACAAACAAAAACCCCTGATGGCTTTGCGGTTGTGTTGACTTCTAGAGTGTGAGTATAATTGCTGTTTTAAAAAGACTACATTTCAAATAGACAAATAGACCTTGGCAAAGCTTTTTGTACCTGTCATATTAAACAGAGTAGTTTTCAAATTGAGGGAGAATTCTCAAACCTGCCTTTAAATTTTTGTTTTAATCACTTTGCTTAGAGCTTTGCTTTGGCTTTGTAAAGAAAGAAGGCAGGCATCCAGTTTGAAAGGTCAAAAGTGGCAAAATCATGATGAATGTACTAAAATAAGACAGCTCTCCACCGACAATCTGTTGCTGTAAGTTTGTGACTTACTGGCAGCATCAGCAGCAGTATTCATAGTCAAAGGGCTGGATCTGCACAGAGCTTATCTGTGTCTTGGAATTACTTTGTGTTGTCATATTTAAGGCGTTGCAGTAATGGGTGGCGGGCTGGGGGGGCGGTGCATCGCATGACTAATTAGGGCTCTGTACCGTCCATGGTTTGCTTCCTTGTTCACTGGCCGCTGCGAATGGTGGTGTGATGTGAACATAAACTCAGTCAGCGTCCTCCACTTTTCTGGAGAAGTTTGAAATCACGCAGAGAGAAAACCAGACACTAAAGGACAGTTTCTCTTGTGTGCATGTTTGATTCAGATGATCACATGGCTCTCTGTTGGTGCACATATGCAAATTCCCACATTGCCCATGTTGAGTTTAAAACCGTGAACTTATTTTATTGAAAAATTATTAAACTGAAAAAAAAATCTTAATTTGGCATTATTTAGAATTTTTGAATAGTTCTACTGGTATCTTTACTTTAAAAGATTTCTGGGAGATAGAAAGGGGCCTTTATTGTATGAATAGATACCAATCGTAAAATCTAAAGGTTTAGGGTTTGGGAAAGGATGAATTATTCTCTTCAATGTAATTTTTTTTTCTAAATTAAAAATAAAGCCCTCAAATGTTTTCTAGTTTCCTGGAAAATTTATATACTGTATAACAGATTTTCCCCTCTCAAAAAAATACCTAATTACAGGTGATATTAGGATATTACACAAACAAATTATAATTGAAAAATATTTCAACCTAATCTGAGAACAGGGACTGTAAAATACAGATGTCTGGTAAATTTTGATCATCTAGGAAACATTAAACTATTTGAGCAACAGATTATAATGTGAATTAATGAAGAACCTAAAATTTAAAAATGGAAGACATTCCTGAGCAACACTGGATTTCAAAGCTCAAAGCACGTCTAATTGGTCCATCATTGAGTTTGCTGCTAAATAAGAGGACGGGCTATGCACACAGGAAGGCTGCAGCTTACACTGCCTGGAGGTTGATATTCCTTTCCGTTGGGCCTTATTGGCAGCACCT
This sequence comes from Ateles fusciceps, assembly GCA_036589455.1. NCBI lineage: Eukaryota > Metazoa > Chordata > Mammalia > Primates > Atelidae > Ateles > Ateles fusciceps. The sequence continues at coordinate 2,989,628 of JAZHEH010001180.1, read as the reverse complement.
TTTACTCCCCTATGTATACCTGACATTTCCTTTTTTTCTTTTGGTGACGTAAGAGAAAGGACAAGAAACTATGCCCTTGAAAGAAAAGGAAAATCCAAAAGCAAAGAACAGTGAATATTTTCATTAAATTTCCATTTTAAAAGTATTAGATATTTGGACCTAAAAGCTGATAGAAATACAAATGAGTATTGATTATTGTGCTGCCCACCGTTAAATGATCTTATCCTAAAGTCAAAACTGGGTAGGACCCCAGTCACTCAAGGAGGCTGCTGGTCTTTTGTAGGTTCAAAAGACAGTATCCTGGTCTTCCACCTTCTCCGTCTTCAGATCCACGGTGGGGAAACTGTGGGGGAGGAACACAAACAGTGCAGGGGACAGGAGGCGGGGGTTCAGGTTTTAAAGAACCACTGGGCCATCTGAAGACAAGCATAGCCTTGACATTCAGCTTTGAAACTGCCTGCTGGGGGCGAGGCTGGAGCAGGAGGCAATGCTGTGTGGGCTGCACCGGGTTTGCCTTTGGCCCCACTGTGGTCCCCAAAAGAAGGGCCCCTTTTTAGAGCACATCACAGCACAGACTCCACAAGGATAAGAAACGACCATATTTAGGACTGACCCAAGTGCCAAGGGCAAGAATCAGGAGGCCCAATTTAAAAGCAATGGTTTTAGGTGCCCGCTGCTCAGTGCTATTCTAACAGTGTCAGCTTCAGTGAGCCAGCAGATTACGCCATTCATAAACACCTGTGAGGGCTCCAGTGAAGTTATATAGGTTTCAGCTTGTGGAGTGTTGTACATTTACTGACAGTGAAAATGGCGAGCTATTTATAGGAGATTTAACGATCAGAAAAGTACTGCATTATGTCCTGATTTGCTGGACCCTTCCTGATATGTTCCCCTTTTGGAACAAAGCTTTGTTTTTACAAAGACTCTTTAAAAATTATTTTATTTCTCCCATTTGTGCATCTAGTGATATTTGGGGTGGTATAAATCATTTGCTTCATTTGTAAATGCTCTACTGCTTTTTATAGGTGGTCTTTAAAAATTACCTTCACTCAAAAATTTATTCTTAATTTTTTTTCACGTGACCAAGTGTATAAAAATATCTTAAATTTTCATTTTCTCAGAGCTGTATTCTTTTGGTAACTGTGAGCAAAGACCATACAAAAGTTATTTTAACTATATTAAAATAACTGTAATCAATTCTACTATTATATAGTAGAATTTCATTTTACTTCTAGACTGAAAAATTATTTTTTGATATAGCGTTGAACTTTAAAAGTTGATTTTTTCTCAAAATTGTTTAAAAATCTTATAATATGGATGGCTTACATGTAAATATCTAAGTGGTTTGAAAAATAGTTTAAGAATTTCTTTTGACATTAATAGATAAAGTTATTAATTTGATCTGGATAGTGAATTCTCTCTTTTTATGTGACACAGCATAGACGTGTTAAAGGCACAGACACATCCCACACATACACACAAACCCCATGCATACCTCACACACATCACACATACACACCAGACATATGTACATGCACACCACACACTCACACTTGACCACACAGACACCACATACACATACAACACGCACATCCCACAGCCCACAGGTAGATGACTTGTGATGACTTTGGATGGGGGCTGTTTTCTTTCTAGTTAGAAAATAGGAAATGTCATATTTCTAGAAATACCCAATTATCTCAGTCATTTCTTTTATATTCATGCTTAAGAAAAAGATAAGCTACCTACGATGAAACTTTTGTCCTATAAAGAACAGATGGTTGCTCCCCTGCCTCCGCACAGTGTCTTACCTTTGAGTGTATGTCATAGTTTTGAGGAATATGTGATTAATATCACTAAAGCAGAGTCCTGGGAACAGAAAGACTTGATAGCAAACACGTGAACCCACTGGCAAGACTGGCTTTCCAGCCAACAGGCCTGCCCTGCAGGATGTGCCAGTGCTGCTGGCCTGCAGTGCTTGGCTCAGGGTAGGGGCCATTAGAGCAGACACCTGGCCTGGTGAAGGTCCTGGATGGGTGAGAGGCAGGACACTGGGCTGCAGCTTCACCGCCACCTTAGTGTGGGGCTTGAGCAGTCAGTTCACCTCTCTGGACCTGGCTGTCCCCGCCTGTAGCAAGTTGATGGCAGGGTTGTGCTAGGGTTGGGTTGGCCTCTATGGGTTGGGGGCCTGGCCGAGGTGGAAAATAATGGCATCAGGATTGATACCGTTTTTGCTCCAATATCTAATGTAATTGGAGGAGATGAGGCCAGGGAAGCACAATGCAGTATCAGGAGCGTGCTCACCTGGTGGATACCTGCTGGATTCTGGGGGCCAGGGCCAGACCCTGCAGTGCAAGGACTGAAGTCCATGGTGGGGCTCAGAGGGAAGCAACAAGGAGGAGCCAGCATGTTCAATGAAAATACCCAAGGGTAATAGAGTTAGTGAATTATTTATTTCATAAACAAAATGGTTGCAGATGCAATAGAAAGAAATGAACAGTTATGTGTATTTCCTGAGTAAAGGACAAGAAAACAATTTTGCAATTTATCATAAAAGTTCTACAATATGTGGTGGATAAATAATATCTTTAAGGTGGGAGACAATGAGCAGAGGAAAGGCCTACTGAATGGGTGGATGTTGACCATCGTGTGTTTGTGTGATGTGTGTGTGTGTGTGTGTGTGTATGTGTGTGTGTGTGTATGTGTGATGGGTGTGGGGGAGTGTGCAGATGCACAATATGCCTTACAAGTTGGTTTTGGTCTTACAAGTTTATAATTACTCATTTTCCATTAAGTTAAGAAAACAAACAAACCATTTTGACTGCATTATGATTTCGCCTCTCCCCTCCCCACCGAAACAACAACAGCGTGACAGGAGTCCACAGATGCGTCATTAGTCCGTGTCTCCCAGTGCTAGAATTGGTGACTTTTTCCTGAATGACCACTTCCAAGTTGCAGAGCAGTGATGGTTATAAACAAGCCGAGTGGCACCAGTTACACTGCAGTGGGAGGGATTAGGCATCCCTGTTTGGACCAGTTGACCCCCAGTAAGATACCAGGGGCCAATGGCTGTGTTGCCATGGTTACAGGCCATGCTGGTCTTCTTCATCGTTGTGAAGAGAGTAGGTGCCGGATATACCCCAGCCCTTCTGTACCACCTCACATGCCTGGAAGAGGGGACCACCACTGCTCTTCTTGGTGGGCGAGCATCTTCTCAGCTCTGGATGGAACCTCTGGCTGGGGTCTCTTTTTAAGGCAGGTGGCAGCAGCTTAGTTAGATCCATGGATTCTATGATCTATGGATTCTGGGTTCAGACCATGCCTTGCTCAGCTCCACAGCTGGTCTGGCAAATGCCACTGCCATCTAGTGAAGATTTGGGTTTCTAGCCATGAGCCCAGGTGCTTGTGAGGATCTGTACCTAGGCTCACAAGGTGAGGAAGCCTAGATGCTGGAGGAAGAAGCTGCAGAAAAGGGAAGTCGAGGAGACAGCTGGACCAAGTGCCTTACCCCGTCCTCCTTGGAGTTTCCGGGGGACTGACACCCCGGCAGCTGTCTGGATATCTGAATCTCCTCAAAACCAAGAAGAAAAATGTTCAAAGAGCTCATTGTTATAATGCTACTTACTTCAGACTTGAAGCCATCCTTGGGTATCATCTGAAATGCATGGTTTTCCCAAAGTGGAGAACCCCCCAAAACAGGCTTTGCTCACTTTTGTCTACTGAATAGGCAGAAAAAGAAGCAAAGAGTCCATTCCAAATTTCAAGAATTTAAACCTGTATGAACCCTTCAAACTTTGGAACTTGGCCTTCACCCAGCCTCACATCAGAAGTGCTCTCTACTCTGAGGTCATTCTGACAAACTTCATTTTATCAAATTCCATTAAATATAATTGCTTGGCAATATACTAACAATATTGCTTTTGCTTTGCAAACATTAAAAATTTCCAGCGCTATCGGCCCAAATAGAAACTTTGTTTTTTTCCAAAACAAACAAAAAAATTGAAACATGGTTCTAACTCTGTAGACAAGGAATTTTCCCCTAAGGTGGTATTTAGCAGAGGTACTGTATATTCTGGGCTTCTTACAGTTTTTACCAAAGAAGGAGTCACAGAAGGCTTTTATTGCTTAAGATAAAACAATAAAAACGTGGTAGTTTTGAGTATTCTTTGCCTGGAAGACCCAGCCCCACACAAAGACTTATTGCCCCTCCTGAAGATGGACAAAATGTAAGTGAATTATGAGGGGTTTGTGTACAGTAATCCCTTGGGATCTGAGGGGGGATTGGTTCCAGGACCCCCACGGATACCAAAATTTGAGCATGTTCAAGTCCCTTATATAAACTGATGCAGTATTTGCAGATAACTTATGCACATCTTCCGTATACTTTAAATACAATATCTCCAGATTACTAATACCTATTATAATGTAAATGCTATACAAATATTTGTTATACTGCATTGTTTTATTTATGGTATTTTTTATTTTTGTATTGTTATTTTTATCATGGATTTTGAAAAAATATTTTCATGAATTTGGAGGGCCAACTGTATTTCATTATTCCCTAGCATATGCACTTTTTTTGAGACGGAGTCTCACTCTATCACCCAGACAGGAGTCCAGGGGGCATGATCATGGCACTGACCTTTTAGGCTCAAGTGATCCTCCCACCCCAGCCTCCTGAATAGCTGGGACAAAGGCACACACCACCATGCTTGGCTAATTGTTTTACTCTTTTAGGCTTCCCTATGTTGCCCAGACTGGTCTTAAACACCTGGCCTTAAGTGATCTGCCTGCCTCAGCCTCCCAAAGTGCTGGGATTACAGTCATGAGCCACTGTGCCTGGTCTACACATGCATCTTTCTGGAAAAGGTTCATCAGTGCCCCCCTGTACGGAATCTAAACCCCTTTTTGATTCTTTTGCAGCCTGACGTCCCTCCCCGCAGACCCCGGTGCTGTTGACTCACTGCATTTCCCCTGGAGGACTTCCCAGTCTTAGCCTTGATGTGTCTTCTCCTTTGGTTCTTGTGCAGTCCTCCTGTCTTCCCATTTTTGTTTCTGAATTTTTTCCAGTCTTGCCCTCCCCATTCATCCATCTGTCCATTCATTCATGAGTACATTCCTTCATCAATTTTTTAATCGATTGTTTCACTCAGTGAGTATCTATTGAGCCCCCATTCTGTGCTAGGCCAGAGCTAGGGTTGGGGATGAAGTGGTGAATTGTTTGCTTCCTGCTCCTTCAGTGCCAGTGGGGGAGACGGAGGAGAGAAAACACCAGGGACCACACTAGTCATGGCGGCGTGGAAATCAAGGGCAGCTTCTCCCAGGAGATGATACTGAAATGGAGCCCTAAATAATGAGTGGGATTATCTGGCAGGTGGGTGGGACGTGTGTGTGTAGGTGTCAGTGCATGAGTGTGTGGGCCCATCTAGAGGAGGTGGCAGAAGCTGAGTGTGCCTGTGTGGCTGGAGCAAGTGGAACCAGATAGGGTGTGGGGTCAGATCTGCAGCTAACTGGACTTTGGCAAGTGTGGTGGGAAGCCACTGGCAATTTTCCAAAAGATTATTCTTTCTTCTGTATGGAGAAATGATTGCAAAAGTAAGAATGAAAGTGGAGGCAATTAGAAGACAGGAGTGATGTTGGAAGCCGAGACAAGCCTCATGGGATAAAGGCTACTGAAACATCTACCAGGTCTGTGTTGCTAACTGGCAGTGTAACCTGCCCATCCACCATTTCGGGGGCCTCTTAAGTGTAGCATGTCTCAAAGTAAATTCACGTTCTTTTCCTCTGGCATCTGTTTCTTGTTCATGTGTTACTATTCACCCTCTCCCCAAATCTGAGCCCCCCAAGTCCTCCCTGAAAACTTCCTTTTCCTACCTCTCTTACATCTGTTCAGTCACCAACCTCTCATTTCCACCTCTAAAGGGTTTCAAGTTTTTCTTCTTTTCCTTCCTTTTATCCTGATTCATGCACTCACCATTTTTTTTTTCCTTGATGATTGCAGTAAACTACTGATCTTGCCAGAAAATTGCTTTGGGAAAGACTCTTCTTATTAAATTAGAGAAAAAAAAATGATACGTTCTCTCTGAAATGTTTCAAACAATGCACAAATGTTTGGGGTGAAAAGTGAAAGCTTCCTCTCAGCTATCTTCCTGACACTTCTAACTTTATTCCTCTCAGAGATAATCCCCAACAAGGACCTGCTATGTATTTCCAGGGTGTGTAAACACACACACACACACACACACACACACGTCTTTTTCTTTTTTTCATCTTTTCTTTTACACAACACAAAACATTCTACATATATTGCTCTGTGACTTGCTTTTCTCATTTTATATGCTTTGACGATCTTGCAATATTAGTACCTATAATTCTGTCTCATTTTTTTGGGCATTTACTTTGCACTCAAATTATGGGTGAACTAAAATTTATTCTAATAGTTGCCTGTTGTTAGACAGGTAGACAGTTTCTACTTTCTCACAAATTATAAAATAGTGAATATTCTTCTATATTCATCTTTCCATTTGGGGAGATATTTTTCATGGTGTGTATCATAAGTTTAATCCTTTCCTTCTCTTATTGCCTTGGCTGGGGTCTTGAGTCCACTCATCAGTTTTATTGGTGAAGACTGCTTTCTTGCTCCTGGCTACAAAGTGAGCTCTTCTGTATTCAAATATCAAGAACATTTATTATTATATACATTTTTACAAGTTAAGAAAATTTTCCTGTGATCCTAGTTTTTGAGAAATCTGAAATGGTTGCTGAATTATATCGGATTTTTTTTCAGCATCTAGTAAGATAAATATGCATTTTCACCTTTTTCTGTAAATGTGATGAATTATTTATCTTTCTAAAATACATGTCTGTCATCTCATCTGCCTAATTAAAATCTCTCTGCTGCTTGCTTGCCTTGCTTACAGAATTCAATCCAAATTCCCTATTATGAGTGTAAAAACTTTCAGTTTGGCCTCATTTTACTTCTGGAGTCTCATCTCCTGTGCTCCTACCCCAATACTACAACCGTATGGAGAAACTTGTTTTCTCCCAAACCAGTTGCACTTTTGGGATAGTTCAAACTCTTCCCCTCTGGGACCCTTCACTCCTCATCTTGGCCCCAAATAATGCTCTTTAGCTTTCAAGACTCAGCTCACATAAGCAACTGGTCTCTCCTGCCTCTCCCATTTGGGCAGCTGGTGCCCTCTGCTCAGGGACTCCAGAGCTCTGTAGCCTTCAAGTCAATCTATATGAAGTGAGACTCTACCAGATGCCCAGTGCCGGAGCCCCTGAGAATCCAAGATGAGTTGGATGAATGGTCCCCACTGTCAGGGAAACCATAATCTAAATGGGCTTACGTGTGTGGCATCAGACCATGAATTGTGGTATGTGATGTGTTATGAACTAAGTGTCTGTGTCCTCCCAGAATTCCTCTGTTGAAATCCTAACCCCCAGTTCAATAGTGTTAAGAGGTGAGGCCTTTGGGAGGTGATTAGGTCATATGGGTGGGGCTTTCATGAATGGGATTAGTGCCCTTATAAAAGAGATCCCAGAGAGCTTGCTCGCCTTCCTTCTACCATGTAAAGATGCAGCAAGAAGACAGTCTTCTGCAACCAGTGAGCGAGCCCTCATCAGACACTGAATCTGTCAGTACCTTGATCTAGGATGTCCAGACTCCAGAATAAGAAATACATGTTTGTAATTTAAGCCATCCAGTCTGTGGTATATTTGTTATGGCAGCCTGAGCTGACGAGGACATGATGTAAGGCCATGGATTTTGGGATGGGTGTTCAGCCGATGTATTAGCCCGTTCTCAAATTCCTGTGAAGAAATACTCAAGTCTGGGTAATTTGTAAGAAAAGAAGTGTAACTGGCTCATGGTTCTGCACACTGTCCAGGAAGCATGATGTTGGCTTGGCTTCTGGGGGAGGCTTCACAGCAGAAGGTGAAGCGGGGAACAGGCACAGGGCAGAAGCAGGAGCAAGAGAGAGAGGGAGGGCACCGACACTTCTAAGTGACCAGATCTCACGAGAATTCACTCACTATCACGAGGACAGCACGGCGGGGATGCATGAAGGAGATAGTGCTAAACCAGTCATGAGAAACCCGCTCCCCTATGCCTATCCGCTCCCACCAGGCCGCACCTCCAACACTAGGAATTATATTTCAACATGAGATATGAGTGGGGACCAGATCCAAACTCTATTAGCCAGCCTCTCCCAAGGCTTCTCTGAGAAGGAGCAGTGATGAATACTTAATATGTGACCTACGACAGAGGAATGGGTATGGCTCCAGGGCACTGGGGGATGTGCCTGATCAACATCAGCTGGACCAGAAGGTGACCTGGGGCCTATTTGTATACTGCTGGGGATTAAGAACATAATTCCATGGAGGCACATTTTGAACTCTGTTCTATTTGTAAATTTCTTGATAATTAATCCTTCTAATACGTATGCCACAGCCCACCCAAAATCTTTAAAAGCTGTTTGGTAGTTGGAAAGCATTATTAGCAGACCTTTGAATTCTGTGTTCTTCTGTCCTTTCTCTTGACACCTAATTACAGGAAGGTTTCGGTAAAAGACTCAACTTTAATGATAGCCATCAGAGATCATTATTAAGTTGAAACATTGTATAGCCAAATTTTACCAGCACATTTCCAAACAGAAAGCTCAACCCGTTAACACTTTCACTTGCCCCTACTTCTAATTAAAATTACATGGATTTATGAAAAAGAAAGGGGCAAATGAATGGATCAACAAGTATTCTTTGAAGGCTCAATTACACGTCTTATTCTGTGGAAGGTATTGTAGGTTGTTAAAGAGGTACAGGGTGATTGCCTAAAAGGAACTTTTAATTCAGTCAAACAGGAAAAAAAAATCTATGTTCCAAATAGGTGTTAATTATGTAGTAAGAAGATCAGTGGTGGGCTGGGGTTATCAGAAAAGGCCTCACAGAGGAGGTGGGATTTATTATGGGTCTGGAAGGACTATTCAGATCTGGGTAGGTGGAGGAGTGGAGGGTGCTCACTGCAGGAAAATCAGAGTGAGAAGCTCTTTGGAGGTGGGAGAGTGCACAGTGTTTGCCAAGGGATAGGAAAGATGTGCTAGTGAAGATTGGCTGTAGTCAGGGACACCTGACACTGCATATTAGCTGTCATTTATCTGTAACAGGGACTGTAGCACCTTAGAGTTGGAATGCACTCATTCAGGGTTAAAATCTTTGGGAAGCAGACTGTGTGAGGTCCTCCCATGGCCAGGAGCTCCCTATTGAATGAAGTGACCAGCATGTTGCTGGCCATCATGCCTTGTACTCCATGACCTCTGTGACGGTTAATACTGATTGTCAACTTGATTGAATTGAAGCATGCAAAGTATCGATCCTGGGTGTGTCTGCAAGGGTGTTGCCCTAAGAAATGAACATCTGAGTCAGTGGACTGGGAAAGGCAGACCCACCCTTAATCTGGGTGGACATCATCTAATCAGCTGCCAGTGTGGCTAGACTATAAAGCAGGCAGTAAAATGTGAAAAGACTAGACTAGCATAGCCTCCCAGCCTGCATCTTTCTCCCGTGATGGATGCTTCCTGCCCATGAACATCCAACTCCAAGTTCTTCAGTTTTGGGACTCAGACTGGCTCTCCTTGCTCCTCAGCTTGCAGATGGCCTATTGTGGGACCTTGTGATCATGTGAGTTAATACTCAATAAAACCGCCTTTATATATATTTCTATTCCATTAGTTCTGTCCCTCTAGAGAACCCTGATACAATCTCCCTCCATCTGGCTGACATTTGCCCTCTCAAGCCCTGCAGAATGGAGCTCCTTCCTTACCAGATGACAGTCCTTGAAGTAGCTAAAGAGGTGTTTTTCCTTAGCCTTCCCCTTCTCCAAGCCAAACATTTCTCACTTCCTCAACAGTTGTAATCCCACTATATCTAGATTCTCTTACTTTTTCCATTCTGGTTTGTAAATTAAATTTAAGAGAACCTGCTCATAGTAAGGAATAAGGTTGAGTTGCTGTGTTAGCCAGAGTTGGCGTACATTCTATCTGTAGAGTTTTTTCCTATCCTAAGAATAATTTGGGTCTTCAGTTCACATGCCTACATGACTAAGAGATAATTTAATCTTTGTCTAAGATACCACTACTCTTTTTTAAAGAAAGGATGGTAGAGCTTTCTTTATGGCTTATTTATTATGACCTCCAAGTGGAATAATTGATGGTTTTCAAAGTCACACATCTTTTCTCAAAAGGCTCAATACAGACTCATGTCTACCCTCTACCCTTCTACCCCCTACTATTTGCTATGGTCCACTTAACTACTGTGAGTTTCCAACTTTCAGTCTCTGTCATCAAAATTCAGACTTGTAATTTTGAAAGCCAGTGGAACTGTCATTAGGAATTATGTCACCCACTCAACAATGTAAATGTCACACTATAGAATGGTAGAGTAAATTCTGGTACATTTACACTACGGGATATTATGTAGCCATTTTTAAAAGTGAGCTAGAGTCCTATTACAGTTGATTTGAAAAGATTTTTACAAGGAATTGTTGAGTGAGAAGAGCATGGTGAAACAAACATGTGTATGAGCCCATCCTTATAACAGAAGCAATAACAAGAAAGCATGTATATAACCACAATTATAGTGGGAGACTTCAACAGCCCACTAGACAGAATAATCTAGTAACTGATACTACTAGCAATTGACAGAACTACTAGACAGAAAATCAACAAGGATGGACAAAAGCTGAACAAAATAATCAACCAACAGGATCTAATAGACATACATAGAGCCTTCCACAAAATCACAGCAGAATAAACATTCTTTTCAAGTATCCATGAAGCATTTACCAAGATAGACCATGTCTTAGGCCGTAAAACAAATATAACCAAATTTATAAGAATTAAAGTCATACAGAGCATGTTCTCTGATCGCAATGGAATTAAATTTAAAATGGAATTAAACTGATAATAGAAAAACAGTAAGAAAATCTCCAAACTTTGAAATTAAACAACATGGCTGCAAATAATTAATGAGACAAAGGAGAAGGTTCAAAGGAAATATAACAAATACATAGAATTGAATGAAAAAGAAGCTACCACATTTCAAAATATGTGAGACATAGCAACAGAGCAAAGAGGAAAATATATAGCACCAAATGCTTACCTTAGAAAAGAGAAAAGTTCTTCAAACAATAATCAAACTACCTCAAGAAACTAAAAAAAAGGGTTAAAGCAAGCAGAAGGAAGAAAATGAGAAAGATAAAAGCAGAAATCAATAAAAATAAATATAGGGAATCAATTAAAAAATCAATGAAACCACAATCAGATTTTTTTGGAAAAAAACTTGACAAAATAGATTAAACAGCCTGAGGATGGTGGCTCACACCTATACATATTCCAAGCACTTTGGTAGGCCAAGTTGGAAGGATCACTTGAGGCTGGGAGTTTGAGGCCAGCCTGGGCAAGAGAGCCAGATCTTATTTCTGCAAAAAAAGTTTTAAAAAATTAGCCTGGTGTGGTGGCAGAGTGCCTGTCCCAGCTAATCAGGAGGCTGAGGGAGGAGGAGCATTTGAACCTAGAAGCTGGGGGTTGTAGTGTGCTATGATTGCACCGCTGCACTCAATCCTGGGCAACAGAGCGTGATCCTGAATTTTAAAAAAATCATTAAACTTAGCAAGATTGACAAAAATTGAAAAAACAGTTTGGCAATATATTCGTTTCCTTGTTGCCAATCTAACAAATGACCACAAATTTAGTGGCCTGAGACTTTCAGGACCACAGTCAGGGTATCTGCAGGGCTCATTTGTTCATTTGTTCTGGAGGCTCTGGGGGAAGAGTCTGTATCTTGTCTCTGCCAGCTTCTAAGGCTTCTACTGTGAGAATTCTTTGGCTTGTGGCCACGTTAATCTCTGCTTCCATTGTCACTTTGCCTTTCTCTCATCTGTGGTCAGATTTTCCTTTGCTTATCTCTTATAAGGACACTGTGGTTACATGTACGGGCCACCTGATAATCCAGAATGATCTATCTCAGGATGTTACTGAACTGAACTGGGGTCCACTCGCCTGGTGCAATGGGGCCAAATATTCATTGAGGTTTGTAGTGGGAGAAAGGACAGTGTTAGTGGGAGGGTATGTAAGTCTAACCCTTACTTGTAGGGTACCAAGTAAGGAGAATTGGGTTGCTTATGCTGGAGACCCGACCTCCCAGATGGCTTAAAGGTAAGGATTTATGGAGGCAGGGAGGCAAAAGTTATAGGCAAAGTCATAAATCAACACAGGTAGGCTATACATTGTTTTGACCTAAAAAGACAGGACATCTCCAAGCAGAGGCCCACAGGTCATAGGTGGGTTCAAAGATTTCCTGATCTGTGATTGATTAAGGAGGCAAAGCTTTGTCTAAAAATGTGTGATCAGCAGAAAAGAAGGTGAGCTCTGGTTCGTGGGCATGACCTCCTCCAGGCCCCTCAGGAAGAAATTTAGAACACAGAGTAACAATCAGTTGAGTCCTCAGCTTCTCCTTATCTGAGGTCTATGTGCCAGTGGCTCCATTCGGTGGAGTCTAGGTTTCTGGAAAACAACCCAGGGACATATATTAAGATGCTGTCTTTGGTTTTACAGGAAACCAAACATTTTGTGACTTTAGTTTGTTTGGCTATTAATTTTGTTGTTGTGGTTTGTTAAGTTTTTATTTACTTTTTTAGGGCTAGCTAGGTGTCTAGAATTTTTTGAAGACACTTAAGATTTAAAAAAAAATTATGTTTGGGGGCACCCACAGGCTCCTAAGAAGGGTTCCTGCTCTGTGTTAAGGATCCTTAACTTAGTCATATTTATGATGTTTCAGTTCAGGGTCTTTCATGAAGTTATTAGATGTCAGCTGGGATTATAATTGTCTGAAGGCTTGATGGGGGCTGAAGGGTCCACTTCAGGCTGGTGAACTCCTACAGCTGGCAGGTGGTCTCTGGCTATATTCAGGAGGGCTCAGTTCCTTTCTGCATGGCCCTCTCCATATCCCTCCCATAGGGATGCTTGAGTGTCCATATGACATGGTGGATGGCTTCCCCCAGATTGTGCAGCAATCGAGGCAGTAATATCTTTTATGACCTAGCCTTGGAAAGCACACACTGTCTCCTTCACAGTATTTTATTGGTCACATGGGTCAGCCCCATTCAGTGGGGTAGGGCACTCTATAAGGGCACAAATGCCAGGAGGCCTGGGAAACATAAATGTTTTTGCCGTGGATATAGACTCGTGGGTTTTAAGCTGGAAGACACCATAAAGAGACCCTAGATGACAGTAAGAATCATTCCCATTGATGAGAAAAAATGGAATTTAATAGCTTAATAGGAATAATTTTCTTCTGCAAAGAGGTAGATGGGGTGGCATGAATTTCTTGTGCTAGAGACAGTTTTAACAGATGGACCCTCAGGTACCAAGTCAGTTAACTAGAGCTGGGTTGACACTCAGTACGGATTTAGGAGGGAAAAACCCAAGGCAAGGGAAGTCCTTGTGAGGTGACCAGGTGGAGAAGCAGGTAGATGATGATTGGCAACTACGCATGGCTCACGTGGCTCATGTGGCTCAGGGGCTGAGTTGAGGCCAGAGTCAGCAGCCCTTCTTCTCCAGTGGGCTACTTAGGGTGGCGTTTTGGGCTCAATAGCACACAGGAACAAGTCCAGCATATTGGCTGGTGGTAGCAAGACCTTACTGACATTCCATAGGGAATGGAGCCCGAAGCAGCCCTGTGAGGTGTAGGTGACACTCGCACATCCTGTAAAGATGAAGCAACGGACTAGGGAGCTGAGACCCCCAAGACCATCATTCTTGCCCAGGCTTCAGATACAACTGGGCCTCTTCTTGGTCATTCACGCCAGACCAAAGATGGCTGAATGGTTGTTCCCCTAAGAGCAAGGAGAGAGAAGCTGGCTCCAGGATTAAGGGCCTATGGCACCGGGTGGAACGCAAGCCAGGCATTGAGAAATGATCTGAGCCAGTGAAATGGAGGCTTGTATTGAGACTGGGGCCCAAGGCTGAGAAAAGGCTGGCTCCGTCGAACCAGAAACAGCACTGAGAACCCAGCTGGAGGCACCGGCTTCAGCTGCACCGAGAGGGGCTCAGCAGGCCACACAGGGTCATCCTGACCAGCAGTCTTTTTTGTGGGGTGTGGTGAAGAAAGGCAATGCTCAAGGGGAGATAATGAATTTTCTCAGACTAAAGCAGCCAGCTTAGTGGCAGAGTGAAAATGAGAATAGAGGTGGAAGGGCACTGGAATGAAGATGCTGCTCTGTTCTACCTGCCTCACCCACCAGCTAGAATGTGGCTTTAGCTATAATATCAATATGTATTTTTGGGATATTTATTCGCTCTTTTCCTTTGACTTTGGATAGCAGATGTGGTCTATTGCATTGCTGTGATTTTCAGATGAAATCAAGCACAGTGGTTTACTTTTAACCAAACGCCAGTCATACTTCCTCTCTCTGACTCAGCTTCCTTGTCGTACATGAGACCGATGACACACGCCACCAGCTCACATTTACAAAGGCATCCTAGGTCTTTTGATGAACACCTATATAGCACTTATATTAATATAACTTTTTCTGTGAGAGGAGAGATTTAAAAGAGAGTTGTCTTAGTAGCTGAGGAAACACACACGTGATTAGGGGAATAGCTGATTTCTTGCCTGAAGTAACTGTATAGAAGTTGAGAAACGCCTGGTAAAGGAGGCTGGAAAACTGAAAGTGAGTGGGCCCCGCTTTTCACACCCAACCCTCTTTCCATGCCCAAAGCGCCGTGGGGCATCCCCGCCTCACAGGGCCTGTGTGCTGAGCTGTGCTGACATGCATTCCGGCTCGGAGTTGGCTTCACCCGTAGCAGCGGGTACGGGGACTCTGTGGACACATGGACAATATTACTTAACTCTAAATCAGGGGTGTCCAATCTTTTAGCTTCCCAGGGCCACAGTGGAAGAAGAAGAATTGTCTTGGGCCACACATAAAATACACTAACACTAACAAAAAAATCTCACAATGTTTTAAGAAACAGAAAAGCTTCCAACCAGTCAGTAGCCTCCCAGGGGTAGCCAGTATTCAAAGTTGTCCTGGGCCGCAAGTAGCCCACAGGCCGAGGGTTGGACCAGCTTGGTCCGAGCCTTCCATTTCCCTTAGATGATGCCTGTCATATGAGGTGAACGTGAGCCTCAAGTTCTTTATCTGTAAAATGGGGGTAACAGCAACACTGTCTTTATGGGGTCGTCAGGAGGAATGAAGGGAATGTCTGTTAAAGGCTCTGCAGAGTAACTGGCAGGTGGAAGAGGCCCACTGAGGGGCCACAGTCTAAGCCATCCCCTGACCTATTGCGAAATCCAGAGCTCACTTCTCTAAGTCCCATGAATCAGGGCCAACCTTGCCTTTAGTCATATTTCCTTTCCTCAAGAGAGAGTACTGCGATATCAAGAGATAGTGACTCCAGCCGTGTGTCAGCTCAGTCTCTTAGCTCCTGTGAAATTTGTTCTGCTGAAGGTGATGTCGCAGCACTGTTCTTGCGGCCCGCGAGGTGGACAGGAGGTTGAGACTTGCTGAGGTGAAAGGTGGAGTGATTGAGGGCCCTCCCTGGTCCGAATGAGGGTTCTCAGCTTCACAGCTTTGGGCAATGACTTTTGGGGCCACAGCAGTAACAGCATGAGCCAGTCACATAAAGCAAGGGACAAGGTGATAACCAGGGAGGAGTTTTGAAACACTTTGAGTGAGAGCAGCGTGGATATTGGGGTAGGTGATGTCTGTGGTGTTAGTGTTGAAGTTGATGGCATTCATAAAAAGCTCCCAGCGGTCCCGCTGCCTTGTAAGCAGGGCATCAGACAACATTCTCATAATACCAAGTTATTCTGGGGGGATTGATTATGAATGATTTAATTTCTTGATGCTTGTTTGTATTTTCCAAAATTTTCTTCAATGAACATACATTATTTATCAGAAAAAGGTGAGCGTTAGAAAGAAAATAATTTCAAGGGACCCCTTAAAATAAATGATGTTTTATTCTTTTTTTATTGAACACAACATACATAGTAGACCAAAAACCTTAATCGGCTCAATGAGGACACATTTATATTAACGTTAGAAAGAGAGTAATTAACCTAACACTAGCCCTGGTAACTGACACCTTACTGGCCCTATTATTAATAATAATTACATTGTGGCTTCCACAACTAAATATTTATATAGAAAAGTCCAGCCCCTACGAATGCAGATTTGACTGGATAACCTCCGCCCACCTCCCCTTTTCTATAAAATCCTTCCTAGAATCACACCCATGCAAACACCAACAGATTAAGATGTGCGGCAAATTCCCAGTCCCACCCCCTGAGTTCTTTTGTATTTCTTTTGAATTTGATAGCCGTAGGGGTATTTACTGTTCTGACTTCTGTCACCATTGATTAGTTTATGACAATTATCTTTTAAATTAAACAATACTAATAATATTTGGTCAAATTAGTACTATTAAGTATAGCCCATATTTTCTAAGTATGGATTGTTACTTTTAAATCAATTCAAGGTATGATTTAGAAGAGATTTCATAAATACATAACTTTGATGGTGCAAAATCCTGTATAAAGTACATTAAACAGATTAATTGATGAAAAGTAGAGTTTTCCTTTGCTCAAACACATATAAATGCTTATAACAAATCATCTTAATTTTAACATGACTAAATCAAGTCATTTTGGAATTTTACATTATTCCAATGCCAATATCAGACGGATGTGCCATGTTATGTAAGCTGGAGAGTGGGCAGTGGTTGACTTTAAAGAATTGTGAGAAGGTGCTATTGCACACAGGTGTCTAGAACATGTGTGGTGAACTTGCTAAGACAGTTGGACATAGATGTTGAGGATGTCCATGGTGGACCCACTAAGATGGCCAAGCCATAACTAATTTTAGCAAAACATAAATATTCTGGAGCAGAATTTTGCTGGAATTTCAAATGGTCCTGTAAATTGATTTTATCTGACTTCTGTTTTTTACAGTACATGACAACTGATCTATGCCCAGGCCAACTGGCCACCACTGGGGAGAGGAAGAGCAACCCATAGGATTCAGGTTAAAGAGATGCCTAGTTCACGGGGCTGTGAATTCTCCCGTTTTTAAGTGACAATTCCCCTAAGTCAGAGTTAAGACTTAGGAACTTGATTACAGTGTCAGTTTACATCCCATATCTTTAACTCTAATTTTCCAGAGAGTAATCTGTAACATATGGCCACTACCCCTGACACAATCTGAAGCTATTCAAATCACTAGGGGCTGGCTCCACTAACAGTATAATCCTAGAAAAGGAATTATCAAACATTATTGCAAATCCAGAAGTCTGGGCACAACCTTACTGAATATGAATACTTTCAGTTAATAATATTTAACTTTCTTTTATTAGGGTGATACGTGTTAATTGCAGAAAAAGTAGGACATAGAGAAAAACATAAAGAAGAAAATTAAAATCATCTATAATCATAATCCTCCATGATGACTTCTTAAAATTTCCATGAATTCTTTTAGTCCTTATTTTTATCTATGTAAACTTGAGATTAGGCTCAAAGATTCCCCAAATCATTAAATATTATTGGTAGATGTAGTTTTTAATAGCTGCATAATATTCTATCCTAGAATATATAAAGAATACTTACAACTCAGCAATAAAAAGAAAATAACAGAATCTAAAAACAGAAAAAGAACAGAATTTAAAAACAGCCCAAAATTGGTCTCAGTCTATTCCTGCTGCTATAACAAACATACCTTAAACTGGGCAATTTACAAACAACAGAGGCCTGAAGTCCAAGATCAAAACACCAGCAGATTCAATGTCTGAAGAGGGCTTTCTGCTTCATTAATGGCTCCTTCTCATGGCTTTTGCACATGGCAGAAGGGGCAAGTGATCCCTTGAACCTCATTTATGAGGTCACTATTCTCATAAGGACAGAGCCCTCGTGACTTTTTCACTTACCAAAAGGCCCAACCTCTTTATATTATCACATTCAGCAGCAGGTCTCAATGTATGAATTTGTGGGGGACACCAGCATTCAGACCACATGAGGATTTGAATAGACATTTCTTCAGAAAAGACATACACCAGCCTGGGCAACATAGTGAGACCTCATGTCTGCAAAGTTTTTAAAAAAATAGCCAGACATGATGTCACATGCCTGTAGTCTCAGATACTCACAGGGCTGAGGTGGGAGGATTGCTTGATCCCAACAGATCAAGGCTGCAGTCAGCAATGACCACAGCACTGCACTCCAGCCTGGGAAACAGAGTAAGACCATGTCCCAAAAAAAAAAAAAAAAAAATAAGACATGCAGATGGCCAATAATCACATGAAAAGATGCTCAACATCTTTACTCATTAGGGAAATGTGAATCAAACCAAGATGAAACACCACTTTATATCCTTTAGGGTATAATAAAAAAATAATAGCTGTAATTAAAAAGATGGACAATAACAAGTATTGGTGGAATTGAGAAATTAAAACCCAACTTAAAATTCACAGCTGGTGAGAATGTAAAACAGTGCAGCTGCTTTGGAAAACATGTTGGCACCTCCTCAAGTTAAATACAGAATTACCATAAGACCCTGCAATTCCACTCACAGGTATATAGCCAAGAGAACTGACAATGTATATTTATACAAGCATTTGTGTACAAGCATGATTTACAATAGCCCCCAGATAGGAACAACGCAAATGCCCGTCAATTGCTGAATAGATGAACAGAAAGTGGTATATACATACAACGGAACAATATTCAGCCATAAAAGGGAGTGAAGTACTGACCATGCTACAGCATGGCCAGTCTTAAAAACATTGTGCTAAGCAAAGAAGCCAGACACAAAAGGGCACGTGGTGTACAATTCCATTTACGTGGACTATACAGAGCTGGTAAACCGATAGAGACAGAAAGTAGATTAGTGATTACCCGGAACTGGGTGTGGAAGAGGATGGGGAGTGGTTGTTAATGGGCATGGGGTTTCTTTTTGGGATTATGAAAAAAGGTTCTAAAATTAAATGGTGATGGTTGTATGGCATTGTGAATACAGGAGTCTCCTCTTATCCCTGGTGGCAGTGTTCCAGGACCCCAGTGAATGTCTGTAATCATGGATAATACTGAACCCCATATATGCTATGATTTTTCCTATACATACATACCTTTGATAAAGTTTAACTTAATTTAGTCACAGTAAGAGATTAACAACAATAACTAATAATACATTAGAACAATTATGATGACAAGTCAGCATTACTACTCTTGCACTGAGGGGCCATTATTCGGTAGAATAAAGGTTCCTTAAACACCAGCACTGCAGTACCATGACAATCATAACTGGGATTGTTACTAAGTGACTAATGGGTGGGTAGCATAGGCAGCCTGGAGTTGCTGGACAAAGGGATGATTCACGCTGTGGGTGGAGCGACTGGGGCTTCATCTCACTGATCAGAACAATGTGTAATGGAAAAAATTTATCAATTGTTTATTTCTGTAATTTTCCATTTAATATTTTTGGACCACAGTTGATCGTGGGGAACTGAAACCACAGAAAGTGAAACTACAATAAAGGGGGAACTACTCCCTACTCAAAATCACTAAATTGTACACTCTTAAAAGACGAATTTTTATGGCATGTGAATTATACCTCAATATAAAATACTTGTAAAAAAATACAGCCACATTGAATAAAATGAACCAGAGGTACATGGGGATTTGACTTCATCAGTGTTCTGGGTTCTAAAGGTAGGTAGCAGTTATCTAGACGAAGAGGGGAGGAAAAATTACTTTAGATGACAGGAGACTAGTGTGACAAGGTCTGAGGAAGAGGGGGTGCAGAGAGATCAATCATGCCTCTTCTTGCACTTCTGATTATTTCCCTAGATTAGGTGAAAGGGATGGGACATTAAAATTTAAATGAAATCTACTTCTGAAGCATTTTACAATGCTTTATTTTACAGTGAAGTTCATTGCAAAAATTATAAAATTCAGATAAGTAACAAAATAAACAGAAGTCACCTGTGATCACACCCTGCAGAGCTGGCAGAGGGAGGAGAAGCAGCCCTCGTGCACCATGAGTGGATGTGTAAATTGGTGCAAGTCTTAGGAAAAGCGCACTGAAAAGCCTTCCCATGCCAGTGTGTGTTGGGAGCTAGTCGTTGTCCAGAATGCAGTGTGTCTAACTTGCTTTGATTATGCACAGACCGATGCTGCTTGTCCAAAATCCATGCCCTCTCGTTTAATTCTCACCATAACCCATTCTTCAGATGAGGAAATGGAGACTCCACAAGCTCAAGTAATTTGCTGAATGTTCACACATAACATTCCATGAAGTGGGCCTTTAACTGAGGGCTGTATGACTCCAAATTCCATTCTTGTCTTACTAAAAAGCAGAACGCAGAGCAAGTTTTATAGGGCTTTGTCATTTGCCAGCCCAGGGAAAGTAAGGTATGCCTTTCATAAATCTGTAGTCTCAGGCTTTTAAAAGAACAGAAGATGGAGTGAAATTTGGAGTCAGTGACTTTTTCTTCTTCTGTGTGAGTGCTTGCCACATAGTAACAGTTAATCAACGTTGAATGGTGTAATTGTGGTAAATTCAACTTAAAAGTTTACTACCAGATAATATTTAGACTTAAAGATTAGGTAATTAACTCATAGAATATACATTCATCTTAAGTAACCTGTGATTCAGTTTGGAAAATGTCACCTTATTGATCTTTTAGGAAATATACCTGAGCCCCAATTAAATGTTACTTGTATCCTTTTCAGTATACTGCTCTGGATAGGAATAAATGGGCACCCAGGTAAACTGAGAGAAAAAGTTGAAATTTATGGCAATGGTGCTGTAGTAGTCTTCTTTTCTCTGCCAAAATCTGTGGGTTTTTTTTTTTCCAACAATTTCTTTTGAAATAATTACAGACTTACAGGAGGTTCTAAATAGAATGCACTTTAACTTTTTTCTTCCTTTGCTAAGACCAGATGCCATTTTTAAACTTACCTTCATTGCTCTTGAACTACATGTTCAAGTTCTCAGACATCCACCTGGATTCATATAGCTGAGGGGAAGGCCTATTTAATCGTGAAATATTGAAATTCCAGACTGATTTCACAGAAACACAATCAGACAACATTCAATTTCATTACAAATTGCAAACCAATACAAATTGGTGCTAATATGTGAAATAAAAAGTTAATGAAGAAATTATGATTCATGAGATTCTTGCATTATCAAATGAAGTACTATCAGCTTTCCTGTCCTACTCACTGGAGGGTTATCAAAAACATCTTTAACTTCGTTAGCCCTCAGTGAATACATTCAACAACATTTATTTTGTACCCATTACATGTGAGGCCTTAGTCATAGGCAGAGGAGGGAAGGCACAACCTGCCGACTGTGAGTGACAGAATGTGCGCCTGGGTTCTGGAGCCTATGCTAGGTGTCTGGGTGATGGAGCAAGGCTGACACCGACTCAACATTTCGGAGGTGAGCTGGGGTGTCAGGATATCATTGGGGAGGAAGGGAATGTTAACACCAGGGAACCTTAAAGATTTAGATTTCCTCTGTTTTGAGTTTCAGCAGCATGATTTTCTTACATACTCTGTGCCTAGCTTTCTGGCATAATAACAGAGGAAAAGGACATGGTGTGAACTGGCAAAACAGTCAATGTTAACAGGACATAGAGCATTCTCTTCTGAGAGCAGAAAGGTTTTTACTTGAGGAGTGAGGAGGGCTTTCTGGGCAACATGATATTTGATATGGATCATTAAGGATGGAAAAGATGTGAGAAATGGAGAAGGGGAAAGTGGGACGGATGGAGGGAAGGAAAAAAGGGATTCCAGGAAGGAGGAATCACACATGCAGAAATAGAATGTGTGAGGGGGCACGATGTTGCTGAAAATTCGGTTTGGCAGGAGGATGGGTGGGGAGTTGGCACAAGAAGGGCAGAAGGTGGGCGAAGGCAGGCCGATTATATATTCATGTTTATTACCTACTTGCCTGAGCAGAGTCAATTCTCAGTGAGTGTAGAACCTCACTCATTTTGTTCACTGATGCCCTACTTAGCACCAAGATGAGCATCTGGCACAGAGTGGGGCTCAGTCAACATTTAGTGAATGAATGGTGAGGGTTGAAGAGCCTTTCTGTGTGTGTGTCTGTTACAGAAAGGCTGTTGCATGCATTTGAGGCTCTTCTCTTCTCATTTCTTTGTGATATATTTCATGAACATATCACAATTTGTTCATTCATTACTCTGCTGATGGATATTTGCTTCTTTCTCAGTTTGAGGCTGTTGTGAATAATGCTACTATGAATATTTTTGTACATATCTTTTGGTGGACATATGGGTTCATTTCTCTTGGAGTGGAGCTGCTGGGTCATAGGACATGCACATGTTCAGCGTTGGAAGAAAATGCCAAACATTTGGAAAATGCTTTCCAAAGTGTTTACCCCAACGTATACCCATGCTAGCAGTGAACGAGGGTTCCTGTTACTCCACGTACTCACCCACACTTGATACGGTATTTTTCACTTTACCATTCATGTGTATTTTTGCCACATCAAATGACCTTAAGTTTTAATGCACATATTTAAACTAGTATTTTTCTAACACTAGTTCTGACATCTGAAGGAAGACAGGACTCCATTCTAAACAAGATGAGGGCCTCTGCCTTCTTTCCATTCCCCCTCATTGCCATTCTCCCTCTCCGATGTTCACCCCACCTTCCAGGTTAACATGGGATTTTACTTCCAGACTATTCCTATATTAAAACACAACCACAGCACTTCCAGGTTAACATGGGATTTTACTTCCAGACTATTCCTATATTAAAACACAACCACAGACCTAATTAATTTCATTGATTCTTGTTTTCCATTTCTTTTTGTTGGATGTATATATATATATGTATATACACACATATATTCATTCTTGCTTGAGTGTACAGCCTCAGTTAATTCTTTCAGGGGGTGCTTTTGGGTGGTCAGCTTTTTTTTTTTTTTTTAAGACAGTGTCTTGTTCTGTCGTCCAGGCTGGAGTGCAGTGGTGTGATCTCTGCTCACTGCAACTTCCACCTCCCGGGTTGAAGTGATTCTCCTGCCTCAGCCTCCTAAGTAGTTGGGAGTACAGGTACCAGCCACCATGCCCGGCTAATTTTTGAATTTTTAGTAAAGACAGGGTTTCACCATATTGGCCAGGCTGGTCTCAAACTCCTGACCTTGTGATCCACCTGCCTCAGCCTCCCAAGGTCAGCTTTTTGAATCTGAAAATGTTCACTACTTAGCTGCAGTATACTGCAGCTGCATGCTGAAATCCAAGTTCAAAATTTATTTTCCCTCAGAATTTTGAGGATGTTACTTCATTGTCTTTCGTGTCTAAAGTTGCTGATGTTTTTTGTCCATGTGCTCATTCTTTTTTAAAAAATTAATATATTTTTTAAAACTATGGTAAAATATACATGTAAAATTTACCAGTTTAATCATATTAAATGTAAGTTCAGTGGCATTAAGTACGTTCACATTGTTGTCTCATTCTTTCTTTCTTTATCTGATATTCCTCCCCATCTCTGAACATTTTAGAATGTTCTCTTTATCATTGTTCTGACATTGCACCAAAAATGTAAGATTATTTTCATACATTTCAAAAATCTTGTTAAGCATTTAGTGCAACTTTTCCAATGAGGACTTGGATTTTCAGTTCTGGGAAAGTTTGTCTTCTTAATTCTCCTATGTATTCTTACTTCTTTACCTTGTATTTGATGGACGACGGAACAGCTGAATGTATCTTCCATATCTCTTACATTTTCTTTTACTCATCTTATCTTTTTGTATATTTGTGCTGTTTAGTATTCACTGTGGTTGATTCCTCAAGGTCCATTTCCCATTATGTAGCAGTAATATATTTTTGGAGTTGTGCACTGTCTCTATGAGTGGTCTTGATTACTTTAAGCAAAACATTGTAATCACTTTCCCCTTGTAGATAATTAGTTCAGGAAGCAGAATAAAGTCCATCTATACAAGGCATTCTCTTGGCAACTTTTATTTTTGGTTTCTTGGTGCTCTCTGTGCTAATGCATCAGTCCTCTGATGTATGCATGGTGTTTGTGAATTTCCTATTCAGTCCTATCCTGATTGGCTTTCCCTTTTTCAGGGATGCCTTAAAACAGCTGGTCCACCAACACGCCCCTTATTCTGTTTCAGGGATTTGCTTATTCTTTACAACTCTTCTGTACTCCTGGGAATGTGGGTGGAAGGGGAGAGGCTGCTGTGTGCATGCACACTGCCAACATCATCCGGAACCTTTAATCAATTTTTAAATGGAAAAAAATTTCTCTCCATCATGATATACATGTATTTCCTTCTACATATTTTTGGGTTGGTGAAACCTATTTGTATTTTAGAATACTGCCTTTTGTTAGAGAAAAGATACATCCTCGCCAGCTCTGTATGGTGTGGAGTGAGAGGGCATCCCCACATCCTGGAGTCCTGTTTAGATTCACACCAGAGTTGTCATCTCAGGGAGACACTGCATTGAGACCAAAAAAGGGCTCATTACATAATTAACAAAAATTACCAAAGCAACAAATACTTAAAAACTTTGAAAAACTACAGAAGGCATAGTTGTAGGACTTTTAGGATGAGTTGCTATTATATTTAAAAATCCAATAACTACATTAAAAATATATTTTAAGAAAATGATCAAAAACCAAATTCGCCTTAATTCCATCACATAGA
This sequence comes from Ateles fusciceps, assembly GCA_036589455.1. Taxonomy (NCBI): domain Eukaryota; kingdom Metazoa; phylum Chordata; class Mammalia; order Primates; family Atelidae; genus Ateles; species Ateles fusciceps. The sequence goes on along the minus strand of JAZHEH010001180.1, from coordinate 2,964,889 downwards.
GGTAGCCTTGGTCAGCAGACGGTTGAGGTCAAGCATTAGGTCTAACATGATGTAGTCTGGGCTCAAATCCTGGCTCCTCCAGTGAAGACTAAAGCTTAGAACTCCAACTTTCTAAGATACTACTGGTTCTCAAGGTGTGGCCTCTGACCAGATCATTAACATTAGGCCTCACCCAGACCTGCTGAGTTAGAAATTCTGGGGTGGGTCCCAGCAGTCTGCATTTAACAAGCCCTCCTGCGGATTCCAATGCATACTCCAGTTTGAGAACCATCCTGTTAGGCATCAGTTTCTTTCGCTTGTTCTTTCCAATTGCATAAGGAACACATGAATACACTCCTGTTGTAAAAATTTAACACTGTAAGACATACATAGAGCAAAAAAACAAAAGTCGCTCTTCACCACACCAGGCATGAGTCCTTCTGATGGTCAGTGCAGTTACCAGCCTGGTCCCTGTCCTTGTAGACATTTCTGTGCATATGCACACATACTTTATTATGACTTACTCCCTCTAGGCTAAGAGTTTGGAACCATGGGATGTTAACTGCTATTCTTTTTGAATTAATCTGCCTTACACTTTTTGCTGACAGCTGTGGGTGTCAGAATTAGGCATGTACAGGATCAAGGGACACGGGGAGCTTTTTTCTTCCTAATGGGGAAACTTGAGAGCTGATGGAACTGCTGGAAAAGATATCTTCATGACTGACAAATGGCCACCTGAACTTTTCAGTGTTGCTGCAATTGATGGGTATTTCTCTGGCCTCCCTGAGCTCTTTGCCTTCCTCCTGCTGCTGCAGGCAATGCATTTTCCTCTCTCCTTTCACTTTCCTATCTTTTCTGTTACTCAGGGTGGTCATGTGGCCCTGAGACCACAAGTTGAAACTCCTGGTTGGAGGTTGAATTAACGTTAATGAGGCCCAATTGGGAGCAAGTTTGAGCCATAGCAGTTGGATATTGGGTGCTAAGCAGGGCAGCTAGTTTGTTTAGTCACATGTATATTTCTCTGGCCAAAACAGAAAAAGATAATTTTCCTTTATGATGTGACTTGGCCCTCAGAGCTGTGGTGCAGTCAACAGGTCACTAGGGCCACTCACTAGGGAAAGGGAACTCAGAAACCTGGCATGCTGGCAAAAGGGTAAAAATTTCTTACCAGTAAGATTTTTGGCCTTTCTCTCTGTGCAAACCAATTGAATGAATGGTAAAAATCACTGTTTATCTCCTCTGTAAAGCTTTTATTAATGGAAAAAAGATTTGTGAGGCTAGTCTTAAGCTGTGGTGAGTCTGGTGTGCTTTGTGTGTCTTTCTGTATTGTTCTGTCATAAAGAAGGGTACCTTAGGATAAAACATGGCCATAGGACTCTGCGAACAGGTCAGTTATGTTCTTGGGAGCTTGACTTTGTAACCACATGGCAGTACTTTCTCTTGGTCTCTGCCATTACAATGGCATCCTAACTTCAGGGTTCAATTCCCAGCTTAGGGAATGAGTACTTTCTTGTTTGATATCTGTGTGACCACTACCATTTGTTTACTTTCTTCCCCCTCCAGGAACTGTCTTGAATTTTCCTTTCTCTGAGCCAGAAATACTGGCTATTTGGCCTGGCTAAAGTCTGGTAATAAGAAATATAAGTGACTTTTTAAAAGAGTGATATGGTTGAAAATCAGCTTAATTAATTTAAAAAATGGACATCCAAGCTATATGTATTTAAAAGGCCTTTATCTTTTTCCTCTTCTTGAATCTTGTTTTTCTGAAAAAAGTTTTTCTTCTCAGTCAACTGAACTGTTTTTCTCCATTTTTGTCTTCTTACCACCGTTAATGCCTACATGAGAGAACCTAAGATAATTACTAATGGCCTGGAACTCCTGGGGAAAAACAGAGGAAGTACCATGGACCCTGTTTTGGGAAAGTCCTCTTTTTTCCTCATGAAACCCCAGGAATTAAAAGCAGTTAGTTTCCTCTCAAAATGCTAAGGCTTTGTTCTGTTTTGCATTGTGTTATCTGATGTTTTTGACTTTTGCAGGTATCAGAAATTACTTTGCATTATGAGAGAGGTTACTGTATAATAACTAGGTAGGAAATGTAGTTTTGGGAATGGCCAATGGCAGTTATTGAAAAGTATTCAGCTCTGCATGCTTGATTCAGAAATACATGCTCTTGGCCATCTACTAAGTATGGAGATGTCCTCACCCCCAACTGAGAGATAAGACTCCCATGGGGAGGGACTGATTCCTTGTTTTTGGGATCCACGATCTGGTATAAAAGTGGGACTCTTTATTTGGGGGGTCTGTTTTGCCTTTCAGCTGTGCCTGCTTATTAGGCCCTAGAAAATGCATGCTTTCCTGGCTCTGGGCTCCACCCTGAAGCCAGTAATCCAATTAAGAAACTGGTAAATGAAAAGTCTTTCAACTACTGGGTCTTCTTCCATCTGTGTATTTATGTGTGTTGTGTGTGTGATATAAAAAAAGCTTTAATTGGTTTAAAAATAATAAGTGCTTAAATCAAGCATTTTGTCAGAAAAGTAAAAAGGCTAATGCCTTTTAGTTTATGTAACTTTAGTACTCTTTAAGAAATGACACTTTTAAAGATTATTGGTAAAATTAGAATGTCTTCAAAATTTAGACATTTGGTCTAAATTACCAGGTCAGATATTAGGCTTGCTAAATGCTTTCTGGTAATAAACTGTTTCTTTAAGTCTTGAAAATTTTTTAGTTTACCTACTTTAGAGCATTAGATTCTAAATAAGGCCTAGGGATGACTCTCCTAGTGTGGAGAGTCATGTTCCCTAGCTAGGCTGGAACACTGGACATTGCAAAATTAGCATAGAGGGAAAAAATCCTTTCAGTACTCATGGAGAGCAGAAATGTTCATGAATATCAAGCAGAACAGGAGTTAACTGCATGGACTGAACTAATAGAGTACTGAAGTAATCTTTTTAACTTTGCTTAAGCTCCACACCTAGTACATAATTAAAATTTCTTACTTACCAAGGTTTTCACCAAAAGTAAAAGTTGCTAAGAGTTAACATTGTAACATGTAATTAAGACTACTGAAGAAACTGTTTTTACATGCACGTGTGTAAGAAAAGTGTTTTGGTAAAAGTTTATAAGAAAGCATGGGAATGTGGTTTTCTTGCCTAAATTTAGAGGGTTAAAGGATTAAGTTAGATAGGATAAAGCTGAAGGCTTAAAGAAGTTGTGGAAGGGTTATCCTGTAAAAGAAAAGTTTATCCTGTGAAAAGTTAATCCTGTAAAAGAAAATCTGTGTGTGAACATAGTGGCTAAAGTTAAAGGGGTATTATTTAGTTTTTCCATAAATTGAACATTGAAATAAAAGCACAACAGATTTTTCTTTGAGCATTGATCTTCTTTTAAACAAAAATCATAAAGAGTTATAAAAAGTTTATAAGAATCTTGCCGTGTGGTCAAGCTGAGATTGGACAAATTTGTCTATAAAGAAGGTTTTATTTTTATAAAGGTTTTATTAAGAATTGGGTTTGATATCAATAATGCACTAATTCAACAGTGATGTTTGGCTTATTTGGTATAAAAATTGTTATGTAAAATTGTTGTATGCAATGGAAGTAATCAAAGTGTCTTTGTCAATTGTGGCTACCCTAAGACATTTTGTCATTCATAGACAATCATCTTATTTTAATCCTCTTCATAAGGTGGCTGATAATCAGCTATCGGACTTTGACAGGTATTCTTCAATGCAGGTTTCTAGTAACATTGGACATTTCAACATTAGAATAGAGGGAAAAAAACCTTTCAGTACTCACGGAGAGCAGAAATGTTCATGAATATCAAGCAGAATAGGAGTTAACTGCAGGGACTGAACTAATAGAGGACTGAAGTAATCTTTTCGACTTTGTTTAAAATGTTGCTGAGCCTTTGTTTTGGTTTTCAGCATCAATGAAACTTTTCTTTCGAGCTATTTACAGCTTTTAACAATTGAGTAAAGTGTACTTCTGTGAACAAATTTGGAGCATATTTGATTTTCTCTACCTGATCTCTCCAGAATTTGGAAACTATTTGAGAGTATTCTTAATTTATGGCAATATAGTTATTTGTATAAGTGCAATAAGGATCTATTTCCTTTTGCAATAAAACAGAATTAGAGAAACTGGTAATTTTACCAAGGCTTTGACTGGAATGGTGTGCTTTTCTTTAAGGAATCACACTTGACTTGTAAAGATAATAAAAGCCCCTTGAAAAAACTGGCCTCATGCCTAGTCTACAATAGTCTCTGTACAGGATTCCTGATCTGTGTGATAAGTAAAGAATGTCACTTTCTGACAGGCCCAGGAGCCCCAAGTTATCTTGGGACCTCAAGAGGAGAGGCGTTTACCCAATGTATAGGTATTTGAGGGTACACATCCATGGCAGGGCTCAGATTTTAAAAAGTCTTATCTGAGATTCCTTCTATGGAACAGAGTTTCATCAAAGTCAGTTTAAAAAGAATTTACATGAAAAATAATTATTCTTGCTGCACTTTAGACAAATAATCAGGCCAAGTATAATAAAACAAATTAGTCATGATTTGTCCTTAGTAAAAATGGTAAACTGGAGAGAGAAAGATTATGTTTCAAGAACTATGGTACACTTGTTATTAGATTCTAGTCTTATTGGTTGTTTTGAGTTTTCTGCAACTTAGGCTGACCTGGCTCTTTCCTGTGAACCAAACAGTAATCTCTGACTGCTGCTCAGATGAAACAAAAGGGATGGGTAACATAAAAAAAAACCAATATTCTAATTCTAGGTGCATTAGAATCAGCTAGCAACCCCATATCAGCTTGGTTTCAACAGGTGCCCAATTCATGGAAACATTTCTGATTTAGTTTACTTGGAATAATATTACTTATTTTGCTTTACTGTTGTGGAATATATTGCTGTTGTACTTTTTGTATAGGAATGCAGGATAAGTTTACTCAGTATTTTCTTAAATCGAATGCTTATTAATCTTCCAGATACCACCTTTTCTCAGAACTCAAGAGTCATGAATGACCCTCACCATACTAATGCTTCCTGGAAGAGCTCCTTTCTACCCCTAATATAAGAGACTCTAATAGGCAGAAACATCATCACCTCTATTCATCCTGACGAAGTTACAGAAGATGGATCTTTATCCCCTCTGCAACCCTTAGGATTAAGGGTTCTCTTATAAAAGGGAGGGCGGAAACGTCAGAGGCATTTGAATCAGATCAACTCCATCTTGAACAGGAGCTGAATAAAATGAGGTTGAAGCCTGCTGGGCTGCATTCCCAGATGGTTAGGTATTCTAAGTCACAGGATGAGAATAGGAGGTCAGCACAAGATACAGGTCATAAAGACCATGCTAATAAAACAAATTGTAGCCAAGAAGCTGGCTAATCACACCAAAACCAAGGTGGCCATAAGAGTGACCTCTGGTTGTCCTCACTACTATACTTCCTCCAGCTTTATGACAGTTTACAAATGCCATGCCAATATCAGAAAGTTACACTATATGGTCTTAAAAGGGGATGCGTGAATAACTCACCCCCTTATTTAGCATATAATTGAGAAATAGCCATAAAAATGGTCATAGATTAGCCTATGGATTAGCCATTCTCTTATTCCTTTACTTTTTAAATAGATTTGCTTCCACATAGTTCTATGAACTCGTCTCAAATTCTTTCTTATGTGAGATTCAAGAACCCTCTCTTAGGGTCTGGATTGGGACCCCTCTCCAGTAATAGGACAGATCTGCTGTCACTCTTGCCCTCAGACCATGCATGGTCTGTTTCTCCCAGGTCTCTGTAGCTGGCAGCTCACAGCTTTCCAGGGCAAAGTGAGAGGCATCAGAGTCTACAAAGGGTGACATCTATGACTAATCTTTCCCAACTCTGGTTTGGCTTCCTGCCCTTTCAGTGCGTTTGCAGCCTGCTCAGACTCATAGTTGCAGGGGAAGGTCTTTGTCAGGCTCTCTGTTACAAAATAATGGCTTTGTCTTTGTGCTATGGGCTGTTATCACTCTTTTCTTATGGATTGAAGGAGGAATGTGTTTCATTTATTTTTCTCTTGCTCCTAATGAATTGAGTTTGCTTTTGGGGTCTTTGTAAGTTGCAGCTCTTCTGATAGCTCTGATTTCTTGCCTACACACTCCCATTATTTCTTTGAATTCTTTAGCAAGCTAGCTCAGTTTATTCTATCAGTGACATTCTCATTTCTGTTACAGGAACTCTGTCTCCACCCCTAGATGTTTTTGCTTTTAACATTCTTCATTCAGAAAGCTAATTTTATTCCGTACCCTTGAGTTATTATTTTTAATAATAGTGCAGTTTGCTAATATTCCTGTTTCCCAATAAAAAGTTTCAGAAACTTGATTGGAATTTTTTTTTTAATCATGAACTTGAGTTTTCACAAAGTCTGTCTGTCACCATTGTACCATCGATTTCTTAAGATTTGAGATTTTTTGGATGCCCTAACTGGAAGATTTGTATCTAGGGCTTATTGCAGGAAAACTGGAGGAGCCAAAAAGCCATAATGTGTTGAGATCCTCAAGGTAATCTAAAGTTTGACAAATAAACACACTGAAACTTAAGCCATTTTTAGCTAAGTGTGAATTGTCACTGAGCCCTCAGCCATGTATGTAAAGGTGCTTCTGAAAACCTGGACTAAAGTGGAAAATAATAATAGTGTCTCCATGACATGGTTTAGCACTGTGTCCCCACCCAAATCTCATGTTGAATTGTAATCCCCAATGTTGAGGGAGGGACCTGGTGCAAGGTGATTGGATCATGGGGGTGGATTTTCCCTTTGCTGTTCTCATGACAGTGAGTATGTTCTCATAAGATCTGGTTGTTTAAAAGTATGTAGCACCTCTCCCTTCACTCTCTCTCTGTCCTGCTTCAATCATGTAAGACATGCCTACTTCCCTTTTGCCCTTCTGCCATGATTGTAAGTTTCCTGAGGCCTCCCCAGCCATGCTTCCTGTACAACCTGTGGAACTGTGAGTCAATTAAACCTTCTTTATTCATAAATTACCCAGTCTCAGATAGTTCTTTATAGCAGTGCAGAATGGACTAATACATTCCAGCCATACTGTTACTGGAAAGTGATCCCAATCCAGACCCCAAGAGCAGGTTCTTGGATCTTACACGAGAAAGAATTTGAGGCAAATCTATAGAGTAAAATGAAAGCAAATTTATTAAGAAAGTGAAAGAATAAGTGAATGGTTACTCCACAGGCAGAGCAGAGCCAATGGCTGTTGGTTGCCCATTTCTATGGTTATTTCTTGACAATATACTAAACAAGGGGTAGACTATTCATGAGTTTTCTGGGAAAGGGGTGGGTAATGCCAGAAGCTGAGCATTCCTTCCCTTTTTAGACCATATAGGGTAACTTTCTGACATTGCCTGGCATTTGTAAACTGTTGTGGCATTGGTGGGAATGTAGCAGTGAGGAGGATCAGAGGTCAGTCTTGTAGCCATCTTGGTTTTGATGGGTTTTAGCCAGCTTCTTTGCTATAAGCTGTTTTATCAGCAAAGTCTTTATGACCTGTATTTTGTGCTGACCTCCTATCTCATCCTGTGACTTAGAATGCCTTAACCTCCCGGGAATGCAGCCCAGTAGGTCTCAGCCTCATTTTATCCAGCCGCCATTCAAAATGGAGTTGATCTGGTTCAAATGCCTCTGATATGTTTCTCCCGTCCTTTTTCTAAGAGAATCCTAATCCTAAGGGTTGTAGAGGGACAAGATCCATCTTTTGTAATTTCTTCAGGCTGAAAAGGGGTGATGATATTGCTGCCTAACTATTGGGTCTCCTCAGGGTAGAGAGGAGCTCAGTCAGAAAGCATCAGTTTGGAGAGGGTCACTCATGACTCTTGAGTTCTGACAAAAGGTGATATCTGAAAGATTGATAACTGCTTAATTTAAGAGAACATTGAGTAAGCTTATCCTGCATTCCTGCATAAGAAGTACAACAGCAATATATTCTACTACCGCAAAGCAAACTGGGCAAAATTATCCCAAGTAGGCTAAACAAGAAGGCTTTCTATGAACTGGGCAACTGTGAAAACCAAGCTGATATGGGGTTGCTAGCTGATTCCAATATGTGCCAAGAATTAGAATATTGATACAGATTGTTTTTACATTACCCGTCCATCTCATTTCTTCTGAGCTGCAGCCAGAGATCACTGATTGATTCACAGGCATAAGCAGAGTCAGTCTAAATTGCAGGAAAACAACCCTCAAAAACAACTGATGAGACCACAATTTTGTAACAGATGTACCATAGTGCTTGTAATATAATTTTTTCTCTCTTGAGTGTCCCATTTTTACTAAAGATAAATCATAATAGGACTAATTTGTTTGCAAAAATAAGCCTTAGTCTTACACTTGACCAGATTATTTGTATAAAGTGCAGCAAAAATAATTTTTTTACATAGGCTTTTTAAATTGGCTTTGATAGAGTTCCTTTCCACAAAAGGAATCCTAGATAAGACTTTTTAAAGCCAAACCCAGCTATGGGTTTGTACCCTCAAATACCTAAGTTGAGTAAATTCCTCTCCTTTTGAGGTCTCAAGACAACTTGGAGCTTCTTGGCCTGTCAGAAAGTGACATGCTTTACTTACCACAGGTGAGGAACCCTGCACAGGAACTGTTGTAGACAAGGTATGAGGCCTGTTTTCCCAAGGGGCTTTTATTGGCTCTACAAGTCAAGTTTGATTCCTTATAGAAAAGCACACCATTCCAATCAAAACCTTGGTAAAATAACCAGTTTCTCCAATTATTTCCTGTTGCAAAAGAAAACATTATTGTTGTACTTACACAAATATTTATATTGCCATAAATTAAGATTACTCACAAATAATTTCTAAAAACTGGAGAAATCATGTAAAGAGAAACGAATATACTCCAAATTTTGTTTACAGGAGTGTACTTTACTCAATTGCTAAAGGCTTTAAATAGCTCAAAAGAAAAGTTTCCTTAACTCTGAAAAAAAAACCAAAAACAAAGGATCAGCCACATTTTAAGCAAAAGTAAAAAAGATTACTTCAGTCTTCTATTAGTTCAGCCTATTAATTTCTGTTCTGCTTAATATTAATGAATATTTCAGCTCTCCATGAGAGCCCTTAAAGTTTTTTCCTCTATTCTAATGTTACAGTCTCCAAAATTATCTGAAATCTGCATTTAATAGTACCTGTCAAATTCTGTAGCTGACTCTAAACCATCTTTTGAAGAGGATCAAAACAAGAGAACAATTGTCTGTGGATGACAAAAAGTTTTAAGATAGCCACTCTTTTTTATTTATTTTTTATTTATTTTTTTTTTTTTTAAATAAAGCCTACGGCACCTGCTATTCCCAGGTGGTCTCCCATCCAAGTACTAACCAGGTCCAACCCTGCTTTAGCTTCCGAGATCAGACGGGATCGGGCGCGTTCAGGGTGGTATGGCCGTAGACAAGACAGCCACTCTTAAAGTCACAATTCACAAGGAAATTTTGGTTACATCTGTGGCACACAATAATTTAACATAACAATTATCATTATTAGATAAATCTATCCAATCTTAATCAGTTCAACTGTAAGGTAAGATACTTACAAACCTTTTATAACTCCTTACAATTTTTATTAAAGAGCAGATTAGTGCTCTGAGAGAATCCTGTTGTACTTTTATTTTAATTTTCAACTCACAGAAAAACTGAATAGTACCCCCTTTAACTCTAGATAATATGTTCACACACAGAATCTCTTTAACAACTAACTTTTTATAAACTTTCCACAACTTGTTCAAACCTTTAAATTTTTTCTATCTAACTTAAAACAATCCTTTTACCCTTTAAACTTCCCAGGCCTTCTTATAATCTTTTACCAAAAGTATATTCTATTTTCCTTACACTCCTTGCATGTAGAACAGTTTTTTTGTTAGTCTTAAACACACGTTACACTGCTAACTTTTAGCAACTTTTACTCTTGGTGAAAAACCTGGTTCATAAGTGATTGTAATTATGTACCAGGTGTGGAGCCAAGGACACCAGACAGAAGTGCACATAAGAGATGACTTTTTCCAGCATGGCTAGGGGGCATGGCTCTTCACATGTCCCCAGGCCTTGTCTAGAATCTAATGCTTCAAAGTAGAGAATCTGAACCATTTTTAAAAGTCAAAGAAGCAGTTTATGACCTTAAAGCATTTAGCAAACCTAACCTAATATCTGACCTGTGTAATTTAGACCAAATGTCTAAACTTTGAAGATATTTTTATTTTACCAATAATCTTTAAAACTGGCTTTATTGTCTCAAAGCTCACTAAAGTCACATGAACCAAAATGCATTATAGTTTTTCTTTTTTCTGACAAAATATTTTATTTAAGCTCTTATTTTTAAATCAATTAATCAAAGCCCTTTAATATATAAACATCATACAGACATATAAATACACTGACGGACAGAAGAAGATCCAGTAGTTGTATGATTTTTTATTCACGTTTCTTAATTGGATTACTCATTTCAGGGTGGAACCCTTGAACGAACAGGGCCAGGAAAGCATGAAGTTTCTACAGCCTAAAAGCAGGCACAGCTAGAAGGCAAAACAGACATCAAAAATTAAGGGTTCAATTTTTATACTGGGTTGTATATCATCCAAAAGAGGGAATCAGCCCATCTCCTGTGGGAGTTTTATTTCTCAATGAGGGGGTGGGGTGGGGACATTCCCATACCTTCTAGGTGACTAGGAGCATACTTCTCTGATACAAACATGCAAAGAGGCAAGTATCCCCCCCATAACTGCCATTAGCTATCCCCCAAAGTATATTTCCTACCTAGTTATTACATGCCAAAGCTCTTTCATAATGGAAAGTAATTTCTGATACCTCCCAAAGTAAAAAATGTCAGAAAACACAATGCCCAACAGAACAGAGCCTCAGAGTTTGAGAGAGATCTATCCACTTTTAATTCCTGGGATTTCATGAGGAAAACAGAGGATTTTTCCAAAACAGCGTCTGTGGCACCTCCTCTGTTTTTCTCAAGGAGCCCCAGGCTGTTAGAGCTTGAATATCCACTTTCAATTAAGCTGACTTTTTACCATAGCACTGTTTTAAAAAAAAAATTATTTAAAATCTCTTATTACCTGACTTTAGCCATACCAAATGGCCAATATTTCTGGCTTTTGAACTTTACCAAAAGTAACTTCCCAGGTGAGTAGAAAAAGGAAAATTTCAAGAAGGGAAGCCAGAAGTTGTTCATCATGGAAGGGAAGATAATTAAAAAATGGCAAAGGTCACACAGGTATCAAACCAGAAAGGACTCATTCCTTAAGCCAGGGATTGAACCCTGAACCCAGACCACCACTGTGAAAAGAAAGCCTTAGCTACTGAGCTACAGCACTGGGTAGTCTTCATTGCTCTTCCCAGAAGGAGCCTAAATAAATCAATTTTGAGCTTGCAAAGGCTTTTAACTGCTTAAGACAATTTTTAGGGCTAACTATGACATGAATTCCAAAATTCCTGTTCACTGGATGGCAGAGACTAAGAGAAAGTACTGCCACGTGGTTACAAGGTCAAACTCACAAGGACTTAACTGATGAGTTTGCTGGGTCATCTTGAACAGTAGGCTGATGGGGTCCTAAGCCCCTGTACTATACTAAGGTACCCCTCTTTCTGATAGAAAGATACAGAAAGACAAATTTATAGCACAAAGTACAACAGATTCACTGTAGCTTAAGACTAGCCTTGCAAATCCTTTTTCTGATGAATCAAAACTTTACAGAAGAGATAAACAGTGATTTATACCATTCATTCAGCTAGTTTGCACAGAGAGAGAAAAAAGGAAAGAGAGAAAAACAGTGCCTGCATCATGGTGGGGAAGGTGAGGACCTCAGGGAGGCCAGAGAAAATCCACCCACTTCAGAAATGCTGAATCAAAAGTTCAGGAGGCAATTTGTCCATAGCAAAGAGATCTTTTCCAGCATTTCCATCGGCTCTCAAGGTTCCCCTTTTGGGGGAGAAAAAGCTCCCCATGCCCCATGATTCTGTACATGCCTAATCCCTTCACCCACAGCTGTCAGCAAAATGTGCAAGGCAGATTAACTCAGAGAGAAAAGCAGTTAACATTCTGTGGTGCCAAACCCATTCTTAGCAGAGAGAGACTTTACTGAATGGGACCTCTAACCTGCTAACTATTAGGAAGGACTCTAACCTTCCTAAGTTGGGCCTTGAACCCAAGTTTGGTCAAGCATCCTTGCCTTTTATTAAGAGGGGCCTTTAACCCACTTTGTCTTACGTGAGTCTCTAACTCCCCTAAGTTGGGTATCTAACCTAATCTCATCCTTTACTCTGGTATATGCACCCTACTTACCCAAAATTAGCCAATTGCTGTTGTATGCAGATGATTTTCCTTTGGGTCAGGGGTCTCTTCAGTGTAATCCCTTCCATAATTCCCTAGAAGGTTGTCACCTGAAAGTGGTCCCAATCCAGACCCCAAGAGAGGGTTCTTGGATCTCACACAAGAAATAATTTGAAGCAAATCCATAGAGTAAAATGAAAGCAAGTTTATTAAGAAAGTGAAGGAATAAAAGAATGGAGATTCCATAGGCAGAGCAGCCTCAAGGGATGCCGGTTGCCCATTTTTATGGTTATTTTTTGATTACATGCTAAACAAGGGATAGATAATTCATGAATTTTCCAGGAAGCAGGTGGGCAATTCCTGGAACTGAGTGTTCCTTCCCTCTTCAGACCATGTAAGAAAAGTTCCTGATGTTGCCTGGGATTTGTCATGGTACTGGTGGGAGTGTAGTAGTGAGGATAACCAGAGGTCACTCTCATCACCATCTTGGTTTTGGTGGCTTGGTTTTGGTGGGCCTTCTGTACTGTAACCTGTTTTTATCAGCAAGGTCTTTATGACCTGTGTCTCATGCTGACTTTCTGTCTCATCCTATGACTAAGACTACCTTAACCTTCTGGGAATGTAGCTCCTTAGGTCTCAGCCTCATTTTACTCAGCTCCTATTCAAGATGGAGTCGTTCTGGTTCAAATGCCTCTGACAATATGGTATGCCAGGAGCCGTGTGAGATATTTATACTTACAATAAATTCAGGAAGTAGACACCATCATCACTGTTTTCATTTAAGAAAACTGAGGCTCAAGGAGACTTAATTGAAAAAAAAAACTAACATTAAACAATTAGAGAACAAAGATTTGAATTTATCTGGCCTGAACAAAACACTGATAAGACAAAGCAAGCTTGGAAATTTAGATGACTCACACAGGCAAATCTCACACTTAACTGGACATGAGAACTTCCTGGGAAGTTTGCGGGAGGTTTGGGATTTGTGTTGGTAACAAGCTCCTGGTTGATGTTGATGCTGCCGGCCTGAGGACCATACTTAGAGACCCATTGCTGCAGACCCACAGCTCCCATGTATGTTGTTCCATGGTCCCCTTCCTTGAGTCCCAGCAGTTTATCTCTAATTCTGGCTTCTACAGATTTATTTTGCTGCTCACATGATGACTTTCTCGGGTGTGACTAGTAAATTCTAAGGTCTTTGAATGCAATGCAAGATTTAGTTTCTCCCCTACCAGAATATCCTAACAGGTGCAGATACACGTTTATTAATCGAGTGATGCAGGAGATTTTGTTTGTGTTTTTTTTCAGATTTCTTATTTACTTATTTTACTTTAAGTTCTGGAATGCATATGCTGAATGTGCAGGTTTGTTACATAGGTATACATGTGCCATGGTGGTTTGCTGCACCTATCTACCCGTCATCTAGGTTTTAAGCTCCACATGTATTAGGGATTTGTCCGAATGCTCTTCCTCCCCTTTCTCCCACTCCCCAACAGGCCCCGGTTGTGATGTTCTCCCTGTGTCCATGTGTTCTCGTTGTTCAACTCCCACTTATGAGTGAGAACATGTGGTGTTTGGTTTTCTGTTCCTGTGTTAGTCTGCTGAGGATAATGGTTTCCAGCTTTATCCATGTCCCTGCAAAGGAGATACTCATTATTATTATTATTATTATTTTTTTTTATTGCATTTTAGGTTTGGGGGTACATGTGAAGAACATGGAAGATTGTTGCATAGGTACACACATGGCAGTGTGATTTGCTGCCTTCCTCCCCATCACCTATATCTGGCATTTCTCCCCATGCTATCTCTCCCCAACTCCCCCACCCCCCCACTATCCCTCCCCTTTTCCCCCGACAGACCCCAGTGTGTGATACTCCCCTCCCTGTGTCCATGTGTTCGCATTGTTCAACACCCGCCTATGAGTGAGAACATGCAGTGTTTGATTTTCTGTTCTTGTGTCAGTTTGCTGAGAATGATGGTTTCCAGGTTCATCCATGTCCCTACAAAGGACACGAACTCATCGTTTTTGATGGCTGCATAATATTCCATGGTGTATATGTGCCACATTTTCCCTGTCCAGTCTATCATCGATGGGCATTTGGGTTGGTTCCAGGTCTTTGCTATTGTAAACTGTGCTGCAATGAACATTCGTGTGCATGTGTCCTTATAGTAGAACGATGTATAGTCTTTCGGATATATACCCAGTAATGGGATTGCTGGATCAAATGGAATTTCTATTTCTAGGTCCTTGAGGAATCGCCACACCGTCTTCCACAATGGTTGAACTAATTTACACTCCCACCAACAGTGTAAAAGCGTTCCTATTTCTCCACATCCTCTCCAGCGTCTGTTGTCTCCAGATTTTTTAATGATCGCCATTCTAACTGGCGTGAGATGGTATCTCAATGTAGTTTTGATTTGCATTTCTCTAATGACCAGTGATGATGAGCATTTTTTCATATGTTTGTTGGCTTCATGTATGTCTTCTTTTGTAAAGTGTCTGTTCATATCCTTCGCCCACTTTTGAATGGGCTTGTTTGTTTTTTTCTTGTAAATCTGTTTCAGTTCTTTGTAGATTCTGGTTATCAGCCCTTTGTCAGATGGGTAGACTGCAAAAATTTTTTCCCATTCTGTTGGTTGCCGATTCACTCTAATGACTGTTTCTTTTGCTGTGCAGAAGCTGTGGAGTTTGATTAGGTCCCATTTGTCTATTTTGGCTTTTGTTGCCACTGCTTTTGGTGTTTTGGTCATGAAGTCCTTGCCTACGCCTATGTCCTGAATGGTTTTGCCTAGATTTTCTTCTAGGGTTTTTATGGTGTTAGGTCTTATGTTTAAGTCTTTAATCCATCTGGAGTTAATTTTAGTGTAAGGTGTCAGGAAGGGGTCCAGCTTCTGCTTTCTGCACATGGCTAGCCAGTTTTCCCAACACCATTTATTAAACAGGGACTCGCTTCCACATTGTTTGTTTTTGTCAGGTTTGTCAAAGATCGGGTGGTTGTAGATGTGTTGTGTTGCGTCGGAGGCCTCTGTTCTGTTCCATTGGTCTATATCTCTGTTTTGGTAACAGTACCATGCTGTTTTGATTACTGTAGCTTTGTAGTATAGTTTGAAGTCCGGGAGTGTGATGCCTCCAGCTTTGTTCTTTTTGCTTAGAATTGACTTGGCTATGCGGGCTCTCTTTTGGTTCCATATGAAGTTTAAGGTGGTTTTTTCCAGTTCTTCGAAGAAGGTCATTGGTAGCTTGATGGGGATAGCGTTGAATCTGTAAATTACTTTGGGCAGTATGGCTATTTTGACAATATTGATTCTTCCTAGCCATGAACATGGAATATTTCTCCATCTGTTTGTGTCCTCTCTTATTTCATTGAGCAGTGGTTTGTAGTTCTCCTTGAAGAGGTCCTTTACATTCCTTGTTAGTTGTATTCCCAGGTATTTTATTCTCTTTGTAGCAATTGTGAATGGCAGTTG
Organism: Ateles fusciceps; assembly: GCA_036589455.1. Classification (NCBI taxonomy): domain Eukaryota; kingdom Metazoa; phylum Chordata; class Mammalia; order Primates; family Atelidae; genus Ateles; species Ateles fusciceps. The sequence continues at coordinate 2,949,125 of JAZHEH010001180.1, read as the reverse complement.
GTTCTTGATTTGGCTGTCTTTAAGTCTGTTATTGGTGTATAGGAATGCTTGTGATTTTTGCACATTGATTTTATATCCTGAGACTTTGCTGAAGTTGCTTATCAGTTTCAGGAGATTTTGGGCTGAGACGATGGGGTCTTCTAGATATACAATCATATCATCTGCAAATAGAGACAATTTGACTTCCTCCTTTCCTATTTGAATACCCTTTATGTCTTTTTCTTGCCTGATTGCTCTGGCTGGAACTTCCAGTACTATATTGAATAGGAGTGGTGAGAGAGGACATCCTTGTCTAGTGCCAGATTTCAAAGGGAATGCTTCTAGTTTTTGCCCATTTAGTATGATATTGGCTGTTGGTTGGTCGTAAATAGTTTTTATCATTTTGAGATACGTTCCATCAATACCTAGTTTATTGAGAGTTTTTAGCATAAAGGGCTGTTGAATTTTGTCAAAGGCCTTCTCTGCATCAATTGAGATTATCATGTGGTTTTTGTCTTTGGTTCTGTTTATGTGGTGGATTATGTTTATAGATTTGTGTATGTTGAACCAGCCTTGCATCCCCCGGGATGAAGCCTACTTGATCATGGTGGATAAGCTTTTTGATGTGCTGTTGCAATCGGTTTGCCAGTATTTTATTGAAGATTTTTGCATCTATGTTCATCATGGATATTGGCCTGAAGTTTTCTTTTCTTGCTGAGTCTCTGCCAGGTTTTGGTATCAGGATGATGTTGGTCTCATAAAATGATTTAGGAAGGATTCCCTCTCTTTGGATTGTTTGGAATAGTTTCAGAAGGAATGGTACCAGCTCCTCTTTGTATGTCTGGTAGAATTCGGCTGTGAACCCATCTGGACCTGGGCTTTTTTGGGTGGTAGGCTCTTAATTGCTGCCTCAACTTCAGACCTTGTTATTGGTCTATTCAGGGTTTCGACTTCTTCCTGGTTTAGGCTTGGGAGGATGCATGTGTCCAGGAATTTATCCATTTCTTCCAGGTTTACTAGTTTATGTGCATAGAGTTGTTTGTAATAATCTCTGATGATGGTTTGAATTTCTGTGGAATCTGTGGTGATATCCCCTTTATCGTTTTTTATTGCATTTATTTGATTATTTTCTCTTTTCTTTTTTATTAGTCTGGCTAGTGGTCTATTTTGTTGACCTTTTCAGAAAACCAGCTCCTGGATTTATTGATGTTTTGAAGAGTTTTTCGTGTCTCTATCTCCTTCAGTTCTGCCCTGATCTTAGTTATTTCTTGTCTTCTGCTAGGTTTTGAGTTTTTTTGATCTTGCTCCTCTAGCTCTTTCAATTTTGATGATAGGGTGTCAATTTTAGATCTCTCCTTGCTTCTCATGTGGGCATTTATTGCTATGTACTTTCCTCTAGAGACTGCTTTAAATGTGTCCCAGAGATTCTGGTATGTTGTGTCTTCGTTCTCGTTGGTTTCAAAGAACATCTTTATTTCTGCCTTCATTTCATTGTTTATCCAGTCAACATTCAAGAGCCAGTTGTTCAGTTTCCATGAAGCTGTGCGGTTCTGAGTTAGTTTCTGAATTCGGAGTTCTGATACTCATTTTTTTTATGGCTGCATAGTATTCCATGGTGTATATGTGTCACATTTTCTTTATCCAGTCTATCATTGATGGGCATTTGGGTTGGTTCCAAGTCTTTGCTATTGTAAATAGTCCTGCAATAAACAAACGTATGTATGTGTCTTTATAGTAGAATGATTTATAATCTTTTGGGTATATACCCAGTAATGGGATTGCTGGGTCAAATAGTATTTCTGGTTCTAGATCCTTGAGGAATTGCCACACTGTCTTCCACAATGGTTGAACTAATTTACACTCCCACCAACAGTGTAAAAGCATTCCTATTTCTTCACATCCTCTCCAGTATCTGTTGTTTCCTGACTTTTTAATGATTGCCATTCTAATTGGCGTGAGATGGTATCTCCTTGTGGTTTTGATTTGCATTTCTCTAATGACCAGTGATGATGAGCTTTTTTTCATACGTTTGTTGGCAATGTGGGACTTTTTATATGTAATTAGGAAACAAATGCTTCTATTATTACTAGCTACAATTGAATGACTGAATGATTGCTTAAGTATTTTAAAGTCATTTAAGAAACCCCTTTTTGCCCAGTACCAGATGCCTAAAAGGCAAATTAGTAAGCATACTACAATAAAATGTTCACATTATAATAGATTTGCCATCAGGTCTAGCATGGATGATATTCCCATTTATGAGCACTGCTTGGAAACAACAGGCCTGGGACAGCATAATTCCAAACGGACTTTAGAAGATGGCTCTAATAGTCACCGAACGTAGAAGTCACCAGGGTTAGTTATCCATGAATTCTTCTTACCTCTGGCCAGGAAAGTTTGGTGGCCAAGAAACAGGAGGAGAGAATGATGTGTAGCTCTCCAAAGCTAGGTTTGACTTTGTCAAAAACAAAAAGCAATAGGTGCTCCAGGCAGTTCCAGCAACGCCCCCAGATCTCATTGGCTTGGCTGGGATCACACACCCATCCCTGACCAATTCCTGAAGTCAGGAGCATGGATTTCAATGATGAACATGGACAAGCCCACCTGAGACTTGTTGGAGGAAGAGGTCGGTCTGGTCTCACTGCCTCCACTTCCCTCTTTCATCCCTCATCAGAATGAGATGACCCTCAAGAGGATCATTGAGGAGGGAGGTTTTAGGTAGCTTCTAATTGGAGTCACCAGACATCTGTTGGTTACCTTGTGAGCAGTTCTGATCACACTATGGAGGTCTAATTTTATTAAGCATGATCTTTTTTGGTGGAAAATATTTTTAGTTTTTTTTTATTATTTTGAAGTTGTGCAGGTAATTAGTAAACACATTCTTGTTACATGTTTAAACAAAAACAGAACTACAGGACCAGCTGAAGCCGATTAACCATTGCTTAAGTTGTTACAGATGGTACAGAACCAAAATTGCGCCTTATAGCCCTGGCATGTGCAATGGGAAAAAGCTTTAAACTCCTAATTGGTAACACGACCCACCTAGCAGATCAGCTGCATTGGCATCACCTGGGACTAGTTAGAAATGCCGTAAAAGCTTGACCCACTCCTAGTTTGGGGAGGGATTTGAGCCTTGCTTCCTGTCTCCTTGCCAGTTTACTTACCATAAAGCCTTTCTTTTCACAAAAGCTGGCGCCATAGTATTGGATTCTGTGCTGATCAGGAAGCAAGTCCATCACTTGGTAACAGAAGTATTTAGAGGTAAAAGGCCTCCTTCCCCACAATTCTTACTCTCCCACTCTGGCAGCACCTGCTCCATCCAAGTCTCCCTCTCTGTGCCTGCATGTCTCCAAAGGTTGATGCAGTGAGCCAGTTCTTCTCAGGTTCATACCCTTAGGTCATCCTCTCCCAATGAATCTGGCTGACGCTGTGACTTGCTTTAACTAATAGAATGTGGAGGGAGTGCTGGTATCTTTTGGAGAATCTAAGTGTGCATTGTTTTAAAAATGGCTGCCTTTGATCTAAAATCCCTAACATTTAATTGAATCCCTAAGTCATAATGGCAGATTTGGAATTAGGTATTGTCAAGCCTTCTAAAAGTGCATTTCAATGTATTACCATTAAAGGTTGTTTTTTTCCGTTCAGCCCAATGCATTTGGCAGACAATTCAGATGAGTAGATTGGCCACATAATATGGCAATGATAAAAACTTTAAAAATGCATCGTTGTCTGCATTGGCATTCCTGCCAGCTAGTGATATTCCAGGACTTTTAGTGAATTAAAGCTTCATTTGCCTGAAGAAGGTAGCGAAGTTACTGATTGCTTCAGAAATAATTATGTTCATGACAGGATAAGAGGACATTTATGCAATAGTGTTGCTGTTCTATCACTGACATTATTTTCACCAAATTTGTGGTCTGTACATGAGTGCATGTGAAATGGATTTCCAAGTGTCCAGAACAACACAGAAGCATGGCACAGAAGATGGAAAATTTTAATAGGGAATGCTTGTGTTGGGGTATATTGAATTATGGAAGAATTTCAATTGCATTGCCATGTAGAAAATGAATGTGAATATATTCTCCAAGGAGAGCCATGACCTAAAAGAAAAAAGCAGTAGTTTATCATGATGCAAGACTTCAAAATATAGTTAATGTTTGTGAAAGTTGGCTAGCTGTTGTGTGGACTACCTCTGTGCAATTGCTGTAATTTGTCTTTATAATACACTTCTTCATGTCGAATTTTTTGGGTTTTTAAAGTCTTTAAAATCTTTTCCCCACTACTTTTAAATTGCTAGTATTATTTGTTTATAATTCACCATGCTATGCATTTAATCTTTGCATCATTTCCAGTACTGGACGTATAAATTGTGTAAAGACTTTTAGAGAGTTCTAATTTGTTTTATACATTTTCATGCAAATTTGACTCCACACGAGTGTATTATCACAACATTGACTTTGTGTGTAAGCCTTGTGTGTATACTTAACAACATTGAAACTTCAGTGGGGCGAGGTGGCTCATGCCTGTAATCCCAACACTTTGGGAGGCCAAGGTGGGTGGGTCACCTGAGGTCGGGAGTTGCAGACCAACCTGACCAACATGATGAGATCCCATCTCTACCAAAAACACAAAATTAGCTGAGGTGTGGTGGTGCATGCCTGTAATCCCAGCTACCTGGGAGGCTGAGGCAGGAGAATTGCTTGAACCTGGGAGGCAGAGGTTGTGGTGAGCCAAGATCATGCCATTGCACTCCAGCCTGGGCAAGAACAGTAAAACTCCATTTCAAAAATAAAAAATAAAAATAAAAAATAGAAAAAAAAAGGAAACTTTTTTCTTTTTGTGCATTTGACTTGGTGAAAGATAGAATTTCTTGGTCTTATTTCTTTGGGTGACTGCATATGCGGTAGTGACCCATCACAGTTTTTGATTGATTTCATTAAAAGACTTAGGTTGTCCATCACAATAGTTCAGATGACAGCATTTATATAAGCTTTAAGGATATGAATATGGTTTGTAGGCCCATAACTTATACCCATATGACTGTCATTAGCATACCAAAGTGTATGTTGCAAAAATATGTTATTATTGCCTAGTTTATTGTGTAAAGTGGCTTATGAAGTGTTTGGTTGTGTTTTTATGTGTTTCTCTAATAAATCCCCTTTGAAAATGTAAATAAATTTCTTTTAAATTTTAAATTTTTATTTAAAATAATATTTATTTTAAAATAATTGCATTTTTATTTTTTTTAAATAATTTAATTTTTTCCCAGAATTATATCTTTTGGATTTAAAATTTGATTTTTAAAATTTTTTTTCCCAGAATTATATCTTCTGGGATTTCAACATTTGGGATTGTGGCATTCCAGATTGTGTCTCTCAGAATTATGGCCTAGACTCTATATAGGAAAGAAAGTCATAAATATCTTTACACAGTTTTACACACTTACACATGAGTAGAGTTCTACAAATAAAGTTAGTGGGTCAAAAGGCAAGTGTATTTTGTATATCCTTAGATACTTCCAAATAGTCTTCCAACAAGGCCTTACCAAATTTCATTTGCTAGAAGAATATGTGAGAAGGCCCATTCTTTTGTGTTCTCACCAAATTTGACTATGCTGCTGGGTGAAAACTTATATCTTTTTCAGTGTTAATTTGAATTTCCCAGATTACTGTCTTTACAGATGTATTTTGGCCAATTGCCTTTCTTCTGTGAGTTTCCTGTTTGTACCCTTTGCCTATTTTTTTTCTATGGAGTTGATGGACTGACTTAATGACTCACAGAAACTCTTTGAGTACCTTGTATATTGAAGCTTTTGTTTAACTTATTACATTTTTCTCAGTCTTTCACTTGCCTTTTTGTGCTACCTATGTCATTCGTTTTGTTCTACAAAAACTATTGATTTTCATGAGTTCGCTTATGGCCTTTGATTTTAGGTCTTGTTATAAAAATATTATTCTCTAGTTTCTTAATGCTTTTGTATCTCGTTTCTTAGGTTTGGCTCTTTAACCATGTTGGCCTTTATTTTTGTGTGTGGGGTATGCTGGACATGCTGGGGAGAATATCCCATTCTACACCACATGCCTTACACAACCTTGCATAATGGCACCAGGCTGGGCTGCTCCGTGGATTCTCTTATTAATGTACTAGCTAATCACAGCATCACTTTATAGCTCATCTTTTCTTCAATGGTTCCCATGGACATGTGTTCTCCTTGTCCTGGATTGTCTTCTAATTCTTTGTATGACTTGCCTGCTCCCACATTATTTTCACAAGTTCCTTTTCATCTTCTTCAGAAATTTCTTTGTGTTCTTAAGGATCTTTTATTAAATATACTTTGGAATTAATTTCCCAAGTTCTGGGGAAAAGTGCTGTTGGGATTAATTGTCATCACAGTCAAATTGTAGATTAATTTGGGGAAGAATTGGCATGTTTTTCTATTGAATTTTCCAATCCAGAAAGCATGGCATGCCTTTCCACATAAGCGGGTTTTCTTTTATTCATCCATCTTTCATTAAAGTTTTCTTCAATTTGATTGTGTACATTTCTCATTAAATTCATTTTATGTTTTTTCTTTCTTGCTATTGTAAACAAGTTATTTCCCCATATTAAGCTCTATCTATTTTCTTTTGCTAGCATTTGTCTGATATAGGATATGTTTTATGTATTTAGTATTTTCTTTGTCTTTTTTTCATCACTTTATTTAACACATATATATTTTTAACCAGTGTGAAGGGCTTTGACTTTTAATTGGCAGGTTTGATGCATTTATGATTATTGTGATTACTGAGGTATTGGGGAACTATTACTGATGTTTATATATTATCTTTGCCTTTCATCTGTGCATATTCTATTTGTAGCCCTTCTTTTTACTGGTTAGACTATTTTTGTTTCTTCCTTTTGTTCTGTAGTAGTTTGAAGGTCTCTTATTCCATTCGATTTTTACAGCAGTATATAATTTTGTATATACATATATAAACATAATTTTTTACTGCTACCTGGAACTACGCAGTTCTGGATCTACTTCCACAAAACTGAACAGCCCTTGGCATGCTTTTCCTTTTCTTCTCCCACCTCTCCTTGACATCGGTTTCATACCTTTTATATTTAGATCTCCTGTGATATTAGTTCCTGATGATTGTAAAAAACACATATTTAAAATTATGCATCAATAGTTATTAAGGCATAAGGCGTGTCTGTAACTTTTGCTGATTTTTTTTATCGTCATTGTTTCTTCCAGCCCACATCCTCCTCTTCTTTGTATTCATTGTTTTTCTGGAATAATTCCTTCAGAGTGTCTGTAGGTGGTTAACTTTCTGAGTCCTTGCTTTGCCCTCCTACTGGGATGCTAGTTTGGGTGCATATGAGATTCTTGACTCAATATTTCTATTCTTCAGACTTTTGATGATGTTATTTGTCTTCATGTATTTGGTGCTGAAGAGAACATTAAAATTATTCTACACCTCCTTCCTTTTTAAGTAACCTGTCATGGTATTTTTTTCTACACCTGGAAAACTTTTAGAATCTTTCTCTCTTGATCTGTGTGTCCTGGAATTAGGCTGCTGTGGGTCCATGAGTGCATCTTTCTTCACATTTCTCCTGGGAGCCAGGAAAATGTGATCACCCTGTCTCTCTCTAAAAATAAACATTTTGTTTTGCTGATATGTGAATATCTCTTTTCTTCTTTTTAAAATGGTCTTTTTCTGGAATTCTTATGAGGCAGATGGATCTAAACTCTAACACTTTCCATTTCCATTTGTGTTTCAGTCTTTCTGGCACCAGGAGATTTCCTGGGCTCCATTGTTCGGCTTTCATAATCCAGTTTTGTACATCTCTGGAGCCCACTGCTTGAGTTTTCTCTTTTTACCCTAAGTCAATAGATTTTTGTCTCTGTTAGCAAAAAAAAAAAAAAAAAAAAAAGGTAGAGATGGAATGAAAAAAATGAAACTCTCACTCCCGGTAGTGACTAAAGCTTGAAAAAAAAAGTGCCTTGGATTACACTGTAGAAGAAAAGTGTAGACTATAATATGAAATTTCAATCAGAATCTAAATTGTTTTTGAGGGGGTAAGGAAACTTCACAAAATGATTTTAAATCTCTTAAGAAAATATACATACAAGAGACAGCATTTGACAAATGAACAGAATCGAATTCAGGTAAAAGTCCACACAGAAATAGGAATTTAATATACTGCCAAGTTGGCAACTCAGTTCAGGAAGAAATGAATGACTTATTAAATAAGTGGTATGAACATGAGTGACAGTCCATCTGGAGGCGAAATATAGCTTTTCTCATATCCTATGTAGAAAAACACATTCTAAATGAATTGAAAAGCTAAATGAAAAACATTAAATAAAACAAATAAATGAATGCAAAAATAATAAATATTATTAAAGTAAAAGTTAGAAGAATATTAGTAAGAACTTAAGGTCAGGAAGACCTTCTTAAGCACAACAGGACTCTCAGAAGCCATCCAGAAAATGACCAACATATATGATTATAGTAATTACTACAGTAATAATTTTCTTTTTTCCCCAAATACCTGTAGCAACTGAAAGCAGTGATGTTTGTTAGATAAAATGTTGATATCTCCAAAAGAAAAATGATTGAATAAGAAGTTAACATCCATTAATCTATGAGAAAAGCTAAATAATCGAATTGAAAACTGGGCGGAAAGATATGAACAATCAAGTAACAGAAAAAGAAATACAAGTGCTCAATAAACATGTGAGAAAAATTACCTTATTAGATTTGAGGGAAATGAGAACTAAAACAGAATGAGTTACTTTTGCTCATCCTTGGCAAAGATTCAAAAAATTGACACTGTGCAGTGTTGGGAAGGATAGAGACCACTATGCTTGGTTATGCACAGGTGCTGAGAGGACAAATTGCTGCACACCCGTGACAGGGCAATTGAGGTCTGCAACATAGGTGCTGGTATTCACGTTCACTGCAAAGGTGGTGTTGGTGGTAATCATATAATTCCAGAAAATTAGGCCCAGGCTACACATAATTGTAAAGGAAGTGGTGGCATTATTTACATAATTCTGTGACTATATGTTAGTAGTGGTAACCACAACACTCTTCAATGTTCATTGTGATATTTACATAAATCTGCAACCTTGGTTGTGATCTTAACCCTATGACAGAGGAGGAGGGCATTGTCCTGAAAATCTGTGGTGCTGATTATGGTCATATTTACATAACTCTGCGATGTTGGTTGTTATTCACGTGACAGTGGTGACAGTGGCATTCCCATGATTCTGTGCTGGTGGATGTGGTTCAAACAGCACTCTGTCATGGTTTGGTGGTACTTACGTAACTGCAGTATTGTCATGGTATCCATATAATTCTGCCACATTGTTCACAGTGTTCATTTCACCTTGTGACATTGATGGAGTTATTCACATAATTCTGTGATGTTGGTGGTGGTATTTACATAACTCAGTGATACTGTTCATGGTATTCACATAACTGTGACATGGGAGGTCATGGTAGTCATATAACTCTGAGTGTTGGTATTGACATAGTTTTGCATCATTGTTTATGGTGTTTGCATAACTGTGATGCCAGTTGTGGTTTTCACATCATGCTGTAGTGTTGGTGTTGATGGTATTCACATATTTCTGCAGCTTTGGTTGTGCTATCCACACAAATCTGTGACATTAGCCACAGTGTCCATAAACTCTGTGGTGGTGGTGGTGGTGTATCCACATCGCTCTGTGATGTTGGTTGTATTCATATAACACCACGATGGTGGTCACAGATTGCAAAGTTTCTCATGGTGTTCACATAACTCTGGAACATTTGTTGTGGTGTTGACGTAATTGTACAATACTGTGGTAATGTTAGTCTCATAACATGGTGACGTTGTTGCTGGTGATGTTTATGTAATTCTCCACTTGTGGTTGTGATACTCACGTGACTGCAATATTGGAATTGGTGGTTGGGTTCACATAACTGTGAGATTTGTCAAAATAGTCCCAAACTGGAACCTTCATCACAGTATTACATAATTTTGCAACATTGATGGTGGTATACACATAACTGTGCTATGGTTCTGCTGTTGATAGTCACATAACTGTGACATTGGTGTTGGTACTTGCCTAACACTGTGACATTGGTGGTTGTGGTGTTTACATGTTTCTACAATGTTTGTGGTGCTATTCACATAACTGTGATATTGATCATTGTATTTACCTAATTCTGTGATGATGGTGGTGGTTGTATTACTCTAAGTGCAAGAGTGGTGGTTGTATTCAGGTAAATCTGTGACATTGTCGTTGCTGTTCATGTGACACTGCAGTGTTGTTGCAGGTGGTCATATAACTCAATGACATTACTCATGGTGTTCACACAATCTTTTGAAAGTGGTCCTGGTATTTGCATGACTGCAATGTTGGTGGTAGTAGGATTGACATGCACTGTGCAGTTCATCATGATGTGCATGCGACTCTGAGGTGATTGCCATGGTATTCACAGAACTGACATTCATCATGGTGTTAACGTAACTGTGCATTAGTGCTGCTGGTGGTATTCACATGGCACTGTGACATTGCTGATGGTGGTATTTATATACTTCTCTATTGGTGGCAGTCGTATTCACATGAACCCACAACATTTGCCATGATAGTCACACAATTTTGCAGCATTGGCTGTTGTGGTATTCATGTCTCTGTCAGTGAATGTGGTGTTCACATAACTCCCTTGCTAGTTATGGGAGTCACTTAATTTTGCATCATTGTTGGTGGTGGTACTTATGTAGCTCTGTGGTGTTAGTCATGGTGGTATTCACAATATTCTTTGATATTGGTCATTGTCATATATGGATAACTGCAAAATTGGCTGTGTTATTCTAATAAATCTGTGAGGTTATTTGTGGTGGCATTGACATGACTCTGCAATGACAGAGGAGGCAATACTCATCTTACTCTGAGATATTGGTCATGTTATTCATATATTCCATGAAGCTGATGCAGGTGGTACTCTACTCTGGTGGTCATGATATTCATATAACTGTGATAGTGGTTGTGGTATTCAAATAACCCTGCAACTTGGTTGTGTTATTCACATAACCCTGTGATGGTAGTGTTGGTGGTATTCCCATAACTGTGTCATTGGTTGCCTATTCACATAACTCTGTCATGTTGAACGTGGTATTCACATCATGTTGTGGCATCAGTAGTAGTGGTATTTACCTAATTTTATGATATGATAGTGGTGGGGATTATATTCACATAACTGCAGTGTTGCTGCTGGTGGTATTCTTATAAACATGTAATGTTGGATGAGGTTGCAAATCATCACTCTGCAACAATGGTGGTGGCACTTACATAACTCTGCAACATTGGTCATAGTTTTTACTTAACTCTGTGATAATGGATGGAGTATTTCCATAATTCTGTGACTCTAGTCATGTTATTTATATAAATACACTCATCCCCTAGCATCCACGGCGTGGTTTCAGGACCCTCTAGGATACCACAATTAATAGATGCTCAGATTCCTTATATAATATGGATAGCATTTATATGTAGCCTATGTATATGCTCCTATATACTTTGAATTCTCTCTAGATTATTTATGATACCTAATATAAGTGCTATGTAAATAGTTGTTATACTGAATTGTTTATTTGCATTACTTTTATCTATTTTACTATTTTCAAACCACAGTTTGTTGAATCTGTGAATGGGGGACATGCACACATGTAGACTGACTGTATACGTCCATGGTGGGGCAGGTATTTACACAACTCTGTAATGGTAGTGGTAGTGTTAACATAACTCTGAATTGTTCACAGTTTTCACGTAACTCTATGGCATTGTCGTGATATTTATATAATTCCACAGTGATTGTGGTGGTATTTGTGTAACTCTACCATATTTTTTTCTGTGGTATTTTCACAATTCTCATAAATCTGGGACAGCATGGTGGTGGTGGTATTCCCATAATTCTATGACGTTGGTGTTCAGGGTATTCACATAACTCTGTTTGAGTTGTGGTATTCATATAACTTTGTGAATAGTTATTCACAAATGGAGAGGGGGAGGGGGAGGGGGAGGGGGAGGGGGGAGGGAGAGGGAGAGGGAGAGGGAGAGGTCATTGTTTTCATGTAACTCTGCAATGGTGGCTGTGGTATTTGGGTAATTCTGTGGCTTTGATGCTGGTGGTATTCACATACCTCAGTGACATTGGTCCTATTATTCACAAGAACCTGTGATGTTGGTTGCCGTAATCACATAACTCTGCAATGTTGATGGTAGCCTAATTAATATTTCTCTGTGACACTGATCATGGAAGTCACATAATGGTGGTGGTGCTATTCAAATATCCGTCTTGGTAGTGGTATTCTCTTAATACTGCCAGAGTAGTTGAGGTATTCAAGTAATGCCATGATGATGGTTGTAGTGGTAGTCATATAACTCTGATGGTGTTAGGTGTAGTAATCCCGTGAGTCTGCAAAGTTTGTTGTGGTCTTCACATATCTTGGTGACAATGGTGGTATTGGTGCTGGTGCAATAGTGAGAATAATAATGACATTTAGGGGTATAGAGACAGGCTCAGGAAAATTTAAAGTTTATAAGAAGATATGACAAAGCCAGCCTCCAATTTGCATTTTCTAAATAATTCAAATGCAGTTTTTTTCTGTACCATACCATGAGATCTCTTCCTGCTAAATCTAAGGCATTTATCTAAAAAATTTATATCTTCAAACTCCCCAAAGACTTTGGAACATAAAAATTGTATCTAGTTATTTATCCATAACTTTAGTTATGTCCATATACTTACACATATACATTTTCATGTGTGAAACTGATCAAAATTTAGCTATAAATTTAGATGTATAAATCTTAGCTTCTAAAATCTTATGATCATGCAGAAGAGGACCTTCTGGTAAACCAAAGTAAATCACCTTTGAGAGTAATCTATAGTTCATAGAACCCAAAATATGTTTATTAGATAATGACATTTGATGTTGATAAAAATGTTGGCCACATTATGTTTTCGTTGTTTCTCTAAAAATTATAAACCTGTAGAAGCCTCGTAGAAGACTAGAAATACAATGTTGAAGTCTGGGTGGTGGTTTCATGGCAAATATATGTTTAAACAATCATTGAATTAAACATTTAATATGCTTGCATTTCACAGTATATAAGTTATACCTCAACAAAAGCTTTAAAAAGTGTACATCCAAATAAGATGAAAATATGAATAGGTTTTAGAAAAGTCCATTATCGTGTGCCAATCTAACCACTCACGGTATTTTCTGTTGCTGTGAGTTATTGCTTTTGTTGAAACAAAACAAAGCCTCACCGTAGAATTTAAAGTTAACGTATGATTTAAGAAATGTGTATGGCTCCCCAAAAATGCCCTTGTGTAGTTAGGAGTTATCTCTTTATCTCAGTTCTCAGGGCTCACTATTTACATTTTTTTCCCCTTGCAGTACTTGGGGTGCATTGAAGTTCTGCGCTCAATGAGGTCTCTTGACTTCAGTACAAGAACACAAATTACCAGGTAAGCCCTCTTGAAAATGAACTCCTGTGATTTTACTTTGGAAGGAAATATCTCAGAGGTTAACAGCTCAGACATTTTTAGAAGAAAAGACTGACCCTTGGAGGGTTGGTGGCTAGTGACAGTGAGTCAGGACTGTCCTCGTCTCAAGACATGTGGTTGTTCATCCATGTTTGTGATGTGTCTCTCTCAACCAAAGTACCTTGAAGGACACTTTGCCCTTGCACGCTCTTTTTATAATTTAGCTGCAGACATATGGAGCAGCTGAGTATTTATGTTTGTTTCTCTAACGTGTGAAACTCGAACACAAGATTGGTATTTAAAAATGTACTGAGCCATGTTCTTTTTAAAAAAGAAAATCAAGATGTCAAGAGAGACTTTCCAACAGTATACACAGAGAGTAAAATGCATAGAATTGAAGTAGAAACAGCCATGGGAGTAGGTCATTCAGCAAGCAGACCAATTCTTTAAGGTGTCTATGACTTCGAACAGGTTTTATATATTCTCCACCACCAAGTAGCGTTGAAGCTTCTTGAGGGCCAGTATTTAAGCACTGATTTTTTAAAAGTAAAATGTTATGCTCCAGTATATCTCCCAGTAGAGCTTACATCTTTAGAAAAATGCCAGTTACAAGCCAGCTTGAAGAGGAGAACTGGAAAGCTAGGACAGAGTCTGTGAAACTGCTACATTTCTGTGGTCAGGAGCTTAGGTTGCTTTGGCACTTATGCAGTCACTTAATTTAATAATAACCTCAGAAAAATACCTCATATTTACTTTATTCAAATTATTCTATTGTATATATTTGGATTAGCAAGCCAAGTGTAAAGATTGAGCTTTAGAAAGCAATTGGTTGTAGTCATTAGTTGCTAAGAAACATACACACCTCGATTCCATTCTAAGTACCGTAATAATACCTCTTCTTCCTCACTGAAGAAATTCATAGTTAAATAGTTAATGTTTATTTTTTCTCTTTCCTAAGTGGCTTGAAACATACAGATTGTGAATGTATCAGTAATCTACATGAAGAAAGGAATCTACTTCCACACATTTGTAAAAAATGGTTTATGAAAATTTCAAAGACAATGGAATGGTATTTTGAATAGAGGAGTACTGTGGTTAAAAGAAAAAGCTTGATTGTTTGCTTAGTCATTTATTCACCTTACTCATGAAAAGGTATGCCAGTGGCATCATCATGGGCAGAGCACTGTGCCAGTGCCCGGAGGAATATGGGAACTGTGTGACATTGGTCATGTTCTCCCATGTGGTGGTTGTTTTTAAAGGAATTACAGTCAATTGGGAGAAAACTGTCAACCATTCCTACTGGGTTCCCTTTCTAGATGCTAGGATTTCTGAGGTGATTTCATGCCATTTTAGCTCTCCTGATGTAATATTAAGCATCTAATGCTGATTGTGCACACACAGCATGCTGGACAACGTGGCTATCCTGCTTTGCTAGGCCTCTCAGTGTTGGAGAAAGGTGTATACACAAATGATTGAGGGGCATCTGAGGGGAACAGAACAAGTTCTGCTCCTTGGGCTAGTGGTGGGGGTGGGAGAACAAGTGAATAATTCCAATTTGCTCTTTGATGAGGATACAACTCCTGGGACTCTATGGGGTAGAACTCAGATGGGCAGAAGTAATAACATTGTAGAAGAAAGCAGTTGTGACAGACATTGATGGATTTGGAGGTTTTGATGTCTTTCTTCAATCCCGTTCCATTTAGATTTTTGGGAAGGTGACACAGCATAATGCGGCAAGTGGAGCATGATTCTTGTACTTAAGAAACTTGGTATTGAATTCTGTTTGTGCCAGAATTGCCTTGGGTTTTAGTAGACTTCTTGAGAGCTAAATTTGCTTGTCTCCATGATGCTTTCTGTCTCTTCAATCATTTTTAGCACGTGACATGTTTCTTACTTTAGCTAATAGCTGGAGGTCACTCAAAGGAAACAATTTGACAAATCAACTTCAGAATGAAGCCCTTTGCATCTAGTTGAAGAATATGCAGCAATGTCTTGTAGATGTAGCACACTGTGGAGCTTTTAAGGTCTCTGTGGTAACTAAGTGTTAAACATACCTGTGATTAAACTCCACTGCCATGGTTTACTTTATATGTTAAAGAGATTCTTGGAAGGTTATAGGGAGGTCTAATGTTCTAATTAAGTTATATTATACAGACACCAGGAAAACTGGTTTCCAAAGGCATTCCAGTTACACCTTTTATTAAAAAATATTTTTATAAGCAGATAATTAATACCTACTTATCTGTTCAATTAAAAATTTTGCCCCTACAGCAGAGCTTCACTCCCAGCATTTCACTTTGTATACACAAATGTGAGGACTCCACTTCAGAATTGAGGTGTTTTGAAAACTCCCCAGGAATATGCATAAAATCTTCTTAGTTGGAAACATACGAAAGGAAAACATCTTTCTTTTTGGAAAGGTATTTCCTTTTTGTTCTTTTCAGTGTATTGGCTGAGTTCTGAAGAGACATTTATCACTGATGTCAGTGTGTGTGTATTGTAGTTCATTCAGAGTGTGGCCTGCTACATAAACAACAAGGCATAGGTATAAATGAAGGAACATGTGGATCAGCCTTCAGTGCATGAGTGGACTGAATGCTATGAAATTGCATACTTTTCTGTTGGATATTTCATGGGAGAGACTTTTCTTAGAAATTAGCTGAGTAACCATGTGATCTTGATCTGAAAGCGTTAAGCATTCAGTAGGGCTTTGAGTCTGCACAAACGAGCAAACGAGCTCTAGTGAGATGAAGAAGGAAACACGAGCCTGGAGATGCATGAATTGTGGATGTTGGTGAGAATCACAACCTGCCAGGCATGGGGGTGGTCTCCTCGCCAGCCCTTTGCATGGTGGGTTTCATCTTCAGCTTGAAGGAGAGCAGGCCAGACAAGACCTCAGCACAGCTTTGCAACTCTGTCCACCCTCTCTTCTCTTCTAAGAGTTCACTTGGAAGACTTAGCGAAACTCAACTCTCGGGTCACTTCCAGCTTCCAACATTCTATAAATGCTCTCAGGAAACAAAAGTCCAAGGTAAAAACTTTCACCTCACAATCTTTCCACTCCATCATGTCTCCGAGCATCCTTACCCATGTGCATTCCATCCCAACTCTATTTATGTCTTGTGTGCATGAGCCTGGGTGTGCACCCTCATTGGACTTCCTGCAATGGAGGAGCCAACCAGACTACATGCTGGGCACCATGACCCAACAGAAGGACCCTCTTTACCCATGCATCCACTGTGACCTCTCTACCTCTCTCTTCAGACATTTCTGTGTTGTATGGATGTTTAATCACAAGTTCATTTGGGGGATGGAAACAATGCATATTGTGCAGTTTTAAGACAGGCTGCATTTACTAACAAGATATTTGTGTTGTTTGTAGAGAATTTCCTATCCTCAGGACCTGGCCCAGGCTGGGAGAAGCTGTGTGGAGTGGAAAATGGACACTGAGGAAGAATGGCAGGTAAGGTCAGGCCTCCTTGGAACCTCAGAGAATGTCAGAAGTTAAGGAATGCTTTGAAGGTTCCATTATACCTGCCCAGTTGAATGAAGTGTATTCCCATATGCAGGGCAGTGGGATCTGAATATTCTTGTTCAGATTTTGTGGTAATAATTTCTTCTTTGAGGGTGGGTAGCATGAACTCTACTAAGTGGGCATGAATTGGCTGCAGCTGTTCTACGTTAATGAAGGTCATTCTGTTAGTGTTAGGGTGACTTTCTCATTTTTGCAAACACTGGGATGTAACTCTGGAGAGTCCCATATTTGGAAATCCATTATAGAAACCATGCTAAGATATTTTTATACCTGGTGCAGGGTATAGAAAACAAAGTGGACTTTTGCTCATGGGCTTCCTTAGATCTGGTAAGAAATCTTATCTATAGATTAGATCTTTACAATTTGACTTCAGTCACGCATCAGGGATATATGCATTTTTTTTTTTTTTTTTTTTGAGACAGGGTTTTACCCCTGTTGTCCAGCCTGGAATGCAATGATGCGATCTCAGCTCACTGCAACCTCTGCCTCCCAGGCTCAAGTGATCCTCCCACCTCAACCTCCTAAGCTGGGACCACAAGTGCATGCCACTATGCCCAAATGATTTTTGAATTTTTTTTTATAGTGATAGGGTTTGCCATGTTGGCCAGGCTGGTCTCCAACTCTTGGGCTCAAGCAATCCATTTGTCTCAGCCTCCCAATGTGCTGGGATTACAGGAATGAGCCACCGTGCCTGGTCACTGTGCCTGGCCAGGGATAGGTTCTGAGAGATGAGTCATTAGGCAATTTTGCCATTGTGCCAACATTGTAGAGTGCACTTAGGCTAGATGCTCTAACCTACTACACACCTAGGCTACATGGAATAGCCTGTTGCTCCTAGGCTACAAACCTGCACAGCATGTGACTGTACCGAATTCTGTAGGCAATTGAAACACAATGATAAGTATTTGTGTATCTGTCATATCTAAGCATAGAAAAGGTATAGTAAAAATACACTATTATAATCTTATGGGACCACCTTGATATAGTCGGCTCATCGTTGACTGAAATGTTTATGTGGTACATGTACTTGATTATAATATTTCAGAATTCCTTTTCTCTGCAAAATAAACACCTTTAATGTTGATTTAAGTTAAATGTGCCGAGGAGAGGGGAAAGGAGTAAATCTATTTTTATAGATTCTCTGAGGCTAGTTGAATCTCAGAATTAGAACAGAGAGCAGTGGTGTGAATTACCCACCACCCCCACCCCACCCAAGCCCTGATCCCTGTGCATTTGGGTGGTACACAATGGCTAGCTTTTGGATTTTAGCCTTACAGGCTCTTTCTAAATGTGCTTATTCTAAACACGTTTCATGGCCGAGCCTCTCTCAGCCTGCACTTGCAGAGGGGTGAGGCCTGGCAGGAAGGGGTTGGTGCTGTCTTGGTTTAGAGTCCTTTTTGAAAATACCAGCTTGCCTGTGAGTGCGTGCATCCTGCCTTTGGAATAAAGTAAGCTGGATGCCTCTACTTCATTCTGCACTGTTACTCTGGTTTTAACGCTAGCTAGAATAATATTGCATCCTCATGTGTCCTTCATGGGCATTTATGTGAAAAAATGCATTAGACACAGGAGTGCAGGTATTATGAGTCCTCAGGGACCACAACCCAGGAAAGAAGCCCAGAGTCACAGGGCAAAGGGCCACATACCACAGGCACGGGATACTACCCCAGAAAAATGGAAGAGGGTCCCTGCAGGCCAGGGAGACTTCCAAGAGAAGGGAGGGAGCATTTAAGCCAGAGTGAATTTCTCCCCCCAACAATATGGCAGGCATAGGACTGAAGCAATTGCTTTGACTTGGGCCGAGTTCTCCAGCCAGCTCATCAGGGTGACTGGAGTGTAGGTGGTCTCTCCCTGAC
The DNA here is from genome assembly GCA_036589455.1 of Ateles fusciceps. Classification (NCBI taxonomy): domain Eukaryota; kingdom Metazoa; phylum Chordata; class Mammalia; order Primates; family Atelidae; genus Ateles; species Ateles fusciceps. The sequence goes on along the minus strand of JAZHEH010001180.1, from coordinate 2,930,223 downwards.
AGTTTCTTAGCTGGTCCAACTGTGCAGCAGTTCTAATGCTTGCCAAAGAGTAGGGACCTGAGTTGGTCTCAGTGAAGGATCATGGAGACAGGCTGCACCCATCAGGCTCCAGCCTTCCTGCTGTTAAAACACCAGCAGAGCCCGGGGACAGAGGGACTGGGGCTCTGCTTCCTCCAGGCCTCATTCTGCTCTGTTTTCGTGTTCAGTTCTTCAACCATAATGGATCTAGTAGGTTTATTTTCATTTGTGTGGTTAAACAGGTGTCACTGCAGAAATGTCTGATCCAGCTGTGGTGCAGAGAAGGGACCCACGAGCTGTTTTCTTGGTTAGACCGAAGGTATCTTAGGTTGCATTCCTCCAGCAGCCCCTGAGATTTGGTGCGAAGAGACTATTTGGGAAGACACCTAGGGAGCAGTGGTGGGGGGTGGGCACAGCCAGTGGGAAGGGAGACCTGTTCCTGGGACCATTCGGAGCAAGGTCCTGCTGTGGGCACTGGGCCCTTTGAGGAACTGTGTAGCAACTGGGGAAACTGGGATGTCTGCTCACTGACTGCCTCCCCCTCACTATTGAAGGACAGTTCCCTGCTACTCCAGAATGCCTGTATGGGCTGAGAAAGCTGGAGAAGCCACCACTGGAGCAGCAGACACCAGGTGCAGGCATTCCAGGGAGCATGGCAGCATTTACAGGACTGTCCATGCAGCTCAGAGTGTCAGGACCTGCCAGACGACAGCACTGAGGACTCGGCTCCCATGTCTGACTCTCTAAATTAGAATTTTCAGTTGAGGTGCCTTTAAAGAGCTACCTGGTTCAGTCTTTGGACAGCAGACTCCTGATCCCTTGGAGCAGAGCCTGTTGACATAGAGTGAGCTTCCTACTCTAGTGGATGAGGAAAGGGTTCCTGGGTACCAGCCTACACTACCACTCAGCAAAGACACTTATTCCACCAATGAGATTGACCTCTCTAAGGCTGCGGTCCTCATCCAGAGAATAGAGATAACACCCTCACTTTGAGGCTTGTTGAGAGACATAGAAATGAGACCTGAACGTGCTGGGGCTGTACCTGACGCATAGTAGATGTTCAATAAATCTGCATGGGGTTGTTACCACAAATCTCCTTTTGCTACTCACTCCTGATAAAATACTGTGTATAATAATATCAGTTGCTGATTGGTATTGTTATTATTATTAACCAATTCAATCCAGGGTGTTTCTTTCTAACTGAAGAGAAAGATTGGTTTGATGCAACAAACTGGACTTATTGAAAATATGTGGTGATGTGGCATTAATTTTCCCTTGAGCTGATATTGTCTAGATTTCAATCTGTGTTCCTGTTTTACTAATTCTAATGACGAGGATGCGGATGATACTAGAATTGAATACTTACCCTGCTTCAGACGCTGTGCTAAGATGTCATTCATACATTCAACAAATATTTATCGAGCACGTACCATGTTTAGTCACTGTTTAGATATTGAATATAAAACACCAAGTAAGTGCTTACCTTCTGTTGTGGGGGGAGAGGGAAATATGCAAACATACACATAAGTAGGATATTAAGGGGAACCATGTGAACATGCCATTTTTATAGATGAAATGATGTAATATCAATAATTTTATATAGTTCAGCACAGTAATTTCAGATAGTGATGAGGGTGTATGTGGTCTTTTCTCAGTAACCTTGGGAGGCAGATTGTGTGTATTTTGGGTTTGAGGATACAGGATCAGAAAGTTTATGCAAATTGTCTAAGACTAGATAGCTAGGAAAAGACAAAGTCAAGATTTGAGCTAGAACAGTCTGAAGCCAGAGACTACAGTAAGGAGTAGCCGTCTTTATACTGCTGCTTGAGTGAGGGGTTTTGCATCCTTTAGAAAGGCAGAAGGACTCGCAAACCCCACAAGTACGCAGTGCAGAGGGGCATCACTTGGAGGATGAAAATCAGGATGCATTTGCTGACCACCATGGTGTGATGGTCTCGAGCAGGGTGCAAAGAAAATGCTTGTAAGTGTAGAGTCTGTGCAAGGCACTTGCAGTTGGCTGGGAAGCAGCGGGCAGTGCATGTAAGAAGAAGGGTCAGCTGTGGGGGCAGCATGGCCTCTGCGAGGACTGCACTGCCCGCGTTCACCTGACTGTGCTCATCCCGGGCATGGTGACGTCCCTCCTTTCTGTGCTTCAGAAACTCTTAGTTGAATTTCCCCAAATAATAAAAGGATACATAACAACACAGAAGTCTTAAAAAATGTAATATATATAATTTATAGAAAAGATAAGGCCCTCACTACCTCAGATAGCAACTGAAGGGTGGGATGGGGTGGGGGAGAGGATGGGCTTGGTGTGGGGATGGAATGGGCAACCCCCCAAGGTGGTCCTGCTACCTAGCTTGAGGTGGTGACAGCACAGTACAGAAGATCTCTCGATCACAGCAGAGAGGAAGCACTTCTCACCTAATGTGGGCTCCCCTGCAGCACAAATTCCTTTAAGAATCCACCAGGTTGGTTGCAGAGGGGCCATGGGGCTGGTCTGTGTTCTGTGGACACTCTGACTTGGGACGGGGCCCTCAAAGATTTGCTATACATACTTAAATTATTTCATTTGCTAGAATAGTGGTTCTCGGACTGGAGCATAAATACATCAACATCACCTGTGGAGTTACTTACAACACATATTGCTGAGCCGACCCCACAGAGTTTTGTGATTCAGTAGGTCAGAGGTGGAGTGTGAGAATGTGAACTTCCAACAAGTTTTCAGGGGTTGCTGATGCTGCTGGTCCAGGTAACCCAGTTTGAGAACCAGTATTTTAGAGTTCTATTTTTAACTTCAGAACCATTTGCGACTACCATCTATGAAACCACAGCTTTGAAAACGAGTCTGTTTATTTTTTTTTTTCAATTGATCCCACTCATCCAGAAATTTTAAAAATGGAGAACATAGATGACTTGGTGACTGAGAATGGTTTAAATAGAATCCATAAAATGAATCCATGGTGTTCATTCCCCCCACTCTCCTTAGGAACCATCTGGCATGGTGCATATTTATAATCCTCATGCCAGAAGCACATTTGTGTCACAATGTACCTCTCTGACTGCTCCTTTTCTGTCTCTTCCTCCGAGTTCACTTATCCCCCCAGACACACGATTCCATAAGGATCCCTTTGCTCTTGACAGAGGCAGCCTCTGATAGTAGGTTTAGAGCCTGACCATCTGGATTTTTGTCTAGGCTCCACAACTTGCCAGCAATGTGACCTTGTGTACACGACTTAAGCCCTCTGTTTCTTAGTTGCCCCATCTTTAAAATGGGAATCACAATGGCACCTCCATCACAGGGCTGAGAATTAATTGAGCTAATATCTGAAAAGCATTTAACAGGCTGCCTGGGACATGCAAGGGCTCAAACATGTTGACAAATATTGATATTCTCATTTTTATTTTATCCTCCCCATGTTGGTAATCTCATTGCTTCAAACAACACTTCCAGATATGTAAGTCACAAATCTCTAACTCCACCTCCGAATTTTCTCTTGAGGTTCAGGCCTGGGTTATAGTAGCCTAGCCTGCTGGACATGTCTTTTTGGAGGTAGCCAAGCAGCTGCCGAATCCTGAGCAAACTTATTTCTCATGACTTCCCCCATTCTCACCTCCATTACTGGGGTCAGGCTTGGCTCACATCTCCGAATTCTTGTAACCGCAATCCACGTGGTCTCCCAAACTCAAAAGCTTGGAGTTGGTTTCATCTCATCTTTCTCCCTGTCCAATTATGAATACCTGCTGATTCTCCCTCAGAAACTCCCTTGTCATTTCTCTTTCCCATCTCTCTCTCTACTTCAGTTTCCTGTGTCCCTGCTAATAGGTTAATGCGCCTCAAACATGTGACTCCCTATTAAACATCATTGTTTATCCATTCTGTGCTGAACACAATGAAAACGTTCTTAACTTAGCATTCAGTGTTAAGTTCCACTCGCCTGGCTGCAGCACGCCTTTCCAAACATTTCTCCTAATGCCCATTCAGTGTGTCCTCCACACTGAATGCCTGCTGTCCATTCTCCTGGTCCATAGTCCGTGCCCCACCATCACCCTCCAGGCTAAATATTCAGCCACAGAGCTGCAAGGCCACTGTGTCCATATTCATCTAGAGACTTTGATTTCATTGCACATCATATTGAACTTTTAAAGACACAGACTACTTTTAAAGACAGAAAGTCCTCACTTAACATCATCAATGGGTTTTTGGAAACTGCAACTTTAAGTGAAATGGTGTATAATAAAACCAATATTTTTTTTCTCTCCAATGGTATAATGAAATGACTTTGCCGTACATTGTTTTGCTTAAAGCCAAAGTTTCCAAGAAACTATACATGACATTAAGTGAGGACTTACTGTATCATCTGCTGTAAAACACTTCATTATTGTGTAACCACTAAAAACAGAAACACTGTCTATTAAAATTTGACACAATGCTTTCATATCACTTAGAAACAGTTTATATATATTGGAAACACTATTTGGAGTTATTACAGGCACAGATGTACATCATTATAACACTTGTGCATCTCCTAAAAGGAAAAATAAGCAACATAAAAAAGTTATTCCTGGCCGGGTGTGGTGGCTCACGCCTGTAATCCTAGCAGTTTGGGAGGCCAAGGCGGGCAGATCACAAGGTCAGGAGATTGATACCATCCTGACCAACATGGTGGAAGCTGTCTCTACTAAAATACAAAAAATTAGCCATGCGTGGTGGTGAGTGCCTGTATACTCAGCTACTTGGGAGGCTGAGGCAGGGGAATCGCTTGAACCGGGAGGCAGAGGTTGCAGTGAGCTGAGATGTGCCACTGCACTCCAGCCTGGTGACAGAGCAAGACTCCGTCTAAAAAAAAAAATTCCTAAAGTCTTCCTCAAATTCAGAGTCTGAATATACAGAAACATTTCTTGTCGCAGATTCATTACCACCAATTTTTTTTCCCCTAAGTTTTATTGTCTATTAGGTCATTTGAAGAGCACTGGAAATCAATAAAATTGGAATCTGAAAACAGATAGGAGAAATATTTAAAACCAACGGCAGTTTTCAGAAAGATCAATGCCATTGATAAACTGCTAGTTAGATCAAAAACAGAGAGAGAAATTCAAATGATCAATATCAAGAACAAAGGAGAGGCCATCATCCTTGCACAGACTGTGGACACTGAGAGGATAATAAGGGGCATTAGGGGAAAACTTGATGCCAATGAATTTGACAACTTAGATAAAATAAACGAATATTTGAATGATACAACAAGCAATGTTTGCTAAAGAAAAATAGATAATCTGAATAGGCCTATATCTATTAAATAAATTAAATGATTGTAAAAAAATTTCAGAGAGAAAACACCAGGGTCAGGACCACTGGTGAATGCTACCAAACATTTAGGAAAAAATAACATCAATTATCCACAATCTTTTCCAGAAGATAGGAGCGAACACTTTTCAGTTTATTTTAGAGGCAGTATTATCCCAATACCCCAACCAGAAAAAGGCATTACAAGAAAAGAAAACTTACGAATCTAGACACAAACCCTAACAATATATAAACAAATTGGATCAAGCAATATGTCAAAAAGAAAATAATGCATTATGCCCTGTAGGGGTTTTCCAAGAATTGTAAAGTTGAGTCAACATTAAAAAAAATCAGTGTAATTCCCCATATAGGCAGACTAAATATATATTCATATATATACATGTATATATATATATTGTATATGAAAATCTCAACAGATACAGAAAAGCCTTTGACAAAATTCAACATAAAGCTCAACAGATACAGAAAAGGCTTTGACAAAATTCAACGTACATTCATCATAAAAACTGTCAGCACACCAGGAATAGAAGGCAAGTTCCTCAATCTGATAACAGGGCATCCACTGCAAATCTACAGCCAGTATCACAGTTAATAGTGAAAAATGAATACTTTCCCTCTAAGACCGGGAACAAGGCAAGTCAAGGCAAGAAAAAATAAAAGCCATTCAAACTGGACAAGAAGTAAAAGCATCTTTTTTTTTTTTTTTTTTTTTGCAAATAACATGAACATCTGCATAGAAAGTCCTGACAAATCTACATGAAAGCTATTAGAACTAATAAGTGAGTTTAGCAAGGTTGTAGGATACAATGTCAAAATACAAATATCAATTGTATTTCTATATACTAACAAAGGTCAGTTGGAAAATAAAATTCAAAAAATGACCATTTACAATAGCATAAAAACATAAAATATTTTAGTATTACATTTAACAAAATATGTGGAAGATTTATATGTTAAGTATGATTGAACATTAATGAAGAAAAATTAAAGATCTAAATAAATGGACAGACATACTGTGTTCATAGACCGAAGACTCGGTGTTGTTAAAATGTCAAAACCTTTCCAAATTGATTTATAGATTTAACATAATTCCAGTAAAAGTCCCAGTAGGCTTTTTGTAGAAATTGACAAGCTGATTCTTAAATCTAGAATAACCAAAATAATTTTGAAAAATCAGTTCAGAGATAATTCACACTAGTCATCAATACAGTGTGGAATTAGCATAAGAACAGATTTAAGTGAAATAATTCTAAGTAATAAAAAACAAGATCTTGATATGTACAACAATGTGGTGGCTCTCAAAAACACTCCGCTAATTAAAATAAGCCAGATACAAAAAGCTTCATACTGTATGATTCCCTTTGTATGACATTCTAGAAGAGCTAAAACTATAGAGAAAGAAATTAGATCACTGGTTGCTAGGATCTGGTGGTGGGGAAAAGGGATATTGGTTACAAAAGGGATATGGAGAAACGTTTTGGGGATGAAAGAACTATTCTGTCTCTTGATTTGATGATAGTTACGTGGCTATACATGTTTTTCAAAATTTATAGAACTGAGGCTGGGCATGGTAGCTCCCAGCACTTTTGGAGGCTGAAGCAGGAGGATCACTTGAGGCCAGGAATTTGAGACCAACCTGGGCAATGTAATGAGACCCCCATCTCTACAAAAAATTAACAAAAAAACCCCTCAGAACTGAACATCTAAAAAGGGTTTATTATACCTCGACAAACCTGACTCTTAAAAAAGCTCTCAACTTTTTTGGAATTCTCTTTCAAATTAATCATACCCATTCTGCAAGCTTTGATGCATATGTGCAGGAAATGGTAACTATATCATGACTGTTGCCTGGCCCACAGCGATTTCAGAAATGTTAAAATTAGAAAAAAAATTCTCGTCTTGGATCAATTCTAATGTTAAAATTAGAAAAAAAATACTCATCTTCTCTTTCCAACTGTACTTTAAGACCCTTGATGACACCATCTGAGTTTGGCTTTTCCTTATATCTCATGGGCTTTTAATGCACATTTATTGGGTCAATTAATGAATTCTACAGCAGAGAAGCTCCTTAGACCTGAACTAATAGACGGGTAACGTTGTGCCATGGGAGATATAGGGAATGCATAGATAAAAATCAGGCATGAAATTTAGAGAAAATAACTATGCCTTGTGGATCAAAATGTATTCGTTTTTTCTGATTATAAAAATAACTCCAACAAATTAATATGTGCTTATTGATACAAAATTGGAATAACCTCCCATCCACAAACTCAACACTGTTAAGATTTTAAAATATCACATTTTAATTCCAAGATGCACCCTTTTCACATGTTAATATCTCTGAAATCTGGATGCATTTTATATTCACGGTGTCTTCACAGCTGCTTCCGCCAGGGCCATGGCAATTGTGTGGTTGCCGTTGGTTCTGGGCGTGGAGCTTGGAGCTGTTTGTGTTTGCAGAATTAGGTCAATGATCGGTACACCAGCATTTCAGGGAATGACAGTCCTCACTGTTGGCCAAAGTCCTTTCTCTGAACCTTTCTGGAAAGGTCAAGCATTAAAGCTTGCAGGATGGGCTTCAGTGGTTTGGAAGAAAATACTGAAAATAATCATGGAATATTCTTTTGAAAAGCTGCTGTATCACCTACATTCTTGATGGATCAGAGGATGATATTGCATAGAAAAGCACAAATGTGAACAATTCTGAATCAAAGAGTTCAGAAGTGTTAAAATTGGAACGTGAAGAAGTTGGAGGAGAACTTGAACTTACTTCACTTACCTATCTGTTTATACATATATAAGAGTGATAAAGAATAAAAATCGATCATTAGCAAATCTGAAAGAGTTCTCTAAAAGTGTAAAAGAAAAAGTCTAAGTGATAGGAAAGTGTTGTGTCGTAGTCTTAATTGGCTATATTTTTTCTTTACTTGTGAAACATAAAATATGCTCTGTTTTACAATCACTTGCTCCTTCAATTCTATTAAATAGAGCTTGTAATTTCATTTTTTCCGTGCATTTTCAAACTTTCTATATGATTTATACTAATAGAAAAGATATAAGAATATGACGAAGGAATCCTCCTTTTTTTTTTTTTTGAGACCAAGTCTTGCTTTGTTGCCCAGGTTAGAGTGCAGTGGCGCGGTCTCGGCTCTAGAGTGTAGTGGTGCAGTCTCAGCATGCTGCAACCTCTACCTTCCAGGTTCAAGCAATTCTTCTGCCTCAGCCTTTCGAGTAGCTGAGATTACGGGAGCCCACCATCATGCCTGGTTAATTTTTGTATTTTTAGTAAAGATGGGCTTTTACCATGTTGGTCAGGCTGATCTAGAACTCCTGACCTCAAGTGATCCGCCCACCTCAGCCTCCCAAAGTGCTGGGATTACAGGCTTGAGCACTGCGCCCAGCCAAAATTTTTTTCTGAACTATTTGAGAATAAGTTGGAGATGTCATAGCTCTAACTAGTTAAGTGCGTGTTTCCTGAGGACACTGTTATTTTCCTACATATTCACAGCACAATGATCAAATTAGGAATTTTAACACTGACAGAACACAATTACCTAATTTAATAGTCTAAATCCAAATTCCATCCATTGTCCCAATAATGTCCTTCATTGATAGTTTTTCCCTCATTCCAGGATTAAGTTTAGAATCACACATTGCATTTCGTTGTCACATCTCTTAGGTTTCCTTGAATCTGGAACAGTTCCTTAGCCTTTCTTTGTCTCTCTTACATTGACAGTTTTTGAGAGTGAATGCCCGTTATTTTATAGAATTTCTGTCAATTTGAATTCTCCTGTTGCTGTCTCATTAGTTTTGGGTTATGCATTCCTGGCAGGAGACGACGTAAATTGTTGTGTCCTTCCCAGTGCATTATCATGGAGGTACATGATGTCACTGTGGCCCAGTGTTGATGATGCCAACTTTGATGATTTAATTAAGATGGTATATTTTTATGTGCATTTTTGTTGTGATAATGTTCCAACTGTATAGAAAATGTTGGATTCACCTTTCCTTCTTTAGAATCATAAGCATTTTCTCATTAAATGCTGTTAATATATATTTTTTTCATTATTGAAAAAGCACAAAGTCTAAAGTATCTAAAAGCAATGGAGATGGAACCCTGTTACTTTGCAAACTTGGGTTTGAGATTCCTTGACAAACCTACTGGGAGGCATCCTCTGCTGGCCCACAGAGGTGACAGGCAGACCTTGGAAAGGGCCTGTGGGAACTCCTGGCCCAGCACATAGTAAGTGCTCAATCACTGTTTGTCGAAATCTTAAAAAATCAGGAGTCCAGGGGAGTGACTCAAAATGAAGCAAGCTGCTAAGAGCACCAGCTCAGAAGATGTGACTCATGAGACAAACTCCATGTGAAAAAGTTATATTCGATAATTCCTCCTTCCTTTCTTCCCCCAGGGCCTTTTAAAAATGAAGATTAGTACATCTGCATCTGCTTAGCAGGATGGAAGTCACTTATTTTAGAAAACACAGCTTCCTTTGTTTAGCATAGTGCTTTGGGATAAAGTTCTTTCTCTTCATGTTTTCATTTTACTCCTTATAACCTTGAAACCTGAAGACTTGTTAGATAAAGATTAGGAACTTATAATTCTTTTGAAGGAAAGCCTTTGAGCACTGAAAATTAAATTAAATTGGCCAATCTGTAATTTCCTGTAATTTAGTTAAATGCACTTTAATACCTAAAATATCTGCTAAAAGAGATGTACTTTGTTGGATGATGAGTCTGATCCTGCCTCCTATGGGGAGGTGGCTTGTGGCCAGTTTTCTTTTCAAGAGAGCGAACTCTTCCTGGGCGCTGCCTGTTGGTGTCCAGGGCTGGCTGGTGGCCTCCTCACCGTGGAGATCCTCTCCTCACCCGGGGTGCCTCTGCAGTGTCTTCTCTGGTGGACCCTGTCTGGTCCACGGGGTTGAACACCTGCATGGATTGAGTCCCTTCCTGTCACCATCACACATTGTCTCTGGTATTTTTATGAGGTTCTGGCCATTCTGTCTTGCTCTCTTCTGTTTCAACAAAGCAATCTTCGCTTTCCCACCTTGGCATGGTCGACCTTTGGGACCGGTTGTTGTGTGCATTTTAGGATGATGAGCAGCCCCTCTCACCTTCACTCTCTAGATATCAATAGTACGTCTCCCCTAACATTGTGACAACCTTCAGACTTTGCCAGATGTTCACTGGGGGTTAAAACGGCTGCACCACACTAACCTACATTCTTTAGAAATAAATTGTATTGCACTAGAGAAATTTTAGAAAACAAAGAAATGTACAAAAAGAGGACTTGGAGTTTACAGTTAATTTTCCACATATTTGCAGTCATACTTTTTACAAATTCTCATGCCCTTCATTTTTCTGTTACGAGTAATGTTAAGTAATCATGTCAATACATTAATTTAAGTGTATGTTGTATGCATATATTAATATTATCACTCTCTACCCCCTCCAACCCATTTGCTTACTGTTCATGGAAATTAGCTTGTGAACCCTTGTACATTTAGGGGGAGCTGAGTCAAAGCACAGATTGCCCTTGCGGGTGCATTGGATGGAACCTGCCTCACGTCGCTAGGCTCCTGGAACCCAACAGACCAAAGCAAATAAGAATTTCCTGGCTTTCTAGGAATCTCCAATCATCTCGTGCCTACTTAGTAGCAGGCAACATTTTTATATGTTTGGTTGAATTCTTGTTTTTAACTGAACAAGCCTCTCTCATGCGTATTCAACGTTTGTGCGGGTAGTTGAAGAGAACTGGCTCCTTGGAAATCTATGTGCATAGCTCTCTATGTGTTATTTATTATTTTTTAGCTGTGGTTTGTTTACATCTGAGGCAGCGCTTTCTGACATGTGGCCAGACGCCCACAGAGACTTTTAATAGCTGTGGAGGACAGGGAGTGCTGAGGGATGCTGCCTCGGATGTCCCACGAGGAACATGTTATCATCCAGGTTTGGAAGTGTTTTAGCTCAATTATTTATAGCCCAGGCAGGAATTCTATCATTACAGGCATGAAAATGCATAGCAAAGTGATGATGAATTTGGAATACTGTAGGTCTAATTTTGCTCAGAATGAAGGAAGAGAGGAAAATCAATATGAAACTCAGTCTCTCTGTCCTTGCCCTGGAGGTGGGGGTGTCAGGCTGCAACTGAGCCCTGCAACTGTGCCCACAGCTCTTGATGTGTGGCGTTCATGGGGATAATTTTTTTTGGCTTTTATTTAGTTGCTACTTATTTTTTAAGTTGCGGTGAAATATATACCACATAAAGTTTACCGTTGTAACTATTTTTCACAGTGACATTAGGAACATTCACATTGTTGTGTGACCATCACCACCCTCCATCTCCAGAACTCTTCATTTTGCAAAACTGAAACTCTGTCCCATTAGACAACAACTCCCAACTTCCCCCTCCCCCTAACCCAGAAACTCCCATTCTGCTTTCCGTCTCTATGAATTTGACTACCCTAGCATCCTCATCTGAGTGCAGTCATACAGTATTTGTCTTTCTGTGACGACTTATTTCCGTTAGCATAATATGCTCAAGATTTATCCATTTTATAGCATGTGTCAGAATTTCCTTCCTTTTTGAGGCTGAATAATATTCCATTGTCTGTACGGACCACATTTTGTTGGTTCATTCATCAGTTAAGGATATTTGAGTTGTTTCTACCTTTTAGCCAGCGTGAATAATGCTTCCATGAACATGGTGTACATATATGTGTCTGAGTCCCTGCTATCACTTATTTTGGATAGGTACTCAGAAGTGGGGTTGCTGGATCATATGGTGATTGTATGTTTAATGTTTTGAGCAACTGCCATACCATTTCCCACAGTGGCTGCACAGTTTTATACTCCAACCAGTTCCTATTTCTCCATATCCTTCCCAACACTTGCTTGTGTTTTCTGTGTTTTTTTTGTTGTTGGTGGTGGTGGTGGCCAGTCTGATGGGTGTGAGGTGGTATCTCAATTGTGGCTTTAGCAGGAATGATCTTTTGCACTTGAATCATGCTTTGCTTTACACCCCAAAGTCCCTGGGCATGCAAGTTGACATTGGCTCTCTTCTTGAGTGGTGGGTGTTTGCTCATGACTGTAATGCCAGCTGTCCCAAACTGACCTCACCATCTCCCTTCCAGCATGCAGGACTTCCGTTGCAAACTAGATCTACTCTCACCCCTACCTCCCTACTGTGTAACCTCAGAGTGGCCACTTACTCTCTCTGGTCTCAGGTTCCACTAATGAAATGGAAATCATAACAATCTCTGCAATATTAAAAGGTTAATACATGCAAAGTTGTAGAAAGGGCCAGACACTTAGTAAACACTCTGTAAATGTCAGTGGTGGCTGCTATTATTATTACTTCTACAATCTTCCTACCATTGGCAGGTTGTTGCTGCTGGGTCACCAGGCTTAGAGTCATCATCTTCAAATTGTGTGAGCTCTTCTTTGAAATGCTTCCTGGGGCCCTGCCTTCCTTCCACCACACCTTAGGCCTTCCCAGACCTTGTCATTTCACCCAGGGGCTAATGCTTATATTCACCCCCTGAGAACGTGGCCAACTCTTCTTCCCTGACCAGGCTTTCTGAAAAAAATGACCAGTTCCTGTTCTGAAATCGTTTTCAACATATTCAACATATTTTCCCTATCTTCAAAAGCTACAATGACTCCTAATGACACAGAAAATTACATCCCAAGCCTGCTGCCTGGTGTTTTTGTTTTTATTTTGGGATTTAAATATGAATTTGTTGAGGTCTCATAGAGTGCACAAATATTAAGTGTGTTGTTCATTGGGTTTTTTTATGTGTGCATTCACCAAGTAATAGTCACCCAGATCAGAATACCCCAGACCAAAGAAAGCCCCTGTTCCCCACCCCATCAGTAATGCACCCCTCCCCCAAGCCCTGCCATTTCCTTTGTGTTTTTGTGCACCAGAAATGTGAACACTTTTTCACATTTATGTACTGGCTGGCTTAATTTCCTTTCTTTTGAATTACCTGTTCACACCACTTACCCATTTTTTTTAATTGGAGTCTCTTCTTATCAATTGTGGGAGCTTTTTGCATATTTTATATGTGCTGGAAATATCTTGCCTTAACATTTTAAAGATATTTATTAGAGAGTAACCAAATTTTTTATTCTTGATCGTTTCATCCATGCAGTCAAGAATGTTTCTACCACTCCCAAAAATCTCGTGCCCTTTTTGAGTCAGCAGCCTTTTCCAAACCTCCCCGAGGCAACCACCTTTCTGGCACTACTACTCTTCTGCCTTTTCTAGAGTTTGATATAAATGGAATCATTCTGTGCAATTCTGTACAAATGAAATTATTCTGTACAAGATCTTTTGTGTCTGGCTTCTTTCACTTAGTTTAATGCTTTGAGGGCTGCCCATGTTGTTGTGTGTTATTGCTGGTAGGAATGCAAAATGGTACAGGTGCTTATGAAAACAGGTGGACAGTTTATTATAAGGTTAAAGATAAATCTACCATGCTATTCAGCAATAAAAATGTATGTCCACAGTATGTCCATGTTCATAGCAGCATTCTTTATAATAGTCTCAAACTACAGACTAATTATCCATTGACTAGTGAGCAGATAAACAAATTTTGATATGTGCATGCTATAAACACTACCCACAATAAAAAGGAATGAATTACAATGAACTACTGATACATGTAACAATATGAACTAATTTCTTTTTTTATTAAAACAATAGATGCTTTTCATAATGAGTCAAACAAGATAAAGGTATAGAAAGAAAAGATAACAATAACCAGTGTTAATAGCTTTCCAGATTTTTTGGTACACATACACACACACACACACGCACACACACACACACACAGAGACAAACACACACCCTTCCTTCTTTTCTGTTAGAAATGGAAATCATACCATCCCCATTATTCCACAATTGACTTTTTTTTTTCTTGAATGGATCAGTAGATCAGGGTCTAAAACCTGATTTTTGTAGTTGCAAATCATATGGCTATATGATAATATAGTCAACAATTCCTGGTTTTGCTTTGTTTTGCTAGGCAAAACAATGCTGTGAGAACCTCAGTGTCCCTACACCCCTCTGTGATGAACCAGACTTTACAGGTGGGGCACTGCAGATGACTCCTGAAGTTCACATATCACATGCAATTTAGGAAAGTGACCCTTTCTTCACAACTTTACAGCAGTGAGTGCTAATAATGCTATCAAGTTTTACCAGTTTTATCATCAAAACAATAATTGCTATTGTTTTCCTTTGAGCGTTTTTGCATACCAGAAATGTGAACACTCCTCACATCTATGTGCTGTCTCGTTTCATTTTCTTTCTTGTGAATTACCTGTTCACGTAACTTGCTCATCTTTGTTATTGGAGTCTCTTTACTTTCTTGTCAATTTGTAGGAGTTTTTGCATATTTTGTATGTGCTGGAAATATCTTGCCATATCATTTAAAGAATGCTTATTAGACAGTAGCCAAATTTATGAAGACAGAAAGTAGAATAGCTGGGTCTCCAGGGGCTGGCCAGATGAGGCAGTGGGGAGTTATATGAAATTATTATTTAATGGGTACAGAATTTAAGTTGGGAAAGATGAAATAGTTATGGAAATAGATAATGGTGATGGTTGCACAACAATGTGAATGTACCTAATGCCACTGAACTGTACATTTAAAAATGGTTGAAGTGGTAAATTTTATATTAAAAATGTTTATTAGAATGTGTCTATCAGCCATTCCTTTATGGCTTGTAGTTTTCTTGTCTTGTCTGTCTCCTTCTCCTGTAGATCAAACTGATCTTTTAATGTTTTCATTTACTTTTACTTTTTATATATGGATTTTTAGTTCACCCATAATAAGATAACCAGTTAGTCCCAGACTCCCCACTGTGTTGAAATGCAGTGGTTGAAATTGGATTGCATGTTAAATTAGCACATACTCTGTTTCTGAACACTTGATTTCAGTCTACTGGTGACATTTGTTTTCCATTGATGCATTTGTTTGTGTGCCATTAACTTCTGGTTCTGATTTTGGTTGTGTTATAGTCATGCTTTTTATCTGGCAGAACATATTACTTCTTGCTGTTCTTTCTTATTGTTTTAAAATTTTTTTCAAAATTTTTGAAATGCACTCTAACATATTGTTCAGTGCAAAAAAGATCTTAATTAGGATGACAATTATAATCAAATCAAATTAAATTCTCCCCAAATATATTAATTTGGGGAGAAATTACCTTGTAATAATATTTCATTCTTATATCTGGGGACATAGCATGAGCTTTCATATGTTCAGATCTTGCTTTATGTCCCTCAATACAGTGCTTTGCTTTTCTTCATGCCGGCTATATCTGACCTGCTATACTATGTTTTGCACAATTTTGTCCTAGATGTGCTTGGGGGAACCTCACCCTCCCCTCATCGCTTCCATTTCTATTAGAGGAAAAGATTCTTCCTCCTTTCATTCTACATCGCCAAACTCTCACATTTGTTCCCTTGTAGTTTTCACTCCTGAAATCTTTAGGAAGGTCATTTTACCCAGTGTTCATGATAACACCCATGTTGGTTTCTTGCCTGTTTTCTTGGGTTCCCTGTTGTGGGTCCTTCTGCAGGTCACTCACTCACCTTTCTCTGTGGCTGCACCCTGGTGCACCCCTAATCCACATGGGCCCAGCTGACCTCTCTATTCATCATTTCTGTGTGCTCAGCTCACACTGTCCTCTCTGAAACCTCCTCAGCCTCTAAGACCCTGTGTAGCCTCACCTCTTGGGGGAAGCCTCCTATAACCCCAATCCCCTGGAGTGACAGAAAAGTGGCAGGTATTGATCACACTGACCTCAGCATTCTTATTAACAGAGCACCCGGCCAAAATTACTGGGGAGGGGGGTCAGGTGCAGAATTACTTCCCAACCATAACCTTACACTGGGAGGCCATGGTCTTGCCTTTCTCCAAAGCCATTGCCACATCAGATAGCATACTCTTTGGCTGGAAAATCTTTGTCACTTCTCTCCACTCCATGCATCTAGTCTCATGTTCTCATGTCACAGAGAGCCCATTTCAAGAGCTTTATAGTCTTGGCCAATGTCCTGGACTCTCTTTGCCTCTGGAGGAGAGAGAAATAGGTGGAGATAAAATTTTATATATAATATATGGGTGGAGGTATATTTTGTCTCCACTTTGGAGTAAGGGCAACGTCCACATCTACTGTCATAGAAATCAAATGAGATGCTGTCTGCAGGGCCTCACTGACCATGGTTCATCCATGCTGGCACTTGGGGCTCCATGTGTTTGCCTGTGGGCCTGAGTATGTGCATGGGTGATTTTTAAAGGCAGGGCAGGTATGTTTAGTTTAGTGTTCTTTTTTAAGAGCTGGGGCCCTGCCCGGCAGGCCTCTGGGTGACGTGCTCTGCCTCTCCCGAGCCATGGCCCTGAGGGCTTTCTACTCCTCACTCGGAGAAGGGGCTGGCTGTGGTATGACCTCCTGGGTCACTGTGTGGACTGCTGAAGTCAAAGCATTCAGGGGCACCTGGCAGGCTCTGACCCCTCCCTGTCCTCATGCCCCTAAGAAGATCTGGGACCTGGGAAAAAGTGGCTCTGAAGTCTGGAAGAGCTCAATTCAGATTTTGACTCCACCAATATCGTGTGATCTGGGAAGAGTTACGAACCTTCTCTGAGTTTATCCTTTTATTTTGGTTTATTTTTCCCCAAATGGGAAGGATCACGCCTTTGTCTTAGATTTGGTGGTTCAGTTTGAGGGGCATAAAACTCAGCAGCTGCTTCCTTGCTTAAGGGCAGTGCTGGCTTCTGGTGGTGTGTGAGCTTTGGGGTCTGAAGCTGGTTCTCAAAGAGCCAGACACTCTGCCCCACGTCCCAGTTCCCCTCCTGCCTTACCCACCCACCAGACTCTGCCTCCTAACTCCAAGATCAGCATTGCACAGGATACCTCCCAGATGTACTTCTTAGAAATTTTACTTTGTCTCACTCAGGCCCTTTCTAAGGTTCCCTTTTGCTTTCTCTCCTCCTCCAATTCTATCAGTGGGGCTTCTTTTCATATGCGCATAGAAATACAGAAATACGGACAGAAAGAGGTCAGAGGTAAGGACTAAGATGGGACAGACAGCTTCTGGTGCACCCTCCGGTAGAACTGCCCTGGAATGGACAGGCTCTGTCCAGTGGTCAGAAAGGGGAAGTCCCTCTTGAAGGCAGATTCTGCCACGGAACAATGCCACTGAGTCGATAGCACTGTCTACATAAATACTGTGGGAAGTGCACCTCCCACAGGAAGCTTTGCAGACAAGGAACACCATTCACAGTTCATGAAGAATAAACCAGCATCTTCTCTCTTGCCTTGCAGGTGTGGTCTCACCCAGAACGGTTTCTGCTGCTTCCGTGGTGCCCCAGGCTTTTCTGGCAGCCTCTGCTGGGTCCTCCCCTGGGCGCTGTGGATGCATTGTGTCTGCTGGAATTTTTTTGCTCTCTGTTCCCACCCTTTGCCATGACGATGACCCTATGCCTGTCTCCTACACCGTCCTGTGCCTGCTCTCCGTGTGGACCCCTCTCCGTCTGGCTGTCCCATCAGCATTTCCCCACACCTCTTTGTGCCTCCCTCCTCTTTTCTGGTGGCCTTTCTACTGATTGCATTGTTCCTCTTTCCCTGATATTAAAGATGCTTTTAAAAACAACAGACCCATTATGTCCATGGAGTCTTTATTTCTAGAAGTTTTACATTGGTTTCTTGTATTCTGTGTTGTTCATTTTTGTTGACAGAAACAGTCAAACTCTGTAAAATGTTTAAAGAGGTTTTTTCCTTAGCCAAATATGAGTGACCAAGGCTGGACACAGTTTCAAGAGGTCCTGAGAATGTGTATCCAAGGTCATTCGGTTAAAGCTTGATTTTATACATTTTAGGGTAACAGAAGTTACAGGCAAATGTCAATCAATACAAGTAAACGTGTACACTGGTTCAGTCCAGAAAGAAAGGACAAGTTGAAGCTTCCAGACCATAGGTGGTTTCAAAGATTTTCCTTATTGGCAATTGGTTGAAATTTATCTTATCTAAAGACCTGGAATCAACTGAAAGGAGTGTCGAGGTTAAGATAAGGGGTTGTGGAAACCAAGGTTCTTAGTATATAGATGAAGCCTCCAGGTAGCAGGCTTCAGAGGAAACGGGTGGTGAATGTCTCCTATCCAATGCTGAAAGGTACCAGACTCATAGTTAAATCTCTCCTGGGTCAGGAAAAGACCTGGAAAGGGAAGGAGATTTTCTACAGAGTGTAGATTTTCCCCAGAAGAGACAGCTTTGCAGGGCCATTTCAAAAATGTCAAAGAAATGTATTTTGAAGTAAAATACATCGATTTCCTTCAGGGCTTACTATCTGCCATGTTGGTATCTTATTGCTACAAAGAGTCTGATCTATGAATCTTAAGGTCTCTGTTCTCATCTTAATGCTGCTCTGCTGTGCCTGAATTCTAAGGCAGGAACATATAATGAAGCACGTCTGACCCCCTCTTTCCATCAGGACCTGAACTAGTTTTTCAGGGTTACTTTGGAATCCTCTTGGCTAACAGGAAAGGTCAATTCAGTTAGCTGGTGGTCTTAGAATTTTATATTTGATCTACATCGTCTAGAATTAGTTTATAATAATAATCTGTCATTGTCTTATAAATGCCTAAAATAACATGTTAACAAGGGAGGAGTTTTTGAATGAGCGAAGTGGACCACCACAAGAAGGAGGCATGTAGGATCCCCCTGGTCCTCCCTCCTACACTGATTGGGCTCTGTGGTGGCCCTGAACCCCCTACAGGCACCCCAAGAGTAGAGGGAGGAGCTCCTTAAAAGGGCCTCCAGGCTGCAGAGAGGCCATCTGACATCATCACACTTCTGTTTTCCTCTAAGCACTGCTTGGTGAGGGGAGGGGAAAGTTTTGATTTGTTCTGATTTGCTCTGGTTAGTCTCACAGAGTATCTCCACATTAGTTCCTCCTAATGTAGGAGCCAGTGCTGGAGAAATTACGCCATGACCAGGTGGTCTTCACCCTAGGAATCAGGAAAACATAAGTTAGGCTCCTTGGATGAAAGAACATCTGGTATTTGCTGATTGACGACGTTTACTATTATGTGTTTGATTTTGTTGCCATTAGTTTCCTTGATTGGAAAATAGGAATTGGTTTTAATTCCAGTTCTCCTGTGGACTTCCTAGGGTTTGTGCCTCCTAGCCAAGGACATCTGGAGCCCCTTGATGCACATATACGCATCATGTGGGCGGATGGGTGTGCGTATGCACGGTGGAACTCATGGTGGTGAGGAGGGCACGCAATCACCCCATAGGCCATGAATGTATGTGTGTATATATTGATTGTGTATATGTGTATATATTTATTATGTATATAGGTATATATTTATTTGCACATAAATTCTATCTTAGGATCAGGATATGTGCCTTCAGCAACTGAAAGATAACATGCACAACCAGCTTTGATTTGGATACTGTGTACTGTGAAATATATGTTTGGTCTTTGTCCTGTTTCCTGGCATGCAACAAAAAGATTCTAAAATCCTTGGAATCTTCAAAGTAATGTGTCTTTTTGTATGCTGATGAGGTGACTGGTGACTGGGGGCTGGTCACAGGAAAGGCCAAGGCAGGGTTAGAGGGTTGGGACTTCCAGCCCCATCCCCCAATCTCTGGAGAGGAGAGAAGGGCTGAAGATGAAGTGATCACCGATAGTTAATGATTTAATTAATCATGCCTATATGATCAAAGCCCCTATAAAAACCCAATAAGACTGAGTTCAGTGAACTGCCAGACAGCTGAACATGCAGAGGATCCTCTCTAGGGTGTCACGTCCTGGGAGGGCATGGAGCTCCACGCTCCTTCCCCCCATACTTCCTCCTGTGCATCTGCTCATCTGCATCCTTTGCAGTATCCTTTAGAATAAACCAGTAAATGTTTCCCCGAGTTCTGTGAGCCATTCTAGCAAATTAATTGAACCCAAGCTTGGGGTGGTGGGAATGCTTATTTGTAGCCAGTTAGTCAGAAGGAGAGGCAAAATAAACTGGAACTTTATTTTACCCCAGTGGGATTGAGATTGGCGTTGGAAGTAGGGCACAGTCTGGGGACTGACCCCTCAGCCTGGGGATCTGAATTGGTGGAAACCCAACTGGTGTCTGCAGCAGAATTGATGGCTTGTTCATGTGGTGGTGTGACAGCAGAGGAAAACAGTTCTGTTTCTTCCATGGAGATATTGATGATGGTAACATTAGTAGTTAATTTGTGTGTGCCCTATGCCAGGCTCTATTAATGCTAAGTTTTATAGATTCATAGATATGCCAATTTAACCGTCACTGAAAGCCCCCAGTGCAAATTTGATTGTTAATCACCCATACAGATCTAGGACTGGTGGCCTGGGCAGAAGCCACTGGGCTGTAAATCTGGAAATGTGGAATCCTGAGGGTTTTATTGAGGAAGGAACTTGTGTGGCTACTCACTGAACAGTCCTTGCTAGGCTGATGAGGAGGCGTTTGGGAAGCATTTCTAGAACTCTAATGTCTTGAGGGTTGATGACCCCTGTATCCTTATTTGAAGAGTCAATCTGTGTCTTTGGGAGGTGGGTTCAGCGTTACCTTCTGCAGGTTTGCTCCCCCAGGAAAGCCTTGTATGAAGCTGAATTAAACAGAAACTGGAGAAATTCGGCCCCCGAGTGGAACGATTATGGACAACATGTCTGCGTGGCAGAGGACTGCCCATCGGGGCTGCATTCGAATCCTGTTGTCTCGGCCTATTTTTAGTGCCTCTGAGACCTGTGTCTGTCCACCTAAAGAATCCCATGGATAAAGATTTTACTGGGCAGGTTTCATTGGCACTTATTTTCACTGCCTCAGGGATCTGGCACGGGGAACTGCGAGAGCATGGGAGGCAGACTGGCCCCTCCATTCTAGAGCCGTCTGACTGTCTTGGCTGAAGAAGGCACCTGAAATGATTTAGCTGCCACTTTGCGAGGAAAAGTGAACAGAAGGCTGAGGGAAGAGACCAGGGATTCACCCCAGGTTTATGTGGTCAAGACTGGTGCAAAGGGAGATGCTATGATGGAGACTTGCCCTGAGCTTCATGGGATGCACGCAGAATGCCTTCAGAGCATTTAGAACAAGTCCCAGAATGATATCAGGCCCCGCAGTGGTCCCCTTTTCTTTTCTGTGTGTGTTTCTAAAGGGCAGAAGCTTTGGGGCCAAGACTGCTCACTTCACCTGTTCATGCTTTATGACTAAGGAAGCAGATGTCAGTGGAACTGAGATCTTTAAAGCCCATGGAATTTGATCTCACAAGATGCATCTTTCCCAAAAGATAAGTAGTTCCTAAAAACTGGCAGTGAAGATATGTGTGTGCAGAGTTTTCATGGGTCTCGATTCCACACTGTGTTAGGCAGCCCCCGTCCAGCCCAGTTCAGCCCCCTCGTGGCTCCAACGCCTTGGTGGTCCAGCTTCTTGAGGCTCATGTGAGGGACACGGCACCATCTCCCTCAGAGAGCAGCACAGTTTGGAGGCTCCTTCCTCATTGCCTGAGAACTTGGCTCATTTATGAAATTGTGGAAAGCTGAGGAGTATGGATTTCTTCCCTTGATTGGCACATCAGCATCAGGAAGCAGTCAATTTGAGAGCAGAAAGCTTTTTCTAACCCAACTGTTAAAATTCTAAAGGAGAAAAAAAATTCAGTGAAAGTGTTGATAAGAATAAAGCAAGTCTCTGATCCGTCCAGTGAAGATGCCTCTGACATGACTTGTGCCTTCAAGTGAACTTTATTATTAACTTAAACCACAGAAGGAATATTAGCCTCAATTTTGTCTCTGTTGGGCTTTACCTTTATGGTCAATACATTCTTAGTAATCCCAAGAGCTTACCTTTCACTCTGTGAGACCTCTTTCAGCATGGTTTAGGAATCTCTTTTCTAGTTTCGTTGTTTGGGCTTTTACGTGGATATATAGGATACTTTTTTGGCATCTGTTTAATAATTACCAACCAGTAATTATATGTACCTACTGTGTATATTTAACCGCCTTTCTGGGGTAAACCAAAGGACGAGGCACAGAACAAAGTCTCAGGAGAATGCTGGGATTATAATGGCACAGGTGAACTGCTAAGGTGTAAGGGAAGTCAGTTTCTCCAGTGGTGTGCAGGTTCTGAAATCCATGGCTCTTTCGTTGTGTTTGCGACATACAAGATTGAAGTGGTTTCAACACATCTTGGTCGAATGACTTTTTAAAAAGTCAGGTTTATGGTATTTTTGATGCCTACGATGGCTGACTCTCAGTTTTGCCAAATGGTTTGGTTATGGCTGGATGCTCAGTGTGCCGGAACTGGGGAAACTAATCTGCTCGGCTGTGGATGAAACTGGAAGAAGCCACTGGTTCTGTCGTCCCTCTGCCCTTGAACTCTCACTCCTGGTGCCTGCGCTCCTACGTGCCCTCAGCCTGGCCTGGCAGCCTCCCAGCTCTGTCCCTGCTGCAGATCTGGCTCTCAGACATGGCCCACCTGGCATCAACAGCTTCAGGATGGAGAAAATGACCCATGGGGAAAGAGGAGGCCGTCCCCAAGGTGAAAGAGTGAGTCATCTGTGGGCCCGCCCCTCAGCATCAGTCTCCGTAATGAAGCATGTCTGTGGGCTTCTTCTCCAAATGGTCCTCTTTCGTTTTCACTCTCACCATCCAAGTCTGGCCGTCACAACATCAGTAACTTCCCAGCTCACCTCCCTGCCTGCAGCTTCTCAGCCCTTTCCGCCTGTCTGCACACCACGTGTATTTCTATCGCATCAGGGACTACTAAAAAGGCATTGGTTGCTTCCTGCTCCTTGGCATATCCTGAAAGGCCTCTAAGACCTGAATCAGAAAACTCCATGACTCTGCCTGTCTCCCAGGACTCTGCACACCTGGCCCCAGCGAGCTGGGGCTCCTGCACGTCCACCGTGCTCCTTCCTGGTCTGGGCTCCGGTTTGTATTTTTATAAGATCATCTCCTCCACTGCCTCTTTCAGCACCTGCTTCTTTGGCATTGAGGCTTCTTTGCTGACCAGGTAACTGACCTCTTGTGCCTCTGAAAGGTAAAACTGCACACTCTGGTCCTTCACAGTACACACGTGGCTGTATTATCCTGTCTCCTCCACTACTCTGAAGGCTTCTGGGGAGTGCAGCCTGGCTCATCTTCCCCATGGAGGCAGGGCTGTGATGGGTTTGGTGTGTGGCTGGTAAGGGAGAAACCCATGACTGCTCCTTGTGTGGGGTAAGAACAGCCGGGTAGACCACAGTGCTGTTTTTTGCCCTGGGAAGACTAGAGAGAAATATTTTTGGTGGGGAAAATTAAGGCTGGGTTTGAAAACATCAAGTGTGTGATGATTTTAAGACATTGAAGCGGAGCTAGCCATTGGGTGTGGTATCTATGTATAAAATTCTGATACTTAGAAATCAGTGAGCCAGTGGGGAAGGTGGGTGAGCCCGCCTGCTCCTGAAGCATTTGGAGCCCAGAGATCGTGAGGCCCCTTCAAACAGGAGGGTGGGAGGCAACCTCTGTTGGGACTCTGGTTATGTTTGCCTGGAGTCCATGGGGCACAGGACTCCGACAGTTCAAGGGAGGGGGTGGCCCTCCTATGAAGGGCTTGAGAAGAGGGGTGAGCATCTGTTTTGCTGCACTTTGCCCAATCCTCACCCCAAAGATATAAAGAGAGTAAGAGCAAGTTCTTAGTGCCCTGTAAGTCCACCTGTGGAGGAGGTCGATGGTTCCCTCTGGCTTCAGAATCAGTGAGGGGCTTAGATGACCAGGACTTTGACACGTGTCAACAGGGCCTGGGTGGACCCATGGACCGATGTCCAACTCACACAGGGAAGCATGCAGTGGGAGTGGCTATGTTTGGGGAGAAACTGCCCTCCTGCTGCAGCCTGGCAGAGGTGCTGGTCCAGGGAGGGGTACCTATGTGGCCCAGTCAGCTCTCTGCTGATAACAGGAGCCACGTTCACAGCAAGAAGCTTCCCACTGGTGTGGATGCTGGGAGGAGTGTGTGTGTGGAGTGAAGAACAGACACTGCCCATTTCACCCATGGGCGCCCCCCCTGCTCCTGGGGAGGAGTCTTCAAAGAAAAAAGGAAAGTGTCCCTGACAGGAGACAGATTGGGTGGAGCCCTGGAGGGGAGGTGTTCGCCACAGCTTAGAGGCTGGAGATTTAGTCTCAAGAGTCTCAGTGGAGGCCAGGCACAGTGGCTCATGCCTATAATCCAAGCACTTTGGGAGACCGAGGTAGGTGGATCATGAGGTCAGGAGATCGAGACCATCCTAGCCAACATGGTGAAACCCCGTCTCTACTAAAAATACAAAAATTAGCTGGACGTGGTGTCCTGCACCTGTGGCCCCAGCTACTCAGGAGGCTGAGGTGGGAGAATCGCTTGAACCAGGGAGGCAGAGGTTGCAGTGAGCTGAGACTGTGCCACTGCACTCCAGCCTGGTGACAGAGCCAGCCTCTGTCTCACAAAAAAAACAACAAAACAAAAAAACAGTCTCAGAGGAGACAAGTAACTCACACAGGGCATGAGGGCAGGAGGACAGCCAGGAGCACCAAGGGGGTCGCCTCTTTCCCTGCAAGGTACTACCAGCCTGGCCAGAGGGTTCAGCACTGAGGCTGTCAGTGTCACCTCTCCACCCCTGACCTCTCTGTGACAATCACCCCCTGCAGTCATCCCTACCCCACCAAGGGGTCAAGAGCTGCAGCTGGAAGGTTAGGAGGCACTTTTCTTCCGTGGCCACCTGGAGGTTCCCTAGGCAGGCCTTAGGGAGAGAAGAGGAGAGGTTTCCATGAAGTTTAGGGTTCTTATGGTTCTGCTGGGCCTGGACATGTTTATTACTAAAAATAAATAAATGGGTGACACGTACGTGATGGGAGACTTTTTCTTGTGTGGAGGTGAGTGGATTAGATTCAAGGCTCTGTCCAGCCCAGGGAGGAGCAGGGCCCACTGATTGCATGGAATTAGAACTAGGGGCGTGAGATATTCTTATTGCACCAGCACACACTCACTCAGGGTCCCCATCACACAGTGACCAGAAGAGAAGACAAGCAGGGGGGAGGTTTAGAGGCTGGAGCTTTAGAGTCTCAGTGTTCTCAGAAAAGGCAAGAAACTCACACAGGGCGTGGGGCAGGAGGGCATTATGGCGCACTGAAAAGGTGCCTGTTCCGCTGCAAAGGGCTGTAAAGCTTCAATCTTTGGCTATGAAAATTGAATTTCAGTATAGGCTTTAATCTGCATTCTTGTTACAAGTAAAGTTGGGTATGCCTTTGTATTTTTCAGAGCCGTGTGTATTGCCTTTCCTGGACCTCTTTATCCACACCCTTTGTTCCACCCTCTGTTGGGCTTTTGATGGTTTCCTTGCTGACTTTTATTAAGACAATTACCTTGATGACTGCCAAATGTTACATACTTTCTTGTGCATAATTTTTTAATGCTATTGAGTGTGTCAGTGTTTTTCTTTTATGGCTTCTGGATTTTGTATCATTTTAAAGATAACTTTAATTATCTTTCCATTAAGATAATTAAAAAATATTCTTCCCAGTTTTCTTTCCTCCTTTCATTGTTTCATTACAAATGAATTGAATTTGTGACCCATTTATAATTTATTTGCATATGAGGCAAGAGATAGGAGCCCAGCGTAATTTTTTTCCGGGTAGCTGCCCACTCACTCAAATGCTGCTTCTTAGGTAACTCCTTCTCTACCGATATGCATTGATCCACGCCAGTCACATAGGTCACTCCTTGTGGGGCCTTGGGATGGCTGTAGTGAGATGGATGAGGAGACAGAAAGATGCTACTATGTGCCTTCAAAGGGTCCAGTTCTGAAGGGAAGATGGTGAAATTATGAGGACAATTAGGTTCACATCTAGGGTTGGGCTGGCTTCCATGACTTTCAGTGACCACGGAGTTGCCAAATGTCCCATTTTCATATTAGCCGAGCTCTGAAGTCATGATTTGGCTGACAGCAACAGGATCGTACTGAACAGAATGTTGAGAAGCAATCCCTATTATTAAAAACAGGGCAAAATTGGTACCTGAGACTCAAATGGGGATAAGTGGAATTACATAAAACTAAATAATGATTGCTAAACGAACAAATTTAAACTTTACTGCTTACCAAAATGCACTGCACTTAAACAGCAAGAAGGGGAGTTGAGAATAGTTACATTTAAAATTAGATTTTGGAGTTAAAGTAACTCATTCCAGGCATCTAAATATTGCAGTTATTAATAGTTATACTGCATTTCTATTTCAAGCAGAAATAGATACCATCACCGTGGTTGAAATGAGAATTCACACACACGTGTTATCATATGAGCATTAGGAAGGAATTTATGCCAGTGATGAAAAGAGAACATTTTTCTAAAACGCGGTTTGATTTGAAAACTCCTTTGGGGATTCTAAAGCCTCATAAGTGGGATTGCTAGGATTTTCCCTGAGTACGCAAGCTCTGAGAAATATCTGGAACTTCTCTCTGCAAGTGTGTGCTGAGTCCTGTGCATTCTGTTTCGTGTGAGAAGGTATTGGGAAGAAATGTTGACTGTTTTCAGAGCTTTGTAGTCCGGTCTAACTGGGGATGCATAGCTTCTACCTCTCTTCCCCAAAAGGAGCACAGGAGCCCCAGAGTCCTGCTGTCAGCTTCGGGGCCTGACTAGATGAGACATTTGATACCGTGTGTCTTTCTGGATATCTGTCCTCAGAGTCTGATTTTTTCTTTTAGACTCCATGTTGGTGGATGGTAAAATAAATACGGTGCTTATTAGGGATTTTTAAGGCATGATTAAAGGGAGACACTTCCCCATATAGTATCTTCTACCCTGCTGAGACCATCAGAGGTTTAGCTGCCTTGATCAATTATGTCATTTAATATAAGAAATACAATGCAGAGATTCACTGAACTGGTTTTCTAAAAATTAAACGGAGAAAACATAGATAATGGATTTATATAGTTCTGTAAAGAAACAATTTGAGCTTCTTTAATAAGAAATTAGCTTTTAGAAAGTAGGTTAGATGATATGTGATTGGTCACTTTGATAGAATATTATTATAAAATAAACAGGAGTCAGCGTAAACATTAAAAACATTTGTTTCTTGCTTCAGTTTTTCCATGTCATGATGATTCATTGCCTACAGTTTTCCTGGCATTTAGGCTTTTAGGAAAATGTTTCCTTCCCTGCTCTCTACAATGAATTGAGTGGCAAATGGGAAGCTAGTCCTAATAGTCTCTCCACTAACTGATATGGACATATTTCTTTTGAAAACACTGTGTTGTTATGGTGATTATTTTTCGTCTACATGTTAGAAATTAAGTTGAAGAAGTATTGAGCTTAGAAAGTTTATAGAATGTTTCTGAGGACCTGTTATCTACTCTAATTCACCTGCCCCCAAGTCCCCGTTGATTTTTCTTTATGCACTAGCATTTTCCCCTCCATGTGTGAGTGGGAAAGGACACCAGCTCCTTTCTGGACCCCTGACTTGGAGCCACCTTTGCCCACCTCCCAGGCATTTCTCACTTAGGCTGGTTCATGTGTTTCCTCTCCAGCATCCCCTTCCTGCCACCCCTAGGCCTCAGCTGCTACTGTCCTGTCTTGCTTCCTCACCCTCTGGGGCCTTCCTGCCCCCACGCAGAACCAGGTATTGGACCCCTGCCCCCTGGCCCCTCAGCACCAGGGCACTCTGCCTCCTCCACCAGGACCACACCTGCACACCACACCTGTACACCCCAGCAGCCCCACCAGTGCTATTCCATGGAACTGCCCTGCATATCACCTCATTGCTGGCTCCTTTATACACCCTGCAGTTCCTCTTCTCCTTCCAGCCCCTCCTGATTTTGTAAGATTCACTAAAGGCAGAAACTGGGAATAAAACTCAGATGACCACATTTCTTTTAATTACATTCTAACTCACTTAAAGAAGGATCTTGATCAATCAAGGTGGTTGATTAGGTTTGGGCCTGATGTCCTGACCAAAGCTAAGGAGATAGAGAGCACCACAGTGTCAGGAAGAGTACAGTTTAGGGTGCTGCCTCACAGAAATAGAATCTTAGCAAAATGTAAAAAAAAAGTGTCGGATTGACACAGATGACACCATTAGCATCCAGCCGTCACAACAACGAGAACTAGAATAGTGCCAGGAGAGGTTTTACGATGCCCTGTCTTCGTTTTGTTTAGTTTTGTGTTTCAGAAGAAAAATTAATGACTCCCAAACGGGCAGGTCTTTTTCTATATTGCAATAAACAGGCGGTTATTTTCTTTGGATGTGCAAGTGTAGTGTCTCCAGGTTCCATAATCCCGACTGACACATGATAAACTGGCTTTTTCTTCCTGTCCTAAGGGAAGCCATCAGCCGTGTCTGTGAAGCTGTGCCTGGTGCCAAGGGAGCCTTCAAGAAGAGAAAGGTACTGTCCTCAATGCTCTGTGTCTAACTGTGTCTCCTCCTTTGCTTCCTCGTTTTCAACACTCCGTGTCTTCAGTCACACAGAGTTGTTCACTGTCCTCCTTCTGTGGCCTGGCTCTTGCTACTTCTAAAAGCGGAAAGGGCTTAGATTGCTTTCTTGCTCACGTGGTTGAGAACGGTTAGCTGTCCCCTGTCCCGGAAGTAGACACCCTGGTTACTCACTCACTGTGGCTTAAACTCTGAAGATAACGGTAACAACAGACACTTAATACAGGGTCAGGCTTTCCTTTAAGCACCTTCAATGCATCAATTCACTTAATTACAACAACTGAGGTAGATAGCCCCAGTGGTGTGCTGGTAAATGTTTAACAACCAGCTCTCCAGGTTGGGCAGGGGAATGAGAAATAGAGTTTGTAACATTTTCTGATTTCTGTGATGTCAATACTTCCATTGTGGCTGATTTCAATTTCTCAAAATGATATCCCTTGAAAATGGCGTCAGGAAGAGATGTGTAGTAGCTCATGGTTCCATAATGTTTCTACCATACAGGTACTGTGGGCACAAATAACTTGATAAGCAGTTAGTAGTTAATGCAGCAAAAGAATTAGGAAGTGATGCATGTTGAGTATTTATTGTCTGTTTTTTAAAGGAAATTTATTTAATTGTAAGTTTACATATATTTATTTTTAATAATAGCTGTGATTAATGGTCAGAGTATAAAATTCTGAAACATTTGATAATTGGCTTCCATCAGCTGGACCAAGCCAGCACTAGAATACCACTGCATATCCCAGTGTTACAGATGAGGACAACCGTGGCACGGAGGGGAGAGGGCGCCATGCAGGTAGGCGGTGTCTGAGAGCACAGGCTGCATGTTCAAACACTGCACTAGGACTTCGCATCCTGAAGATATTTGAGCCAGATGGGGTTAAAAAAACAACAACAAAAAAGATGCCTGGATTAGGAGAAACGATGAAAACCTCTTCAGTTAAGTGTCTGATGAATACTCAACTAAATATCCACCATCAAGGCTTTTCTATGCCTAACCTGAATTGTGGAGAAAATGCCCTTCAGAGACCCTCCGAATCTGCCCTGAGGCTGCACGTTCCTGATTCCAGATCATCTGGGTAGCTGCATGCTTGGCTCTGCTGACCCTAGAGCTCTATCTTGTTTCTGTCTTCAGCCCTTGGGGACTTCCATGCACCCACAGGGCAGCTGGGTTTCCGGCAGACAACGCTGAATCAAGACTCAGATGTGCCAGCTTGTGTTCTGGCCAGTCCATGGGGAACCAAGCAAGACTCCAGAGTCTTCACCACAGGAACAAGGATGGTGACTGAGAGCAGAGATGGGGAATCTCATCTTCCCGGTCCCAGCTCATCCCGGGACACACTCGTGGTTCTCTTGGTGGAAACAATGCCGATTTCCCGACTCCACCTGGAATCTCATGGGCCTAAGCATCTCTGTTTTTAAATAGCTCCTCCAGGAGATTAAAAAGGGTATGAACCTAGTTAGGAATGAATTAGCATATCCAAAGAGAGAGTGTTCTAATCCAAAAAGAAAGGATGGGTTGGTTCCAAAGGGCAGTGCCATCCAGGTACCAGGGAAGAAGGTCCCTGGCCCGAAAACACAGCTGACAGTCCCCTGCCAGGACATTTCTGACAGGGTAACAGATACACCAGGTACAGACAGGCCATGTCTATCCATCCTCATGGTGGCTCTAGGCCCATGGGTTTCTATCAGGACAGTCCATTGAGAACCTTGACCAGGGAGAGTGTTTGCAGCAAAAAATGTGTGGCCCAGTCCCTTCGGCCGTGAACATCCTTGCAGCTCTCTGGGATTCTTGTAATCCCCTAGAACTGGCCTGCTTTAATCTTCCTCTAAGTTAGTTTGACTCTTCCTCTAAAGTAGATGTGATAAAACCAGGTTGCTGAGCCTGCAAAATGCGAGTGGGCTTTCCCCAGGTTTACATACAAGGGCTTCCCCATGAGACACTTCCCAACAGGGCCAGAGAAAAGGCCTGGGAGATTGATACCTCTGCCTGCCTACAAGAGTTCTCACCTCAACATTTGCATATTATATGATTTACAATTTGTATACTGCATATTCTAAAATTTGCATATTAGCTTCGGACACTCCCTGCTTATTCATTTCACATTTTGTCTTCCTATGCCGAAGGAGGGAGGAACAGTCAGTGAGAGTTTGTGGGTACGGCAAGCATCTACATCCCCACCCTTTGAGATGGAAAGCAAACAGCGAAAATAATGCTCTTTAATTTCACAGCCTCCAAGCAAAATGCTGTCCAGCATCTTGGGAAAGAGCAACCTCCAGTTTGCGGGAATGAGCATCTCTCTGACCATCTCCACTGCCAGTCTGAACCTGCGAACTCCGGACTCTAAACAGGTACGTGGCTGCTCAGATCTCCTGTAGGGACCCTGCCCACAGCCCCGGTGATGAGTGTTTTGCAGGCATCCTCCTTGCAGCTTTACTGAGCTCACATAGCATGTGTTTGCCTCAAATTTTTACTAGTCTATGAACTTTGGCCACGTTGAAGGGTCACCAAAAGAAGAATAAATAAAATCAGCTCTCTTTAACTCTGCTTTGTATTTTTTGGGAGGATAATGCTTGAAAGCATTGATGTACTTGCGATGTAAAAAAAAAAATTATATGTGTGCAAAGTCTCTTCTTAATGTCCTTGCCCTTATTTTTTTCTTTTATACCATATTTAATTCGTCTTACAGGCCACATTTTATTTATAACCTTTGAAGTGGATGGCGTGTCATGGTCTAGTTGATGATTTTTTTTCTTTAGTGGCTCATCGTTTTGGAGAATCTTGTAGTACATAGTGTTGTGGGGGTGATGAGAAGTGGTGTTGTCTATGGAATAGCCAGTGTGGAATTCATCCGGAGCTGACTGAGGCACCATAGCCACAGCGTTAAATTAAGGCTAAGTTCATTAAGGATGGTTGCATTCCTGCATAGTGTCTATCTTTTAGATTTATCTAGTCACCATCAATTTCTTTAGCTGGAAAATGGGTGTTTGAGTAGCTATTCTAGCTACCAAAAAGGCACGTTCGAAGGTCAAATGAGGTGCAGGAGGTAAAATGCTTGTGTGGTATCCAGGAGGGTGTGGAGTGTGAACTCCACTCCCTTGCTCTGCCCTGGCTCAGCTCTGGGGCTGGCAGTAGGAGCCAGAGCTCGATGGGACCTCTCTATATAATACTCCACCTAATTCTGACATTGTCACCAGGAATGCCTGCAGTGACCTTTATGTTACTATACATATTTCTATTGATTGACTTCCATATTCCCCAGGTTAGTGAGCAACATCTCCAGCTTCATTTATTCCTCCACCTGCCACCCAAGATGTTGAAATAAATCCTAGCTCTAGCACAGAAATGGGAAGTAAAACCCAGGCTTTGTGTTGACTAGATACCACTTCTCTCTGGGTCCTTTTGTCCTCACAGGACTGATAGATAATTCCTTGTGTCTTTTTATCTTAACTTGTCTAGGAGACTAGCTCACCAGCTCTGGAGGTTGTGGGTTCTGAATGCTCACCAGACCCCACCTTTCTCTGGCACAGTTTGAGGCTGAGCTGTTCATGAAGACTTGTGGGCTGGGCTCACCTCTGTATTCTCCTTTGTGCCTGGAGCTGTTCCTTTCCTATGTCTCCTGGACCTTTTGTTTGGTCCTCAGACTCCTTAAATCTGTGGGATCTTCTCCCTGACCTCCCCTTCCCCCACTCAGTAAAATAGAAAGCAAACCGAGGGCAGTGGGCTGAGGCACTGGGCTGGCCCTCTCTGTCCTGGAACATGGCAGCCAAAGTGAGAGTCCAGTTTATGTTTTTCTGCCCTTGGTTTGGGTGGATGGGGCAAAGTGGCAGGTTCTGGACACCCAGGTGACTTGAAGTTTTGTTAATGAATGTGTGAAGGTTAGGTGGGGGGGCAAGCACCCAGGGTTCTGGCTCTCCCTTCTGGCTGACTTTTGGGTCCAACTGTAGCAAACTGAGAACAGCCTGGCTAGACACTCCATTTGTGACATGGTAAAAGCCCCATAAACTGCATACCTGGCCCACACCTCGGCTTTCCGTTGAAACTGCTCTCTGTAACCCTAATGTGACAGACAAGCAGTCCAAACCCACGCCATCTTGGCCCCTGCGACTTGTAATAAGTAACTAAGGTCTGTAACCTCCACCCTACCCAGACAATGTGTAAACTAACACTTACTTTGAATTCTGTGAACCACTTAAGTAACAATTGGAATGTCCCAAATCCCCTGGCCCTTGGAATATCCAAAGCCCCTCACCCTCACCCCCCGCCCAGGAGGTGGTTTATGGAATAATGTCCAAAGTCCCCTGGCCCTCGGAAGGTCCAAAACCCCTCACCCTCACATCCCACCCAGGAGGTGGTTTACGGGCATAAAAGGTCTTGACACCCTGCTTTCGGGGCCAGGGTTAGTTATATGTGGCTGCCGGCAATAAAGACCCTGTAATTTGGCCTAGTCTTTGTCTCAGTGGTGATTTCGCGCTCGCTCGGTTGCAACACCTTCTCCATCCAGAGAGACAGCAGCAAGGCAACAGCCGCCTCCCTCTACAGAGTTGACATGAGATGCTACGCTCTCAGGGCAAAGCACGTGATTTAGGTCAATTAGCTCTAATTTTCTTACTCTGGCTTTCAATTTCTGTCTTACCCAACGAGATAACATATGATCACACAATAAGGCTCATGCATCGACCTAATATGAATTTATTATTTTTTTCCCAAATCATAGTTTCCAATTTAATTTCTAAACTCCGGTTTTATACCTGCCTTATAAGCAAAAATTAAGTAAGCAAAAATGTAAAACTTTGGGAGCCATAGTTTATCATTTTCTGGTGATTGCTATCTTAGGAGCCCTTTACCTTTGCGCCAGAGGAAGATTCCAGAGAGCTGCAAAGACCACTATTTTTAGTTTAACTCAGCTGGGGCTTGGGTGCAGCCTATGCGGCCAGCCTCATTTTCTATTCACTTATGTACTCAGAGTTTTCTAGATCCTGAGGTTTTGTAAGTGCCAATAACCAACGTAGGCATTTAAAACTGTCTTATTTTCTATTATAATTCAATTATATTTTATTTCAAGTTTCACAGGAGCATGTCTGGACAAATCCCTGGGACATATGATTATAGCTGTGTAAATTCCGACTGCCTACCTGAGGACAAGGGCCTGAGGGGGACTCTGCAGAACTAAACCTGGTTATGTTGGGACAGAAATGAGCTCTGTTCCCTCTCCCGGAAATTTACTTCAATGTCATTTCATTGTCTTTAAAAAGATAAAATTAGCACGGGAGACTTATGTAGCTTTTTAAATTTAGGGCAGCTTCTAATTTACTCAGTGTCTACTAAATTCTACTGTACTCTGCAGTTTGTAAAGCTAATGGAAATTTTCCATTTAAAATTAACATGGATTGTCCGCTCTGGTTTTTAAATTGACAAATTACAAGAGGGCTTTAGATGGCGCCAAGCTGGAACCTTGGATGCCAGCTTTGCAATTTATATGCACATGATACAAATGGGATAAAATGAAGATGTGCCACATTTCCTCTCTTTCTAGCTGGGGGTTCTGTATCGGGGGACCCCAGTGAGTTTTGGAAACAGAATCTATAAGGTGCAATGTTTTGGTGTGTGGGTGAGACAGTTTCCTTCTGGAAGGGGCATGGTTGTTGAGACCCTGGCCTCGGCTTGGACCTCCCTGTCATAAGCGACTCAAGGTCAGACATAACCAGGTCCATGCACATTTGTGTCTTTCCACAAGGTCAGACTTTTATTAATGCTATTTTAATCATAAAAACCACGAGCTACATGGAGTTCACTCCGTATCAGAGCTGTGGGCACATAGGCTCAAGTCACTTCACAGGTCAGTCAATATTGTAAACCATACATAAGAGTATACTCAATCAGTATGTAAATGTTACAGGTTAGACATTCCACATCAAACCACGTAACATTTAACATCAAGAGAAAAAGGGATAGGAGTAGTGATTAATAAACCAATCCAGGGCAAATGACATGGACAAAGAGAGTGTCCTGGCTTGATCCAGATGGACAACAATGTCTTTCAAACAAGAGTCTTTGATGTGAGCAGAGCCTTCGTTGGCAGGTGCTGGGTGCTCATCACAGTGACAGCATGATGGTGTCTGTTAAGAAGACTGTTTCAAGCTGGTGAAGTCCTACTTTTTATGACCAGAGTCCTCTGGTGTGGACTGATTATAAGAGTATACCTTTTCATGTCCTTCTCTTGTTGGGTGCTGTCTTTATAAATTAGGGAAATATCTGGTACCTGTTGGGATGTTGCCTTTTAAAATGTGAGATGGAGTCTTTTCCTAAGATGGAGTCACTTATGTTAAGGGTGCTCTATATGCCTCTTGTGTTAGATCATAGCTCTGCTGATCACCAGCTGTCTTAATTTGAGCAAACCACTTGGCCCCTCTGGGCTCTGGCTCCTCACCTGTAAAGTGGGATGACGATAGTTCCCACATCACAGGCTGCAGCAAGGCTTCACGGGCACTGTTCTGGCAAAGCAGCTGGACAGCAGCCACCAGATTGTGAAAGGTGATCGATTGTTATTACTTTTGTAATTGTTATTTTTATATAGGTACCAATTTTCAGGAAAACATGTCAATTTGTAATGCCTGCCAACAGACAGTTGCTTATCCAAAATGTGGAAAGGGCGATAACAGCACATTCTCATTTCTTGTTTTGGGCCTGGCAGATCATAGCGAATCACCACATGCGGTCCATCTCCTTCGCCTCTGGGGGAGACCCGGTAAGTACCCTTGGGATACTCTTGCTCTTGTTGAGAATTTCTGAGAAGGGATCCCTGCTTCAAAAATGTGCCTTGCAAGACACTGTAAAAAAAAGTTAATTGTGATGCCAACTAATTTCCCCCCTCCTGGTTTCCATAAAAGGTCTTCTTGGCCATCATTTTATTTTTAGGGGTAACCTGGGACAAGGACCCTACATTAGTTTTCATTTCATTAGCCAAAAGCTGTTGAAAATCCTGGAAGCACTGGCATGCTTACGAGGTGATGAAACAGCCCCCAGGCCTGAGAGTTGCCACGGGCTTCTCACGCTGTCACTCTGCCCTTGCCCTACTTTTTGTTCATTTGACCTCCATATTAATATTTTAGGTCTGCCTGAAGAACGTGAATTTACTTAGTCTGCTTTCATAGCCACTTAAAATCAGCATTTTTCTCTCCAAGTGTAATACTGTAGCCTTTAATAGTTTGCTTTGCCAACAAGGAGGGAGTTGCAGAGCGGGAGTAAGAGGGAGACTTGAGAACAGAATGAGAATGTTCTATTTTTGCTTCATATCTTTAAAGAAGAAGGTGGAATAACAAGGGAATTTGTTTCCCATGTTTGGGCAGGAATGCTACAATAGGATGTCAGCATTCAGCTTCAGAGTGGCCATGTCATCTAAGCTGTACTCTTACGAAGGTGAACTCAGAAAACCACCTCCTGCTCCCCGGGGCAGGGCGGTATCCATCACTGTGGACAGCCCAGGCCTGCAAAGAAACCAGGCAGGAAATTAGTCACAAAGGAGTGAGGCACAGAGAGGGAAGCGAAGAAAGCAAAGTCAGCCCTTTCCAGAAGTGAAGGAGAGGAAGGTTCACCCTCCAGAATGTTCTCATCTGAATTTTCATGCGTCTAGGTAAAGTTTCCACCAGTTTGGAGAAAAGTTTTAAAATTAAGATAATAGAGTGAGTTTTTCCTGAAGCTGAATTTATTCAATTGAAAAATTATCTTATATCCTAAGAAGACATCCTTTTTACTTTTTTAGTGTTAAATAGGCTTTTAATATAAAATAATGCCCTAGTGTTTTGCATTCTTTAGCCAAATAATGAGTAGACAATCTTCAGATGTTACATAAAAGTTTACTGGTCCAAGATCTCTTCATCTCAAAGTTGGGGACCATGTCTTTTCTAGCCCAAGAAAGGGCTTTTCCCTGTGACTTTTCTACCTTTCTTTTCATATCTCTTCTATTTTGGAAACTGGATAAGAAAATTGCTGTTGGCATATTGGAAGCCAAATTGAATGAGCAACTTCAAAGGTAGACTCCAGAGCCTTGACATTTCCAAAGAACAGTACAGTCAGGCCACCAATCTCAGCATCAGGGAAGTAGTACTTTCCCTGCCCTGCTGGGGCAGCTGCCAGAGGTGAATATCATGGCCATGCTGGCGTCACTCCTGCCTGGGCCAGCATGAGCTGCTGTGAGAGGCTGGGGCCCCGTTGCTTCCCGGCAACCCCATCTCAGACCCTTAAGCCAAGGGCCCTCTGCAGGGAAAGGATTTGCCCACCCAACAGACAGTTCTTTGCCCTTATATCTCTGCTAAATTGTCAAAGGATGGTCAGAGCACTGTTTAGCACTGAGGCTGTGCCATTCCATAGGGTCAAGTGGCTTGGGCCCTTTTTCATACTTAGGGTCTTCTTGTCAAAGTCAGCCACAATGCCTTTCCCTTCTTTTTTTTTTCCTTCCCTTCCCTTGTTATGCCTTTCCTTTCTTTCTTAATCTGTATAATTTCTTACATTGTATTGTAAGATGAAAGTCCTCATTGAGATGCATATTTAGAAAGTGGAAGTCTTCCCCAGTTGAACTCAACCAACAAGGTCTCACTCTGTTGCCCAGGCTGGAACGAAGTGGCACCATCATAGCTCACTGCAGCCTTGACTTCCCGGGCTCAGGTGGTCTTCCACGTCAGCCTCATGGGTAGCTGGGACTACAGGCATGTGCTTCCATACCTGTCTAATTTTTTGTATTTTTAGTAGAGATAGAGTTTCACCGTGTTGCCCAGGCTGGTCTCAAACTCCTGGGCTCGAGTGATCCACCTGCCTCGGCCTCCCAAAGTGCTGGGATTATAGGCATGAGCCACTGTACCTGGCCCAAGGAGCACCTCTTCAGATGCTGTCTATATGTATATGTCCACCCGTTAGTTACCTAATTTGCAGTGGTTGTCTAATTGCTTACCCCTTGTGATGTTTGGAACCATAGTTTCTTAAATTTGGAGGATAACCCAGTGTGACAGATAAAAGGCAGGTGTCTTGTACATCTGCATTAATAGCTTCCTTCAGGAGCTTTTCTTAAACCTGTCTTCATGTTGACATTATGCATGAAGACACAAATATCTAGATTGTTGGAAGCCAAATACACTGGTTTGTGTCAAAACTATTTTATTTTCAGGATGTACACAGGACTATACTTTTTTTTTCAGATTTCTTTATCACCTCTTATTTAAAAAAAATGGAAACATTTAGTAATCTTTAAAGGAATCCACAACCTTTTATATTTTCTGTGATTTCTTTTTCTGGTTTATAAAATGTCATAACACAGGACAGGAAGCCTAGTTACTTTCCATTTAAACAAAGTCAAATGCATTTTGTATTGTGCATGAGATTCCATTCCAAATTGATTCGTAACCATGAATTTAGCACATAACTGATAGACATTTTAATGAAGCTGACAATTCTATGTTCTAGTTCTTGTTCTCTTGCTAAGTGTACATGTCACTTATTGCTTAATGCTTCAGTTTACCCAGTAGGAAAATGGTATTTTGAAATGGCAAACAAGATAGACGAGAAAACGTTATTCATTCCCCTCTAAAAAGGGCATGGTGTAGTTATAACCTACTGTAATTAGCAGTGTTAAAAGACCACCACAAGAATGCCAGAACAATGGCCAGGCTCAGAGGGTCTTGGGGAGTGGGAACAGGGATAGAATACACGCAGGACGGCACTTTGCAGCTCTTGTCTTTGGAACTTAGAGTACTAAGATGAGAAGAACACTGTTTTGAATGGTAATATATTTGCCTGCTCTGCCAGGAAAAGATGAATATTGACATCAGAAAAGCTTGGCCATTGATCATCTGAGAGACAGGGACATATTATGTCTCTGTATTCTCCCTCCTTCCCCCACTTTGAGGCACAGTAAGAATATAAAAAAAAATTTCCTTGTATTCATTACTAATGCTGACTCTAATTTTGTTACCTGAAT
Organism: Ateles fusciceps; assembly: GCA_036589455.1. Taxonomy (NCBI): domain Eukaryota; kingdom Metazoa; phylum Chordata; class Mammalia; order Primates; family Atelidae; genus Ateles; species Ateles fusciceps. The sequence continues at coordinate 2,891,464 of JAZHEH010001180.1, read as the reverse complement.
ATGTGCAAAAATAAATTAAAAATAAACTTCTCATGTTTATACTTTTTATTTAACTCTAAACCCTACTTAAAATTCAAAGTTAAATACAAGTAAACATTGTAAGGCCAATGAAATTCAATGTAATATTACTTTGCTATCATGGACAAAGTTCGCTGAAACTAAGTCTCCATTCTCAGTGTGATGCTGGCCTGGCCACCATGGGGCAGAATTTTTTAAGTTCAATGTCTCTCCATTACCACAGGCACCTGGATGATGCAGTTCTTCCACTTATTTCTTCTATTCAAGCGAAAACTTCAGTTGTACATCATGTACAAATGTAATATCAGTTTGCTTTTTGTGGGCAAAGGAATCTCCCTCTGTCCTTTTCTTTCTAATTCTTTGAAAACCTAGCACTCATAATGTTGGAAGCCCGACTGCAAATCCTGGCATTGAAATTGGGTGCAGAATTTGATAACACAGTGATCATCTAAATGATCCCAGATATTCTTGTGTTAATTTTTAAGATAATCATGGAAATTAAAATAAAAATTAAAAAAAAATGCTGGTAACATCTCAAACACTGGAGAAGACACCTGTCCGACCGTAGGGTTTCATGGATTTCAGCTTGAGAGACCTGGTGCTCTCTTAGATGCTCTCTAAGGATCCTTCTGACATTCACGTCTCGTGAGTTCAGGAAGTGTCTATGAATACAAGCTGTCACCCTTGTTTTTGCCAATAACTTCAGATTCTGACCAGATCCTCCTTGATGGAAATGACCAGAAGCCAGTTTGACCAGGTGGATGATCTTTCACTTCCTTTCCCTAGTCAGTCTGTGAATACACTAGGGAACAGTGTCCTGAGCAGAAAAGAAAACAGCTGAGCTGAGCCACACCCTACTCAGTGACTGGGGAAACAGCACCATTATCTCAAGAACCACTGGAAGAATTCTACACGGGTGTGGTCTTGGGCTGTGTAAGATCCAGCAGGATGGTGTGTGGAGAAGTGCCCAGCACCACCCACCTGATCCTACAGCAGGTGTCCCACAACAGTGACATGCCCGCCCCATACTCACTCTCTCCCTCATCCCCCTCTCCTTGGAGAGCTTTGTAGGGCACTGTTGAGAGAGAAAGGGATGTCTCCTTTGCCCACAGAAAAAACAATGGAGGAAGTCATGACAGAGGCTTTCCAGTTCTGGCAGCATCAGGAGTGTATCAATACCCTGAAAACCCTTCAAAACAATGGCATCTGGGAAATGCCTGTCTAAATGGGGTAGACTTTTACCAGTTGCCCCATGGAGACTTGAATGTTGAAAATATCAACTTTGCAGAGGAGTCCTTTCTGCTTTCAAGAGTTAAGAGAATTATAGTTTCCTCTGCTTATTTGTTTAGGAATTAAAACGCACATGGCTGCCTTGGTCTACTTTTGAGGTCATCATTTCCCCATGCACTGATTACATGAGAAGGCAGGCAAAGAAACTCATATTTCATAAAGAAGGATGAGACTTCTAAATAGGGCTCATATTTTAAAAACATATTAAAGGATTAAGATCACTATTTATGTCCAAGAAGAAAAGAACCATTACATCTCATCCACCATGAAGGCAGGGTTGGCAGTCAGCCTTTGAATATCCACTCTGGTTTTCTTCTAGCCTAGTAGTTCTCAAAGTGTGGCCCCCAGACCAGCAGCAGCTAGAAACTTGTCAGAAATGCAAATTTTGAGCCCTTACCCCAGAACTACTACCAAATTGGAAACTCAGGGGTATGGCTCAGCGTTGTATTTTAACAAGCCCTGCAGGGGATACTGATACCAGCTCAAATTGGAGAACCACTGGTGTAGACAAAGCTGAAAGCAGTGGTTCTCTACTTTGGTTCACATTACAGTCATCTAGGGAGCATCTAAAAACTAATGTGAAGGCCTCACATCCAAACCAATTAAATCAGATTATCTGCACATTGGGACACAGGTATCAGTGTTTTTAAAGCGTCTCAGGTGATCCAACATGCCTTTTCTCCTTGCTGCTCAAAGTGTGAATGCACTTCTAACCAGCTCCCATGGATACTGGGACACTGAAGCTTCAGTATACGTGGGAGCTGGTTCGGAGCCCCCTGGCGGGGGCGCCGCCCCCCCCCCCCGGGGCCCCCCGGGGCCCCGCCCATACCCAAAAAAAAAAAAAAAAAAAAAAAAAAAAAAAAAAAAAAGAAGTGCAGGGCCTCAGACCCTACCTAGACCTGCTGAGTCAAAGTCTGCAATGTGAGACCTCTGGGTGGTTGCTACTCACATTATATAGCTTGAGTCTTCTGTGGGCGGTTCCTTAGGCAGTGTTTGATTCTTCAGCTGTCTGGTAGTTGAGTCCCTCTAAACTCTCTGGTTCGTGCCCTGTGTCCCTATATGGTGTCTCACTTGTGATTAGTGATACAGACATCTCTTTTTTTTAACAGGACACAACTGATTATGTTGCATATGTGGCTAAGGACCCTGTTAATCGCAGAGGTAAGTGGTGCTTGACCCCTACCATCTCTCATTTGTGTACAGCCAGGCTTTACATTATATACGAGCTGGTCCTCATTATCTCAGCCTCGTCCCCACAAATGAGCAGTGCTATCTTGTATTGCTAAGGGTAAATGAGGTTTGCAAGGGTTATAGATCTCCTGGCTGAGCTAGGAGGTATTGGACGTCTCCGACCACCAAACACACACCTGTATCCAGATAGCTAGTTTGGTGCAATCGATTTACACACAAGCAGCCCCCCTGCCCATACTCACAGTGGCCTCAGTTACACCTGGAACACTCCACCTGCTGCCTGTTGTCCTGCCCCACTTCAGCTCCTGGTGTGTGCTCAGTGCCCACTAAGCCACCCTGAGCTACTTCGCTCTGCCCTGGCAGCCCTGGAGGCCAGTGTCCAAGCTCAGGTGCTGTCTGCTTATACCCCTTTCAGCTTCTAAGTCCTCAGGCACAGGCTGGATGGGAGGAGTCATTTATAAAACCAAGGCCCATTGGATGGTAGCATGCCTGGGGTGGGTGGGACTGACCAAGGTGCCCTACCCTGAAGTTCCAGGCAGCTATTGATGGACCACACCACAGCTGCAATTTAAAACTCATTGGTGAAATAACAAATGGAATTAATAACAACACAAAACAGCACTTCTTCACTACCCTCCTACCCTAGGTACCAAGATTTTCCAGTTTGCTTTGCATAATTTTTATCCATATACATACACTCTCTTTTAACATTTTAATACAAATGAGATTCTAATATTCTGTTTTGCTACCTTACCCTCCAATGCCATATCTTGGACATATTTTTAAGATAGCCGATATGAAACAGATGAACCAATCCATGATGTGGCTCTGTGGAGAACCGTCCCCTATGCCACCGTCTGGGGACCTTAAAAAATCTCAATGCTCAGGCCTCAGAGAGTGGGGCCCAGGCAACAATATTTTCTAAAAGCTCTTCAGGTGATTCCAAGGCACCGCCAAGTCTGGGAAATAAGACTAACGTCCAGATCCTGAAGGAGTTAGCCCTGAGTCATTTGGCTTCATTTCTCAGGGGCAAACCTAGGGTACTTTCTGCCCACAATACAGTCCCTGTCCAGTGTCCTGGGATGAGGATGGATTCCACATATCCCATGGCTGCTGCACCAGGCTCTGTCAGGCCTGCATGCGGTGATATTGTGAAGACAAGTGCCGACCTAAGATGCAGAAGAACCTCTGCACTACTTTTGGTGCTTGAGGGCCCCACCAACACAGGGGCCGTCTTATGGACTGAATGTTTACATCACCCCCAAATTTACATGTTAAAATAGAAACCCACAATATGATGGTATTGCATGAATTAAAGGCCCCAGTGAAAGGTGGTGTCTTTGGGAAGTCATTAGGTCATGAGGGGGAAGCCTTATGAATGGGTTTGGTGCTCTCGTAAAAGAGACCTCAGAGAGCTCCCCTCACCCTCTTTCCACCTATGTGAGGACACCGCAAGAAAGTGCCGTCTGCAAACGAGAAGAGGGCCCTCAGTAGACACCAAATCTGCTGGCACCTTCCAGCCTCCAGAACTGTGAGAAACAAATGTCTGTTGTTGAAGTCACCAGCCTGTGGTGGTGTTACAGCAGTCCGGGCTGACTAAGACAGGCCCTTTGTTTGAGATAGTTAGTGGGAGATGCTCGTTCTCTGCTTCCACCTATCTGTTGCCTGTAACAAACTACGCCAAGCTTAGCAGCTTAACAGCCACGGTCTTATAATAATAGAATGTGGGTCAGGAATTCAGGCAAGTCTCAGCTGGTCAGTTCATCTGCCCAAGTGGCATCGACAAGGGTCATCGAGTGGTCTTTAGCTAGAGTCTGGGCTGGTCTAGAAGGTTTAAATTGGCTTTGCTTCCACGCCTGGGACCTTGGCAAGGATGACTAGAGGCTCAGCCCTCTCCCTGGAGTCTCAGAGACTCTCCAAGTGGCCCCTTCATCCCTCAGGGAAGTAGGGCTTTCTATATGGCAGCTTTAGGTTCCATGAGACCCAGAGTAGATGCTTCCAGTGCTCTGAAAGGCCAGGCTCAGCTTTGCTTCCACCATAGATTTACTAGTCACAGCTGTCAGCCAGGCGTGGTAGCTCACGCCTGTAATCCCAGCACTTTGAGAGGCTGAGGCAGGTGGATCACGTGGTGAGGAGATCAAGAGCAACCTGGCCAACATGGTGAAACCCCATCTCTACTAAAAATACAAACAATTAGCTTGGTGTGATGGCACACACCTGTAATCCTAGCTACCCAGGAGGCTGAGGCAGGAGAATCACTTGAACCTGGGAGGCGGAGGTTGCAGTGAGCCGAGATTGCACCACTCCACTCTGGCCTGGTGACAGAGTGAGATTCTATCTCCAAAAAAAAAAAAAAAAAAAAAGGCTGTCACAGCCTGCTCAGACTCAAGGGGAAGGAAGTCACATGTATCCTTCAAGGAAAGAGTGTCAAGGAATTTGCAGCCATCTTTATCCGTCAGCCCTCCTTTCATCACATGTGAGTAGGTCCAGCCTCTCGGATGACAGTGTGGGCAGGGTTGGAGGATCTAGCTGCGTCCCTCCAGCAGCCCAGCTGTAAGCATGTTCTTCTCCATCTCATCAGTGTCCCTACTAGGGTGACTTCCTCCATGAAGGAGCCAGTGGCAGGGCTTTCTCCCACCTGCTCTGTTTTCCTTCTTCCTCCCCTACGCCATGTACAGGGGTTAATTTAGGAAGATTGGCCTCTACCACTGGGCACAGTAGCAAGAAATTCTGGGTGTGAATGTTCTTATTTGGGCTGTTAAACGTCCAAGACCCCACACAGAGGCTCCTAGATGTATGTGTATGAGCAGGCCTTCAGTGTCGTGGCTGCAGGCACAGCCCCTGAGGACCATCAGGGACAGAACCCATCCCAGAAAGTCTTCTATAAAAATTTACAGTGATGGGTTCAAGTCCTTCCATGCTGTTATTGTTCATCTTTTTCCATGCTGATTCCTGCTTCTCCACTCTTGCGTGTATGTGTTCTTAATCTAGAGTAATTCTAATGACAATCTATATTTGTCTCTCTAGTGTCAAGAATCCATGGCTTCTATAGTTAATCCAATCAAAGGACAAAAAGTCTCTGACCCACGTCATTAAGTTGGATGGTAACCACCACCACCACCACCATCTCAAAGAGATAAGGGTGGAAGATGAGCCATGTTTCATGAAGTTGGTAAATTACAGCTAACAGGACCGGTAGGAGACCTAGGCGATGACTACTGCTACCTGTTGGAATGCAGCTGTCAACAAGTCAGGCTTTCCTGCGTCCTAACATACCATTTTCTTTTTACATTGGAACTTTCATTACTACTGGGTGACTCCCATCCCCTACAACCTTATGTATATGTTAGACAGTTCCAAATGGACTGTTTGGGTCACAAAAGCAGCTACCAAATGATGCTCAGATTAGGCATAGATGATGCTGAAATTAGGCGTATGACTACCTACAGAAGGCATGTAATTCGCATAATTTATCATCATAATAGTATCCCTGATCAGGCGCCCTCTGGTACTCCCTGGACCGAGACATGGAAAGTCCTTTTCTATACAGTAGTTCCCCCTTATCTGTGGGAATATGTTCCATCCAAGCCCCCAGTGGATGCCTGGAACCACAAATAGCACCAAATTCTACACATACTATGTTTTCTTGATCTGATAACGGAGTCAGATACTAAGTGAGCAGCAGGCAGGTAGCACATGCAGTGCAAATACTCGGGACAGAGGGAGGATTCACGTCCTAGAGGATTAGACAAGATGTCCTGAGATTCTATCACACTACTCAGAATGGCGTGCAATTTAAAACTTATGAATTGTAAATTTCTGAAAGTTTCCATGTAGTGTGTTTGGACTGAGGTTGACCATGGGTAACTGAAACTGCGGAAGGCAAAAACCTCAGATAAACTGTGATGGCTGTGCTTAGGTGGTGCTGACCCAATGGGAGAGAAGCCCACGTATCCAGCCTGAACACCAGCTCCTAAGACATCTTGGTGCTCTTTTCCCAAGATTTTCTGAAGAACAGGAGGTCTTAGGAGTGAGTGGGCTTGAGCGGGAAGCCCACATGGGTAAGATGATGCTTCCCACAGTGAAGCTTACTTATCCTGGGCTTCTCAAATACAGTGGTTTCAACAAAAGGAATTTCTGTTTCCTTTGGCCGTGGACTGCTGAAGGCCCCAAGAGGTGACTTGCTGGAAGAGGCCTTACATATTATGAACTCATTGGTGGAGGTAACACAGCACTGCTTCTAACTTTTCTTTTCCTTGGCAGCAAAGCCTCAAGTGTATAATGGGTGAAAGCAATGACTTATGTTTTTTAACCAGGTGGTTAAATATTCCATCGAATGACACGGTAGCAGGTGAATTTCCTGATGGATGGATATTTCCCACATTTGGCTACTATTAGCAGTGTTTTTACAAACAAAGCCAGGCTCTGTGCTTTACATACCATGCCTGGGCTGAGACGGCTGAACACATTTTTCCAGCCCTGGCCTCTGCCTGAAAGCCAGCTCTGGATCTCCACTCGGGAGACTCACAGGCCTCTCAAACGTAGGCAGTCACAGATAAGTCCAGTACTTTCCTCCCAGCAGAGCACCCGCTGGTCGCTATCAATAGCACCCCCTCCCTGACTTCCCCAGTTCTCGGCCTTCTTTTCTTCACCTGCACCTGCTGGCAAAGCCTTCCATCTTACCAGTCCTTGCTACTGCCCTGTTGCCCTCTGACAGGCTCCATAGTTCATCAGCAGGTCACACTGTGCCTGCTTCTCCTCTCTAAAGTGTTTTGTCCACACAGGAGCCAGAAGGATCCTTTTAAAATGGTACAATCTTGTTCCTTCTCTGCTCACTCCAAATAAAATGTCCCAATTCCCCAGAGCCCACAGGACCCTCTGTGAGCTCACTCATACTCCATCCCATCTCTCATCCTATGATCCCCTGTCCCTGCTACTCCAGCTACACTGGCTTCCAGGTCTTTCTTGACCCTGACTGTGCCAAGCAAGCTCTTGCCTCCTGGGCCCTGTGCCTGGGCCTTCTCCTACCAACCTTCCTGGACTTCTCTCTCTGACTCCCTTCAAGAATCTTCTCCAGTGCCACCTCTGGGGCCACCTCCCCCTGATCATCCCATGTACCATTCTATACCAACCGTCTTCCACCACCATCCTCCACCACTGTCCTCCACCACATCCTCCACCACCGTCCTCCACCACCGTCCTCCACCACCGTCCTCCACCACCGTCCTCCACCACTCCTCCATCACCATCCTCCACCACCATCCTCCACCACATCCTCCACCACCACCTCCACCACCGTCCTCCACCACTGTCCTCCACCTCCCTCACCATCCTCCACCACCATCCTCCACCACACCCTCCACCAATCCTCCACCACCGTCCTCCACCCCCTCCACCACATCCTCCACCCACCTCCACCACCATCCCTCCACCACTTCCTCCACCACTATCCTCCACCACCATCCTCCTCCCACATCCTCCACCACCATCCTCCACCACCGTCCTCCACCACCATCCTCCACCACATCCTCCACCACCATCCTCCACCACCGTCCTCCACCACCATCCTCCACCACCATCCTCCACCACATCCTCCACCACCGTCCTCTACCACATTCTCCACCACATCCTTCACCACATCCTCCACCACTGTCCTCCATCACCATCCTCCACCACATCCTCCACCACATCCTCCACCACCATCCTCCACCACATCCTCCATCACCATCCTCTACCACATCCTCCACCACATTCTCCACCACATCCTCCACCACCGTCCTCCACCAGTGTCCTCCACCACATCCTCCACCACATCCTCCACCACATCCTCCACCACCGTCCTCCACCACATCCTCCACCACATCCTCCACCACCGTCCTCCACCACTGTCCTCCACCACATCCTCCACCACATCCTCCACCACATCCTCCACCACCGTCCTCCACCACATCCTCCACCACATCCTCCACCACCATCCTCCACCACCATCCTCCACCACATCCTCCACCACATCCTCCACCACCATCCTCCACCACATCCTCCACCACCGTCCTCCACCACCGTCCTCCACCACCGTCCTCCACCACATCTTCCACCACATCCTCCACCACCGTCCTCCACCACCATCCTCCACCACCGTCCTCCACCACATTCTCCACCACATCCTCCACCACATCCTCCACCACCCGCCTCCACCACATCCTCCACCACCATCCTCCACCACATCCTCCACCACATTCTCCACCACATCCTCCACCACCGGCCTCCACCACATCCTCCACCACCATCCTCCACCACATCTTCCACCACATCCTCCACCACATTCTCCACCACCATCCCCCACCACCGTCCTCCACCACATTCTCCACCACATCCTCCACCACATCCTCCACCACCGGCCTCCACCACATCCTCCACCACCGTCCTCCACTACATCCTCCACCACATCCTCCACCACCATCCTCCACCACCGTCCTCCACCACATTCTCCACCACATCCTCCACCACATCCTCCACCACCGGCCTCCACCACATCCTCCACCACCATCCTCCACCACATCCTCCACCACCATCCTCCACCACATCCTCCACCACATCCTCCACCACCGTCCTCCACCACCGTCCTCCACCACATCCTCCACCACATCTTCCACCACCGTCCTCCACCACCGTCCTCCACCACCATCCTCCACCACATCCTCCACCACATCCTCCACCACTGTCCTCCACCACCGTCCTCCACCACATCCTCCACCACATCCTCCACCACCATCCTCCACCACCGTCCTCCACCACATTCTCCACCATGTCCTCCACCACTGGCCTCCACCACATCCTCCACCACCATCCTCTAATCCAGGATGACCTCATCTCAAGATCCTTAACTTAACCACACCTGTAAAAACCCTTTTCACAGTTTCCAGATGCTCACGGGGCATGACTTTTTGGGGGCCGCCCTCAAGCCACTACAGAGGTATATTGTTATTTATTTACTTTTAGTGGCCACTGAAACTCTCCCTAGATCCTGAGGCAGAGCCTTGCGCACAGTAGATGCTCAAACCATTTCTGCTAAATAAGTCTTCAGTAAATCTTTTGTACATTTTGTTTTGTACTCTCGTACGAGAATTTCCCTAGGGTATGTACTTGGAGGCCAAATCACTGTTTTGGACATCTTAAACTTTTCTGAAATGGTCATTTTGCTTTATAAGCCCACGAGTGGTATATGAGGGCTCTTTTTGTTCAACAATTGGCATTTTCAGACTTTTCGATTTCCACAAATCTGATGGGTGCAAAATGCTATATCCTTATTAATTTAATTTGCTCTATCTGGGACTAGGACAAGTACTAAGGAACTGTTCATAGCAGGGTGGCTGAATGTTGGATTTCTTACTCATCTCTGATTAAAAAAAAAAGAAAACTGTATCGATTCAGAGTGCATGGCTACATTGAATAAACAAACTACGGTTGGCTGAGCAGTCTGAGACTGAGGAGCCCTCATCTCTCCAGCAGAATTCATTAGTTTTCAATATTCCTTTTAAGGGGTGTGGGTTATCAGCTCACTAAGATGAAAAGACAGCCGACCTTGTTCAGCAGGACTTTTCCGCATTTGAGTAGTGACTTCGACTGTCTCCAAGGCTCCCTGTGCCCTGGCCAGCTGCTCTGGAACGTGGCTGGATCAGAGGCTACTGGTGTCTGGATGAGTGGCCACTGGAGAACCCCAGATGGACTCCTGCAGGAGCCGAGCCACCCTGGGGGGCTGATGGACAGCACCTGGGACCAGTGAAGTGTGGGGCTGGGGTATGACTTCCTGAAAGTGGAGCATGGACACCGAGAAGTTTTTTTGCCCCGGCTCAGGCAGAGTCCCCGCTGTTCACGCAAAGCTCGCCAAGGCAGTGGCCTACGCCAGAAGTGTGGAAACAGCCCACTATGAGGGACATGAGGGCTGGAGCATCAGCTCACAGTTCTAATCTGGAAACTGAGGATGGCCTTAGCCCATAATAGCAGAGGAGGGGCAAGATGGCTGTGCAGTGGGCAGGGTGCTCTGCTTCTAGCCCATGTGCTGGGACGTAGGGTGCAGTGGTGAATTGAAGTGAGTTCTCAGCTTGTGTGAACTAGTTTTAACTGAACTAAACCTCTCAGAGAGAAACTGTACATTAGGGATTATACTCATCATGACAACTCAAACAGGAAAGAAATGGAAGAGCTGGCTGGGCATGGTGGCTCACACCTGCAATCCCAGCACTTTGGGAGGCTGAGGTGATCAGATCACTTGAGGTCAGGAGTTCGAGACCAGCCTGACCAACATGGTGAAACCCTGTCTTTACTAAAAATTAGCTGGGTGTGGTGATGGGTGCCTGATGGGGAGGCTGAGGCAGGAGAATGGCTTGAACCTGGGAGGCAAAGGTTGCAGTGAGCCGAGATCGCGCCATTGCACTGCAGCCTGAGTGACAAGAGTGAAACTCTGTCAAAAAAAAAAAAAAAAAAAAAAAAAAAAGCAAGAAAGAGAAAGAAAGAAAGAAAGGGACGAATGGAAGAGCTGATAACATTTACTTCCACTTTGAAAACTTCACAGGCTGCATTTCACAGTAAAAACACTGATCATCTACTCATGTAAGGTAAGAAATCGGCCCTTCCGTTCAAGACAAGTAAGAAATGGATTTCCAGGATGGAAAGATGAATTTTTATCCACTGTAATAATGATGGATCACACCTAATGTGCTTGTGTCTTGAGATACTGACTGACAGTGTAATGCTTTCAGGGCTAAAGAGACAGCTTAAACTTTTCTTCTCTTTATTTCATCCATTTTGAAGATAAAAATTTATCTTTTTAAAGACATTTTTATAATACACATAATATTAATACAAGAATGCACATTCATAATTTATAAATAGACACTAATTGGGGATGCATGGTTGGAAAGTTCTTTAGGTATGAGTGAGAACCAGCATGGATACCCATGACTTAGAGAAGGGGTTCAGTGGGTGTGATGAGCATTCCTAGTATCCTGCTCTCCTGTCCTTCCAAACTTGCAGAAGATGGCACCTGCCAGGCTGGGTGCAGTGGCTCACTCCTGTAATCTCAGCACTTTGGGAGGCCAAGGCGGGTGGATCATGAGGTCAGGAGTTCAAGATCAGCCTGGCCAAGATGGTGAAACCCCATCTCTACTAAACATACAAAAAATTAGCTGAGCATAGTGGCAGGCACCTGTAATCCCAGCTACTTGGGAGACTGAGGCAGAGAATTGCTTGAACACAGGAGGTGGAGGTTGCAGTGAACCGAGATTGCCCCACTGCGCTCCAGCCTGGGCAACAAAGGGAGACCGCATCAAAAAAAAAAAAAAAAAAAAAGATGGCACCTGCCAACCCCCTTCTGCTTGGGAGAAGCCCGTGACAGTTCTGTGTGATGGGCTGAGAGCAGAACAGAAGGTACATTTGGTCCTGGTGCAAGGCCCTGGTGTCTCTTTCTTCTGCAGGTTGTGGGAAAAACCTTGTGTTGATATCCAGGATCAAACGATCAAAGCAGCCTGGGCCACTGAGGCACCACGAGAGGATGTCTGCCTTAGAGAGGTGCCCAGAAATGAGAGAGCCAGAATGAAATGGTTGTTTTCAGCCAAAAACATTGAGATTGTTGCTTACTGTGGCATAAGTTGCCCATCCTGCCTCACAGAATAGGTGTCACAGGGAGGGTGTTGAGAGCATGCTCAGATGAACAAGACTTGCACCAGCTTACTGGAGGCCCTGTTGTGGCTGGCAGATGGCAAGGGGCAGCCCTGAGCACCAAGCTGGGAGCACCTACTAGCCTCTGGACTTATGTGGGGAGATGAGGAAGCTGAGAACTCGCAGTCTGGCAGATTGGGATGCAGCTAAGCACTGCCTTCTCATCTACCACTGTCAACCATTCTTCAGGGAGTGGGAGATGTGAGTTGACATGCCCGGAGCTACCATATGGCAGAAGGCCACCGTGTCCCTGGCTCCTACAGTGTGACTACAGGGCCACAACACATTCCTAAGGGAGTAGTTTGCTCTCACGTTGCCCATTTCAGGTATGGAGTAGTCCCTGCGACGTGACGTGCTGAGAGTCCCTTGCTGTTGTCACTGCTCAGGTAGCTGCTCTGGGGCAGTTTGGGCTAGTCCTCTTAGAGAGTGGCTTCAGCTTGTTTTTTTTAATTGGTTGGTGCTAAGCAAGAGAGAAAGCAGTGTTGGGAAAGGAGCCCTGCTTTTAAGTAAACGAACTATTGCAGGCCGTTGGTGTGAGTTTTTCCAAAGGGCAGTTTCCCCAGATGAGAAGGACGGTGGAATTCTCTGTTTTGCTAACCTTTGTTTGCACTGAGCTATGTTTTAGACTTTGCATCATTTGGGATCTTGATTCTGTGCACCAACGCACTGCACAGCTCTCTCGTGGTTTCTTCTCCATTTCTTGTGAATGATATCTTTGGTTCTGTTATGTGCTCAGGGAGAGGTGAAGCCCAGCAGAGCCCAGCAGCCTTGATGACTGCCACGGGGGAAGGCCTCATTATTTGATGCACACATCAAATCACACAGGGCGGGCTAGAAGACAGTGGCTTTCGGCTAGGTGCCAATACTCTCAGAAGAAATACCAGGCCCAGAAAGACAAAGTCCAGGTTTAATTTTGGATTTGGAGTGAGTTTCTGGAACATGTAGAGGCCATTTTACAGAAGGAATCCTTAAACCAAAGCAATAGGTGACTTGTTTTCTCCATTCATTGAGGACTCTGGCAGGTTCTAGGAGCTGCAGGCGTGAGTTAATTCCTGAGCGTCCATGGATCTGCTCACAATCTGCAGGGCCTGCTTCCCTGTTAGTCACTTAGAGCAACATACCCATTTCTCAGCATGCTAGGGCGCTTTTACCTTGAGCCCTGACCTGCTCCAAATGTTCTGGACCCTTCCCACAGAGGGTTCGTGCTCTCAGGGTGTAGAAGGTTAGTGGCATGTGGATGAGATTGTATAGCCCATTCTCAATAAATCATAGTCTTTATTCTCCATCTTAAAGGCTAGAGTACCTACTTTATCCTCAAAAAAAAAAAAAAAAGGCTACCCTTTCTGACCCTTTTCCAGTCTTTTTTCTGGTTCTCCAAAACACCAACCAGCCAGTCCCATTGGCTGGTGCTGATGCTGGACAGCAGGCCCGGGAGGGTGTGGCTGGAAACCACAGGACGGGTGTCACTGGCTTTCCCTCGCTCAGGCCTGGACGACTCCTTCCTTCTTAGCTGGAACGATGCTGCGTTTGTATCAGTCAATGACCTGCACAACTGTAACAGCTGCTTAGTATTGCTTTGTGACTACCTGGGGCAATCCTTAGTAAATAATAATGTCAATACCAAAATAATATCAATAATCAAAAGACAACCAGGATGCCTGAACCTTTGTAGACAAATATTTTGGCTATATCTAAAATAGGACTGCTGTATCCAAGGAGTTGCATTGCCACTCAAAGCAGCAATACATTCATACTTGCTCTTCCAAGGGACTACGTTTCATGTGTCCACAGAAGTCACCCTGCCCTGGAGTCTGGGGGAGAAGGATTTGAGGCCCCAGGGCCTGGCTGGCTGCCTTCTGGGTGAAGTCCCAGTGCAGTGTTCCCCTGAGAACACTGCCTCTCCACGCTGTGCAGAGGCAGCAGTGTCTGTCTCTCTGTCCCCTCCCTGACAGCTTTCCTCTTTCCAGTATGTACTGGCTTCTCCTATAGGGAGGGCACAGTTCAGTGTCTCCCTATTTACTGCCAGGGCTGGGAACAAGTAGCCACGAAGAAATGCATCCTCCTCACTGCAAGGATCAATACAGCTTTTGGAGGAACCCTCCTTGGCATACGATTGTCTGCAGGAGAAAGGTGGGGTGTGAGAGAGGCAGCTGTCATCCTTCCCAGGGAGAATTCCTTTATCCCATTAGTAAAAAGATCATGCTAGCCTCGTCATGGCGACAGCCCTGTGGCTCCCTCAGGAGGGACATGTGGATGCCTGTGGTAGGGCACTGTGGACGCCTGTGGTAGGGCACTGTGGACGTGGGTCTGGAGAGCAGAGATATTTTCCAGTACCCTGGAGAAAAAGTACTACTTTGTTATAAGGCAGAGGCTGGCCCTCTTCTCTCTGAAGGTTTCCCATAGACAATCCCGCAGACTTGCCACTAGGACAGCATGTCCTTGTATAACAGCTGGTGCCTGCTTCGAGCATAAGGACTGCTCCAGGCCTCACCACCGGCCTCAGAGTGGCCTCATTTTGACCCACCGCCACCCCTAACTTCTATCTACTCTTGACACAAACCACTTTTCTGAGAATCTGCATGAATATCCAGTCTCAAATTTATGTAGATGCATGCATTATATTGTTGGGATGGGCAAACTGATCATTAATATCTCTTTACATTCATCTTCAAAGGTTTGCTTATTGTTTTGAGTGACCACATGTGGGGGTCAACACTTTACCCCCCACTAAGAAGTAAGTGAACAACTTGCTCTAAGTCCACTGAATAAATCAAGATTCTTCAACAGATACTGGTTTCAGCCCATTTTTTAAGGCCTCATGGGTTTAAAGGGGCCTGGTTCATGCCAAGATTAGGCTCTTTGTCATGCTAAAGTCTCCTAAACAATTTTCCCCTATTGACGTCAGAATTGATGCTTAGTAGACTCTAAAGAAATTGAAGGCCATCAAATTGAACTTGAAATTCTTTAATTTATTTAACAATGAAGTGTATAATTTTGTAGACAATAGGCTATTAAGAAATGCATGCCTATTGTGAAATGTTTTAGCTGTAGGATTCCCTACCCAGTGATAAAGCTGCGGTTGGATCTGCTAGGACATATAATGGAAGAAGCATGCACCTTGCTGTCCCTCTGTCCTCAGCAAGGGCTCTTTGTAGAGAAGCCCAGGGAGCACCAGTGTCTATCTCTAATAGGCCCATGTCACTTCCTTTCCCAGCTTGTCACATTTTGGAATGCTGCGATGGGCTGGCCCAGGACGTCATTGGCTCCATAGGACAAGCCTTTGAGCTCCGGTTTAAGCAGTATTTGCAGTGTCCTACCAAGATTCCTGCTCTCCATGACCGGTGAGTAGTGCTGTGACACCATTTGCAATAACCTCTGTGGGTTTTATGACCTTTCCTCTTAAATCCATGTCCCTGAGCTGTGCTCTGGACAGGCACAATTAATCACAGGGCTTCCTGGGCTTGGAGACACCTGGTCGGTGCTGGGATATGGCGCAGAAAACCAACAGATGGAAGCCAACATATGGATGATGCTTTGAATGTGTAGAAAAACATTTTCTTGAAACTATAGTGACAGTCGCCAAGGTTACGGAAAAGCGACTTCATTATAATTTTTTTTGCTCTGTTTCCTCTGCAGCCATGTGATGCTTCCATATGTTACCTCTTTGGGTCTATGTCACCACCGGTTCTGTGTGTCCCATTGTCCTTGTCGTCACGATTAGCCAGAGTGGTGCTACAAGAAGTCCCCTCCGTGCACTGTGCTGGCTACCAGCATAGTTTCCGCTTCACTGGCCTTTGCAGCTTAACAGCTTGGTAGTTTGTTTACCTTCCCTGTGGCCCTGAGCAGGTTCTTTAAACTCTCTGCGTCTCCACAGCTTTATCTGTGAAATAGGAATAAGAGTGGCGCCATAGGTTTTGTTTTTTAAGTGTTCAACAAAATAGTGACTGTGAACAGGAACTGGGAGATGTTTAGTTTATTATAAAAATGTTCAGGTTCTATCACTGAGTTGCCTTAGGTTGTAAGAATATTCCACGCAGCATCAAGCATTAAAAGAAAAGTAATATGGGGGATATTGGTCATTCAGTATTCTGTCCTTGATTGAACTTGCATAATGAAAATCTATTCTAATGGTGTGTTCACTATAAATAAAACTTTACTGTTCCTAAATTTACTCTACACTTTTTTTCAGACTTCTAAAGCCACATTCTATGCCTTAGTCCTAGAGTCAGACTCTACCATTGCTTTCGTGATTATGAAGGCTTCTTTCATCGCCCTTCTCAATCTTTGCCTTTCTTCAGAGAGACTTTTCATTTCTTTTCCTCTTTCCCTGGAAAATTCCCTTTAAGACATTCATTTTGGAGGGGCCTCTGAAGGACCCACTTTTTTCACGTTGCTAGAAACTTCACTCCAGAGGCTGAAAATGCTAGAATTCAATTCTCCCTTATGGCCATCACATTAAAAAAAATAAGAAAGAAACTTCAGCAAGCTGGGACAGGACGATGTGTATAGAAGAATTAGAGGCAGACAGTGGCAACAACCCAAATGTAGGTAGGAGAGAGGGGAAACAAGTGTTTTATTTTGTGTATAATGGGACATAGTAGTTAATAAGAATTCACCAATATACATGTACTACCAGCATAAATCTTAAAATTTATAATGGAATAAAAAAGAGCAAGTTACAAAAGGATATGAGCCATTTGTGAAAATTTTAAAAACATAAATGATTGCATATATACTATATGGATAAATACATGTGTGGGAAGAGGTTGAAAACATGCACAAGGCCAGGCACAGTGGCTCACACCTGTAATCCCAGCACTTTGGGAGGCCGAGATGGGTGGATCACCTGAGATCAGGAGTTCGAGACCAGCCTGGTCAACATGATGAAATCCTGTCTCTACTAAAAATACAAAAATTAGCTGGGCATGGTGGTACATGCCTGTAGTCCTAGATACTTGGGAAGCTGAGGGAGGAGAATCACTTGAACTTGGGAGACGGAGGTTGCAGTAAGCTGAGACTGTGCCACTCCACTCCAGCCTGGGCGACAGAGCGAGACTCCATTTCAAAAAATCAAACACACAAACAACAACAAAAAATGCACAAATATTATACACATCTCCAGGATATCTGAGGACAGGGCCAGGGTCCAGGTGTATGGGTTGTGTTTCACTGTATTTGTCAAGCATATCCCCCACCCCCAGCAACATTTATAATACAAATGTTCCAATATACACAAAGAACTGTATAGCGACTATCTAGCTTCTACCATTAACATTTTACTTTTAATATCACATATATATGTATCTATCCAATGTAAGTTTGACAAATTTTATTAAAAAGGGAAACGTGTAATTGATAATAAAAGAAAAATTTCAGCCAAGTTAAATTTAAAGGAGTTTTATTGAGCAATGAGCAATTCGTGCATCAGGCAGCCTTCCCAGCCAGAGTAGACTCGGGGACTCCAGCACAGCCATGTGGTGGAAGAAGATTCATGGACTGAAAAAGGAAAGTGACTTACAGAAAATGGAAGTGAGGTTCAGAAACAGCTGGATTGGTTACAGCTCGGCATTTGCCTTATTTGAACACGGCTCAAACAGTTGGTCACATTTGATTGGCAAAAACTTGGTGATTGACACAAGAGTAGACTACCGTCTCTTTACACCTCCACTTACTATAGTTCAAGATGTACAGAGAAACCTTTAGGCCAAACTTAAATATATAAGGAGGCAGCTTTATGCTAAACTTGACTTAACATAATAGTTCAAAAGGTTAACACTTATTTAATCTCCACGGAGAATGCACGTTTCATATTAATTACTACGCTTTCCTTTATTTCTGAACTGTTGCATAAAAGCCAGATAAATGCTATTAAGATAATACATCAAAAATGAATGGAGGGAATTAGTTTAACTACCATACTCCTCTGGCAGTGTACGTAAAGTATGAAGCTCTGTACGTGTTCGTATATAGTGAAGTTTGAAGGACTTTGGGGGAAAGAAAATGTAATAGACAGGATCTTATGCACTGAGAAAAATGTCACCTCCAAATGCAAGTATTGGCATATCATTTCTAAAGCAGAACAGTGACAAGGGGCCCTGCCTGTAGCTTCATGCTGTCGGCGACCTGACACCGGCCTCACCTTATTCTGCAGTGGCCTCTGGTGTCTGCAGCCTACTGTCTGACTGCGGGGCAAGGGGGATCTCCCGGACTTGCTCTGCCTTCCATTCCAGCTCCGCTCCTCCAGCTGGGGGCAGCCTGGGAGCATAAGAGAACCCACCTTGCATCTAGCCTTTCCAGCCCAGTTGTCTGGGGACCTGATATGTGGCAGAACTGGCAGATTTCCTCCTGGGATGCTGAGATCTCAGGGCCAGCAAGACAGGAGCTTCTGTGTTGGAAAAGTTCTTGGGTTTTCTACTTGATCCCTCAGGCCATGTGTCTCCAAAGTGGAAAACGTTTCCTGGTGGTGTTAGGATTTGATACATTCAGCTTTGTTGCTTTGGGGGAGAGATGAGGACAGCTGAGGGTAGAGGGAGTGTGGCAGTGTGAGGCCCACCAAGCTGTGCATTCAGTGTTTGGGGAATGAGGTTTCTCCAGTCCTGCTCTCGCTGCTGGTGAGTGTATGGATTTACTATTTGTGAATTATTTTTTGTTCATTGTGTTATTACTGGGGGAGAGACTCCAATCTGGATTCATTGCCCATCTTCAACTGGAAATTAAAAATAGCACCTTTTTTTTTTTTTTTTTTTGAGATGGAGTTTCTCTCCTGTTGCCCAGGCTGGAGTGCAGCGGTGCGATCTCGGCTCATGGCAACCTCCACCTCCCCGGGTCAAGCGATTCTCCTGCCTCAGCCTCCCGAGTAGCTGGGATTACAGGCATGCGCCACCACACCTGGCTAATTTTATATTTTTAGTAGAAACGGGGTTTCTCCATGTTGGTTAGGCTGGTCTCGAACTCAGGAGCTTAGGTGATCTGCTAGGCTTGGCTTCCCAAAGTGCTGGGATTACAGGTGTGGGCCACCGCGCCCAGAAACGAGTACTTTTATATAAATGGATTTTTGGCCAGGTGTGGATTACAAGATGACGCCTATAATCCTAGCACTTTGGGAGGCTGAGGTAGGTGGATGTTTGAGCCCAGGAGTGTGAGACCAGCCTGGGCACCATGGCAAAACCCCACCTCTACTAAAAATACAAAAATTAGCCGGGCTCAGTGGTGTGTGCCTGTAGTACCAGCTACTCAGGAGGCTGAAGTGGAAATATGGCTTGCCTGGGAGGCAGAGGTTGCAGTGAGCCATGACTGCACCACCACACTCCAGCGTGGGTGGCAGAGCAAGACCCTGCCTCAAAAAATCAATCAATCAATCAATCCGTCAGTGGATTTTTTAGTGTATTCTGATTTTTCTTGGAGGATTTTCCTTGCAGAAATCCAAGGACATTTCAACACAAAAACAAAAAAGACATTGAAAAACAAATCAAATGCCACTAAGACTCCATTTATTATTATTTTTAAAATTGATAATTAATTCACATATAATCAAATTGCCCTTTTAAAGTTTACAATTCAGTTGATTTGGTATATGCAAAAGTTGTACAGTTATCACCATTAATTCCAGAATGTTTTCATTACCCCTCCAAAGAAGCTCTACACTCATCAGCAATACTCCCCATTCCCCACTGCCCGCTCTCCAGGCAACTACTAATCTACTTTCTGTCTCTATGGATTTGCCCATTCTGGACATTTCATAGAAATGGAATCATACTGTATGTGTCTGTCTTCTTTCACTTAGAGGAACGTTTTCAAGATTCACTCATGTTATAGGATCTGTCAGTATTTCTTTCTTTTTAGAGCTGTTAATACTATTTGAGTATATAGATATGTCACCTTTTGTTTATCCGTTCATTAGTTTATGGACAATTGAGTGCTTCTACCTTTTAGCTCTTGTGAACAATGCTGCTGTGAAGATGTACACAAGTTTCTTTGTGGACATATGTTTCAATATTCTTATGTACATAACTGGGAGTGAAATTCTGTGGTCATATGTTCATGCTGAAAGTGCAAAGCTATTTTCCAAAGTGGCTGCACCATTTTACAGTCCCATCAGCAATGTGTGAGGGTTCGAATATCCCCATGTTCTCATCAACACTTTTTCTTGCCCATCTCTTTGATTATAGCTTCCCTAGTGGGAGTGAAGTGGTCTCTGCTCGTGGCTTTGGTGTGCCTTTTCCTGATGACTAATGAGGTCGATCATCTTTTCATGTGGTTGTTGGCCTTTTGTGTATCGTTGGAGAAAAGTCTGCTCGAATCCTTAGCTCATTTTTAAGATCGGGTTGTCTTTTTATTGTTGAGTTGTAGGAGTACTTTATATTTTCTAGATTCATGTCTCTTTGTCTCTTTTAAGATATATGTTAGCCAATATTTTCTCCCATTTTGTAGTTTGTATTTTTACTTTCTTCATAATGTTTTTTGAACCACAACAGTTTTTTTCAAATAGCAGAAGGGAGAATCCTGAGAGGTTCATATTCTACCATTTTTTCCTCATATCACTAAATTTCCATTTTGCGCTTGGTTTTGTTTTGGGTAAATTTCATGGCTTACTAAAATGTGTGCTGTCCTCTGAGGAGCTGGCTATCCTTAGGCATAATTTCTTTCTTAAGTAAAATGTACTTTTACAAAAGGACCTCTTTCAAACATGACTGTAATGTGCCAATGAGTGAAACTCTGAATATGGCAGAGAGAGTTTTCTAAAGCACTCATCTGCTTTTCATCTATGCACGAGACCTAGATTGAGGAGGCACTGACTAAACTCTCTTTTCTTGATAACAGGCACTAACATTAGATTTGTTGGTCTTGGCTGCAAGCTCAACTTTTGGCTAAAGCCCTTGGAAATCTTCTTTTAACAGAATGCAGAGTCTGGATGAGCCATGGACGGAGGAGGAGGGAGAGGGCTCAGACCACCCGTATTACAACAGCATCCCAAGCAAGATGCCTCCTCCAGGGGGCTTCCTTGATGCTCGACTGAAACCCAGAGCCCACACTTCTGACACAGCCCAGGTAAATCTTACAGTTTTTTTTTTCCTTTTATAAGGAATGGAGGCTAGAGGCTAACTCAACTTTATTTCCTTTTGTTTTCTTTGGTTTTATTTCAGGCTGATGTTCTGTTCCATTTTTGAAAATCATGAGTTTGTCTCATTGGATTTCATAAAGCATGCAGATGAGAAAAAGCTCTGTGTTAACATCATAAAGCATTAGCCAAACGCTTAGGAACTGTGTTGTGATTCCTGGGATATGAGTCTGGGGATATATTCCCTCAGACATATTCCATCGTACGGTGATCTCAGTGAGGGAAGAGAGAGAATTTAAGATTTTAAAAAGGCTTGGGAGGCATTGGGTTCTCTAAAAAGAGAGTGAATATAGACCCCTAAAATGATGAGAATTTTATGAGTTTCTATTTTATTCATTCCCTTGTTTTATGTCCAACTCAAAATTATAGTAAGCCAATTGCTTTCTGGAGTTATGATTTTTCTATTTTGTTCTAGGAAATTTTTAACATTACTACCTTATGGGAATGATAATGATACCACTAAAAATGGCAAAATAACATTGAGCTCAGGGATCTGACACTGAGAGGGAATTTCCTGGTTTTTTGGAGGAAATTTCCTGGTTTACTAGAGTGGACTTGTCCAAGTGTGAATGATCATGGGCGTATGTGTTATGTGGGAAGTGTGTTCTGACACATAGATACTCTGTAATTGAGATTTATTTTAGGACATACATATGGAAGAGCTTGATTTGCAGTCACACTCTGGGAGGGGGTGGTGGGGGTAATGAAAACAAGGAGGGGCATGTGTAGTTTTGATGGAGATGCAGCCTTTTCCTCACACCCACACAAACTTATTTCCTAAATCTTAATGCCAACCGTGAGGCATGAAGGGAAAATTGGGTGTAACAAAGGATGTGATCCCCTTGAGGATCCAATCTGCCAACTGTCCTGTGGCTTTCAAAAGTGGGGAAATGAGAAGAGAAGAAGTTTTTCATTCTCTGTATTTACATGTGTCTATAGTTTGCAGGAAAAGAGCAGACTTATTACCAGGGAAGACACTTAGGAGACACCTTTGGCGAAGACTGGCAGCAAACACCTTTCAGGCAAAGTGAGAGGCAAGGTGAGATGGGTGAGAAACACAAAAGACACTTGTCAAAAGTGGCATGCTCACCACTGGGTCGCCTATTTCCTGTGGACTGACAGAGCGAGCCCTAGAAATAGTTGCTGTGTGTGTTGCTATGGAATCCTGACTAGACCATAGAAACAGAAGCAATGATGTGGCCGGGCGTGGTGGCGCATGACTGTAATCCCAGCACTTTGGGAGGCTGAAGCAGGAGGATCGCCTGAGGTCAGGAGTTTGAGACCAGCCTGACTAACATGGTGAAACCCCAACTCTACTAAATACAAAAAATCAGCTGTGTGTGGTGGCAAGTGCCTGTAGTCCCAGCTACTCAGGAGGCTGAGGCAGGAGACTTGCTTGAACCCAGGAGGTGGAGGCTGCAGTGAGCTGAGAGTGCATCATTATACTCCAGCCTGGCAACAAGACCAAAACCCCATCTCGTTATAAAAAAAAAAGGAAGCAATGGTGTTGATCTCCTGGCACCAGTCAGGTGGTGCCTCCCTGCAACTTCAGGAAATTCACACCCTGTCTGTGCTCACTGCCTCATGTGCCTGAGACTGTACACCTCCATGCTGGGAGAGCTTTTGTGCCCAAGGGCACTGAGAAGTTGACTTCTCAGGTGCACCTTCACCCCAGTTTCCAACAGGAACTCGTGAGGCAACTCGAAGGTTGAGGTTGACCCCCAGTGACTCTTACAGCAAATTGTTGCCTTTCCTTCCTTATCTCGTTCTCCTTCCCTTTACTCAGGGTCAGCTTTGGGGGAACTGTGAAGTCCCCTACTCTAAGCTGGGGATTGAGGCAGAGGTGGCACTAGGGATATAAGTCTCTCACAGGCCCTGGATACTCTTAGAGAACACTTCTGTATCTTAAAAATGTAATAACATGCAACTACATCACACATTAAAACTAATGTCCATCGTATTCTACCTGATGATGAAAAAAAAATAAAAAATACATAAAGAAACACGAATGTCCATGTAACTGTCTATAAGTCAGATAACTAGTTCAAATATATTTAGGTACAGCTATAATAATTTAGATACAACTATCTAAGAAGTAACTGCTAATTACTCACATAAGCCTTTATTCTCTAGATAGTTATATATACACATGCAAATATGTATGAATGTATTCATATCTCAATCTATCTAATCTATCAATCCTTTAAGAATGTCTTTTAATTTTAACCTTCTTCCCTTCTCAAAAAAAATTTATAACTCTTTTAATAGCTCTGGGATACTGGTTACTAAGTCTACAAAGTCTGAGGGGGGATGCAACTGATGCTTCTATGTATCTAAATTTAAACATTTATTGGTTTAATGTTAAGGCTATTCCTTTATTATAGCTATTTATGCCAGGAAGCAAATGGCAATACATTTAAAAAATTCCTCTATGTAAGAGAATTTCGTGTCTCACCTACCCCAGATGCAGGAAGACCCACAGTGTTGGCCCAGTCAATAAAACATAAGGCCTGGCAGAAGCCACCACACGTTCTGCCTCAGAATAGGCTGGAAATAGCAAATCAGAGTCATAACTTTGCCAGAGGGACATTTTCACTATGGGCTATTTATCCTTTTTCTATATACATTTAAAATGTACTTCTATAACATGTGTGCATAGACATACAATAATTGCTAAAGAATAAAGGGGACACATTATTTCTGTTAGAAATTTACTTTATTGTAAAATGTGTCAGGTTTATTTTAAAATAGGTCTTGTTTTTGGTATATTCAAGTCATACCAGCCAGATCGAGAACAGATGATATAGCAGAATGAGCTCCTGGCCTGGAATTTGAGACTCAGAGCTCTCAATAAATTTCCAGTTCTTCTTTGAAAACAATAGGCCAGGCGCGGTAGCTCACGCCTGTAATCCCAGCACTTTGGGAGACCGAGGTGGATGAATCACCTGAGGTCAGGAGTTTAAGGCTAGCCTGGCCAACATGGTGAAACCCCGTCTCTACTAAAAACACAAAAAATTAGCCAGGCATGTTGGCGCGTACCTGTGATCCTAGCTATTCGGGAGGCCGAGGAAGGAGAATCACTTGAACCTGGGAGGTGGAGATTGCTGTGAGCTGAAATCATGCCACTGCGTTCCAGCCTGGGTGACAGAGTAAGACTCTGCCTCAAAAAATAAAATAAATAAGACCTTTTCTCGTAGAACAAATTAGCATGTCACTTATTAATTTGCTGGCAGGTACTCTCCCCAGTGGACATGAACTCCAGGTGTCACCGAGGCACATGTCCTCCTGCCCCGGCTCAGCACCGTGGGAAAGGGCAGTCAGGAAGATTATGCACTTGGGCTCTTGATCTTCTCCTTTAAAAATTTTGTTTGTGAAATTATTTTCTAAAGCCTGATTTGTTTGCAATGTACACAAAGGTGTAAACTGCAAGTAGCTGTCACTAAGCAAGGACGCCTAATCTGACTCAACTCTTCAACGGAGAAAGCATGTTGAGAAACATGAGAGTAGAAACGCAGTGCTTGATGTGCAGGCGGTGCTCCCCCAGCGAGGGACGTTAGCACGACACTTCATTCTCACACCTACAGGCTGGGAGACAGTGGTGTGCTGGCAAACGTCCAGCCACAGGCTCTTGGGAACGATTTTAAAAAGCCCTGAACCAACTCCTGCCAGCTGGATTGAGCTGGCTTCAACACACCACCGCCCATAGGGTATGAAGACACCCTCTTTCCAGAAATGTGAACACCACAGGGTGTTCTTGCAAACGTGTTTATGTAAGAGGATTGGAGACAGGGCACATACACAAAAAGACTCCGAGAGGGATCTGAGCAGGCGTTCTCAGGCAACTAGGTCTGGGTGACACTTTCACCCAGGGTCTGGGTGACAGAACAGCCGGGGCCCACCCTCAGCACACCCATTGCCTAGCTGTGAAGTCCCATCCAGGCAGTGTCACTGCCGCAGCGGAGGGGCCTTTTCACTTGCACAACCACCCTAGGCTTCCTTCACAGATGCAGGGGCAGTAGCCGCAGCTCTGTTTTGTAAGGAAGGGGTTTCTCTCCATTCCTTAAAATGTAAAGAGCTTCTATTGTATTGCTTGAATGAAGTTAATTTATAAAGCATTTGCTTATATTAAAAAAAAAAAACCAAAAAAAAAAAACAAGAGCTATTAAAATAAGGCTTGTGGTCCTCTGCTCGGTTATTTGATCTTGGACCATTTGTCAAGGAGAGGAGGAGACCAGGCATGTTCTGCCTGCCAGGCTCCTGCTGTCTTGGGGCAGCAAGGGCCAGAATCTTTGCTAAGGCCATCAACAGTGACGCCATCAAGGTGTCTACCCTGACTTTGGCGGGCAGATCCCATGTTGATATGCAGGGCTGGAAAACATCCTAGCCAGGTCACAGCAGGGTGTGGTGACAAGCTCAGAAGAGGAGAATGTCACCGATGGGAATCTGCAGCAGTTTTCCCATTTGCAGACTGAAGAGCTTCTCTGTGAAGCGCTGGGTGGCTTGAATCGTGTCACCCTCATGAAAGAAAATGGGCTCACTTTCTTGTTGCAGGGTCCTTGGACATCTACAGCATGCCAGAAGGGAAACTGCACGTGGCTCCCACGGGAGAAGCACCCACATACGTCAACACCCAGCAGATCCCACCGCAGGCCTGGCCAGCTGTGGTCAGCAGCGCTGAGAGCAGCCCGAGGAAAGACCTCTTTGACATGAGTGGGTTTCCGTTTGTCCCTGGTTTTCTTCTCTTTTGAGGTTGCTTTTACCCTGTCTTTTACTTGAAATCTGTGTAAATACTGAATTTTCTGATAGCAGGGTTTTGATTAATGGTGATGATTAGCTGTACTTTTCTGGGTGATGATTAGGCTTGTTTAAGGTTTTGGGATTATAGCCCTCTCTGCAGTCAAGAAACAGAGCAATTCCCCCCCTCTTTTTGGAATTGACATTCCTCTTGAAGATCTGCAAATATATGGAGACAATTGATGTACATACACACATGTTTATTCGTTTTAATAGTAACTGGCTATTATGTGCCAGCTACTGTATTAGTTGCTAAGGATGCAAAGATGAAATGGCGTGGCCCATGATTCCACAGAGCTCTCAGTCTATAAAGCAGACCAACATTTAACTTATAGGCAAGAAATTGCAACACACCTCTCTCTTACGAGGGTTTTCTCTCTCTTCTCCTCCTCCCACTTGCTCTCTCATTTTTTTTCTCTCATTTTTCTTCTCTTGCTCACCTCTTACCCATCTCCAAATATTTACTGAACACCTACCATTTGTCAAATACTGTTCTACTTGATGGAGATATACAGGAAGAGAAAACCAGCAAAGGCTCTACCTTGTGGAGCTTAAATAAACAACTGTATCTATTACCAGGTAGTGGTAAGTGCTCCTCAGTGCTGAAAACTAAACAGGATAAGGAGAGCGATGGGAACCTGTTACAGATAGCAATATAGTGGGATGTGTACCACAGACTTTGTGTGTGTCATACAGGCTGAGGAAATGAAATCATTCATGAACTGATTAATGAAAGTGAAAATTTTTGTTAAAGAATTTTGAAAGTGCGTCACGAGCTCACAAGAGCTTTATATCCTAAAATCTGCTTTTCGTGAGAAAAAATGAGAACCAGAGCTCCCCTTTTCCCATCAGTTAATTTCTTGAGAATTTTATAGGCTGAAGAGGGAGGGAATGGAGACTAGTTTTGAATGAGTTTCTACCATGTGCTGAACACCTATTTTTAAACTTTTGTAGGTAAGTATTATGATAACTAGAGTTATCTTTATTTTACAGAGGAGAAAATGAAGAATCCTAGAAGTTAACTAACTTTATCATTTGTAAAAGGCAGCCTTGCTGGTCCAATACCTGTGATTGTGGTATTTCGTATGAGCAAGGACAGGGTTAAGTGCCTTTATAATTAGGCAGCCTCATGACAACACCAGTTTCTCCCCCGGCAAATTTGACTTCCCAGACACACTGGCCCCCATTGTGACTTAAAAAAATCATCTAAGTGACCGGGCGTGGTGGCTCAAGCCTGTAATCCCAGCACTTTGGGAGGCTGAGGAGGGTGGAACACAAGGTCAGGAGTTCGAGACCAGCCTGATTAACATGGTGAAACCCCATCTCTACTAAAAATACAAAAATTAGCCAGGCATGGTGGCAGGCACCTATAATCCCGGCTACTCAGGAGGCTGAGGCAAGAGAATTGCTTGAACCCTGGAGGAGGAGGAGGAGGTTGCAGTGAGCCAAGATCGCGCCACTGCACTCCAGCCTGGGTGACAGCGAGAGACTGTCTCAAAAAAAAAAAAATTAAGCAGGAACTGTAGAATCTCAATGCTTGAAGCTACTTTCAATGCTAGATCACCTAATTCAGTCCTGCCGGTGCCTTTATTTTTAAAAATGTGGAAACAGCTTGAGAAATGTGAAGCCACTTTTTCAAGATGCAAAGCACAGTGATGGCTCTCCAAGCTTCTGCTGGAGTTGGTATAGTACCTCCGAACTGCGTTTAGTAGTTGCATATTTGGTTAGAGCATTTTTACTGTTTAACTTAATCAATTTACCGATGACTCCTGGACCCAGAGCCTAAGGAAGATTAGATTGGCTGGTGTTTGGGATGAAAAATGAGAACCAGAGCTACCTTTTTTCATCAGTTAATTTCTACTTCTGCTTTCAAAACCTAAGGAGGGGGAGACAGAATGTGAAAAGAGCCTTAGAAAGACTGGTGCCTATTGAAAAGTATTGAATTAAATAAAGCCAGCACTCTTGTGTTCTTTATTTTGAACAGTAGATCTAAATAATATTGGTGCTGATGCGATGGTGGTGCTGGTGATGATGGTGCCGCTGCTGCTGATGATTTTGATGGTAGGGGTGGTGATAATGATGGTGATGGTACAGACAGTGATGATGGTGCTGATGGTGATGATGATAATGGTGAGGTGATGATGGTGGTGATGGTGATGATAATGGTGAGGTGATGATGGTGGTGATGGTGATGATGGTAATGGTGAGGTGATGATGGTGCTGATGGTGATGATAATGGTGAGGTGATGATGGTGCTGATGGTGATGATGATAATGGTGAGGTGATGATGGTGGTGATGGTGATGATGAATGGTGAGGTGATGATGGTGGTGATGGTGATGATGGTAATGGTGAGGTGATGATGGTGGTGATGGTGATGATAATGGTGAGGTGATGATGGTGCTGATGGTGATGATGATAATGGTGAGATGATGAAGGTGGTGATGGTGATGATGATAATGGTGAGGGGATGATGGTGCTGATGGTGATGATGATAATGGTGAGGGGATGATGGTGCTGATGGTGATGATTATAATGGTGAGGTGATGAAGGTGGTGATGGTGATGATGGTAATGGTGAGGTTATGATGGTGGTGATGGTACTGATGGTGATGGTGGTGGTGGTGATTGTGATGGTGATGCTGCTGCTGCTGCTGCTGATGATAATGGTGGTGGTGGTGACAGTGATCATGATGGTGTGATGATATGGTGATGATGGTGGTGGTGATGACGCTGATGATTGTGCTGATGGTGAAGGTGGTGGTTGTGATGGTGATAATGATGGTGGTGATGCCAGTGGTGGTGGTGGTGATGATGATGGTGGTGATAGTGATGATGTGCAGATGGTGGTGATGGTGATGCTGCTGCTGCTGCTGGTGACAGTGATGGTGATGATGATGGTGATGATGGTGATGGTGACAATAGGGATAATAGTGATGATGCTGCTAATGGTGGTGACAGTGATGGTGATGATGACGGTTATGCTGGTAACAATGGGGATGATGGTGATAATGGTGATGATAATGACGATGATGACAATGGTGGGGGATGCTGATGGTGGTGTTGGTGCCGATAACAGTGAATGTGGGGGATAGTGAGGATGGGGAGGATGCTGCTGCTAATGTAGGTGATAGCAAAGGTGGTGATGGTATAGAAACAGTGCAATACAAATCACAATTCCAGGTAATCAGGAAAAATTTCAGATGAAAAATAACATCCACAAACCTAATTTTTGCTAATGGTTCTAACTTATTTTTATCTCCAAATCTGTCAAAGATTAATAAGCATCAAAAGAGCTAATTTTAGTTTCGTTTATTTACCTCACTTCTGCCCACCCTCTACTAACATCAAACAAGTTTGGCTTATTTTACAGCGTTTGTGGACTGTAGTGAATGAACTGTGTCCCAGGAGCAATGCTGGGCTTGGAGGGTGTAGTTATGCTCAGGAAAGAACCATTCCCTGTTCTTGGGCTGCTTATGTTGTCCTGGGTAGACAGTGCAGTCTGAAATAATCATCACACTACCTTCCATTGCATAGCACTGTGTGCGGTTTTCAGAGTACTTTCGTACACACTACCTCATGTGAAAATCGAACATCGAGATTTAATTAGACATGCCTGGCTACTTCTTTTGCTGCTGGTATTTATTGTTAGAGCAGCAGTCTCAGCATTTGCACATGCCTTGCACTGAGAAGTGTGCTCCAAAGGGGATGAAATCAAGTATGGTCAGGCACTCATGCAAGAGCCTTGTTCCACAAGGAAACAAGTGAAGGGTAAGGGGAAGTAGAGCCTGGAGCTAGTCACACAAGAGGCACCCAATGCACGTCGGTTTTCTCTTTAAAAATTTGCCTGATGCAAAGATTTTGAAATAAATGTTTGGTGGATTGGGCTCAGTTTTTGCATAAAATCAAAGCTTTGTAGCTTGTTTTTCCCTTTGGTATTGGCAGGTTTTTATTCAGAATTTGTTAAAGAGACTGGCTGAAGTTCCAGAGAAAGTACATGGCATGTGATATTCATGGCCTCTTGCAGCACGCAAAAATGAAGTCGGTCCAACTAACTATACAAAGGGTGTGCTTGACTCCTGTGTACGCAGCACAACTCCCAGCTGCCTTGGGAAGGCAGACTCATCAGAAAGTCATGCCAAGATTTGGGCTGTGCTTTTCAATGCTTGTTATGATGGCTCTTGTTATATTACCAGCCAGTTATTTTTCTCCAGTGGTCTTTGTTTTCCTGTTCCAGAGGAGTTGCCTTTGCATTTTCATCTCTCTCATTGTATTTTATTTTTATCATTTGCTTTTCTTGGGATTGACTTGTTGCCGGTCAATGTTGTTGATGACAGAACCATTTGAAGATGCTCTCAAGAACCAGCCCTTGGGGCCCATGTTAAGCAAGGCAGCCTCCGTGGAGTGCATCAGCCCTGTGTCACCCAGAGCCCTGGATGCCAAGATGCTGGAGGAACTGCGAGCTGAAACTTGGTACCAAGGAGAGATGAGCAGGAAGGAGGCAGAGGGGCTGCTGGAGAAAGACGGAGACTTCCTGGTCAGGAAGAGCACCACTAACCCGGGCTCCTTCGTCCTCACGGGCATGCACAATGGCCAGGCCAAGCACCTGCTGCTCGTGGACCCGGAAGGCACGGTGAGCACCCAGTGGGGGGTGGGGCTGGACCTGCCGATGGGCGCAGACCTGCCTTAAACAGCCTCCACTTTGTCAAATGCCCTCCACATTCCCACCTCTATCCACAGGTGCCTGTCGCGTCATCCAAGGGAGCCCAGGGTCAGATGACTCCTGTCTTAGGCCAGAGCCAGGAGCCAGGAGCCAATGGTCAGGGTCCCACACAAGTTTTGGAATTTTTGGCCTTGTAGAGTTTTGGCACTTTTAGATTTATGGCCTAGACTGAAAGCCTTGACTTTTATGTCCCTTAAAGTAAATAAATGTAGAAACTGAGAGGGTTTTCCCTCCAAACAAATTCCTAGTAGACAAGGAAGTACATGCTCCTAGGCTTTTAATATTTATCTCAAATATTTATCTCGAATACTTAATTTGAAAAGTTGAATCACTGAGGATTTTGTTCTAAGGCTGTAAAATGTGATGATCGGTAAATGAAACCCCACTGCTTAGTCTCTTTTTTCCCATTTAGGGAAGTAACGCCTAGTGATGTTGGCCATCCCTGGCACTACAGCTCTATCTGAATAATCCTGTAGGTTTGGCTGAATTTTCCATCTTCCTGCCAATAGACACATTCGACTTTATCTGGGGCATAGTCCAGGAATTGCTAAGTTTAATACATGCAGTTAAATCAACCTAACCATTGAGTGAAATTCCAGGATTGTTTAAAACCTTTTATCCAGTGAAAACAACAAAGGGGGGTAGAGTTATTTAATAGGAGTTAAGAACGTGGCATTTTCTGATCGATGGAAGAATGAAGCCTTTGTCGTCAGTTGGACTGGAACACAATTAAACTGCATGTGCAGGGGTAGGGGTGTTACCTGAGATGGTTTATTACCTCAGGTGCCAAGATTCAGTTGTCTGAACGTCTCAACTCCTGGCACTCTGAACGGTTCCTCTTTCTGTCTCTGTGGAAGCAGTCACTTCCCACCTCCAACCAGGAGCTAGTTCCTCTTCCCTTTCCACGGAGGCAGCCACTTCCCCCATAAATGTCATGAATATCCTTCCAAACCACCTTCTTTAGTGTCTTTTTAAGCATATATGTACTTCTGAGAAAACATATGTTTTGTGGGTGTGCCTTTTAGAAATTTGCAAATTAGCCAGGCGTGGTGGTGACTGCCTGTGGTCCCAGCTACTCAGGAGGCAGAGGTGGGAGGTCTGCTTGAGTCCAGTAGGTCAAGGCTGCCCTGAGCTGTGATTGTACCACCGCACTCCAGCCTGGGTGATGGAGCAAGACCCTGTTTAAAAAAAAAAGAAAGAAAAGAAAAAAAAGAAAAACGAAGTTTGCAAACATGACATTGTTCCACAAATCCCATTTTGTTTCTTCCTTTTCCACCACCATATAGGTTGTTGAGATCTGTCCATGGTGCTTTCTGTTTATCACCTCATACAGCGGTGGGCTGCCTGGGGCCATCACCTACGCAGTCCACGTGTCAGTCACTGAGTGCTCTTGAGAAGGATGACTAAGCTGCTACAAACTCTCCTGCATATTTTTATCTGCACCTGGGGATGGTCTCTCTGGGACAGGAGCCAAGAGTAGACTTTTGGTCACAAGGTACACATACATTGATTTTCACTAGGGCTTGCGTTTGCTTTCAGAATGGCTGGGCTACTGAGACGCACACCAGCGACATCCTTGCTCTTCCTTAAAAGAGTCTCTAGTTTTGCTAGTTTCAGGGAGTAAAGAGAAAGGGAATATCTCATTGTTTGATTTGCAATTCTTTGGTTGCACTTCATTAGCAAATTAGCAGATTCTTCCTGTAAATTCTATGTTCTTATCTTTTCTCCATATTTTTCTTTTGACTTTCTGATTGCACTTTCTTGTTGAGGTTTCCAGGAATAGAATTTTCATATGTATTCTCTTGCTTTTTTCATCTATCTGATAATTTTGTGTGTCTTACTCTTCATCAAATAGAAGTCTTTCATGGAATGCACCTGAATTCATCAGTTTTCCCCTTTGTGGTTGATGGTTTTGACTTTTAAAGTTTTTTATCCCCCACAAATC
Organism: Ateles fusciceps; assembly: GCA_036589455.1. Lineage (NCBI taxonomy): Eukaryota > Metazoa > Chordata > Mammalia > Primates > Atelidae > Ateles > Ateles fusciceps. The sequence continues at coordinate 2,858,670 of JAZHEH010001180.1, read as the reverse complement.
ACAAATATACTGTATTTGAATATATTTTCTTTTGTTAGCTTTATGGTTTTATCTTTCACATGTAGGCTTTAATTCCAACTGAAGGTACTTTTGAATGTGAAATGAAATCAAGACCCAATATACATCATATATATGTATGTATGTGTGTGTGTGTGTGTGTGTGTGTATATATATATATATGTTTGTTTTTGTATTTTTAGGAGAGACTGGATTTCACCATATTGGCTAGGCTGGTTTTGAAATCCTGACCCCCAGTGATCCACTCGCCTTGGCCTCCCAAAGTGCTGGGATTACAGGCGTAAGCCACCACGCCTTGCCGAGACCCAACATGTTTTTAAATCTCCAGGTAGTAAGCCAGTTTTTCTGTCACCATTTACTAAATCATTCACCTCTTCTCTGCTGTCCTGATGTTCCTTCTAAAACGTACTAAGTTCCCTGCATCATGGTCTGTTTCTGGATGCTGGATTCTGTTTTCCTGATCTGACTGTTTAGTCCTTGTATAAGTACCATGCTGTTCCCATCCTTATGGCTTTGAAACTCTCTTAACATCTGGTGGGATGTGTCCTTCCTCTTGATTCTCCTTTTTCTAAACTGTTTTACCTAGCTTCAGATATATATTATTCTTTATACTGATTTTATTTTTTTATTTTTATTTTTTTTAATATTCAGAATTTACAACAAACTCAAACATATTAGCAAGAAAAAAGCGAATAATCCCATCAAAAAATGGGCTAAGGACATGAATAGACAATTTTCAAAAGAAAATATACCGTTGGCCAACAAACATATGAAAAAAATGCTCGGCATCATTAGTGAGATCTAGGTGGGGACACAGAGCCAAACCATATCACTGTTCTAATAGGCTTGTTGTGGTTTTACTTTACGTTTTCCAAATTGCTAATGATGGTGAAGATCTTTTTATGAGCCTATTTGCCAACTATATATCTTGTTCAATGAAATGTCTCTTTCTTTTTGTTCTCCATTTTCTTTTCTCTCTCTCCTCTTTTTTTTTTTAATTTATTTTACTTTTGGTGCAGACTATATCTCGCTTTTTCTCCCCGTGTTATCCCCTCCCCACCCTCCCCCTCCCTCCCCCACCCCCTATTGTCTCTCCCCCTACCCCCCACAACTGTCCCCTGTGTGTGACACTCCTCTCCCTGAGTCCACGTGTTCTCGTTGTTCAACACCCAACTATGAGTGAGGACATACGGTGCTTGGCTTTCTGTTCTTGGGTCAGTTTGCTGAGAATGATGCTTTCCAGATTCATCCAAGTCTCTACAAAGGACACGAACTCATTGTTTTTTATGGCTGCGTAGTATTCCATGGTGTATATGTACCACATTTTCTTTGTCCAGTTTATCATTGATGGGCATTTGGGTTGGTTCCAGGTCTTTGCTATTGTACACAGGGCTGCAATGAACATACGTGTGCATGTGTCTTTATAGTAGAACAATTTATAGTTCTTGGGAATATACCCAATAGTGGGATTGCTGGGTCAAATGGAATTTCTATTTCTAGATCTCTATTTCTAGAGAAATCGCTACACCGTCTTCCACAATGGTTGAACTAATTTACACTCCCACCAACTGTGTATGAGTGTTCCTATTTCTCCACATCCTCTCCAGCATCTGTTGTCTCCTGATTTTTTAATGATCCCCATTCTAACTGGTGTGAGATGATATCTCAATGTGGTTTTGATTTGCATTTCTCTAATGACCAGTGATGATGAGCATTTTTTCATATGTTTGTTGGCCTCATATATGTCCTCTTTTGAAAAGTGTCCGCTCATATCCTTTGCCCACTTTTGAATGGGGTTGTTTGCTTTTTTCTTGTATATCTGTTTTAGTTCTTTCTAGATTCTGGATATTAGCCCTTTGTCAGATGGGTAGATTGCAAAAATTTTTTCCCATTCTGTTGGTTGCTGATTCACTCTAATGATGGTTTCTTTTGCTGTACAGAAGCTCTGGAGTTTAATTAGATCCCATTTGTCTATCCTGGCTTTTATTGCCATTGCTTTTGGTGTTTTAGTCATGAAGTCCTTGCCTATGCCTATGTCCTGGATGATTTTACCTACGTTTTCTTCTAGTGTTTTTATGGTGTTAGGTTTTATGTTTAAATCGTTGATTCATCTCGAGTTAATTTTAGTGTAAGGTGACAGGTAGGGGTCCAGTTTCTGCTTTCTGCACATTGCTAGCCAGTTTTCCCAACACCATTATTAAACATGGAGTCCTTTCCCCATTGCTTATTTTTGCTGGGCTTGTCAAAGATCAGATGGTTGTAGATGTGTGGTGTTTCTTCTGGGGTCTCTGTTCTGTTCCATTGGTCTATGTCTCTGTTTTGGTACCAGTACCATGCTGTTTTGATTACTGTAGCCTTGTAGTATAGTTTGAAGTCTGGCAGTGTGATGCCTCTGGCTTTGTTCTTTTTGCTTAGGATTGTCTTGGCTATGCGGGGTCTTTTGTGATTCCATATGAAGTTTAAAGTGGTTTTTTCCAGTTCTGTGAAGAAGGTCATTGGTAGCTTGATGGGGATAGCATTGAATCTATAGATTACTTTGGGCAGTATGGCCATTTTCACAATATTGATTCTTCCTAACCGTGAGCATGGAATGTTTCTCCATCTGTTTGTGTCCTCTCTTATTTCGTTGAGCAGTGGTTTGTAGTTCTCCTTGAAGAGGTCCTTTACATCCTTTGTTAGTTGTTTTCCTAGGTATTTTGTTCTCTTTGTAGCAATAATGTGAATGGGAGTTCGCTCTTGATTTGGCTCTCTGATTGTCTGTTATTGGTATATAGGAATACTTGTGATTTTTGCACATTGATTTTGTATCCTGAGACTTTGCTGAGGTTGCTTATCAGTTTGAGAAGATTTTGGGCTGGGATGATGGGGTCTTCTAGATATACAATCGTGTCATCTGCAAATAGAGACAGTTTGACTTCCTCCTTTCCTAATCGAATACCCTTTATTTCTTTTTCTTGCCTGATTGCTCTGGCTAGGACTTCCAATACTATGTTGAATAGGAGTGGTGAGAGAGGGCATCCTTGTCTAGTGCCAGATTTCAAAGGGAATTCTTCCAGCTTTTGCCCGTTCAGTATGATATTGGCTGTAGGTTTGTCGTATATAGCTTTTATCATTTTATGATACGTTCCATCTATATCTAGTTTATTGAGAGTTTTTAGCATGAAGGGCTGTTGAATTTTATCGAAGGCCTTCTCTGCATCTATTGAGATAATCATGTGGTTTTTGTCTTTGGTTCCGTTTATGTGATGGATTACATTTATGGATTTGCATATGTTGAACCAGCCTTGCATCCCCTGAATGAAGCCTACTTGGTCGTGATGGATAAGCTTTTTGATGTGCTGTTGCAATCTGTTTGCCAGTATTTTATTGAAGATTTTTGTGTCGATGTTCATCATGGATATTGGCCTGAAGTTTTCTTTTTTAGTTGAGTCTCTGCCTGGTTTTGGTATCAGGATGATGTTGGTCTCATAAAATGAGTTAGGGGAGGATTCCCTCCTTTTGTATTGTTTGATACAGTTTCTATACTGATTTTAGAATCAAGTTTTCAAGTCAGCAGCAGTATGTGTTGGGATTTTGATAGGGCTTGCATTCAGCGTATATAGTTTAATTTGAGGAAGAACAGACATTTTTCTGTATTAGATCAGCACAGCCATGAACATGGCATAAGTCTCCAGTAACTCAGTTTTTAAGATGTCTTTTGGTAGAGTTTTAAAATTCTTCCCATAAAGTTCTTCTGTCTCCTTTATTAGATTATTTCCTACAGTGTCTAGTTTTAGTCCCTGTTGTAAGTGACATATTATTTTGAGTTTCTTTTTCTCAATGATTATTGCTAGAGGCAGAGGAATGTGGTATGATCTTGTGCCTGGACATTTTACTTCTTCCAGTAGTTTTACTGGAACATTGGTCCTGCCATTGCAGACATGGACAGTTTCACCTCCTGCCCTCCAAGGCTCACCCTTACCTGGCATTCTCAGCCCATCGCTCCGACTAGGGGGTGCCTACAGAGGCTGACCAGGGGGAGCGTGTCCTTGTCCACTCCAAACCTGAAAAGGAATGATTGTACTGGTTGCAGTAGGCTTTGGAGAGATTATCTTTTGGGTGATTATCCTAAAGAATTTCGTTCATCCATTTATTCATTCATTCAACAAATATGTACTGAATGCCTGCTACGTCCAGACATTGTGTTTTAGCAGCTGGAATATGTCTTTGAATCTGTTTAGAAAGAAAATCTCTACTCTCATGGAAATTACACGCATTATTTAATTACTTCGATTATATATAGGTGTTGAACTTTATCAACTGCTTCAGCATCTTTTGAGATAACAATTGTGTTTAAATTTTTAATATGGAGAATTACACAGCTAGATTTTTCTGATGTTGTGATCCTGTCATAAACTCATAAACTCTACTTCACCTTGCCATAGTTCTTGTGAAATACATTATTGGATTTGTTCACCAAATGTTTTATTTAGGATTTTGTTGAGTCTCTATTCAGAGGAAAAACCTGTGTTCATTGTCATTGCTGACTTTGCTTGTATATCCTCATCCGGTTTATACTCCTCTCTTAAGAGGAGAAGTGCTTCCTACACATCAGAGAAGTCTTTTCAGAGAAGCCTTCCCTAACCTTTTTATCCCAAGTAGGATTCCCTCTATATCCCGTTTCTATATTCTGATTTATTTTTGCCTTAAAGCACTTACCACAAACAAACATTTGTTTCTTTGTTAATTTGTTCATTATTTGGCTCCTTTCTTCCACTAGACTGTACTCTCCCTGAGGGTAGCAAACTTGTTTAGTGCCATAGCACCCAACATGTAGAATAGTGCCTGGCACATAGCAGGGGTTTAACAAGCATTTGATGAATGAGCACCAAGATTGGCCTGCGTTTTACAGGTTAACAGTTGAGAGCCTGTGGAGGTGATGGGGTGCTAAGGGTCACATGCTACTAGCAGACTAGAATCACAAACAAGGTTTTCGAGGTAGAATCAGCTCGGACTTCTTCCTGTTTGCATAGACTAACAGTTCAATTGTGGTTATCTAAAAGGAAATAGGGGAGAAGATACCCAAGCAATTCTATGAGAATACAAATATTTCACTTCAAAATTTTAGATATTTAAAAAGCCAGAAAGCTAAAATCTAGCTAAGTATGCCATCTTATAGAAAAGATGATTGAGTTTGTTTGTTCACTTAGTCTGTATCTAAAATTTAGATCAAAGAATGACTTAAAAAAGAGCTGCGTACTACTAATAACATTTATTATACATTAAAAATCAGTATCATATTGTAGCAGATAAAGAGAGTATGAATTGGTAGAAATATGATTAAACAAGGTATCCAAGTGAGCCAATACCCAAAGCTGTGTGCACCATACAATTTTAATTTTGGAGCAGAAACTTGTAGCATTGTTGAGAAAATTTGTCAAGTCATACCTACTAATGACTGTTCTTCGGGGGGGCTTTTTTGTTGGAGCTAATTATTTAGTTAAATTGATCCTATGGACGACAGCTTTAGCTGAAAAAGAAAATGGAAATGAAAGACTTAATTAAAAATGTAACATCACATTCTTTCTGTGAGGACACCAAAATAGGCAATGAACACATTCTTTTCAATATTTATTCATGTGATTTTCATGGTAATTGGTTGGTCCCTGACTATAAAGGGGGAGACTTGGCAGGGAACAGATTACTCAGAGAAATAAGGATGCAAAACAGTTTTGCATCTAAATTTACTCCAGAGTATACCAACCTTTGTGCCTTCCCCACCGTTCGCTGAGATCACTGGAAACATGGTGAGAAGCTGCCTAGGGCATCTTCTGAGCCCCGTTAGTCAGGTGTCAAGAATATTGACTCTAAAATAGCATTTGGAAAGTGCCAGTGGCTGGGTCTCTAAGAGAAGCCTCAGAGATGGAGTCTGGAACACTTTACTTTTCAACATCTTCAGAATTGTTTAGTCAGCCCTCTTGTGTCTAAAATTATTCCCTGAGTCATTTATCATTGATTCATCTCTTTGGTCTTGAAGGACCAGCTAAGTGAAGTGGGCACTGTGCTTGCATTTGAATGTGCTGCTATCACGCCAGTGGGTGGGTTCCCCGTGGGCGTGATTCACATGGTCTCTGGTCATTGCACGTTTAAGAGCACATGCTGGGGATTTTGTTCATAAAATCACAAAACATTGATGACAGTCCAACACCCCCACATTGACTAGTTTTTTCTTTTATCCTGAGAGTAATTTAAAATGTCCCCAATCCTCACTTTATAATGCCCTGTTGTTATTTTTAAATTCCCTTTGTATCAGCCAGTCTAGGCTGTTTTGCAATAACAAATAAAATCTGAGTTCTCAGTGGCTTAACCCAACACGCGCTCAGTCCCCATCATGCCAAGTCCCGTGTGTGTTGTGTGGCTCTCCAGGTCCCTCAGGTCCTTGGGTGACTTGGGGATCCAGGCGGTGTCCATCTCCTGGGCCCACCTTCTCAACACGGGAGCTCGAAGGAGAAGAGAGGCTGGAGGAAACCCATGGGCTCTCAATGGCTGTGCTGTTGGGGGGACTCACATCAGCTCCCTCTAGTCCATGAGTCCCAGGCTCACTGCAAGGAGGCTGAGAAATGCTGAGGAATATGGAGCGTTTGGTCCCAGAGCCTGTCTCAGCAACATGCCTTCTACATTTTTATCAGCATAACACTGAAAAATATAAACACAGGAGATACAACAGAAAGGCTTTTAAAGAAAAGCACTGATCTCCCCCCAAACCATTTCTGCCCTCACCACATTCCCACACGAAAACTTGTGCACACAAAGTTATAGTAGCATTATTCATAATAGTAGAAAGGTAGAAACAACTCAAGTGTCATCAACAGATAAATAAGAAAGTAAAATGTGGTATATCTATACAATAGAGCATAATTCAGCTATACAAAGAATGAAGAATGAAGTATTGATATATGCCACAACTTGGATGAACCTTGAAAGCATTATGCTAAGTCAAAGAAGCTGCTGACAAAAGACCACATATTATTCTATTCATAGTAAAGTCCAGGATGGAAAAATTTACAGACAGAAAATAAATGAGTGATTCCTAAGGGCTGGGTGAGAGAGAAGAATGGGGGGAAAGGGAGGTGATAGCTGAAAGGTATCACATTTCTTTTTATGGTGATGAAAATGTTCTAAGGTTGACAGTGGTGATGATGCATGTATCTGTGAATACACTGAAACCCATTGAATGTATACTTTAAATGAGTGTGGTGTCTAGATTATACCTCAATGAAGCCGTGTAAAAAGAATCTCTGTGTCTGTCAGTTTATGGAAAATACAGGTCAGGTGTGGTGGTTCACATCTGTAATCCTAGCATTTTGGGAGACTGAGGTGGGAGGATCACTTGAGCCTGGAGGTTCAAGACCAGCCTGGGCAACATAGTGAGACCCCATCTCTAAAATAAAAAATTAGCTGGGCATGGTGGCATGCACCTGTAATCCCAGTTACTTGAGAGGCTGAGGCAGAGTTCAAGGCTGCAGTGGGCTATGCTAATACAGCTGCACTCCAGCCTGGGTGACAGGTTTAACTTGTCCTCTGTCCCCTGTCTCAAAAAAAAATTACAGAGGACAGAGGAACAAGTTAAACAATGCCACAAGAAACAGCCAAATCATAAGGTGGGGTATTCCACAGACAAATGTCTAGTGTTTCAAACAAATCACTGGTATGGAGGAAAAATGGAAGGAGAATAGAATAGAAGAATGTTAAGAGAAATAACAAAATGCAAATGCAGACTACCTCTATTTGGGTTCTGATTCCAACAAGCAGGTAATAAAAAGAACGCCCTTGAGACAAGTAGAAAAATTTGATGTTCTGTTATTAAGTGTGTTATGTATTTATAACTGTTGTATCTGCCTGATGGAGTGACCCTTTATTAGTATGAAATGTCCCTCTTTATCTCTAATAAGTTTTTTAAATTACTAATTATCTTTACTTGTTATAGGTCTATTCAGATTATCTTTTGCTTCATGAGTCAGTGTTGATATTTTGTGTCTTTCTAGGAATTTGTCCATTTTACCTAAGTATCAAGTTGGTTAGTATGTATAAAGAATGAGTTGGATGGAGTTCTTTACAGATGTCTGTTAGGTCTAGTTGGTTTGTGGTGGTACTCAAGTCTTCTGTTGCCTTGTTGGTCTTTTGTCTAGTTGTTCCATGCATTATTAAAAGTGAGGTATTGAAATCTCTATCATTGTTGAATTGTCTATTTCTCCCTTTATTTCTATCAGTTTTGCTTCCTGTATTTTGGTGTTCTGTTATTAAGTACATATGTGTTTATAACTGTTGTGTCTTCCTGAGGGAGATATCTTTTATTAGTATGAAATGTCCTTCTTTATCTCTAGTAACATTTTTTGCTTCTTTTGTTTTAAAGTCTATTTTGTCTGGTATTAGTATATGTACTCCAGCTTTCTCATGGTTGCTATGTATATGACACATTCTTCTCTCTCCTTTATTTTCAATCTATTTGTTTTCTTTTAGCCACTCTGAAAATCTCTACCTTTTAATTGCATTTTTAATCCATTCATATTTAAGTTTATTTATGATGTAGTATGATTTATAGCTGTTATTTGACTTTTTGTTTTTTATGTAATATGTATATTATACTTCTATCTGTTAGGCATAACATTACCTTTCATATGTACTTTTTTATACAAATGCTTTTAAAATCAATTAATCTTTAAGTTTTTAATTACCCTATTTGTGAGAGAAGAGAGCTATGTTTTCTTCACAATGTCTTTGCCCTTAACCAGTGCCTTGCTCATTTCATCTGTTATTTAGGACACACGGACAGATGGATTGCCTTTTCTAAGGTGAACTAATACATTTGCAGAGCAAACTCATCACCCCAGGGACATATTTTCATTTGACTCTTGGACTTGTATCCTATATCTTCCTCTTTCTTGGCTTTTACTCACTTTTACCAGACTGCTTCCTTAAGTGCCTTTCTCAGAAGAGGTGCTTGAGCATAAATTTTCTCATCCTTACATGTCTGAAAATATGTTTTTCAGTCACTTTTGATTAAACGTATGGTTAGTTGTAGTATGACTGGTGTGATTCTTCATCCCTTGTGGTTATTTTTTCTATAAATTTTTAATTTTTTCTTTTATCTTTATGTTCTGTAATGACATAGTCATGAATCTACATGTGTGCCTTTTTCTAGTTATTGTTCTGGGAACTTGATATATACCCTTTCATTCTGAAGACTTGTGTTTTTCTTTAAATCAGAACAATTTTCTTATATAATTTGTTTTGATAATTTCCTGCCTTCTATATTTTTTTCATCTCAGAACTCCTGGTTCAGGGCATAGACCTTCTGGATTGACCTTCTGTCTTTCGTCTTTCCAAAAAGTTTTCAGTTCTTTGAAGTTATGCTCTATGTTCTGGGAGCTTTTCTTGACTATCATACAATCTTATGCGTGTGTAATATATATTTAATCTTTATCTACATGAATATATAGATTATATATCTACATATAGATATAATCTGTATCTATCTATATAGATTATATCTGCCATATATCTAATCTATATACCTATAGATTAGATAGATATAGATTAATCTATAGATATAGATTTGATATAGATAGAAATATACATATAGGCATAGAGATAGATATAATTTCAAAAATTATGTATTTAATTTCTAAAAGATTCTTGTTGTCCTCCAATTGTTTTATGTTTCACACATGTTGTTCTTTTCAATAGATGCAGTCGGTATCTTTTTGACTTTTTGACGTTATTAATATAAGTTGTTTAACTTTGTTTTCTATTTTCCGGATTATCTGAGGCAGATGTTGGTTTGCTCGTCATGATCTTTCTCTTCATGGTGCTGGTGTTTTTAAGATGTCTGGCATTCTTACACTGTGGCATTTCAGAGCAAGAGGCTGGATATATTTTCCTGGGGTTGTTCTCTTCTGCTTGATACATATAGTTCTCTTTCCCTGTAGTCTGTCCCCAGTATCAGAAGACTGACTAAGATCATGTATGAATTGTGTGCGTGGAGGTAGTGTGGGCAGAGGATAGAGGAATGACATGTGTGGGCAGGGTTTTGTCATCTGAAGGTTAGACTTTAGGTTGAGAAGGGGAGGGGCTTGGACTTTTAGGCTGGGTGCCTCCTAAGGGTACTTTACTTAAGGTCACCATCCTTCTCCTACTGCCTTAATTCTCCCCAGGCAGCATGTTTAATTTCTTCGGATAGATATTCCCTAGACTTCTTCCCTGAAGGCAAAGTGCTAGTTTGGATGTAAGGAGTTGGGAGCAGTGGGAGCTGTAGGCTCAGTTACTAAGGAGTGGTCTTTCTGCAGCCTGGCTGTCCCCCTCCCACTGTTGCAGGGGTCCCTCTCCTCCACTGCAAGACCCCCCTGCCATGGGTTCTAGGCTGCCTTTCTCCTCACCCTCCTTTATCCTTCGACACACTTCCACCTTTTCTGTTAGTCTGTAATGTGTTGAGATCACTATACCCTTCTCTTCTGTTTTTAAAAGTTAATTCCTGCACTGTCTTTCTTCTGGGTTTGGGGAAGGTGGGATAGGGCAATTCCTGGACTCATCCTAACTGCTATAAAAAATCAGCCCTTCACCCATCTCTAGTTGTCTACTGTCAAAAATTTCAAAATGAAGCAAAATTAAAGAAATAAAAACACATGGATAAATTTTAGCATCAAATTTACTTAATAATTGGTAAGGAAGTTTCCTTTCTTTTCTGTGTAAATACACAGATGACCAGGACAACCAGTCTAGCCCCAGGGGAACTTGGAGCTGTGTCCACAGCTTCTCAGCTCTTCTCGGACAAGGCTCTGAAGAAATCCTGAGTGGGAACAATTTCCTACACATTTCCTGTTTGGTCGCCATTGTCAGTTCTCTAGCATTTTTTTTATTTCTATTGTCAAGAACAGACTTTGCTGACTCTTGAGCAACCTTGGAGGTGATAAGAAGCTTCTTAGTAACTGGAAACTGGGAAAGAAAGTGAGATCCAGAGGAACAGGGCCAGGGAAGACTGGGAGTCTCCTTCTTTCCCTGGACAGGGCTGGTCCAGAAAACCACAGGAGCAGAGAAGGGAGGACTTGTCCAAAGCCCCAGGTGTGCAGGGACTCAAGGTCAGGTTCACTCCTCTGGTGGAAAGTGAGTACTCGCCTGGGCAAAGGGGTTGCTTGTGGGTGGGTAAGCCCTAGGAGAACAGGATCCCAAGCTGGCCTCTTGGCATTTGTAAACCAAAAAACAATGGAGACAAATCTCAATCATTTCAGAAGTTTATTTAGCCAAGGTTAAGGACACACGAGTGACACAGCCCCGGGAGATCCTGAGAACATGTGTCCAGGGTGGTCAAGCTGAGCTTGATTTTATATATTTTAGGGAGACATGTGACATTAATCGTACATGTAAGATGTACATTGGTTTGGTCTGGAAAGGCGGGACAATGTGAAGTAGGGGGCTTCCAGGTCATAGGTAGGTTTAAAGATTTTCTTATTGGCAATTGGTTGAAAGAATTTATCTAAAGACCTGGAATCAATAGAAGGCAGTGTCTGGGTTAAGATACGGGGTTGTGGAAACCAAGGTTTTATCATGCAGATGAAGCCTCCAGGTAACAGGCTTCAGAGATAAAAATTATAGATGTTTCTTTTTCTTTCTTTCTTTTTTTTTTTTTGATGTAGTTTCACTCTTGTCACCCAGGCTAGAATGCAGTGTCATGATCTCAGCTCATTGCAACCTCCACCTCTTGAGTTCAAGCAATTCTCCTGCCTCTCGAGTAGCTGGATTACAGGCATGCACCACCATGCCCAACTAACTTTTTTTTTTTTTTTTTTTTTTTTTTGTATTTTTAGTAGAGATAGAGTTTCACCATGTTGGCCACTCTGGTCTTGAACTTTTGACCTCAGGTGGTCTGCACACCTTGGCCTCCCAAAGTTCTGGGATTACAGGCATGAGCTACTGTACCCAGCTGATGTTTCTCATCAAACTAAAAAAGATGCCAGAGTCTTACTTAATTCTCTTCTGGATGAAGGAAATGACCTGGAAAGGGAAAGGGATTCTCTACAGAATATAGATTTTCCCCACAAGAGACAGCTTTGCAGGGCCATTTCAAAATATGCCAAAGACATATATTTTTAGGGAAAAATACTTCAGTCCCTTTCAGGGCCTGCTATCTGTCATGTGATGCTATGCTAGAGTCAGCCTGGAATTGAGTGTCTTATTGCTACAAAAATCTTGAGATCTTAGTTTAACTGTTACTGCTGGTCAGTTGTGCTCAATTCCAAAGGAAGGAGGGTATATTGAGGCATGTCTGACCCCCCACTTCCCATCATGGCCTGATCTAGTTTTTCAGGTTAACTTTGGAATGACCTTGGCTGAGAGGATGGGTTCATTCTGATGGTTAGGAAACTTCAAATTTTATTTTTAGTTTACACATTGCAGCCCTGGGGGCTGATGTGGGCCCAGCTCTGTAGCTCCGCCTTCAGGTATGGGATGGACCTAGACCACATCTTAATTTCAAATGTAGGAGAGGCTCGGGCAGCATGCCTGTGTCTGGGGGAGGTCTATGTCACACCTGGGTTAGACTGGATCCAGTCAGGAGCCTACCAGCCTGGGGGGTGGGATGGGGTCTCTCAGTGGATTCAGCAGAAGCTAAGAAAGGGGGCAAAGGACAGCTGCTCTGTGTGTGCATGTGTGTGTGTGACCTGTTCCAGGGTAACTCGTGTTTTAATCACAAGATGTCCCCGTCTGATGGCTTTGCCCCTTCTAGGAATGTGACCCTTTAGAAGGGGCAGATGTAGTCATTTTGTCATTGATGGAGTGTCCTCATTAATAGAAAAATTTTAAACACTTTTTAAAAAAATTGCAGCTTCAAACTCCCGGGCTCCAGCCATCCTCCTGCCTCAGGAGGATGTGGGCAGTATTTCTAACTGCCTGCAGGACAACTCCACTTACACATTTCCCAAGCAACTGAAGCCCATGGTGTCTGTGGTAGAAGGCATTGTCTCCACCTCCTCACCCTCAGCTGCCCCCCCCCCACCACACCACACCTCTCTTCTCATACTCTGCATTCAAATGCTGAACAAGTCCCCCTAAGTATACCTGCAAGCTGCATCTTCCCCTGACCCACCTGGGCTCCCAGTGACAGCCAGCCCACACTGCAGGAGGCTCTGCTGATGTCCATTCCCTGCTCAGAATCCTTCTGGGATGACATCACCTTGAGTGTAAGGTTGAACTATGCAGATGGTAAGAAAATAGGAATAGCAAACGTTCCTCAGCATGTCCTTGATGCCATGCACTATACTGACTACTTCACTTGTATTAATCCTTTCATTCTGAAGACAGTCCTGTGAAGCAGGACTCACGATAGCCATTTTTCAGTAACTTGCTATAAGGAGCATCATTACCAGGTGACAGGCCACGCTGTGGCAGGTGCTCAAAACTGTCTTATCCTCCCTTGTCACTGCACTGGACTGGGCAGGACAGGCCGTACTTAATAAGGCATACAGGGAGTGGTAGAGCACACCTGTCGTCTCAGCTACTCAGGAGACTGAGGCAGGAGGATGGCTTAAGCCAGGAGGTTGAGGCTGCAGTGAGCTATGGTCATAGCATTGCACTCCAGCCTGGGTAACAGAGCAAGACCCTGTCTCTAAATAAACAAATAAAAATAAACAAATAAATAAATAATAAATTGCACAGGATGCTGCTTGTGTACCCAGGAGAGAAAGGGCTTCAAGGGTACTGGCTTGGGATGACCATGCCCTTTACACATCAGGGGAGCATCCTGAGAGGGGCTCTGTGTTTCTGATTCGACAGTGAGAGGGAGCTGAGTGAACTGGAAAGGCATTGTTGCATTGCAGGTAACTACAAATCAGACCCACAGTTCAAACTGCGGTTCTAGGCCAGTTGTTAGTCCAGCAGCTTCAGCATCAGAGAGCTTGCTTAGAAATGAGCTCCTCAGCTCCTACCCCAGACCTGCTGGGTCAGGAACTCGAACTGGGGCCTGGGGATGTGGGATGGAGATGAGGCGGTAGTCTGAGCTTTTACAAGCCCTTCAGGGGCTAGAGTTGAGAGCCACAGGTCTAGGCAACTGGACCCTTTTAAAAACAAGGAAGGATGTGTTAGGTAATTTGTCAAGTGAACACAGCATGTTAGCAGTAGAAACAGGATTTGAACTGATGACTTTTGATATCTTATTCAGTGGTTTTTCTACATGGTCATACCTTCTGATTCTGTCGTGCTGTCTATGGCTAGTTAAACACAGAAGTGGATCATCTGGATGCTTGGATGAATAAACTTTGAAAAAGTATTTTCTACTGAATTTCTGGAAACTAAGTAAGAATAGAGAGTAAAAGAAGCAGCCAGGAAGAATTTCCACCTCCCCCCAAGCAAGCGGTTTTCTGGAGGTTGTGGCAGAGAAGAGAAACAATGAGATTGGTTATGGTCTCAATGGCAGATTTGGGAAATCAGAATACACTGCATATTTCTTAATGATTTTAATTTCCCATATTTCGAGTTGCTTTTTGGGCTCCCGAGTATCCTTGGGCCTAAATAAACCCAGCCTTTCCGAATGCATGGAGCTTGATTCCTTCCCCACTGAGCTGCTGGAAGCTTTGATCTGTGGGATCTGATTTTATTCTACTCCTAGAGTTTCTCAGATGATTAAAAATATTGTAAGCAATTCAAAGAGACCTTGTTGATAAGGCTTATCAAGCCGGCCTCGGAGTTTATTCTGGGCTCCTGACTCCTGAAGGGCAGTCAGCTCCCCACGCTAAGATCAGGGTGGACCTGAGGCCCCAAGCTAACCTCTTTTCCTAAGTTTTTACTTCTCAGAGAGGAAGCCTGTGCCTGCCCTCCCTTCCAAAGAAGGCAAAGCCAGGAGTGACTGACTTGCTCAAACCCATCACATGCCTGCAAAAACCTTCCAAGCTGTTTATGGCTATTGTGAGACCTCAGTTCTTGTCTTCTTGATTTAGAAGAATTTAAGCAAGGGATATACAGCGAGGGAGATGCAGAACAGTGCTATTTATTACAAAGAAAAAAGAATATTTTGAAAATTAGGTGCAGAATAGACAGTACACCCTAGAGAGAGGATTCAGGGCAGCCTGCTCATAAGGATGAAACAGCAAAGACAGGCACTAGGGAGACTCCCTTTATGGGAATCTTACATGATTATTCATAAGGAAGTGGAAGGAGGTGTTGCTATAAGGGTGGTCCTCTTGGTGCACATGCGCAGCAGCTGTGCATGCTTGTTGATATGTCACATATCTCATTAGCATCTTAAATCTCCACCCAGGGTTGTGTTTTTTTGCCATTATAATGAGCAAAGGG
Source organism: Ateles fusciceps (assembly GCA_036589455.1). Classification (NCBI taxonomy): domain Eukaryota; kingdom Metazoa; phylum Chordata; class Mammalia; order Primates; family Atelidae; genus Ateles; species Ateles fusciceps. The sequence goes on along the minus strand of JAZHEH010001180.1, from coordinate 2,843,334 downwards.
TCAGTGTGAGGACAAGTAAAATTAAAGTGTGCATGCTCTCTAGAGGGGGGAAATTCCCTACTGAAGATAGCTGTGCTTGAATTATCTGGGCTCCAGTGTGAATGCTGAGGCTTGTTGTGTTGACTGTGCGTCCCACAGTTGCCACATCCCAAGGACATGGTTACTTCCTTGACTACGTGTCCTGCCTCAAAGCCACAGGTAATGGAGAGGGACATGGGTGGTCTGAGCTTTCCCCACTGTGTGGCCCAACCCTCCCTTCCTGCACTGACGTGGCTTTGCATCTCCTTCTAGGCTCCTGGAGCCTGGAGGGGACCGTCAAACTGTTTAAATAGTGCCTGAGGCTCTTCAGGTTCCTGCCCTGGGCCTTGACTAAGATCATGGTCCGGACCTGCCGGGGTGTGGGGTGGGGTGGAGTTCCCTGTTCAGCAAAATGAACCGAGGCCTCTGCTCTGTTTGCTGGAGGACCAGCTGACTTTCTCTTATTGGCATTGTGCCTTTGTTCACTGCAAAGGAAATATGGAAATTACACAGCCCATTCAGTCACCTCTGGCTCAGGTAAGTCATGTGACTTACCCATCCAGTGGAAGTTCTGAGTGGGAAAGACCACCCCACAGTCCTGCTCTGGAAGCCCCCAGGGGCAGGCAGGGTCCTGAGAGTGCTCCAGGGCCGGCCTCCTCCCATTTTATTCCTGAGTCTGATATCCTGGGCATCCAGGTAGGGCTCTGTGTGACAGTTGTTCCATGGCTGAGAAAGAAATGTCTTGACAGGGCAACACCAGGCAATGTGGAAGGAGCCCTCCAGTTCTCAAGGTTCAGATTCCTGGCTCTGTGTTCTACTGGCCCCAGGGGGTGCTGGAAATGTTCAGTTTCCATTTGGTGCAGGACAGAGGAGCCTCACCTGTGATGGTCCAAGGCAGGCGAGCCCCCGGCTTCCAGGCAGGGTTCAGGGAGAGGCACTGCTCACTTTCCTGCGGTACGGCCTTCTCTCCACCTGCTTTGCTTCTGGTTTGTGGGTTTTTACATAGGTATCAGGTTAGTGTTGTGGGACAGCTGTGCTTTTCTCGAAGTGACCTGGGCCTGGGCCCTCTACTCTGTGAGCAGATCTGGTGCTGTCTTTGGTCACTGAGGACATCATCATCCTCCCCACTGCGGCAGCTGAGTGAAGGCTTCTTTGCAGTTTCTTGAGCAGTGACTCATTACATGTTGCCCTGGAGGTCTCGTGGAGATGACACAGTCCCCAAGGTAGCCTAGACTTTTCCCTGGGTTAGGAGACTACCCCTCTATCCAGCTGCAGAGCTCCCGAAAAATCATTTTTAAGGTCGAACTGGCAGTGATAGTCAATACTAGCAACGAGTGTACTTTCTATACAGTTAGAACAAAGGTTACCAACCTGATTCTGCTAGAATGTTAGTGTTCCAGAAGGCCAGTGCAGCTGGCCTGTATCTCCTGTGTGGGTGTGGAAGCTCAGTGCAAAACGTCCCTGTGAGGTCAAACTGGGCTTGCAGCTCAGCAGATCTCTACCACCCCCCTGGGTACCTCCCCCAAGCCTGGAGCGTCCTCATGAGACCCATGTGTGCCACCAGAGGGCAGGAGGCTCTCCCCTGCATCCCTCCACCACTGGGCACTTCGGAGGATCACCAAGGTACAGCACCTAATGGCAGAACTCCACCCAGACACACTGACGGCCCTGCAAACAGACATTAGCGCCCAGCTTAGTCACGACTGATGGGGGAGACATGGAGAGTCTGTGAGGGGGACTCACCTGTGTCTCCCGCCCCATGCCTGTACGTTCCACTCGCAACACCCACATCCTGAGGTCGGCCCGCCCACTTCGCTCTCCTCCTGGGCCTGCGTCTCCCATTGCACATGAGGGCAGTTTTGTGCCAGCTCCTGCAAGGGCTTCTGTTAGGATGATTTATCCATCTCATTCTGTTGCTGGTGATAGTTTAGTGTCCCCCTAGAGCCTGGCACCAGAAACTGTCCCTGTTTTGTCCTACTTTGACTTCAACATAGGTCACAGCCAGAGCAGGAGCCCTCACCTTCCCACCCACCACCTGGAGAGTCCTGAGGGAGGCCCAGAGGGAAGAATGAAAAGGACAAGCCAGACCTGCTGCTGTCCACAGACCACAGAGGTCCCCACACCCACAATGTGGCACAAAGAAACCTGCCCCACAGCTGGCACCCTGTCTCCCCTGCCCCACCCTCCACTTTCACCTCTCACCCCCACCCTTCCTATCTTCCACCTTCCAACCCCCTCTCCCCCTCCCCATCTTTCACCCCCTAACCCAACCCCCCACTCTCTTTACTTTTGGATACTGGGGGTGATGCCTGCTGACCACAGGCCACACAAAGCTGAGTGTGCATTTCTGCCCTAGCCTAGCGAAGAGGCATATTTTGATTAAGTTGCTATGAAAGCTTGGAGATCGCTACCTAAAAACAGTACACATTTTTAACAGTAATGGTCTACAAAAATCAAATCAAAGAAGAAATTCCTTACCATGAATGATTCCAGAGGCTCCTAAGTGGCCTTGTTTTAGAAGTAGGAGATGTTGCTTTCATTTCTTTGTAAAACCTCACCTCCTCCAGCTTCTCCCCGTGAAAGCCTAGTCCCCCGCAATGCTCTCAAGCTGAATATTCATTTATTCTTTTTGTTTTTAAAAATACTTTATTTGATATTATTTAGTAAATATGGTAAAGAACTGACATCTTGACAATATTGAGCATTCCTATCCATAAACATGAAATACCTCCTTATTTACTTAGTTCTTCTTTGATTTCTTTTACAGGACTTTTGTAGTTTTCATCATATAGATATTGTAGGTATTTCGTTAGATTTATACCAAAGTATTTCATTTTCAGGGGTGCTAATGTAATGGTATTGCATTTTAAGTTTTAAATTCCATGTGTTCATTCCTGCTATACAGGAAAGCAATTGACTTTTGTATATTTATCTTATGTCCTGCAGCCTTACTGTATCCACAATTAGTTCAAGGAGATTTTTTGTTGATTCTTTCAGACTTTCTTCTAGACAGTCATGCCATCTGTGAACAAAGGCAGTTTCATTTCTTCCTTCCCAATCAGTATACCTTTTATTTCCTCTCTGTCTTACTGTCTCACTTTTGGACACTGGGGATGATGCCTGCTCACCACAGGCCACACAGAGTCAAGTGTGCACTTCCTCCCCAGTCTAGAGAAGAGGCATATTTTAATTAAGCTGCTGTGAAACCTTGGGGATTGCTACCTAAAAATGGTAACACATTTTTAGCAATAATGGTTTACAAAAATGAAATAAAAAAAGAAATTCTGTAGGTTTTCATTGGAATACTAGGACTTCCAGTACAATATTGAATTGGAGTGGTGAGAGGGAACATCCTCGTCTTCTTCTTGATCTTCGAGTTTCTTGCCATCAGATATAATGTTAGCTGTAGGGTTTTTCGGTAGATTTTTTTTTTTTTTTTTGAGACAGACTCAAAAGGCTGGAGTGCAGTGGGCAATCTCAGCTCACTTCAGCCTCCATCTCCTGGGTTCAAGCGATTCTCCTACCTCAGCCTCCCCAGTAGCTGGGATTACAGGTACCCACCATGACGTCTGGCTAATTTTTGAATTTTTTTTTTTTAGTAGAGATGGGTTTCACTGTGTGGGCCAGGCTGGTCTTGAACTCCTGACCTCAAATGATCTGCTGCCTCAGCCTTCCAAAGTGCTGGGATTACAGGCATAAGCCACCATGCCCAGCCCACAGACATTCTTTATCAAGCTGAGTAATTTCCTTTCCTACTTTATCAAGAGATTTTTTTTTTAAGACCTTTTTTAAAAGAACTTAAAAACAACTTTTGTTAAGAGATGTTGGATTTTGTCAAATGCTTTGTCTGCGTCTATTGATATAATTATGTGATTTTTCATCTTTAACATGATGGATAAAAGTAATTGATTTGTGAATATTGGACGAACTTTACATACCTGAAATAAATTCCACTTGGTTGTGGTGTATACTTCTTTTTATTCGTTGTTGGGTTCAATTTACTAATATTTGTTGAGCATTTGTGCATCTCTGTGTATGAGAGCTATTAGGCTATAGTTTCCTTTTAATGTCTTTGTCTTGATTTGGTATTAAGGTAATGCTGGCTTCATAGCATGAAGAAGTATGTTCTCTGATTCTGTCTTCTGAGAAAGATTGTAGGGAATTGAAATAAATTAGTCCTTAAATGCTTGATAGAATTAACCAGCGAACACATCTGGGCTTGGTGCTTTCTGTTTTGGAAGGTTATTAATTATTGGTTCAATTTCTTTAATAGACAGAGGCCTATTCCAATTGTTTATTTCTTCTTGTGTGAGTTTTGGCAGATTGTGTCTTTCAAGAAATTTTTTATTTAGATTATCAAATTTATGAGCATAGAGTCATTCATACTACAGGTGCTCCTCAAGTTGGGATGGGCTTACATCCCAATAAACATCTCATATGTTAGAAATATTGTAAATCAAATGCAAATAAGATCCTGATAAACTTGTCATAAAGTTGAATTCCATTATTTCTGTGTTTCTTTATTGTCTTTTTAATGTTCATGGGATCTGCTATGATACCTCCTTTTTTCTTTCTTATATTGACAATTTGAGTCTTATCTCTTTTCTCTTAGCCTGGCTATAGGCTTATGAATTTTATTGATATTTTCAAAGAACCAGCTTTTGATTTCATTAATTTTTTTCTACTGATTTCCTGTTCTCAATTTGATTGATTTTTGCCCTAATTTTTATCATTATTTCTTTCCTCCTGCTTACTTCAGATTGATTTGTTCTTCTTTTTCTAGTTTCCTAAGGTGGAAGCTTAGATGATTAATTTTAGTCTTTTCTTAATTTCTAGGATGTGCGCAGTTTAGTCTCTTCTGTAGCCTGACTAGAAGGAAGGCTGTCATCTGGATTTTTATTTCCTCTTTACTAGGCACAGCCTCCCCTGGCTGTCTGGGGTTAACATTCCATGTGTCTTAACCCTTTCAGGTATGTCTGGAGTCTAGGTTTGTCCTGGCTGCCTAGTAGTTTTAATCAGCCATGAGCATTTCTAGTGCATAACAGGTGGGTCCACACAAACAGTACTGTTGGCTATATGTTCTTTGGGCAGGAGCCAGACTTGAGTATTTATGGCAATGAAGTGAACTACCCTCTCCATTTTCTTAGGCAGTAAATACATAGATGTGTGTTTATGCTGGCCAGCCTATATACTGAAATATGCTAACTGGTGGTTCTCAGCTTTGGCAGCATGTTGGAATCACTGGAGGAACCTAAGACACCTGGTGCCCAGGCCCCACCTGGAGCTCCTTATGAAATTGGCCTGGGGCCTGGGCTGTGGCTACTAAAAGGTCCTCAGGAGGTTTGGAGGTGAGAACAGGTTGAGACTATTGTCTCAGACACTTCCCTGCCCTAAGCCGGTCTTCGCCTAGTCCAGTTCACCCAGAACTTACATGAGTGTCAGTCATTAAGGAATGAGAGTAAGAAGTCAGCGTTAAGGGAACATCCCAACATTACTGATCTCAATCTGAGTTCCTTGATGCCCCCACCTTCCAAATAAGTAGGCTGCTTGAGTTACTCAGGGGTAGGAGTGCTGAGGAGCCCCAAGAGAATTAAACAACCTCAGTGAAAAGATGCTGGAAAGTCTTGCAAAAAGCTTTCTTTCTGAACTTGCCCAACAGGTTACATCCTTAGTGAGGCTTAGTAACCAAGAATCAGGAGACTCTCTGGTCCAGAGATCTCTTCTCCCTCTGGTGCTTACAGAGATTATGGGAAGGGTTCCTGTAGGAGGAAAACATTCTAACTTCAAAGTTTTTCTGTTCCTTCAGCTGCGAATCGGTAGAGCCATGAGCAGATGGTGTGAGTTTCTCAAAGCACCTTGGACAGGGATTTCCAATACGCATACCTGAAGTATAGATTAGGGGTGGGGGTGGAAATGGGGGTTGAAAGTCCAGAGACTGATGTTTCTTTGGTAGGTTGATGGAGGGGGAGAAGAAAGAGTGGCCACATTATTGGAGGCAGGAGTGACAATAAAAATTTGGGGAAAAGAGAATATTGGGGAAAACAGTGAGGAGGATGAGCATTGCCTCGGGAGTCCCTGCAGGAGGGTGAGGAGAGCCGGCTGTCCCATGAGAGGATGGGCTCCTGGAAACTCATTTGCACACACTGGTGGAGAGGGGACCCCCCACTAAGGCTGGAGAGTGAAGCCAGGGAATTCTGCTGACCCTCAAGCATAGCCTTGATGGTGGCCTGTGAGGGTGAATGGACCTAGCCAGGTGTCTGCTTCCTGCTCCCATCTCCCACTTCTCAAGGGTGCAAGTCCCAGGGGGATTGTGTCCCAAACACCTCAAAAGACTGCTCCTGACAGGCCCCACCCCACCTTTTTCAAGTGTGAGCTCTATCTGTGAATGTGCCGGCTCGGGGTGGAGATGACTGATGGATCTCAGGGACCACAGTGCAGGCCTGCAAGCAGGACAGAGTGTTCAATCCTCTCCCCCCACGACCTCCAGCATTCATTTATTCAGGAAAAGTTTATGGGCAGGCTGTAGAACTGAAAGCCCAGGAACATGAAGCCTGTACCTCTGACCCTGCCTGGCTCACCCTTCAGTGGGGAACTGCAGGGACAACAGGAGCTCCTCCGGGGAACTATGGGGCTTGTCCCTGGTGGGTGCTCAGGATGCCTAGGGCGGAAGGAAGCCTGCCTGGAGGTGTTGGTATCGAGGTGGGGCCGGGCTCACGTGGAAGAAACACATTCTGGGCTGCGAGATGGCCATGCAAAAGCCTGGAGGTGGCAGGGGCATGGGAGCCAGCAGATCCCAGTGTAGGGCTATCCTGAGAGGGCCAGGGAGGGAGCAGGAGATAGAGGTGAGGTGGCCCTGGTGGTGAAGGTTGGGGAGGCCATGCCTATAGGACAGTGCGCTGGGACATTCCAAAGCTCAGTCCCAGAGGGCTGGGCTTATGATTACTGAAAGGTCTTCAGGTGGTTTGGAGGTGAGCCCAGCCAATGAAATGGACTGGCCATTGCTAGTGACCAGGGTCTTTGCAGACAGCATCTCTAAAGTGGGGGAAGCCCCTTGTCCCCTCCCCCTCTCCTTCTGGGCCAGTTCCGATGGTCTGGCTGATTCTGAGCAAAGCGTGTTCTCTTTGTGCTGCTTAACCTTTCCTTTGCTTCCGTCATAGATCCGGACAAAGGACAGAGTCTTCGACAGTATCAGCCACCTCATCAACCACCACCTAGAGAGCAGCCTGCCCATCGTCTCTGCAGGGAGCGAGCTCTGCCTCCAGCAGCCAGTGGAGAGGAAGCAGTGACCTGGCCAGCGCTGCTCCCAGCACTGCGCACCAGGTCAGGAGGACCTGGAGTGGACTGCAATCGGGGCTGTAGGAACTGGGGCAGCTGCCTGTGGCTCAGAGTCTTCTTCAAAAGCTCCAGAAGGAAGGCTACTTCTAAGGTCAAGTTTCATAAACTTGGTTCTGAATTTCTCATATGCATATTAAAGGTGTACATACCTATACATCCTGTACAAATTATCCCTCTATATTTATATTTTTTAAGACTAAGAAAGATGTAAGACTAATGTTCTGTGCTGTATGTTTTTAATGGAAAAAGAATAAGTTTGACTGTAGTTGTCCAGGCAAAAATTTAACTCAACTGACCCATTCTGCTGGGAAATGCCACTAGAAAGGTGTAGCCTGCAGTTTTACCTAATAAGCACAATTGGAAGGGACTAGAAATGCAGAATTGTGATGGAATCGCGAGGCTTGCTGCCCAGAGCGTGCCTAGCCCTGCACTGAAAGCCGTGAGACACTGGTTCTGAGGCATGGCTGTGCTTGCTGGAGGGAGTGGGCATCCTCCCTTGGCCTCCCCGGGACACCTCCTGTGCTCCCTGCACTGCACGCCACAGACGACTCGCTTCAGTTTCACTAAAGAGCAGGTGGCACTCCAGCTCCTCTGGGTCCTGCTGAGCACAGGACCCTGTCACCCTTGATCCCAGTTGTGTGAGGAGTACTTGGGAATTCATTTCATGCCAAAAATGGCACAAAAAAGCCTCACCAATCAAAATCTTGATTGAAAAATGCTTCCCTGTTCTTGTGCATCTAATGCTAAAATGGATATTTGTAGAAGGTGGATCGGGGCAAATTCCTGGTCTGTATCTCCTTCTAGTCAGTGGTTGACTATAGGCTGCTTGTGGTAGTTGCAAGCAAAGTTCCCCTCCCGCCTTATATTCAACAGGGGAGAAGCCTGTGTGAGAGCAAGAGTAGGTCCCATTCCAGAGCTCAGTCCCGGAGACTCAGGCACTGAGGCTCCTGGGTCTGTGTGTGCCAGAGGCCTGACCCAGCCCCGGGAGTCATGGAATCCATTTGCTGCTCAGCCTCTGGAGTGAAGGATGGGGGAAAAGCCTGCTGTCCATTTGACAAGGTTTCCCAGTCGCTGCAGGGAAGGGCATGCACCCCACCCCACTCTTTGTCTTGATTCCCTTCCTTCCAGGTAAAATACTGTCATTTCCTGAGAAGTCATTTGGTGTTAGAAAAGCTGGCAATGTTGATAGCTTTTAAATACTATCTGGGCTGAGACCGCCCTGTGATTTTGACAGATAGCTTTTAAAAAAAAGATGGAACCGTTTGCTCATTGGCAGCTTGGCTCTCTTTCTGGTGAGACCCCACAGGGTATAGCACCCTGTACGGTACGGGTCAGTGGAACAGAAAGACACCCTGAACACACTTAGAGTCGGATAGTGATAAATCTGATCCTGTAAGGAAAGTTACCAGGAGATTGAACAGTCTGGCAGAGAAAATACTGCTAAATTCTAATGCCCTCGGCGTGAGCCCTGTTTCTGCCCCGGGGTGTGTGGGTAGCCAGATGGAAGGACCTGTTAGAGTTAACCAGTGAGGATGAGTCAGGGCAGGCCCCAGCCTTCATACATGGCCTTCTGGGGTTTTTTTGCCCTTTGAGGGTATAATGAATTAGAGATGACAGTGAAGTCAGTGTTCTAGAATGCTCTGCAGTGGATTGAAACTCTGGATAGCCTGGCACTAATCTAGACTGCCCTGCTGCTTTCTGAAATGGCTTTGGCTTCAGGCATCACGTGGATGTTCTGCTCAGTGATCCAGAGGCAGAGGGCTGCAGGGGGTGCCGGCAGCAGCTACAGCAGCCTTCTGCCCCATGAGGGCGCAGACTTGGGTGCTCTGAGAGCTGCCCTGCGCATCTGTCCTCTGGAAGGCCTGGAGCCCTGGAGAGACGCAGGCAGCTCTGACTCACCTGTGCATGAATGTGCACCACATAGAAAAATGTGCAAAATGACCTTCTTTTAGCATTCGTGCATTCCCCTCTTGTGAAAGGTCAAAATGCTATTATAACGTTCAGGGAGGATAGCAAAACAGGAAATGCGAGTTAGCAGCCGTGAATGCTGTAGCGTTTGATTTACTTTATTTTTCTCTTGGGGGGGGGACTTGAATGGTAATCTGCAGCTTTAGTAGCTCTTGCTGTGAAGTCAGTGTCTAGTTCAATGGTGACAGAAAATATATAAATTTTTTTTTTTGCATGAGAATCAATTTAGAAAAAAAAGTATTGGAGTCAAAAAAATTTTTTTAATATTAATTCAAAATATATATTTTTAAGCTCAGATTATAAGGTTGCTTACACTAGAATAGTGCCAGTGAACCGAACAGGCTTCAGACATAGCAGATGGCAGCGATTTTTCCTTCCATTCGTAAAGTGTGTCAGAGTGCACATTAGTTATCCCAACTCTTCCCCTCCAGCACCGTGTGCTGGGCCATTCCTGTGAGCCTCATTGACACATGGGGAAACTGAGGCAGGGGCTGGTGCTGCACCTTGCTGGAGGCCATGTTGTCATCTGGCTGCAGCGTTCTTCTGCTCACTCAGCGTTTCCTGAGCCCTGCTGTGTGCCAGCCTGTGCTTTGAGCTCAGGATTCCAAGGCAAAGGCAATGGAGCCTCCTCCCTGTCTAGCCTGGGCCCCTCTTCCCCCTGCTTTCTCAGACCACATCTCTGCCTGGGCAAGGCAGGAAGCTGAACAATGAACACAGGGGGAGCGGCACTATGCCCTGCCTTCCAGGGCCTCAGGCTTCCAGGGCACAGTCATTGCTGCTATGCTGGGCCACCCTGAGCCTGCAGAGTGCACCTGGGCCCTGCTGCCCCTCCAATGGACACCCCAACACTTAACCCAGAACTCTATGTCTTCTGGGAGTACAAGACGGGGGCCGGCAGTCCTAAAACGGCACCTCTGCCCTTACGGAGTGGCCCTGGAGACCCCTACCCACCTTTCCTCTCCCTATGAATGAATCAGCTGTGCTTCAAATGACATCTCTGTCCCACAGAGGCCGGCTGGGCCTCTCATGGGGGTGCTCATTGTGGTTGAAGTCAGCTTTGATTCTTGACCCTCCAAGGTTGCCTCTGAGTAGCTCACTGGAGAACTGGGTGGGCAGGTGATAAACACCACAGTCAAATGACTCAATCTTAAATCCTGTGCTTAAGACACCACTGTTGCTGCTTTTATATTTGAGGGGTCTAAAGACTGGGTATCCGCTCAGCCTTGATGAGCGAGCGGCTATATTCTCAGGCCATCTCTAATGTTGGAGTAATGGACAAAGGCCTGATTGGGCCACATATGGCCTTTTTAGGGCTTCCTGGAGGTGGAGGAGCTCATGAGTAATTTCTAATGAAGACAGAAAATGACAGGCCATGTGTGTAGGTAAAGGCCTAACTTAGAAGGAAGGACAGGCCCAGGTGAACATGGACCCTAAACAGCCCATGTGCTGGGGGCACAGTGGACATGTGTGTCCAGCCCAGCCTCCATGCCTGGTGCTGGCATTCTGAAGGTGGCCCCCATCTCCCGAAATAAAGCTTTCCTTTTCAGTAACATCCGACACTTGGGTAGCTTCTTTCTATAAGCAATGCTTTCAGATGAACCTCTGGGTCCTCATTTCCTCCCTATTGGCCACCACCTGAAGGCAGTCACACATGTCCTTTCTCTTGGGCTGAGCAGGGCAGAAGCCTCAGACTGTAGGCCTTCCCGGAACAGGGGCAGCGCTGGCCATGAGTAGATACCTCCCTCCAGCCTCCACCCTGGCACACCCAGATGGCATGGCCTCAGGTGGGTTGCTGGATTTATCTGAGCCTTGGGGTGCTCTATATGCAGGGCTACACGTGTTCCCAGCTTGAGAGAGTGCTAGGGATTGACAAGTATAAGAAACATATAAAGCGCAATGACTTTCTAAAATTCTGCATTCCCAGCATGCCCATCGCTTCTCTCTCACTGGTCCAAGTTTGTGTGCTGTCCATAAATCCCCTTTTGTGGGTGGTGACAATAGAATTGGGAGTGGGTGGGAGGATTGTGGAAAGATTGAGAAAAAGTCATTGCAGGACCCAGACAGGCCTTTGCAGGTTCTCCAGTGGAACTTTCAAAGCTGGCTCCAAGAAAGACCAAGTGGATAAACCCACTCCTGGACATAGTGCCAACCTAGAACTGTCAGCTCCTAGAACTGTCCTGTGGAGGCCAGCTGGGCCTCTCATGGGGGTGCTCATTGTGATTGAAGTCAGCTTTGATTCTTGACCCTAACTCAGGATCACAGGGAAGGGAGCTTGGTAAGACAGCACAGCTGGGGCCCCACTTTTCAGATGAAACTGGAGCCATGCAAGGGGCTGGGGATTGACTTAGGAAAGAGCACAGCACTCACAGCTCCTGTACCTGCACGTAAAGCTTGCCCCCCATGGAAACAGCAAGCAGTGCTTCCCTCCCCTGGGTTCTACATCTGTGCTCCATCTCAAAATGCATAAAAGCCTGAGTCATTCAGATGGGAGAGGCAGTGTTTCTGTTTCCTCTGTCTTAGTTGGGGTTCCTCCAGAAGGAGACCCTGAGAGAGGACTTGAGGGTCATGTAGTTTATTTGAGTGAAGATCCCCCGGAGGAGGGAGAGAAGGAAGCTGACGAGGAAGGCGCACATTATCAAGTAAGTTACCATGATGTGCACAGCTGGAGCTGAATCCCACTGGGGAACCCCGAGAGACAGAGCTGACGCCCCAGAGTTAACCCAGCAAAATGGGGAGACAGCTGGGGTATTTATTCACCAGGTCTATCGCTGATGGAAGGCTGTTTCTGGAAACAATTTCTGGCTGGCCCTGCACACACCTGAGCATACTTCCCAAGCCGGGGGAAGTCCTTGGGCCGAGAGACAGGCGTGCATGACAAGCCGACTTGGAGTGGGAGACAGGCATCGGAACTAGCTCGTGAGCTGGTTCAGACACAGACTGCAGGCCTGCTACCCCCTGCTACCCCCCACCCCCAAACCCGCAACCCTCACCCCCCCCTTGCCCCTGCCAAGTTCCTGACTCTCTAGGTCTGGAGTGGGGCCCAATAATTTGCATTTCAAAAAAACATCTCAAAGCCATGCTGGTGCAGCTGCTCTGAAGTCTTGACTTTGAGAACCACTCACTGGTGAGGGTTTCCAGCCCTTACCTGTCTCTTACTGATGGTTCCCCCACTCTAATTTATAATTATGTTTTCACACCACTTCATGTCACAGATCCCAAGGTCCGTGCTGTGAATTTAAAAGTGGAGAATTAATAAGCATTTGTAACTCCATGCAACCATTGCTGGCAGCTTAAATGCCATCTGCCAGCCACAATTTATTTATAATGGGGTTTATACATATTTATAAGTTTGCAAGCAACAAATGCACAGTTTTAAAACTGGCACATTTTATAGCAGCCAGAAAAATTGCAACTTTATACCAAGACTTGTGAATGTGAATTGCATATGTATATACATACATGCATATACTTACATTGGTTAAAAACAGATCTGCAGCTCTGTGTACACACGCAGACTGGCTCTGTGCTGTGCACCTTGGGACTCCTCCCTGGGCTTTGGTTTACAACTAACAAGGACAACTAGGAAGTCAAACAAACCTGAAGAATTTGGAAATTGGCAGGTTGTGGCATCGGCCATGGAGGATGGTCCTGGATGCCGCCGGATGTGGGACCCAGCACAAAGGGAACAGGAACAGGACATGAGGACAGGGGTTGGGGGAACCCACTGTGGGAAATGACAGAGAAGCCAGCAGGGGAAGACAAGGAAAGAAGAGGGTGGTGGCAGGATAAATGTGAGAAGGGAAGGGGAGGATAAAACAAGTCTAGATTTAGATCTTTGTTCATGCAGCCATGCATAGCTGTCTGAGGCCAGTGGGGGAAGGAGCAGAAAGGGAAGGTGTGGTGGAGGAAGCTGTGCTCGTGGTCACGCTTTGGTGTATTCCCAGGTGCAGCTGCATATACTTGGCACAGTTTCTTGGCATTTCTAGCCAGCTTATTGGCCTCATTCATGCATTAGTTATATGTGGCTGGCCCTGTACTGCGATTGTGGGATGGAGAAGCGAACGTATGAGGTTATAACTCTGCCTGAGTTTATAACCTAGAAAGAAATAAAGACACACACACACACAAAGGTGTTGGAGTGTGACAAGCCTTAGGTATCAGTGTGTCCATGTTCACCAGAACCAGCAAGGGCAGAGCACCCAGGTCAGTCTGGGGACTCTGGAGGCTTTGCACTGCAGGCGACTGAGTGTTAGTGGCATGGAGGAAAGCGTGGAAGGCTTCGGATGGGGGAGGGACAGCCTGGAGTTGCCACTCTCAGTAGAGATGCTAGAAGAGGCGGGAGGCAATCCCAGCCTCCCTCTTTCCTCCCCCCTGGCTGTCACAGATGCTCTGAATAGATGAATCCCTCAGGCCCAAAACACACAGGCTCCTTCCCTAGGGCTAGAAAAATGGTTCTTGCTGAAAAGCACCAGGAATAAAATCTCATACAATTTTAAGTGTCTATTTTTTTGTCTCACCTTGGAATACTGCAGACAGAAAAATACACACATGGGGAAGGAACGCTGAGGTCCTGAGCTTTGAGGTAATGAATTTGCACTCACGTGGACATTTTTACCATAACCAAAGTTTCTAACCACCAAATCAAGTGACAATGAAAACAGACATTAATAGGTAAATCAGTCTTTAAATATTAATGGAGTTATTTTTTTTTAACAACTATGTGTTGGTGGCAAGTGGAATGTTCTCTGTTCATTTGACTTTTGAATATAACTTGTTCCAGAATATTGTAAAATTAAGTATGTGAATGTTTCTTTGTATTCAGAATTAAACATTTGGTGTTAAAATCCCAGGATTAGGAGACAACTCCATGTAAATTTAATGTGTAATAATAAGATAGTTACTTTTTAAAAAGCATTTGGATGGCAAATTATACATATTGACAGATGAGTATTATTTGGAAATTGTTTTGTTTCCATTAACTTTTGTGAAGCAAAAAGAATTACTGTAATGGTCTACGTCTTGGCGTATTGCCAATGCACCACTTTCTACTTCATACTGAAACAGAATTGGCTTTTTGGACATCCCTGAGGAGTGGAAATACAAAACGAATTTCAAGTTCTCTAATCTTTGTTTGATGACAAATGGTAAAACCTAAGTTACCTGGTCAATCTTTTGGAGATTTGACAACACAGCAGGTGAAGAGAATTGGCTTAAATTCCCTCCTCACTTTCAACGGATCCACGGGGGATTCCTTCACTCCGTCAGGAAATGGTTTCCAAGTGTCAGCCCTTCATGATCTGTCTGGTGCATCTCTGTGCTCCTGGGATCGCCAAGGGCAGGCATGGCATAACATCCCCAAGTGTCATCCTGTGACCCAGGAGGGGAAGATGACACACCCAATTTAGGTAATGCCTCACTTCTTGTTATAATTGGTTATTGGAAAATGTGCCTTTACTATCAGAACAGTGGTGTGTGCGTTTCTGATTATGTAGCTAACCTTTGGATATCTGACTTAGATACTAAAAACATTTGGGTGTTGCGGTTTTGCACTTGTAGATACAATTTAAAAGCATGAAGTTGGTGATTTAATTAGATGTTTTCTATAAAATGCACCTTGTTACATTTCTGTGAAAGGCTCTTACCAGCGTGGAATAACTGGCTCAAGGGTTGAGAGTAATAACGATTTTCTGAACAGTTGATTGTTTAAAGGACTGTACACGTAAGTCTGGGCAATAAAGGCTATTGTGAAAAGTCTCTTTCATTTGGATGATGGATTTTGTATTCTCTCACAAAAGAGAGGAGGGGAGCTTGAAACTTTTATCTTGGAAGTAGGTATTCTCAGTGGCTCCCCTGGGAGACTTCTTCAAAAAACAGTCACAACAAAGCATTGTCCCATCCATCAAGGCTGTGGAATAAAAATGCATCCTGGCAGTTGTACTTCTAGAGGACCCACGTTACCTTATAGCACCTTGTCAGCCTTGGACAGAACCGGGGGGTGGGCAGCTACATCCTCACTTCTGCTGGGGCATTTCATCCTGAGCTGTAACAAGCATCGCCACCAGAACAGTTATGCCAAGCACTGGCCTCCTCTTCACAGAGGACGCAGGACAGAGGCTAAAATGGATCATGTGTATGGGAGAAAGCTAGTGTGCAGGGGTTGGCTCTGACCTGTTCTCTCCTGCTGCGTAAACAACAGCAAATGGGGCAGGACCAGAGGTCCCGTGTCCTTGAGCTGTGCTTTTATCGCTATAGGTCTTACGAATTTCTCCCTATCAAAAGAGCCATCCTCAAAACAGTATGACCTACCAAAATGGGTGTAAATAGTACCCAATGCACTGAAGCTTCACTAAAATACCACCTGTGATAGTGGGGAAGAAGAAAGGGAGAAGGTTCTTTGGGGTTCTGAATGTGGTTTAGTTCCTGAAACACTGAGAAACACAGGTGAGAAGGAAGCCTGCAACATTGCACATCGCTGCAGTGGGGAGGGTGCCTGGTGAAAACAGTAAAACAATCCCGTCACACGGCTCCCAAGAGCAGGTTTACACAAAGGCTTTTGGTTTTATTTTTTAACAAACATACATTGGAAATAATAGAAGTTTCTAACGGAAAAGAGATCTAATGCACAGTTTCTCTGCAGCATAGAAGACCACCTGTTTCCAAACTCCAGGCTTAGGGCTTTGAAACATTCAGCTGCTAAATTACCTCCAGCTGGCTAGCTAGTTAGGCATATTGGTGCATACTGGTATCAAAGGTGATTATTTTTTGCATTTAGCAAATGAGCACAATTACTTTTTTGGTGTGTTTTTAATTCAGATTGCTCGAAAGTCTTGTTATTTCAAGGGAGCCTTATGTCACAGCACAAACATTGATACCTCCAAGTGAGAATGATGGCTGCAGGCTCCCTAGTAGAGTTAATGGATGAAAGCTGAGATACTTAGATATTGGGGGATGTCAGGGTTATGAAACAAAGTGTTATGAACAGTAGCTACAGAGAGCTCCACGGCTCCCAAAGCAACTCACAGCTATAACATAAAGTTCTAAAGTCATTTCATTACCTATGTGAAAATGCAATACTGAATTTTTGGCTCTCTGATGCATTTTGTTGTTGTTTTATTATTATTTTTTTTTGAGACAGAGTCTCGTTCTGTTGCCCAGGCTGGAGTGCAGTGGCGCAATCTCAGCTCACTGCAACCTCCACCTCCTGGGTTCAAGCAATTCTCCAGCCTCAGCCTCCTGAGTAACTGGGACTATAGGTGCGTGCCACTACGTCTGGCTAATTTTTGTATTTTTAGTAGAGACGGGGTTTCACCATGTTGACCAGGCTGGTCAGGAACTCCTGACTTCAGATGATCCACCTGCCTCGGCTTCCCAAAGTGCTGGGATTAAAGGCATAAGCCATCACACCCGGCCTATTGTCGTTTCTTAATCCAGAACTTTAATGTTTTACTTTCCTAGAAATGCCCTGGGTTTTCTCATGCTATTTGACAAGAGAATAAGCTACTTTTCAGTGATGTCAGGAAGGCAACGGAAATCCTCCTGGGGAAGATCTCTTTACAGATAGGTTTCATCTCATCAGTAACAAAAACTAGAAAAGTCTTTGGTCAGTCCATGGAGGTGAGTTACCCTGAACTCAGGAAAATGTCTCTTTACAAGAGCAATTTGCATCAGATGATGAACAGGAATCAATTTCTCTTAGAAAAATTATTAATGCTTTAAGACCACTCTTTTAGGTTTTATTCAGGCAAATGCTCACTGAACCTAAATAAGCGACTCGGATATGAGTTTCTTTTGAGGGCTGGTTGGTTTTGTCCTTTTTTTTATAGAGAAACTCAACAAGGCAACTGTGTGCTTATGAGAGTTCTACAAACGTGTTCACTTTTCTTTCCATCTATTTGTTTAACACATACAATCCTTGGGGAAGAGGATGTACAAAAATGTCATCTAAGTAATCCCTTTACGAGGTAAACAGACTGCTACGGGTTCAACTTATGTAGAAAAGTAAAATTATAGTATCGTAGTTATTATTACATCACTCTGAAGAATGCATAAACTGCCAGATCACATTTTCTAACCTGACAATTAAACTTCTTTCACTGATAGTCATGATCAGTCCCAGCTTTCAGGAAGCTGTGAAACTGCTGGTGGCCACAGCTTCTCAGCTGCGACGCCACGGGGGATTACTGACTTGGTGCTTTTCTAATATAGAAACAAACTCAACATGGAATCAAAGTGCTGTCTTGTGAATCTCTGCTCATTTTCTGGTTACCTTCTGTTTCCTGAAGCAGACCCCTGCCCGGGTGGTGTGGGAAGGTGGGCCAGACCAGCTATCTGCTTCTGCTGCTCCCTCAAGGGCTCTTTCTTTGGCCTGTCTGGGGGCATAAGCTCCTGGGTGATCTTGGCTGGCTTTTCTGTGATTTGCAGAAACCTGAAAACCATCACATAATTTTGCTTTGGAATATGATTAAAATTACACAGGGACAAATGACTGAAGGGACACAGGGCTGGTGCAGTCAGACTCACACATCGGGGGCCAGCCTTGGACAAACCCTTTTTGGGAATTTGGACTTCAAAAGCTTGATTAACATAAGACTTCATGTCAGTCTAAGGAGACCAGGATGGCATGTCCACTTAGTTCACAACCATGTCCTTGTACCAGGGGTTCAGTCCAAACCCACCTGTATAACCTGTTACCTGTGTGTTGTATGCAAATTCTAGGTAGGTATCACATGGCAAACACCTGGAACACAAATTCTGCATAACATAGAGAGGTACAAATATACAAGTATCCATTCTGTGCACAGGAAATGTAGTGTAAAATCATCGAAACACCATTCAGAGGCACATGGAGAATCACACGGCATCGTGTGGCCCATGACCTTCCCTCTCTGTGAACACCAGGGAGGGTGTCTAGGATTCAGCAGAAGGCCGTGGATGGTGTCAGCAGCTTAGTACATCTGAAAGACTCTGGAGCCCAAAGTGGACAAGGCACGTTGTCTACTCTGAAATGGGGTGGCGATTCCTCGGGCCTCCTCTGTAAGAGACATCCACACTGGGCAGGCTGTTGGTCAAAGTAAGGTAGCTCTCCTGAGTCACAATCTCGAGGGGCCCCTGTGGAAGCGGTGCATGCAATAAATAAGAACACAGCTGCAGAGCAGGGCGCATGGAGATGTTCACTTGCAGAGGATCCCATTCTGAAGTGCTGCGTTCTTGTCCATAATGCAGGATGAGGGGGCTGTGTGAGGGAGGTCTTCCTTGACCTTCGGGGAGTGGCTGCTGTTGTTGCTGCTGCTGGATTTACTTCTGCTTGGGTCGAGTGCTGGCTGGATGGGTGAGGCGCGGGCCCCCCGTCCCCTGACAAGGCAGTTGCAGATCAGACGGAAGAAGGCCCGTCGCATCTCCTTGCTGGCCAGCGTGTAGATGACCGGGTTCATGGCCGAGTTGAGCACAGCCAGCACGATGAACCACTGGGCCTTGAAGAGGACGGGGCACGCCTGCACCCTGCAGGCCACGTCAATGAGGAAGAGGATGAAGAGTGGGGACCAGCAGGCGATGAACACGCTCACTACAATCACCACGGTCCGCAGCAGCGCCATGGACCGCTCCGAGTTGTTGTGGTTGGCCACCTTACGGCTGCTGGACTTCACCAGGAAGTAGATGCGTGCGTAGAGGATCACGATGGTCACCAGGATGGCCGTGAAGATGCTGATGCAGAAGGCGATGTACTTCTTGGAGTAGAGGGGCAGGATGGTGGAGCAGTCGGGGAGGTTGTGCAGGCAGTTCCAGCCCAGAATGGGCAGGGAGCCCAGAGTGAAGGCAATGAGCCAGCACATCCCGATCAGGAGGAAGACGCGGTGCTTCTTGTTGGCGTCGTAAGGCCTCATCTTGATCATTGTTAAGTGCCGCTCGATGGCGATGGCCAGTAAGCTGCAGGTGGACGCCCCGAGGGCCACGAACATACTGCCCTCCCTGAGGAACCAGACCGTGGGAGACAAGCTGAACGTCCTCTTGCCAGACATCAGGATGTTGACCTTGTAAGCGATGCCGGCCAGCAGGTCGCAGAGAGCCAGGTTGCCGATGAAAAAGTACATGCGGTTGTGAAATTTATTGTTTTTCCAAATGGCAATCAAAACCATCAAGTTCTCCAAGACGATGAAGCTGCAGATGACCAAGAAGAGCCCGGTGGTGAGCGTGCTGCCCTCGGAGGCCTCCTTCAGCCTGCCTGCCAGCTTCCCCACGTACTGATAATGTTCCTGCAGGGTCTCGTCTCCCCGCGCGGGCTGGGGGCGCGGCGGGAGGGCAGTAGCCATCACTTGGCATTCACAGACGATTAACTCCAAAATCCAGGAGAGGGCGCCCGAGGAACATTCATTTCAAAGGGCCGAAGCTCCAGCTTAATTCAGCAAGGCGTGCAGGCCAGACTCCAGCAAGGGCTCCTGCCAACAGATAAAAAGAGGGAGCGACCATTGATAAAATGATCGCAGCCCAAGGGGCCACGGCAACACTGTTCTAGAAAGGCATGGAAAATGTGGAAGTACTGGGATGACTGGCCACGTCAGGCTGCAGAGAGGGTCTTTAGACACAGGCTAAGTTCCTAAGTGATTGAGGGAGACCACGGGAAGCGATTTGGTGTCTGCAGTTGCTGGGAAAGGAAATTCAGTGCATGAAATTATTGAATCCTGTAACAAAGATACACAGACCCAAATACAGCTTCCATCTGGAAATCTCCAAGCACTATAAAAAGCTAACTAGTCCGCATCTAGGGCCCGGTAACTGGGGACCCATTATCCCAGTCATCCAGGGAGAAACAGGATTTTCTCAGGACAAAAAAGCAGGATGGAATCTCAAGGATGCTTGCTCGATTTCTAAGACCTCCCTAGTGAGTTTCCCAGTGACATTGTGGGAGGCTCCTGCACTTCCCAGATGGCGTCCCCTGGAGCCAGGCCCAGAAATCAGGTCTGAATGGGCTGTAGGTCTGCCTGGGAGAGAGCCCTGAGGTCTGACCATGCGGCCATCGAGGGACTAGCAGTGCAAGCCTGGGCAGTGTCCATGTGAACACTGCACTTGTGAGCAACAAGTCCAGAGCCCGGTGAAGAAGGAACACCAACCTGCAGAAACAGGACCCAAGTCTACAGAGGACAAAGGAAGGACAGGAAAGCAGCGCCAATCACACCGACTCTGCTGAGTCTGGCTTAAAATTCAGAGCCCTAAATACAGATAGAACTACATGGATGCGTGTGAGCCAACAGAAGCACCGCATTTGGGATGCAGATGACCAAGAAGAGCACGGTGGTGAGAGTGCTCCCTGCAGGAAAGGGAAAGTGCTGAGCAAAGGCCTTGATGGATTCTGAATTCCAACTCTTCCCCCACCAGACCTCGAACACTTGCATTCAACCACACTGGTAATATTGATAGACCGTCTGTGATGTCGGTGAGGACGCACACCCAACCACCAAGGTAGAAGCCGCTTTCAGTGGACTCATTTATTTTATTATTTATTTATTAATTTTTTTTTTTTTTTTTGAGATGGAGTGTTGCTCGGTCACCCAGGCTGAAGAGCAGTGGCTCGATCTCTGCTCACTGCAACCTCTGCCTCCCAGGTTCAAGCGATTCTCTTGCCTCAGCATCCGGAGAAGCTGGGACTACAGGTGCGTGCCACCATGCCTGGTTAATTTTTTTGTATTTTTAGTAGAGATGGGGTTTCACTGTGTTAGCCGGGATGGTCTCGATCTCCTGACCTTGTGATCTGCCCACCTTGGCCTCCCAAAGTGCTGGGATTACAGGTGTGAGCCACCACGCCCAGCCATCATTTATTATTTGAGTTTTTGAATAGCTAATTAAGTTCAAATGAGGTTAATTTAAATTAGCCCACTGTGTATATTCAGTGAATTTTTTAAAATTTTTCACAATGTTTAAGCCACAACCCTAAATTTGCTTCAGAGACGCATGAACCACTCACCAATACTATGGGCTCTTCATTTTAGGGTGTGATAGACTGAATCTCATCCACCCATGAGTTTATTACCAGGTTCAGTCCCTTGAAGATCGAGGGCTTGCCTGTCTGGGGCTGAGAAGCAGAGGTGGCTCCAAATGATTTCCATATCCTTGTGACCCTCTAGAGTGGTGGATGCTGTCAAAACCCTTCTCTCCCTACATCAATTTGGGGGTACTGGATTTCCAGATATGGCCCCTTGCTACTTTGCAAAGACTTTTTCTGGTGTCCTGGAGCTTAGAGGTGTTGGTTGTTCTGGAAACCCCAGGGGGGATGTCTGAGCTGATGTCTGTGCTCTGCTTGAAACTGCCCCCGACCCTTCCCAGCTGCCACCTCCTGAAGTCACAGAGGCCTTGGGTGGAGGTCAGCTGGAATGCCAAGTGCTGGCAGAAAGCCTTATGTGTTGGCCAAGGCCCTCTGCTAACTGCAGAAAGAAAAAGTCAAGTTCCACGTCCGGGCTGATGATGCAGGACAAGAAGGGGTTGCCTGTCCAGGTCTCCCCCATCACTCACGAGCCATGACAGGCAGCGCAGGGCCCTGGGCCTGCCTCTCCAAGCTGTGGCTCACCCACGCCAGCCGCCAGCCCTACTTGGCTCCCCGTTCACCTGAGCAGAGACCATGCTCGCCCACTGGTTCTCCTGGAGGTGAACAGGACAGTTCAGTGGGCAGCCTTCCCCCCAGCCCTTCCCTCTCTACCGTTTCTGATTTTTATTTAAATCTTGCCCATCCTTCAAGCCTCAAGTCAAATTCCACTTGCTCTGTAACATTTTGGAATCATCCCAGCCCCTGGTGACTTTTCTCTGAGGCTGCATGCCACTTTTGAAAAACTACTGCAAACTGTTTCTTTAAGAGGAACAATACCATAGACAGCATTTTCTGAGCATTGAGCGTATCCATTCACAGGAGGACTTTCACCATGGATAAGTTCACGGTACCCTCCCCAGCATCCTGTACACCAATGGGTGCTCAAAAGATGCTGTCCCTTTAGCATTTTTGTTTTCTTTTTGAGAAGGAGTCTCATTCTGTCACCCAGGCTGGAGTGCAGTGGCACGATCTCGGCTCACTGCAACCTCCGTGCACGGTTCAAGCCATTCTCCTTACAGGCGCCTGCCACTACACCCAGCTAATTTTCGTATTTTTGGTAGAGATGGGGTTTTACCATGTTGGCCAGGTTGGTCTTGAACTCCTGACCTCAAGTAATCTGCTGCCTCAGCCTCCCAAGTGCTGGGATTACAGGTGTGAGCTACCACATCTGCATTGCTTATTATTTTATTTATTTATTTCTTTATCTGTGAACAGAGACTGGAAAATCACTATTTCTGATTCTCAATTTGCTGGGTTTCCACCCCTGATCAGGGGCCTCTCGGGGACACATGTGCTGTGCCTGGCATGCACCCTGGTATGAAGCCAGGTGTGAGGACAACCTGGGCCCCCAGGCTGCCTCCCGTCACCTCCAGTACCAGAGCACAGTGCTGATGGGCGCCACAAGGGCTCTGCCATTTTCCATATGAATAGCCACTCATGTTCATGGAAAAGGCATGGAGCAAAGGCAGTCTGTGAGCAGTGCCCTGTGTCAGCAGCCTCCCTCCCATAGCAGCCGAGGCCAGAGCCCTTGCCATGCTGCCGAAAGGATGACCTGCCCCGGCTTACACAGCAACTGCAGGGGCCTTCACCTGGCAGGAGCCAGCTGTCCATGACACCACAGTGTCCAGGTTTATCCTACAGTGTTGCTGGGATACCCACTCCACTCTGTGGGGTTTCTGTCTCAGACAAACCCTAGTTCGAATGTCAGAGATGCCTGAGGCACTCTTTCCCCCAGCTCAGGTAGGGATTCAAGCACAGCTCCATGTTCCTCATCCTTTTAGGTAACACTGGCATACGGTTATAATTCAGACTGTTCTTGTGCTAACTCAGCTCGCCTCCTGTGCCTCAGTTTCCCCCATGACAACCTGACACTACCATTTTATACATGTCCTGGCTCCTCTGAACCTTCTCCGCACCTTTGCTTTTGCCATGCATCCAACAGCCAGATCTGGACTTGCTCTGGGGAGTGGAACGCAGAGGGTGAATAGACCCACGGCCCCACAGGCTCGTACAAAATTGAGCAGAGCAGAAAGCAAGCAAACAATTAAAAACTAATAACCAGCAATAAAATAACCCCAATAAACATAGTATAAGATGTGCCAGAGACCTATCAAAACCGTGAATCTTGAGGGCAAACGTATTTTCCCATTAACGTTTGATTTATCATTTCCCTTATAATTAAATATTCATCCCTCAAGAAGCATATTTGTCCAGAACATCTTTTGTTAAATACGATTCTCTGCATTTTGCATAAGTGGAAGATATCTGATTTGCTTTGGAATCTAAAAGCTCATTTTCTCTGGATTATCAACATTTACAAAACAGGCCTCATCCCAAGAGTTAAGTGCTGGGCTAAAGGCCAGATTGATTTTGGATGTGTCTACACATTATTGTGCACAGTTAAAAGCATCTCATGGACAAGATCTCTCCTCTGCTCCTGAGGGGTACCAGCCACAGATCTCAAGTTTGCTAGAAGAAAGCTCAAAGCCCATCGTGGCCTGAGGCTCCTGGAGTCAGTGAGCCCTGCTCAGGGCAAGAGGGGGAGTCAGCCACTCTGGCATGTCGGTACTAACATTGCCAGGCACTGCAGGAGTGCTGGGCACTGCCAGCACCAACAGGCGTGGGGAGACTGGCCTGCCCCACCACACAGAGATCAGTGAGACCAGTAGCCAGGCCAGCAACAGGATGGGCCGGCCCCCTACAGCCTCCCTTGTGCCCCTCCTAGTCACCACCTGTCCCCAGACATGACCACTGCCTGGGCTAGGACTCTCCCCTAGGTGAGTTTAGGCCGCTTCTGACTTCCCATGAACGGAACCCTGCAGGATACAACTGTGTCCATTGCTGTCCTCTCCCCATGATGCTTGCATGAGTCATGCACACAGATGCACGTGCGTGCTGAATTTTCCTTCTTGGTCTCATGGTGTGGGCAGATACACTACCCTCTCTTCATTCTTGTTTATGGACATGGGGTAATTTCTTCCACGGCCCATGTGTTATCATTAGGTAGCCCTGCTGGGATTGACTGAGGATGTTCTCTCGGTGAACACGTGTCCATGTTTCTGCAGGGCCAACGTCGATTTGTGAGCTGTGTGTTGGTGTCTGGGACTCGGAGGCACTGAGCTTTCCAGACCGTGGCCAACCCATCCTGCGAAACTGGTGTGGGGGAGGAAGGGTGGTCCCCAACAGAGGGCAAGACTGATGCAGTATTAGTTTTCACTCTTTGCTTTATTCCAAAAGATCAGTGTCCAGTAGCTGGCTGTGACATTGTAAATTTGATTGCTGCTTAAATTCCACCTGAACACTTAGAACACTCAGATGCTGAGACATGTGGCTCTCTGCAGACTAGTTTTGTATATGTTCAGAAAGGTGGGCACATTACAGAAGACACAGGAGTATGGACAGCTGCAGTGTAGAGATGCTCCTCCTCATTAGCGGTGGTCTTCTAATACACACACTGATCCTGGGCTGCCCCCACTGCCCGCCTCCACGGCAGATCCTTGCCTGGACGTTCCACTCTCTTTCAAGTGCTGCACTAACGCGTTTCCCCTGACCCCCCTGGGCAGACCCCGCCCACCACCCAGCTCTTCAAGAGACTTAAGTATTTGATTGTCTGCATCTTCTGTATCTTACTGAGAGACACCGCTCACATGTGAGCTTCCCTGAGTTCTACTCAGTAAAGACCCCATTACCTAAGGGTTTTCATGTCATCCTCACTAAGCTGGGATCATTCAGACTACCCCAAAGCATTTTAATACCAACACGTTTTCTTTTTGTTGAGAAGGAATAACACAACTTCTGAAAGATGAGTCTGCTGTGGATGACCCCACGTCAGACCCTGCCAAGGGTCGGAGGTGCCCACCTTCCCCCGCATTTCCAAGGAGAAGCATGGCTGGGGGGAGCGTGAGCCAGAGAGAGGAGGCCAGATGGATTCCAGATGTGCTTTCTCTACTAGCGATTCACTTTCTCTACACATGTCAAGTTGAAAAATAAACAAACTACAAAAGGAAGAAAAAGAGAAAAAATAAAGAAAATGTTTCCACAGTCTGGTCTCCTTCCCAACACCGCCCTTTCTCTCTCCACATAAAAGAAAAGCACAATAAGATAGTAAGAAACTTCTCTTGGTCAGATGCTGGATGCTATGTTTTTAATAAGCATGTATTCCCAGGGAAATTAACTAGTTCATCCTCCAAACTGAATTAAGACACCAAACATACGCCAACAAGCAAAATTTCTTGGAAAGCAAGATTTTTTAAAATTTCATTTAAAATAACTTAGGAAGTAGTGAGTCGGCTGTTTCACGGCTCCAGCAAAATTCCTTTGCTAATGAGTATTTTCCCTTGCTCTGTATTTCTTGGGTGACCTCACTCTGCTTTTGGAGATAGTCCATTGCAAAATGTGCGCTTCACACACCCGGCCGCACATGCTTGGCCCATTAATGCAGCTTTCCTGAGAAATAACAACTGTTACAGACAAACCAGGTGAGAGCTTCATATCTTTTCTCCCTTTTCTTCTTCAGAGCATGGAAGTCAGTGCACTTCCCTGGTTAGACCTATCGCTTCCCGCTGGCTTTTTCATAAGTCCTTCTTTGTCACAAGCAAGGCTGGGACATTATGAGCTATCTGGGCACAGTCCAGGGAACCCTAGAAATGGAGGCTGTGCCCCAGAAAACTCAGTCCCTGTCCCCGAGCATCTACCTCCGGGAACGCCGTTCTGAGCTTCCAGACGTGTCTGGAGAGGCAAGTGCATCTGATCCAGGAGGTGTCTGACCCCCTTGCCTGTTCATGACTCTTTTTAAACGTTCTCCATTCCGCTGTTTCTTCATGATGGCATAGGATTAAATGGCTCTCAAGATTTCCACAGGGATGAATCCACAGGGCTGTGGAAACAGGTTCTGTCAGACAGCTAAGGCACATTCAAGTAAGAGGCATCCTGCCCACAAAGTCTATCTGAGATCCTTCCTATCCTTTCCCAAAGCGACAGTCTCACCTGGTGACTTGACATGTGTGCCACCTTGCACCATGGACATAGCACACATAGCCCCCATGACAGCATCTGCCTTCTGAATTTACACAGGAGGAGACTGAGGCTGGGGGATGGGGGTCCCTTGTCCTTAGTCACAGAGCTTGGAAGAGACTGAGCTGGGCCGGTGCCCTTGCCATCTGATTCCAGGACATCGCATTAGGGATGAGCTTTTTGGGAGGCTGCCACCTTGCCGCTGGTTCTTTGCCTAGGTGGTGACAAGAGATTCTCTAGCACGTTTTAGAGACAAACTGCCTCGTGCACCCATGCCAGCACAATCTTAGAATGCCATTCTGGGGGCACTGAAATATCTGGAAAATTCTGAAGCCAGGAAAATGGAGTGGCACCTTCAAGGCCAAAGATCACCATCCACTGCTTGAGGAGTGGCCCCTCACCTGGCTGTGTGAGCTGACCCCAGCCCGGCCTTCGGGCAGTGAAGATCCACTCACTGGGCACCAGTCTGCACTGGAGAGTCGCTTCACCGATTTGACCCAACTGGCCTGTCGTCATGTCCCTTATAGACACAGCTTCAATTCCTCAAAAATAGGATTCAAAAAAGAGAAGAAGACTTTATGCCCAGTAGCTATAACAGTAACAACAGCTGAAACGTGTTATTAACTGAAACTAGATGCGATTCCACTCAGTCTATTCTTTTCCTTTTCTTTCAAACATTATATTATCTCCAAAAGCTTAAGGAAAATCTTAAGGCAATTAATTTGGCAGAAAACATACGGCAGAGGAATAATAGGAAATGGCTTCAAAACTGATAAGAGAGGAATTAGGAAGTCAAATATGAACCCGCAGCACCCTGGTTCTGGCTAAGGTAAACAGACTGAAGAAGGCTGGTGGCCCAGCTCTGGTAACATTTGGGAAACAGTACAAAGTCCTGGCAGTTAAACGGTTCTACAACAGGGCAACCTCAGATTTTCCAAGATTGTGGCATGCTCAAATTCTCTCTCTCTCTGTTTTTTTTTTTTTTTTTTGGTAATAAAAATATATACATACAGTATAGGTATTGAGGAAGATGAAAGAGATATCACAAAATCAAATTAGTGTCATAATTTCCAGAAAGAGGAAAACCAGTCCTGAATTTTGAGAAATAAGATCTTTAGGAATAAGAAACTATGTAAAGTTTCTCCTATAGGAAACTGTAGTTTCTACGCTTTGCATATGGTAGAAAATCAGGGACTCATGCATTTGACAAAAATTCACAATGGTAAACAGGAAAATCGCATTTTCAAAGATGAAAACTGGTTGAGAAATCATTCTCTCTATATCTTAGGGGAGGCTCGTAAGGGCTAGCTTCAGTTTGGATCTCTGGTGTGAGGTGATGGAGTGACTTTGGAGGCCTAGAGTGAATGTTTACTGGTTTGCTGATGAAAAAAGCCTGATGTGTGATTCTTCTATGGCAACAAAGTCATTCATCCTAGCACTGAGCTCTGCATTCATGAAACAATACTTTACAGATATGAATACTTCCACAACTCCTCAAGCACTGCACACACACACACACACACACACACATACCACACCATCACCACCTCCTCAACCAACATCAGCCCTGGGAATGGCCAGCTATCCTTGTTAGTCATATATCTGCAGAACATAATCCTTCCCTTGTACTTTCTAGGAATTATATCTTCTTAACCATGCCTGCAAGATTTTTGTCTATGAATAAAAAATATTGAAAAGATAAATTATAAGTATGTGGTTATATACAAAGTCTGTGACTTCTAATGTCCAGATTTTAGAATGACGCCTAATTCTGGAAGTCTCAGAGGTACAGCTAGGAGTGGGTACTATGTACAGGGTGGGCCTCCATTTAAAAATAACCTTCCAAAGAGCTCTCTGTTCCCGTAGCTCCCCTTTCCTTATTGTAAGGGTCAAAATGAAGTGTGTTCCCTTAAAAAATCCAACAAGAAGTTCCTCTCTTATACCTAAATATAAAAACACCACAAAGAAATTGGGAGTGTCCAAAGCCAGAAAGTCAGAGGAAGAGACACACAAACAGAGAGAGATAGAGACAGGCTATTCAGAGACTCAAAATGCCCAAAGCCCCTTCTCTAGCCGTTATCTCAGTTCTGAACACGATGTACTGACTTTCCATGGGAACTTCATTATTGCATTGTGGGGACTTGTCTTCCAGCACCGATTCTTGACGGCCCTAATTGCCTTGTTTGAGAAATGTTAGTAAAAAACTAATTTTCTGGGGAAAATTGTTTAGAAGAGTGATTTTCTCAGGCGACCGACCACAACCCTCTCTCACGTCCAGCGTCCCCAGGCCTTGGCACTGCGGGTGCCTAACTTTTTAATGGTCCAAGGAAAACAACTGATGGAATTTCTCCACCAACAGCCTCTCCACTTTCATCCAGGTATTCAGCTCCAGCCAGTTGTGAAGGCTGCGGGTGCAGTGGAAAGGCCTCCTTCGCGTTCCTGCAGCGGCTCTGGGGGAGGGGTGCTGATGTGGAGCGCTCCGGCCGCCGCGGCGCGCCCAGGTCCTTGTCGCGCCGGGGATCGGTGGGGATTTTGTCGGAAATGAGGACAGGGTCCGTCGGCCCCCAGCCCCCCACCCCAGCTCTGCGTCCGCTCTCCCCGCTCGGGCCCGCCGCTCACCTCAGTCGGTTGCGGGCGCTGGGGCCACCGGCATCCTGGCGGGTGGCGAGCGGCGGTGCCTGGGCGCCCGGTCCTGCGCTTGGATGCCCGCTGGGCTGGGAGGTTCGGCAATCTCGGGGCTCGCGACGAAGTCGTTCCTGGGCCTGGGGTCCTGCTCGGACGCGTCCTGCCGCCGCCTTCGGGTTCCCCGGGTCCCCGTCCCCTGTCCCCAGAACCGGCTTCCTCGGCCTCTGCCGGAGCGAGTCGGAGACCAAACTTTTCCAGCGGCCCGCCGGGGCGGGGCCCGCGCCCCGCCCCTCCCCCTCGCAGTCCACGACTCCCGCCCCTCTCCCCCCGCCCCCCTCGTCCCCGCCTCCTGCCCCCGATCCTCGCTCTCCTCCCGCTCCCCCACCTCCCGCCCAGGCCGCCGGGTCTCCCGGCGCCCCGCCCGCCCCCACCCTGGACCCCTTCTCCCCCACTCCGCCAATCCCCTAGGGTCCGGCTCGCTCTTCGCCCCCTGTCTCCAGGCCGGCCTCCAGACCCTGTCCTCATGCGGCGAGCTCCAGGTGCCTACCCCGGTCGCCCCGAGACCCAGCAGGAACAGGCGGCGACCCGGGTCCGAGGACTGGGCTTGGGCGGGCGCCTGCCGCGCTGACTGCGAGGGTTTGGGCGGATTCTTAATAGGATTAATAATATCATTATCGTTGTCCCGATCCTGACCATTTCCTTCTGGAACTGTCCGACCACCGGCTTGGGGTTGTAGGTGAGGGGTCTGGCGCCGGACAGTGTTTTTGTTTGGGCTTCTCCACCCTGGTCCCCTCCAGCGCCTGCCTGGTCCCTCTCTGCGCTCGACCTCCCCAAGGCACGCAAAGGCTTGGGCTCCAGGCGGGGGCGGCACTCTCCCCCCAGCCCCTGCTGGTGCACCAGCGCCCACCCCGGCACAGAGCAAGGCCCCTCCTAGACCGGCAGCCGGCGGATCTCAGTCGACCCCCATGCGACACCCTTCCTCATGCGGATTTGCCCCTTTTGTGTGGCGAAAAAAAAAATCCACGTGAAGTCTTCAAACAGAAGAATCCCAGGGAGGAAACTGCCAAATTTTCAATCAATGGCAAAGGCCATGATTGAGCGAACACAGAAGCAACCGTAGAAGCTTGGGGAGAAAGAAGAAAAAGAAAGAAAAAGAAGGAGGGAAAGGAGAGAGGAGATAAGTGGGAGGAAGAAGACGAAAAAGGAAGGAGGAAGGAGAGGCCTGTTATGGACTGCATATTCCTGGGCCGGCAGAATTGGGGCCGAAGCTCCGCCGCGCAGAGGTGGGGATGCTTCGTGCAAAGGCGGCTCGTTACTTTTTGTCTTTTGCCCTCCTGCTTGCAGAGGATGAGCCCAACGCATCCTTCCCTTGGAGCAGGGTGCATATGCTTACTTGGGGTGCAGTCTGAGCGGTGAAGGGCCCCTCACATACTAAGGCAAGA
This sequence comes from Ateles fusciceps, assembly GCA_036589455.1. NCBI lineage: Eukaryota > Metazoa > Chordata > Mammalia > Primates > Atelidae > Ateles > Ateles fusciceps. The sequence goes on along the minus strand of JAZHEH010001180.1, from coordinate 2,812,860 downwards.
GTGGAAGTTGGCTGCACTCCTGTTCCCTGCTGAGAAATGCAAGCCCTCAGCAATTGAGCTGAAGGAGGCAAGCGACCCTGCCTGTGGAGGCTGCCGGCCCTAGAGGCTCTGGCTCCGGGAGTTGGGGGGACTTCCCAGCGTTTTCACCTAACCCACGTGGCAGGTGCTACTGTGAAGCCTCCCCGGCACTGTAGCCTTCCAACTTGTTCCGAGTGTCGGTGCATGGCTCTGAGAAGCCACTTCTGTCCCAAGTGGCATATGAGCCTGCGTGTGTTTCCCTTTGTTGGACTCCTACAGCATCAAGTCAACAGAAGAAGGGAACAAAAGAAGGGAACACGTGACATCGTCACAGTCGGGATAACAACACAGCATACTGTGGCCACTGTGTCTGTACTTACCCAAACGGTCAGTAAGTTCATCAACAAATCTGTTCAATTCGTTGCTTCCCATGATGAAAAATTCACTGCTAGGGTACTGGTTGAGGGTTATTTTAACTGGCACCAGGTCTCCGTTCCTGGAGAAAGTCTATAAGCTGATGTAATAGAGGAACCTTGAGGCGTGGTGATGCCTCCAAAACTAGTCTCCGAAATTGGACTCCAGAAGCCCTGAGGAGTAATGTGGCTTTCATGCTTTATGGCAGGTTTCCCTGAGAGAGACCCAGGATCTGACCCTGGCATCCCTGAAATTCCTCCTTCAGTGATGTTGGTGCTTTCAAACATCCTTGATGGTTTATATGAACCTATGAGCATAAATAGAAATCTAATTCTGACGAAAGAGATGCTTGGCAAAATGTTCCTGTGTCTTTCTGTAATGTGACTGACAGGTGGTTCCTGTGTCTTTCTGTAATGTGACTGACATTTCTAAGAAATTCCTGCAGCACATTTCTTAAACATTTATGGAAGTATAACATACGTAGAAAAAGTGCTCAAATCCTGTTTCCTGCTCTTCTAGTTTTCGTGAACTAAACACACCCAGGAATCAGTTCCTCAGTCAAATATAGAAAATGACCAGGGCCATAGAACCCTGCTTGCTCCCTCTTCTTGTCACTGTCTCCTCCCAAAATAGCCACTGAGGCTCCCTTTCCCCTAAAGATGCCTGTCCTCAGTGGGTCTCCGAACACACAGACCTCTCACTTACCCACTGCCCAACCCCATCCACTGCCCCTTCCCTGAGCCTTAAAGCTCAGTCACTAAGACCCTGACAAGGAGCTCTCCATGCCTCCATAGAGACCATCTCCTCTCACCACTCCTCTCAAGAGAAACAGCCCTCTCTACAATTCTGTTGAATAAGTCTCCCCCTTTGCATTCTGGTTCACAAGGGAAAGCAATTTCACAGAAGAATGCCAGCTCATAAACTTAGAAATGGGAGAATGAGGAAATCCCTATTCTGTAATCCTTAGTGAAATAATTAAGCCAGCCAGTGTGTACTATGGGGTGTCAAACCCTTAGGCGAAAGTGTGCAGGCGAACTGATGCTAATTAGAAAAAAAAAATGTTTTCCATTTTTCATTTTTTTGTGGAGACATCTGGTTGTACCTTAAAGGAATATCAAACTCATTGTCACTGATGTCACAACATCATTGGTGTTGTGTGCTTGCCAAAGAGGCTTCCTTTGAATCAATTGCAAAGCCTCTAGACTTTACTTCCAGTTTACAGGAAGAAGAGCTTGTGCAACAAGCTAAATGACACCATGGGAAACAACTCGACTACCAGAGTGTGGGCATTCTGCAGTCAGTTGCCTGATCGCTTCCAAAAAATCAATGTCAAGAAAAAGGGTGAGGGATTCTTCTGGTATGAGAACAGCTGAAAAGAAGCATAATAATAAGCACAAATCCAGATTGACTCCCAACTGGACAAACCAGCACAAAAAAAAAAAAAAAAAAAAAAAAAAAAACCATTTTGGAGGAAATTACAAATTAAAGGGGATATTGAATGATATTATAGAATTTTTGGTAATGTCTTTAGGTGTGATAATGGCGAAATGTTTATTTAGGAGAACGGCTTTAATTTTAGGAGGTGCTGCTGAAGTGTTGAAGGGTAAAATGTCTTGATGTCTAAAACTTATTTTAAATAGTTCAGCACAGTACGTGCACATCAGTTGATATGACAAAGGGTTGGTGATGATTGGTTCTAGGTGGTGGATACAGGAAAGGGGTTGTACAATCTGTTCTCCTTCTTTGTATCTTTGAACGTTTTCCAGAATGAAAAGTTGGGGAAAGATAAAATGGCAGGTACTGAACAACAAAAACATTTCTCTACCTGTGCGCTCAGACTTTAAATCAAGTCTAGGCTTGTGAGAATAAAATTAAAAGATACTATGAGTTATATTTGTATACTTTTGAAAATCATGTGGCCCCACACTTAAATATGATTTGAATAAATTATTATATCATAATTATGTAATATGACCTTACATGCTTTTTTAATTTAAAAAATGAAATGCATTCACTTTCCCAACAAATTAGTGTCCACAGCCTGGTGAGCAGGTACAATATAGTTAAGGAACACGTAGTTTTGAGATTCTAACTCAAAGTGAGCCCTTTCTCCAGCAGAACCAGTGCACAGCGGGAGAGCAGCATTGTCTCGGAAGAACTGAGTAAATGCACCTCCTTTCTCCCTCCCTTCTGCCCTCCCAGCCTCTGCTTCCAGGATCCCAGGATGCCTCCCCAAGTTTCTGGGTCTGAGTTAATCTGCACTATCTCTACTCGTAGCTCTGTTTGGTGCAAAGGCTGCAACAGACGGTCAATATCTGAGTAAATGTGCACGCTTGCTATTTTTCTGTTTGTCTAAGGCCTCTTCTCAGGAAAATGTGTGTTGGTCATAGTTTGTACACATGAGCTTGACCCCTGGAGTCCTGAGGTTTCCAGAGGAGGAGTGGGGTCTAGCAGACAGTTATGATGGTTAATTGTTTGTGACCACTTGACTGGAGCATGGGGTGCCCAGATATGTGGACAAACATTATTCTAAATGTGTCTGTGAGGGAGTTTCTGGATGAGACTGACATGTAAGTCAGTAGACTGAGGATAGCAGATGGCCCTTCCTAGTGGGATTGGGCCTCACCCAAGTAGTTGAGGGCATGAGTAGACTGTTACTGAAGACAAAAAGCCAACACTCTCCCTACTTAGAGAAGAGTCTCTAACTAGGAGAATCCTCATAGGACTAGAACTGGGACCTTGGATCCACAGATGTTGGATGTGTCAGCCTCCATAATTGCATGAGCCAATTCCATATAATAAAGCCTTTGTGTGTGCTGTAGGTATACCTCCCATGGGTTCCGTTTTCCTGAAGAACCGTGACTGACGCAGTGGCCCCAGGGCAAGGGCAGAACCTCACAGATACGGCCACTGTGTAGAAGGGAGCCCGGGGTACACTGGGGACAAGCGGCTTGTGGTCAGTCCGTCTGCACCTCACCAGATATCCCAGAGCCATTTTCTCTCTGTTGGCTTGCTCTACACAGAACGTGGAGGAAATCACTTTAAAATATTGACGTGGATGTGGATTTGCAGAATGAAACTTGGCCTTTGTACAATAACCCTGTCTTGACCCAAATGAAGCCTTTGACTCACAGCCAGAGCTCTTTAGGGAGGCGCATTCATTTGGTGACAGAAATGCCTACCAGTGCTGAGTCTCAGTTCTTCCACTGTGGCTCCGCAGTGATTATATCACCGTCTCCCCATCATTAAGCCCTTAATGTGTCTTCACCTCCAACCTCACAGTCAGCCAGGAATCATCAGAAGCTCCAGGAACTGTTCTTTGTATATTTCACATTTTATAAGGATGTTTGTAATATTCAGAAACATAACTAGTTGTGTGTTTGTGTACGTGTGTGTGTGTTGTGTGTGTGTGTGGTGTGTCTGTGTGTTGTATGTGTGTGTGTGTGTGTGTGTGTGTGTGTGTGTGTGTGTGTGTGTGTGTGTGTGTGTGTGTGTGGTGTGTGTGTGGGGGTGTGTGTGGTGGGTGTGTGTGGTGTGTGGGTGTGTGTGGTGTGTGTATGGTCTATGTGTGTGTGTGCATGTCTCTGTGTGTGCATGTGTGTGTCTGCATGTTTGGAAGTGTGTGTTTACTGAAGAAGGGAGAATGTGTCTGCCCTCTGTGGAAGATGCAAACATGGCCCCTGAGGCCTCTTTTGATCTCCTGCTTGGCTTTCTGCTTGCTCTGAGCTCTGCCTTCTCCTTCCTTTCCCTGATTGCATCTTGCCCAGGGAGAGTTTGTGTTACCCCTCAGGTGCAAGTTGCACAGCACATCTGAGTGGGAAGCACACACCCACTCCAGGTTCATGAACTTCTAGGGGCTTTGAGTCATTGTTGATGAAAAATATATTAGTACCCTTAATAACCAAAAGGCAAAGTCAACCAACCACAGCACTTTTCTGGGTGAAATATTTCCCCCAATCCCTTCCCTTGGCTGATAACAGAATGGGAATTCACCACCACCGTGGGTAAGTGATGACTTCCTTTCCTTTTTCAACCATTATATAGTTAAGATGAAACATTCAAATGACCTGAAAATGAGTTGAAAATCACCTGAAAAGAACCAACATTATGCAACAAGTTTAAATAAAAAACAAAGAATATTTCAACAATCTGTCTTCAGTATATCCATGTGATGAAAGCAGATGGCCCTTCTGAGTGTGGGTGGGCCTCACTTAATCAGTTGATGTTCTGAAAAGCCTTCGCTCTATCCATCTGAATTGTGAGGACTCAATGTGCAGATAGGCCTATGAAGTGAAAGAATCATAATAAATGTGAAAACAGGCAGGTTTAGCTCTTTTAAACATGGAAATAGTTGCAGAAAGGCCATATGGATATGGTGGGGGCAGAGGAGGAATGCCCACTGGGCCTGTTGGAGACCATGCTAGGGTTGCTTCATATGCCCCTTTGTGAAGCAGAGAGGCTGCTGTCATTTGCAGCCATGAGCAAACAAAGGGTTGGAGAGGGGACCTCGTTCGAGTCTACACAGCCCATGAGGAGGAGAGCCATTGATTCTTACAGAACCACACCCTGTCTCCTCTCTCCATTCTGTTCCCAACCTCTTGCCAGTGATCCTGATGGGAAATATGCTGCTTAACCACAACATGAAAGGCACAGGAGCAAACATCCAAATAATTCCAGCAAATAGCTGGCAGAAGACATTTGCTCAGAGATGCCCTATCACTACGAATTGAGCATTGCTATCTACGGCGCATTCTCGGAGAACATAGGTCAAACTCAGAGTTTGCTACCTGCAGCATCACTTTAGAATTTAGAAAAAAATTAACACATTATTCTGGTATGAGGAACTAGACTTACATTGGGCAGGATGTAGGGTTTTCAGATGCAGTGGGAGCAGACAGGGAAATAAGAACTCAGCTGACAGAGGTGACGAGGGTCTAGTATGTTCTTGCGTGTATGTTTTTGCTAAGAGCCTTACATTCTGAGAGCCAGAAGAAAGACAGGTTGGAAGACACACTGCTAGGGGAGGCCCTTTTGATTCCCTCTCTACTATTTTAACAGAGGCTTACCGGAGGCTCATAGTAAAGCCTGCGTCTGAATTCCACAAACAAGCAGTGCCATCTTTAGCAGCTCTGATGCTCTGAGTCAAATTAGTCCAAAAAAATGTCCTTGTCTTTGTGGATACTGCACCTGGGGAGTGTGGTGGGGGCTGGCTTGCTAGAGGAGTGCTCCTCACTTACAAACTGTTTATACGCACTGTAAACTGTAATTCAACAAAAGTGCCCAGTTGTGTTTGAACCATTCATTTGATGGCATGCAGTGGACGGGGAGGTTATGCACAAACCTGTTTGCATTCTGCATAGACTGGTTCAGCGTATTCCTCCCCTGCCCCTGGCTTTTTGAACAAGTGTCAACAATGTTGCTGAATAACTTTTCTTCTTCTTGGCTACCAAAAGGTTTACTTTATGGTGGGAATGAAGAGAGAGGGTGGAAATGAATACAAAGGGTAATTGCCAATTTCCTTACTCTTCTGGCATCAAAGGCAGTGGATTTTAGGCCGAGAGGACTGAAGGAGTTTTGATGGGGCAATAAGGGGCAAATGCCAGCCAATGCTGCTGACCTAGAGCTTATGCCATACTGGGTACTGTTCAGAGAGCTCTACACACAGAGACTCACTACTCCTCATAGCAACCCTGTGAGATCAATACCAATATCATCCCATTTTTCAGATGAGACAACCAAGGCGCAGAGAACTTTATACATTTGCCCAGAGTCACACAGCTGGTAAGTGGCAGAGTTCTGGTTTGACCCTGGATACTGTAAGGACGGCTGGGAAGCCTTGTCCAGTTGAGGTTTGTTGATGTATGTTACCCCTTTGGAGGTTGCAACCCCTGAAAGACACTGGGCTGACTTTCTGTGTGGATGACCACCACGCAGGGCTCCTGTGGAGAGCCGGGGGGGGCCCGGCTGGAGCCCATGGACAGAGTGGGGACAACAGATGCCATCACAGACCCTCAATCTTGCCACTCCTTACATCTACTCTCAAAGCTGGACTACCACGTGCTGGTTTGGATGAGACTGGATGGAGCCCACCCAGGTCTGTTTTGGACAGCCCCCCGCTGCAGACCTTGAGGACAGCTATTACAGGCTGGATGCTGCTGTGGAAAGAGCAGTGTAGGGGTGGGAGGAGGGTAAGAAGGCTTGCTTCTTGTCTTGCTTTCACCATAATGTTTGGTTAATAAAGAAACTACTTAACCTCTAGATTTGTTCTTATCTGAAAATGGTGCACTCTAGCGATTGGTACAACATTAAATATTGGGGAATTTAAAAGAATTGTAGGATTCTACAACTTTACACAATATCCACATGTGTGAAAAGTTTTTTCTTCCATATTAGTTGAATTGAAACCATGCAAAACCTTACTTCTTGATTAAAAAAAATTTAAAGCTGAGGTTTAAGAGAGAAAATGCCTTAGTAATCTAAGCTCTCACCTCAAGAAACTAGAAAAAGAAGAGCAAAATAAATGTCAGCAAGCAGGGAAGGACACAATAAAGACAAAAGCAGAAATTAAATTAAAACAGAAAAAAATCAATGAAATAAAAGGTACATCTTTGAAAAGATCAATAAATTGCCACGTTCTAGCAAGACTGACAAAAAAAGGGAGAGAAGGCAGAGATCAGCAATGTAGGGAGTGAACAGAGGCTATCACTACACAACCCTAGAAGTCAGAAAGATACTAAAGGAATGCAGTAAACAACTCAACACACATACATTTTACAACGTAGGTGAAATGAATCAACTCATTGAAAAGCACAGCTACCACAGTTCTCAAAATATGAAAGAGGCAATTTGAACAACCCTATAACTATCAAGAAACTAGACATTGTAAACTTTCAAAAGAAAAAAAAATCTCAAGGCCCAAAATCGTGTCACTAGAAAAGGCTACCAAATGTGTAAAAACTGAACATCAATTCTACACAGGCTCTTCTAGAAAACAGTAGAGATGCTTCCCAACTCATTTTATGAAGGAAGTAGGATACTTACTCCAAAACCAAACAAAGACAGTACCAAAACATGATAGCGACCAATAGCCCTCATAAATACAGACACAAACATTCTTAAGAAAATAGAGGAAATCAAATTCAGCAATATACAAAAATAATTATGTACTATGATCAAGTTGAATGTATTCCAAAGATAAAAGGCTGGGTTAAAACTTAAAAAATCAGGCCCTATAGTCCACAATACTCACAGGCTTTATTTTAAAAAATTATGTGATTATATCAATTTACACAGAAAAAACATTTGATAAAATTCAAGGCCCATTTATGATAAAACTCTCAGGAAACTGAAAATAGAAAGGACCTTTCTTAATGTGATAAAGAGCATCTGCAAAAAGCCACAGCTATCATCACAGTTAATGGTGAAAGACTGAATGCATTGCTCTGAGATCTGGGAAAAAACAAGATGTCCCTTTTCACTACTTCTATTCAGCATAGTACTGGAAGTTCTGGCCAAGGAAATAAAGGAAAATAAAGGCATGTAGATCTACATGAAAGATATAAAGTTGTCACCTTTGCAGATGACATGATAGTCTGCATGGAAAATCTCAGGGCATTTATAAAAACAAAACAAGACAAAACAAACAAACACCAGAACAAAAACCTCCTAGAACTAATAAGCAAGGTTGCAAGATACAAGGCCAACACCTACAAATAAATAGTATTTTTATATATTAGCAATGAACATGTGGAAACTGAATTTAAAAATACAACATCTCATACAATCAGTAAAACAAAATAAAATTCTCACATGTAAATCCAACAAAACACTTATAGGATTTGTATGCTGAAAAAGACAAAGTGCTGAAAAGAAAATAAAAAGCAAAAAGAAAGACAGACGGACCATGTTCATGGATTGGAATACTCAAAATAAGAAAGGAGTCAATTCTTCCTAATCAGTAAACAGGCTTATCATAATTACTATCACAATTTCAATAAGATTTTTTTGTGAACATAGATAAGATTATTCTAAAATCTATATAGGAATGCAAAGGAACTAGAATGGCTAAAACAATTCTGAAGATAAAATGAGACCTGTCACTTTATCAGACTCCAATACTTAATATATAGGTACTTTACTCAAGACTCTGTGATACTGGCAGAGGGAGAGATACATTTATCAATAGAATAGAATAGAGAGCCCAGAAATAGCCCCACACAGGTGTGGTCAACAGATTTTTGACAGAGGTGCAAAAGCAGTCCAATGAAAGAATGATAGTCTTGTCAACAAATGGTGCTGGGTCAATTGGCTATCCATAAGCAAAAAAATATACCTTGACCTAAACCCTACACTTAATACAAAAGCTAACTCAAAGTGGATCATACATTTAAATGTAAAGGGTTTATACCCCTTATACATTTAAATGAAGCTTTTATATTTAAACGAAATATCCCTTTACATGTAAATAAAACTTTTACAAGATAATGTAGGAGAATATCTTTGGGGTCTAGTGCTTGGTGAAAAGTAAAACGACAGCAAGGCATGATCTATAAAAGGAAAACATCAATAAACAGGACCTTATTAAAATGAAACCTAGCTCTGCAAAAGACATCGTGAAGAGGGTGAAAGACAAGCTGTAGACTGGAAGAAAACAACTGCAAACTGCGCATCTGACAAAAGGGCTAATAGCTAGAATTTGTAAAGAATATATTAAAAACTTAACAGTAAGAAAATCAAACAATTCAAATAGAATATGGGCTAAAGATATGAAGAGGACACATGGATAATGACGCATGACCAGCCATTAGGGTAATGCAAAAAAGGTCATGACAAAATTTCACTACAGATCTACGAGAACAGCTAGAACGAAAGCTATTGCCGATGCCAAATATCTGTAAGGATGTGGAGAAACTGGATTACTCTAGTGGGAATGTAAAATGGTACAGCCACTTGGGAAGAGTTGAGCAGTTAAGTAAAAAAATTAAACGTACAATACCAAACAACCCAACAATTGCACTCCTGAGCATGCATCCCAGTGGAATTAAAAATAAATTCATCCCCGTGGAATTCCGTGGAATGTCCACAGTAAACCTGCACATGATGGATCATGGCAGCTTTACTTGTAATAGCCAAAAACTAGAAACAGCCAAAACATTCTCACTTGACGAATCATTAAATGAATGGTGGTACATCTACCAAGGAGTTTCACTCAGCAATAAGAAGAATCCACTGTTGATACATGCAACAACTTATCGGATCTCAAGATTATTACACTGAGTGAAAAAAATCAATCTGTAAGGGTCACAAACTGTATGATTTTTGTGGCAGGTCGGGTCTCACTAACAACTGTTTCAGAACTGACTGAGTGGTTAAGTTAAATATTAAAGCCAGTGCCCTTATAAAAAGGCTGGGATGTTAAAAAAAGCCCATCAAGAGTTTTGCCCAGGCCTTTCCTGGGCCTTAAAGCATGACAAAATAATGAAGTAATTGTTAACAGGACCCACTTAGAATTAAACAAGTTTTATTGTGGGTCTGAAGAAACTCCCCAGACTTCCATAAACAAGTTTACTGGGGGTCTGAAGGAACTGCTCAAACCTCCATGATTTAGCAGGAGACAAAAAAGGGTACTCACCCCAGCACCTGGACCCATTTAGATTAAGTAAATTTACTGAGGCTCCAGAGGAAGTTCTTCAGGACTCAGGCCTTAGTTACAGATTAAAAGAAGTTAATCACTTATGTCTTTAGATGAATGCCCTTACACATAGACATACAACTTGGAAAGTATATAAGCTCTGAAAAACTTTGTAATTTTGAGTTGGTCTGGTGATAATTTCCAGACCTTCTCCCTGTAACTGGTTACAGAAATAAAACCTCTCTTCCTCCCCAGTTCATCTGCATCTTGTTATTGGGCCACAAGAAATAGCAGCCCAACCCTCAGCTTGGTCCGGGAACAATTTCACTTAGATAATATACATGGAGATGGGAAACAGATTAGTGGTTGCCAGGGGGCAGGACTGAGGGGCTGGTGGTGAGAGAAAAATGAGTGTAAACACAAAGGGGACTAGGAGATCTTTGTGAAATCATTCTGTAACTTTATTGCAGTAGTGGTGACATGAATCTATACATGTGATAAATGGCACAGAACTACACACATCACACACACACATGCTGTACAATGTCAATTTCCTGGTATTGATATTACAATCACGTAATATGTAACCATCGGAGGAACTGAATGAAGGGTACATGGAACTCTCTGTACTATCTTTACTTATACTTGCAAATTCCCGTGATTCTACAATTCTTTCTAAACAAAAAATTAAAATTTTAAATAATTAAAAATCAGAAAACCCACTTTTGTGTGTATGGGTGTGAAAGATTTAACAAGAGATGTTCCACTAGGCAATTTAAAGGGTAAATGTGTTCTAAAGACCGTACCCAAGAATTGGAGTGCAGACTCCTCCGTGAGAAGGAACCGGGTTATCCTCTCATGAGGCAGGTGGGGTGGCAGAAAACTGCACATAAAAATACCATGGACTTGGTTTCAAGTCATGCTGCTGTTCTTGGAGCTTGCGGTCTCAATGAGGAATGTGTTTTTTCCTAAACTACTTTTTTTTCCAGACAATGCAATAGAGCACATGGAACTCAAAACCTTCAGCCACAAATCCCAGGATCCCACAGTGGTGACTGGGGAAGCTGGAGAAAGGCTGGGGTCTGCAGGTTCTCTGCGCCTGGAGAGACGTGCTCAGTTCTGGCCGCTGCCTTGGCCATTTCCTGCTTCATGGAAGTAAGCCTGGCACCAGCACTTCTTGCCATTTCTCAAGTGGCTCATTGCCCTTAGCTCTGACTTTTAGATGACCGCATGGCTCCCAGCTGGAGTCTTGATTTTTCCTGAATTTATCCACTTATCTCCTCTTGGTTAGCCTGAGAATTTAAACTTAAAAGCATAATGCTCCAACATTTTTTCATTCCTTTTTTCCCTTTTATTTATCCTTAAATGCCTATGTACCCCTTACAGTCAATGAAACCCTAGTACATCCCACAGCCCTCACAACTTTTACTGAATGGAATTAACTCCATCCTTTATGAATTACAGATGATTCTTTCTAACACAGTGGCATCTATTTTCAGGTGATTATAGAGGATTCTGAATTACCTGTGGGGCTTCAGACAACAGGTTAGGCCTTGCAGGTGGGTGGTTTTTTGGGGGTTATGATTTACCTCTGGTTTTGCAAGATCCTAAGGCTACAACTAGGATCTTGCATCTGGGGGCCTTCCTAATTAGAGATTTCAGTCCTAAAGCAATGATCAGAAGGTGTCTTAGACTCCTGGAGTTGAAGGACTCTGGTCATTTTGTTTCTTCCCTTACTGTTTGGGACAGCAAGAGAAAGAGTCAGGGAGGAAGGGAGGCTGGGATGGTGTTGATGGGTTTGTGTGCTTGGTTTATGAAAGACTGAGGGCATTTATACACAAGAGCTTTAATGTTTCTTAAGTAAAATTCTTATTAGTCTGACTATAAAATTCCATTTTAATGGTTAAAAATGGTGGTGCAGGTGGTCATTTCACATGGTTCATTGTAACACATTCTCCTGGGAAACAGCCTTTCCCTACTGAAAACACACAGACGTCTTTCCACCTTTTGTCCCTCAATGCCCTCTTCCAGCAAGCCTCCTCTCATCCCAGTGCTTGCATTCTAACCAACCACAGTATTTACCGGTTCCCAGGAGACAGCAGTATTTGATGCGGTTTGCAAACGTCAGCATTGTAGACCAAGTAGGAATGGACTCCACAGGAAGCTGATGGGAGATAAGTCTGCTGGTGTGAACACTTCAGGCTTCCCAGTGGCAGTAAAAGGAGGAGGAGGAGAAGGGGGAGATGACCGTTAATGAGCCTCCTGCACAGCTTCATCCTGAGATTCCAGCTCAGACACCCAGGGATTTGCTTTCCTGTGCTCCTGAGTCAGGTTTCTTATACCCAGGGCCCATGTGGTTCTCTGTCTTGGCTCTGGAGGACAATCTGGCAAGCTCCTTGTCAGCATCCTCCTCTGCAAGGCCAGGTCGCAGCCTCTTCCACTTCGCTAAGCCAGGTTCCAGCCCTTCATCCACTTCTCCTCTCCCAAACGTTGGCTGAGCTGTCTTTCTCCCTAATGTCTCGGGTCCAGCTTTCTTCATCCCTTTGCACTTCAAATCTGGTAAATTTATAGCCACTAGAGTGGAGTTTCAGGAGTGCGAGAAGGTAAGTGTGGTGGATGCAATACATTCGGGTGGAAAGCCCGTTGGGTTTAAGCACGAGGAAATCATCTCATTTTAAACAATAATAACAATAGCAGAACCCTTCACTAGAGGACTTCCTCCTGCCCACAGCTGTTATCCTACCTCTTTCCTCTCCTTCCTAGAAGATTACTATTTCCTCTCTTTCTCCTCAGCTCTCTCCCATTTAGCTTGAATCCATTACTGCAAGCACAGCGCCTCCTGCTGATGCTGCCTAGGTCCTCCGTGCCTACAGCCAGTGCCCACCTCCACTGTGACCGTCCAGCCAACTCTGCCAGTATGGATCCTTCTTTGGGCAGCTGTTCTTCCCTAGATCATCTCTTGACTCTCCTGTCTGCCACTGCTTTGCTCTACTTTGCAGATGCCTCTGGTTTTACTCAGGGCTGCACCTAGGGCCTTCTCATTTTTAATATTCTTTTTAATTTCCGTAAGAGTCATGTATCATTTACAATTTCATGCCTCCCAATTCATGCCTCACACTGTAGCCAAAGGGATCTTGTCTAACGCCCCTCCATAGCTCCCCAGGTCCTGGGTGAAGTCCACACTCTTGCGCAGCCTATGTGCCCTGTGTATCCTGGCTTCAGCCACCTCTCCCTTGTCACACCTGTACTCTCTTCCCCACCTTCAGAAAGCTCATTCTTGTCATGTTGCCTCCTGCCACAGGGCCTTTGCTGTCCCCTCACCTCAGGTGTTCGCCCCCTCGCTTACCACATTAAATCCCACACATGTTCCAGACAAGTGGCCCTTCCTGCAGGAAGCCTTCTATGATATGTCTGATTTGCTCCATATTACCTCCAGGCCGTTGAAGAGGTAAATGCTTCAGTGGCCTGGAGATAATATGGAGCGATTTGAAGAGGTAAAAACGTAGTTTGTATTCATTCTGCCTGCTTTGAAATGACGGCAGTTTATCTTTTTTCCAGTTACTCACATAAACTGATCTTTTCATTTTTAAAATTCATGTAATTAAAATGCACATGTAACGCCATGAACATTCAGGATGTGTAGACTATTTTCAGTCTCACCTTGGCATGCCACAGATACCCCCATGCCAGGACCTGGCACTCAAGAGCCCTTGAAGGTCTCCTGGGGAGTCCAAATCCAGGCCTGCCTGCTTACCTGGGGGTATCAGCTTGATGACCCTCCTGGTTAGGGCTGGAGACGTGGAGGTGTCCAGAAGTGTCCAGCAGAGCCACAATGCGAGAAAGAACAAGGTTTCATCTAACTTACAGTCTTCCAAGATCAAGAGGTTTTTATTCACCAAATTAAAATGTTTGATAGTTGGCTGCTTAATATAAGCGGCCAGGAGGGACCAGGGCCCTGAGAGAATAGACAGCCACTTTGGATAGATTCCAAAACCTGGAGACAGTAGAAATGTAAGCTCAGCAACTCTGTGGTCCTGAAGCTCAGCAGGCCCCTGAGAAAAGGGTGGAGAAAGAGATTGTGTGTGTGTGTGTGTGTGTGTGTGTGTGTGTGTATGTGTGTGTGTGTGTGTTTGTGTGTGTGTGTGTGTACACGAGCCACGCAGCAGGGGTCTCAGAGCCTTACAAGGCAGTTTTCTGCAGCCAGGACAGGCTGATTTGAAGTGGTTGCCCTGTTTACCTCCCTCAGGCTCCTTGCTGATCAGCTGTTTCTGATGCCTGGGGGATCTGACAACATATTTAGTATGTTTTACTCCAATTAACCACTTTGGTTACTAATATTTCTTTTCTTTTCTTTTTGAGATGGAGTCTCACTCTGTTGCCCAGGCTGGAGTGGTCACTACAACCTCCACCTCCCGGGGTCAAGCAATTCTCCCGCTTCAGCCTCCCGAGTAGCTGGTATTACAGGTGCCTGCCACCATGCCCAGCTAATTTTTTTATTTTTAGTAGATATGGGTTTTTACCATGTTGGTCAGGCTGGTCTCGAACTCCTGACTTCAGGTGATCCACCCACCCACCCACCTCGGCCTCCCAAAGTGCTGGGATTACAGGTGTAAGCCACCACACCTGGCAGTTACTAGTATTTTTAATCCATTCTCCACTATGTTGGAAGAAAATTTAAGATAAAAACACTCTTATTTTTCTCCCACTACCAACCTTATTTTATTCAGATGACAAGAAAGCAAGGTGTTTTCTGTGTTAATCTAGAATTTAAAAATATTGCTGCTGGTATTATATTATTCTCACCTAAATTTGCAGGACAGTAGCCATGCTGTGAGCCTCCCCAAAATAGAAGATTAGATCCATTCATTATTCAAGCAACATATTTATTTATTTATTTATTTATTTTTATCCTAAAGATAGGAAAATATATTAGCAAATCAAAATAGAGAATTCAGAAATAAAATCAAATTTACATTATCCATTAATTTTGTCATTTCCAGCTAATCAATCTTTATTTTTTTTTTATTGTACTTTAGGTCCTGGGGTACATGTGCAGATCATGCAGGATTGGTGCACAGGTACATACATGGCAAGGTGGTTTGCTGCCTTCATTCCCCCATCACCTGTATCTGGTATTTCTCCCCTCGTTATCCCTACCCACCCTACCCACCCCCTGCTGTCCCTCCCCTAGCGCCCCCACAACTGACTGCAGTATGTGATGCTCCCCTCCCTGTGTCCACATGTTCTAATTGTTCAAACACCCACCTATGAGTGATAACATGCGGTGTTTGGTTTTCTGTTCTTGTATCAGTTTGCTGAGAATGATGGTTTCCAGATTCATCCATGTCCCTATGAAGGACACGAACTGATTGTTTTTTATGGCTGCATAGTATTCCATGGTGTATATGTGCCACATTTTCTTTATCCAGTCTATTGTTGATGGACATTTGGGTTGGTTCTACGTCTTTGCTATTGTAAACAGTGCTGCAATGAACATATGTGTGCATGTGTCTTTATAATAGAACAATTTTAATTCTTTGGGTATATACCCAGTAATGGGATTGCTGGGTCAAATGGCATTTCTGTTTCTAGGTCCTTGATATTCTTGTCACTTTTAATGAAATTTTCAACATAAACTTGCTACATTTATCAGTTTTTTCTGCCACACTCTCTGTCATATAGAGAATAAATTCCAGGGCCCTTTAAAAAGAAACTAGAAAGCAGGGTTTGGGCAACTAAGTACTTTCTGCTCTTCCTCCCTGTCTCTTTCCTTCCCATCCATCATTCATTGCTTTCTTTACTTATTCCATTAACGAATGTTGCCAGACCCAGAACTGGCACTGGGAGCACAGTGATGAATGGGACCAAATGTCTGTCCTCAGAAAGCCTATAATCTAGGAGAGAGGGACGACAGAAGATAGAAATGGTGACAAGTATGACAGCTGCTGTCACAGAGGGGGCAGCAAGACTGCAAGCATGCAGGGTGGGGCAAAGACCTCCCCGACAGAGGAGGGGCTCACCCTCCAGCTTGCAGGACAGACCCCAGCCCCTGGCTCGGGGGAGCTGGGAAATGGAGCCAGCCTGGAGAGCTCCAGCTCTCTGAGCATTGCCGTCCATTTGTGTGTGTGAGAGTACATATGCTTGTGTGTCTCTCTGTATTTACACGTGTGTGCATGTTTGTGTATATGTGAGTTTGTGTGGGCATAGTAAGAATGTGTGTAAAATGTGTGTACGTTTTGTGTGGTGTGTAGTGTGTGTGTGGCATGTGTATGGGTGGTGTGTAATATGTGTGCCTGTGTGTGCAGTGCATGTATGTGAGCATAAATATGTGTTGTGTAGTGTGTGTATTGTGTGTGTGTTTCTATGGTGTGTGTGTGTGGCTTTTGTTGTATAGTGTCTGTATGGTGTGTGTATGTGGTGTTTGTGGTATGTAGTGTGTGTGGTATGTATAGTGTAGTGTCTGGTGCGTGAGTGTATGTGTGGTTTTGTTGTGTGGGTGTAGTATGCATCTGCTTGTGTGGTGTGCAGTGTGTGTGTATGTGGTATGTAGTGTATGTGGTGTGTGTATTGTGTAGTCTGCATGTGTTTGTGTGGTGTGTGTGTTGTGTATTATGTAGTGTGCATGTGTTTGTGTTGTATGTGTGTTGTACAGTCTGCAAGTTTGTGTTTTGTGTGTTGTGTAGTCTGCATGTGTTTGTGTATGATGTGTGTATTGTGTAGTGTGTGTAGTGTGTGTTATGTAGTCTGCATGTGCTTGTGTGGTGTGTGTATTGTGTAGTGTGTGTTGTATAGTCTGCATGTGTTTGCATGGTGTGTGTGTTCTGTACTGTGTAATCTGTATGTGTTTGTGTGCTGTGTGTGATGTGTGCATGTGTTTGTGTGTGGTGTATGTGAGTGTGTGTTGTGTGTTGGCAGTCTGTGTGTGGGTGTGTGTGGTGTGCATTGTGTAATTTGTGTGTTGTGTGTGTGTTGTATGCATATGTTTGTGTTTGGTGTATGTGAGTGTGTTGTGTTGTCTGCATTTGTTTGTGTGGTGTGTGTGATTGTGTGGCATGTAAGAGTGTGAGTGTGTGTCTGTGTCACAGGGGCAAGCAGTGGGAAGGTAGAGATTCTAAGGATCTCTGTCTGGCTCCTGGAGGTATCCCCGCCTTTGTAGGTTTCACAGCTGGTGGATGTCCTGGCTGGGGGCATCAGACAGGCAAGGCTGCAATGATGAGGCTGGAGTGTCAGACCAGGTGGAATCAGGGAAGCTGGGGACCTTAGCTTCCTGAGGTGGCTCGATGAGACTTAGCTTAGCCTGAGCAGTGGCACCTAGAAGGAGCAGGTGGGAAGATCCCAAGTGGATATTTTCTTTAAGGTGGGTGGTTAAGGTTTCCTAGACAGGCACAGAGAGCTTGTTGGATAAGGCCTGATCACCTCCACTTCTGCGTTTATTGGATAGCATCCCTGCATTGATGCTGTTGCAGCATTCTCATTTTCCAAGCGCCCAAGGCCTAAGAAAAGGCCAAACAAGACCTAATAGGTATCTGAGGAGGCTGAGAGAGAGGCTGGAGGCTGACTGCTGATCTTTGAGGCTCCCCCTGGGCAGGGCGCTGAGGAGGGGCTGAGGGGGAGCAGTGAGACCTCTGGACGCCGCACAGTGGTTCACAAGCATGGCTGCACATTGAAATCCAGAGGAACTTAAACAGCACTTTCAGCACACTCAGCCCAAATGAACTTGAATTCCAGGCTTTGTGGTTTTGATCCCCAGGTAATTAGGTTTGTGATCAAGATTGAAGACCTGGATCTGCCTGGTTCCTAGTGTGGTCCTGGGATCACATGTGCCTGTCCAAGTTACAGATCTAGATTCTCAGACCTAACACAGACTTGGGGTCTAGGCTGCGGGATGGGCCTGGGAACCTGGACAATGCAGTTAACAGGAGATTCCTGGTTACATCCCAGTCAAAGCAGACTGGGCAAGGGAAAAGTAAAGAAAGGATGCCTGCCTGGCAAAAAAGACAGGTGGCCCCAATAAGCATCAAACGTGTGGCAGGCATAAGCCTGGGCTCTGTGGGGTACAGCGTGAAAAGAGCAGGCTCTGCTGTCAAAAGCATGTGGGAGGCAGATGGCCTAATGAACATGTACAAGAAAATGTGCAAATGCTGCCTGTGCAGTGCAGGGGAAAATGGTACATGTAGGCTGCAGGGTGTATCCCCTTGGGTGTGAGTGATACAGGTATAATGCAACGTGTACCTGCTACATGTATGATGCAGGGTGTAAATGCTGCGTGTGCAATGCCGGGTGCGAATGCTTCATGGCGTTGGGCCCTGGCACTGAGGTATGTGCTGGCATCTCCCAAGTGTAGTGATGTCTCAGAGCCTGAAGGATGAAACATGGGTCAGAGTTCTTGGTTGCCGACAACATAATCCACTTTAAAAAAAGAAAAAAGCTGAATGGGTCTTAGTAAATTATATTACTAAATTAGATTAGTGAATTAAATTGTATTAGGTGGCTTCCGAAAGTTCTGGAACAGAGACCCAGCCTGGACACTACCCGGCCAGGAATCAAGCAGCCCTGAAACCACCAGTGACAACCAGAGAGACGCTCTGGGGAAAAGCTGTTGCTGCTACCTCTGGCCCTTAGCACCCTCCACACAGAAGCCTGGCCCCCACCACAGCTTCCCGCAAAGCAAACTAATGCCCCAGAAGCTGACCTCAGGGACTCAGAGGCAAAGGAGCTGTGTGAGAGCTGCGGGGGAGCTGGGAATGGCAGGCACAGGTGAGCTCTGGGCTTCCTGTTGCCTCTCCCTGCTGAGTTTGGTCAGTTATTTCGCTCTGGTGTGACCAGGCAGCCTCTCCCTGGGACCTCAGCATGCCCACAGTGAGGAGGTGCTTCCTCCACTGCCTCCAAAGGGAAGGAAGGCAGAGGTCTGGGGAGGCTGGCCTGGGCTGATCACTGAGGCTGCAAGAAACGTCACCCTCTGGGTCACTGGAGCCTGAGCCGGGAAGGGAGGCAGGCCATGGCGGGTGGACAACACTGCGCCTACTCCTGGGTAACGTGTTAGAAATCGTAGCTCGCTTGCTTGCTCTCTATAAACATGTATATTGTCCATCAATGGCAAGCACACCTGGAGGCCTATTTGTGTGGGCTGGCATAGGCAGTCAGGCAGAAAAAAGATTTGTCAAGAACACAGAAGAGGAGGCCATGGTGGGGAAATGGCGGAGGGGAGGGCAAGAGAGGAGAACCCTGAAAAGTCACAGCAAGCTGGAGCCACTGGAGCACCTGCAGAAGCAGCAGAAAAACCTGTGAAAACGAAAACCGTTTCTTCTAGTGCTGGAGGGGGAAAGGTCCACTCGCAGCACTGAGAAGGGCCAGCTAAAGAAGCTGCAGACCTCCCAACGAAGATTGCGAAGATCTCCACACTGGATTCACCACAGGTGGTCAGATGACAAAGAAGCATCAGCCATGGCCGTCACACCTGGGTCAGGGAATGGACCAGAGGAAACGGCTCCAGAAGCAGAAATGAGAATGAAGAATTTTGGAAGGGATACACTAACGTCAGCCGGACCAAACTCCTTCAGTAAAGGAAAGTATGGGTTTTCCAATAACCAGAAGTCATGGGAGCAAAATATAAAATCTCATCTTGAAAATGTCTGTGAACAAGACAATTAAATGATGCGTTTTGAAATTGAGATGGGGGTGGGTGTAAAGTTAAAATAAACAGTTTCCTTTTTTAAAGAATAGTATAAGGCCAGGCATGGTGGCTCACACCTGTAATCCCAGTACTGTCAGAGGCCAAGGTGGGCAAATCGCTTGAGGCCAGGAGTTGAAGACCAGCCTGCCCAACATGGTAAAACCCCGTCTCTACAAAAAATACAAAAATTAGCCAGAAGTGGTGGCAGGTGCCTGTAATCCCAACTACTAGGGAGACTGAGACAGGAGAATCACTTGAACCCAGGAGGTGGAGGTTGCAGAGAGCTGAGATCACACCATTGCATTGCAGCCTGGGTGACAGAGTAAGACTCTATGTCAAAACAAATGAACAACAAAAAGAATGGTCTAAGACATTTTGGAAGCAACTTTATTTATTTATTTATTTATCTATCTATTTTTTTTTAAAGATTGAAAGGTACACTAATAAATGCGAGTTCAAAAAAAAAAAAAGAACACTGTCTCTAACGCCTTGCTCCTCAAAGTACTCACAGCAGACAGCACCGGGAGCTCCTTAGAAAGGCAGACTCCCTGACCCCACCCACCTGGACCTCCTGCACCAGAATCAGCATTTTAAGGAGATCCACAGGAGTGTCCCAGGAACGTTGAGGTAAGAAGCTCTGAGATGGGCTGTTCTCAGCCTGTGTGCAGAAACACCTGGGGAGCTTTTCACACTCCCAGGTCCAGGGCACAGCCTAGACTAGTGGAGCCAGTGTGCTTGGGGTGTTGGGGCAGGCGGGTTGCATGGGCATCTGTTAATTTTTCCCTAGGCAGCCAGGGCTGAGCATCTGCTCCAGGCTTACCCCCAGCTTTAGCTCACCTGAGCCTGCCTCTCCATCTACCTGCATAACTGCTAATCATGGTTCTTGCCTGACCTTTATCTCTGGACCCTGTGGATACAGAAACTTTCACTCTGCCCTCACTCTCCCGCATGGCCTCTGCAACTCTCAACAGGGCTGCATCTTGAAACTCTCCTACATATACCACGCTCAGGCCGCTCCACACCCACCAGCCCATGCCTCTGGTGCAGACCCGGACAGTGTGGTCTTTCAATTCATTCCTCTCACCCACTTGCTGCCATCCACCTCCCCGCACATCCTCACCTGCATTCTCCCCAGGGAAGAGTTCATTGTGCATTATTATAAACCCTGGTTGCCTGTCCCTGTGACAACTTTCACTCTCCCTTCTCGTGTCACCTGTGGGGTACTTGGCAAATATTTGAGCTTGGTTTAATCAAACTCTGTGCTTACTTCATTCCTGCCTTCAGGCAGCCCAGTGCAGGGGAGGAGACTCCAGAATTCTTGCTAACTAGTCTCGTGTTACGCTCCCAAGTCGGTATAGCTCTGAGAGGTGACGACTTTCCCTGGTTCCTTTGTTCATCCCACCCAGACACAATCACTACGCATCTCTTTCGTACTTGAATGCCCTATGGCCTCGCCCTTCTCATCACTTGCAGCTGAGAACCTGACTCCTTTTTCACTGGGAAATAGAAGATAACAAAAGGGACCAGGCTTCCACATCTTGTCCACCAACCACTGGCTCTGTCCCAGATGTTGCCTTCCTCCCTGCTGAAGTGGAGTAACTCTCCCAAAGCTTCCTTGGCCAGGCTCACTATGGGCTCCTGAGCCATCCATCACTCCTGGTCAATGGCCTGGCTGCTGTACATCCCCTCCTTCGAGGCAAAGTCGCTGGCTCCCTTTCTCCTGGCTGGAATCCCATCAGTGCTCAGC
This sequence comes from Ateles fusciceps, assembly GCA_036589455.1. Taxonomy (NCBI): domain Eukaryota; kingdom Metazoa; phylum Chordata; class Mammalia; order Primates; family Atelidae; genus Ateles; species Ateles fusciceps. Next base: position 2,791,377 of record JAZHEH010001180.1, on the reverse strand, counting down.
ATGCAAGGGGTTGTCCCTCCGACCGTCTGTCAACAGTAAGATGCTGCCGAAACTCCTGCTGCTTCTCCTCCCATTCTCCCTGGGACCCACTGGGGTCAGGCTTTGGCTCCCCACCGTCCTACTAGACTATCTGACCTGTCAGAGGCTTTAACATGGGTGGCCACGTCCTGCTTCTGGAAAAACTCTTCATGGATGGAGGGGCCCTCCCTTGCCTTCCCTGCCTCACTGCAGCTCCTTCCGGTCTCCTTGGAGGGATCCATCCCTCATCTGGCTATTCCACCCTGCAGCCCCCAGGGCTCAGCCTCCACATTTCTGTCCTCCACTTTCATCCTCTGGCCTTAAAGCCCACCTATGTCCTGACAAGTGCTGCCTGGAGACCCCCCAGCCTCAACCCCCCCCCCCAACTCCAGACTCTACATGTCCAATGGACACCCCAAACTGAACAGACCACAGCACATACATATGCATTCAGCACACCCATATGACACAGGTATGCATGAGTACATGCTTGTAAATTCAACATAGTCCTCTTAAATCAAATATATATCGATTTACTTAAGTACATAAGCTTCATAAATAGGTACATACATCTGTCTATTTCAGTCCTAAAAATTCTGCTTACTGAGTGAAGACTGTAGGAATTCTTTTGCTTATTTTATTAAAACCCAGCTGTATTTATAACTATTTTTTTCCTGCCCATGATTCTTTGCAGGCATGTGAACTGATGATTATCATTTTCAAAGCAAATAAACAGAGCCTTCACCATGGGCTCTAATGACTTTTGAAAGTCAAAACACTTGGAATATATTTTGTTGTTCACTTCCCATGTTTAGTTTCCTGCTCTCCATGCTGGAGACATGGTGAGAGAATACAGGGGGAGCTGATGGCAAACAACAAAAACTTACGTTTGACATCTTTTACTCTATGAAATGAAATGAGTGTAAACAGTAAATGGAACAACAAACTTTCAGAGTCACCGCAGGGCAAGAGCTGGAGAGGAAAGAGCTGGTTGGTCAGGGAAGATCCACTGAGGAGAAAAACCATCATTCAATTGGCCAGGACATTCCAGGACACACAATAGCCCACTGTGCCCTGGGGTCCTGCTTCTTACCTGAAAGTGGCAGCAACAAAGGTCCCTCGGTGCTCCTGTGACTGCAGAGGACAATTTTTTTTTTTTTTTTTTTTTTGAGACAGGGTCTCACTCTGTCGCCCAGGCTGGAATGCAGTGGTGCAATCTTGGCTTACTACAACCTCCACTTCCCGGGTTCAAGTGATTCTTCTGCCTTAGCCTCCCTAGTAGCTGGGACTGCAGGCATTCATCACCGTACCCAGCTAGTGTTTGTACTTTCAGTAGAGATGGGGTTTTACCATGTTGGCCAGGTGGGGAAGGCAGCTCAGCTCCCATGCTGGATGGGCTCCCAGGTCAAAGGTTTCCCAGAATGGCCATGATCAGGGCAGGATGTGGCCAGCTGTAGTCACTAGGCCAGTTGGTCATACTTCCAGGAGGGGTTTTTTTCTCTGCAAAGATGGCGGGACATGAAAGCATGGGGCAGTGGGCAAGGTCAGTGTCCTGCCCCAGGGTCACACCCAGAGCTGGGGCCCATAGAGAGGACAGGTGTCTGTCTGCCCAGCTGGCTGGTACAATGCCATATTAATGTTAAAAATTATAACAAAGGAATGCCCAGATTGTCCTCTGAAACTATGAATACCCCTCCTTTTTTAAAAAAAATTAAATTTGAGGGTACTTACGATAGATGAGGAGAATGCCATCAGAAGAAACAAATAGCATGGGAATAAATTCCATCAGGAAACCAGGATGAGCCCATTTTAGACACTCTTCAGGGAGACTCTTGAAGCTGCGATGTTTGGCTTCGGCATAGGGTTAAACGAAAGGTGGGCAGTCACCTTAATCCGTGGATTTCTTTATGGGGTTCTCTCCCCCTCACTTTAGTGCGTGCTCTCTCTCAGATGTATTCTGCACTGGAATGATTTCTGATTAGCGTTCTCTCTAAAGCCTTTTGCAGAACGTAGACTGTGAAGAGTGTTCATCAAGCTAAAAATACTGAACAATTAAGAAATCTTCCTAGCAGGGTGTGGTGATGTGTGCCTGTAATCCCAGGTACTTGGGAGGCTGAGGCAGGAGGGTCCCTTGATCTCAGGAATTCAAGATGAGCCTGAGCCATATAGTGAGACCTTATCCTGAAAGAAAGAAAGAGAGAGAGAGAGAGAGAGGGAGGAAGGAAGAGAGGAAGGAAGGAAGGAAGGGAGAGAGAGAGAAAAGAAAGAAAGGGAAAGAAAGAAGAAAGAAAGAAAGAAAGACAAAGAAAGAAAGAAAAGAAAAGAGGCTGGGTGCAGTGGCTCACGTCTGTAATCCCAGCACTTTGGGAGGGTGAGGTGGGCGGATCACCTGAGGTCAGGAGTTTGAGACCAGCCGGGCCAACATGGTGAAACCCTGTCTCTAGTTAAAAAAAAAAAAAAAAAGGAAAATACAAAAATTAGCTGGGCGTGGTGGTGCATGCCTGTAATCCCAGCACTCGGGAGGCTGAGGCAGGAGAATCACTTGAACCCAGGAGGCAGAGGTTGCAGTAAGTCGAGATCGCGCCACTGTACTCCCGAACTCCAGCCTGGGCGACAGAGTGAGACTCCATCTCAGAAAAAAAGTAAAAGAAAGAAAAAGGAAAGAAAGGAGCCAGGGGAGGGAATACAAAAGGAAAGAAACCTTCCTGAAGTCACTCAACACTCCACAGTCATTGGCAATATAGGTCCTGTAAGAACACAGACTGCATGGCACAGGACAACCTGCTCCTGCCAGCACTGTAAGCTGAAGGCTGGGACAGGATGCCAGGGAAGGCCTGAAAGTCTGCCCTCGCAGGTGGCCCACCTGACAATTCAGACAGGAGAGAGTGCTGGCACAAGTCACCTTGCAGAGTTTGTGTGTATTACCCGAGAGAGACACAGGGTCAGCTGGGCTGAGATGGGAGGCCCACTGCAGGTAGAACGCGGAGACTGCATGTTGACATGGAAGGGGCCCCTCCCAAGATGTCCTGAGACTTTCTCCTCTTCCTACTCCCCCCACTGCTGAAGGGGAACACGTTCTGGTCTAATTTGATCTTGCCAGCTGAAAGACCGCTGCTAGGCTACAGTTTATCACTTATTATTTATGAAAGTCCTTTCCCATTTCCCCCACTGTATTCCAGAAACTCATATTTATAATCCAACTTGATTTTGTAAAACCTTCCTCATTGTCACTACAGGGTCTTGGGCTTCTTTCCTTGGACTTTTTTTTATTTTTTTAAATTTTAGGTTGAATCTGCTTTTGACTAAAGACATCAGTGGGGCCAGGCGCGGTGGCTCATACCTGTAATTCTAGCACGTTGGGAGGCCGAGGCAAGTGGATCACCTGAGGTCAAGAGTTCGAGACCAGCCTGGCCAAGATGGTGAAACCTCATCTCTACTAAAAATACAGAAATTAGCCGGGCATGGTGGCGGGCACCTATAATCCCAGCTACTGAGGAGGCTGAGGCAGAGAATCATTTGAACCCAGGAGGCGGAGTTTGCAGTGGGCTGAGATCGTGCCATTGCACTCCAGCCTGGGCAACAGAGCAAAAACTCTTGTCTCAAAAAAAAAAAAAAAAAAAGACATTAGTACCAAATACTTTGGAAAGTCAGGAGGGTCAACCTGTCACTTGCCTGGGTTGAAGGGGACAGTATGCACCAGCCAGGTGTGACTGAGCCCAACAGAGAAACTCTAACATCCAGGATTGGTGGTAACTTCAAAACGTGTTTTGCTCCCAGCTTCACTAAGAAATAACAGTCAAATAAAAATTGTATATATTTATGGTGTATGACATGATACTTTGGTATATTTATACATTGTGAAATGATCAAATCAAGCTAATGACTGTATCTATCACCTCACCTACTTATCACATTTTTGTGGTGAGAACACTTAAGATTTAATGTCTCAGAAATTTTCCAGTATATGCTACATTAATATAAACTATAGCCACCACGCTATATGATAAATCTTCACAACTTACTTCTCCTGTCTAACTGAAACTTTGTACCCTTTGACCAACATCTCCCCATTTTCCTCACTCCCCAGACCCTGGTCTCTCCACTTCACTCTCTGCTTCTGTGAGTTTAACTTTTTTGGATTCCACATATCTGTGAGATCATGTAGTATTTGTCTTTCTGTGCCTGACTTATTTCACTTAACATAATGTCCTCCAGCTTCATTCATGTTGTCTTATTTAAGGTGAAATAATCTTTCATCGTATGTAGGTGCCACATTTCTTTATCCATTCATCCGGTAGTGGACAGTTAAGTTGATTCCTTATCTTGGCTGTTGTGAATGAAGCTGCAATGAAGATGGAAGTGCAGATGTGTCTTTGAGGTGCTGACGCTGATTTCATTTCCTTTGAATACACACTCAGAATTAGAATACTGGATCGTATGGCAGTTCTAGCTTTCATTTTTTGAGGAACTTCCAGACTATTTTCCACACTGGCTGTACTAATTTACATTCCCATTGAGAGTGGTCAAGGGCTCCCTATTCTCCGCATCCCAACAAACACTTGTTATCTTTTGTCTGTCTGATCGTAGCCTTTCTCAATAGGTGTGAGGTGATACCTCTTTGTATAGGGAGGACATTTTTACATTGCCACCCAACGTAAAGAACCTTTTTCCCTGTATTTTCTCCTAGTAGTCTCATGGTTTCAGGTCTTGTGTTTAAATCTCTGTACTAGTCTGTTCTCACATTGCTATAAAGATACTATTGGAGACTGAGAAATTTATGAAGAGGTTTAATTGACTCACAGTTTCATATGGCTGAGGAGGCCTCAGGAAACTTAGAATCATGGCAAAAGGCAAAGGGGAAGCAAGGCATATTTTACATGATGGCAGGAGAGAGAGACAGCAAGGAAGAGCTGCACTTTAAAGCCATCAGTTCTCATGAGAACTTCCTCAGTATCATGAGAATAGCATGGGGAAAACTGCCCCCATGATCTAATCACCTCCCACAGGGTCCCTTTCTCAACACATGGGGATTACAATTTGAGATGAGATTTGGGTGGGGACACACAGAGCCAAACCATATCAGTCTTTAATCCATTTTCAGTTGATTTTGCACATGTTGTGAGATAAGCATTCAATTTCATCTCTCTGCATGTGGATATTCAGTTGTCCCAACACCATATATAGAAGAGACGATTCCTTCCCATTGTGTGTTCTTGGCACTTCTGTTGAAGAGAATCGACTATCAATGTGTGGATTTATTTCTGGGCTCTCTAGTCTGTTTCATTGGTCTATGTGTCTGTCTTTAGGTCAGTACCACACTGCTTTGATTCTGAGAGGTTAGGGGAGACAAAGCTTTACCTTTTCCCATTTAAGATTTTCTTTTTGGCTATGTCTTAGAATTAAATAGACACAAGACAGATTAACAGGAGAAAAGCATACAAGCATATGAGAAAACTTCATAAAGAAATGAAGACTGAAAGAATCAGTTAGACTCAAACACTTATATACTGAATTGGACGAAGTGTGGTAAATTGAGTCAATTGGGTAGAGAAGTGACTAGAAAGATAAGGATTAGTTTAAAAAGATTTGTTTGTACAGAATTCCTTGGCTTCAACTTCCTGTCCTAGATGAGAAGAATTTTACTTTCCTTTTGGTATAGGGAGGACATTTTTACATAGCAATTCTATCTCCTGCTTTTCAGAGACGGAATGAAGGTCGGAATGATATTCTAGTACCTGCTGTTTTAAAAAGTGCCTTTGCTTCTACATAGTTGACAGGCCAGAGCAGCATATTTTGGGGTGCCCCATTCTTTACTCCTCAACCGCTTTGCAATGTATTTTAAAACCAGGTAGTATGATGCCTACAGTTTCATTCTTTTTGCTCAAGATTGCTTTGGCTATTTGAAGTGTTTTATAGTTCCATACAAGTTTTAGGATTTTTTTTTATTTCTGTGAAATAATGTTATTAAAATTTTGATAGGGATTGCATCGAAACTCTTATAAGATCAGGAAAGACAAGGATGCTCATTCTCACCACTTCTATTCAACACAGTACTGAGAGTCCTAGCCAGAGCAATTAGGCAAGGAAAAAGGCATCCAAACCAGAAATATAAAGAAATAAAGTTGTTTTTGTTTGCAGATGACATGATCTTACACATAGAAAACCATAAAGATGCCACCTAAAAGCTTAGAATTTAAAAAATCAGCATACAAAAATCGGTAGCATTTCTTATACACTAAGAACAAATCATTTAAAAAAGAAATCAAGAAAACAATCGCATTTACAATAGCAACCAAAAAAAAAAAATACTTTGGAATGAATTTAACCAAGGAGGTGAAAGATCTATAACTAAAAACTGTAAAACATTGACTAAAGAAATTGAAGACACACATAAATGGGAAGATATCCTTTCTTAATGAATTGGAAGAATTAATATTGTTAAATGCATTTTTAAGGCATTAATTGCAAGAGAGCAATCTCAGATATGGTTGTTACAAGAGTAACCATCTCTGGGCAGTAAAACAATTGTGTTTCTAAAACTATACCCTTGAGATTTTTACTACCCTTCTTCTGCCTCTGGAAAAGTGAGGTCTGTGGGGGACCACCGGGGACCTCCAGGGACCTCCAGGGATCCATTGTCTTGGACGTTGTCCTGGAGATTCTCTCTCAGCCCATTTTGCAGCCATGCTGAATACTTGGCATGCTACAATGTACCTGGGAGCTGAGGGGCTCCTGTCTTTACCAGGCTGAGGTGTGAGGGAGCTGATGAAACTATGCTTAGGTTTGAGTTTCAAACCATCAGAGTAAAAAGGAAAAATACAAAGAAGAAAATAGTGACTATGGCAACAAGGATGGCAGATAGAAATAAAAGTAACCAGGAGTGACAGTGTTTATATCTGCGCATGTTCATGTCTGTGTGACATATGGGGTGGGTGTGCCTGGGCAGGTGCCTTTCCCCAAAGTCATATCAAGTCAGAACTGGAGCTCTGAGACCAACAGTCCTCCCTGCCCCACCTTCTTCTTCCGCACCTTACCTCACTCCTGCAAGGCAAAACCCTGCCTCAGCAGAGACATTATTTTAAGCCATTGGTTCCCAAGGGAGGTAGATATTTTTTTTCACAAGCAAAGGGAGATTAAAGTATATCACTGCTTATGATGTGAATCATGTACCTGTAGAGCTAGAAGTCACCCTGAGTATATTCTGCCTTTTCACTTAATTCTGGTGGGATGATCCACTTATTCCATAACCATTTATTAAGTGCCTCTCCACCAGTCTGTACATAAGGCTGGTGAGGCTGTGTACAGACTATCAAGGAAGACCAAACAAAATAGCAACCAAATAAAAGATGGAATCAACAAGAGCGCATCAAGGTGAGGGAGACGGATAAAAGCACCTGAAATGTACTGATGCCGGTCTTGAGCCACTGCTGAATCCATTCTTCTCCCCCCTGCCAGCTTGTTGATGCTGTGAGGAACAGATCATCATGGCATGAGGAGAGCGATTGGGTGGCACCTTAGCTGGGAGGTCAAGGAAGACATATCTGAGGATGTGCTCACCTGTGATTGGTGGATTGGCTAGGAGGTTGAGCCATGCAAAGATGAGGGATGATCAAATGGTGCAGGCAGAAAGAACAGCCAGTGCAAAGGTCCTGAGATAGCAACCAGCCTGGCATATTGAGGAAAAGTGAGAAAATCCATCTGCCCAGAACATGTGAAGCCAGGGTGAGAAGGGCTCAAGCCAAGGTCGAGATCAAATCCTATATGCTTTGTATTGACTTCCTAGGGCTGCTGTAACAAATGACCACAAACTTAGTGAATAAAACAATACAAATGTGTTACCTTACAGTTCTGTAGATCAAACCTCTGATGCAGGTCTCACTGGACTAAGACCAAGGTGTCTGCAGGACTGGTTCCTTTCTGGAGACTCTCAGGCAGCGTTTGTTTCCTTGCCTTCCCCAGTTTCTGGAGGACTCCTGCATTCTGCAGCTTATAGTCCCTTCCTCCATCCTCCAGCTCCAAACCAGTGATGTTCATGTCAGTCCAAGCCTTTCTCAGGCTGCCATCTCTCCTGTTTCCCCTTCCCCTTCAACGACCCTGTGATGACCCAGGGCCCACATGGATAATCCAGGATGATTGTCCTTTTTAAAAGTCAGCTGATGAGCAACCTTAATTCCATCTGCAAACTTTGCTATATAGGATAACATCTTCATGGCTTCTGGGTCTTAGGATGTGGACATCTTTGAGGAGCCATTATTTTGTCATTGTTAGCCCGGTCAGGAGAGCAGGTTTTTATCCTGCATGTGGCAGGATGCTATTGAAGAGATTTACATAGGAAAGTATTCTGTTTAGGGGACCCTCAGGGTAATCCTAGTGCCTGCCATGGCTCCTCTCACAGGAGCAGCCCCTGGGTGCCAGACCCTCCCTGGGGCTCATCTCAAGCCACAGCTGCCCTCCATGTATCCCTCCACGTGGGTAAGGAGAGTTGAGCAGCTGCTGTCTGTCATCCAGCTGCTCCTGGCCAAAGCCTCTCCCCTGATTCAGCCTCACCTGCATTCCAGAGTATCTGAGTTATTTGCTCAACAAGAGAGTGATGTAGTGAAATGTTCACCTTTTGGGGATTTTTAAATAAGAAGAGAAACCAAAGTACCTTAGAATTGATTAGGAGTTAGGTCCCCTTCATGTCGCAAGAGAGAAACAGATATTTGAGACTCCCATCTTTATTTTCGGTAAACACTGTCTGTCTCATTTTCCCGCTCATTTAAATAGTCATCTGCAATGTCATCCCTAAGTTTTTTAATCATTCATGGTAAGTGATCTACGTGCTGTGATCAACATTCTTACATAATAATCTTTAGGAAGGAAGTGGAGATGCCGTCCTATTTAACTGTTTATGTAGGCTAGCATAGAAAGTGCCAGGAGATGACTATAATCATAGTAAATTGTGTAAATTAGCACAAGTTAGTAAAACTGGTGAAATTAGAAAATCTTTGTTTCATGGATAAACTTCATGAAAGCCTGAAAATTAGCTCTTTAGCAGCTTGCATTCCAGTTACCTACAAGACTGTCAGATTCATTCTGTAGAAGCAATTACAGCACTTGACAGCCACTTCAGACCAGGAAGAGTGAGGGGAAGCAGGGCTCTTCCCAAGGTAGCCAGGGGCTTGAGATGGAGTTTTGACCCTAGTGAAACCCTTCAGTGTTTTCAGGAGTGGAAGATAAACTTGCTGATTTGGACACACCTGAAAACACTGATTAATGTGTATTTCTTCGTTTGTTTGTTTAGACGGAGTCTCACTCTGTCGCCCAGGCTAGAGTGCAATGCGCGATCTTGGCTCACTGCAACCTCTACTTCCTGGGTTCAAGTGATTCTTTGCCGCAGCCTCCCGAGTATTTGGGATTATAGGTGCCCACCACCACGCCTGGCTAGTTTTTATATTTTTAGTAGAGATAGGGTTTCATCCTGTTGAGCAGGCTGGTGTTGAACACCTGACCTCAGGTAATCTGCCTGACTTGGTCTCCCAAAATGCTGGGATTACAGGCATGAGCCACCACACCTGGCCTAATGTGTATTTCTTGAGCATTGTAATAGACTGATCTCTCAAGAGACAAGACATGCCAAGTGGCAGATAGTGGAGCAACTGTGGATGGGACTCCCCTCAGACACCAGCAGTGGGTATGCCACCCTGGGGGGCTCACGGTGTCAGACAGTCATGATGCCTCAAGGATGGTGCAAAAGGGGAGAGGTCTGGGGCTGGGATTTTGGATTCTTGCTTCTCCCTGGCAACAATACTCACGGTAAGCCCTCCTGGGGCCTTTGTTTTATGTCGTCACAATGGAAACAAACAGGAATTACTGTTTGTTAAACTGGAAGAGGAGGTCTCACCTCGCTGACCGCAAAGATGAATAATAAGATGTCTTTACTCTTCTTCTGGTACCCCCTTATGTTTGCAGTGCTGATAGTTTAATACGCATTTCCTTTGTTCTGCTCTTGATGACTGATAATTTGTTGCTGATTTACATTTTCGTTTTTCTGTTGACCTACATTCTTCTGGTTTTAAATGGTTCTTTTCATTTTTATTTATTTATTCATCTACTTCTGTCATTTTAAAATGTCATGTTGGTCTTGTGTATTTGTCCTCGACTATTTTCCTCCCTTTTTAATCTTTTTTTTTTTAATTGCATTCAGGCATTTCACTCTCAAACCTTTAAGTAGCTAAGCAATTGCTAAATATTCACAAACTTGTTTAAGAAATGTTCAAAATGCACATGATTTTTATACAGCCTTATTCATCTTATTGTGTTCAAGATGGTGATACATGTTTAATAATACCTATAGAAATGAAAAGTTGAACTTCCAAAATAGCAAGCAAGTAAATTCCCAGAAGCTAATGTCCACACTGGTGAGTTTTCAGTACAGCTTTTGTGGGCATTGTCTCCTGATGCATGGGACAGCAGGCTTTGCCCAGGAGTCCACAGCAGGGAGGCACTTTGTTTCCCCACCAACCTCTACAAGCCTGAAAGTCAGGAAACAGGGTTCTGCCAGAACCACACTGCGTACAATGTCCTCACTGGTAGGACCAACCCTCAAGGGCTTTGAGTGGGGACATGAGGATGGCTTGATGTGGTTGGCTCTGGAAAATGTTTTAAGCAATATATAACTTTATACATCAGTATCTTTATCAAAAAAGGCCAGTTTTCTTCAAGTCTCTTTGCCTGCTTTCACTGCCTTTGACATCTGTGGTGGAACCCAGAGGGAGGGGGTAGCTGGGTGGTTGGCAGCTGTGTGTAGGGAAGGCAACCAGAGGAAAATCCGGATGGTAAGATCTGCGGATTGCATCTGTTGGTGCTCACTGTAAGATTCTTTTGGCTTTTCTGTATGTTTGAAGATACAATAAAATGTTACAGTGGGGGGGTGGTGGGGGAGACAGAGGTAGATGGGATGATGGCTCAAGATCTTTGGAATCCTTGTGACTTTGATTTCCTGCTGGTGACTTCTGTGCAAACAGCAACCAAGTTCAGCTGGAGCAGGGGTCCCCAGCCCCTGGGCCACAAACTGGTACTGGTCCGTGGCGTGTTAGGAACTGGGCCGCACAGCAGGAGGTGAGCAGTGGGTGAGGAAGCATTACCACCTAAACTTCAGCTCCTTCACATCAGCAGTAGCATTAGATTCTCACAGAAGCATGAACCCTATTACCAACTGCATATGCGAGAAATCTAGGTTGTGAGCTTTCTCTGAAAATCTAATGCCTGATGATCTGAGGTGGAACAGTTTCATCCCAAAACCAAATGCCCCACCTCACATACCCTCCGTAGAAAGATTGTCTTCCATGAAACTGGTTCCTGGTGCCAAAAAAGTTGGGGACCACTGAGCTAGAGAATACTCACTGCTCTGGCGAGAGCTAGCTGCTTTCTCAGGCTGGCAGTTGTGTGGTTGAGTCTTCTCAGTTGATACCCATGCTCTTGGGCAGGGATCAGGCTCTTTTCTTTTTTGTCTTCCTGTCTGTCTGGATCAATGCTGAGCACAGAGGGCATTTTCAAATACGATTTTTTGAGTGCTCTGGCTAATTGTCTCTTGTATGGGTATATTTCTCACTATGTTGGCAAACAACAAGGGGCAGTGAAAACTGAGTAACTGATATGTTTGTCAGTAACAGGTGTTTTTTGAGGCTTATCAGGTGTCAGGGTCTGGGAATACAGAGCTTAATGACAAGAACACTGCTTATAAGGAGTTTAGAGAGAACAGTAATTGTTGCAGTGTGATGTGATGCTGTGATGTAGAGGTTTGCTCAGGGTGCTTCCAGCTCACACTGCTCAGGTAGGTCAGCTGGAGCTGCAGTCAACTGCTCCCAGCCTTTACCCCAAGGCCTCTCCAGTGGCCTCTCCCAAAACAGCCCCTGAAAAGGCCCAGTCTCTAACCTCAGGCCCTCTCTGGGCCCCAGAAGGGCTGGGGAGTCAATGCCCAGGATCAGCTTTCATCAAAGAGGGACTGACAGTGACGACCATCTCCCTTGCTCCTTGGGAGGCTAGATGACCTACGGGGGTCCTCAGCAGGACTGAGCCCTGAGCCCCACATGTCCACAGCACCTCATCAACATACCCTTCCTTGTTCTCCTCCCCTCCCTGGTTCACTTCCTTTCTCCCCTAGAAGTACTTCCTGGAATCATATTCTAAATAACCACTGCCATAGAACTTTGTCTTAGTGTCTGCTTTCGGAAAAATCCAAACTAAGACACAAGCCTCCATAGCCTAGAGCAGGGAAGTGTTGCTCATGGTGGGCTAGAGCTTACATAAACATGGAGACAGGAGGAAGCACAGCATACTTGGGAAATCTTCTTAGTTGAATTAAGAAAAAAACCCAGTTTTAAAAAATCATCTAGAGCAGGGTTTTCTATCCTTGGCACTATTGACACTTTGGGCTGGAGAATTCTCTCCTGTGGGGCTGTCCTGGGTGCTGTGGGATGTTAGGCAGCATCCCTGGCCTGGACACTTTAGTTGCCAGTAGACGCTCTTCCTCCCACTTATGACAAACAAAAATGTCTCCAGAGGTTGCCATGTGCCCCCAGGGGGGGCAAAAACCACCTCCAGTTGGAATGATGTAGACCTTCTGGAAAAGTTTCAAGGTAACATCATCTTTCCCAATCATCCCTGAAGTGTGGGGTGCTCGTGTGAGGTAATGGCATGTTTCCTTCTTTTCTTGGACTTAAATTAGAGTTGAGTAGGGTGGGCCCTGATCTAATATGACTGGTGTCCTTATGAGAAGAGGAGAGACCCAGAGAAAGAAGGCATGTGACAATGCAGGCAGCAATGGGAGTGAGGCGCCTCCAGGCCAAGGGTTGCTGGCAGCACCAGGGGCCAGAGGAGAGAGGCATGGAACAGATTCCACTCCGAGCCTCCAGGAGGAGCCAACATTGCTGACTCCTTGATTTTGCACTTTTGGCTTCCCGAGGTATGAGAGTAGAGTCCTGTTGTTTCGGCCCCCTCTCTGTGGTCATTCATTACAACAACTCCAGGCCACGAGCCCACCTGCCTTCCAGCATCCTTACCTCTGGACTCCCCACCAGCTTCCCAGAGCCTTGTCTTCCTAGGTGTGGCTGAGAAAGCTGAATCACACAGAATCTGTGGCGTGCTACCCAACAGCCTGAGAGCAATGCCACATTTCTTTCTTTGCTTGGATTTAATTAGAGTTGGCTTGAGACACTACTAGCCAAACTTGGTAGAAAGCCATCTGCACTAACTTTAAGGGGCTGTGGTCCCTTCCTGTGGAAGATGCTCATACCTCGAGAACATCTCTCTGCAGTCCTGAAGACGTGTCTACCAGGTTTTTGCTCTCCATTGGGAAAAGCCCTGCTGGCTCAGCCAGGTTTCAGCTGTTGTGGTTGCTCCCTGGGGGCCACAGGATGCGGCTCTCCATGGCTGGCACCTGCAGGAGCTGGAGTCTCCTATGCATCCAGCTCTCTGCCCCGGTGGAGATGGACCAGGGGAACTCTCCCTCCCCCACCCAGAGCTCAACTCCTCAAATGGCAGCCCTGGGACCCAGCCACCCTGGCAAGGCCCCTGAGGGTGGTGCGCCACCCAGGCTTTAATCCCTGTCTCCCAGGGAGCCGGAATCTTGTCTCTAAAAGTTCAACCCCATGACCACTTTCACTTCCAGACTCTCTAACACAGAGGCTCTGTCGTTCAACTTTCTAGGCAGTTTAGTTCTCAGATGAGTTTAGTAGATGCTCCAAACACAAGGCCCAGTGTCCATTTTCCCTAAGCACAGAGGCCGATTCCTCCCCTGGGAGAAAGGAGAGTCAGATCTGGAACTGCCGATCCTCTGGGGAAATTCCTTTCCTTCCTTCCTAAAGAGTCCACGGAGCAAGGGCAGCATCCTCAACGCAACACAAGCCTGTTTCCTGTTCTGACAGAGGCCAGAAATCCCAGGAAGTCAGAATGCGACATCGCTGGGCAGGACTCACATCCCTCATTCCCTCTGATGTGTAGCAAATGAGGAACTGTGGGTCCCTCATGCTGTGGTTAATCTGTGGCTGAAGCTGAACACCGAGAGACATAATTTGCTCTCACTCTTCCCAAATCACCAGATGAACGTGGTTAATTGTGAGTGTGGAATTGGGTGGTGTTTCTACCCTCAGGGGCTGCTCTTGTGCAGCCCCCACTTCACTGGCCAGGGCACCCCTGTCCTCTGCAGGCAGGTCCCAATCTTCTGATACCCAATGATCCCACCAACTCAGGACTGTGGGCTTATAGGGTGTCCCTTAAAGTGGCTGGGTGAGGTGAGAGCTGTGCTGAGCAGAGTGCGGCTGGAGAATTGAAGGGATGTGTGTAGCAGCCTGGTGCAGAGTGGCGGGCAGCTGTGGGCACCAAACCTACAAAGAGGTGGCTGAAAGGGCTGGGTCTCAACTTCAGCCTGCTTGATATGAACTGTAAATGCAGATTCTCAGGCTCTGGTTCCCAAACTCTGCGTTTGGTGGTCTTAGGAGCAGCTTTTTATTTGTGTTTTACATCGATACTCCCAGGTGGTGTATGCACAATGCCCTGAGAAGCAAGAGCTTCTTATGTTTTGGGCAGAGGGTGGACAAAGGAATGGATGCTTAATGCTTAATTGAGCAACCTCACCCTGGTGGGATAGCTGAGGGATTCCTTTGCCCTCTCTGCCCACTCCATCCTGGCGTGGTGGTGAAGGCAGCGGGAAATGAGAAGGAGCTTGCTTGTGGCTTACTGCTGTTTTCTATGAAAGGCTGGTACTAACAACCCAATCTCTTCTTGGGTGCCTCTCTTTTGGGTTCTGGGTACTATCAAGCCACTGCTCTGGCCTTCCAATGGCCTGTGATGGTTCACCCAACCCCCAATCTATGAGGACCATGGGTCCTTAAAAATCTATCCTGATAGGACAGTGGCTCTCAATGTGTGGCCCCAGGATCAGCAGGGCCAGCATCAGTTGAGAAATGCAAATTCTTGAACCCCACCCTAGATCTGCTGAGTCAGGGTCTCTGGGGTAGGACATTTTTAAAAGTCCTCCAGGGGATTCAGCTGTATGGGAACCACTGCAATAAAGATCAATGCGTTTTGCATCAATACACACCAGCTAAGAGGAAATTCAGCTCATGTTTGCCAACACCAGAACTGGTGGCCTGGTTCCACCATCATGTTGATGCCCACTTTCCAGGGAAACCAGAAGGCATCCCATCTCTCTGTCTCTTTCCAAGCTGGCTTGTCTCCTGCCAGAAACTTTCTCTGACCTCCTTCTCCAAGGCTGGGTGATAAATGCCTTATCTCAGCTCCCAGGGTTCCTTCTCTCACTAGCAGACCCGAGAGAGCAAGCCTCATGCATCACAACACAGGCGGGGGATCAAGGGGATGACCCTCCCATGATGGTCTTCACGATGACCATGAAGTTGGCTGAGCAAGCCTCATGCATCACAGCACAGGCGGGGGATCAAGGGGATGACCCTCCCATGATGGTCTTCACGATGACCATGAAGTTGGCTAAACATCACTGCCAGCAGCATTGCTTGACTTCCACCCATGGAAGGGTGTGAGTATTAGGGTCCTCTAGAGGAGCAGAACTAATAGGATGTGTGTGTGTGTGTGTGTGTGTGTGTGTGTGTGTGTGTGTGTGTAGACAGAGATACTGCTTTATTTTAAGGAATTGGCTCATGTGATCATGAAGCTGACAAGTCCAAAATCTGCAGGGCAGGCCAGCAAGTTGGAAACCAGGGGAAGAGTGGAAGGCTCGATGCTGCAACTGGAGTCCGAAGACAAAGGCAGTCTGGAGGCAGAATTCCCTCCTCCTCTGGAGAGGTCAGTGTTTCACCTTAGGCCTTCAACAGACTGCATGAGATCCGCCCACATTACAGAGGGGAACCTGCTTCACTCGAAGTCTACTGATTGAAATGTTAATCAGCTCTGAAAAATACCACAGGTGTTTGACCAAACGTGGGCACCATAGCCTCGCCCAGCCACCACCTAAAGTTAACCATCACATCAGTGACACCACGGGAGCAACACAACTGTGCGACTATCTGGAGAGGCTTTAGGTGGGAGACATCTACGTAACACAAAGGTCAAAAGCCACTGTGCATCTGCCCACAGCCCATCACCCAGACGCCAGGTCTGTAACTCCCAACCCAAGGACTTTTACTGGTTTCTGTTTGACCCTCCTCTCTAGGAAACTGGCCCTTAATTTATGAGGAATGAAATTCTCAGTATCTGCAGCTAATCAAGCCATGTTTGCCATCCCTAGCTAGTATGACTCATTAATTTTTTTGCCATGGTGTTTACCTCACGGAAAGTATTCTAAGTAATCCGTGCCTGCCGTGAGGAGTTTAAATGCGGTATTTTGCCCTTGAGTGGACAGTGACGTCTTTTTACCACAATCCATGTCTCTCCATTCTTAAAAACAATGGGGGATAATCGAAGTGATCAAAGAGCTACCCCCTCAGATACTCTGACTCACTGCACGATCTCACTGATGTGTGCTTCTTGTAGGCAAAATAATAGGAGATTCTTTATTTTCCTGGGCTTTAAATTCATGACGTTTTCGATAATTTTAAACTGACCACAGTGAGCACATTTAAGCAAAGTTTTTTGAAACTGTTTTTTTCTCATTTGCCTTTGTCTGTGATGTGTTTGCACAGAACTGTTTCACAACTGTGCTGTTGTGAAAGACATAAACAATCCAAGACGTGTGAAGAAGCTTTGATGGCCCAGTGGCTTATAACTGTGGGGGAAGCAGTGAGTGGAGGAGGGGGCCAGCTCAGCCCCACTCAGGGGATGCAGGGAGCCCTGTGGACTTTGCTGGAAAGGCTGAGCCTCTCTGGGAACAGGGCACATATGTTGAGCAGAGTCAGGTCATGGAGCTGCTCTGGTTGGGCAGGAAGGGGCAGCTCCAGCTGCTAAGCTTAGCTGAGAAGATGCCACTGGCCATTCTAGGCAAGTATGCCAAATGCTTCCATGAGGAAGCGGCTTTGCTCTTGGCTGCTTTCATCAGAGTTTCAAAGAAGTCTGTGACCCTCTGCGTTGGGTGTTTTGCTGGAGTGTGATCAAGGTGTGACTGCAGGGCCTTGTGGTGGAGGCAGGAGTGTGGAAACAGCCCCCACTGGGTGTGGATGACGCATGAAGATTCTCAGTTGCTAGTTGAGCCACCAGGTTAGTGGCTGGAAGCTTATTCAGGACCGGGCAAGCACAGCAATGAGATTGATTTCAAGCTTTTATTGGCCTAATGAGCTGGCACTAATTTGGACATGCCACTTAACATTCAAGTTTGCATATCTGTAAGTTCGAAAAGGGGCAAAGTAACCCCTTAATAGTAGGCATTTTAGCATGAGCACACTCGAGTGCACAGGGTGCCAAGTGTTGGCCAGGCACGTTGGCAACATAAAGTTTGAACTAGATTTCTCCGGGGAATTCATATACACGTTATAAAATATGGTGCATTTTTATGAGCACTGGGAAAGGACGTGACAAGCGATTTATGGGGTGTAGGTGAAGCCACTGAGGAAATCTAGTCTACATTCAGCTCCGTACTTGGCAACGTTGCTGGAAGGACCAACAGCAAACGCTTCTATTCTGGGAACAGTCTCTCCCACCTTTGCACTTTCCCTACCAGGCGGGTGATTAGCTGAGTCTCAAAATAAACTGTGCCTGTGTCTCCAGGGTCAGATTCCAGATGCTGAACAAGAACCTGCCAGCATGGTGGAGACTGAAACAAAAGCCCCTCAGGAAGTGATGCTCTGTCTTGGTTGAGGAGTAGGCACATTTCCAGAAGGCATGTCTCCTGGCTATCGGGCCGTCGGGACCCTCAGCATTCTGCGCCCGGCTCCGCTGCAGAAGGCTCACACTCAAAACAGCATCAACATTGTGTCAGCACCACATTATAACTTCTCTTGTTTTCCTTTCCATAAACTCAAGGATTCTTCTCTGGCAAACTCCATTTTATGGAGATGCTAATATTCTTCATCTAATTCTGTTCTCCCCCACCCAAGCCTTCACCCATAAGAGACAATATCACAGCTTGAGAGGAGGCCGGCTCTGTAGCAATGGGTTTGATAGCATTAGAATATTTTGATCATTATTTCTGATGAATTGAGACTAGCAGGGATTAGCCAAAATCAGAGGAAATCAACTAACACTCCTCTCCCATTACAAATAAGTAACTTTAAAAGTAACTTAAAAATGTTGAAAGAGGTCATGTGTTGTGGCTCATGTCTGTAATCCCAGCACTTTGGGAGGCTGAAGTGGCGGGTCATTTGAGGTAAGGTAAGGCGTAGGCAATATAATGAGAACCCATCTCCACCAAAAATTTTTTTTAAAATAGCTAGGCATGGTGTCAAGTGCCTGTTGTCCCGGCTACTTGGGAGGCTGAGGGGGCAGAACTGCTTGAGCATAGGAGTTTGATGATGCAGTGAGCCATTATTGTACCACTGCATTTGCCTGACAAAGTGAGATCCTGTCCCCTCCTTTCCAAAATATAACAAAAATTTTTAAAAAATTTAATGTTGAAAAAGGTAGCTAGAAGACTCTATTCAGCCAAATAGAAGGTAAATTTTGATAGGAAGAGATACAGTAAATGACACCCTGCCCCTCCCCTACAGCGTGGGCACAGACACGGACACATGCAGACAGAGATAAACATGTATATGCATGCATACACGTGTATGCACATGGACACCTACACATACCCACGCACATGCACATATGCACACATACCCCAAGTGCATGTCTTCACACATACCCACATACTCATGCACACACAGACACACACACACACATGTCTGCATACATGAACACATATCCAGGCACACACATGCACACATGCACACATACCCATGCACATGCATGCACACATACACACAGGTACATGTCTGCAAACATGCTTGCAAACATGCATTCATACTCATGTACACAGAGACACACAGACATACATGCACATGCACGCACACACACACCCCCAGGCACACCCATGAGCACACATCTTATGGCAACAGCTCCACAGTCCTCTTTGCTCATCTTGCCCTGTCTGAGACTGACATGGCTGAGAGCCCCTGCCCTGCCAATACTTGGTCCTGGAGTGGGAGGGGGCTGCTGTGCTTGAGCACGGAGGAGGCTGGCACCTGCTCCCCCACACTGTGGAGTCATGATGGATCCATGGAAGAGTAGACTGGGCACAGAAAGGCACTGAGCATTAAGACAAAAAAAATCTGTCATTAGATTGATTGTTTATTCTGATATGGTGATCTTTGTTTTCTACCAAAACATACTAAACTAAAACAAAATTATGTTTGATGACAGACTGTAGACACAAATAGAAGCCCACAAGACCAAACAAAAATAGTTGATAAACAATAAAATGTTCCCCAAAAAGAACTCCTTGTGTAAACTTTCGATTATTTGGAGGAGAATAAAACAGATCAGGGGTCATGCAAAGTAATACCCATCATAGTCTTCAGGGAGGTTGTGCTTTTCAAAGAAAATGGAGGTGGGAGTGGACTTAGAGGAATCTTGAAATTGTATAAAACCCTTATTCAAACAGGGGTTGATTGTTCTCTGAAGTCACACATAGGTTTCCTGAGAAAATGCTGAATAAACCACATTGATCTCAGCAGATATTTCCTGTTCATTTCCTTGTGAGAGCTGCCTGAGCAGCTGCCTGCAGTATTCCTTCAAGGACAGGACCTCCACATGCTCAGGGGCTCCTTGTACCCACACCGGAAAGCAGGGAAGCCTACATCACCAGGCACTCCCAACACAGTTGGCCAGTGGTCCCCCAATGGATTTTGATCCAGCACCCCATCGGAATAATATTTTGAGTACACCTTCTCACTATATGCCATTTATTTATCTTTTTATAACATCTAGACTACATGACTGATATATATTATGTGCATGATCAAATCATCACTAAAAACAGGAATGAAAAAAAGATGAGATGGAAAGTAACATTAGCAGAAGTTCGAAGACCTTGTTTGTGTACCGAGTGCTCTGTCTTCTGGGGACACAGTTCTAGGCAGCAGGCACAACTGAGAGTTAAATCTCACACTATGACCTTGTCTGAACAAAAGTCCTGAGGCCGAGGAAGCTCAATGAGTTACAATGATTAACTCTCATGAGGTCAGTTAAAAAGTGAAGGAAATGGAGACCTGAAACTATTCAAATTCTGGAAGATAACACTGGAGAAACCCTTGAAGACATTGGTTTAGACAAAGATTTCATGACCAAGAACCCAAAAGCAAATGCAGCAAAAATAAAGATCAATAGCTGGGACCTAATTAAACTAAAGAGCTTTTGTACGGCAAAAGTCATCAGAGTAAACAGACAACCAACAGAGTGGGAGAAAATCTTCACAATCTATACATTTGACAAAGGACTAATATCTAAAATGTACAATGAACTCAAACAAATCAGTAAGAAAAAACAAAAAATCCCATCAAAAAGTGGGCTAAGGGCATGAATAGACACTTCTCAAAACACGATGCGCAAATGGCCACAAACATAGGATCAGGGAAATGCAAATCAAAACCACGATGCAATACCACCTCACTGCTGCATAATCAAAAACTTTTAAAACAGCAGATTTTGACGTGGATGTGGTGAACAGGGAACACTTCTACACTGCTGGTGGGAATGGAAACTAGTACAGCCACTATGGAAAACAGCGTGGAGATTCCTTAAAGAACTACAGGTAGAACTACCATTTAATCCAGCAATCCCCTACTGGGTATCTACCCAGAGGAAAAGAAGTCATTATATGAAAAAGATGCTTGTACATGCATGTTTATAGTGGAACAATTCACAATTGCAAAATCGTGGAACCAACCCAAATGCCCATCAATCAATGAGTGGATAAGAAGATGTGGTATGTATATACGATGGCATACTACTCAGCCATAAAAGGAAATAAATTGACAGCATTTGCAGTGACCTGGATGAGACTGGAGACTATTATTCTAAATGAAGTACTCAGAAATGGAAAACTAAACATTGTATGTTCTCACTGGTATGTGGGAGCTAAGCTACGAGGACACAAACACATAAGAATGATACAATGGACTTTGAAGACTTGAGGGGAAGAGTGGGAGGGGAATGAGGGATAAAAGACAACAAATAGGGTGCAGTGTATACTGCTCAGGTGATGGGTGCCCGAAATCTCACAAATAACCACTAAAGAACTCATGTAACCAAATACCACCTGTATTCCAATAACCTATGGAGAAAAAAAAAATTGAAAAAAATAATTAAATTATTTTTAAAAGTTAAGGAAGTGGGAGGGAAAAGCTCCAGAAATATCTGTAGGAGGTGAAGTCACTAAGGAAAAAGAGAACTCCTAGAGGCTCCAGGCTTGGTGGCCTCCTCCATCCAAGCCCAAGGCAAGGGGCCCCTGGGACTGATGTTTAAGTGTAGAATGGGATCCCTGCAGCCACCGCCACAGTCTCACTAGAGCTGCCCCTAGGGAGGCTGGACTTCCTCTGCGCATCCCTGTCCATACACCTTCTCATTCTCCGTTCCCAGGAAACCTCAAACCTGAAGCTCAGAATAGCTTAGGAGCCTTCCATGTCACTCTTACAAACACAATATTTGCGGTAATTTTTAGGAATACTAAGTTCCTGGAAGATTTGAAAATACGGATGAGCAAAAAGAAGGCAATAGCAGTCACTGTTGTTTCCACTACCCAGATCTGTGAATTTGTTAGTATCTTCCTTTTTCCAACATTTTTATCTGTGGGGTGTGTGAGTGTGTGTGTTTACAACATGGCATATTTTAAGTCATTTTTGTAACTTGCTTTTTCCATTTAACAATATACTATTACATGTCTCCGTGTAATGTTGTGTTCTTAGACACCTTTTTTTTTAATGTGGTAAAACACACATAAAATAAAATTTACTATCATTTTTAAGTGTACTGTTCAGTTGCTTTAAATATTATACATTCATATTATACAGCTATCACCACCAACCAACTCCAGAACTCTTTATCTTTCAAATCTGAAACTACACCCATTAAGCAGCTCCCCTTTTCCCCTCACTCTGCCCCTGGCAACCACCATTCTACTTTTTATCTCTATGAATTGGACTGGTCTAGGTGTCTCATATGAGTGAACTCATGCAATATTTCCCTTTTTGTGACTGGCTTATTTCACTAGGCAGAATGTCCTCAGGTTTCACCCATGTTGTAGCATATGTCAGAATTTCCTGTCTTTTAAAGGCTGAACAATATTCCATTGCACTTCAACGTCTGTGGTCCCAGCTATTCAGGGGGCTGAGGCAGGAGGATCGCTTGAGCCTAGGAGGCAGAGACTACAGTGAGCCGAGATCATGCCACTGCACTCCAGCCTGGGCAACAGAGTGAGAGCCTGTCTCAAGGTAAAACAAAACAAAACAAAAGAAAATAGCATTTGCACTACACTATTAACTAAACTACAGACTATCTGGCTGTGACCTGTTTTATCTATGAATGTCCTCCTTCTGCCCCAGAATCCAATCCAGGCTTCCACACTGCATTTAGTCTTCATGACTTCTTCCTCCCCCTCCCTTCTGTGGCAATTTTCAACCTTTTCTTGTTGTCATGACTTCGATGGTTTTGAAGAGCACTGGCCAGGTATTTGGAAGAGTATCCCTCCGTTTGAGTCCATCTCATGTTTTCTCCTGGTTACACTGGGATTATGGATTTGCGGGATGATGAGAGAGGCGAGGCATCCCCCACCACCTTACATCAGTGGGTGCATGATGCCGGATAATGTCCTTGTTGATGGAAACCTGGACCACCTGGTTGAGGAAGTGCCTGCCAGATTCCTCCTCCATGAAGCTGTTATTTTTCTTTTCATTACTCAATTGATAAGATGAGAGTCACCAAGTCCAACTCATACTCTGGGAGGGGGAAGTAAGATCCACTTCTGAAAGTGGATCAAAGGATTTGTGGATCCGTATTAAAACCACCATGGTAATTAAGAATTATTTTGGGGCAGATACTTTGAGGCCATGCCAATAATCTGCTTCTTTTTCAAGTTTTACTCACTAATTTTAGCATCCATCCATGGACTTTTGCCCGAAGCAATTACTACTGCGTTGTTCTAATGGTGATTTTCTATTCACTCATTCTTCTACATTGATTATTTAGAAATTATTAAGGAACCTTTGTTCTATTTCCTCATTTATTTACTTTTCAATTATTTTTATTTCAATCATTTTATTTTTCAATCATTTTTTTTTCAATCAGTATGTACTCACAGATATTTATTTTACTCTCTGGGTTGCAAGCAAATACTCTCCTTATTTATCTTGTTGCTCAATTTGTTCTGATTTTGGCCATTGGGATTTTTTTTTAAGGTTGGCCCTTATGCTCTTTCAAAACGCCTCCAACTTATTTTTTTTCCTTTATTTATTTATTTATTTTGAGCACTTTCTTAATTGTTGGCACTGCAAGATTTTCCAGGCTCATTTTGTAGTTTCTCTGCCCCTGTCCTAGAATCAGCCAATTGTCTGGGGAATTGTGGGTCCATTTATTGGAAAATGGTTTTTTGATAATAAGATCTGGGTGCTGGAAGCACTTGCTGCCCTAGAAGGTTGTGCTTCCAGACCCTCTCGGCAGACAGAGCTAGTGAATATATTCATGTGTGTGTGCAGTCACCCTCGAATGTCCACACACCGACATTTATTTCAGTATCTGTCTATCCCTATCTACAGTAAAATAAGCATGAATTCATACTAAAGTTTTCAACTTCATTCCATCATCAGTCTATTTAAATTGTAGTTGGATTTAGAAGTGAATATATATATATATATATATACACACACACACACACACACACACACATTTATATATCACATATATGTATGTATGTGTGTGTGTGTATATATATATATATATTCATACAAATGATTTTTCTCACCTTTTCTTTTATTTCAGACTTGGTTTCCTGAAGTCAAGAAAAGACTAAGCCACAACAAAAACTCATATTTGTTTTGATAAGCAGTAGATGCAAGCTTTAGACTCCAACCTCCATTAAGCAAGACATACTTATTTCTTTATTTTTCTTGAAATATGACTAAATCTTTGTGCTTTCAGGATGGTGGAGAATTGCATCTCAGGCAGTTTTGTAATCTCCTACTCTCCCAGATTACACCCTGAGGGCCATCCAAGTGATAGGAAGGGTTGCTAAACTGAGATTCATCATGGAAGCTGCAGGCTTCCTCTCTGTTTCAGCTGGCAGTGGCCCAGTGGACCTGGAAGCTGTCTGCTCCCATGACCCGAGAGGGATACAGGAATTTTAGCTGAGGCTGAGAGCCAGCGCTTAGGTTCACCCTCTATTCATTGTCTGTTCTCACTCCACCTCTGAGTTCTTCAATTTTACTCCCAACCACCCCTCTCCCTGTTTCTACCTACTTGCTTAGCCTCTGAGAAATCTGTCTTTCCTCTTGTTGCCAGCAAAGGCTCTCAGGATAACCTCTTTAATACACTCAGATTTTAGGAAAACAAAGGCCAGAAAAAAAGAGCCCAGGCCTGCTATTGCCTCCAGTAGTTACTCCAGTGGAATTGGGAGGAAGAGGATCAACAGACCTGTGCCCCAGTTCTCATCCGGGTGGCCTTTCCAAAGCCCCCATCTGGTAAATAGAAATGTTTATCAATTTTGGTGGAAATAATTGTATTTGTGCTCCCTGCCTTTTTGAATCACACAACACCAGTGGTGTTGGCTCACTGGATGGTGTGTGAAGAGGCAGGAGAAACCCTGATAAAGAGTGCTCCTGGAGAATCTGGGTCTTGAAGGATGGTCTCCACTCTCTTGGAAATTCCACTCAGTCTCATTCCAAACTCTCTTGGGTGATTAAGCAACCAGTGGTTTGGTTATCTGACTCTGCTGCACTGTAAGCCTCTTTCATAGAAGGGAAAGCTACCACTGTTTTTTGGATTTAGGTTCAACCGGACTGTCCTGAGGAAGCAGATGGAAGGGACAGGTGTAGTGGCTGCCTGTACCTGGGACCATGGTCCCACCTTGATTGGAGCCATAGTTCTTTAATAACAGCTACTTTCTTTGGGTTATAAACCTTATAACCCCAAGTTTTCATGTTCATTATGAAAAACAAAGAACAAAAAAATATGATGAAGAATATAAAAGTCATCTATTGTTCAACTACTCAAAATAAATGCTGAAATACTTTAAAAATTTTTTCCTGTGGAATTTTTCAAAACCCAGGAGGTAGTACGGTCTGTGGTTCCAGGTGTCCTTGGGCACCACCTTGCTGTGTTTGAATTGTGTTTCTTCAGTGAGGAACTGCATGGCCTTAGGCAGTTTTCTTAATTCTACAGATCCTAATTGTCTGGATGTATCAAATAGGTATGAATATACTGTGTATTAGTTTTCTAGAGCTGCTGCAAGAAAATACCACAAACTGGGTGGCCCAGAAGAACAGAAGTTTATTCTTTCACAGTTCTAGAGTCCACAGGTCTGAAGGCTGTAGGGTGGCATCCTGCCTTCCTTCTTCGCTAGCTTCTGGTGTCTGTTAGCAAGGCTTGGTGTGCCTTGTCTTGTGGAATCATCGCCCCAGCCGTGTCTCCATCTTCACATGGCCCTGTCCCCTATGTGCCTGTGTCCAGATTTCCCTCTTCTTTTAAGCATACCAGTTATCAGGTTAGGACCCATTCCCTAATCCAGCATAAACTTAACTTGATTGCTTCTGCAAAGACCCCATTTAGGGGTTAAAATTGATGTCTGCCCAGACCTGTTACTATGACCCCAAGTAAAGTCATAGTCACATGTCTGGGTAGACATGAATCTGGGGACACCAATTCAACTTAGTATATACCTTCCTCATAGGGTTGTTCCAGGAAATAAATGAGATGCTTGTTCCAAAGCACCTAGCGCTGTGCATGACAGGACATACAATAGGCACTCAATAAAAGACAGTTTTAGCTTTTGCTAAAAGACAATTTTATCTTTTTAGTAGTTCATGCCTATAGTTGGAAGGGTGAGGTGGGAGGATCACTTGAGCCCAGGAGTTTGAAGTAGCCTGAGCAACATGGCAAGACCCTGTCTCTAAAAAGAAAAGAAAAGGAAAGAAAAAAAGAAAAGTAGGAAGGAAGGAAGAAAGAAAGGAGTAATTAAAGAAAGAAAGGAAGAAAAAAGAAAATGTAAACAGTTCTGTATCTATTGACTAGAGCTCAATATTTTAAAAATAAACAAATGGCCATTTTTATTAGCATCCGCATTAAATATATCTTTCTCTGTATAACCATCTCTATAGCTGTATTTCCATAAAACATGCTGGAGGTGTGATGTTGAGACAGCCAAATGCCCAGACAGATAAAAAGGGGTCCCCGGAGAATCTGTGACCAGCCCCACAAGTGTTTACATGGATGTTTTTGTGCAGATGAGGGAACCTGCCTGGGGCTTGTCTGGGCATGCTCGCAGCAGACTGGAGCCCAACAGGCGCACTGGGGGAAGTAGGTGGAGCCACGGGGAACTCCCACGGTTTGCAGCGGGGAGGAGCCTGGCCTCTGCTGTTCTGTGTGGTGACCTGGGATTCAATCTGTGAGGTGGGAAACCTGCTAGCAGGACTCTGCCTTGCTTTGCTGAGAGTTATTTTTCCTTTCGTCCATTGAATTCTGTTCCCCTCACTATTCAAAGTGTCTGCATCCCTAACTTTTCCTGGTCATGTGACAAGAAACCATTTCTTTTCTACAACAGTGTGAGCTGGAAAACATGATACATATGTATGTATACACTGTATAGTACTAATTAGAATTGTGCTTATAAAGCTTCTGCCCTGCTTGTTAGAATAACTGCTCGATTTTTCCTTATGCCATTAAAACAGGACATAAAATATCAAACACCTGAGTTTTGACAGCTATTGTTTTCCACTATATGGATGCACAGTCATTTACCTAACGCTTCCCCTGCTGTCTGATAGCTGATGTGTTTGGGCCCTTTCCAGGTGTCACTACTTCTGCAATGAACCCATTGATGCTAAGTCCCATGCAGGCACATGGGAGGCACATTTCTGTCCTGGCCATCCCCAGAAGGGCAAATATAGTTGGAAGGGTGAGGTGGAAGGATCACTTGAGCCCAGGAGTTTGAGGTAGCCTGAGCAACATGGCAAGACCCATGTCATGTACTTCTGTGCCTTACCTGTGCCTCTCATTCTGCTTGTCTCCATCCTTTGTGACATTTGCTTCACCTGAAAGTTTTGATTCTCACCACCTCTCCAGAATAAGTTAAAGACTCCCCTTCAGCTGGACGACCACAATTCCTAGACCTGCCAGTTGGCACAGGATTCTGGGCTACAAGAATCTTCTCCAGTGGTTGGATTACTGGAAGAAGTCAATTTTACTTCCATAAATGTAAGCCTTTTTCTAAAATAAGACACAAGTATTTACTGAATCTAATCATGGCTAGTATGATTTGCCAATAACCCTAAACAGAGTGATAAATAAATTCCCTCATTCACTAAGAACATTTTGTTAAATCTGTTATCCAGTCTTTGTTAAGGCTGGAACTGCATTTGATGTCTCAAATTAACTTTGTCTAAAATGTCAGTTGTCCCTGAATTTTTTTCTTGGTCAGAAGTTGGGGATAAACTGCTTTGATCAGAGGTACTTTAGGAGCTGGGCTTTAGGGTGCTTTGGGCTTTAGGAATTGGGCCCTGGTGTTCCTCAACCCTCCTGGGTACCAGGCAGGAGCAGAGAGGGCCCTTATGGTACTCTGGGTTCACACTGCTCCTGTGCTTTGAGCAGGTCCCTGTGTGCTCACGTCTCCAGAGAGGCACACCCTCAGCCACCTGCTACTGGGCAGTGGCACACATGAGAGACTCTTCTGGAGAGGAGTTGCTCCTACAGCATGTCTCTGCAGAGGCTGATCCCCTCTCAGTCAATGCATCGATAGTATAGCAACCAGAACACAAATTACACTTGTTCAGTTTCCTACTACCATGTAACAAATTACCACGCATCAAAGAACTTTGTGAAGAAACCTAGACGGTGAGACTTCCAAAATGATGGAGTAAGGAACTCCACAAACCCTCTCTCCAGCAAAACAATTTACCTGGTGATATTATTTTAAAAGATCACTTAAAGTCTCTGGAAATTGTTCTAAGGCCATACAGCAAATGGAGAAACATTTATTTCAGAAATCTATTAATTCTTGGTAAGAACAGTGAGAGTTGGTTGCATTTGAGCTATGGCCTTTTCTATTAACCTCTATCCAGGATGCATGCAGCAAAGAGTCAGGGGTCTCTTGTCCCCCAGATCCTAGTCTAGGGTTAAATTCCATCCTTGGATGGGAAGGCAGTAGCATTTCTCATGCCCCAACCCTATGTTATAGAAGCTCTATTTCAGACCAGCAGAGCTGAAGGGGCTATGTCTTGCTTCCTCTACCCAACCTCCACTCATACAATAGAAACTCTATTCCAGATGTAACAGGCCTAGTGGGCAGGGGTCTCAATCACTCCCTGTCCCAGCTCACCTGTAGGATAGAAGTGTCATGCTGGGAGGGTCAGGCAGTGAAGGCTAGAGGTACCCCCAGCCCCACTTTCTAACTTCCCTTATAAAGTGGGAAGCTCACTCTTGGAGAAGCAGGACACAGCTCTTTGGCTGTGGTGCAGAGATGCAGGGGTTTTGTCCAGAGGGGCCAAGTAGGCCACAAGGTAGCTCTGCAGTCTTGCTGGAGAGCACTGGCTTTATTTGGAACAGAAGAGTAGAGAATCCATGCCTGAGGATGTTGGGGAAACAGTTTACATGTTTGTGGGTAAAGAACAATTAATAGGAGGTAGGTAGCTCTAAGACACAGTAAAATTAACAGAAGCATAAAACAGGTAGGGCACCACTAAACATACCAATACACAAGTAAAGAGAGTACCAGAAGGAGAGGAGAGTGAGAAAGGAGCAGAAAAAACTATTTGAAAGAAAAATGTGGCTAAAACTTGCCAAATTTGATGAAAACCATTTTCTCATATACCCAGGAAGCTCAACAAACTCTAAGTTTGATAAACACAAAGATATCTAGACTGAGACACATACATCATACTAAAGATGTTGAAAGACAAAGGGAAAGAGAAAATCTTCCAAGCAGCAAAAGAAAAATGAGTCATGGCTGGGCATGGTGGCTCATGCCTGTAAGCCCAACACTTTGGGGGGGCCAAGTGGGCAAATCATGAGGTCAGGAGTTTGAGACCAGGCTGACCAACATGGTGAAACCCTGTCTCTACTAAAAAAAACAAAAAAACAAAAATATTAGCTGGGCATAGTGGTGGGTGCCTGTAATCACAGCTACTTGGGAGGCTGAGGCAGGAGGATCACTTGAACCAGGGAGGCAGAGGTTGCAGTGAGCTGAGATTGCACCACTGCACTCCAGCCCACTTTGTTGATCGCACTGCTGCACTCAATAAAGTGTGACTCAGTCTCAAAAAACAAAAAACCGAAAAGAAAAACAAAGAAAGAAAAAAAGAAAAATGAGTCATGATGTACAATATTAATAGCTGGCTTCTCAGCAGAAATAATGGTGGCCCAAAGGTTGTGGGATAATGTACTCAAAATGCTGAAAGAAAAAACAAACAACTACCAAATCAGAATATCATATCTGGCAAAAACTATCCATTAAGAGAGAAGGAGATTCCCAGATTAAAAAAAAAAAAAAAACTGAGAAAATGTATTGGTGGAAGACCAACCTCATAAGAAATGCTAAAGGAAGTTCTTTATGCTGAAAGGCACCAGACAGTAACTCAAATCCACATGAAAAAACAGTGTGCCAGTAGAGGTAACTATACACATAATTTAAAAGACAGTAAAATACTGTATTTCTTCTCCTTTCTTTTAACTGATTTGAGAAACAATTGTATAAAAATTAGTTATCTATTATCTATCTGTATTTTGGGGCCTATAACACATGAAATAAAATATATTTGACAATGACAACAAAAATGAGGTTGTTGAATAAACTCTAAAAATACTATACATACTCATCTTTTTTCTCCAAACTTCTTTAAAAGATAAAAAATTACATAAAGTAAAAATTATAGCAATATATTATTGGGTTTGTAACATCTACAGACATGCTATATATAACAATAATTGCACAGAAATAGGCAATATGTAAATCCCACTGTAATTAAGTTTAACAATACTTTAGAATTAATCTGAAATATATTATAATACATTAGTATGTGTATTGTAAATTCTAGAACAACAAATAATAAAAATAACTTTTAAAAACAGTTAAAAATAATCAGAAATTAAAATGTTACACTATAAAATGTTCACTACATCCAAAGAAAGCAAAGGAAGAAAAACAAAAAAGCATGACACCAGAAAACAAAAGCAAAATAGACATAGTAAACAGCCAATTAAGGCCAGTATTAATTATCCTAATACTAAAACCATAAAAAGACACACAAAGAAAAAATTCTGCAGAGCAGTATCCCTTATGAATACAGATGTAGACCTCCCAAACAAAACACAAGCAAACTGAATTGGGCAACATGTAAATAGTATTATACCATGACCACATGGGATTTATTCTAAGAATGCAAAGTTGGTTTAATCATTCAAAATCAATTTGTGTAATGCAATATATTAATGGAACAACAGACCAAAAAAAATGTTACCACATCAATAGATGCAAGAAAAAAAATCACTTGACAAAATCCAAAAACTTTTCATTATAAAACCACTCTACAAACAAGAAAAGGAAGGGAACTTCTTTTTCTCCCAACCTGATAAAGGCCATCAATGACAAAGTCACAGTTAACATTATATTTAATAGTGAACACTAAATGCTTTTCCCCTACCATCAAGAGCAAGACAAAAATGTTATTATCACTTCTATTCCACCTTGTACTGGAAGTTCTAGCTAGGGTAATTAGGCAAGAAAATAGAATAAAAAGCAGCCAGCTTGGAGAAGAGGCAAAACTACATTCACAGATGGCATGACATTGCATATAAAAAAAGTCCTAAGGAATCCACTATAAAAATCCACCATGAGAACTAATAAATAAATTCAGCAAGATCTCAAAATATAAGATCAATGTACAAAGTCCATTAGATCTCTATATATTAGCAATGAATACTTTGAAAAATAAATTAAACAATTTAATTTTTAGTAGCATCAAAAGAATAAGAGATACAGGAATAAATTTAACAAAAAAGCGCAAAACTTTTATACTGAAACTATGAATATTATTGAAAGTAATTACAGTAACTCTAAATACATGGAAAACCATTCCATGTTCATTGCTTATGAGAGTTAATATTGGCAAGATTGTTGTGCTCTACAAATCATCTACAAATTCAATGCAATCTATATCAAAATCCCAGTTGGCTTTTTTTTGGCAGAAATTGACAAGCTGATCTTATGTATAGAAATGCAAGGAACCCAGAATAACCAAAACAATCTTGGTAGTAAAATAACTAAGTTGAAGAACTCACATTCTGATTTCAAAACTTACTACAAAGTTGCAGTAATCAAGACTGTGTGACACAGGTGTAAGGATAAACATATAGATCAAAGGAATAGAATTGAGAGTTAAAAAAATAAATCTTTACATTTACAGTAAACTTGTTTTTGAAAAGCCTGCAAAGACAATTCAATGGGAGAAAACATTGTCTTTTCAGAAAATGGTACTAGGAGAAATGAATATCAACATGCAAAAAAAAAAAAAAAAATGAAGTTAGTCTCCTACCTCACACAGTACACAAAAGGAAACTGAAAGTGGATTGTCCATCTAAATGTAAGTGCTAAATCTATAAAACTATTAGAAGAAAACGTATCAATAAATCTTCATGATGTTGGGTGAGGCAATAGTTTCTTAACTATTAGCAATACTTAACTGTTACTTAACAATGACACCAAAAGCATAGGTTACAAAAGAAAAAAAAACAGGTAAATTGGACTTTCTCCAAACTAAAAGCTTTTTGTGCTGCCAAAGATACAACAAGAAAGTGAAAAGAATGAGTGAAAGCATTTGCAAATTATGATTCTGACAAGGAACTTGCTTTTAGAATATATAAAGAGTTCTTACAACTCAATATTAAAAAGATAAATGACCCCATTTAAAAATAAGCAAATGATTTGAACAAATATTTCTCCAAAGGAGATAGACAAATGTTCACCAACTTATAAATTAATAAATAAAATGTGCTATACTATACACTGTAATATTATCCACACACACAAAAAAAGGAATGAAGCCATAATGCATACTACAACATGGATGAACCCTGAAAACAATACGGTAAGTGAAAATACGTAGTCACTAAAGACCTCATATGTTATTCCATTTACATAAAATGTCCAAAATAGACAAGTCTATGGTGACAGAAACTGGATTAGTGGTTACTTAGGGCTGGGCAAGAGAGAGAGAGTGAAATATGGAGTTAGCTAATGAGGAGTGGGGTTTTTTTTAAGAGAAGTGAAAATGTTCTAAAATTAGATAGTGTTGATGATTTCATAACCCTGTGAATATATTAAAACATAATATGTTGGATTGTATACTTTTAATGGATGAATTGTATATGCATAAAATATAGCTATTTTTTAAACACACACACACACAACTACTCATCTATTATCTCATGGTATCCATGAGCCAGAAGTCTGGGCATGGCTTACCTGAGTCCTCTACCCAGGGACTCATAAGCTTGGAGTCCATCAGGCCTTATCCTTATCTGAAGCTTGGCGTTCCCTTCGAAGCTCACTGGCTGCTGGCAGAATGTGTTTACTTGTGACAGTAGGATTGAAGCCCAAGGCCTTCTGCGTTTCCCAGACACACTGCATGGCCCTGTCCTTGGTCACAAAAATGGCATTTGCTTCCTCAAGGGCTGCCGGCAGTGTCTCCCTGTGTACACAGCAAGACAAAACCTTATACAGGATATGCACATACTGCGACCTCATCTCGCAAGTGGCAGCCCATCACCTCGCCAGATCCCATTGGGTGGGTCACAGGTCCTTCCCACATCAAGGAGAGGGGATCGCATGGAGGAACACACCAGTGGGGGACCCTGGGAGCCATCCTGGAATTCTGCCTACCCCCCTACCTCTCTCTCTCCCCTTACAGATGTTCATTCTGCAGAGATTTTTGTTTTCTTGAATTGAGCAATTTAGTTTTAAACTTGATTTTCTGCCAGAAACTTCTTAAAGGAGCCAATTTCTCTTTTTCTCTCTTGTTTCTCTCTCTTTCCTCATTAAGTGCTCCCTCTCAACATTTTAAGCCCCTCAGAATAAGGTACACCAGTTTTAAAGAGCTATGACACAATCCTTTCATAACAGCTCAATGAGAATTTATAGAATTTTCAGCATTTTAGAGCGGAGGCAACCTGCTGAGAGACCTGTGTATTTAAAATTCTAATATTCTTGGGGGAAATAAGACTCCCTCAAAGCATTTCCCATCGTACGCTCCTCTAAAAAGTTCCCCCACAACCTCTTAAAGACTCCTTGCAATTAATTTGGAAAAGTTTTCACATGGGTTGTTTCGTGTGTACGAAGACCTGAAATGATGATGTGTTTCAGGGGGACTCACAGACAGCCTTCATTCTGTACCCTTCCCCCACCTCCACTACTGACACACACCTTGCAGACCCACCCTGCAGCTCCTACCCATGCTCAGTGGTCATGCTCTCTACACACCCCGGTACCCTAGGAGACGGGCCTGAGGCAGATGCACTCTGAAGCAGTGGTTTTCATTGTCTCGGACTGTTTGATGTTTTTCTTTTGTTTTGTTTTTGTTTTTGAATGAGTTTAGGCAATTCTCAATTTGAGGGGTCCACAGATGCTACGGATTTGATCCTGCATAGTAGATTTGCTTTCGGTGGGGGTAAGAACAAAGAAAACACCCCTCAGAAACTCTGAAACCCAGTGCCACCTGCATGACAGAAAGCAGACCCAGGGCCAGTGAAGCTGCCCTCTGTGGAATGCAGGCATGGGGGTGATTTCTCTTGTTCCTGGACAGCTGGCCCATGACCACACTGTTCACAGCAGGGCTCTTTCCTCCTCTGCCCAGGGAAGATGCTGGGAAAGGCCGTGGGGTTGATTTACAATGTTTCCAGGACTACTGCTGTCACAGGAGGCCATGGCCTTTGGTAGTGTGGCCCTGCAGGGTGTGAGGGGCATCTGGGCAGCAGGTAGGTTGGTGCTGCCGGGGGAGTTTCTGTAGAGGGGGGTAACTCCTCCCTGGTCCCCTGCACAGTCCACTTGCCTCCAGCCAAGGGGAGAGCTGATCTATTGGGGTGCAGGAGAAACAGAATTTGGGGGCATGTGAGGAACTAGTTCATATGTCAGGACACGAGTGCGGGTCAGTCAGAGGGGTGTTCTGAAAGACTGGGGGTTTGCTAATAATGATTCAGTCTTCCCAGGAAGGGTATGAGATGGGGATTGAGGCCCTTAGTCAGATTAATGTTTCCCAAGAGAAAAACAGGCTTGTTAGGTTTGGGACACAGAGGGAGGAAGGGCTAGGGGATGTTTGTGGTCTGCTGAGAATGAATCGCTTGCCCGAATGACTCTGAACTGCTGAATGGCCTCCCTGAAAGGATGCTCCAGTGAGAGTAATGCCCTTCCCACAGAACACACAGCTCAGCTGTCCCAGTCAAATGTCATTGAAGATGTTTCTAAAGTACATTATTCCAAAGACTACTCAAAGTTATGTATCTTAAGGGTTTCAAATAATTCTATTGACCAAGATGCTATTGATCTTGACAAGAAGTGGCTTAAATATGAAATAAAAATAAAGGCTGGCTTGTTGAAGACCTGAATAAGGTTCTCTCTGCTGCAGAAAGGTAGGCTGTGGGTGCCACCAGCCAGGAAGGGGTGGGGAGTATGCTACCAGTGCCATCTATCAGAGCCCAGGGGTGGAGGCCTGCTCTTAGGGGTTTGTGAGAGCACTGGGATTGGGACCCTCATCGGGCCCTAATGTGGAGTCCACCTGGCGTTTACTGTCTCTGTGACCTTGGAGTTTGAGTTCATCCATGAATGAAATGACGTGTGAACATTATTCATAAGCAAAAATACTTCTGGGCTCTCACACTCAAAAAACCGGTGGAGCATTCCCCACGCTGACCATCAGTCACGGAAGGAATGTGCAGCTTATCTGAGACACAAGCTCCTGCTCCACACATTATGACCCCTGAGTGGGTCCTTCTCATTCGCCCAACAATGGGGTGGAGGGCCTGCGAGGCAACCTGACCCTCCAGGCTGGTGATGGCAGCTGCTCAACCATGGAGCTGGTTTCAACCGCTCATTCTTCTACAGCAGGAGTCCCCAACCCCCAGCTACAGACCAGTATTGTCTAGAGCCTGTTAGGAACCAGCTGCACAGCAAGAGGTGAGGGCTGGGCAAGCAAGCATTACCACCTGAGCTTTTCCTCCTGTCAGATCAGCAGCAGCAGAAGATTCTCATAGGAGTGTGAACAGTACTGTGAACTGTGCATGCGAGGGACCTAGGTTGTGTGCTCCTTATGAGAATCTAAGTATTGCCTGATGATCCAAGGTGAAACGGTTCATCCTAAAATCATCCCCACTACTCCCAGCAGCTGTGGAAAAGTTGTCTTCCATGAAACCGGTCCCTGGTGCCGAAAAAGTTGGGGACCAGTGTTCTACAGCACTATCTCTGAATTGCAGAGTCATCCTTTCTAATTCTTGTTTCTGACCAAAA
Organism: Ateles fusciceps; assembly: GCA_036589455.1. NCBI lineage: Eukaryota > Metazoa > Chordata > Mammalia > Primates > Atelidae > Ateles > Ateles fusciceps. The sequence goes on along the minus strand of JAZHEH010001180.1, from coordinate 2,755,736 downwards.
AAGGCCTGGACACCCCACTAAGTAACCATCATCAGCTTTTAAAATGTGTTCCCAGGCTATCGGCGTATGATACCCTGGGAATCACTCTTGGGGGATTTGTGCAAGACCAGCGTGGGAAGCTCCTTGGAGGTCATTTGTGTGACCCCTGAAGATTGTGTGTGTGTCTCCCCCACCCAAATCTGCCCCCACCACCGGCGGCCATGTGTGTGCCTGCCTGGAGAACAGGCTCTGGGTCCACCCCTCTGCATCTCCAGCTGGCCTGTCCTGGGCAAGTGGATTAACCACGCTTGGCTGTCTAAACAGAGATCATGTGCTGTGTTTATTCCTGATCTTGTTGAAAGCCATTTTTTTCACAATCAGTCAAGTGGCTTCTGACTATGACTTGGCTTCCCATGTAGCATAGCCATGGAAACCCATGTGAGTGGCCCAGGGAGCTCCAAGTAGGTGCTTCAGTCTCAGTAGCACTGAGGAAGGGGTACCTTCTCAGAGACTGAGTCTGGACCCTGGCAAGGGTGACCCAAGTATCTGAAGGCAGCATAGACACAGCTGGCCTTCGGTATAGCCATGTTATTTCCTGTCTGATTGCCACATCCACTGGTGACAATGTGCACTTAGATGGTGGCTTCATTGGCCACCCACAGGCACAGTGAAGCCACAGCGCTGGGATTGCTGCAGCCCCTGCTGCACCAGTGACAAGCCAGGAACTACACCGTCAACTCCCTAAGCCTGAAAGACAGCAGAAAGGGAAGGATATGTGGAGCGCAGCCTGGCCTTGGTCCATGATCAGTGGGGACGTCCAGCTGCAGAGATGCAGGGCTGCACAGAGATTCCTGATGGTGAAGAAGTCTGTTCTCTGCAGACAGCTGAAGAGAGAAAAACAGAGTAGCGAAGTGTCTGAAGGAGAAGTGGGAAAGGAGCACACCTGCTTCGAGCTCTGTGTGTGCACATGAGAAGCAGGAACACACTTAAACACATGCCTGGAAACACCTGGAGGAAAAATGGCTTCATCAACCAGAGTGTTGCAGGTGAAGAGTTCTCTCTCATCCTGTGTGCTATGAAGCTGGGGTAGCACCAATGAGCCTTAAAGCTACAGCATAGACAAGGCAAGTGTTCAGAACTCAGGCTGCTGTGGTCCCGGGATTAGCAACTCCGGTTAGCAGCAGGTGATGCCATGTGGACAGCTGCGTCTTAAAACCACCTTCAAACCGGGGATCCCCACATTTCCTAACATTCTGAAATTCTGTCACTGCATGGACAACGTGTAGACAGGTGTATACACATTTATAATCTAATGAGAGAGAGCACACTAAAAGACAAAAAAAAGAGAGAGAGAGAGGAAAGACCCATCCTGCTCTGAACTTTCATCGTGTTTTGTTGGAAGAAGGCAAAAATTGAACATAAGAATAAAGAGAAAAGGCAAAGGTAAGAAACTTCGAAGATTAAAAATAAATCTGAAAATCAGAGAAAGTTAGCAACATAAAGCAAAACCACACAGAAGAAGAAGAAAAGAGGAAATAACCAAAGAAAATGAGAACGTCAGAGACAAGAAAATCCTTTTAGCACAGCTAAAAATAGAAAAAGTAGCTCTTTTTATACATCTTCCTTTAGGAGATTATCTGAACATCGAGACTTGAGGCATCTGACTTTGAGGTATCATGTACAGATAAAAATAATCAAATGAGCCATATTTAACCATATTTCCTTGAAATAAAATGTTAGTTTTCAGTTCTTCTTTGAGGTGAAGAAAGATATGCATTCTCATGGAGCCAACTTTATTGTTTTAGTATAAGATTGGAAAAAGCATATTATATGTTTAGTAAATTGGATTCAAATGAGACAATGTATCAGAAAATGGAATTTTTGATTTGGTTTTAAAATGTTCCTATTCAAAAGATGGTCGAACAGATGTGAGACAGAAGAAAAGAGCTCAAAGTGGGTGGGGCCAACGAGCCCTCACATCTCTGCAGATGGAAACAAGCCCGTGGTTATTATGGGCTCATGTGCTGCGCATCTTCAGGGCTCTCGCTTGTGAACTTTCCGGTCTACAACATTGCAGCTAAACCTCAAAGGTCAAGGTTCAGGCCCTGGGTTTGCCTGGAGGTCATTTACTGCCTCCACCAAGTCAGCTCTTGTGGTTCATTAGTTTTGCTGCAGCAGTGGAGAAGGAAAGGGTCTGATTGTGCAAATGGTGCCCACAGAGGCTCCAGGTGCACACAGGGCAGACCCTTTCCAGAATTTTTTATAGCTTGCATGATTCAATCGCTCCAGGCTGCCCCCTAGCCCCATCTTTTAGGTTTTATGGGTTGAATTGTGTCCTTTTCAGAATTCATAGGCTGAAGTCCTAACCTGCATTCACAACCTTCTTCCTTTCACTTGTGTGTGGATCACTTTCTGGAGATTTGTAAATGTATAGACTCCCAGGCCCTCCCCCATGCCCATTAATCCCTAGCTGACCCCTCAAAAAGGTGGCAGATTCTTTTACAATGCCCATTGTGATTAGTTCATTGGTGGGCCTGGAAGACCTGAGGCCAACAGTCCACGGTCACTTTAGGGGTTCAATGTTAACTTTGCTGCTGAAAACACAGTCTGCAGACCTCAGCACAGGCATTGCCCAGAAGCCTTTTAGATGTGCAGAATCTTAGGTTCCTCTCCAGACCCACTGAATGAGGCTCTGCATTTCAACAAGATGCTGGAGTATTTCACATGCCTTGTCCTGGGATAGTGTGAGGGACCATGTTGCTAAGCAGCTGGTCCCTTATTAGGCCACCCAAAGGAGAATACTTCGCTCTAATAAAGCAGCTGAATTGCACAGAATCTCTAGAGTCTTGAGGCTATTTTTTTCCTATAAAAAACTGTTACCAAATTTTGATCTTACATTATCACCCTCCTCTGCATCATCATTTTCTGATTCATACAAAGAAACATTGCAGTGGAGTGGACCAGTTGGGAAGTTGACTCCAGCACGTCTGCTAAGAATTTGCTGGGAATTTATACCTTCCCAATCACATTCCTCTTTTGCTGATGATGCAAGTTCTAAACCTTTCAGATGTGTGTATGTGTGTGTGTGTGTGTGTGTGTGTGTGTGGTATGTAAAAGGTTAACTGATGTCTTTTTAGTATGTGGCCCATTTGAAGCTTTGAAAAGACATGCTTCTTTTCCCACCAAAGTGATAGCTAACCTATCTCTGCCATCCCAGAGACTGGCTCCCTGTGACACTTGCAGAATTATTCCCCTCTGTCCTTCTGCCAGATACCACCAGCCACCTTTCCCTCTTGAGTCTTTGGGCTTACCTTCCAGTGACTGAAAGGGCCAAGCCTACTTGTGTGCACCTAGGAACAGTCTGCCTGCAAGGTATAACCTCCACACCCCAAAAATGAGCATCTGTTCCCTAAGCCCCCCATCCAAGACACTGGAAATTTCTTCAATGCAGGCAAAAACATTTAACTTCATTATTAGGAGGTGAACTTGAATGCAGTACACTGGCAGGCCCCACCAGGTGGAGGTGATGAGATGCTGGAAAGCAGGGCTGGGTCTTTGTGAACAGGAATACCAGGATGTGGGGTCTCCAGCAATGCATGGTGAGGTGAAGCTAAGGGTATCAAGTTCAGCCTCACCAATTTCTTAACTGTACTGGAGCATTTGGGACTATTCTAAGGTGGGATTTTTCTTTGCAGATTAGGAGAGGAGCAGCCCTCTTCTCAGTGATGCCTTCCTGTCAGGTGGTCCGTTCATGAATCACGGCCTTAAGCGAGTTCAGGATACTTGGTAGCCCTTCATTCTCCATATAGGACTTCAGCAGATGCTTATCCCTTCCCAACCCGGGTTTCTTTTTCAATGGTGCACATGATCACACCTGCCATGGGGTTTATAATTGGTAGAACAACTCTGATGAAAACGTCTGGACTTTCCAAAACACACCATCTTTATTCCAGGATGGCCCCAGAACTTCCCAGAGATTCAAACGGAATCCTGGAAATCTGTTAGCTTTGGATGCCCAGGATTGCACAGGCTTCTTAATAGCATGAGAACAAGGAAAGCAAGGTTTGTGAGGTGAAAAAAATGCAAGAAATAAGGTTTAGAAATAAAAATAATGCAAGCAACCATTTCTGAAAGACTAGATGTACTCTGGAGATGGCCTGTTCTGTACAAATACATTCATAAAATATTGTAGAACATGGTGGTGGGTGCCATCTGTGAAGCTCCTGAGTGCCAGTCTTCTCTATATAATGGGGATATTAATATCATTTGGATTTAATGATTTGGTGCCACCACCATCACTGATATGGTTTGTCTGTGTCCCCATCCAAATCTCATCTTGAATTGTAGCTCCCACAATTCCCATGTGTTGTGGGAGGGACCCAGTGGGAGGTAAAAGAATCATGGGGGTGAGAGTTTCCTGTGGTGTACTTATGATAGTGAATAAGTCACACTAGATTTGCTGGTTTTATAAGGAGGCATTTCCCTACACAAACTCTCTCTTTTACCTGCTGCCATTCAAGTAAGACGTGACTTGATCCTCCTTGCCTTCCACCATGATTGTGAGGCCTCCCAAGCCATGTGAAGCTATGGGTCTACTAAATCTCTTTTTTCATAAATTGCCCAGTTTCAGGTATGTCTTTATCAGCAGCATGAAAAAGGGCTAATACAGTAAATTGGTACCAGTAGAGTGGAGTGCTGCTGAAAAGATACCCAAAAATGTGAAAGCGACTTTGGAACTGGGTAACAGGCAGAGGCTGGAACGGTTTGGAGGGATCAGAAGAAGACAGGAAAATGTGGGAAAGTTTTAAACTTCCTAGAGACTTGTGAATGGTTTTCACCAAAATGCTAATAATGATATTGACAATAAAATCCAGGCTGAGGTGGTCTCAGATAGAGATGAGGAACTTGTTGGGAATTAGAGTAAATGTGACTCTTGTTATGTTTTAGCAAAGAGACTGGTGGCATTTTGCTCCTCTCCTAGAGATTGTGGAACTTTGAACTGGAGAAAGATGGTTTAGGGTATCTGGCAGAAGAAATTTCTAAGCAGCAAAGCATTCAAGAGGTGACTTGGGTGCTGTTAAAGGCATTCAGTTTTATAAGGGAAGAAGAGCATAAAAGTTTGGAAAAATTGCAGCTTGACAACGCAATAGAAAAGAAAATCCCATTTTCTGAGGAGAAATTTAAGCTGGCTGCAGAAATTTGCATAAGTAATGAGTAGTTGAATGTTATTCCCCAAGACAATGGGGAAAATGTCTCCAGGGCATATCACAGCAGCTCTCCTACCGCAGGTCTAGAGGACTAGGAGGAAAAAGTGGTTTCATGGGCTGGGTCCAGGGTGCTCTTGCTCTGTGCAGCCCAGGGACTTGGTGCCCTGTATCTCAGCCACTCTAGCCATTGCTAAAAAGGGCCAAGGTACAGCTCAGCCATTGCTTCAGAGGGTGCAAGCCCCAAGTCTTGGCAGCTTCCACATGGTGTTGAGCCTGTGGGTGTATGGAAGTCAAGAACTGAGGTTTGGGAACTTCTGCCTGGATTTCAGAGGATGTATAGAAACACCTGGATACCCTAGCAGAAGTTTGCTGCAGGGGTGGGGTCCTCATGGAGAACCTCTGCTAGGGAAGTGCAGAAGGGAGGTATGGGGTCAGAGCCCCCACACAGAGTCCCTACAATGGACTCTGCCTATGGAGCTTTGAGAAGAGGGGCTACCATCCTCCAGACACCAGAATGGTAGATCCACTGACAGCTTGCACCCTGCACCTGGAAAAGCTGAAGACACTCAATGCCAGCCAATGAAAGCAGCCAGGAGGGGGATATACTCTGCAAAGTCACAGGGGCAGAGCTGCAAAAGACCATGAGAACACACCTTTTGCATCAGCATGACCTGGATGTGAGACATGGAGTCAACGAGAATCATTTTGGAGCTTTAAGATTTGACTGCACCACTGGATTTTGGGTGGGTCTCTCCCCTCTCTCTATGCAGCCCTGGATTCTCCCCCTAGATGACGCTTCTCCTCATTGTTTCTCTGCAGTGTCTTTCCACCATGGAGCCGTGCTTCTTACCACATGGTTCAGGGAGCCCAAGAGCACATGGCTTGGGCTGCCAGGCCTTCCTAGGGTTTATCCTGGAAGTAGCATTACATTATTTCTGCCACCTTCCATTGAAAGCAGGTCCCAAGCTCAGCCCAGATTCAAATAGAGAGGACCATCCAAAGGCATGGATCCTGGGAGGGGGTGTCCACTGGGGACAGGAGGCTATCCCTACTCATATCTTCACTTCCATCTTTGCACACCATTTGAGTCAACACAGAGCAGGTGAGCATCATTCAGTGAAGGAGGGAGGGGGTGAGTGGCCCATAACCAACCTAACGTTGTGTGTGTGTGAGTCCTAGCCTCTGCCTCCCAATGCAGTGGGTTTCAAAAGCTCCCAAGTTTGTTGTTTGGAGCTTGAGTCCCATCTCATTGAAGACATAGCTGTCTCTGTGACTGCTTTCCTAGGCTGGCCACAGAGATGGTCACTGAGAGAACTGCACTACCATTCCCTCTTCTGATGGAGAAAAAAAAGTTTGTGGGTAGGTCCGGAAGCCGACTGCCTCTTTTCAGCAGTGTTCGTGTGAGAAGATGGTTCTGGGTTTGTCTGTGTGGGGGACACCTGCAGCTCAACTTCCGCAGTGGTGGGCCCTGAGCTCTGTAGCCTCCCCTGCCTCCACAGCTCTGCTCCTTGCTCTGTCATGGGCCTGGGGACAGCAGACTTGGGCTGGAAGTGTGCCTCCACCACTCATTCCCTGGGCAACCTTTGATCCCTTCGTTCTGTGTCTACACAGAGAAGAAAGAACAAGAAACACACAGCAAGTGCCAGCTCCCGTACACCTCCACCCTCAGTCTCCTTGTCACCAAATCAGGCTCCATGGTTCCTGGAGCAAAGACTTGGGTGCCCTTGCGGTCTCCATTGTGCCAAGTTTTTCCTTGTTGAAATACCTTGAGATTGAGTCTAAAATTTGGTATTACTTTGAACTTTAGTTGACCAGTGGAGTCAGTTTGAATGTCCAAGGCTTTCTCTCCAGATCTTCAATTATTTTAAAGCTTTCTTTAAGGCAAGCTTGTCCAACTTGCTTTATTTTGTTGCTGTTGTGTTCTGTTTTGTTTTAGGCTGTTAGCAGTCTGAAGCCGTCACTTTTAGTTTCTGTCTCTAGTGATAAGTGGAAAAGAGGGACAAGGAAGGGGCTTTACTGGCCCAACCAGAAACGGAAATTAAGAACCCATGACTGTACTCTTTCCCTTGGACATCCCTGCAAGGAGTGAAAATTATTGAATACTAAGGTAAGCTACAGCTTTTTATATTAAAATCAGTTATACATGGGCAAAAGAGCAGTAATATGTACACTATCACATTCCCCCCAGCAGAGCTTATACGGATATATGATGTTTTCGTATCTACATTTTGTTACTTTTCTATAAGGAATATGTATTAATCTATTATGTCATTTTATTTTGGGTAAATGGAGTCACTATAGTCTTGAGACTAAATTTTACTTGCAGAAAAATGTAGAGAATCTCTTCCAAACAGCCTTAGGAAAAGGGAGAGCCCCTCCCTCCTTCCATCATCCACCTGTGCACCTGGGAGGAGCTTTACCACCTGCAGGGTAACACCTCCCCACTCCTCTACACTGGGAATTACAGTACCTGCCTTATCAATCCCAAAAGGTTGTTGTGTTTCTCAGAATAGATTTTATATACTAAAGTATAAGCTATCTTGGGTAAGCAAAAGAGCAGTAAGTAGATTATCCCCTGCAAACTGGGGAGACACAGGCTTTCAGAGTAAAGCAAAAGTGCCTTCCAGTGAACAAGGGAAGGGTTCTGGTTTCATAGCAAAAAGGAGTTCCCACCCAGGTTTCCAATTGGATCAGTTTATGCAAACTTACTGAAGGATTGAAACTTACTTAGTTCTGATTGGTGGGTTGAAGCTGAATCTGATTGGTGGATTGCAGGTAGGTTCTGATTGGTTGGTTCAGATGACTCTTAAAAGTTCCAAAGCTGAACTGCAGTGTGGGTTTGGGGGGAATTCAGAGTACCTCTAATCAGGAAATGGCTACTATTTTAAATGGAGCCCTATTGGTCATTCCAGATCCGTCCCAAAGGACCCCTCAGGTTCACATTTGTTCATATAGCCTAACCTGAAATGACAGTTTGAAGTGAGGGAGGCTACCTTATTCTCTGCCAGCTGACCTACTCCTTGCAGGGAAATCATATTGCCAGGTTCATCAGTGAAGTTCAAAAGGAAAGTATGATTATCCCCATTTTAATGAGGAAACCGGTCTGCCCAGAAAACACATCTCATGCCTCCCAGCTCTGTCTGTGTCTCTGCTTGGAAGTAAATACTACAGCAAACTGTTTAACACTATCAAAAATATCCTCCTCTGATAAAAGCTAGTTCAGCTGCTCTTCTGCAATGAAAAGAGGTCAGGGTCTTTGCCAGAGCCCAAGGGTGCTGAATCCAGGGGCGTTTGCCTGAGACCTGAGCTCTTCGGAACTCAGAGCTCATCCAGACCAGGGTGAGCCCGGAATGTGTCCCCTGGGCAGGTTGCCTGGTGGAGTCTCTAAGCTCCCACACATGTAGCAGCCAAAAACCACGCCTGTCCCAGACCTCTAACTCCATGGCCACAGTTTCCAAGGCTACAGTGATTTATCTCCCATAATAAGTTCTGAAATACTAGGAATTAGTCCATAGCCAGACTAGTAAAAAGTTGTCTTAAAATAGCTAAGATTAGATTACACAAATCTGGTTCTGTTTCCTTGGAAAACTTTCCGATTGAATTGAGCACCCAGTAGAGTAATTACAGAAGTCAGAGTACTATTTGGCATCTTGAATCTTGAGAAAAAGAGAAAGTGAGGCAACAGGTCTCAGACCTCCTTTGTTTCTACCTGGGAAGCTACAAAATTGTTTAAAACGTGGGAAAGCTCTGAGATTCCATGGAAGAAAAATAACTGTATGTCCCATAAATAATTGAAACCAGATATTTATATTTCTAGAGGAGGTGGGAGGAAAGAGGTGTAGAGAAGTTAGCAAAAGACAGAAAAGGGTTTTTTTGTTTTTGTTTTTTTTTTAACTTAGGAAAGTGGACAAATAGAAGATGAATGTCCTGAATCATTTCATTGCTGGTAATAATGCCTTGGGTTTATAGGGTGGCTTTCTTCTGAAGATCTAAAGACATTTTTTATACCTACTATTTTGCTTCTGTTCACTGCAACCTGAAAAACAAGACACTGTTGTAAAATAAACATCAAATGTAGAAATCCTGCTGAAGAAAAAAACAAAAAGGCCTGAGAACCCTCACAGAGCTACATGCCCACAGGAAAAGGAGCAGCCCCCTCCTCACTCACTCCACAGTGCAAGGAGGGCAGCAGTTGAGGAGGCACATATCTCGGATGCAGCTCCCACTTCCTACAAAGGCTACAGACCCCTCACCAGATCAAGCTGCTTCTCTGTTTCCACCAGAGGAAGCCAGAGAGCAGGCGTGACAGGTATAGGGGTACTTTTCATTTCTAAGCATCTTTTTCATTTCTTTTTATTAATAGGCTTTATTTTTTAGAGCAGTTTTAGGTTCACAGCAAAATTGAGAGGAAGACACAAAGGGTTCCCAGGTACTCGCTCCCCCAATCCCACCATATGCACAGCCTCCCCAACTATCAACATCCCACTCCAGAGTGGTCCTTTAGTTACAGCAGATGAACATGCACACATCACTATTAACCCCAGGCCATAGTTAACATTAGAGTTCACTCTTGGTGCTGCATAGTCCATGGGTTTGGATAAATGTACAATAACACGAATCTACCATTACAGTATCATACAGAGTAGTTTCACTGTCCTAAAAATCCTCTGTGCTCCATCTACTCATCCCTCCCTCCCTTCTCCCAGTCCCTAGCAACCACTGCTTTTTTACTGTCTCCCCTAGTTTCACCTTTTCCAGAATGTCCTATAGTTGGAATCACACAGCACGCAGTCATCAGTTTACCTATGGATGCACAATTGTCGCAGTACCATTTATTGAAAAGGCTATTATTTCTCCATCAAGTTGCCTTTGAAACTTGGTCAAAAATGAGTTGTTCATATAGTGTGACTTCATTTCTGGACTTCCTACTACACTGCATTAATTTCTTTGTCTATATTTTCACCAAAACAACACTATTTTGATTACTGTAGGCTTTTTATAAATCTAGTAATAAGGTAATATTCATTCTCCAAATTTGTTTTTATTTTTTAAAGTTGTTTTGACTACTGTAGACTCTTTAAATTTCTGTATAAATTTTGTAAATTTTAGATTCAGTTATCAAATTATTTTAAAAGCCTACTGGAATTTCCATTTGGATTGCATTGATTCCATAGATCAATTTATGGAGAAGTGACATCTTAACAATACTGAGTCTTCCAACCTATGAATATAGTGTATTTTTTTCTACATTTAGATCTTTACTTGTTATCAACAGCATTTTATAGTTTTCAGTACCCAGGTGTTTTACTTCCTATGAAGCAGACTAATTCCTAGGTATCTCATTTTTATGCTAAAGTAAATGTTGTTTTTCAATTTCTAATAGTTTCTTGTGAGTACGTAGCCATACAATTGATTTCTGTATATTAATCTTGCATACTGAAATTTTGCTAACCTCACCTGTTAGTTCTCTCAGCTTTCTTTGTAGATTCCATTGCATCTCTGCAAAGATGATCATGTCATATGCAAATAAAAGGTTCTACCTTTTCCTTTCCAATATGAATGACTTCAATTTCCTTGTCTTGCCTGATTGTACTGGTGAGACCCTCCTCCAGGTTGAATAGAAATGTGTTATTTCTCATCTTCAGGAGGAAAGCATTTTGTCATTTACCATTGAGTATGATGTCATCTGTGGGTTTGTGGTAGATGCCCTTCTGGTCCTTGTTTGATGAGAGCTTTTACATCAAGTGTATGTTGAATATTATCAAATACATGTTTGTGTCTATTAAAGAGATGATACAATTTTTCTTTTTTAGTTTTTTAATAGTATGAATTATAATGATTAAATTCTCAATGTTAAGCCAACCATATACGCTTGTGATAAACTCCACTTGGTCATAATATCTTCTGCTCTTGATATATTGTCAGTTAGAGTGTGAAAATTTTGTTTAGATTTTTTTGCATTTATGTCCATGAGGGATATTAGTCTCCACATTTTTTTTCTCTATTTGTCAGGATTTTGGGTCTGACTGATGCTGGCCTCAGATAGTGTTGGAAAGGATATTCTCTTTTTTAATTTTCTGGAAGAATTTTTTTAGAATCAGAATTTGTCTCTCTTAAATGTTTGGTAGAATACACTAGTGAAGCTACCTGTGAATGGAGACTGTGTGTGTGTGAGAAGAAATTACAAATTCAATTTTTAAAAATTGATTTAAATAATTGATTTCTTCTTCAGTAAATATTGGTAGTTTGTCAGACACACAGACCAATGGAACACAACAGAGGCCTCAGAAATAATGCCACACATCTACAATCATCCGATCTTTTACAAACCTGAGAAAAGCAATGAAGAAAGGATTCCCTATTTAATAAATGGTGTTGGGAAAAACTGGCTAACCATATGAAAAAAGCTGAAACTGGATCCCTTCCTTACACTTTATACAAAAATTAACTCAAGATGGATTAAAGATTTAAACATAATACCTAAATTCACAAAAACTCTAGAAGAAAACTAGGCAATACTGTTCAAGACATAGGCATGGGCAAAGACTTCATGACTAAAACACCAAAAGCAATGGCAACAAAAGCCAAAATTGACAAATGGGATCTAATTAAACTAAAGAGCTTCTCCACGGAAAAATAAACTTATCATCTGAGTGAACAGGCAACCTACAGAATGGGAGAAAATTTTTGCAGTCTACCCATCTGGCAAAGGGCTAATATCCAGAATCTACAAAGAACTAAAACAGACTTACAAGAAAAAAAACAAACAACCCCATCAAAAAGTGGGCAAATGGTATGAACAGACACTTCTCAAAAGAAGACATCTATGCAGGCAACAAACATATGAAAAAAGCTCATCATCACTGGTCATTAGAGAAATGCAAATCAAAACCACATTGAGATATCATCTCATGCCAGTTAGAATGGCAATCATTAAAAAATCTGGAGACAACAGATGCTGGAGAGGATGTGGAGAAATAGGAGTGCTTTTACACTGTTGGTGGGAGTATAAATTAATTCAATCATTGTGGAAGACAGTGTGGTGACTCCTCAAGGATCTAGAAATAGAAATACCATTTGACCCAGCAATCCCATTACTGGGTATATACCCAAATAATTATAAATCATTTTATTATAAAGACACATACACACATATGTTTATTGGGGCACTGTTCACTGTAGCAAAGACTTGGAACCAACCCAAATGCCCATCAATGATAGACTGGATAAAGAAAATGGGGCACATGCACACCATGGAATACTATGCAGCCATAAAAAAGGATGAATTCATTTCCTTTGCAGGGACACAGATGAAGCTGGAAACCATCATTCTCAGCAAACTAACACAAGAACAGAAAAACCAAACACCGCATGTTCTCACTCATAAGTGGGAGTTGAACAACAAGAACACATGGACACAGGGAGGGGAACATTACACACTGGGGCCTGTCAGGGGGCGGGGAGCTAGGGGAGGGATAGCATTAGGAAAAATATCTAATGTAGATGGTGGGGTGATGGATGCAGCCAACCACCATGGCACATGTTTACCTGTGTAACAAACCTGCATGTTCTGCACATGTACCCAAGAGTTTAAAGTACAATAAAAAAAAATTGGTAGTTTGTGGTTTTCAAAGGTTTTGTCCATTTCATCTATGTAGTCAAATTAATTAACATAGAACCATTCATAACATTATCTTATTTTCTTACCATTATCTTTTGATTCTGATGTCATTTTGCTTTTCTGATTTTGGTGATTTATGATTTCTCTTACTTTCTGATCAATCTTGCTAAATGTCTATCAATTTTATTGATCTTAAAGATACAGCTTTTGGTTTTATTGATTTTTTTCTATTGTCTTTCTGCTTTCTATTTTATTAACTTCCACTTTGACGTTTTTTACTTCCTTTCTTCTACTTACTTTGTCTTTAACTTGATCTTTTTTTTTTTTTTTTGTACTGTTAAGGTGGAAGCTGAGGTCTTACACTTGAGAACTTTATTTTCCAATATCAATGTTTGGTGCTCCAAATTTCCCTCGAAATGCTTTAGTGATGATCTAATAAATTCTTATTTGTTATGTTTTAATTTTAATCCACTTATAAAGCACTATCTAATTTCCCTTTTAATTTCTCCTTTGACTGATGGCTTATTTAGAAATGTGTTGCTTAGTATACATGTTTGAGGGACTTTCTAGAGATTTTTCTGTTACTAATTTTTAATGTAATTCCATCGTGAGTAGAGCACAAACTTTGTATGATTTGGAATACTGTATACTTTTTGATGCTGGTTTTATGGCACCAAGTTTGACCTATCTTGGTAAATATTTTGTGTACTCCTGAAAATAATGTATATATGTTATTATTGGGTGGAGTGTTCTATAAATATCAACTAAGTCAAATTAATTAATGATGTTTAAATATACTATTCCTTACCTAGTTTTTGTTCATCTGTTTTATCAATTATTGAGAGACGGTTACTAAATTCTCTGTCTATAACTATAAAATTACATATTTTCCTTGCAGTTATATTAGTTTTTGCTTCAATTATTTTGTTTTTTGTTAATATCTAGGAGTGTTATTTCTTCTTAATAAAGTAATCTTTTTGTCATTACTTAATAAAGTAATCTTTATTCCTGCTTATTTCCTTTGTTTAAAATCTAATTTGTCTGAGATTAATATAGTAGCTCCAGCTTTATTTGATTAGTGTTAACATAATGTCTCTTTCTCCATTCATTTACCTTTAACTTATTTGTGTCTTTATATTTATTATGTATTTTCTATGATCAGCATATAGTTGGGTCTTGCTTTTGCAACCAATTAGACAATCTCCTGCCTTTTCATTTGAAGTATTTAGACCATTTACATTTAATGTGATTATTAATATGGTTGTTGATACAAATATGAACATCTTGGTATTTATTTTCTATTTGCCTCCCCTTTTTTTCATTTTCTCTTATTTTTTAAACCAACTTTTGAATTAGTATATTAATTTTGACTATTATAATTCCCTAATCATAATTATTTGGTAAATGTTCATTTTATTTCTTTTGTTGGCTTTTGTTTTGTTTTGTTTTCCCAGTGGTTGCTATAGTTTTTGTATACATCTTTTAGGTGCTATTATACCACTTCCATATCATATGAGAACCTAAAAATCATATATTTATATTTTTCTTCTCCCAAACTTTGTTCTATTATTGACATACATTTTACTTTTACATATGCTAAAGGCACCACAGAGCATTGTTATTATTTCCATTTAAGCAGTCAATTATCTTTTAAACATATTTAAATAATAAGAACAAAACCTTATATCTTTACCCATATAGTTACCAGTTCTGCTTTGTATAGATCTATATTTCCCTCTGGTATCATGTGATATCTGCTTGAAGGACAATCTTTATTAAGCATTTCTTGCAGGTCTTCTCTGAGTGAATTCTTTCAGTTTTTGTATGTCTGCAATGTCTTCACTTTGCCTTAATTATTTAAAGATACTTTACTGAAACATAGATATTAGGTAAGTAGTTTTTATTTGTTCAGTTCTTTAAAGATGTTGCTATGTTGATTTGTTGCTGGCATTATTTCTGACAAGAACTCTGCTGTCAGTTTTTCTGTGCCTAATGTGTCTTTTTCTCCTCTGGTAGATTTTAATATTTTCCCTTTATCATTGAATTTGAGGAATTTGATAATAATATGTCTTAATGTTTCATGCTTTTTGTGATTAGGGTTCAGTGAGACTTTTAAATCTGTGAATTTGTGGTTTTTTCATATTTGGTAAATTTTTGTTATCTTATTAATAAATATTTTTTTTCTGTATCTACTCTCTCTTTCAAGGATTCCATTTATTCGGCTGCTTAAAATTGCCTGCTTAAAAATGAATAATTCACTGATGATCTGTTCATTAAAGAAAATTCTTTTCTGTTTTATTCTTCATAAAAGTACAATGTTCTAGTCTAGTTGATGGAACAGGCACTTTTCCTGGGCACACATGTGCTTCTAGCACTGCTCCTTTTATCCTCTCTGGTGGTTCTTTCCTCAGCATCAGGTAGTGTCTTCGCATGTATATACTGACTAGTACTCAGCTGAGCGCTGGAGGGAAACCCTTTATGGAACTCCAAGTTTCTCTTACTGTGCATTTATGCTCTCCAGTACTCTCTTCTGTGAACTCTAGCCCCCCCAAGACTCCTAGTTCTGTCTCTTCAACTTAGGAGTTCATTGAGCGCCACATAGGTTGCTCTTCCCCTGTACCCCAGCATGAAACTCTATTGAGGGTGTAAGCTTGGGTAATTGTTGAGCTCACTTTGCTTCTTGTCTCTCAGGAATCACTGTCATTGGTTACCTGATGTCCAGTGCCTGGAAAACAGTGATTTCATATGTTTTGCTAGTTTTTTTTGTTGTTGTTTCAGGTGTGCTTGCATTTGTGTGTATGTGTGTGGAAGGATAGGTCCAGTGCCAGTTACTTCATTTGTCTAGAAGCTTATGTATTCTCAGCACTTGTATTTGAAAACCTAGATAAAATAGATAATTTCTTAGGAATATATAATTTACTGAAACTGGCTTGAAAAATATAAAGAGACTAATTTCCAGAAAAGAAACAGAAAAAGTTACCAGCTAAATCTCCAGAAATCACTAGGTTTTATGTTTTCACGAGAGAATTCTATCAAACCTTTATAGAATAACACCAACACTATTAAATAGTTCTCTTCTAGAACTTAGAAAGAGAAGAGAAGCCATCAAATCATTTTATGAAATGACCATAGTAATTAAATTAAACAAAGATGGCACAAAAGAAAATAACAAATCAGTGCCAGTTATGAATATTGATTCAAAATTCATGAATAAAATATTACTAAATAGAATTTTGCAGCAAATTAAAAAAGTAATTCACCATGACTAAGTGTGTCTTACTCCAGAAATATGAGTGACTCAATGCTTAGAAATTATTAATAATGTCATAATGTTAATGAAGCTAAGTTGAAAAAGCATGTGCTTATTTCCCATGAATGCTAAGACATTCAATAAAATTCAAAATCCATTCATGATTTAAAAAACTGCTTAAAAATGAGAATATATATGATATATTAGTAAAATAAAATACACCGATTTCACCTATTTCACTGTAAAGACAACAGCTTCTTTCTTATTTAGACGTACTTACAGTAAATTAAGTCATAAGGCTGGGGATGTTCACTTCCATCATTATTATTTAGATTTGTTTTGAAGTGCCAGCTAATACAATGAGAAGTACTAGTAAGAAATTCAAAGTATAAAAACTAGAAGAGCGAAAATATAATAATTAGTTATACATAATATACAAATAATATTTTACTTATTAATTAATTATATACCTTAAAATCAGAGTATCTTCTTAAAAATTATTACAAACAATAAGATAATTCAATAATGTGACTTGGTACACAGTCAATATACAGAATTTTACAACCTTTATTTACAAAAAGGAACAATTATTTGGAGGACCTAAATGGAAGAAAAAAGTCCATTAAAATATAAAGAAAAATCAATAACTACACCAAAAGTGTGGAAAATCTGTGAGAAAAATTGTACAATTCTTCTGAAGACAATTTTTTAAAGACCTGAACAACTGGAAAAAGTGCCTATATACTTGACTAGGAAGCTCAATATTACAAAGATATTAATTCCCTCAGTAAGTTAAACTCTAGCATTAGTTGGAATCCAATAAAAAATCACTGAAATTTTTTCTAACTACTAGGCAAAGTTCTTGTGGAAAAAATAAATAAGACAATAGGCAGAAAATACGTAAAGAATAAAAGTGATGACCAAGACTAACCTTGCTAGATTTTTAAACATATTATGAAGCTACAATAATTAAAATGGCACAGTATTGGTACCTGAATAAATAGATCTATGCCACAGAATAGAATGTCTAGAGATAGTTCTGCTGACTTGTGAAAATTTGCTAGATCACAGAACTAGCATTTCATAAGTGCAAAAGTGGATCATTCAATAAATGCTTTAGGACAAATAGGAAGCCAGTTGGAAAAAAATAAATCTATATTTATACCTCAGAGTTTATACTGAAATTCCAGATGGATAAAAGATTTCAATTTTTTAAAAAAGTGTTAAAAAATACTAGAAGACTCAGTCTAACGTGTAAGGAGCTTGCAAGTCACAACTTCCATTCATTCTCACAATTTAAGAAAAGTTGAAAAACTGAAAATTAACAACTCTTTTTAGATCTACCAGAGAATTTAGATCATAGGATAAACCACCGCCCTGAAACTGGAGACACAGGCAGACACAGAGAATCTGTTTACCCGGAGTGGGAAACTGAAATCTATAGTGTAACCAGCATCAGGTAGAAATACTTATTGACTAATTGCTGAAGACTGGGTGTGAACTAGTTTGCAAGAAAAAAATTAAAACAAAAACACAAACTCTAAAGGCTGAACGTTGTGTGTGGGGGAAGCACACTTTGCCAAGTTTTGTCTCCCAAAACCCCAGTAGGTACTCAGGGTGAAGACTACAGGAAAAATCCCGCCATATCTCCAGCAGAGAAAGGGGAAAGGTAACTATTTTTAAACACTCCCAGGGTATTCTTTTCTTCTTTTAAAAAGCCTACCCTCCAAGAAAACTATTTCACCAGAGCCTAACTGACTTGTGTTTTACCAGAACCTAGGCGACTCTGAGGAAAGCTCATGGTCAACTCTAGCTTGTTCTAAACTCCATGTGAAAAGGGGAAATACCTAACCAAGCCTCTTCTAGCTTTTCTGACTAGAGGAAAAGGGAGAAGGGAGAGGAGGTGCTGAGCAGCACTCGTGAAAGTCACCGTCCAGGGCACAGGCTCGCTAAAAGACTGAGACTAATCAGAACACTTCCCATTACTCCACAATCCTTACGCTACATCACGAAAAGCCTATTTACCACAACTGTTTTCACCCAGTACATTATGTCTGGCTTTCAGTGAAATGTTACAAGTCATACTAAAAGTAAAAAATAAACAAAGCCCCAAATCACACACATGGACACACACAGAGTATGAAGAGACAAGGCAAGCATCAGAACCAGACTCAGATGTGGTATATCACATCTGAGAGGTTGAATATCAGACCTAGAATTTAACCCTTTTCCTACTTAGAAAGAGAAAAAAAAAGGTGGCTCATTACCAGCACTCATTTAATTTTTACATAAACACACTCTTCGAGAGTGAAGCAAAATCGTTCATGGATTTATTTCTAAATAAGATTAACATCAGAATCATCTGAATAATCAGAATGATCTATTTTGGAAAAATCAGATTCATCAAATGAATATTCAGCCAACAACTATCTGAGGAGGATGTTAACATCACAAGTAAGATTGCAATTTTCTGGGATTTGACATTTTCAGTGATTGAGAATTACTATACTTTGTAAATGGAAATGCTACTACTAAAAACAATGTTATAAATGGAATGATGTCTTTTATTTCCAAAGCTGACATACTAGAGCAATGTGAAAATAATACCATTTCATGGCAAAGTCATCTCAGGGTAAACACTGCAGCTGCAAGTCCCACCAGCAAGTATTCTGGGGCAGATGGAAAAAGGCTTAAAAGACCTATGATATATATTATGATAGCTTTAATAGAAAAAGTAAGCAAAATGTAAGAATAGATGGGTAATGTAAACAGAGAGATGAAAATTCTAAGAAAGAATTAAAAAGTAGTAGAGATCAGAAACACTGTAAAGAATTGAAGACTGCCTTTGATGATCTCATTAGAAGTCTAGACATGACTGAAGAAAGAATCTGTGAACTTCAGGATATGTCAATAGAAACTTCACAGACTGAAAATCAAAGAGAAGAGACTTAGAAAATGGACCAGAATATCTCAGAACTGCAGAACAGATACAAAAGATGTGACATATGCATAATGGGAACACCAGAAAGAAGAAGAGAAAGAAACAGATGAATTATTGAAGCAATACAGAATCAGAATTCTCCAAAATTAAGACAGACATTAAGACAGACACGAATTCCAGAATCTTGGAGAATGTCAGGAAAGAAAAATGCCAAAATATCTACTCCTAGGCATATTATATCCAAACTGCAGAAAATAAACACAAAGAAAAAAGTCCTGAAAGGAGCCAGAGGCAGAGTAATCCATCTTATCTATAGAGGAGTAATGGTAAGAATTACATCCAACTTCTCCTTGGACACCAGGCAAGCAGGAAGATAGTGGAGTGTAATATTTAATATGTTGGAAGAATAAAACCCATTAACCCAGAATTTTGTGGAATTATCCTCTATAAAGTGAAGGAGAAATAGACTTTCTCAGACAATAAAGAACTGAAGGAATTTGTCAGCAGGAGACCTACCTTGCAAGAAAGTTTAAAGAAGTTATTCAGAGAGAAGGAAAGTGATATAGGTCAGAAACTTAGATCTATGTAAAGGGAAGCATGTTAGATAAGGCATAAATAAAGGAAAACTAAGATCTTTTGTTTTCTTATTCTTAATGGAGCTAACAGATAACAGCTTGTTTAAAATAAGAGCAACAATGTGTTTGCTGATTGTAGCTTGTGGAAAAGTAACATGAGTAACAGCGACGTTATAGGAGGTAAGAGGGAAGGATTGGGAACATGCTCTTAAAAGGTACTTGCATTACCCATGAAGCAGTATAGTGGGACGCAGATTAGTTGTAAACGTATATTGTCAACTCTACAACAACTGCCAAAGTAAACAAAAAGTGTAATTTATATGCAAAGAAAGAAGAGAAAATCGAATCATATAAAATAAACAAAACTACAGATGGCAGAAAAACAATGGAAGGTGAAAATAGAAACAAAGAACAAAGGCAACAAATAGAAAACAACACCAAATATGGTAGATGTAAATCCAACCATATTAGTAATTACTTTAAAGGTCAATGATCTAAATACATTAATTAAAAAAACAGAGACGGAGTGGATAAGAAACAGGATTGAACCATATCATCTACAACAGGGGTCCTCAACCCCCAGGCTGTGGCCTGTTAGAAACTGCGCTCCACAGCAGGTGAGTGGCAGGCAAGCAAGCATTACCACCTGAACTCCACCTCCTGTCAGATCACTGGAGGCATCAGATTCTTATAGGAGAGTGAACCCTATTGTGAATTGCACGTGCAAGAGATCTAGGTTGGGTGCTTCTTGTGAGAATCTAATGCCTAATGATCTGAGGTAGAACAGTTTCAGCCCAAAGACTATCCCCCCACCCCAAGTCCATGGAAAAATTTTATTCCACAAAACTGGTCCCTGGTGCCAAAAAAGTTGGGGACCACTGATCTACAAGACATCCACTTTAAATATAAAGACACGTGTAGAGAAAGAGTAATGAGATGGAGAAAGATACGCAACACTAATAGTAATCAAAAGAAAGCTAGAGTACATACATTAATTTCTGACAAAGTAGGTTTCAGAACAAGGAAATTTATCAAGGATAAAAGGGTTTTAAATAATAATAAAGGGATCACTTTTCCAAGAAGACATAACAATTCTCAAAGTGTATGCCCTTAACAACAGACTGTCAAAATACGTGAAGAAAAAAATAATACAATTGCAAGGAGAAGAAGACACATCCACTATTAAAGGTGAAGAATTCAACATCCCGCTATCAGTAACTAACTGTCCGGCAAGCAGAACATCGGTAAGGATATAGTGAACAGCACCATTAGTCAGCAAGATATAATAAACTTTTTTTTTTTTTTTTGAGATAGAGTCTTTATCACCCAGGCTGGAGTGCAGTGGTGCAATCTTGGCTCACTACAACTTCTGCCTCCCAAGTAAAAGTGATTCTCGTGCCTCAGCCTCCTAAGTAGTTGGTTTACAGGTGTGTGCCACCATGCCTGGCTAATTCTTGTATTTTCAGTAGAGACGATGTTTCGCCATGTTGGCCAGGTTGGTCTCAAACTCCTGTCCTCAAGTAATGTGCCCACCTCAGCTTCCCAAAATGTGGGATTATAGGTATGAACCACTGCACCCAGCCCAATAAACTTTTATAGAATACTATCGAACAACAGCAGAATATAAGTCTTCTCAAGCTCACATAGAACATTCACCAAGATAAACCAGATTCTGGGCTATAAAACATTAATACATCTTAACAAATATAAAGAATGGAAATCATAAAATGTGTTGCTCTCACACTACAATAAAATAAAAGTAGAATTTCATAACAAAAAATAGATGGAGACACCTAAAATATCTAGAAATTAAACAACACAGTTTTAAATAACGTGTGGGTCCAAGAAAAAAAAATCTAAAGAGAATTTTTCTTTTTTTTTTTGAGACGAAGTCTTGCTCTGTCGCCCAGACTGGAGTGCAATGGCAACATCTTGGCTCACTGCAACCTCTGCCTCCCAGCTTCAAGCAATTCTCCTGCCTCAGTTTCCCAAGTAGTTGGGATTACAGGTGTGCACCACCACGCCTGGCTAATTTTTTGTATCTTTGGTAGAGGCAGAGGGTTTCATCATGTTGGCCAGGCTGGTCTCAAACTCCTGACCTCATGATCCACCTACCTCGGCCTCCCAAAGTTCTGGGATTATAGACATGAGCCACTGTGTCCAGCCCTGAAGAGAAATTGTTAATGTTTTTAATTAAATGAAAATACAACTTAATTAAAACTCGTGTGCTAGGTGCAGTGGTTCATGTCTGTAATCCCAACACTTTGGGAGGCTGAGGCAGGCGAATCACCTGAGGTCAGGAGTTTGAGACCAGTCTGGTCAACATGGTGAAACCTCATCTCTATAAAAAAATACTAAAATTAGCAAGGCATGATGGCGCATGCCTGTAATCCCAGCTACCTAGGAGGCTCAGGCAGAAGAATCTCTTGAACCTGGCAGGCAGAGATTATAGTGAGCTGAGATCCCGCCACTGCTCTCCAGCCTGGGTGAAGAGCGAGACTCTTCTCAAAAAAAAAAAAAAAAGAAAAAAACTTGTGGGAATCAGCAAAAGCAGTGTTCAGAGGGAAATTTATAGCATTTCATCCATATATTGGAAAAGGAGAAAAAATTTTTTTAAATAATCAGTGCTTTTACCTTAGAAAATTAGGAAAAGCAGAGCAAGTTAAATCCAAAGTAAGCTGAAGGAAAGAATTAAGAAAATAAAAGCAGAAATTGATGAAATTAAAAATGGAAAATCAAGTGAAATATTAATGAAACCAAAAACTGATTCTTTGAAAAGATCAATAAAATTGATAAATCTGTAGCCAGGCTAACCAATTAAAAAAGAGAGCAGATACAAGAAACTCACATCACAAATGAAAGAGGGGTTATCACTACTTATCCCATGGAGATTAGAAGATAATAAAGGAATATTATAAACTATACCTCCAAATTGGATGACCTAGATGAAATGGATCAATTCCTTGAAAGGCATAATCTTTCTGCTATTGCTTGAATATGTCTCCTCCAAAATTCAGGTACTGTCAATGTGATAGTATTAGGAGGTAGGCCCTTAAAAAATGATTAGGCCATGAGAGGTCACCTCTTGTGAATGGGATTAGGTACCCTTATAGAAGGGCTTGGAGGAGGAAGTTTGCCTTTTTTTGCCCTTCTGCCTTCTATTATGTAAGAACACAGTGTTCTTTCAGTTGGGAATATACAGTGTGCAAGGCATCATCTTGGAAGTAGAGAACAGTCCTGCCCAGACACCAAACCTGCTGGTTGATCTCAGACTTCCCAACCTACAGAACTGTGAGAAAATAAACTTCTGTTCTTTGTAAATTACCCAATTTGTGCTATTCTGTTATAGCAACACAAAATGTACACTTTCAAAACACTTAGACACTTCCAAAACCCACAAAAGTAGAAATATGTTATCTAAGTAGATTTGTATCAAGAAATTAAATTAATAATTAATTTTTTTCAAGACATAAAGTACCCGACTTGGATGAGTTTACTGGCAAATTTCACAAAATAGGAGAAAAATAATACTGATTCTCTACAATCTTTCCCAGAATATAGAAACAGAAGGAATACTTTCTAATTCATTCTATGAGACCAGAATTATCCAAATATCAAAACCAGATAATGACATTACAAGAAAAAATAAACTACAGAATAATTGGACATCCACATGCAAAAAAGAGGATTCTAGACACAGATCTTATACCTTTTACAGAAGAAGAAACCCTCAAATGTATCACAGACCTATAAAATGCAAAACAATAAAACTCTTAGGAGATAACATAGTCTGGATGACTTTATGTTTGGTGATGACTTTCAGACGCAACACCAAAAGCATGAACCATGAAAGAAGACAAGCCACAAAATGGAAGAAAAAAATGCAAAAGGCATGTGTGATAAAGGACTGTTACCCAAAATATACAAAGAATTCTTAATTTTCAACAATAAGATAACTAAACTTTAAAATGGGCAAAAAACATTAATAGGTATCTCACTAAAGAAGGGAATTGCAAAATAACGCAATGAGATATCAGTTAAAATGGCTGAAACTCAAACTGTTAATAATATTAAGTACTGGTGAGGATATGGAGGAACAGAAACTCTCATTTATTGCTGGTGGGAATGCAAACTTGTACAGTCCTTTGGAAGACAGTTTGGGGGTTTCTTACAAAACTAAACATACTCTTACCATATGATCCAGCAGTCGTACTTTTCGGTATTTACCTAAGTGAGCTAAGAAATTATGTTGATGCAAAACTTGTGCAAGGATGTTTACAGCAGCTTTATTCCTAAATGCCCCAAACTGGAAGCAAACATTATGTTTTTCAGTAGGTGAATGAATAAATTGTAACACATCCAGACAATAGAATGTTATTAAGTACTAAAAAGAAATGAGCTGTCAAGCCATGAAAGGACGTGGAGAAATCTTAAATGCATATTACTAAGTGAAAGAAGTCAATCTGAAAAAGTCACACACTGTATGATTCCAATGATGTGACATTCAAGAAAGGCAAAACTATGGATACAGTTAAAAAATCAGTGGTTCTCAAGGCAGTAAGGAGCTGGTAGGGATGAATAGGTAAGGCACAGAAGATTTATTTTTTTGAGACGGACTCTAACTCTGTCACCCAAGCTGGAGAGTAGTGGCACCATGTCGGCTCACTGCAACCTCTGTCTCCTGGGTTCAAGCAATTCTCCTGCCTCAGCCTCTTGAGTAGCTGGGAATACAGGCTCCCACCACTACACCAGGCCCGAGTAATTTTTTTATATTTTTAGTAGAGATGGGGTTTCATTATGTTGGCCAGGCTGGTCTTGAACTCCTGACCTCAGGTGATCCGCCCACTTGTCCTCCCAAAGTACGGGGATTACAGGTGTGAGTCACCAGGCCCGGCCCCCAGAAGATTTTTAAGACAGTGGAACTATTCTGTATAATACTATAATGGTAGATACATGTCGTTATACACTTATTCAAATCCATAGAATGTACAACACCAAGAGTGAACTCTAAGGTGAACAATGGAGTTTGGATGACAATTGTATGTCAATGTAGATTTACTAAGTGTAAAAAATGCACTACTGTAGTCGGGGATGTTAATCATAGGGGAGCTGTGTGTGTGTTGGGGAAAAGGGCATATGAGAAGTCTGAACTTTCCACCCAATTTTACTGTGAACCTAAGACTCTAAAAATAAAATATAATAATTTTTAAAAACTAACAGAATAGCTTATTGGGGAATTTGAAAAAATTATTTTGTAACAAAGAAAGTGTGATCAAAGAATCAGAAGCCATAATCAATAACACTGATTATATACAAATACAAAATTACAACTATGAACTGAGTTAAATCAAGATTATGTATTCCATTGTAGTGTTTAATAGCAAAGGATCCACTGAAACATTAATTAATGGATATGGCATACACTATTAATGGAATTCTGTTTGACTTTTAAAAATGATGAGGAACTGCTTCACTTATGATTAGAAACAATCTAGAGGGTATGTTAAGTGAAAAAAGCAAAGTCAGAATAGTTGGTAAAGTAGGCTACCACTTGTGTGAAAAACAAGTGAGAGGTGGAAGCCCATGTGCAGACAGTCCCCAATTTACAACGGTTCAACTTAGTTTTGACTTTTGGGTGGTGTGAAAACAAAATCTGCATTCAGTGGAAATTGTACTTTGAGTATCCATACAATCATTCTGCTTTTCACTTTCTGTAAAGTATTTAATTAATTGCAAGAGACAGTCAACACTGTATTATGAAATATTCTTTGTGTAAGACAACTCGGCCCCAACTGTAGGCTAATGGAAGTGTTCTGAGCATGTTTAAAGTAGGCTAGGCTAAGCTGTGATGATCAGTAGGTTAAGTGTATTAAGCGCATTTTTGACTTAGGATATTGTCAACTTATGATGGGTTTATCAGGACATAACTCCACTGTAAATCAAGGAGCATCTGTACATATTTGCATATCCACATATAAACATGTATGTGCACACAGATGTGCACACACTAGCACTGGGTAGATGCATAATACATAACATGGGCTGCCTCTGGGGAGAAAGAACATTGCAGCTGAGCTCAGATGGAGCAGGAGATTCTTCTCCATTAAAGCTTTAAACCATGAAAATATATTATTCATTACAAAATATAAATTAAGCTATATAAAATTACATTACACACACCAGAGCAAAATGTAAAGTATTTGTGGATAGTCTCCTATGTCAGATTAACCAGCACCTGACTCTTTTTGACCCCCATTTTTCAGCCACGTGGAGCAGAGATCTCACCCGGTGATTGTTACCTGTTTGTGAAGGATGTGTCAGGCAGTCTTTAATTTGCTTGGTTAATCACTCTTTTGAATTACGTTGGACCTAGCTTCTCATTAACACCCTGAGTGGAGCCACTGCTACTTTTTCTCTTTCACACAACAATATATGCAAATTTTTATAAAATGGAACTGTTTTGAAAGTTATAATCTGGACGCCCCACTTTTAGCCAATATCTAACATCATCGTTTCTTAGTTAAAACAATTATTTTGTAAGTCTGTCACTATTTATGTTTTAATGCAATTATAGCTCATATGTTTTCTCAAATGAGAGCTATCAAGATATCAAAAAAAAGATATCAATGTTTAAGACAATTTGCAAAGGAAAATAAAATAATATTTATGGGCACCTGTCAGTGAATCAGAAATCATGCTAAGGGATGATTTTGCTAGAATATTTCTTACTTCTAGTTTCTATGGGAAAATGCCTTTTTCTTTTTAATGATTGGCATGATGCTGTGTTCCCTTAATTTGTTTTATAAAACATCTTTTTCTGGACTCTGGGTTCAGTATGCAGCATTTCTTCAAAGAAAATTCATTCATTTTATTCCCTACCGAGGTCACCATTTCTTAGCTCATACCTGTCTTATGCTTGCAGGAAGTGAGCATTTATGCTTCTCGGGTGTGTCTCTTGTTGCCTGAAGGTAAAGGAATTGCCCAGGAGGAGAGTAATAAAGCTGCATTAATTTCTTGATAGAGAGATCTTACCCAATAGCCTGTGAAATATTCATGCAGTGAAAATTAAGATCTGATTTATATCGGTTTTTAGCATTAATCCAATATCATTACTCTGAGAATGCTAAAGATGCCCTGAAGTTACTTTTAGTAAATCCATAAGCGGAATGTACTGGGACACATTTTCTGCTCTTTACAGACCCATCAAAATAGAGAATTGTTTGGGGGATCTCCAGAGTAAACATACTCATCCCTGGCAAGCAGTGCTCCACAAACTTTTCAGAAACAATAGGATTTGCTACTAGGGAATAACTCAAGGAACAAAATAAAATAACAAAGTGTTAGCTTTTAAGGCAGATCCATTGTTCCACTGAGAAAGAAAACTGTCTCCTAATGAATCTGATGTTATTCCAAGAGTGGGCTTTCAAGGGATGGTCTTCTTTCATTTGAGTTTGGTCTTCTTCCCTTGTCTTATGAATGGGATTCCTTTCCAGAGTGCGTGCGTGCGTGCGTGTGTGTGTGTGTGTGTGTGTGTGTGTGTGTGTTTTGAGGTATAATTACGAACAGTGAAAGGCACAGGTCTTAAATGAGCAGTTCAATGACATGCCAAATGTACGTACACCTCTACAACCAACATCCCAGGCAGGACATGGAGCATAGACATTACACTCTCCCCAAGTTCTTCATGTCCTTTTCCAGGGACTATTTTGATTGCAATCTCTAACAATTAGTTTTTTCAGCTACTAACTTCATAAAGGTGGATTTTAAATACAGTAGGGATACTTTTTTGTCTGATTTCTCTTACTCCGCATGTTTTCGAGATTTTCTATATCGTGTGGATCAGTAATTTGTCCCTTTTCATTATTTAGTAGCGCTCCATTGTATGGATATAAAACAATATGTTTATCCATCCTTCAGTGGGGGGGGGGACTTTTGTTGTTTCCAATTTTGGCTATTATGGACAAAGCTACAATTAATATTCTTATATGAGTTGTTTTTGTGAATATGTATTTCCATTTTTTTTTCTCGGTAGAGGGAGTCATATATCCATGAGTGGAAATTCTCAGATTAAAATAGGGGTTTATGTTTAATTTCATAAGATATTGCCAAACATCCTTCTACCATGGTTGTACCGTTTCACGCTCCTTCCAGCAAAATATGACAATTGCTGTGCTTCATGTCCTTATCAACACTTGGTATTTTCAGTCTTTAATTTTAGCCACTCTAGTGTATTTGAAGCATTGTGCTGGTTGTAATAAATTTCACGTGTTTGTTGGTCACTCATACACATAGCTTCTTCGTTAAAAAGTTACAATTTGCTTCTGAGAAACTGGAAGTAAAAACTGGAGGTAAAATTATTTCTTGATGTTTTTTCCCTCTAGTCTTAAAATAAATAAATAATGGGAGAGAATGAGTTTTATCCTGTTAGGCAGAGCAAATGTCAACAAATTGGCCAAAGGCGGTAAAAATGTTGTGCAATTTTTTTGCTTTTCCATTTTGATCCGTCCTTCCATTTGGGTGTTGTAATCCTTGTGGCGATATTTATTTTCATTTGTCTACCTAATAAATCAGGTTTAAACTACATTAATTTATGACTTGCAAGATACAGTTTCCTGTTGTACATTTCCTATGCAGCTTTGCCAAAATCGTTAGATATCAAATATACTCAACAAATTTAAGCCAAGGTATTGCTGGGTTAAGAGGGACCAAAGTCTTAACTTTACACATATTTTATTAGAGTACAACATGCATGCCCACATACACAAATCATGAGCATTCAGCCAAATGAATTTGTACAAAATGAACACCCTCAGATCAAGATGTGGCCATTTCTAACACCACAGAAAACTCCCTGGCACCACCTCTCAATGATTAAAACCACAAAGATAACCACTGTACTGATTTTCATTAAAATAAATTGGTCTTACTTGTTTTTTAGTGTTTATGAAATGAGGAGATACAGGGTGGATTATTGCAGCTGGCTTCTTTCCCTTGGCATCATATTTGTGGGATTTATCCATGTTGTTTGTAGCAGTAGGACTGCCTTTGCCATTATTGACACTATATTTTATATTGATTTTAGAATTAACTTGTCAAATTCCCCCCAAAACACCTGCTGTAATTTTTATTGCGGTTGCACTGAATCTCAGTCAAAGCTTAGCCATTTTCTGACTTCCACCTCCAAGCATGATCTTAACTTCCGTTTATCTTGGTCTTCTTCAGTTGCTCTTGATCATATTCTATAGTTGTGTAATGGTCCTGTGCATAGTTTGGTAAATTTATTTCTAGATACTTGATTGTTTTCGGACACTATTATCAACAGTATTACTATTAAAGTTGTATCTTCCAATTATTTGTGGCTAATATTAATATAAGGCTATAGTAACCAAAACAGCATGGTACTGGTACAAAAACAGACACACAGACCCGTGGAACAGGATAGAGAACCCAAAATAAAGCTGGACACCTACAACCATGCAATCTTTGACAAAGTCAACAAAAATAAGCAATGGGGAAAGGACTCCCTATTCAATAAATGGTGCTGGGATAATTGGCTAGCCATATGCAGAACAAAGGCGGACACCTACATTTTACCATACACAAAAATTAACTCAAGACTAATTTAAGAATTAAATGTAAGACCTCAAATTATAGGAACTCTAGAAGAAAACCTAGGAAACATCATTCTGGACATCGGCCTTGGGAAAGATTTTACAACTAAGTCATCAAAAGCAATTGCAACAAAACCAAAAATTGGCAGGTGGAACCTAATTAAACTAAAGAGTTCCTAGACAGCAAGCGAAATAATCAACAGGAACAGAAAATCTACAGAATGAGAGAAAATATTCTCAAACTACACATGTGACAATGGTCTAATATCCAGAATCTATAAGGAACTTGAACAACTGGGTAAGCAAAAAACAAATAACTTCATTTAAAAATGGGCAAAAGACACAAGCAGACACCTCTCAAAGAAGATATACAAGCAACCCACAAACATATGAAAAAGCCTTCAACATCACTAATCATCAGAGAAATTGTAAATAAAAACTCCCCTGAGATACCATCTCACACCAGTCAGAATGGCTACTGTTACCAAGTCAAAATGCAACAGATGCTGGTGAGGCTGCAGAGAAAAAAGGAATGATTACACACTGACAGTAGAAATGTAAATTAGTTCAGCCGCTGTGGAAGGCAGTTTGGAGATTTCTCAAAATTTTAAAAACAGAACTAGCATTTGAAAAGAAAACAAGTCATCCTACCAAAAAGACCCATGCACTCACATGCTCATCTCAGCACTATTCACAATAACAAAGGCATAGAGTCATCAGTGCCCAAAGGCATAGGTGAAATCCCATCAGGGGGTGGACCAAATAAAGATGTGGTACATGTACACTATGGAATATTATGAGGCCATAAAGAAGAATGAAATCATGTCCTTTGCAGCAACACGGATGCAGCTCAAGGTCATTATCTTAAGTGAATTAACACAGGAACAGAAAACCAAATACTGCATCTTCTTGCTTATAAATGGGAGCTAAACAATGGGTACTCACGGATGTAAATATAAGAACAATTGGTTGGGTGTGGTAGCTCACACCTGTAATCCCAGCACTTTGGGAGGCCGAGGTGGGCAGATCACCTGAGGTCAGGAGTTCAAGACCAGTCTTGCCAACATAGTGAAACCCCGTTTCTATTAAAAATACAAAAAATTAGCCAGGCATCATGGTGCATGCCTGTAATCCCAGCTACTTGGGAGGCTGAGACAGGGAGAATTGCTTGAACCCAGGTTGTGGAGGTTGCAGTGAGCCCATATCGCACCACTGCACTCCAGCCTGGGTGACAGAGTGAGACTCTGTCTCAAAAAAGCAAAAACAAAAAACAAAAAAACAACAAAGTAAGATAAAAACAATAGACACTAGAGAGAAAGGGAGGGGAAGCAAGGTTTGAAAAACTAACTATCGGGTACTATGCTCAGTATCCGGGTGATGAGATCATTTGTACCCCAAGCCAGCATCATACAATATACCCAGGTTACAAATCTGAACAGTTACTCTCTAAATCTAAAATAAAATTTGAAAAAAAGAGAATTATCTCCAATAAAAATGCATTACTTTTGAAATCAAAAATCATTTTTAGAATAAGTCATAGATAAATCATATGTAAGCAATATAAACAGTACAATATAAACAATATTTAAGGGGTTAGGATTATTGGAGATTTTCATCTTTTCTTTTACATGTATTTTTCAGTTTTCCCTAACGGAGATGTAATAGTTTGGAAGCTCTTCTATAGGGAACAGTGTACAATGGATCCACGGAGACTCGGAGTGACCTTCCTGGGAAGGCTGGTGAAAGGCTGAGGTGGAGAACAAGCCACAGCTGTCAGGCGTCAAGACTGTTTGGGATTTGCATTGTTCCTTGCGGCTCTGGCAGGACTCGCATTTCTTGGACAGGATTTACATTAACATCTTACCAGAAAGGGTTTTAAAAATAGAAAAGCCTCTTGAGAATGGTAGAGAATCTCATGCTATTATCTCATTTGCTAAGTTAAGTTTTAGAAATACACACAAAGCTACTTATTTTTTCGGTTCTCTTTTAAGCCCAGAATGGTTTTTGTACCTACAGCTGCTTGCTGGGGCTGCCGGAATGAAGTGCCTCTGACTCAGTGGCTTGAAAAACAGAAACTCATTTCTTCCAGTCCTGGAAGCTGGAAGTTTGAGATCAAGGTGTCAGTGGGCAGGGTCGGTTCCTTCTGAGGCTGAGGGGGAAGCTGCTCCAGGCCCGGGGAAGCTTCTCCAGGCCCAGGAAAGCTGCTCCAGGCCCGGGGGAAGCTGCTCCAGGCCCAGGGAAGCTGCTCCAGGCCCGGGGAGCTGCTCCCCCTGGGCTCGCAGCTGGCAGCTTCTCCTGGCATCCCCCACTTGTTTTGTCACACACCAAGGTGTGTGTTTTTGTATAAAAATTCCCTTCTTGTAAAAACTCCAGTTTTATTAGATTAGGACCCATACTATGGCCGTATTTTAATTTAATCATCTGTTGAAAGAGCCTGTTTCCAAACATGGCCACATTCTGAGGGGCGGGGAGTCAGGACTCCAGCATAGGAGTTTGGGATGGCACAATTCATGCCATAACAGTGCAGCTTTTCTTTGTGCCTGTGTGTTGTAGGTTTGCTGTACAAGAGTTACAGGAATCATTGGTGATTCATCCATTCCCCTGTCCCCCAGCACTGGGTTCCTGGCAGAGGCTGGTACTGAGGTAAATTAAACAACAACACAGCCGAGGTTTCTGACTCGGCTCTGCATGGAATCTTGATTTTCATTTATTGGGCAGAAATGAACCCATCACAGAGACTGGCTCCTAATGGCTGTCACAACCCCTCCCCACCGAGGCAGGGCCATCACTCAGGCCGCCAAGGCTTTTGTGATGGTGAATCCCAGAACTGTCAGAAGGCATTCCTATCTCCAGACCATTTTAACTTGTGAAAAGCATTGAGCATGAAACATGGTAGCTGGTAACCACGGTGGCCTTTCCATGAAATAACCACCTGCTTTCCTCCCGTGGTCCATTCAGTGCAGCAGGAGATACACATGCCAAGATGAGCTGGGGGCCCACGGGGTAAACAGTTGGTCATGGGAGGCTGCCTGAGTCCAGGCTTTAAAACTGGGTGAGACCTTAGAGATGAACTGGTTCAGCTCTCTCATTTCTGGTAAGAAAATGATGACCAATAATGAGAAAATGTCCAATAATGAATGGTTAAGTGTAGTAGAAGAATGATTACATAAACATGTCAAAATACTTAAATACAAGAAAGGATGAAAATCCGTCCTGGATATAAACCAAGGGAATGGAAGGTGGGTGCCCACACGAAAACTTGCGTATACATGCTCATATCATCGTCATTCATCACAGCCCCAAACTGGAAACAACTCAGGCGTCCTTCAATGAATGAATGGACAAACAAAATGTAATCTTATTCTGCCACAAAAGGAATTTTTTTGACACATGCCATGATATGGATGACTTAAAAACATTATGCGAAGTAAAATAAGCCAGGCACGAAGGCCATAAATTGTATAAAATATCCAAAATCGATATGAAGTACTCGGAATAGGTAAACACACAGAACCAGTGGTTGCCAAGGGATGGGAGGAAGGGAGAAGCGGGGGAGGGACAGCTCATGGGTTTCTTTTGAAGTGGGGTGTTTGCTTTATCATGTAGGTATCCCCCTGCATGCTGAAGGGGTGAGCCTGTGAGCCATGGGAGGGGGTGGAGGGAGCAAAGGGTGAAGGGTCATGGAGAAGTAGACATCAGGAACTGGGAGACAAGAGGGTCAGCCATGCCAATGTTACTCACTTGACTCAGGAAGACAGCAGAAGGAAAGGAAAGGAATCCGTTGAACCTAGAGGCCGAGTCTTCTATGAACAAGTAGGGAGATGAGGGGGTCACATCAGGTCTACTTAGGCCCTGTTGCCACTGGGAGCCCTGGTGACTCTACTGCACAGTGTTTCATTTGCAACCATGGATTCTTGACATACCATTTACAGATGAGCTTCTAAGGGTGCGTAAGTCCCCCAAAATGGTGTGCCAGATTTTACGTGTGCACAGCTCACATACGTGCTCTTTCCTTGAGAAAAGCTTTCATGACTCATCAGTTTTCAAAGAGATGAGTGATATAGAAAACCAAACCAACCTAAGAATCACTGCTGTAAAGGATTTGTGTGCGGAATAACTTGATGAAGACAATAAAAACTGCACATGGGCATAGGAGGGGCACACAGCTCTTAGTCTGGCCTGGAGTCTCTGCCTACCCAACCCCAACCCAGAGAGCTGGAGCCTCCAGAAGCGGCAGGACTGCGAGACCAGAGACAGGAGGGGAGGGCGGGCTCTGGAAATCCACAGGGCACTCCCCCGCAGCGCTGAGGAACTCGCCAGTGACGTCTTCAGGGGGCAGCTGCTACCTACGTTGCTGAACGGAATTTATTGACTTCAGCTGGCCTCTGCGTAAGAACAGACCTTTCAAACGAATATAAGAAAATTCCAAGTATACAATACAGTACTGTTAACTGCAGTCACCATGCTGTACATTATTAACCCAGAACTTACTCGTCTCATACTGAGAGTGTACATACACCCCTTGACCAACGTGTCCCTATTTCCCACACCCCAGCCCCGGGTCAACCACCATTCCGCTTCCACCAGTTGGGTTTTTTTACACTCCACATATAAGTGAGATCATGCAGTATTTGTCTTTCTCTGTCAAACTTATGTTAAATGTTCTCGCCACAGATGTGTGCGCACATGCACACACACACACACACACACACACACACACACACGGGTAACTAAGTAAAGCGATGAAGGTGTTAACCTACTTGACTGTGGTCATCATTCCACAATATATGCATATATAAAATCATCATATCGTATGCCTTAAATTTGTACTATTGTATATGCGGACTATACCTCAATAAAGCTGGGAAAAAATATATAGAGTGCTAAGCTCTCAACAATACTAGTTTGCAGACCGTAGAAACCAAAAAACAGGCCTGGTTGTTTTTTGGTTTTCTTCAGGACATGCTCAGCTTGACTGATGAATACTATTAACCTCCAAGATACTAACAGCAACTTGCAACCTGCCGTGCCCCCTTTCTCTGTTCGTAGCCTTGCATGAATTAGGAGAAAAAATAAGATAAAACCTACAGTTCTTAAAGACAATAAAACCACTTGAAAGGTATCTGCTGCAGGGATTCTAAAGACATGACACACTGCTGTCCTGCGTCTCTGTGCTGTCCACTCACCAGCCGCCCGCCCACTCGTCGCTTGCTCTCCCCTACACCTCCACCCACAGGCTGCCGGCTGAGGTTGCTATGCAGACGGAATCTCTCAGTGACTGATCTACTTCCTGTTTCTTTAATCACATGGCTTTTCCTGATTATAAAAGCAATGCATGCTTATTATAGAAACTTTAGAACATAAGAAAAGGTATAAAAATGAAACTATGACCCCCCCCAAAATAAAAAGGATACAAAACTGCATATGAAGTGTCCCCCATTTTGTAAGAGAACAGTAATGATTTTGCATCTATGAATGGAACAAAGGCCCGAATGTCGTCCTCCCTCAATGTTTTCAGCCTCACCAGCCTGGGAGCAGAAGTGAGCTTACAGGGCTTCTCTTTGCACCTGAGTTATGGCAGCTCTGGGCCGCTACCTGCTGAGGAGGCATCTGGACCCCCACTGTCTCACTTCCCCAATTGTTTTTGTGGGTGGCCAGAAAGTGATCAGATGTCCCCTGGAAATGGACTCCATAGGTCCCACGCCCCCCGCAGCTGCCCTAACCCCACCCTTGAGAGTGTCCAAAAAAGGGGCTAGTCTCTGGTCCTTGAGGGGCTGCGTAGAGGGAGGCCAATCTCACCATCCTTTCCCATCCCCATCAGGGTCTAGCCTGAACTTCTCCTCTCTCAGCCAAAGCTAAACCTTCCTGTACATTGATCCTGGAAATAAATGCCCTGAGGGGCCGCCGTCGACCATGCAGAGGGAAAGCACTGGGTCCCTAAATATCACACACTCGCCCTGCACCTGTGGGTGCTGAGACAGCAGCTAGTTACAGACTTCCTTTTCTATATCCCTGTGCATTTTCTAAACTCTCCACAATAAGCATTACAATCACTATAAAGAAGAAATCAAGAACAAAAACGTCTTAGTATGCTGCATTTATTTAGTGAAATGGTTGATGAAAATTTGCATTTCACTTATTTCCAATCATTACGTAGCTCTGTTAAAACCTCACCAAGAAGTCAGAACATGAAGTTCATACAAGTATTTGGTGGACTTTGGGAAATCTTGAAAATGTAGGAGGCAGCCACGTAGAAACTTACATACTCTGGGAAGGACACAGATGCAGTCTGAGGGCCACACATCTTTGGTTTGCATTGGCACTGGGCCGTTTGCTGTCCAGCAGAAAGCCCCTGCCACCACACAGTGGGACTCTCTTCTCCATCTCTACATTCCTTCACAGCTGAAATGACCCAAAATGAACCAAAAAATAGATTGTGTATTAGTCAGGGGTCTCCAGGGAAATAGAACCAGCAGGATGCATATATCTTTACAGAAGGAGATTTATTATAAGGAATTGGCTCACCCAATCACGGAGAGTGACAAGTCCTGTGATCTGCAGGGTGAGGCAGCAGGCTGGAGACCCAGGAGAGCTGGTGGTGTGGATCCAGTCTGAAGGCTGGCAGGCTCAAGATCTAGGAGGAGCCAGTGTTTCAATTCAAGTACAAAGATGGGAATAAAACCAATATCCCACTTTGAAGGTGGTCAGGCAGGAAGAGTTTCCAAAGGCAGTCAGCTGGAGAGTTTTCAGAGAAGCCTCAGGGAGGCCAGGGCTTTTCTTCTATTCAGGCCTTTAATGGCTTAAATGAGGCCCACCCACATGGCAGAGTGCCAGCCATATGCTTTGCTTTATTCAGCCTACCAATGTAAACATTAATCTCATCCAAAAGGACCCTCACTGAAACACCCAGAATAACGTTTGACCAAATATTTGGGTACTACATGGCCCAGCCAAGTCGACACATGAAACCAACCATCAGGATTTTGGAATCATGGCAGATGGAAGGCAGGACTAGACTGCAGCTCCAGACAGAGCAGCATGCAAAGGCTTGCACTGCGAATTTTAGCTCCAGATCAACTGCAGGAACAAACCAGCAATCCTGAGAGGACCCACAGAACCTCTGAAGGAAGCAGACTGCTCCTGCAGCATCCAGGAGACACCCCAAATACTCTGGGAGGCAGGAAGCCTTGGGCAAGTTTTCAAGCCTGTCTCGCCCTCTGCCTGGGAAACAGACTCAGGGTTGTCGTAGGGGGCACGGTGGGAGTGAGACAGGCCCTTCCATTTACATGGGAGCTGGCTGAGGCCTGTGACTGCCAGCTTTCCCCCCACTTCCCTGACAACCTGCATGACTCAGCAGAGGCAGCCATAATCCTCCTAGGTACACAACTCCAGTGACCTGGAAATCTCATCCCCTCCCCCAACAAAAGCTGAAGCAAGATATGCCCAAGGAGAGTCTGAGCTCAGACACATCTAGCCCCCACCTGATGGTCCTTCCCTATCCACCCTGGTAGCAGAAGACAAAGGGCATATAATCTTGGGAGTTCTAGGGTCCCACCCACTGCTGGTCCCTCTCCATACTACTATAGCTGACACTTTCTGGAAAGTGCCACCTCCTGGCAGTAGCCAACCAGCACAAAAATAGAGCATTAAACCAAAGCTAAGGACCCTCATGAAGTCCATTGCACCCTCTGCCACCTCTACCAGAACAGATGCTGGTATCCATGGCTGAGAGACCCATAGACAGTTCACATCACAGGACTCTGTGCAGACAACCCCCAGTACCAGCTTGGAGCTGGGTAGACTCTGGGTGGCTAGGTCCAGAAGACAGACAGCAATCACTGCAGTTTGGCTTACAAGAAGCCACATCCATAGGAAAAGGGGGAGAGTGCTACATCAAGGGAACACCCCATGGGACCAAAAATCTGAACAACAGCCTTCAGCCCTAGACCTTCCCTCTGACAGAGTCTACTTAAATGAGAAGGAACCAGAAAAACAACCATGGTAATATGATAAAACGAGACTCTTCAACAGCCCCCAAAATCACACTAATTCACCAGCAATGAATGCAAACCAAGAAGAAATCCCTGATTTACCTGAAAAAGAATTCAGAAGGTTAGTTATTAAGCTAATCACAGAGGGACCAGAGAAAGGCTGATCCCATTTTTTGGATTTCCTTATAATGAAAGTGAAAAAATGACACAAGAAGTGAAAGGAGAAATATTCAAGGAAATAGATAGC
Source organism: Ateles fusciceps (assembly GCA_036589455.1). Taxonomy (NCBI): domain Eukaryota; kingdom Metazoa; phylum Chordata; class Mammalia; order Primates; family Atelidae; genus Ateles; species Ateles fusciceps. Next base: position 2,718,314 of record JAZHEH010001180.1, on the reverse strand, counting down.
TTAAATAAAACACAATAACAAATTCAGGAAACTTTGGACACAATTTTAGAAATGCAAAATGCTCTGGAATGTCTCAGCAATAGAATTAAATAAATAGAAGAAAGATATTCAGAACTCAGGGACAAGGTCTTCAAATTAATCCAGTCCAACAAAGACAAAAATATATATATATATATATATATATATATATATATATACGAACAAAGCCTCCAAGAAGTCTGGGATTATGTTAAATGACCAAACCTAAGAATATTTGGTGTTCCAGAAGAAGAAGAGAATTCTAAAAGCCTGGAAAACATATTTGGGGGAATAATTGAGAAAAACTTCCTGGGCCTTGCTAGAGACCTAGACTTGCAAATATAAGAAGCACAAAGAACATGTGGGAAATTCATTGCAAACAGATTTTCACCTAGGCACATTGTCATCAGGTTATCCAAGTTAAGACGAAGGAAAGAATCTTAAGAGCTGTGAGACAGAAGCACCAGGTAACCTACAGGGGAAAGCTACCAGATTAACAGCAGATATCTCAGCAGAAACTCTGGAAGCCAGAAGGGATTGGGGCACCATCTTCAGCCTCCTCAAACAAAACAATTAACAAATTAACAAATAAAATTCAAAATATAATAAAAGGACGTGGAGAAGTTGCGTTCCAAATTTTACTGGAAAAAAATATTATCTTGATGGTGCAATAAATGTCAGTGGAGAATGAAACATCAGCGACCTTAAGCTTCAGCATCAGGGGCCAGCAGGAAGTCCCCCCGCCCCTCTCCCCAAAAAAAACAAGCCTTGTTTTGGCTGACACAGCACCAGAAGGGAAAAAAATGCTTTGTTTTAAGCTTTTCTTCTTAGAAAATTAAATCATTTTATTTGTTTTTCTATAATGAAAGGATGTAACTCTTGAGTGCCCCCATCTGTTAAATCTCACTGCACATAATTCCAGAGTAAGGATTCCGTTTACAAAATTTATCAGGAATTCTGATTCCAATATTTTGGAAATGGTAACTCTGAAAAATGGTGTTTATAGTCTTTATAGAAAATACAAGAAGCAACTACCTGAAATCTCTGGGGAAATAAGAAGACAAATAATCTGTTTTTTTTTTTTTAAAGTAGGTAACAGATTTGAACAGATCCTTAAAAGCAGACATGCGATGGCCAATAAGCTTGCGTGCGAAAAGATGCTACAGATTGTCAGTCACCAGCAAATGCAAATCCAAATTACAATGAGATGCCATTCCACGCCCACTGGGACGAAGAAAGGAGAAAGACTCATCACGCCAAGTATTGGCAGGGATGTGAGCCAAGTGGAATGGTGCAACCACTTTGGAAACTGACAGTTTCTTTAAACATATAGTTAAATATATAATGAATATGAAATCCAGATGTTATTAAGCATTTATCCGTGAAAAACGTCCACACTGAGATATAAACAAGAATGTTCATGGCAGCATTGTTCATCATATCCTAAAACTGGGCACCACTCAAATGTCCATCAACAGATGAATGAACAAGCAAAACGAACGTAGAATTTCCGTTTGATGAGTAGTACTCAGCATAAGAAGGAACAACTACGGATATGCAAAAATATGGATGAATCTCAAAATCACTATGCTGAGTGAAAGTAGTCAGGCACAAAAGGCCACACATTACAGGCATTCATTTATATAAAATTCTAGGAAATAGATTTTTAGTGGCCAAAAGCAAGTCAGGGTTTGCTTAGGGCCAGAAGCAGAGGGAGGGAGCAACTACAAAGAGGTACAAGGAATCTTTTGGGGGGTGATGGAAATGTTCTGTGTGTTGCTTGTGGTGTGCACAGCTATCAAAACTCACTGACTGTACACTTTAAAGAGGGCAGGATGGGTTGGGCGGAGTGGATTGTGCCTGTAATCCCAGCACTCTGGGAGGCCAAGGCGGGCGGATCACCTGATGTCAGGAGTTTGAGACCAGCCTGGGTAACGTCGTGAAACTCCGTCTCTACTAAAAATACAAAAATTAGCCAGGTGTGGTGACATGTGTCTATAATTCCAGCTACTTGGAAGGCAGAGACAGGAGAATGACTTGAACCTGGGAGGCGGAGGTTGCAGTGAGCTGAGATAGCACCACTGCACTCCAGCCTGGATGACAGAGCAAGTCTCCGCCTAAAAAAAAAAAAAAATGGGCAGGATGTCACATGTCAATTGTACATCCCTCAATAAAGTTGATTTTTTTTTTTTCTGAGACCAAGTATTGCTCTGTCGCCCAGGCTGGAGTGCAGTTGCACAATCTTGGCTCACTGTAACCTCTGACTCCCGGGTTCAAGCAATTCCCTTTCCTCAGTCTCCTGAGTAGCTGGGATTACAAGTGACCGCCACCATGCTGGGCTAGTTTTTGTATTTTTAGTAGAGATGGGATTTCACCATGTTGTCCAGGCTGGTCTCAAACTCCTAACCTTGTGATCCACCTGCCTTGACCTCTCAAAGTGCTGGGATAACATGGATGAGCCACCGTGCCTGGCCAATAATGTTGATTTTTTAAAAAATGTTTTAGGCTCCTGCTTAGCCAAAAAATCTTAAAACCTTAGGAGATCTGTTACTTTTTAGGTGAAACTGGGGAATAGAGCCTTCTCTGGAGCCTGGTATCTGAGGACTTGGAACAGGCAGTGCTCATTTTCAGGGTACCTTCAGGATTGCAGAATAATTTGCATAGTATTTCCCTGAGGCAAACAAGATTTCAGTCTACAAATAGGTTTCAGTCTTTGCTTTGGTAGAATCTTTCTCAACACAAGTTTACTCTAAAAAGTAAAGCTCTTTCCCCACCAAAAGTGAATAGTGCCATGACACATTATACTCTCCCAGGAGACTGGTCCCTGTCGGCAGACACTCTTTGGAGAGTCACAGTCTCTCAGTCACTGTGACAACTTCTCCTGTCCTCAGTAATCGTCCTGCCCTTATGTGCAGGGATGCCAGGTGGCCATCAGTAACACATGAACTTCCGGTTTCTCCTACCCAGGAAAGAGAACCGTATTTACAGGGGGTGATCCTTCCACATATTCTAAAGCCACTCCTTTGCTGTGGCCGCCTGATACTGTGGCATGTGGCTGAGACACTAGGCGATTGTAATTGGCCCACCACTATGACCCAGTCTGGTTAGCATGGTCCCAACAAAGCCAAGGTCACAGGTGAGTCAAGGTCAGGCGAGGAGAGGAGATGGTTCACTGTTCATGTGTCAGCGCTGAAAGCAAACAGAAAATTAATTGCTCAAATACTTCTATTGTCTAATTAAAAAGAAAATAGCAGGTTTGGGGCCATAACTTCTGCCTAATTCCAAAGTTCTCGAGTTACCCATGAAGTGATAGTGGAATGCATATTTATCCATGTTGCCCATGTTTGAATGTATGGTAAAGAATGAAAATCATAACTGGCATCCCCCCAGAGCCTTAAGAAATAGGGAGAACTCTTCAGTCTTGAACCTGCCATCCTGAATGGCTCCTCTTTCTCTTCTGGAATCTAAGAAAATCCCTGCCTGTCGGGCTCTCCAGGGGAAACCGCTGGGAGCCTGGAGTCCCTGACCACTGCACCAACGGGACTCTCCTTCCGTGGCAGGTCGTGGTCCACCTGAGAAGCGCACTTGCATGGCCAGGATAAGAAGGAAGCAGGGCCAGTGGGGCTCTCTGCTTCCTAAGGACTAGCAGGGAGAATGCACACCTCCCAGGCACAAGGGTCCTCAGGAGCACCATGCAATTGGACAGACCCCTCCCAGCAACAGCATGAGTGCTTCATGAAGACCTGCCCTGGGCCAGAAGCCCAGGACCCAAGAGCTGCCCAGATGAGGCTGTGACCTTGCCCAGAAAACAATCTCTCATAGGTGCTCCATCTCGATAGTGTTTCCAGTCAAAACACAAAAGAGGATTATAGATTGAGGAAGAAGAGTGATTCCACACACCGGCTCTGCTTTCCCCTCTCCCATGGGAAACCGGGATTTGCCGGTGCATGTCATATCTCCCTCTCTTCCCCTCCGCCCCCTGCCTCTGTCGCTCTTTCTCTCCTTTGCTTTCGTGCTGTCTCTGTTTCTGTCTCGTTCTCCCTTCTGTCTCTTTCTCTCACTCTCTCACTTTGTCTCTCTGTGTCTCTCTCCTTTCTGTCTCTCTCATTCTGCCTTGCTCTCTCTCTGTCTCTTTCTGCCTCTCTCTTCTTCCTTTTCGCCTTCTCTCTCTGTTTCACTCTCCCACTGTCTCTGTCTCTTGAATCTTGGTGACTGCCTGCGGTGGGTGGGGTGGAATGCAGAGGAAGTGATACTGTGTGGCCTCCAGGCTGGGTCTCAACAGGAGACACTCAAGTTGGTCTGGTCCTCTCGGGTTCTGTGTGTGTGTCACTCTCCCTTCTCTGTCTCACTATCTGCTTTTGACTCTTCCTCAGTCTCCTCCTCTCCCTCTCTCTCTGTCTGCCTCTATTCCTCTCTCTTCTTCCCTTCTTCTCTCTGCCTCTCTCTTTCACTCTCTCTCTTTCTCTCTCCTTCCCTCTCTGTCTCTCTTCCTTTTTCTCTTTCTCCCTGACTCTATGTCACTCCCACCCTCCCTCTTCTTCTTTATCTCCGTCTGTCTCTCTTTCTCTCTTTCTCTCCTCTCTCTGGGAACTGTAGGTTCCATTTAGACACGGACAGCTCAGATGAGGGGGTGTGGAGGAAAGTAATGAAAGGTCACAGAGGACTTGGAGCAGAACCAACTTTGAAAGACCAAATTCCAGGCCTGAGAATGTCGCATTGTATTAGTGCAAGGTTGGTAACAATAAATTAGTGCTGATGGTTGAAAGAGTGGATGGGGGAAAATGGGGAAAGGAAAATGCAAATAGTCAGTTTTCATACTTTTCACTTCTTTGCTTGACTTAAACATATTGTTTCCCTAAAGAGGAGTGCCCCCTTCCCTTACAAAGAGAAGAAGCTGAGTGTTGGAGCGGTCCCTTACTTTTGTGTGGCCTTGAGTGTGTGGACAGGATGAAAGTGCAGCTTTAATGACAAGGACTGGCCCTGGAATGCTGACAGGAATAGTGACTGAGCAGCAACTTCGCTTTCCACATCAGAGCAGGATTTATATTCCATTCACCAACCCTCAGAGGAATTTCCCCTGTCGCTGATTTGGCCTTGTGAATTTTCTGGCTCATAATATCTCTAAGCAGAAGCAAATGTCTGGAGGGGGGGAATTCTGGTTGACAAAGAGAAGCAGCTCTTTGTCTCTCACTGCAGTTAAAAAAACACACACAGATTCCTAGTTTCATGAGCATGACTGAATTTTGATCAAAACCAGGGGCTGGGAACAGGCAGGGTGTTGAGTAGCTGGGCTCTTCCTTCAAACAAGACTCATTTAGGGACCTGGCTATGGCCGAGGCGTGGCGGACAGAACGGGCCTCACAAAGGTCCTTGCTGGGAGGAGAGACCAGAGACGAGCTATGCTCAGTTCCTTGTTTCCCAAGAGAACCGTGGCAATTTGGTGAGCACAGTCTCTGGAATGGCAACAGGGTGCTGCTTGAGGGGCAACTCGTAGCTGGGCCGTGCGACCCTCACCGTCCATGCCGGTGAAGCAACGTCCTCTTCAGATGCCCCAGCCAGTGGCCCAAGGTCCCACACTGCAGGGGAGAGCATGCTTCCCAGTGGCCTCACCCTGCAGAGGCTGTCAGCATCACACAGGCTCTAGCTTCTCCACGTGGGGATGGTCACTGAGATCTGTGTCTCCACCTCAAGGTGGAGAAATACATTTTTAAAGTGACAAAATAGGCCGGGAGTGGTGGCTCACACCTGTAATGCCAGTACTTTGGGAGGACAAGGTGGGCAGATCACTTGAGGTCAGGAGTTCAAGACCAGCCTGACCAGCATGACAAAACCCTGTCTCTACTAAAAATACAAAAATTAGCTGGGCGTGGTGGCATGTGCCGGTAGTCCCAGTCACTCAGGAGGCTGAGGCAGAAGAATTGCTTGAACCCGGGAGATGGGGTTGCAGTGAGCCAAGATCACGCCACTGCACTCCAGCCTGGGAGACAGAGCAAGATTCTGTCTTCATAAATAAATAAATAAAATAAAATGACAAAATATCTGCATTTAATTCGTCATCATGATGATCAAATACTCATTAGTAGCTCCTGCTATAGGTCATGCTCTGTGAAGGCAAAAAGTGGAAAATACGGTCCCTGCCTCAAACTGCCTATGTGTATTTGGAGAGGGGCCATGCACATTTAAAAAGGATGAAACAAACTGTAGCATCTTAGGGTAGCTCAATAACTCAAGTTATTCTTATTAGATGTGTATATACATACATACCTCCCACTTTTGCATATATAAATAACATCTCATACTGGAAGTGAAGTGAGAAATTGGAAAGTCTTTCCCTAACTCTTTAAATAAGTTATTTGACAATATGCAGTTTGCTAGATTCTAAAATTCTGAATTCAGAAACACACGGACCTCTGGAAAAACTGAAGTGGACATCTGTAGATTTATGTTCCTGCCGCTGGGCAAACACTGAGGAAAATGCACCTTTGCTGGTATAAAGGAGAGGTGACCCTGTGGCTTCCAGCTGCTGTGCTGACCCAATAGCACAACAGGGGTCCCTGCGCCCACTCACCAACCAGGGCTGCTGTCTCCCCACGGGGGTCGGAACAGAGCAAGTCCGTGGGGGTGCATCCCGTGACTTAGAAAAAATTATCTCATTCATGTTCTTTTTAACCAGTGGATCCTGCATTGTATTGATTTAGGAATTCAACTGGGCATAGAGGAAGAAGACTTTTTCCTGGATTCTTGAGGGTCTTCTGCCAGACAAAGTGTTTTTACAGAAGGAGGTGTAGGTGCAGGTGGCGGGTGATTTCTCACGGCAGTGGACATGAATGGCTACGTCACGCCTCCGGAGATGAGGTGTGCCTTTTAATGCCTGTATTTGTTAACATAAACTTAAAAAAGAACCCTAGAAAGCAGAGTTTCGTGCGTTTCTGGTACTGAACTGATGGTTTTAAGGTATTAAGTTCATAAATATCAGACCTAGCCCCATTAGACAAGCGGATAAGGAATTTATCTTTCAGCTTTATCTGAGAAGCTCTTCTGCTGGGCTATTCCAGTAGGAGTCTTGTCTGCATTCCACCCTTTCATCAGTAAAACTCAAACTTTCCTAGAATCTTTGCCAAGATTCACTAACTAGAAACCTCTTTCTCCAGCTGTGAATACAATTCCATTAACAAAAGATGAGGAAATGGAGACCGTGGATTCTAGGACTTAAAACAAATATTACTTCCACAATATAAGATTATGGAGCTTGTATTTTCTGTCTAACTTGCATATTAGAAACAAAGCCATCACTTCCTAATGTTTCTAATATTCAGAGACCATTCCTCACCTCAGCTTAATATATGTTACTGAGATCAATTTAAAAAATTTTAAGTTTATATGTTGTGTTTTTTAAATTTAAATTTTATTTTAGTGGGTACATAGTAGGTTTAAATATATTTATCAAATATATAAAATATTTTGATACAGGCATGCAATGCATAATAATCACATCATGGAAAATAGGGTGTCCGTCCCTCAAGTGTCTATTCTTTGTTACAAACAATCCAATTATACTCTCTTAGTTATTTAAAAATATTCAATTAAATTATTAGTGACTATACTCACCCTGTTGTGCTAGCAAATACTATATCTTATTCATTCTTTTTAAACTACTTTTTTGTACACATTAACCAACCCCACCTCCCCTGATCCCCTCACTACCTTTCCCAGCCTCTGGTAACCATCCTACTCTCTATCTCTCTGAGTTCAGTTGTTTCGATTTTTAGATTCCATAAATAAATGAGAACATGTGATGTCTGTTGTTCTGTACCTGGCTTATTTCACTTAACATAAAGACCTCAGGTTCAATCCACATTGTTGCAAATGACAAGATCTCATTTTTTATGGCTAAATAGTATTCCATCACATATATGTACCACATTCTCTTTAACCATGCATTTGTTGATGGACACTTATCTAGCTTTCAGATTTTGGCTGCTGTAAACAGTGCTGCCACAAACATGGGAGTGCCGATATCTCTTCAACATACGGATTTCCTTTCTTTTGCGTATATACCCAGCAGTGGGATTGCTAGATCACATAGTAGCTGTATTTTTACTTTTTTGAGGAACTTCCAAACTGTTCTCTATAGTGGTTGTACTAATTTACATTCCCACCAACAGTTTACAAAGTTTCCCTTTTCCTCCACATTCTCACCAGCATTTCTTATTGCCTGTCTTTTGGACATAAACCATTTTATCTAGGATGAGATAACATCTCATTGTAGTTTTGATTTGCATTGCTGTGATGATCAATGATGTTGATCACCTTTCCATATGCCTCTTTGCCATTTGTATGTCTTCTCTTGAGAAATGTCTATTCAAATCTTTTGCCATTTTTAAATCAGATTATAAGATTTTTTTCCCATAGAGTTGTTTGAGCTCCTTATATATTCTCTTGTTAGATGGGTAATTTTCAAATATTTTCTCCCACTCTGTGGGTTGTCTCTTTACCTTGCTGATTGTTCCCTTTGCTGTGCAGAAGGTTTTTTACTTGATGTAATCCCATTTGTCCATTTTTGGTTTGGTTGCCTGTGCTTGCAGGGTATTATTACTTAAGACACTTTTGCCCAGACCAATGTCCTAGAGAGTTTCCTCAAAGTTTTCTTGCAGTAGTTTTATAATTTGAGGTCTTAGATTTAAGTCTTCAATCCATTTTGATTTGATTTTTATATATTATGAGAGATAGAGGTCTAGTTTCATGCTTCTGCATATAGATACCTATTTACCTATCATGCTATACATATAGATACCAGCACTATTTATTGAAGAGAAAATCTTTGTATGCTCTTGGCACCTTTGTTAACAATGAGTTCAATGTAGATGTGTAGATTTGTTTCTGGGTTCTCCATTCTCTTCCATTGGCCTATGTGTTTGTCCTTATGCCAGTACCATGCTGTTTGAGTTACTATAGCTCTGTAGTAAAATTTGATGTCTGGTAATGTGATTCCTCCAGTTTTGTTCTTTTTGTTTAAGGTAGCTTTGACTATCCTGGTCTTTTGTGATTCGATATAAATTTTAAAATTGTTTTTTCTATTTCTTTGATAAAATGTCACTGGTATTTTGATAGGGATTGCTTTCAGCTTCTGTTGAAATAATCATTTTTTTTTAATGCCCCCTAGTCTCCTGGATCTGGGTCCAGTTCAGCACAAGGACTTACCTAGGAGTTGCAGTCCTTGTGGCCTAGACTGCCTTTCATGTTTATTTAGAGCCCTAGAGCACTTTAGCCCACAGTGATGAGGCTTGTGGGAATTCAAGTTCAAACTGCTGAGATCAGTGATTCTCATATGGCTTTGGCTGGTTTTAATGCTCTTTCCCAGGAAGATGTCAGCTGTGTTTGGTCTGGTTTCACTTTTTTGATATAACAGGGCAACACTGAGTTCAATGCCTCATAATTTTTATGCTCTCCCCTCTTTCCATGGCATAAAGCTGCTCTCTACACCACACCACCACTACTAAGGGGATGCGGGAGTAGTGGCATCAGTGATTCAAGACTGTTTTATCAACCTCTTTAGTGCCTTTTTCAGTAATATGTGGTTAAAATCAAATAATGTGAGCGCTCACCTGATTTTGGTTCTTACAAAGGTGGTTTTATTGTGTGTAGTTAGTTGTTAAATTGGTATTCTTGTCGGGGGTGGGATGATCAAATGGAGACTTCTTTCTACCTTTTGCTCTGACCCCCCAATCTGTGTTTCTCTTTTAAAAAAATCCCCAAGTTTCTAGAATTGGACTTAGAGGTTCAAATTCTTGAGCAAGTAGCTCTGTTCCAGAAATCTATTTTCAATCAAGTAGAGACATGAACACTCTGCCAGCCTCAATATTTCTTCGGCACACAACACAGTCAATGTGCCATTTTCATTGAACGGGGCAGCTCATTAATTTCTAGAATGTCACGGTCTGGTATATGCTCCCAGTCCTCCAGTACAGTTAACATACTAAGATAACTTAAGTACATGAATCAGAGTTGTCCATAAATTCTTATGTGGTGATATTTAGGAGAAGCAAAAAAAAAAAAAAAAAAAAAAAAAAAAGAGAGAGAGAAATTTTGACAGAAGATATTCTCATTAAAATAACAAAAATTACAGTTGCAACTCCTAGCACATTCTGCATATATAATGGGTACACAATAAATAGCCAGCATATGGGCTAATGTTGCCCCTTAGAGCAGAATGGCCACAGATCGACCTGAAGCTCATCCTCTCCATGCTAGTGCTATGTGAATGCTCAAAGCCCCACATGCACTAAATCCTTTTTTTCCCTTTACATCAAAGTTTCGTTTTCAAACCACTAAACACTTTAATCTCATATATTGAGAATGTGTCAAAAAATCACATTTATTTAACTTATTAAGGATAAAACTAATAGGCAAAAGATGGCAACGCTGTTTCAAAGGAGGATATGAGGACGCATACAAATGCACACACATTCAATGGGAAAAAAATGCTACTTTGGGGGTAATCATTCTACCACATAGAAGTCATTTTCATACCCAGTGGGCAAAAATTATAGGTAACTTATCTATTTTGTATTATGTTAACATCTAACCTTACCAACTCTGGCAGTAAATAATAGTAAACAGTAAGCCCACCAGCTACTGTTCACTAGAACAGCAAATAATTATTAGGTGGGATTGATTGATAAGACTTAATTATGACTATCAATATTTTTGCCATTCTCCCTTTTTTATGAATTTCCTTAATAATCACAGCATATAAGATATATCCCAATTCTTAAACTACTGAAGAAGGTTAATCTTAGAGCAAAATAAAATGGCCCATTACCCTTTTGATTTCAAATTACCATAAATAAAATTATTCTCGTATTTAATCTTTCACAAACCTTTTGACTTACTATGCCTAAAAAATAGTTATTCCTCTGGATCTAAGAAATTTTTTAATAAAAACATGTTTTTCATGCAAGTCTCCTACTCTACATGTTTTCAAAATATGAAAAATTAATTAAAGAAATAATTTTCATTTAGCAGATGGTAATAAGTCGATTATTGTCAGGAACTATTATCTGAATTTGGAAGGAAAAGAAGATCCGAATAGAACTCCCTTATTTGATTGGCTTTGTGCTTTGCAAGAACAGTGGTCAAAAATTATGACAGGATGTGTCAGAAGTCCTGTGGTAAGGACAGGGCCGCGAGTCCTAAGAAAAGAGCTTCTTGATCTTAGGTGGGAAGCATTCAGTCTCTCATCATTATGTATGTAAACTATGTTTTTCATAGATGTTCTTTAGGAAGTTAAGGAAGTTCTCTTCCCTTTTCAGCTTGTTGAGAGATTCTATCCTGAATGAGTGTTGTATTTTGTCAACTGCATTTTCTGTGTCTATTGAGGTAATTATATTTTATTGGACTTTTAACTTTGAGATACTTATAGATTCACATGAAGATATAAGAAACAATACAGAGAGATTCTGTGCACCCTTAACCTAGTTTCCCCCAATGGTAACAACATCTTGCAAATTTATAGTACAATATTATAACCACTTCCCTCCCACCGTTTGCCCTGAGTCCCCAAAGTCCATTATATCATTCTTATACCTTTGGGTCCTCATACCTTAGCTCCCACTTAAGAGTGAGAACATATGATGTTTGGTTTTCTATTTCTGAGTTACTTCACTTAGAATAATGGTCTCCAATTCCATCCAGGTAGTTGCAAATGCCATTATTTTCAATTATTTCATTCCGTATTTTCGCAATTGTGAATTGTGCTGCTATAAACATACATATACAAGTCTCTTTTTTGTATAATGACTTCTTTTCCTCTGGATAGATACCCAGGGGTGAGATTGATGGATCAAATAGTAGGTCTACTTTTAGTTCTTTAAGAAATTTCCATACTCTGTTTCCATAGTGACTGTACTAATTTGTATTACCACCAGCAGTGTAAAAGTGTTCCCTTTTCACCACATCCATGCCAACATCTATTTTTTTTTTATGGCCATTCTTACAGGAGTAAGGTGGCATCTCATTGTGGTTTTGATTTACATTTCCCTGATAATTAGTGTTATTGACCATTTTTTCATATGTTTGTTGGCCATTTGTATATCTTCATTTGAGAATTTTCTCTTCATGTCCTTAGCCCATTTTTTGATGGGATTGTTTGTTTATTGCTTGCTGATTTGTTTGTGTTCCTTGTAGATTCTGGATATTAGTCCTTTGTCAGATGTATAGATTGCAAAGATTTTTCTCCCACTCTGTGGGTTTTCTGTTTACTCAGCTGTTTCTTTTGCTGTGCGGAAGTTTTTCAGTTTCATTAAGTCCCATCTATTTATCTTTGTTTTTGTTGCATTTGCTTTTGGGTTCTCGGTCATGAAGTTTTTGCATAAGCCAATGTCAAGAATGGTTTTCCAATGTAATTTTCTAAAATTTTTATGGTTTCAAGACTTAGATTTAAGTTTTTGATCCATCTCATTCTTCTTCATGTGGCTTGCCAATTATTCCACCACCATTTGTTAAATAGGGTGTCCTTTCCATGCTTTATGTTTTTGTTTGCTTTGTCAAAGATCAGTTGGCTATAAGTAAGTATTTTGATTTATTCGTGAGTTCTCTATTCTGTTTCTATGGTCTCTGTGCCTATTTTTATACCAGTACCATGCTGTTTTGGTGACTATGGCCTTGTAGTATAGTTTAAAATCAGGTAGTGTGATGCCTTCATATTTGTTCTTTTTGCTTAGCCTTGCTTTGGCTATGCTGGCTCTTTTTTGATTTCATGTGAATTTTAGAATTGCTTTTTCTAGTTTTGTGAGGAATGATAGTGGTATTTTGATGGGAATTGCATTGAATTTTTAGATTTCTTTTCACAGTATTGTCATTTTCACAATATTGATTCTACCCATCCAAGAGCATGGGATGTGTCTTCATTTGTTTGTGTTGTCTATGATTTCTTTCTTCAGTGTTTCATAGTTTTCCCTGTAGAGGTCTTTCACCTCCTTGGTTAAGTATATTTCTAAATATTTTCTTTTACTGAAGCTATTCCAAAAGGGGTTGAGTTCTTGATTTGATTCTCAGATTGGTTGCTGTTGGTATATAGCAGGGCTACTTATTAGTGTACATTAATTTAGTATCCTGAAACTGTACTGAATTCATTTGCCAGTTCTATGAGCTTTTTGGATGAGTCTTTAGGGCTTTCTAGGTATGTGATTATGTAATCAGCAAACAGCGACAGTCTGACTTTTTCTTTACTGATTTGGATGCCCTTTATTTCTTTCTCTGGTCTGATTGCTCTGTCTAGGACATCCAGTGCTATGTTGAATAGAAGTGCTGAAAGTGAGCATCCTTGTCTTGTTCCAGTTCTCTGAGGAAAAACTTTCAACTTTCCCCCATTCAGTATAACGTTGGCTGTGGGTTTGTCCTAGATGGCTTTTATTAACTCCTTGTATTTTGTTGATGGTTTTAATGATAAGGAGTTGCTGCATTTTGTCAAGTGCTTTAATTGCATCTATTGAGATGATTGTGTGATTTTTGTTTTTAATTCTGTTTATATGGTGTATCACATTTATTGACTTGCATATATTAAACCATTCTGCATCCCTGGTTTAAAATCCACTTGATGATGGTGGATTATCTTTTTTATATGTTGTTGGATGCTGTTAGCTAGTATTTTGTCAAGAATTTTTGCATCTATGTTCATCAGGAATATTGGTCTGTGCTTTCTTTTTTGGTTATGTCTTTTCCTGTTTTTTGTATTAGGGTGATACTGGCTTCATAGAATGATTTAGGGAGGATTCCCTCTTTCTATATCTTTTGGAACAGTCTCAATAGGACTGGTACCAATTCTCTTTGAATGTTTGATAGAATTCAGCTGTGAATCCATCTAGTTCTGGACTTTTGCTGGCAATTTTTTTAATTACCATTTCAATCTTGCTGCTTGTTATTGATTTGTTTAGAGTTCCTATTTCTTCCAGGTTTAATCTAGGAGGGCTGTATATTTCCAGGAATTTATTCATCTATTCTAGGTTTTCTAGTTTGTGCACATAAAGCTGTTCATAGTAGCCTTGAATGATCTTTTGTATTTCTGTAATACTGGTCATAATATCTCCTGTTTCATTTCTAATTGAGTTTATTTGGATCATCTCTCTTCTGGTTAATCTCATTAACATTATATCAATTTTATTTATCTTTTATAAGAGCCAGCTTTTTGTTTCATTAATCTTTGTTGGGTTTTTTTGTTTGTTTCAATTTCATTTTATATAGTTCTGCTCTGATCTTGGTTCTTTTCTTCTGCTGGGTTTGAGGTTGATTTGTTCTTGTTTCCATAGCTCCTTGAGTATCATCTTAGGTTGTCTGTTTGCACTCTTTCAGACTTTTTGATGTACGAATTTAATGCTGCAAACATTCCTCTTAGCACTGCCTTTGTTGTATTCCAGAAGTTTTGATAGTTGTGTCGCTATTAATTGTTCAGTTCAAAGAATTTTTAAATTTCCATCTTGATTTTATTGTTGACCCAGTGATTATTCAGGAGCAGGTTATTGGTTTCCATGTAGTTACATGGTCTTGAGGGTTTCTTTTGAAGTTGATTTCTAATTTTATTCCACTGTGGTCTGAGAGAGTACTTGATACAGTTTTGATTTTCTTAAATTTATTGAGACTTGTTTAGTGGCCTATCATATGATCTGCCTTGGAGAATGTTTCATGTGCTGATGAATAGAAGGCATATTCTGCAGTTATTGGATAGAATGTTCTATAAATATCTGTTAAGTTCATTTGTTCTAGGGTACAGTTTAAGTCCATTATTTCTTTGTTGACTTTCTGTTTTGATAACCTGTCTAGTGCTAACAGTGGAGTGTTGAAGCTCCCTCTATTATTGTGTTGCTATCTATCTCATTTCTTGGGTCTAGTAGTAATTGTTTTATAAGTTTGGGAGCTCCAGTGTTAGGTGCATATATATTTAGAGTTGTTATATTTTCCTGATGGACTAGTCCCTTTATTGTTATACAATATCCCTCTTTGTCTTTTTTAACTGCTGTTGCTTTAAAGACTGTTTGATATAAGAATAGTTACTTCTGCTTGCTTCTGGTGTCCATTTGCATGGAATATCTTTTCCACCCCTTTATCTTAAGTTTATATGAGTCCTTATGTGTTAGGTGAGTCTCTTGAAATCAGCAGATAATTGGTTGGTGAATT
Source organism: Ateles fusciceps (assembly GCA_036589455.1). Classification (NCBI taxonomy): domain Eukaryota; kingdom Metazoa; phylum Chordata; class Mammalia; order Primates; family Atelidae; genus Ateles; species Ateles fusciceps. The sequence goes on along the minus strand of JAZHEH010001180.1, from coordinate 2,703,125 downwards.
CTTACCCATTCTCCCATTCTGTATCTTTTAAGTGGAGCATTTAGGCCATTTACATTCAACATTAATATTGAGATGTGAGGTACTATTCTATGCATTGTGCTATTTGTTGCCTAAATACCTTGGGTATTTTCATTATGTTGTTCTTTTGTAAGTCCTGTGAGATTTATGCTTTAAAGAAGTTCTATTTTGGTGAATTTTGAGGATTTGTTTTCAAGATTTAGAGCTCCTTTTAGCAGTTATTGTAGTGCTGGCTTGGTAGTGGCGAATTCTCTTCACATTTGTTTGTTTGAAAAAGACTGTATTTTTCCTTCATTTATGAAGCTTCATTTCACTGGATACAAAATTTTTGGCTCATCATTGTTTTGTTTAAGGAGGCTAAAGACAGGACTGACCCCAATCTCTTCTAGCTTATAGGGTTTCTGCTGAGAAATCTGCTGTTAATCTGATAGGTTTTCCTTTATAAGCTACCTGATGCTTTTGCCTCACAGCTCTTAAGATTCTTTCCTTTATCTTGACTTTAGATAACCTGATGACTTTGTGCCTAAGGGATCATCTTTTGTGATGAATTTCCCATTTGTTCTTTGAGCTTCTTGTATTTGAATATCTGGATCTCTAGCAAGGCTGAGGACGTTTCTATCAATTATTCCCTCAAATATGTTTTCCAAATTTTTAGATTTCTCTTCTTCCTCAGGAACACAATTATTCTTAGGGTTGGCCATTTAACATAATCCTAATCTTCTTGGAGGCTTTGTTCATTTTTTATTGTTGTTGTTCTTTTTTTCCTGTGTTTGTTGGATTGGATTAATTTAAAGTCCTTGTCTTTGAGCTCTGAAATTCTTTCTTCTACTTTTTGATTCTATTGCTGAAACTTTCCAGTGCATTTTGAAATTCTCTAAGTGGGTTCTTCATTTCCAAAAGTTGTAATTGTTTTAATTTATGTTATCTATTTCACTAAAGATTTTCCCATTCATTTCCTGTATTTTTTTTTTTTTATTTCTTTAAGTTGGACTTCACCTTTTTCTGGTGCCTCCTTAATTGGTTTAATAGTTAACCGTCTAAATTTTTTTTGTGGCAATTCAGAGATTTTGTCTTGATATTTTGGGGGTGTTAAATAACCTTACTTTGTTGTATTACCAGAATTGTTTTTCTGGCTCTTTCTCATTTTGGCAGACTAAGTCAGAGGGAAGATCTGAGACTCAAGGGTTGCTGATCAGATTCTTTTGTCCCACAGGGTGCTCCCCTTGATATGGTACGTTCCTCCTTCTTCTAGAATGGGGTTTCCTGAGAGTCTAACTGCAGTGATTGTTATTTCTCCTCTGGATCTAGCCACCTAACAGTGTTACCAGGCTCTGGGTTAGTACTGGGGAGTGTCTGCAAAGAGTCCTGTGATGTGATCCATCTTTAGGTCTCTCAGCTATGGATACCAGCACCTGCTCTGGTGGAGGTAGCTGGGGAGTGAAGAGGACTCTATGAGAGTACTTGGTTCTATTTTTGTTTAGTGCACTGGTTTTGTGTTTGTTGGCCTCCAGCCAGAAGGTGGCACTTTCAAGAGCACTTTAGAGTTCCTCAACTGTCCCATGGAGCCTGCAGCAGCAATCCACCTCCTTCAAAGCGTTCTGGATTCTCTCAGCTTTCCTGGTATGTTCCTGTGCTAGTTCTTAGAGCAAAATTTCACGCTGTGGGTCTCCACACACTGCTCTGTCCATCAGAGTGGGAGTTGAAAGTTAGTACTGCCTCCTCTCTGCCATTTTCTCTCCCAGATAATTCTGGAGACTGGATGACCAAGATCAAGGTACCAGCTGATTTAGTGTCTGATAATAGCCCCGTCTCTGCTTTCAAGATTCCAAGATTTATTATTTTACTATTTCCTTTATGTTTAACCTGTTTCCCTTTAGAAAAAAATGCAGCTCACTGCCAGCACTCATTTAATTTTACATGCTCTTTGAGGCCGAATCAAATCTGACTGATTTTCAATGTGAAAATGAAATATAAAAACTGTTATCGGAATTACTTCTAAACGGAACTTGTCTCTAATCCTAATGTCACATTAGGATTAGAGGGAAGAGTATTCTCAGGGCAAACAGGAAATGAGTTAAGTAACTTCCTTCAGTTATTTTTTTGGGGTTGGTCTGTTGGTGACAGATTTCCTTAGGTTTTTTTCATTTGAGAATATCTTAATTTCTCCTTCATCCCTAAAGGATATAAAATTCTGATTTGACAATTCTGTTCTCTCTGCACTTAAAAAATGTTGTGCCCTTTCCTTCTAGCCTTCTTGGTTTCTAATGGAAAACTCATTGTCATTTAGACTGTTTTTCCCCCTGTAGGTAAGATATCCTTTCCTTTTGCTGCCTTCAATATTTTTTTTTTTGTTTCTAATTTTCAGAAGCTTTAATAGGATGTGTCCTGGTGTGGATTTCTTTTGTTTATTTTGCTTCTTGTATCTGTAGTTTAAGTATTTTGCCAAATTTGGAATTTTCCAGCCATTATTTATTTGAATACATACTTGTTCCTACAGGATTTCTATTCTTACACTCTTATTACAGACAATGAAAATAGAAATTCAGTTTCCTTGCATGGTGTCCACTGGCAGCATGAAAGTGGGAGGCGTGTTACTGTTGGGTGGGAATGAAAATCTCGACTCTTAACTCCAGCTGCTCTGATACCAACCTGGGTGAAGAAACTGGGGGTAGGGGTGTTTGCAGCACCTTGCTACCTCATGAGGTTAGGAGTTTGGGGTCTTCAGCCTTTACTGGTGTAGGTGGAGATGGAATCAAAGTATTTTCTGTGTTGTTGGGCTGGAATTTAGCAATTACTATCTAAAAGTTTAATATCACGTGAGGCTGCTCCTTTCTGGTCTTTTGGCTAGCAAGAATGGGTTTTTGTTTGGGCTATTTTTGTCTGAACTTGTTGGCATGGTTGTATTGTCAACTGTGGCAGCACCCATTCTGAGATATGAGGTAAAAGTAAACTCAGGGAGTTCACCATCATGTTATTACTTAGGCTGAGGTACCTACTAATAGCTCGTCTTTTTTTTTTTCTTTGCCCTTGAGAGTCTTGTTATTTCCTGAAATGAGCGTTGGCATGTGTATAAGTTGAGAGACAAGAAAAAGCACATCCACTTTACCTTCATGGAAATGGAAGTGGGGAGTATTTTACAGGTTTCTGAATGTTAAGCCAACCTTACATTCCTGACATAAACCCAACTTAGTCATAATATATTGCCTTTCTAGTTGAATAATATAATACCTAGTTGAGGGATAATTATTCCCTACCATTGAAGCAAGACAGTTCTGTGTAATGTACGAAACATTCTATGAAGGTGTATTTTCAGTCTGGATAGTTAGGGAAGGCATCATCCCCAGCCCTTTGTGAACACCAATCACTGGTACCTTTACATTTCTATATAGTTCATTCACTAGTCTTGGGTAATTTCCTCAGCTGAATGGATTAATTAATTCTCAGCTGAATACATATCATCAAAAGGTAAATATATTAACAAATTGCATTACATGCATGAAATGAAATACAACACAGCAGAAAAAAAAAGAAGTAAACTTTTTTTTTTTTTGGTGACAGAGTGTTGCTCTGTTGCCCAGGCTGGAGTGCAGTGGTGCAATCTCGGCTCACTGCAACCGCCACCTCCCAGGTTCAAGCGATTCTCCTGCCTCAGCCTCCTGAGTAGCTGGGAGTACAGGCACATGCCACCACACCCCGCTACATTTTGTATTTTTAGTAGAGATGGGGTTTCACCATGTTGGCCAGGATGGTCTCAATCTCCTGACCTCATGATCCACCCACCTCGGCCTCCCAAAGAGCTGAGATTACAGGCGTGAGCCACCACACCCAGCCAGCAGTAAGCTATTGATAGGTGCTACAATGTGGATAAATTTCAAAATAATTTTGTTGATAGAAAGAGTTCAGACCAAAATCAATGTGTATACTCATCTTTTATTTTTATAAATTTCTACAAAATGCTATTTAACTTATCCTGGCAGAAAACAGACCTGTGGCTCTCTGTGGATATGGGTGCATGAGACCTTGTGAGAGGAAGTGATTCCAAAGGGAAATGAGAAAACTTTTGGGGGATAATGTGTATGACCATTATCCACATTATGATGATGGTTTCATGAGTGCATGCAAATGTCAATAGAGTCCTAAATGTACATTTTAAATATGCACACTTATGTTATATCAATTATGCTTCTTTAAAGCTGTTTTTTTAATTAAAAAATTAAAAACTCCGAAGATTAGGGCTGTATTGTCAGGTAAAACATTAACCTCTTCTTTTCTCTAACTTAGACATCATATTCCAGCAGCCTTCCTTTCACTGACCATATCTACATAAGACCCCCACATCCTCCTTTGAACCACATTTGTCATCCCTCATTAATGTTAGGTATGATTCACCCATCAGAAATAATATTAATAATAAAAATAAAAATAAATTTTTAATGTTAGGTATGAATTGACTATATACTTAAAGCAGAATTATGTTTTTATCATTTTACAAAGTATTCTTTGATAACACTAGTATAAAAATATTTTAAAAATTCATTTAAAATATTAATACAAATTCTTTAGGAGAAAATGTCTATAAACATCAAGTATAAAATATTTAGTCTCTTAACTGCCTTTCTCTACCACTGATTCTGTGGAAACAATTGTATTGTACTCAATTTTTGACAACTTAGGGATTCTTAGGACTCTTAGGAACTATAAATTATAGTTGCTATAAACCATAAAGTAAGAATCTTAGGATTCTTAGAAGCTATAAACTTAAGCAGAGCAAATAAAATTTCATGACTTAGGCATGATGTGAAAATGAAGATAAGACACAAAAAAGCTTGTATCTTTTAAGGCAAATATCAAGATCCATCTGGGAATTTGGGAGATGGTGTAAAATCCAGGCAAACTATATAAAATAGAAAAGACATGGTCTATAAAAGAAAGTGGATGGGAAAGTTAAGTGTACAGGTGATTAATATTTTGGTGTTTGAGCCCATATGTCACGGGAGTAATTATCTCTACATTATGCACTCAAATGAATAGGCAAAGAATGAAAAATGATGGATGGAAATGATGTACAGAAAAAAGGGACTAAAAATAACACTAGACAAGAGAAAAATCAGAAGACTCTGTATAGATATAATCGTGTTGACTTACCGTGAGAGATGGGGAACACACATACTGGGACAAGTGGTACTCAGCTATGCAGCTGTGGACCACAATCATCTAGAAAACACAAGCAAATACACATCACCAAACAAAGGGGCCCGTGGGGCATGCAGGCTCCCACCCAGGGTTGTGGCTGAGTAAAGGCTGGAGGATATTAAGGCATGCCCCCAAGGGCAGATGACTCAGCAATGTGCTGACAAAGTGTTCTAAAGTAACAGACTTGCGCTGAAGTTTCCCATCTGACCCTATGTGCTCTCCAGCATCTGGAGACTCTGTTCATGAAAATCATTATAGACCTAAATGGAATTTCCCTCTTTCAAAGATGACTTATAAGCCCAAAAATGTTCAGGGCTGCGCATAAACACTACCTCACCTCTGTCACTCCTACCCAGAGAGGGAGAGAGAAAAAAATAGAACAAAGTAAATAAATATCATAATACTAAAATGCATTTCAAGATAAGAATTCCAAGAATCAGAAAAAAAATTCAAATTATTGTAATCTAAAGTGTTAAAGAAATTAAAGGAAAACATGGACACTGAGGGAAAAAAATAGCTCACCAAGGAGATTAAAGACTTATATTATTTATTGTTTGTTTATTTTTGAAACAGGGTCTCACTCTGTCACCCAAGCTGGAGTGCAGTGACACAATCATGGCTCACTGCGGCCTAAACCTCCCAGGCTCAAGTCATCTCAGCTTTGGGAGTAGCTGAAACTACGGGCATGCACCGCTATACTTGGCTGTTTTAAAATTTTTTTCATCTCACTATGGGGTCTCACTATGTTGCCCAGGCTGGTCTCAAACTCCTGGGTTCAAGTGATTCTCCCACCTCAGCCTCTCAAAGTACTGGAATTACAGGCATAAGCCACCAAAAGCAGTCAAAAAAAATTTTTTTAAGACAAGGTAAAAAGGTTAAAAGTGAGTTGGAAGATTAAGAAAATTAAAGATAACAATAGAACTGTTACAGGAATAAAAACCACAATAGAAGCAGCAGGAATAAAAATAGAGATGCTGGAAATAAATTTAATGTAAGGAGAACAGCTTTAAAAAGATCATACAAACAAAATGAAGAAGTGGGGGAAAAAAGGTTTTGGAGAGAAAATAAAATATAGAGAAAAGCAAGTTAAGAAAATTCAGCATGGAAGAAAAAAATATTTGAAGTTCTGTTGGTATTCAGAACTTTAAAGATCAAAATGTGCGAAAAAAGCCAAGTTATTTAGAAGAAAAAAATAGATTGACCTCAGTTATTTTCAATGAAAGAACCCAGTGAAGAAATATATAGATAATTCTAAGCAGGAAAAATCTGACTCCAAACTTATGTGTGTAATCAATTTATTCTTCACATAAAAGACAAGAGAAAGCTATTCTTAAAGTACATATTCTTAGTGCACATAGCTCTTATTCATCCTTAAAAAATTCATGATGACAAATCCAATTGATTGCACATTTAATGGAAAATTCCAAAGGTATGATTCATATTGCTGAATATTTAATGTATCAAAACTAAATATCTAATCTTTCTTGATGTAAGAATAGTTGATACTAAAATTTATGAATTAATAAAGATGGCATATCTCTCTAAATTTACAAAGATAACACTAGAAGAAATAAGACGGTATCTTAGTAAATTTGGGTGCCATAAAAAAAAGTCAAGCATTGGATAGCTTAAACAAAAGGAATTTAATTCTGATGGTTCTGGAGACTGGAAAGTCCAAGATTAAGGTGCTACTGATTTGGTTCCCTGGTGAGGGCTCTCTTCCTGGCTTGCCAACAGCCGCTTTCTTGCTGTGTTCTCTTATGGTGGTGTATGAAGAGAGATCTCTGGTCTCTTTCCCTTTTTTTTTTTTTTTGAGATGAATTTCACTCTTGTTGCCCAAGCTGGTGTTCAATGGCACCATCTCGGCTCACCGCCACCTCCACCTCCCGTGTTCAAGTGAGTCTCCTGCCTCAGCCTCCCGAATAGCTGGGATTACAGACATGCGCCACCACATCCAGCTCATTTTGTATTTTTTTTTTTTTTTAGTAGAGACGAGGTTTCTCCATGTTGGCCAGGCTGGTCTTGAACTCCTGACCTCAGGTGATCCGTTGGCCTCGGCCTCCCAAAGTGCTGGGACTATGTGACCCACCATGCCCGGCCTCTTTTCATCTTTTTTTAAGGAAACTAATTTCATCATGAGGGCCCCACTTTCATGATCTCATCTAAAAATAATTACCCCACAAAGGCCCATCTCCCAAATATCATCACCTTGGGGGTTAGGGCTTCAACAGATGAATTTTAGAGGGGCACAAACATTCAGTCTGTAACAAACAGACAATAAGACTTTCAAATTACCAGAAGAAAAATAAGTACAATCTTCTCTATACACACCACTTACTAAACACACACACACACACACACACACACACACACACACCGGAAAAAAAGCATTACATTGTAAAATATTGCACATATAGCAAGCATGTCTGTTATAAATATAGATATAAAATCTGTTAAAAAAATAATTTCTTTGTTGGATCCAAAAGCTAATTACATGCCAAAAGTAAAAGGTACATTAAAAATTTACAAAGTTGTAAATTAAAGGTTAGACAAAGATAAATCAAGCATATGCCAACAAACTTAAATGGGGGATTTTTGTATTAATAAGCAGGCAAATTTTAATTTTAGGCAAAAGACATGAAAAATCCTATAAGAACTCACTGTTTAATGATGCAGAAAATATTTCACAATAAATGTAAAAATGTCAGGAGCTTTTATGCTCGATAATATATCAACAAAAACATACAGAAAAACTTGCTGAAAATACAAAAATAAATACCCAACAAAAGGTATAGTAGTAAATGTTGACTCGTCTCTTTCAATCCATCACTAATTAAGAATACTTACCAAAATAAGAAATATAGAGAATTTAAGCAGTACTACTAATATTTTTATTATATGTGATATAAGGTTGTATACTATATATACACACATTTCTGTATCTTACAAACAGACATATACACCTACTTCAAAGCATCTACTCAATTTTTTGAATAAATTGAATAGACCACAAAGAGGCAACAAGAATTTTTAAAATAGTCACAAAAAGTGAACTGGTACAGACCACATTTAATATCTAACATGAAATAAATGAGAAATTAATAATTTTTAAAAGAGGGTACCAAGATAATTCACTGAGGGAAAGAATAGTCTCTTCAACAAGTGGTGCTGGAACAACCAGATATTCACATGCAAAAGAATGAAGTTGAATCACTAAACAAAAATGAACTCAGAATGAACCATCAATCTAAAAGAAAGAGCTAAATCTATAAAACTCTCAGAAGAAAATACAGGGACAAACCTTCATGACTTTGGATTTGGCAATGGATTCTTAGATATGATACTGAAATCACATGGACCAAAAGAAAAAAAATAGACAAACGGGGCTTATAAAGACAAAAATGTCTAACATCAAAGAATATTATCAGGAAAATGAAAAGACAATCTACAGAACAGGAAAAAATATTTTCAAATCACATATCTGATAAGGGATTAGTATCTAGAATATATAAAGAATTGAAACTCAACCAAAAAGACAATTTTAAAGTGGGCAAAGGACTTAGCATTTCTCCAGAGAATATCTAAAAATGGACATTAAACACATGAAATGGTGCTCAACATCATTTGTCGTTAGGAAAATCCAAATCAAAACCAAAATTAAATACCACTTCAAACCCACTAGGATGTCTATAATCAATAAAATGAAAAATAAGTGGTGGCAAGGATATCTAGGTGTTGGAACCCTCGAGTATTACAGGGGGAAGTGTAAAATGATTCAGTCACTGTGAATAAATATTTTATGGTAAGTCAAACATAGGCTTACCATATGACCCAGGAATTCCTCTTAGGTACATACCTAAGGAAGTTGAGAACAGGTATTCAAATACTCTACATCAATTTTCAGAGCAGCGCTATTCACAACAGTCAAAAGACAGAAACAACCCAAACATCCATCCATGGATGAATGGATAAATAATGGATATGAACAGAATTCAGCATGTAAATGTTGGAATGAATGGATATAGACATCCAGTGGAATATTATTCAGTTATAAAAGGAAATGAATAACTCATATATAATGTGAATGAACTTTTAAAAGGTTTTTTTGATATTTCAAATTTTCTTATATTTACATAGATGACTTTCTTGTGGCTTATCACATAATGTAAACATTGCTACACTTTTTCTGAACAGGTATGTTTGGTGATAAACAGAATAAAATCCTAATAGTCTCATTAGGATTTTAATGAACCTTCTATCTTTTCATTCACCCATCCATCCATCCACCCATCTATCTACCCATCCATAATTCAGTCTTTTCTTCTTTCTCTTTTTGAAAGTCTCTTTTTTTTCTTTGTTTTTACTTTTATTTTAAGTTCAGGGGTACAAGTGCAGGTTTGTTACATAGACTTGTGTCATGGGGATTTGTTGTACAGATTATTTCATCACCCAGATATTATAAAAGATTATGCTAGGTGAAAGAAGCCAGACACAAAAGTTCGCACATTGATCATATGACTCCAATTACGTGAAATGTTCAGAATAGGTAAATGCAGAGGTACAGAAAGCAGAATGGTAATTGTAAGGGCTGGAGAGAGTAAGGAATGGGGTGTAGGCAGCTTATGGATATAGGATTTTATTTGGGTAATGATTAAAATATTTTAGAAGTAGATAGAGTTAGTGTTTGCAAAACACTGTGAATGTACCAAATGACACAAAATTGTCTACCTTAAAATGCTTAGTTTTGTGTGTAAATTTTACCTTAATAAAAACTGCTGGGCACAGTGGCACATGGCTGTAATCCAAGAATTCTGGGAGGCTGAGGCAGGCAGATCACTTGAGGTCAGGAGTTTGAGACCAGTCTGGCCAATATGGTGAAACCCTGTCTGTATTAAAAATACAAAAATTATCAGGGCATGGTAGTGTGTGCCTCTAGCCCCAGCTACTTGAGAGGCTGAGGCAGGAGGAACCTGGGAGGCAGAGGTTGCAGTGAGCCGAGATTATGCCACCGCACTCCAGCCTGGGCCACAGAGCTAGACACTGTCTCAATAAATAAATAAATAAATATAAAAACCCAAACATTTTGGGAAAACCTAATAAGCCAAATGTTTAAAAATAAATTTCTTGTCTAAAAAAGAATAGTATGATTTTTAAAAATCAGATTATCAAGAAAATAATAAAAACCTGCATATTAAAATCAATGAAATGCAGTCATACTTCATTTTATGGTGCTTTTCTTAATTGCACTTCTCAGATATTGTGTTTACAAACTATTTTCTTTTTTTTAAATATTTTATTGCATTTTAGGTTTTGGGGTACATATGAAGAACACGCAGGATTGTTGCATAGGAACATACATGGCAATGTGGTTTGCTGCCTTCCTCTCCATCATCTATATCTGGCATTTCTCCCCATGTTATCCCCTCCCCAACTCCCCCACTCCCCCACTGTCCCTCCCCTGGTTCCCCCGGCAGACCCCAGTATGTGATGCCCCCCTCCCTGTGTCCATGTGTTCACGTTGTTCAACACCTGCCTATGAGTGAGAACATGCGGTGTTTGATTTTCTGTTCCTGCGTCAGTTTGCTGAGAATGATGGTTTCCAGGTTCATCCATGTCCCTACAAAGGACACGAACTCATCATTTTTTATGGCTGCATAGTATTTCATGGTGTATATGTGCCACATTTTCCCTGTCCAGTCTATCATCAATGGGCATTTGGCTTGCTTCCAAGTCCTTGCTATTGTAAACAGAGCTGCAATGAACATTCGTGTGCATGTGTCCTTATATATCCTTTGGATATATACACAGTAATGGGATTGCTGGGTCAAATGGAATTTACATTTCTAGGTCCTTGAGGAATCGCCACACTGTCTTCCTACCAGATTTGTGGTAACTCTGCTTTGAACAAGCCTATTGATGCCATTTTTCCCAAAGCGTATGCTGCTCACTTTGTGTCTCTGTGTCACATTTTGGTAATTCTCACAACATTTCAAACTTTCTTGTTATGATTGTGTCTGTGATAGTGATCTATGATCAGTGATCTTTGATGACACTTCTGTAATTGTTGTGCATCATGAACCACACACATATAAGACGGTGAACTTAACTGATAAGTGTGTGTTCTCAGTGCTCCATCTGTCAACCATTTTCCCCTCTTTCCCTCTCCTTGGGTCTCTTTATTCCCTGAGATGCAACAATATTGAAATTAAGCTGGTTAATAACCCTAATGGCCTCTAAGTGTTCAAGTTAAAAAAAAGGGTCACAGGTGTCTTGCTTTAAATCAAAAGCTGGAAATGATTAAGCTGAGTGAGGAAGGTATGTCAAAAGCCAAAAAGGTGGAAAGGTAATCCTCTTGAGCCAAATAGTCAAGTTGTGAATGCAAAGGAAAAGTTCTTGAAGGAGATTAAAAGTGCTACTCCAGTGAACACATAAATGATAAGAAAGTAAAATAACCCTATTGCTGATGAAAGTTGTAAAGGTCTGGAAAAAGGATTAAAATGATCACAACATTTCCTTAAGCTAAAATTTAATCCAGAGAAAGAGCCTAACTTTTTTCCATTCTATGAAGGCTAAGAGAGGTAAGAAAGCTACAGGAAAATTTGAAGCTAGTGGATACCAGTTCATGATATTTAAGGGAAAAAAGGCTGTCTTTGTAAGATACAAATGCAAGGTGAAGCAGCAAGTGCTGATGTAGAAGCTGCAGCAAGTTATCCAGAAAAATCTAGCTAAGATCCTTGATAAAGGTGGCTACTCTACACAACAGATTTTCAATGTAGGTGAAACTACCTTATATTGGAAGAACATGCCATATGAGACTTTTATAGCTAGAGAAAAGTCAATGCCTGGCTTCAAATCTTCAAAAGACAGCTGACTCTCTTGAGTTAGCTAATGCAGCTGGTGACTCTAAGTTGAAGCCAATGTTCATTTACCATTCTGAAAATCCGAGGACCCTTAAGAGCTATACTAAACTTATGCTGTTTGTGCTTTGTTCTTTATGAATGAAACAACAAAGCTGGGATGACAGTACATCTCTTTATAGCATGGTTTCCTGAATATTTTAAACCCACTGTTAAGACCTACTGCTCAGAAAATAAGATAATTACTTTTCAAAATATCACTGATCATTTACAATGTGCCTAGTCATCCAAGAGCTCTGATGGAGATGCACAAGGAGATTAATGTCTTTATGCCTGCTCCAACATTCTGCATCTCACAAATCAAGGAATAATTTTGACTTTCAAGAAATACATTGCATAAGGCTACCATAGACAGTGATTCCTCTGATGGATCTGGGCAAAGTAAATTGTAAACTTTCCAGAAAGAACTCACCATTGTAGCTGCCACTAACAACATTCACAATTCATGGGAGATGGTCAAAATATCAACATTAACAGGAGTTTGAAGAAGTTAATTCCCACCTTTATAAATGATTTCGAGAGGTTCACGTCTTCAGTAGAGGAAGTCAGTGCAGATGTGTTGGAAATAGCAAGAGAACTAGTATTAGAAGTGGAGCCTGAAGATGTGACTGAATTGCTGCAATCCCGTGATAAAACTTGAACACATGAGGAGTTGCTTTTCATGGAAGCTAAAAGAAAGTGGTTTCTTGAGATGGAAACTAATCCTAGTGAAAATGCCATGAACATTGTAGAAATGACAACAAAGCATTTCTAATATTCCATAAACGTAGTTGATAAAGCAGCAACAGGATTTGAGAGAATTGACTCCAATTTTGAAAGAACTTTTACTCAGGATAAAATGCTGTCAAACAATAGCATGCTGTTGTGAGAGAAAGAGTAAATCAATGCAGCAAACCTTATTGTTGTCTTATTTTAAGAAATTGTCACACCCTCTCCAGCCTTCTACAACCACCACTCTGATCAGTCAGCAGCCATCAACATGGAGGCAAGACCTCCCGCCAGCAAAAGATGATGACTCCCTGAAGGTTCAGATGCTCATCAGCGTTGTATAGCAATAAGTATTTTTTTTCTTTAAATTGATTTATTTAACTTTAGGTGCATACTATATCTGGCATTTCTCCCCATGTTATCCCCTCCTCACCCTCCTCTCCCTCCCCAACCCCCACTGTCTCTCCCCTATCCCCGACAACTGCCCCTAGTGTGTGATGCTCCTCTCCCTGAGTCCACGTGTTCTCATTGTTCAACACCCACCTATGAGTGAGAACATGCGGTGTTTGGCTTTCTGTTCTTGTGTCAGTTAGCAATAAAGTATTTTAAAGTCATGCACTTTTAAATGACATAATACTATTGCACGCTTAATATAGGCTTTTGTATAGTGTAAACATAACTGTTATATGCACTGAGAAACCAATAAATTGTGTAGCTCACATTATTGCCATATTCACTTTATTGAAGTAGTGTGAAACAGAACCCACAATATCTCCAAGGCATACCTGTACTGTGCATATAATTCCAATTAATATATAGTAAAATGAAGTAAAATACATAAAGCTATGATTTGAAAGAAACCAGACATCAGGAAAAGGACAGATCCTTGAGAGGTAAGAAATGAGTGAAGTAATTTTTATAATTGCTCCAGTTTGCAGCTTTGAGGGAGTTTCCAAACAATGGTGTAGAGAGGGGGAAGACCAGGCAGGTCTTCGTGGACTCTGCTGGGTTGAGGATATACAGCTCAAAATCTGGAGACAACAAGGCAGCTAGAATTCACAGGACAGAGTGAAGAAAAGATCGCTGCACAGAAGCAAAACTCCAGAGATCTGTTAAGGGTCCACTCAGTATTCAGTTAAGAACTGAGCGGTACATATGTGTGAGGAAACTAACTAAACTTGGAGTACCCAAACAATTAGAAGGAACAAAGCAGAATTAGAGCCTGGGCCCATCTTACTGCCTGAGAAAGTCATGATTTATGGAGCACTGACAAACATTTTCAGAAGAGTTCAACTTAATAATAGAAAATACTAAGTCCTGAACTATATAAGGATTTTGTTTTCTCACAAATCTTAAAACACGATCTGAAAGGATCAGATTTTCCCAAGTAACATAATTGTATCCCTGTATCCCAAAATAAATAAGGATACAGGGATACAATTATGTTCTTGGGAAAGTCTGATACTTTCTCAAAGGGGAAACCTGCCTGGTGTTCCCCTTTCTACATCATTGTTTGGAAACTCCCTCAAAGCAGGAAACTAGAGCAATTATAAGAATTACCTCACTTGTTTCTTATCTCTCAAGCATCTGAATATTCATAAGGATAAAAAAAATATAGCATCCTAGGTAAAACTCATGGTATTTTATATATAATACAAATTATCAACAATGGAAGAAGCCAGAATGTATGATTCATAATAATGAGTACATTAATCAGTCAAAACCAACCCAGAACTGAAAAGAATTTTAGAACTAATGGATGAAAACGTTCAAATAATTATTGTGGCCAGGCATGGTGGTTCATGCCTGTAATCCCAGCCCTTTGGGAGGTCGGAGTGGGTGGATCGTGAGGTCAGGTGTTCAAAACCAGCCTGGCCAACATGGTGAAAGTCCATCTCTACTAAAAATACAAAAATTAGCTGGGCCTGGTGGCAGGTGCCTATAGTCCCAGCTACTCGGAAGGCTGAGGCAGGAGAATCACTTGAACTCAGGAGGCAGAGGTTGCAGTGAGCCAAGATCGTGCCACTGCACTCCAGCCTGGGTGACAGACTGAAACTCTGTCTCAAAAATAAATAAATAAATAAAATAATAATTATAACTGTATTTCATATATTCAAAAAGTTAAATAGAGATATGGAAGATATAAAAACTGACAAAACTATGGATGAAGGCAACAGTGTCTAGATAGGATTAATTGCACATTTTATATTGTAAAAGAAAAAAGTTAATGAATTTGAAGAAATCATAATAGAAACTATTAAAAAATTGGGGGGGGGAGAATAAAATGAACATGTATATGATGCTTCTAAGAAAGGTGCTTTAAATATGAGAGCCCAGGCCCATCATAGGTTAAAAGTAAAAAGATTGAAAAGATACCACACCAACCCTAATTAAAACAACCTGGAATAGCTATGTTAATATCAGAAAAAGTAGATTTTAGGGCAAAAATATCATCAGAGATAACAGGGTTATTTTAGAATGGTAAGGGATCAATTGATCAAGAGGGCCTCACAATCTGATACATGTATGCATCTAACCAGAGCTTCAAACAAATAAGGTCAAAGCTGAAAGACCTGCAAAGAGAAATAGACAAATTCACATTATAGTTGAAATGTCAACAATCTCTCTTGGTAATTGATAGATGAATTAGACTGAAAATCAGTAGTATATAGAAAACTTGGTGTCACAATCGACCAACTTGATCTAATTGAGATTCACAGAATATGAATTCAATTAGATGCCCCCACCACCCTGCCCAATAGCTGAATGTATATTTTACAAAAACACAGAACATTTACTGAGATAGGTCAAATTATGGGCCATAAAAGTCTGAAAAAAATTCAAAATATATGCAAAATATTATTTCAAACCACAATGAAAAGTCCATTTCTTCACCCTTTCTGCCATCCACAAATGGCCTAGAGTCCTCTTCCCCAGCCCAGCTGGGGTGTGTGACTCCCTCTTTCAATCCATAGCATCTGTTACTCTCCTCCCAAAGACCTCCAAGCTGTTTCTCATGTAGAAGTTCCTATGTTTTTCCCATCTTCAATTCAGGCTCAGGGTACCCACTTGTTTCATTTCTTTGCCAAACAGAGACCTGTGAAGTGGGGGAGAAAACAAATACTATCCCATAGACGGTAGGAAAGGGAGAAAGTTACATATGCTTTACAGAAAATATATGTGTGATAGGCTTTCTTCAGGCTGAGCTATAGTGCTGTTGGCTGTTCAATGTTAATATATCAGTATATATATACACACACACGCACACATATATTAAACAAGGTGTCTTTAAACAGAAACAGACAAGGTTATATGTTGATACGTTAATAGAAATATTGTGGTTATTGTGGTACCTTTGTGGAACCAAATGTTCTCAGAAACCTAGCCTTGCTTTTCCCTTTCCCCTAAGAACAATGGTTCAATGTTCACTAATTCAATGTTTGTGGCAACTTTATAAAACAAAACTACCCAAATTTATCTAGGTTCAACGCAATCCCAATCAAAATCCCAGAAAGATTTTGTAAATAATGACAAGGTGATCTAAAATTCACATAAAAATATAAAGAACTTAGAACACTCAAACAGCATTTAAAATAAAAAAGAACAAAGTTGAAGAACTTATGCTACTTGACCTCAAGGATTATAGCACTACAAAAATCAACATAACCAAATAGATCAATGGACCAGAAAAAGAGACCAAGAAACAGTTCCTCATGCCCACATATTAACACCTGATTTTCAACAAAGATGAAACACAATTTAGTGAAGAAAATATTGTCTTTTCAACAAAGTGGATATTCATATGCAAAAACCAAAATAATTTCAGTCTACCCCTTGCACCATATAATATAATCAATTATAAATAGATTACAAATAGAAATGTAAGAGGTACAACTGTAAACTCCTTCAAGAGAACAGGCATTTTGGTGACCCTGTGTTAAGCAAAGATTTCTTAGATGTACAAAAAGCGCAATCCATAAAAGAAAAAAAAAACTATAAATGTAGTTTCATCAAAGAATCTTTTCTTTTTCTGAAATATATTGTTAAGAGAATAAAAAATCAAGCCACAAATTGGAAAAAAAATTCATAAAGCATACATCTGATAAAACATTTTATCCAGAATATATATATATATATATATTATTTTTTTTAACTCTTAAAACTCAACAAGAGCTTGATCCAAGATAGCTGAATCATAACAGCTCCACAGTGCAGTTCCCAGCAAGAACAATGCAGAGGGTGAGTGCCCACCACATTTCCAAACAAATTTTCACTGACGACAGACCAGGAGTTTCCCGGGCCGAAAGCGCCACAAGTTTTCAGCACAGCAGTTTCAGCTGGTGCCTGGTTGGTGAACAGAAACTCACACAAATTTGGGCGACCATTTTAACTGGCACCTGGAACACCTAGGAGACAGAGCCGCCCATTCAACTGAAAGGGAGGGGGCAGAGACAGGGAGCCAGGAGATCTGGCTTAGCAGGTACCACCCCCACAAAACAAGAAATCTGAAACACTCTGGATTAAGAGTTTCACAGCAAGTGCAGCTGGACCCAGTACGGTCCAGATCAGTGAGGGGAAGGGTGACCACCACTACCAAGGCAGTCTGCCACTACGGAGGCAGTTCACACAGCAGCTGGGCAGAGCCTGTGGCAACTCAGCAACACCTCTGCTGGCATATCGTTACTAGACTACTCTGTGCAGGGCAGGGCATCTATGAAAAAAGGCAGGCCGGGCGCGGTGGCTCACGCCTGTAATCCCAGCACTTTGGGAGGCCGAGGTGGGCGGATCACGAGGTCAAGAGATCGAGACCGTCCTGGTCAACATGGTGAAACCCCGTCTCTACTAAAAATACAAAAAAATTAGCTGGGCGTGGTGGCGCGCGCCTGTAGTCCCAGCTACTCGGGAGGCTGAGGCAGGAGAATGCTTGAACCCGGGCAGCGGAGGTTGCAGTGAGCCGAGGTCACGCCACTGCACTCCAGCCTGGCGCCTGGTGACTGAGTGAGACTCTGTCTCAAAAAAAAAAAAAAAAAAAAAAAAAAGGCAGCAGCACAACAGGAACTTATAAATAAAGCTGACCTTCCTAGGACAGAGCATCTGGAAAAAGAGGCAGTTATGAGTTCCGCTGCAGCAGACTTAAAAATACCTGCCCAGCAGCTCTGCATGGAACAGTGGAGCTCCCAGCACAGCACTTGAGCTGCCATAAGGGACAGACTGTCTCCTCAAGCAGCTCCCTCACCCCCGTATACCCAAAGAGACACCTCATAAAGGAGAGCTCAGGTCGACATCTGGCAGGTACCCTTCTGGGAGGAAGATAGCAGAAGAAGAAACCGGCAGCAACCCTTACTGTTCTGCAACCCCTGCAGGTGATCCCCAGCAAGCAGGGTCTGGAGTGGACCTCTAGCAGTCCTGCAGCAGTGGGGTCTGACTGTTAAAAGGAAAACTAAGAAACAGAAAGAAATAACTTCATCATCAACAAAAAGGATGTCCACTCAGAGACCCCATCCGAAAGTCACCAACTACAAAGACCACAGGAGGATAAAGCCACTAAGATGGGAAGAAACCAGGGCAAAAAGGATGAAAACACCAACAACCAGAATGCCTCTCCTCCCCGAAAGGATCACAACTCCTCACCATCTAGGGATCAAAGATGGATGGAGAACGAATCTGATGAATTGACAGAAACAGGTTTCAGAAGGTGGGTAATAAAAAACTTCCCAGAGCTAAAAGAACATGTGTTAACCCAGTGCAAAGAAACTAAGAACCTAGAAAAAAGGTTAGATGAGATGCTAACTAGAATAAATAGCTTAGAGAAGAATATAAACAACTTGATGGAACTAAAAACACAACACCAGAACTTCACAAAGCATACACAAGTTTCAATAGCCGAGTTGACCAAGAAGAAGAAAGGATATTAGAGATTGAAGGTCAACTCAAAGAAATAAAATGAGAAGGCAAGAACAGAGAAAAGAAAGAGTGAAAAGAAATGAAAAAAGCCTCCAAGAAATAAGGGATTATGTGAAAAGACCTAATCTATGTTTGATAGGTGTACCTGAATGTGACAGAGAGAATGAACCCAAGCTGGAAAACACTCTTCAGGATATTATTCTGGAGAATTTCCCCAACCTAGCAAACCAGGCCACCATTCAAGTCCAGGAAATACAGAGAACACCACAAAGATATTCCTCAATAAGAGCAACCCCAAGGCACATAATTGTCAGATTCACCAGGGTTGAAATGAAGGGAAAAATGCTAAGGGCAGCCAGAGAGAAAGGTCAGGTTACCCACAAAGGGAAGCCCATCAGACTCACAGCAGATCTCTCAGCAGAAACCCTACAAGTCAGAAGACAGTGGGGGCCAATATTCAACGTCCTTAAAGAAAGAACTTTCAACCTAGAATTTCATGTCCAGCCAAACTAAGCTTCATAAGCGAAGGAGCAAGAAAATCCTTTATGGACAGGCAATTGCTGAGAGACTTTGTCACCACCAGGCCTGCCTTACAGATCTCCTGAAAGAAGTACTAAACAAGGAAAGGAACAACTAGTACCAGTCACTCCAAAAATGTACCAAATGGTAAAGACCAATGACACAACGAAAAAAAGCATCAACTAACGGGCAAAACAGCCAGCTAGCATCAAAATGGCAGGATCAAATTCACACATAACAATACTAATCTTAAATGTAAATGGGCTACATGCCCCATTCAAAAGACACAGACTGGCAAATTGGATAAAAATCAAGACCCATCGGTGTGCTGTAGTCAGGAAACCCATCTCATGTGCAAGGACACACATAGGCTCAAAATAAAGGGATGGAGGAAGATTTATCAAGCAAATGGAGAGCAAAAAAAAAACAGGAGTTGCAATCCTAGTCTCTGATAAAATGGACTTTAAACCAACAAAGATCAAAAGAGACAAAGAAGGGGCATTACATAATGGGAAAAAGATCAATGAATCAAGAAGAGCTAATGATCCTAAATATATACGCACCCAGTACAGGAGCACCCAGGCACATAAAGCAAGTTCTTAACAACCTACAAAGAGACTTAGACTCCCACACAATAATAGTGGGAGACTTTAACACTCCACTGTCAATATTAGACAGATCAATGAGACAGAAGATTAACAAAGATATCCAGGACTTGAACTTAGATCTGGACCAAGTGGACATAATAGACATCTACAGAAATCTCCACCCCAAATCCACAGAATATACATTCTTCTCAGCACTGCATTGCACCTACTCTAAAATTGACCACATAATTGGAAGTAAATCACTGCTCAGCAAATGCAAAAGAACTGAAATCATAACAGTCTCTCAGACCACAGTGCAATCAAATTAGAACTCAGAATTAAGAAACTAACTCAGAACCGCACAGCTTCATGAAAACTGAACAACTGGCTCCTGAATGTCGACTGGATAAACAGTGAAATAAAGGCAGAGATAAAGATGTTTTTTGAAACCGAGAATGAAGACACAACGTACCAGAATTTCTGGGACACATTTAAAGCAGTGTCTAGAGGGAAATTTTTAGCAATAAATGTCCACATGAGAAGCAAGGAAAAATCTAAAATCGACACACTATTGTCAAAGTTGAAAGAGCTAGAGGAGCAAGATCAAAAAAACTCAAAAGCTGGCAGAAGACAAGAAATAACTAAGATCAGAGCAGAATTGAAGGAGATAGAGACACAAAAAACCCTTCAAAAAATCAATAAATTCAGGAGCTGGTTTTTTGAAAAGATCAACAAAATAGACCACTGGCTAGATTAATAAAAAAGAAAAGGGAGAAGAATCAAATAGATGCAATAAAAAACAATAAAGGGGATATCACCACTGATTCCACAGAAATACAGACTACCATCAGAGATTACTACAAACAACTCTATGCACATAAACCAGTAAACCTGGAAGAAATGGATAAATTCCTGGACACTTGCACCTTCCCAAGACTAAACAAGGAAGAAGTCAAAACCCTGAATAGACCAATACCAAGGACCGACGTTGAGGCAGCAATTAACAGTCTACCAACCAAAAAAGCCCAGGTCCAGATGGATTCACAGCCAAATTCTACCAGACATACAAAGAGGAGTTGGTACCATTCCTGTTGAAACTATTCCAAACAATACAACAAGAGGGAATCCTTCCCAAATCATTTTATGAGACCAACATCATTCTGATACCAAAACCTGTCAGAGACTCAACAAAAAAAGAAAACTTCAGGCCAATATCTATGATGAACATAGATGCAAAAATCTTCAATAAAATAATGGCAAACCAATTGCAACAGCACATGATAAAGCTTATCCGTCACGATCAAGTAGGCTTCATCCCAGGGATGCAAGGCTGGTTCAACATACCCAAGTCTATAAACGCAATCCACCACATAAACAAACCAAAGACAAAAACCACATGATTATCTCAATAGATGCAGAGAAGGCCTTCAACAAAATTCAACAGGACTTTATGCTAAAAACTCTCAATAAGCTAGGTGTTGAAGGAACGTATTTCAAAACAATAAAAACTATTTATGACAAACCTACAGCCAATATCATACTGAATGGGCAAAAACTGGAAGCATTCCCTTTGAAATCCAGCACTAGACAAGGATGCTGTCTCTCACCACTCCTATTCAATATAGTATTGGAAGTTCTAGCCAGAGCAATTAGGCAATAAAAAAAATAATAATAAAGGGTATTCAATTAGGAAAAGAGGAAGTCAAATTGTCTCTATTTGCAGACGACATGATTGTATATTTAGAAGACCCTGTCATCTCAGCCCAAAATCTCCTTAAACTGATAAGCAACTTCAGCAAAGTCTCAGTATACAAAATCAATGTGCAGAAATCACAAGCATTTCTATACACCAATAACAGCCTTAAAGAGAGCCAAGTCATGAGTGAACTCCCATTCACAATTGCTACAAAGAGAATAAAATACCTAGGAATACAACTAACAAAGGAGGTAAAGGACCTCTTCAAGGAGAACTACAAACCACTGCTCAAGGAAATAAGAGAGGAAAAAAACAGATGGAGAAACATTCCATGCTCATGGTTAGGAAGAATCAATATCGTGAAAATGGCCATACTGCCCAAAGTAATTTACAGATTCAATGCTATCCCCATCAAGCTACCAATAACCTTCTTCAAAGAACTGGTAAAAACCACCTTAAACTTCATATGGAACCAAAAGAGAACCCACG
Organism: Ateles fusciceps; assembly: GCA_036589455.1. Lineage (NCBI taxonomy): Eukaryota > Metazoa > Chordata > Mammalia > Primates > Atelidae > Ateles > Ateles fusciceps. The sequence goes on along the minus strand of JAZHEH010001180.1, from coordinate 2,681,094 downwards.
TAGCCAAGACAATCCTAAGCAAAAAGAACGAAGCTGGAGGCATCATGCTACCTGACTTCAAACTATACTACAAGGCTACAGTAATCAAAACAGCATGGTACTGGTACCAAAACAGAGATATAGACCAATGGAATAAAACAGAGGCCCTGGAGGCAACGCCACACATCTACAACCATCTGATCTTTGACAAACATGACAAGCAATGGGGAAAGGATTCCCTGTTTAATAAATGGTGTTGGGAAAACTGGCTAGCCATGTGCAGAAAGCAGAAACTGGACCTCTTCCTGACACCTTACACTAAAATTAACTCCAGATGGATTAAAGACTTAAACATAAGACCTAACACCATAAAAACCCTAGAAGAAAACCTAGGCAAAACCATTCAGGACATAGAGATAGGCAAGGACTTCACAACTAAAACACCAAAAGCTTTGGCAACAAAAGCCATAAGAGACAAATGGGACCTAATTAAACTCCAGAGCTTCTGTACAGCAAAATAAACAATAATTAGAGTGAACCAGAAACCAACAGAATGGGAACAAATGTTTGCAATCTACCCATCTGACAAAGGGCTAATATCCAGAATCTACAAAGAACTAAAACAGATTTACAAGGAAAAAACAAACAAACCCATCCAAAAATGGGTGAAGGATATGAACAGACACTTTTCATAAGAAGACATATATGAGGTCAACAAACATATGAAAAAATGCTCATCATCACTGATTATTAGAGAAATGCAAATCAAAACCACATTGAGATACCACCTCACGCCAGTTAGAGTGGCAATCATTAAAAAATCTGGAGACAACAGATGCTGGAGAGGCTGTGGAGAAATAGGAACACTTTTACACTATTGGTAGGAGTGTAAATTAGTTCAACCATTGTGGAAGACAGTGTGGCACTTCCTCAAGGACCTAGAAATAGAAATTCCATTTAACCCAGCAATCCCATTACTGGGTATATACCCAAAGGATTATAAATTATTCTATTATGAAGATACATGCACATGTATGTTCATAGCAGCACTGTTTACAATAGCGAAGACCTGGAACCAACCCAAATGCCCATCGGCAATAAACTGGACAAGGAAAATGTGACATATATACACCATGGAATACCATGCAGCCATAAAAAATGATGAGTTTGTGTCCTTTGTAGGGACATGGATGAATCTGGAAACCATAATTTTCAGCAAACTGACACAAGAACAAAAAATCAAACACTGCATGTTCTCACTCCTAGGCGGGTGTTGAACAATGAGAACACATGGACATATGGACATATGGAGGGGAGCATCACACAATGGGGTCTGTTGTGGGGGACCAAAGGAGGGACAGCAGGGGGTGGGGTGGGAAGGTTGGGGAGGGATAACATGGGGAGAAATGCCAGATGTAGGTGACGGGCAAATGGAGGCAGCAAACCACATTGTCATGTGTGTACCTATGCAACAATCCTGCATGATCTGCATATGTACCCCAGAACCTAAAGTAGGATTTTTAAAAAAAGGAAAGAAAAGAAATGACTGTCATCTTTATTTTCTTCATATTATTTCCTTAGTATAGATTATCCATGAGTTTACTAGTGCGTGGTGCAAGACATTTTGTAAAAACGGTAGTGTATTACTATTTTTTTCTTAAAAGGACTAAATCACTTTACACTGAGGCCAATAAAAAAAAATCTATGTCCAGTTTTCACCTGTTAGTATTTCATTTTTACAAAGGGAACAACAGGTGCAGAGAAATGATGCGTGAGTACTTCCATTCCTTCAGGCCCAGCTCTCAGCTCTCATGCCCCTGCCTTCTCCTGCCCACTATGCTGCTCTCTTTTGTCAAGTCCCTGCAGCGGTCTCCCCCTCAGCCTTCTGGAGTCCCAGCCTTTTCCTTCCTGCTATACCCATGCCTCAGAGGGAAAGGGTCCTGGGCAGGAGGGGAACTATGATGCCAGCACCTCACTCTGGAACTCCAGATGCATTTCCCTGGACACAGAGGTCCCACAGCAGTGTGCTCATGTGTCCTGCGATCAGTACATTGTGTATTAAACTGGAGTTTGTGGATTCGCCTAGGCCTTACCAGCTTTTATCATGCTGGTAGAAAAATGATTTTCAAGTCCCAAATGACAAAGTTACAAATGGAATTTTGGAAAGCATAAATTTTGCCTCCACGTTGGTCACACAGAACTCCTGCTTACCCGGTCCTTCCCCTAATCCAGCCTCCCAGGACCTAGACCCTGCCCTGCACTGGCTCACTTCAGTCCAGGGCACTGCTGCACCTCTCAACCAGGTGTTCAGGTCAAACACCTGCAGGTCACCTTTTGTTCTTTTTGCCCTCACTCCTGTCAAAGTCAACTAGAGTACCCAAACCTAACCCAGCTCTTTCATGTCCTGGTATCTTCATTACAACCGTCAAGATCAAGTCACCAAACTCTTGAGTCACCTTGGAATGACCTTCTGGTGTCCAACAGTGCATTCAGCCAGGATGGTTATTGAAAAACAGCCCTCAGTGGCTGTTACTCCCCCATTTCTGGTGCCTGCACCAGTGTTGGTTATACATAAAATAAGGCATAATGCCCTTACCTGCATCCTACTTGCAGAAACTGGCCCTTACGCACTTGTTAAATTCATCTCTTCCTTGCTCCTCTGGTCACTATCAAGCTACAGCCTCACAGGTTGATTTGTTGCCAGCACCACTGAGCTTTCACCACCAGTAATTAGCATTGGCTCCTCCTTCTGCCTCGAAACCTCTGCTCCTATGCATGTAGCTGGCTCCTGCTTGGCATTTGGAGCTCAATGTAAGTGTCATCTCCTCACCCTGGTCTCCCAGAATGAAGTAGACACCCAGACTTGCTCTATCCACTTGTCAGTGTCTGATGCCATCCTCACGTAGGTACACATGCATGGATTGGTGCATATTCATTTACCCTGCTCCCACTTAGGGTAAGCAGCACTAGATGTGCCTATGCTGACTGTCTGCACTTTGTATCTCCAGGGCCCAGAGCAGGCAGGCAGTGCTCAGATTCTATTGTTGGATGATGCTAAATGAAATTCACATGCTTCTCACAGATGAGAAAAACTCCCATATGGAGCTGCTGCCCTTCAGCCAAGGCCTGCCTGGAGGAAAATATTATCCCAGCACATATTATCCCAGCCTTCCTTATTTTTTTCAGGCATCTGTGACTCCCTGAACAAAAACTGGTCTCTCAGTTTTTCTAGAATGTGGGTCAAGCAAAAGCATTCGTTCAGGCAATATATTGATTAAACATCAACTCTGTGTTGGGCATTGTGCTTGGACTGAGAACATCCATCTGGTCCAGAAGGCAGACTATAAAATAATCATTGTGCAACAGGGGAAGAGCCAAACTGGAGTTTTGTTGTTGGTTGGTGGTTCAGTGGTTGAACAAGAAAGTGGGGGATCCCAGAGAGGTGTATAATAAAAAATGTGTCCATGGGGATGAGACAGAGGTTGCTCTTGGGGACTGCAAGTGACTTACAGTGGCGTCATGCAGCAGGAAATAAGGTTGGACGGTGGATGTGGGCCTGGCCAGAGGGGACCTCAGCCTGAAAGGAGGGTCCTGGGCTGGCCCTTAGAGAGTCCATGCTGGTCCTTCTCTGTTGAGTTCATTCCTGCAGAGAGGATGTGCCCACCTTGGGCCTGTACCCCTCCTTCTAGATCATGCCTGTGGCACCCCCAAGACCCAGAATTCACTGCCCAAACATCCCAAGCCCACATCCTGTAGGCATCTTCCTGAGGGTTGACCAGTATGTACCCTGGGCTCAAGGCATAGCTGAGCACAGACATGTGGACAACAGCATGGTAAGTGTGGTAAGAGCCATATTGAGATTTTGGAGGTTGGGGGTTCAGTGGTTGAGCAAAGCAAGAGGGAACCCAGACAGGTGTCCACACATGTGTGCTCAGAGGTTGGATTTACAGGCTGAAATCCTCACTTGCAAGTACCTGAGTACAAAAAGGTCTCCTTTGGGCTGAGACCAGAGTTTTAAAATATGCAGAGATACTACATATAGACCATCCTTTATCACTTGCCCTGAGTGGTTTGGGTGGACCTGGCCCACGAAGCCATGAGCCACAAAAGAATGCTTGAGTTTCATCCAAACTACCAGGAATGGAAGGTGATATGGTCTGAATCTGTATTCCCACCCAAATCTTATGTTCAATTTTGATCCCCAGTATTGGAGGAGGAGCCCGGTGGGAGATCATTGGATCATGGGGGCAGTTTCTCATGAATGGTTTAGTACCATCCCCTTGGTGCTCTTCTCTTGATAATGAATGAGTTCTCACGAGATCTTGTTTAAACATCTGTAGCACCTCCCCCGGTTGCTTCTCTTGCTCATGTTCCAGCTATGTGAAGTTCCTGCTACCACTTCGCCTTCCTCCATTACTGTAAGTTTCCTGAGGCCTCCCCAGAAGCCGGGCAGATGCCAGCATCATGCTTCCTGTACAGCCTGTGGAACTATGAGCCAATTAAACCCTTTTTATTTATAAATTACCCAGCCTCAGGTATTCCTTTATAGCAATTCGAGAACAGGCTAACGCAAAAGGGTCTAAGCAAGGAAGAGACAAGATCAGCTGTGAATTTTCAAAGTCCCCGGGTAATGTTTTGCAGATAGGTGAGAGACTGGAGGCAGCACAGTGCTGACAGGGCTGGAAGGCATGGGCTGTGAGGTGGACTCTGGTTCTGGCTTCACGTAGCAGTTAGGCAAACTTGGCAAGTTACTTCTCTCTCTAGTTCTCCTTTCCCACAACTGTAAATAGAGCTGAGGCCGTTGAACAGAGTAAATCATCCAGAATAATCTGCAAGTGTGAGTTCATTCTCTTTCCAGTATTACAGAAGTCTTACCTCAGTGAAAAACCCTAAAAGCAGCCCTGGGAACACATTCCAGCGTGGGTTCCTCTCCTGCTAGAAAGGAAGTGGTCCGTTGGGGAAGTGCAATGTTTTCAGAGCTTCACCTTGGCTTGCTGGAGTGAAATGCACAGCACTCCAGAGCCCGGGAGCCTCGCGGGGGAGAGCGGGGAAGCTGCAGATCTTCCTCCACATGTATGCCTGCCTGTCTGTGTGTGCTCTGGGCAGCCCCCCTTCGAAGGTCCAATGTCTGGGTTTATTTTTCTGCAGTATTTCATTCTCAAAACCCCCATCCAGATGAGGTTGTTTAATGGCTTTTGCAGGTCAGTTACTTTCTGAGAATCTGATATCAGCCAGTGAAAGATTCAAGACTTCCTCAAAATATGGTGGGAATAGCTGTCTTTGGATTTCCCCTAAGAATTGTGAGGGGTATTTTTTTCTTTTATTAACTTAAATTCTTTTTAAGCTTTTAAAGGGAAAATGACAAGCCTGCATTGTGCTTGGAAAAGGAGGAAGAATCCCCAGATGCTCTTTGTTCTATTTTTCTGCTTCAATGCATCAAGGACAACTCCTTTTGGTAATTTGCAGGACATTTCTTCTTCCTGGAGAAGGTCTGCTCAGAACACAGCCTTCCCTCTACCCGTGGTCAGTGGAGGTGTCCCAGTGGCTACGTGGAGCAGTGCATTAGAGCAAAAAACCCTTTCCGAATAAAGAAAAGCAAAACATATAGGTGGGTGTTGAACAACGAGAACACATGGACTCAGGGAGAGGAACATTACACATTGGGGGCAGTTGAGGGGGGTAGGGGAGAGACAGTGGGAGGGAGGGTAGGATAGGGAGGGAAAACATGGGGAGAAATGCCAGATATAGTATGCACCTAAAGTAAAATAAATAAATTAAAAAAAAAAAGAAAAGAAAAACATTTATTTAGTGCTTACTGTATATTAAGCATTGTAAACTTATTTTTTTCTATAATTCATTTAATTTTCATGCCCTGTGGACAACTCAACTGCTTGAGGCTTCAATCTCCTTATCTGTAAAAAGGGCAGATCCCTTGTGTGTGTGTGTGTGTGTGTGTGAATTAAATGAATCACAGCAAAATAAGTTTACATTGTCTAACAAGCAGTGAGCATCAATAAACGTGTTAATTTTCCATATGTGGATCCACTTGTTCAGGACTGCTGCATTTGAAAGGCTGGCATGCCCCTTCTGTACTGCATGTGGCCACCACCCTCCTCAGCAGCACAAACACACAGTTGTTAAGTGGCCAGTGTGCACCAGGATCCATACTGGGACCTAAGGGTACTTGACCACAAAAGGTAGATAAAAACAGATGATAAGTAACTTGGTTGAGTATATACATAAAATCCCCCTCCTACAACTATAGTTTATGGAATGCCTGCCTTTTGCCAGGTGCTGTGCAGGGGGCTTGCTTATGTGGTCCAATTAAATACTTATGTTGTACTTATTCTATTTGTCAGCCCAGTTCTGGATGCTAGGACAACTGCAGTGGATAAAGCATGCATCTCCCGTGAACCCCACAGTCCAGTAAGGCTGGAGGTTCATTTGCTTCTCGTAACAACCCTGAGAAGCAGCGGTCACCACCCCATTCCATACAGGAAGAGCTAAGATCAGAAGCATCATTGGCATATCCAGAGGTGCTGGCTTGGGTACCCAGAGGTCTGAGGTGGCACTCTTCCCGTGGTGTTCACAGGCTCTGCAAGCCTGCAGACCCACTTTCCGAGACATGGTTTTCTCATCTGCGAAATGGAGATAAGAACAACTAGTTAGGATTGTAAGGAGACCAGCATGAAAAAATCTCAGTAAATAAGAGTTTCAGGCTGGGTGCGGTGGCTCATGCTTGTAATCTCAGCACTTTGGGAGGCCAAGGCTAGAAGATCACTTGAGCCCAGGAATTTGAGACCAGCCTGAGAGACATAGTGAGACCTTGTCGCTACAAAAAATACAAAAATTGCCCAGGTGTAGAGGCACGCACTTGTAGTTCCAGCTACTCATCTACTTGGGAGGCTGAAGAGGGAGGATCACTTGAGCCCCGGAGGCTGAGGCTGCAGTGAATCATGATTGTGTCACTGCACTCTACCCTGGGTGACAGAGAGATACCCTATTTGAAAAACAAGAAACAAAACAAAACAAAACCCAAAGATTTCAAAGACCATGATCAAGGTCACAGAACTGCCAAGTGGTGGGGTGGAGTACAAACCGTCCCCGAAGCCCAGAGTCCTTTCCCCAGCCCTACCTGACTGCACAAACACTGAGTGAGCACAGTGACAATGTCAGTGGCTTCACAGAGTGATTTTAGAGGAAGATGTAGACCACAGAGACTGTGGGCTTCCTAGGTGGAGAGACGAGGATGTGTGCCGTATGGAACAGCAAAGTGAAGAAAGAGCACAGAGGCATTTGTATGACGAAGAGCCTGGGCCAGGAGGAGGACAGGCTGGACGGAGCAGAAGTCAGGTTGAGGTTTGGTCAGGGCTTGAGGATGTAACAAGCCAGAGAAACAATGCCTGCCAGCCCTGGCCAGACAGGGTTCGAGCTACCCAGATGCCCTCTAGAAGGGGTCAGGGCAGACACAGGAAGTACCCAGCACACATTTCAATGTTAGCATTCGCACTTTGACACCTTTCCTTTCCACAGGGAGAATAAATCCTTGATGCGCCCTGTGCTGCCCCGAGGAAACAGATCTTGGCATTGAGATGGCCCAGAGCCCAGGAGTCTTCCTCCTGGCTTATCTCTGTTCTCATGGCAGGGAGGAGCCATGTCCAGAGTTGATTTTGAATACCCACTGTGGTTAGTCATTAGACACAGAAGATAGTCCCTGCCCCAGCATTCAGGAGAGGGAATTGAGCTTGGAGGAGCTTCCAAGTGCCCCTGGAGGGCCCTAGGCTGGAGCGCTGACTGCTTCTGTTCTCATAGCTCTCACAGTAACTGCTGGGGGCATCTCACCCCCTGACACATTCACTGGAGCTGAAGGAATGTAATCTATTAACTGCAGTTGCTGTTACCATGGAGTGTGTACCCCATCCCTTGCCTTGTGTGGTTTGATGATGCATAAGGTGCTTTCTTATTTAGTATCTCAGTTCATTGTCCTACAGCTTCACAAGAAATATAGAGCCAGCGCCACTAAACCTCGTCGCAGGCACATGGATCTCAGGATGACTGGCACTATGGCTAGGGCTGTCATGCCCCAGCAGTGACTGGCGTTTTGGAAGAATTTTTCTTCTTTTGAATAACAATTATGTAACATATTGAGAAATGCTGATGAAGAAGTAATAATGATCACTCATAGCTTGTGTGTCTGGCTGTGCTACAGGTGAAAAGGCTTTCTTTCCTTTCAATAGGCATTGGCTCCATGAGAAATGTATTAGGACCTCTCGTTAATTTGCAAGAAACAGAGAAGTTAAGGCAGTTACTGAAAGCCACACAACTACTAAGTAGTCTAGGTTCAAACCAATGCACGTGCATCTGTGATGCCACGGCGGGCTGTGGATTTCATCCAACAGTGCATTTCAACCTACACTGGCTGTTTCCGTGGACTGTGTCAGTCCAGAATGTGCACAACAGACGCTGTCACCCCCAGTTTCAGCAGAGATCAAGGGCTGTGTTATATCATTTTATGAGAGAAAATGGCTGGCACAGATTCAAGCTGATGAACTCAATTGATAAATGGCCTTATAACCCCTGTATTAACTGATGGCCGTGAGCTGATAGCCAGTCCTTCTGTGTTTGGATTAAACAAAAATTGCCAAGGTCTGCATTTCATCAGCAGTTCAAAAAAATCTGACATGGGGTTCAGAAAGAGATTATTTTGCTGAGCATTTTGCAATACCAAGGAAACTAAATGCCTCATTTTTATTTTTTTTTAAATTAGGCTGCCCCCGGGGCCTGTCAGGTTTTATAAAAACAGCACATTTGTGACGGCATAGGTCCAGACCCAAAGTTTCTTGTTTGTTACTTTCTTTCCCTGGGAAACAATGGTCTCTTGGATAATATTCCAGATTGATAACAGTCACAAGCAGTTTCTGAAGTCACTAGGGGAAATGGAAAGAAAGAGGAAATGTTTACTGCTTGTGGAGGCCTTTTCTTTTCTCCATCTTTTTTGGCTTTAGTTCCAAGTTGTACAGAGTCCTTGAAGTTCCCCCCATCAGTCCCCTTCCCACTCAGCAGACACCCTGGATTTCGGGCTCCATAAGGTGCTCAAGGACAGATCAGGACAAGGTCCCACTGTGTCCTGAAATGATGGAAACCCACGTCACCTGTAGGATGAATGGTACCCTTCATGACGAGGCACCCCTGTGTGCTGGACACCCTCACACTGTGCCGGCCACCGGCAGGCCTGCCACAGCAGCAGAAACTTGAGAGCAATGCTCTGCCACCACCTTCCACCCTGGGAGGCGAGACCCTTTCCCCTGAACTAGGTCTATCCTCCTGCAGGATTTTGAATCCTGCCCTTTCCGACCTCTTCCCCTCCTGTTTCTCTTAACCTATCCACATCCACCTCCAGAGCCCTTCCTCCACCATCCTGAGCACATGCATCTGCATGCATAGCTCAGCTCCATCTGTGACAATGGTCCTGTCCCTACTCCTGTCCCTGGAAGCCTGCACTGCTCACCATCGTCCTCACAGATGTTCTGGCCCTGCACCTCCATGCCACCTCTTCTGCAGCATGAGAGACTGGGTGCTCTTCCCATTGCACCCCAAGGTCCCACCCTTTCCTTCTTACCAGTTTCCCTACCCTCCTTGGCAAGTGTCACTTGCACCTGGGACTCCAGGTGCTTAAGGAGGGGGCCACAGCTATACCAGAGCATGCAGGGGTGCACCCGGAGCAAGTGAGGGCAGCCCCCTCTCAGTGCCCCACCAGGGTCCCTTCTTCAGCCACCCCGTCCACTGCCTGCGGAGGTGGAATCAGCACACTGAGCCTCCTCACTTCTCTTCCAAGCCCAGTCTCACAGCTTCACACTGGGGCCTCAGCACAGCCTCCAGACCATCTCCTGGCTTGAGTAACCTTCCTTCACTGGGATCCTCACACACCCACCTACTGAAAGAGGAGATATGGTTCTGAGGAGCCTCTGTCCGTGGATGCTGCCGCTGTCCCCTCACCTCTGGGCCTCTGTTGCTGCATACATGCTTTGCACAAATGCTGCCTCCGTCACCTGCCTGGCATCTGTGCTGCCCGTGTGTACATGGCCCCAAGCCCCTCTATCTGCCCACTGAGATGGTCTCTTTGACTCTGGAAAAGACCCCAGGTCTCCTGGTTCTCTGCCTTGTTCTAAGGACCTTCGGGTCCCCTTTGTTAGCTCCCTGGGCATTGCTGTCACAGCAAGAGCTGCTCTGGAATCCTCTAAATTCACATGTCCATCTTTCCCCGACTGCGAGCTCAAACCACAGCCTCAGGCAGAACTTCCCGGTGCTCCAGCATGCGGGAGCCTGAACACAGGAGGGCTGGGGGAAGGACACATTTGCTGAGTGAGTGAAGGGGAAAGTATGTTTTCATAAGCATAACCAGGCAACACGTGTGGTTTTCATCTTTGACAGTGGGGGAAACAGTTATTTCCCTCTTAGATTGCAGTTCCCAAATCCTTATTTTGTCCACAAATATTTTTCTGAAAAATAAACCACAGCCTATAACCTAACCAACACCTCACAGTTCTCTGCTCTTATTGTTTGTCCAGCAGGAGATACAGAAAGAGAATAAGCGGTATATCCAAACCCTGATCCGCTTCCCTGCTGGGAATTAGACTGCATCTGATTCTCAGGGGCTGGATGAGTGTGAGGAGCCTGAGACCAGAGCTCACAGCTTCCTGCCTGGCTGACCGTCCTTCTTCCTGAAAAGGACTGGTTTGGTTTTTTGTTGTTGTTGTTTTTGTAATTGTAGGATTTTAATTACATACATGTTTCAAGTTTTTCATTCTACACCCTTTATTTCCAAAGAGCATGGTGGCTTGGGTGGGTGGCTTATAAACAGCAATTCATTTCTCATCGCTCTAGAGGCTGAAAGTCCATGATCAACACCAACAGATTTTGTGTCTGGTAAGGACTCAGTTTCTGGTTCATGGATGGCACCTTGCTGTGCCCTCACATGGTGGAAGGTGCCTACTAGCTCTCTGAGGTCTTCTTTACAAAGACACTAATCCCATTCATGAGGGATCCATCCTCACTGCCTATCACCTCCCAAAGTTCCCACTTCCTAATACCATCCCCTTGGGGGTTAGGATTTCAGCATATGAATTTGGTGGGAACACAAACATTTGTGTCTGGAACATTCTGTTCCTGGCCCCTCAAATTCTGCCCTTCTCACATGCAAAATATATTCATTCCATCAAAATAGCCCCTGAAGTCTTCACTTTTTCCAGCACCAGCTCAAAAGTCTAAAGTTCAGAGTCTTAGGCCAGGCACAGTGGCTCATGCCTGTAATCCCAGCACTTTGGGAGGTGGATTACTTGAGCCCAAGAGTTTGATCTCAGCCTGGGCAACATACCAAGACTCCATTGCTACAAAAAAAAAAAAAAAAAAAAGTGAAAATTAGCCAGGTGCGGTGGCACACACCTGTAGCTCCAGCTACTCAGGAGGCTGGGCTGGGAGGATTGCTTCAGCCTGGGAGATCAAGGCTACAGTGAGCTGTGTTTGCACCACTGCACTCCAGACTGGGAAACAGAGCAAAAGCCTGTCTCAAAAAAATAAAAGTAAAGCCTAGAGTCTCATCTAAATCAGATATGGGTGAGACTCCAGGTATGATTCATTCTGAGTTAATTTCCCCCTCTAACTGTCAGCCTCTGAAATTAAACATGTTATATGCTTCCAAATTACAATGGTGAAACAGCCATAGGATGGACATTCCCATTCCAAAAGGGAGAACTAGGAAAGAAGAAAAAGATAACTGGTCCCAAGTAAGTCTAAAACAATAAAGCCTCAGAATAATCTTTGGCTGGAAGTTCTATCATCTAGGCCCACAAGGGCAATGGCCTTGCCCCTGAGGCTGTTCTCTGCCATGGCCCCACCTCTATAGTGGCTCTGTACCTAGGTCACGTCTCCAGCTCTCCTGGGCTGGAATCACGCTTCTGCAGCTCTTCTAGTATGGGGTCTCAGGAACAGCCCACCTCCATGGCTCTGCTGGGCATTGCCCTAGTCAGGGCTGTCTAGGGTGGCCTGACCTCTACAGCAGGTCTCTGTCTTTGCCCTGTGGCTTTCAGGGACCTCCTTTAAAATCCAGGTGGAGACAGTGATCTTCCTCCAGCTTTGCCAGGCACTAGGCACACTATTTGGGGGATCAACAGCTGTGCTGAAATGAAATGAAGAGCCTGCAATATGAGGCAGCACTGGGAAACAGTGGTCTTCTTTCTACACGCAGGCCCTCGCACTCTAACACTGTGATGGGAAGGGCAGTCCCAACAATCTCCAAGATGCCTTTGGGTCATCTTCCATTGTCTTAATAAATAGCACCTGGCTTCCCTTGAGATGCCAACTCATGCAAATCTTTTTACCAAACAGTGGCTTGGCCACACCCTTGCTGTTCTCTCCTGAACATGCTTTTTCATTCTCTACAATATGGATAGGCTGGGAATTTTTCAAAATTTTAAATTCCGTTTCCTTTTGATTAACATTGTCTTTAAGCCATTTCTCTCTTCTCATACTTTACTGTAAGTACTCAAGAGAAGCCAAGCCATGCCTTTAACACCTCATGTAAAAATTTCCTAATATTCAAATTTTAAAACCAAATATCCAATTTCATCACTCATAAGTTCTATCTTTTGCAAACACCTAGAACTAGAACACAATTCAGCAAAGTTCTTTGCCACTTTATAACAAGGATGGCCTTTCCTCCATGGTCCAATAACGTGTCCCTCATTTCCACCTGACCTCATCAGAATGGCCTTTACTGTTCATATTTCTACCAGCATTCTGTTATCAAACACTTAGGTGTTTTCCTGGAAGATGAAGATTCCCCACAGCTCTTCTCTTTTCCTTCTGATCCTTCACAAGAATCACCCTTACTGCTCCATTCATGGCAAAATAGGCTTTTCTAAGCCAGAACCTCAAAATTCTTCCAGCCTCTACACATTACCCGGTTACAAAGCTGCTTCCACACTTTCAGATATTTGGTACAGGAGTCTCCACTCCTTGGTGCTAATTTTTGTCTTAGTCCATCCAAGCTGCTATAACAAAATGCCAAACACTGGCTTGTTTATGAACAACAGAAATTTACTTCTCACAGTTCTGGAGGTGGGAAAGTCCAAAATCAAAGCACTGATGGAGTCCGTGTCTGGTGAGAATCCCTTCCTCATAGATGACCCTTTTTTGCTGTGACCTCAGATGATGGAAGAGGTGCAGGGTCCCTCTGGGGTCTCTTTTATAGAGGCACTAATCTCATCCATGAGGGCTCCACCTTCGTGACCCAATCATCTCTCAAAGGCCCTACCTCCTTATACTGTCACCTTGGGTTTGGGATTTGAACAGATGAATTTGGAGGGACATAAACATTTAGTCCACAGCAACCTTCTTTGAGAATATCCACTCACAGCATACCAGGAAAAAGCCTCTCTAGGGCCAGTACCACAGCACCTAGGGGGTCACAGGCCCTGAATCTCAGATTCCAGCCCTCCCCAGACTCATTTTTCAAATCGCCCTTTACCAGCCTATTCTGATCTCCCCCTCCTGGTACCTGTATGATCCAGGCAGCCCACAACTGGGAGACTGGAGTCCGTTCCTCCCTCTTCCCCTGTTCAGATCTAGGGATCCAGCTTCTGGTGACCCTTGCTGTCCCTGGAGACCCTTGTGATGGCATCAGTTCAGAGGACCACCTTGCCACCCCCCACTCTCAGGCCACTCTGCTACCACTCCACAGTGGCCCCTCCAGAGAGGCCCTCAGCCCACTTTGGTCCCACTATGCCATGGGGACACAGGGTGGCTTCAGAGCTCCTTGGTTCTTGGTCCAGGCTGCAGCACTATGGGGGCTGTAACGTGGCCAAACCCAGATGGCATGTGGGCAGCTGACCAGCAGTGATGAGCATCCCCAAAGCCCTCTGACCCCAGCAGTGTCCTTACTCAAGCACATCTGAACCAGAGTGAGCTGGACTTGAGCATCTCCTCCTCCTCCTGTCTCTCCTGTTCTCTTCCCTTCGCCCACCTATCGCTTCTACCTCCTCTCACTTCTCCCAGCAGGCACAAGAGCCAGGCTGCCAAAGGGTGATGGTATCTTCTCTAACTCTTAAAAGTAACTCTATGATCTGGTTCCGACAGGCTTTGTCCTTGGTACAGTAAAGGAATTTAGAAACCCCTATTTCTTTTGACAAACCTGAGAATTAGTGTCAGTAGACTTGGTGTCAATTCTTATGGGAAGCTCTAACTTGCATACCCCATACACACAATCCCAAGTAAGTAGGTGCCTAGTATGACCAGGAGGAGGTCATGAACTCAGGAGTGAGAATGAAAAATGCATATAATGGTATTTCAAAACCCCTACTTGAATCATATTCTCTAGACTGTGGGCTCCCTAAACACAGGGGTCTCTGTCCACAGTCACCTGGGCTCAAGGAGGGACACAGGGTGGCAGCTGCTCTGAGACAGAGTCTTCTCACACAGGAAAGGGGACTTAGAGGAGAAGGGGCTCACACCAGGGGCTCAGTTAAAGCCATTGCCACATCTGTTATCACTACCATGGTCATATGTCAAATAAATGAATGAATATCAATTTGCAGCACAGCCATTTAATTCCAAAGTATTTGTAGCTCTCCGTATACTATGATTAATATAAGGAGAGCTAAGTGGAAATCTCAGTTCTTTGGAAGACTATCAAAATTCAATTTTTGTTGATCTATAATAATAGAGGAAAGCCAGAGAGACAGATAATTGACACTTGATTCATTGGGTTATATATGGCAGGCTTACCTCATATATTTCAAACCCACTTGGTTGGTAAGAATCAGACGTTTGTTGGTCTTGGAGTCCAATCTTTGCTCAGGACCACACCTATTCTGAGTAAACACTCAGGCTCTGCCAAGAACCAGCACTGTCTGGAGACTCCCACCCAGGCGGGCTGAAGGTATTACATGGCGGTGAGAGGCAGTGACCCAGATAGCCAACAGAGTAGACCTACTCTAGGGACCAACAGCCTGAGAGCCTGCAGGGCTTGCAGCTCTCCAGGACTCAAGACCCTGAGCAGAGATTCATCCATGTATTTACTCTTTGACAGGTGATTCTTATTAATATACAGGTGTTCTACATATACACATAACTCAGGAACATACCAAGTAGGCAGCTGTCACTCACCTACCACTAATTACAAATGACAGGATATCCTCCACAAAGGAGTCATGGGGAGGGTAAACCCAATGTTTCTCAACAAGGCTCTGCACCCTCCCAGGTACTTGGGAGTATTTGAAGATCGAAGCTTCCCCACTTTGGGGAGGTTTGGATTTGTTAACGTTTCTCTTTTGATTTCAGGTCATGGTACATATAAGAAGTCAGAGATAAGATAGAGTGAGATGGGGCTGGTGACCTTCTGCCTGAACTTGAACACAGCACTGACTCTGTCTTCCTGTTCTGCTGCTGGCTGGGCTCCAGCATCAGTGTTATGGTACCTTCCACGCCTGAGCTGGCTGAGGCAATCTGGAAGAGTAAAATGATGCTGTCAAGCAGGTCAGCACGAGGATCCACGTGCTCTTGTGCTTGACATAGTGTATTAATAATTATCCAGTTAGTAATTTCATTAACTTCTTACCCAGCTGTCTTCATCATGGAGACCTATATGTTCACACACACACACACACAGGCATAGAACATTCAAATACTCCTTTACAAATAATCACTCACACATTCCTATCCATATACCCACACACATATGCTCACACACACATACAGTCATACATAGGCCCGTTCACACACATATCACACAGCACACACACACACACACACACACAACACAGTACATATAAACCACACACACAACTCACCACACACACCACACACCAACATACATGACACACACGTCACATACACACACCATACAACATACTACACACATATACTACACACCACACACATACAATACAGACATATACACCATGCATACTCTACATACACACACAATACACCACATGCAACACACAGATACCACATACACACTATGCAGACACACACTACACACACACAAACTACACAGATCACACATACTACACACACATATGCCACACAGACCACACACATATCACACACACTCACCACACATAAACTTCACCTAGGTATACCATACACACTCTATATACAACACACACACACACTACCCCCACATTTAGCACACATATACCTCACACACACCATACACACATACACCATGCATACAGTGCATACACACACAGACACATACTACACACCCTCCAACACACACGGCTCCTGTCACTCCCTGTGCAAAATTCTCTTCTCTATTCCCCCAGAGTCTTTCCTTGCTTCTCCCACTAAGAACAACTCTAAGCCCTGGAAATGGCACAAGAGGCCACCACAGGACTCTGAAAGGGAGAAGGGGAGGGTGAACTGGTCAGCAACCCCAGGACTAGAAGAACAAAATAACACCAGAGAGTTCTATGGCCCCTGACCCTAACAGCAGAAGGTGACCCAGACCCTGCATTCCTTTAGCCCCCAGCCTAGCAATGGAGGCCAGCCCGGGGCAGGCTCCTTCATGCCCCATATGGAAGAAGAGTCCTGCTGACAACACCAGCAAGCCTGGCAGTAGGCATGGGGGCCTGGTTCCCTCTGAAGGAACATGTTTCTTTCCCACTGGTCCTGAGCTCACCTCTCCCAGGTAGAGGCTCTGGCAGCTGGGCAGCACTAGAGAGGTCCCTTCCAGCTCTCAGTCAGAGAGGCACTCTCATCCCTGAGGGCTGGAGAATCCTTTCTTCCACCAACAGACACTGGGAGGCTGGGCGGCATGGACAGGGCAATCCCCGCCCTGCAGGAAGCATGGGCTGGAGAATGCTCTTTGGCCATTAGAGACACTGAGCAGCTGGGAGAACTCACAAGGGGCAGTCTGCAACAAGAACAGCCCCATCTAAGAAGCACAGTTTGTTCCTGCAATCGAAAGGGGTCTTCTCCCAACCAGAGTCACAGAGGTGCCATGCAGTTCCATAGCTGTGATCCCACAACAATGAGCACCTGCATGGGATTGAAACCGCAGCACACAAAAGCAGGCCAGGCCACTTGCTAACTTTAAGCATGGCAACTGCCTTCTAAAATGAAGAGTCTCATAGGACCCAGAGTCTACAAATGCAATAGGCAAAACGTTCTTAATATTAATATTTTTGCCATTAAAAGTAATGGCAAAAACTGCAATTACTTTTGCAGCAAACTAATACAATAGCAAGTCACCCATTACACCAAGAACCAAGAAAATCACAACTTGAATGAGAGATGATCAGCTGATGCCAGCATTGAGATGAAGCAGATGTTGGAACTGTCTGATGAGAATTTTAGAGCAGCGGTCATAAAAATGATTTAACATGCAACTACAAATTCTCTTGATAAAATGTAAAACTAGACAATCTCAGAAAGAAACAGAAATTTTAAAAATAATGAAATGGAAATTATAGAACTGATAACTACAATAACAGAATTTTTTAAAACTTGCTAAATGGGCATATAGTAGAGTTGATTTGAGAAATATAGAATCAATAAATATGAGGACAGATCAATAGAATTTATCAAATCTGAAAAACAGGAAAAATAGACACATTTCAGTATAAACTTACCAAAACATATACAGAATCCGTATACTAAAAATTACAAAATGCTGATTAAACAAATCAAAGAAGTACTAAATAAATGAAAAGACATACTATGTTCATGAAGTGGAAGATTAAGTATAATAAAGATAATTCTTCCCTATATAGGTTTAATACAATTTCTCTAAGTGTCCCAGCAAGGTATTTTTTGTTGACATTGGAAAGCTTATAAAATTCTATGGAAAACACATGTCCTAGAATACCTAAAACAATCTGAAGAAGAACAAAGTGTAAGCAATCACTCTACCCCATATCAAGACTTTCTCTATTAAAGTAATGAAGACAGTGTTGTATCAATGAAGAAATAGATACACAGCTAAACTGAGCAGAAGAGAGACCTAGAAATAAGCCTGTTTGTGTATGTCATGTCAGTTATCAATTTATTGCCTCTCAGCTTCAAAGAACATTTCCATATATGCTCTGTGATAAATCTGAGTTCCATTAAGCTTTTCTCCTATGCCCTATGCTATGCTTTCTTAGTACAGTGTGCTGGAGAGACTTTGCAGAAGGATAAGGGTTCTTGACATTTCTACTTTTGGCTGTGGGTAGGATTAGCTGTGTGGGAACATCTGATAGAGTCTGCCCCAAGCCATAGGCCCAGAACACAATGTCTCTGTGACCTGACAGCTGTGGCCTGGTCATAACCTATCCACTACCTCCTCCACATGGAAACAAACACCCCCAGGTGGTCTGCATGCTTTGCCATACCTTTACCATGAAACATTCCTCAGCAGTAAAAAAGAAATTAAGCATTGAAACACAGCACAACTCAGATGAATCTCATGGGAATTATACTGATTGAAAAGAGCCAATTTTAAAAGGCTACATACTTTATGATTTTCCTAGTATGATATTTTTGAAATAACAGAACTATAAGATGGGGGTACAGATTAGTGGTTGCCGGAGTTAGGGATGGGCACAGGGAGAAAGGTAGGGGTGGCTACCTTTCTGCCCTGGAAGGAACAGAATTCCACAAGAATCTTGCATGTTGTCCTCCTACAGCCTGCTTTGTTAAATTAAAGCAAAATGACATTGTTAAATCCAAAATCAGATGTTCTTTGTTTCAAGTTTGATAAAGTCCACAGTGGAATAGGTCAACTCCTCTGGCATCTTGGAGCCTCATCCATGTTAGGAATGGGAGACTCATTCACTGAATGGAAACACACACGTTTTAGGTGGCACAGTGAAGACCCAACCCTCACTGCTGCATGATGCACAAGTGAGGGCTGGGTTTGGGAAGGCTCCAAGCCACTTGACTGCAATTAAGTATCCTACTTTTTCCTATACTGCTTATCAAGACCAGCTTCACGATGCAAAATGAAAGAGGAAGGGAGGAAGTGGAGGGGATGGAAGGAAGGGGAGGAAGTGGGAGGAAGTGGAGGGGATGCCTCCTGCCTTCACCTTGGTGCCACTAGCATCTGCATCTGTCTTGCAGAGCATCTGGAGTCCGTCCTGTTTAACCTGGCTTCTGACTCAAAGAGCTCAATTTAATTTCCTGCATTCCAGACCACGAAGGAATCCTGATGAGTCCCCATGGAGGATTCATAATGTGATAATAGGGAAATCTGAATAAGATGAGTGAAGTGTATCAATTTACCCATAAAATGCCATCCGTAGAGGGAGGCTGTCTACAGAGGGATGCCATCTCGTAGACCCCTGGGCAGCTTCCCTCTGCGGCTGGCATTCATGGGGAGTTGTGGTCGCCTAGCTGGTATTAGCTGTCTGTGCCCAGGAGTCCCTGGGACTGCCTTCTACCAAGCTGCAATTGCTGTGCTCTGAGCAGACTCACAGGCCAGGCTTGAACTAGGCGATGTCAGGCAACTTCTGCCCTTCCATTCTTCGTGTTGCTGCAGTTCTGTAGGTAGAGGAGGGAAAGCACACACTCAAAAGAGAAGGCAGGACCTGCCATTTGCACTCAGGATCGTCACAGGGAGAGCATTGCAGGATTATAGCACATATGAGACATCCCCTGTGGCTCTCCCGGGGCTGGCACAGGTATGCAGCAAGAACACAGCAGGAGTTTGCTGGAAAACAGTACCCATGATGCTTTTTTTCCACTTTAAATTTTACCTGGGAGGAAAAAGTGTTTCAGAGGAGATAATACATTTTATTAAAGTAGTTAAAGAAGGGGCCACCTAACATACAAGAAAGAAAATTATATTTGAAAACTAGAAATAAAAATATATTTGAAAACTACAATAATTTAAAACTGTGACAATGGCTTAGGAATGGAAAAATAGATAAGTAAGCCAGATCATAAATTTCAGAAACAGATCTAAGCATATATAAAAATTTAATGTAGGAGAAAGGGAGCATTTAAACATGTTTCTATAAAAAAAAATGTTAACTGGGAAAATCTGCTAATCATTTGAGAAAAAACATTAAAGCCCTTATACCATACAAATAAATGACTGTAAGACAATTTTTCTAAAAACATAAAAGTAATGAAAGAAAATTCAGGTGAGCCTATAGATACATTTCGATCTACAGGGCCCTCTACACAGGGCCTCAAGGCAGAGACCACAAGGTTAAAAAATAAGGGGTCTGACCTCTCTCCTCCCACCCAAAACATAACAAATTAGCAAATACAGTGTTAAACACCCCTAACAAACTAGAGAGTTGGATGACAAGAAAGAACCATATTTTGCACTCTGTATGATCTGTAAGGTTTTCTTTGTTTTGGTTTGGTTTGGTTTGGTTTTTTGAGATGGAGTCTCGCTCTGTCGCCAGGCTGGAGTGCAGTGGCACAATCATAGCTCATTGCAACCTCCGCCTCCCTGCCTCAGCCTCCCGAGTAGCTGGGACTACAGGCGTGCGCCACCATGCCCAGCTAATTTTTGTATTTTTCGTTGAGACGGGGTTTCACCATGTTGGCCAGGATGGTCTCTATCTCTTTTCCTGGTGATCTGCCCACTTAAGCCTCCCAAAGTGCTGGGATTACTGGCATGAGCCACTGCACCTGGCTGATCTGTAGGTTTTTATACTCTAAATCTTAAAGCCTAATACTGAGACACTAATGGAATGGACAAAGAATACCAAAGGATGATTCACATGCAAAAATACAAATTGAAACCAAGGAGTTGTTATCTTCCACGGTGCAACCTGGCAAGACTATTGTACGTTGGTACTACCCAGGCAAACATCTATCAGTAGTAGACTAGATAAATAAGGGAGGAATAATTTGAAAGTCCAAAACTAAGAGATTGGTTGAAAAAGTTCTGGTGCATTCATAGTAATGGAACCCCCCCCGAAGGCCACCAACAATGATGCCGTAGGAGTGTGTTAATGATATAGAAAGATATTGAAAATACCAGGTTTTTTGAATTAACAGGCTTTGAAATCACGTGATGCTGTTTTTAAGTATGGTGTATTGAAAACATTATATGTAAAAACAAAAATTATTGGAATGACTGACATTAAAGTATTTAAAGTGGTCTTCCTGAATGGGATAGTAAGATAGTTTAAAAGTTTTACCTGTTTGTATTTTCTATAAATATAATTTTTTCCTTAAATTTTCTTTTAAGAAATAAATAAATAAAAATAAAATTTCCTTGTAATTTTTGTGTGTGAGAAGGAGAGAATAAAATTCTTATTTCAAAGAAAAATAGAGTCAATACTACATCATCAGCTGGAGAAGAGCTGAGCTACCCTTGGTACTTCTGGTACACCTGGTATACCTGCTACACCTGGTCCCCTGGCACACCTGGTCCCCTGGCACACCTGGTCCTCTGGCACACCTGGTCCCCTGGCACACCTGGTCCTCTGGCCACCTGGTCCCCTGGTACACCTGGTCCCTGGTATATCTCGTACCCCTGGCACACCTGGTCCCTGGGTGCACCTGGTACCCATGGAACACTTGGTTCTCCGGCATACCTGGCCCCCTGGTGCACCTGGTAGACCTGAAATTCCTGGTCCCCTGGCACACCTGATACCCCAGCACACCTGTCCCTGAGCACACCTGGTTCTCTGGCACATCTGGCACCCTTGGCACTTCTGATCCCTGTGACACACCTGGTCCCCTGGCACTATGGGTACTCTGGCACACCCTAATACACCTGATATACCTGAAGCAAAGGAGTTGGCCTGTGAAATTACCCACTCAAAAAGTGAGCTGTCAGAGCACATATGATTACCCTGGAAACATATATCCACATAGATTTACCAAGACAGGACCAGATTATGTAATCCACTGCTTTTCTAATTTATTTAGTCATAAGACCTTAGTTTCATGAGCCCTGACTACCTCCTGGCCACAGGGGGAATCCCAACTTGGAAGCCTGAATCTGGGTCCTGTCCATCCTTCCCTTTTCAGATTCAGTTGCTGTCTACACCGTTCCAGACCAGGAACCATCACAGCGACCAATGCAGAGACCAACACAGCAGGAAATTCCAGAGTAGACCGCACTCCATGAAGATGGAGTGTCTGCCTCAACCCAACCCAGGGGCTGACCACAGGGAGCTGCCAAGGAAGTCAGTCATGTGTCATGATGCGCAGCACTCTACCGAGGAGACAAAGGCAGGAAATAAGAATAGATTGGAGGTCAGTGAAGCGCTCTGTCAGTGCCTAGGAAAGCAACAACCAGCTCCCACGCAAGGCTCTGGGACAACTTTAGCTCCTGGCCCCCCCACTCCATCCCTCCCCTACACTACTTGTATTTTGGGACCAGCATGCTCAGAATATCTGGTATGAGGAGGATGGGGTAGACAGAGAGACAGAGATCCAAGCCTAAATTTCTCCACTTGTCACAGGCATGGAAAGTGAGGAGGCTGCCCAGGAGATTCTTCGTGAGTTCTGACTTTACGGCACATCACCTGAGAGGCGATAGCAGATGGCCCAGTGCTAGTCCCAGTCTTGGAGCAGGCAGATCAGAAATGCCCCCTCCCCGGAACACCTAGGAAGAAGAGGGGCTACAGAATCCTTTCTCCCCTAAGTGATCTGCTGGAAATGCTCAGCAAATTCTTGTTAGAACAACTGATCTCGTGCCCATCCACAGAAACATGCATTTGAGCAAACAGAATCCCCTTCTGCTTTGGTGCACGCCCTTTGCGCAAATTTACGCTTTTGAGCAGATACTCCACTTCTGGAGCAGGAGTGCGTCACTGCCTCAGTTTTTCGTTTTCTCTTCTGGCATCTGAATCATCTGATTTCTTCCTTAATTTTCCTCCAGTTCTTCGTCTCATTTACTACTGATCTGCCTGGCTCTCCTTTTTACTGCATCTGAGCACCCTGCACATGCCTCTTGAACGTGAATGAGAGCCTTAATTGGAAAACGCTTTCTCAGCCACCACAGGGAAGAGAAGACTACTCCAGCTAATAATGTCTTTTCTGTAGAGCCCTTGATCAAATGACTCTCTCTGTTTTAATTGAGAGCCAATGCTTTTGAAAATGAGTGTGTATCTTCAGGGATGGATAAAGAATGCAGTTTTATCTTACAAAAATGTCATGCTGGGATGTCAAGGTGAGGCATTGTTCAACAATTTACCAGAGGACAACCCTCGCCCAGGCTTCTGAGGGTCAATCGAGCTCAGATGACCCCCCAAACAGCAGACCAGTGGGACAATTAGGGAGGGGCCGCATGGTGGTTGTGGATGAGTCTCGAGAGTTACAAGAAAAGGCTGAAATGAAGGCAACAACTAAGGACAAGCTGACAGTCTGTGACTTTGAGTGGCATCCCATTTCCAACAAGTATCCCAAAGCAGAAATAAACATGACTGGAAAGTGAGCGCAGGACGTGAAATATCTACTGAGAGTTGGGGGCCAAGCCAGGGTGGTAAGGAGGGGGAAGAAGAGGAAACTTCAGAAGTAGAAAGCATTGTAATTCTCTTAGCATCTGCATATAGATGGAGACATGGGGCTGGGGGATAGGCTGTCACAGGGCCTCTTGCAGGGTGTCCACCCCTCTGCTGGCCTCCTTGGACAGCACTGCCCTGAAAAGGAGGAGAAAGTGCATTTCCCAAGTTGAAGCCCTGGCCAGGGCCTCTAATTTTATTTCCATGAGTGTGCCCTGATTGATTTTGAAAGGGAGGAGATGGATCATAAATAAAACACAGCCCACAGCCGAGCCATAATCAGCTGCAGCTGCTGCTGGGATAGAGTCCTGACAGGCGAGTGGCCTCATGATGGAGCATTCCTCGGGACCGGCCACATTCTGCTGTCAGCGTGGGGGCAGGGAGCTAGTTTATTATTAGGAACGTGCCCGAGATGTGAGTTTGCAGAATTCATCACTCTAGACTAAAACCACTTTTGCGGGGAACAAACCCTGGAGATGGTGGAGGTATGTAGACTTCCTCTCAGCTTGAAAGATGTATCAAACTTTATGAGGGGCTTGGACTACCCATTTGCAAATTCCTTTTTCATGCAATTAATTTTATATATTTTTCATCCAAATCTAAAAGCAGACCCATCCTTTAAAAGCACATGGCCAGGTTGGGCGCCGTGGCTCATGCCTGTAACCCCAGCACTTTGGAAGGCCGACACAGGTGGATCACCTGAGGTCAGGAGTTCGAGACCAGCCTGACCAACATGGTGAAACCCTGTCTCCACCAAAAATACAAAAATTAGCCAGGCATAGTGGCATGCACTTGTAATCCCAGCTACTTAGGAGGCTGAGGCAAGAGAATCACTTGAACCCGGGAGGCAGAGGTTGCAGTGAGCCTAGATCGTGCCATTGCACTCCATCCTAGGCAACAGGAGGGAAACTCCAGCTCAAAAAAAAAAAAGAAGTATATGACCAATAGGTCACCAGAAAGTACCCTAAAGTAGAGAGGATTGTTTGAATAGAATGACTAAGGCACATAGGGACCCTGGAGGCTCTGACCTTGACCAGGGTGAGGAGGGGTTGCACAGAGCTCAGGGCTGGGCTCTGAGTGGGGAACCCCACACACTCGTTTCTTAGAGATTCTGCACACCTGCTTTGCTTACTGAAGAGAATTATAAATCCCATGCTTGCTTTATGTTTCGATGGAAAGCAATGTCTTCCCAGGGATGAAAAGATGTTAACATGAAGGTGCTGCCTGGAAAGCAGGGCACAGGAATGGCTGCATTCCAAACAAGGTGCCGGAGCCTGTGCAGCCTTCACAAAGTCACTCATCAAACATCGGGTTTGGTCTCTAAGGACGTGTTGGAGCATCTAGGCCCTCCATGGGGGAGGCTGGGAGACTCTGTGAGGAGGATTATTTGGAGGGTCCATCCCAGCCCCCTGCGGGGGTAGGGGGTTTTCCCTTTTACCTCAAGTCAAGAGCTCATCCTGTCCGCTTCCGTGTAAGGAGCAGCTTCACGTGGCTGTGAGGATGGTGGGGAATGGGAGACCTGCTCTCTGGGTGTGATGCCCTCTCAGAGCCAGCTGCAGCTCAGGGTGCAGGAAGCCTGTTGGGATGCGGGCCTGGTGCAGAGCCCCCCACAGTGAGAGGGGAGCTTGGGAGGCCAGAATGCCCCTTAAGAGGGTGAGCAGGAGGCACTTCCTGGGCCCAGAGGGCAGGTCTTCAGGGCTCTCCTCCTCCTCTCCTCTCATGCTCCCTCTTCCAAGGTTTCATGTGGAGCAGTAAGCCCTCAGCCATGAGTGGAGAGGCCCCAGACAGCAGGAAAGACCAGCCCCAGACTGACTCTCCGGCCCTGAACTGGCCAGCCTACCCACATGGGCCTCCAGGAGAGGCTCAATTCAGGGGGATTTAACACAAATTACCAAACTGAGGCTATGTTGTGAGACGATGTTTTGATGACTTGAGTAGACAGAATGCTTCCATCAAGAGTTTTTTTAAAAATAGCAAGAGAAGTATAAGGCCTGCTGCATTGGCATCCCTGGGCAAAGAAAGATTCTCTCCACTGAAGACTTTCTAAAGGTATATATATAGAGAGAAACAGAATGTTCTCTGATTATGCCACACAAGTCTGGACTAGCTAAAGTGCAGGTATGCGGATTTTATTTCTTATTAGCAACAAACAGTTTGGTGATAGGCCAAAGACCAGGAGGAGGAGTTGGAGATACTTCCACGGGCAATGCAAATTTAGAAAATCCAACAATGGAAACCAGAAAGAGAAAGGAAAAAAACACTCAAAATAGGAAACAGAGAGGGAAGAGGCCAGCACCTGGTGGGGATCCGGCCTGGGCGGGATTTGGGGTGACTGCCCTTGCCTGCTGCTAATTACCATTCAGAACACCCTCGGCTTCGTTTGGACAGGCAATTGTTCTGAAATAATTTTCTATGAAAAAGTGTGTGTTTTCCACACTCAACGCCCAGGGTCATGGTTTATGGCACTGGCGTTGCAAGGTCCCTGCGGCTCTTCAGACGCTGTGAGCACCAATCACAAGTCCGCGGCCTTTTCAGGCTTACTCACGTTAGATCCACAAAGGCCCCCAGAAACAATCTTTTCACATGTTAAAGCCACCAAAATATGTTTTTAAATAAAATGTTATATAGAAGCCCACTATATAAAACCCATGCAAGAGCAAGAAATCCCTGTCCCTCAAAATGGGAGGGTCCTACAGTCCAGGTTCTGGGGTTGCCCTTGGCCTTGCCCCATGGCACCTTAGTGGAAACCCTACTGTTTCTCAGAGCATATTTTGAAAACACTGTGCCAACTCAGTCTGCTTGTGTGGCAAAGTAGACTGGCCTAAGGAAGCCAGGCTGGACGCAGCACCAGCGTCTTCCGTCTTGGCCTGAGGCCCCGTCACTGTACCCACCGCGGAGGGGGGCGGGGGCACAAAGGCTGCATCTTCACTCTGAAGTCATTGCTGCAGAGATCGTTTCAAGGCAATGCATGGATCTTGTTCAAGTCTTTGATCTCTTATCCACTCTCTTAGGGTGCAAGAAACATGCTCAACTTGCCTCATCAGTGAGGGCATAAGGAATTAAGGAGAAAAGATCACGTATTGGTTGTCTGTGACTGCATAACAAACCAGTCCAAAATTTAGTGGCCATACACAGCAACACTGTTGTTTCTCTTGATTCTATGGGTTGCCAGGGCAGTTTTTCAGCTGACCTCACCATTCAGCTGGAAATGTTGATTCCATGTTCTACCATCTCCTCAGAGAAACAAGGAGTCACTGGGCCAGAGCAGGATTTAGGCATTCTTAGAGTATCTAAGCAAATACCCTACAACGTTTCAACAGATCTATCCAGCTAAATTTGAAGGACATTCCACAACCACTGATTTATTAATTTAGCACACATGTTAGACACTTGGGCAGGAACTGGGCAGAGGCTAGAAGGATGAACACTGTCCCTAAACTTTGTAAGCAGAGGCCACATCTAAGGAGCAGAAAGCCTGAGATTTGGAGGCCATGTCTAAGAGGAGAGAGCTTGAGGGCAGAGGCCGTGTCTAAGGAGGAGGGAGTCTGAGGGTGGAGGCAACTTCTAAGGAGGAAGGGAGCCTGAGGGCAGAGGCCATGTCTAAGAAGAGAAAGCCTGAAGGTGGACACCATGTCTAAGGATAGTGGAGGACAGGTTAAGAAAGAAAAAAACAAGGAGGAAGGAGAAGCAGTGAAATAGTGGCATCTGCTGTCTTTACACATCATTCCTGGAAGCCCTTCCCAACCGGGCTTATTTCCTAGAACTGGGTCTGCTGCCCACCCTTGGCTGTAATGGAGGATGGAAAGTTTCATTTCATACCTGGGAACGCTAACTCCCAGAATAAAATCAGACTTCTATTAAAGAATAAAGGCATAACGGGAGCTGGGTAGGCAACCAGCTGTTTCTTGACAGGAGGCAGTCAGGAAACATGTGAGACAGGCTAAGGAGAGTGAATCCACAAAAGGAGTGCCGGAGACATTTAAGAGCAAACTGTCTTCTCCTTGTCTTTGTTGGGAGACCCACACTGGGGGAGGTACGCACAGCCTGTCTTTACGTGGACACATTACCCACAAACAAGGAAAGTGGCCCTCAGATGCCTCTTGCAATGAGATTCCCTTTCATAGACCATAAAAAGGGTGGACCGTGGGATGTTACGTGGTTTTCGTTTGTAGTTTTGTAGGGCATCATTATTAGTACTCTAAATTTTTACCAAGGGGTTGAGTAGAGGGGTTGGAGGGCCCACCATCCCCACAGAACTGGCCCACGTCTGTCCTTACAAAGCTTCCAGGGAAGCCAGGAGTGGAAAAATTCCCATTTCAAGCTTTTGATTTCAGCAGTATGCTCTAGTTAATTGAAATGACACAAGATTATTTTTCAACATCCATAAAATCTACCCTTCCTCTCCTAGTTCATAGCACAGCAGCAAGCAAGCAAATGAGCGCCAATTCATCTTCGTTTGCTTCATCGTCTTTTGATGTTGCTCCTAAGTCATCGGCTGCGCTAAAGTATGGTGGAATTCTGCCGTGCTGAACGTTTGCGTTGTTGCCGACTGGATAATAAAAATATAAAACGTACTGGCTGAGCTAACAAAGAAAAATAAACGTGATAGATGAGGGGAAACTTCATTTGGGTTCTGTTCCTGACAGCTCATACAAGTTCATGACTGTTGTTGCTTTAAATAATGTACAGTGATGAAAATGACAAGACTGGCTGCCTCATATTTGAACTTTATCCATTTAAATCTTGTTTTCTCAAACTGTTGCAAGTCAGTTAAAAGCCCCATGGCAGGGGGATTCAGTGGCAGTAAGCTTCTGAACCACTTAGGGCCGGAGGTTTATGTTCCTAAGGGCAGAAGCTTGCAAGCTGAGGAGACCCGCAGCCTGGGCACAGCTGCCTGTCTCACTTCCATGTCTGAAGAGACCCATCCAGTGCACCATGGAAGGACCTAGAAGCTATCACTGTTCACAAGATGGCCTCCTCCTGGGGTTCGCACCATGATAACAGCTCTCCAGGGGCGAGCACACTGATGTAAGACTTGCCTCCTCTCTCCGTATTTTTCCAAGAATAATAAACAACTCCCTGTCCAAACTCTAGGCTGATGTTTATCTCGGGTTGTGGAGACACGGAAAGAACAACAACAGCAATGCCTTCCTGCTCTGTTGAGAAATTTGAGGCTTAAAACAATGAACTGGCACTTATGAAATGCAAGGTGTGTAACTTTGAACCTCTCCTGGAAAGTATGGCTGGCACCTTCTGAGTGAGGACCACTGTTGCCAAGCAAAGATATCAAAATATAGTGGATTAATAGAAAACTGAAGGTATATTAAGGCCAACAGAGCAAAAGAGGGGAGAGGGTTGCCATTGAAAAGATAATGCAGTTACTCAGACTCCAAGAGGAGGAGACATCCTGCCTCATGCTGGGCTGCATGGGGAAGCACCAGGGCTGGTCAGGGAGCAGAAGGAACTGGAGGAAAACATGGCCAGGGGCCTTTATTAAGGTTTCTGTGGGAAGGCATAAGTGATATAGGGTAAGCAAACTTAGGATTGGCTTTCAACAGTCTTAACTTTAACAGGCTCTGGGGCATAGGGGCTCAGAGTGTGAGAATCCAGTAAGGGAAGTGATGGGGTGTGAGCGCTGGATTGGTTGGTTTGTGTTTGAGAAGCACACTCTTGCGTGAGTTGTTTACTACTTTTAAAAACTAATGAACCCTGGACGGGGGGGCAGCCCCTACAGGGCCAGCAAGGCCCCAGTGGTCAAAGTGTCACTGAACAACGGACTCACAGTCCAGTGAACACAGAAGCCAGTATCATGGCATTGGCTTTTGAGAAAAGCAAAAGCCAATGCCACTGTAGGTCTACTGGTGAGGAGATAGGTGGCAGTTCTCCAATCTGTCTCCCCTGTGCTCTGACACAAAATGACATTTTAAAATTGAAGCATTCTCTACATCAAGCCAACTAGATCTATCTGCGAGCGGGTCAAGCTTTTATGGCATTTCTTACTAGTCCCAGATGATGCCAGCGCAGCCAGCCAGCCTGCCTGCCAGGCTGGTGCTGTTACCATTTAGGAAGCTGAAGCTTCTCCCCATTGCATATGCCCAGGATACATGTCTTGCAATTTTGGTTCTGTGCCATGTATAACAGCTTAGGCAGTTGTTAATCGGTTTGAGCTGGTCTCATGGTTACAAAAGCATTAGGAAATACAGGAACAGAAAACATGGTTTACAAACCAACCCTGGGCTGGAAAGGTGGGAAAAGCTGCCTTATGGAACTGTGTTTATTGGGGCAGGTATGGAGGGTGGCCGTGGTGCCACAAGCCTGGCTGAGAGATGAACCACAAGGGGCTTATCCCACAGTGCAGACCCTCAAGGCTGGGAGGAGATGACCCCTGGGGTTTTGGCAAGGACGGTTTTCCCATGGGCAGTCCAGAGGCAACCTGGGCCTCTAGCAAGGCAGCTAGCTCAGCACCAGGCAGCACCATGCTGGCCTGCAGCAGGAGGAGCTCCTGTCTCTCCCATTGCCCGTGTGGTTGCAGCCAACCACTTGCCGTCTCATGTCTTTTGACTTCTTTTCAAGTAAATAAAATAATTTGCTTCCTACAGATACTACAAAGCATTTCTCAAAAGAGGGGAGGGAGGAATCTCCTGGATATGCCGTTCTGCAGAATCACATTCTTGAATCCTTTTTAATGACCTGCCAGACAGCTACCTTCTGCATGGACTCACAGCAGCAAGGTCGAAGGAGTTTCTGCTCCAAACCCTCCCATTCTCCTGTGTCATGGTAAGCAGAAATATAGACACTGAAGGTGGAGGTGTAATGAGGACAGGACCTTCACCTGCCCACAGGTGTTGGCATAAGCTGGACATTCCCTCGTGCATCCCCCTCCTTCCAACCTGCCTCCCCCTTCATGGGCACAGTGCCTCCTGGCCTCACACCTGGTTGGTTCCAGAAGGCTGGCCTCGACCATGCCTCACCAGGGAGTGCCCAGCCTGCTCCTGGATGTCTCAGCACCAAGTCAAGAACTCCTTTCCTGGTGATTCTGTCAGGGCCGTAAGGATTCTGTCCAAAGAGCAGGATCCAGATAGCCACACTCCTAACCTAGAGCTTTGGTTGTAACAGAGAACATAACTTAGAGTGGCATTAAAAAATAAAGGACATTCGTTGGCTTATTGGGCTCCAAGGTCTAAAGGCAAGGCTGGCTCTGGGAAACAGCTGACCCAGGTGTTCAAATATTGTGCACTGATTTCCTCCCTCAGTTTCTCAAAGGTGCCTCTTCAGCACTGGCTTTCCCCTCCACCATCTCAACATGGCCGTCAGCACCTTCCTCTCCTGCTGCCAGCTTCCAATCAGGAGGAAAGTGTTTTACTTTCCTGGGACTCAAATGTCTAGCACTTGAGTGCACTGAACCTGATTGGACTGACTTGAGTCATGTGATTATCCCTGAACCAATCATGGTGGGGTTCATGTCTTGATTGATTTAAAGCAATCCCAGCCGGCTCTTAGAAACTGGGTTGGGAGGTGGGGCCAACTGCTCCCAAACTGCACAGCCCGGAAAGAGGAGGCACTGATGGGGAGGAAGCAGGAACTTACCACTGTAGTGCCTCTTACTCTCAAACTTGGGATACTCGAATCTTGCCTTACTGTTTACTGGGTCAGGAGGCAATCCCCAGAGATCTGTGACACTGAAGGCCCCCCATCCAGGAGAACCCCGCAGCACTGGGCGGAGGCTGAGCAGATGTGCCCTGTCACCTGTGGAACCTGGACCACAGAGGAGGTGTTTCCCTGCATCAGCCCCCTCCTCCTCCAAGATCCCTCTTCAAACCAACCCATGTTCCCTTCAAACATAAACTGAAATTTTCCCATGTCCCTTGTTGATGGCCGTGCTTCTCTTGGCATACAAATCCTTGTGGTGTGCTGGGATGATTATTCTGTAAGACAGATGACAAGGAAAAACGGTGAACTTGCTGGAAAAGGTGTCTCCAATGATCTGATGAGAGGCAAGCTTTTCAAAGCCATATTCTCCCAGCATAAAATAAGGAAATAAGGCCAGGCATGGCAGCTCCCGTGGGTAATCCCAATACTTTGGGAGGCCAAGGCAGGAGGACCACTTGAGGCCAGGAGTTCAAGATCAGCCTGAGCAACATAGTGAGACCCCCATCTCTACAAAAAGTACAAAAATAAAATAATGAAAATACTAATTTTTTTAAAAAACTCAGGGCTTGGTATTACCAGTGGATAATGTTTGAGAGTAGCAAAGCCAAAAGCTGAAAGGAGAAAGGGCTGTAAGTTTGTGGTCATAATTACACATTTTGGGGGTCCCCTGGTTGGTTCTAGAAATTATCTGGCATCTGTACTACATGAGACCTTTGCTTGTGGCCATTGCTGTCACTTTATAAGTTTTTCAGACCAGCTATGTCAAAGTTATTTATTTTGTCCTGAATACATTCTTTATCGTGAAGACAAGTGGCAACTACAGAGTCAGCCATGTCTTTCCCAAAGCAGAATGAAGTGAGAAGAAAGCAGTCATCCTTTCCCACTCTACTATTCTTTTCTTTAAAAACGAAAACCAGAAATAGAACTTGAAGCAAAAGCCAGTACATCTAATCACTGTTTTAAAAATACCCAAGTAGGCAAGTTTTAAAGAAGCATAGTGATCACGGTATAAGGAGAAAGGTTAAACATGCTTCTATTTTGTAAAGAACTTCCAGTATGACTCCATATTTTACATTGGGAAAACCAGAGAAATTTAAGGTGTTCATGTTCTCAAAGGTCTTACTCGAGAGACTGGAGCTGAATTCATTGTCATCAACTGATTGGTAACCAGTGGCCCTTCTCTTAAATGTTCTCTGACTGTGTTCCAGGACAAAACTTCATATGGAAACAAATGCTCTAAAAATAAAGCCACTGACTCTTCTAGCATCTGCTCACTTGCAGGGTCTGACCAATGCCTGCAAGACCACCCTACCCTGCAGCTGACTCCAGTCCTTAAACTCACTAAACCACTAATAAGGTCCACTCCTCACCCCATGTGACACACGGTTCCCCATGGTGTGAGCCCCCTTGCTGTAGCTCCCAATGTGTGAGACCCCTTGCTGTAGCAAATAAGAAATCTAACTTAGCCACAGATGCGTACCTACTGGTCCTTAGCTGATAGATACTGACATGGGTTATAAATGTTATATATGCATAATGAAAAAATACAAAATTGCATGAAACTAAGATTATAATCATAGTTGATCATTTTCCCAGGTATGAGCAATTTCAGTTACTTTCTGTTTTCTTTATATTTGTGTAATTCTACTGACTACACTTTCTAACTTTCTTTTTAATTAAGAAATAGTTCAAGTCAGCCAATCCAAGGAATTAGATACTGAACGCTTGCATATCTACCACCAGGAATTGATATCTGTGTGTTGTGCCATCATTGCTCCTGGTCCCAGAAAAAAAATGAAAGAAAATATTTGATTTAAATAAGAAATATTTGATATAAATAAATAAGTAATAAATAAATAAATAAATAGATATATATTTGATATAAATATATATCTAAAAATGTATTTGATATAAATAAATAAGAATTTAATAAATCTTATAAATAAAATAAATAAATATTTAAGATAAATAAAATATTTTTTTCTTTCTTTTTTTTAAATTACATTTAGGTTTTGGGGTACATGTGGAGAACATGTAAGATTGTTGCACAGGTACACATATGGCAGTGTGATTTGCTGCCTTCCTCCCCCATTACCTGTATCTGGCATTTCTCCCCATGCTATCTCTCCCCAACTCCCCACCCCCCGCTGTCCCTCCCCATTTTGCCCCAACAGACCCCAGTGTGTGATGCTCCCCTCCCTGTGTCCATGTGTAAATAAAATATTTGAGTTAAAATCCCTTCATCATCTGCCAGCGATCCCTCTCTCTGTAGAGGTGACCCCTCAGTTGAGTTAGGTCTATATAGGTCATGAACAATCACTACAATGTGTGTACTTAAAAATAAGATAGGCGATTGCTTTGTTGCTTTTTAGAACATGCCTCATTGACATATTCGTGCATCTTTTTGTCATATGTCTTTTCCTTGAATTATCATGTTTTCGCTATTTATCTTTGTTGATATACGTAGATCTAGTTCATTTATTTTAACTGCTCTATCACAGTCCATTGATCAATAAACCATTCATTTATCCATTCCTATGCTAAGAGATAGTTTGTTGTTGCCAACATTTTCACTGTTGCAAACAATACTGAGGAATCCCCTTACCCACATCATCCTGTGCTCACCAGGAAGTAGGATTTCTAGTGGTAGGCTATATGTCATTTCACCTGTAATCGTACTGGCAGAGTGCTCCCATAAGTGGTTGTAGAATCAGAGGAAGGTGCCATTTGCTGCCTTCAGCTGCCTACCCTGCCATGTGGCAGCCATGGCCACCCCATTCCAGCTCGCTTATCTCTGGGACACAGGTAAAGGGTTTGCTCTCAAACCTAATGATTTTGACAGAGCCTCCTGACTTTCCACCACCCACATATGGCAGGGTTGGCAGCTGCCCAGATAGAGCTCTGCTTATTCTTGGGACATTCCTGGAAACACACCCCCTCCCCTGATCCAGCCAGCATGCCACTATCTGCAGGAAATTGCTTTCTGCTTAAAATAGATTGATTTCTGTTTCCTACCCTGAACCTCAACTTCTACACACTCCCACCAGCAATGTTGAAGACTTTCTATTTTTCTTGGTATTTGCAGACTGCTTTGTGCCAATCTGATGGTGGGGAGATGGTATTTAAGTGCTGTTTTGATTTGCATCATGCTGAGCGCCCTTTCATTTCCTCTTTTATATATCTATTCATATTCTTTGCTTGTTACAATCAACAGGCTAATTAACCCAACATAGTGTAATGCATAACCACAAATCTTAGTGGCTTAACATCAAAGAAGGTTAATTTTGCTCAACACACATGTGATGTGAACCAGTTCTTTTTGGCGCTCTCTCTGTAATCTGGGATTAGACTAGGATCGAGTGACTCAATCATCTTAGGAGTTTTGCCTTTAGTCATGAGGATAGAGGAGTGAGAAAAAAAACACGGAAGATGATGTGGGACATTTTAGGAGCCAGGCCTGGATGGGGAAGGGGTTGCCTACATTTCACTGGCCAGAAGTCAGTCGCTTGATCACCCTAACTGCAGGAGTCTGGGAAGGTAAAGGTGCTTATGGATCCAAGTGAGTGCTAATAAGCTCTGTGAATTCTGTCCTGTTGCTCCAGAAATATCAGGTTATTTCCCTCTGCCCTTCCATAGAGCATACTCATGTCCCCCAAAGGAGACCATACAAAATGCTCTTGAGTGTCTGCACTCAGCTCAGTTCAGAGTTTGGAAGGCCCAGGTGATGCATGTTTCTCTCCACCAGGACCAGATGGGAAATCTCTCTGTGGGCTAAAAAGTAAGCCATCCACCTCTCCTCCCCATAGATACTACAGACAACAACAGAGCAGGGCTGTATGCCTGTAGCAAAAACCTTGTTCAAGAAAGGGAGGAACAGAAGACATATTGCAATGATTGGTTCAAACTTATAATGGGTTTCCACTGGATACAGTGGGCTCCACTTGTTTTCATGACTTATTGATCCAATATCTAAGTGCCTTTTCTTATACATTTTATTGGTCATATGGGAAACATGGGTAGGGCAGAAACAGTGGCGTCAATGGCAGCTGAAGAATCTGCTTCCTAAACGGCTCATTCACAAAGCTGACAAGATGGTGCTGGCCACGGATGGGAGTTCATCTGGAGCTAAAGATGAACTTGGTTCTTTCCATATGGGGCTCCCCCTAGGGCTGTTGGGCTTCCCCACAGCATGGTGACTGGGTCCTAAGTGCAAATATCCCATGAGAACCAGGTAGATGATTCATCATCCATTATGAGACACCACGGAAATCACATAGTGCCAGTTTCGCCACAGTCACAAGCATACCCAGAGTCAAGGGGCGAGAACAACCTCCACCTCATCCCCAGTGGGAGGTGTATTGGTCAGTTCGCAAAAGAGCAGATGGCGTGAGAGATAGTAGTATGATCATTTTGTTAAATGTAATTTGCTGCATAGGTCTTTGGACCTCAAACAGTCAGGATTTTTGTTGTTGCTCCTGTTAATGGTATCTTTGGAACATGATTTTCCCAAAAACCTAATTGATTTCTAGTCCATTCACTTCCAATCAGGTCCAAACCTTAGTCACTACGCCCATAGCATGCGTGTGTGTGGTATGTGTGTGTGTGGGGGGGGGGGGTGTTTTCCTGAATATAGACTCAAACCTTTCTGTATTACAATGTTTACTCACCCCTATTCCTCTTCTTCTCAACTTTCTGGAGTCTGTCAGGCTTGTGTGGGAAGGACATACCCTCATGATGATCTTTCTCTTTATCACTGGAGAAGATTTCTTTTCAAGTTTCATTTCTTATTGCTTGTGATCTGAAAGCAGTTGGCTCTTCCAATGCTGCCGTGACTAGAATGTTTGGCCTTTCCCAGTCCCATTCTATTTCTTTCTAGAAACAGCCCAGTTTTTTCTTGGGCTTACCTCATTGTTGGAACACCTTTCCAAAAGTAGCCCAGCAGCACCTTGAATCTTTCTGATTCACTTCTCCTCAAGCTGCCAGCTCAGTTAGGCATATGACATGCCTCCTAATTATCACAGGCAGCAGTTTTACCAAATAGGTACCAGTTCATAACATGGATCCATGTTTCCAGGCTTAGGTTTTTGTTTCTTTGCTGCCTACCTCCAAAACTAAGACAATACCATATATCTCAAGTTTCTCATATGCAAGCACCCCACCCCTGGCACTACTTTTTGAATAGATAAAGGTAATTAAGACTGGCTGCCCCAACAAGCAACTCAACTTGGTGATATAACACAGTAAATATTTATTTCCTCCTCACAAGCTAGCCTGATGTGGCTGTAACCCAGACCATGGCTCCTCTCCAAGGGACCCAGGGATCCAGGAATATTCCACTGGGTGACTCTCTGAAGCCTTCACTTCCAGGCATGAAGATGGGGAAGACAGAGCCCGTGGAAGATTACATGGGACATCTGAGAGGCCAGACCTATACATGAAGGACAGTTCAAATGTCATTGGCCAAATGTAGGCACATGGCCAGTCTAGGAAGGGAGGCTGGTGAATAGGGTAAGAGTTGGATATGCACAGGTGCTCTTTGTTCTGATGTGGTTTCTTTATCTCCTTCTCATGGATGTGTAGGAAACACTCACATCCTTTCACAAATCCAATCTCAGTTATAGCATTGCTAATATTCTTCCTAAACCAAGCGCTGTCGCTTGGAACAAGTACGCTTTGTCATTCAAAAGTTTTCATTTAAAAGGTATGACTTTTTTTTCTTTTCTTGGTTTATGCTTTTGACATTTGTCTTAGAAATGCTTTTGCACCTTGAGGACATAAGATCTTCCTTGTTTTCTTATAGGTCTTTACATCATCAAATTTCTGTATGTGGAGATCTGGGATTGGTTTATGCTTTCAGCCCAGGAATAACAAAGGGACCAGTCCATTTAATTATCTGTATTTACCAGCATGAGAACACCACATGGGTACATATTTCCAAACATAATAGCCCTCTTTCTGAACTCTCACTTTGTACCATTTTTTTCTGCTAACTTATGCATTGAAAACAATATTTGTTATTTTATATTTCTAGGCAATGGTTTTAAAATTATTTAGTTTGCCTTGTTGTCCAAACTGAAGTTCATATACTTTTCTGAAAGAAGTTATTTTTAAAAGAAGTTGTAATTATTATTGATACATGCTATTTCCTCTTATCATCAAATATTCTTCAAAAATGACTTTTAATAACTGCATATAACTCATGGATGCAACATAATTTGTTTAAACACTAGCCTTGATGGGAGTTTATCTTGCCCTTTATTAAGTGTTACTATTTAATCTTGGTCTAATTTCCTCTGACCCGCCCCCCCTCACCCCGCCCATCTCAAGGATTCAAGAGCTTTATCAGGTGACAATGTTCCTGCTGTTCTTCTTATCTTTCACTCAGAAAGTAGTTTGTGTATGGAGTGCTCCCCTGCCCCTCAGAGACCCTGACTCATCCATTTGCTTTCTTAAGGTTCCCCGCCGCTCATTTCTCTCTTTTCCTCTTACCCATGCACACTTATCCCTTGCCCATTCCTTGATTTATAGAATTTCAACTTTACAAGGAGTGTATATTTAGGCCTATTTGTCTATGTAAGTTCCTTTTACACTTTTTTAGTAAAAACAATCTTTGTAAGACAATGGTTTCTGTGATCCTCTGACAGACAAATCCCTGGGCTGGCCCCTGCTCCTGTTGAAGTGGCCAGTTTCGAGGATGTTGAGAGCTAGGATGGGTGTGAAAGGCGAGAGGTGCCATGCACATTGAAGAGCACTCCCGACCAGCACAGGACCTGGTTTGAATTATCTTTTGCTCTGTCACTTGCAGCATTATGTTCCCACAGACCCGAATGAAAAGGGTTAAGAGACTGGTGCTGTTAGACTTTGAATTAATGCACTGTTTCTGAGGCTGGGGGAGCTCCTGTCTGGAAGCTGGCGATGCTCAAGTCACCCTAGGTCCAGAGCCACATGAAACGGGGAGGAAGCCAGGTCCTCTCATCACCCAGAGCCATGTGATCCTAGAAGTAATCAAGGGAAGAATGGAATGTAAGTAAGGAGGTGCTGGAATGCCTTAGTAGTTATGGACTGGACTTTTGGAAATTCAAGAAGAACACCCCCTCTTTTTAGTCTCAAACTAAGCCTTTTGAGGCTGCCAATGATTTTTTTCCTTGGAAACTTCGGAAATATTCATTAAAGGATTCTGGCATTGCTCAGTATTGTCTATTTTGGAAGAGAATGTCTTCTCACCTAATTTACTTCATCAGATGGAAACAAACCATAGATGGCAAACAGATCTTAGTTTACTTTTTTGTTGAACACTTTGGAGATTACAAATTTAAACGATGACTGATGGAATTCTCTTAAATTTCTGGGACTGTTAAATGTTTGAAAAGAAACTTTACAAAGTTGGCAAATGAAGCGGTTTATTCACATAATTTTATGATGAAAAGGATTATTACGTTGAGAGGCTGAGGCAGGAGGATTGCCTGAGCTCAGGAGTTCGAGACCAACTTGGGCAACATGGTGAAACCTTGTCTCTACTAAAAATGCAAAATATTGGCAGGGCATGGTGGTGTGCACCTGTAATCCCAGCTACTCTGGAGGCTGAGACAGAGGAATCGCTTGAACCCAGGAGGCGGGGGCTGCAGTGAGCCGAGATTGTGCCACTGCACTCCAGCCTGCACAACAGAGCGAGACTCTGTCTCCAAAAACAACAACAAAAACAAAACAAAACAAAACAAATTACAGAATTTGCTATTTAAGATAAAGCAAACATCTAGTCTGGACTTGTCTCACCTCCCCACTGGAAAGCACAACCAAAACTCTGTAAATAACATAAGAAGCAGCCAAAGGTGAGCTCGGAAAGATGAAAAGAGAAAGGTGAACTTTTTGGCCGCTTTTTTTTTTTCTTCTGCAATCAGAAGTAATGGAAATTTGGAGTTTTAAGAAGGTCTGGGGGGAAAGTGTCCAGGAAAATTGGTCCCTGGAAAATAGCAGTAAACTAGGTTTGAGGAGACAGCCACAAAGATGTTCTCCAAGGGCTGTGACCAAGCAAGGGGATGTCTGACATTCATTTTTAACGCCTTCTGCCCTGATCTGGGGCTGCAGACAACCCCCTTCTTAAAGGCCCTTGGTGAATGCCTATTATAAATACAATAGTAGTGGCTTAGGGGGTGAGGAAGCCAACCTTACTGTATGCATGTGGGGCCAAGTGGGAGGCTAGACTGGCCAATGGGCATGGTCCATACCCTGAAATCTTCAGAATACTGCAGATGGGGAGGGTTTTCATCAATATTTGGGCAATTTTTTTTTCTTTTTTTTTTTAAAGAAAAAAGAGGGAAAGAGAGAAAGAAGGAATAAAAAGAGAATGAAGGAAAAAGAAGAAGAAAAAGAGAGAGAGAGAACGGGAATCTTGCTCTATTGCCCAGGCTAGAATGCAGTCTAGAAATGGATATTAAAAAGCTCTTTTATGCTAATAATTGTGTTACACAATGGAGACAGGAAGGAATAAGGGAGGAAAATAACAAACAAACAGCCAACCAATATTTCATTTAAACCTATAAATGCTATGCAATTGCTGGGGGAGTGATTTACTCCCAACCATGTGGTCACTTTTAGAATAAATGTGATATGTTACTGAAAAAAAATGTATCTTTTGTGGATATGGAGTAGAGAGTTCTGTAAATGTTTATTAAGTTTACTTGTTCGAGGTCTAAGTTCAAGTCCCGGGTATCCTTGTTAACCTTCTGTCTTATTAATCTGTCCAATATTGACAATGTAATGTTAAAGTCTCCCACTATTATTGTGTGGGAGTCCAAGTCTCTTTGTAAGTCACCAAGAAATTGCCCTATGTATCTGGGTGCTCCTATATTGGGTGCACATAGACTTAGGATCGTTAG
Source organism: Ateles fusciceps (assembly GCA_036589455.1). Taxonomy (NCBI): domain Eukaryota; kingdom Metazoa; phylum Chordata; class Mammalia; order Primates; family Atelidae; genus Ateles; species Ateles fusciceps. The sequence goes on along the minus strand of JAZHEH010001180.1, from coordinate 2,641,133 downwards.
CTCTTCCCGTTACATTGATCCCTCTACCATTATACAATGTCCTTCTTATCTCTTTTGGTTTCTATTACTTTAAAGTCTATTTTATCAAAGATGAGAATTGCAACTCCTGCTTTTTTTTTTTTTTTTTTTTTGCTCTCCATTTGGTTGGCAAATCTTCCTCCATCCCTTTGTTTTGAGTCTCTGTATATCCTTGCATGTGAGATGGGTCTGGATGCAGCTTACCGGTTTTTTGGAATGGCTGATACTGGTTGTTCCTTTCTGTATATAATGCCTCTTTCAGAAGCTCTTGTAAAGCAGGCCTGGTGGTAATGAAATCTCTGAGTACTTGCTTGTTCGTAAAACAAGCAACATAAGTGTTGTATTCTTAACCACTACTGATCATCAAACATTAATATTTTTATTCTTAGAAAATTAGATGTACAAATAATCCCACACTTGCTGCATGTGTTACATCAGGCAGGTCATTTAACCTTTTTTGGGACCCTAATTTCTAAATCTGCAAAGTGGGGTTAAAAATGAGAGCTATCTACTTTTAAGAGTGGTTGCCTGAACCCCATGAGATAAGATGAGTCAAAGGCACTGTGGAAGCCATATGAGCAACAGGCGTGAGGAAGGCATCATTAGTTGTTTGCATCTTGAAGAGAGAATTCTCAGGAGGGAAAGTCAGCAGCCTTCCTCATCTGGAAAAACTCCCTGCTACCTAAAGGAGCACAGAGCACCCTCAAAATCCACACATCCAAACCAACCCCAAAGGCACATTGTTATTTATAAGTGAAAGGTCTTGGGTGTGGGTGGATGAAAAGTTGAATGCTTTCCCAAGTCAAAAGAAAATATTTGCTTCCATTGCCTCATACTGTGGCTTGAATAAGAATATTTCCTAGCAAGATAATGCTTTCCTGTCTTCACCAAGCCATGAGTTCTTCCTGTCTTCTCCAAGCCGTGAGTTCTGTCACTGACAAATTACTTAAAACTTCTGAACTGTGAGCTGTTTTATTACTCCAGTCAAAATTCAAAAATTCGGGAGCCCACTGAATCAGATAGAATGCTTGGGGTTGTAAGTAACAGGGAAATTCTAGAAAAATTGACTTAGTTGGAAAATGGATTGTCTTGGACCCATAAGGTCCAGGTGGGCTGACTCAACAGCCTTGACAAGAACCTGACCACTTCCTGCTCTGCCGTCCACAGGGAAGGGCTAAGAGAGCAGGCATCCGTATGTAATGGCGTATTATTGGCCAATAAAGTTGTCATTGAAACAGACCACCTAACAACATGGAAAAAATTTTGAGATGCTAGGAGAAAGACACAGAGGATAAAAATGTACATAAATAAGATTAGACTTGGTCTTTAAAAACAAAAAAAGCAAAAACTTGCTTCAAAAAAATTGGAAGAAAATGGACCAAAAATTAACAAGAGCTGTATTTAGGTTTTCTTTGTTCTTTTCCCCTACTTTTCAGTACTTTTTAAAGTTTTCTTTAAGGACTTTCAAAGTGAAAAGAATTTTATTTTAAAATTTAAAATGGGCTGGGCGCGGTGGCTCACGCCTGTAATCCCAGCACTTTGGGAGGCCAAGGCGGGTGGATTATGAGGTCAAGAGATCGAGACCATCCTGGCCAACATGGTGAAACCCCGTCTCTACTAAAAATACAAAAAATAGCCGGGCATGGTGGCACGTGCCTGTGGTCCCAGCTACTCAGGAGGCTGCGGCGGAAGAATCGCTTGAACCCAGGAGGCGGAGGTTGCAGTGAGCCGAGATTGCGCCACTGCACTCCAGCCTGGCGATACAGCAACACTCCGTCTCAAAAAAAAAAAAAATTTAAATGAAATAAAGGGATGTTCATGTCTCCCTGGGAAATTCCTGGTGAACAAGCACTGCTATGCCATGGGTCATAGAGTTTTGTATCTCTGTGACCCTGACTGAAGACTGAGTAACTCTCGTTTCCATATGTGGGATATTTCCACTATAATTAACCTAAGAGAGTAGATTCTGCTAATGGCTAATTAAATTTTTGCCTGATAATGATAGAAAGCTCATTATCTCATCCTATCAGGATACTGTTTATCCCAGCATTTCTACACTTTCTTTTTAATGACCTATTTTGGAATAGATCAAACTTACAGAAAAGTTACCAGAATAATATTTTTTAAAATCCCATTTCTCCTACAATGGCTTAAATTTTACCACCATTTTCACCATCACACTTTCTCTGTATCCATGATAATCACAAATCAGTCATCTTTTTTTGGAACCATTTGTGAGCATGCCGCAGACACCGCTAGATACTGCAGTGTGTTTTCCCCTAAAGACACTCTCCTACATCAATACTGCACAACTCCACTAACTGAGAAACCCACACCAATACGTTTGCATCCAACCCACAGACACCATTCACATTGTGCCCCATTCCCAGCGCCATCTCTACTTCTCTTCTGGCCCATAATTCAATCCAGGCTTGCACTCCATATGCAGTTGCCCTGTCCTTTCAATCTCCTTCAGTGGGGAAGAGTTCCTTGCCCTTTCTCTGTCTCTCATGCCTTTGGTAGTTTTAGAGAAACTGAGGAATGATGTGTCCTCACAACAGACTCAGGCCAGGTCTCCCCGGATGGAAACAATGCAATGCTCAATGCACAGGATGTGGGCCCTTCCCACTCCGGCAGAGGGTCGCCTTCATCACCTCAAAGTATGCCAGTCCTCTCCACGGCAAAGGCAGCATTTCTCCTTTGTAATTGATTATTATGTTGTGGATGATGCACTGAGACTACAACTCTACCCTTTTCTCATCAACTCCCACTAACTAGACACAACACCTAGTAATGACTCCTGCCTGAATCACCACCCTTTTGGTGATTTCCAAGTGATAATTTTCTAATTGTATCATTCCTTTTGCATGCATTAGTCAACATTCTACTTTAAGGGAGAGGCTTCTCTTTTTTCCATGTATTCATTCATTTATATCAGGGTGAACTTGCAGGGACCTATTTCTTTCAATAGGCTATAGTCTACTGCTATGATAATTTGTCTGGATGCCCAGATTGCCCAAGATGTGACCAGTAGAGACCCCCACACCTTTAATTCTGTATCTTTTAAACACAACTCCATCATTAAAAACCTCTGAAAAATCCCTCAGCAGTTTTATTCTTGTTCCCTAGAAAGTGAAAACTACTCACATCATGGATGACCAATTCTCTAGACTTCTTTTTTTTAAACAGGAAATGTTGAAAAGGGGATTGGGGCCAATAAACTATTGGTTTTTCTAACTTACACTTTCAGGATCTCAATCACCAAAAGTTACTTCTCATTAACGCAGGATTTGGAGGATTGGAGATCTAAATCTGCTTATTAAGGAGGCTACCAGATTCCTCTGGTAGACCAGCTGTCCACCTGCAAGTAGCCTGCTCAATGTGACCTGCAGGTTATTCCAGGCCCAGACAGAGCAAACGACCAACCCTGATGTGGGTGACGTACAGGACATCATTGTCGGGACACACTCAGAAGATCCACCTCTTTCCCGCCCACAATGTCCATGACAAGCATAGCACCTAGCAGTATATGGACAGCAGTCTCCTCTTGAAGGCTGTTCTCTAGCTCTTTTAAACTTTGTAGCAGCAAAATTGATCACACCCAAATATACATGCTACCAAAGAATATTTTTTTTTGAGACAGAGTCTTGCTCTGTTGCCGAGGGTGGAGTGGAGTGCGGTGGTGCATAATCTCAGCTCGCTGCAGCCTCTGCCTTCTGGATTTAAGCCACTCTCCTGCCACAGCCCCCCAAGTAGCTGGGATTACAGGTGCATGCCACCACACCCAGCTAATTTTTATATTTTTAGTAGAGATGGGGTTTCACCATATTGGCCAGGCTGGTCTTGAACTCCTGATCTCAAGTGATCCACCCACCTCAGCCTTCCAAAGTGCTGGGATTCCAGGCAAAAGCCACCACACCCAGACCCAAAAGAATATTAATCAAGGCTGAATTAGTTAATGCATTCAAAAAATCTTTGAGTTTGATCTTTGTTAAGCGTTGTTCTGGGTACTGGAGATAGATGGGTGAACAAATCAAAGTCCTTGTCTTTGTGGAGATCAGAAGAGAACATGACCATTTACAAAACAGCAAGTTCACACGCAGATGACAAGTGGTGACATGCGAGTAGAAAAACTAAATGGGAGGAAGGGGGATAAGACAGCTGAGTGTGTGCGTTTGTGGGATGCGGTGGGTGCTAGCTACCAAAGCTGCCCGAGCACCAGGGGAGGTTCTGCTGATGCAGTGCCATTTAAGGAGAGACTGGAAGGACTTAGACCAACGGGTGGAAGTAATCTCCCAGGGAGACAGGTCAGCAAGGGTGAAGTTCTGGAAGTGAGCTTGGATCTCACGTGCCCAAGGAGTAGAGAGGGGCCAATGGGCTGGGAGAATTGAGTGAGGGCGCAAGTAGCTGGACATGAGTTCAAAGCAGTAACAGGGCCAAGCACAGGTTGTCCTGGAGGCCGCTTTGTGGGTTTTGGCTTTTACTCAGAGTGGAATGGAGCATCATGAGAAAGCCTTGGGGGAGGAGGTTAATGTGGTCTGACTTAGGCTTTAAAAGGCTGTCTTTGGAGGCTGTATTGAGAATGGTCTCTAGAAGAGCCAGGGCAGGAATTGGGATGCCAATTAGGAGCTGTAGAGAACTAATCCCAGCCAGAGGTGGTGGCGCCTTGGACCAGGATTTTGACACACAGGTGGTGACAAGTGGTCAGATTCGGTGTATATTTTCAAAATAGAGTCAAAGGCTTTGCTAATGCTTTCGAGGTGGGATATGAGAGAAAGACAAGCCTTGATGTGTGTTTGCCTGAGTTACTGAAAGGAGGGAGTAGCAGTTCCCCTAAGATGATGTCACTGCAGGATAATCAGATGAATGAATGGGATCAGTCTGGATGGGCTAAGCTTGAGGCCCCTGGCAGACTTCCTGGCAGAGCCGTCAAGGAGGAAGTTTCAGAGAGGTCGAGCTATAAATAAAGATTTGGGCATCAGAAGCATATAGTTGGTGTGAAAAGCTGTGAGATCAGAAGCGAGGACCTAGGGAGTGAAGGTGAACAGAGGAGAAAAAGAACCTCTGAGGAAGCTCTGGACCATTGGGAGTGATTCCTGAGAGAGGAGAGCTGTGCACAGGAAAAAGGGAGGGATGCCTCAAGCACAGAGCAGTCAGTGCCATCATACGATGTGACAGGTCAAGCCCGTAGCAATCAGGGCTTGGATGCTGGATTCAGCAAAGTGGAGGTCACAGATAACCTTGAGAAGAAGAGTCCGGTGACAAGGTGGAGACAAAGCCCAGATGGAATTGGCATAAAAAATAGAGAAAAAAAAGGAGGAGAGAAAAAATGGAGACAACAAATATAAACGACATTCAACAAAATACAGGGAATGTTTCCCAGTCCTCCCCAAAACACTGTCAGGAAGGTGAGCTCCACTTCCTACCTGGCTCTCAGAGTAGGGAGCCACCTTCCCGTCTGCTGACAGATACAGCTTTGATGAGGAGGCTGACTGCTGCTGCTGCTGCTGCACAGAGCTGCGCTATGTGTGCCAACGGCCTGCAGAGAGATGCTTGGTTACTATTAGCCTGAGTTAAAAACACATAATTTTAAATGGTGATTAGGAAGACTGCAGCAAGTCCTGAAGTTTCCATATTGACCAATTACATATAAACTCCTTTTGGATTTTGAAAACAAGTTGCTGTTAAGGGTAGGCACATTCCTCCATGGCCATTGCTGACCTGTGAAGAGGCCATGTGAAGAGGCCATCGGAGCCGCGCTTTCTGTACTCCACCCTTTGCCTTTGCCTTTAAGACAGGCTCTCGCTGGAGCTTAGCCAAGCCTGTCAGTTTGGAGAGGAAAACTAGAAACCAGCCAAGAATGCCGTCCTTCAGAAAGTATTGCATCCTCACACTTCAGCTCAAGCTCATGCAGAATGCCGCCCCTCTGCTGAGAAGCCGTCCATTTATCTGAAATGTTATTAGCTGATGTCACTCGGATGTGAAAGAGAGCAAGTCAGGGCAGGGCTTCACTGGACTTTCCAAAGACATGTTTGACCCCAGTAGAGGGAGGTCAGACCAAGGGGCAAAGAGAGAGGGGGAACAGAAAGCACACATACCCCTACGCACAAGTGGGGTTAGGTCCAGAGGATTTTAAATGTAGTTCAGATATGCAAATTAACTTGAATGGAAGGAAGCATCACCCATGGTAAGATGGGAGATCCCCTAAGAACCTGCTCAACTGGGCCTGGAAGGCAGCTTTGCCATGTCGGTGAAGACACAAGAGCAGAGGCAGGCAGCCTTCTGGCAAAATGGGAGGTTCTGTGGATGTCATGTGGACATGTTGAGTTACTGAGACAGAACTGAAAACCAGGATTTGGGAACATCTGAGGTGATCATATGGCTGGCTTTCTCAGGACCACCCATTTCCCGTCTGCCCACTCCCACCTTTCGGTGTCTGTCCTCACCTCCTGAGACTCACTAGCATCAGGCACAGTGGTCAGTCCCGGAGTGACAGTCAGGGGAGTCCTTGGAACCCCACCCTTTGGGGCAGGGTGAGCCTGATGGGCTGCTTCACGCTGTGCTCACCCCGTCTAGGTGCCTGTTGAGAGCATTCTCAGCGATGGCTCATTTGTATAACTCCTAAACCATAGGGTTGTTCTTGATCTCAATTGTCAGTGATTTTTTTTTCCTTTGGTTTCTTAAGAAAGATCCAGGAATGAACAGAAAAAACATACCCCAGCCTGGTGCCTGGCAGCAGAGCAAGACTCTGCTTCAAAAAAAAAATAGAAAAAAAACATACCACGAGTTGTACTTTTAGTATTATTTACTGGCTTGAGTTTCTAGGATCTCTGTTTCATAGTCTTTCTAGAGCGCAGCACATCTCTACAAGGTTTTAAGCTCACTTTAGATGGAGAGAACCCCTTGCACCTCCTGGTGCTAACAGAATCCCAGAGGCAAAGCCACTCAGATGCGGGGGATGGGGAGTTGACTGATAAATGATACAACATCTCCGTCTTTACAAAATTTTATTTTCCCGGGTAATTATTTCAATGAACTATGCCCATGTTCCCCATATCTCCTCACCTCCACCATTCCAGCATTTCTGTAGCATATAACGTATGCACAAGCCGTCTTACTACCAAGTTTTGTTTGGCGTGTGAGCAGAAATGATTGCACGACATTATATGCAGTATTCAGAGCACAGACATTGGGTCCTACCACCAGCCGGGCTCAGTCTGCAAAACCCACTGGCTCTATCCACATGTAAGATGTGGCGGTATGCGATAGTGTGTGAATTAGACCCCACCATTCCTCTTATCTCATCGTAACTCTCAGTTTGCTTGATTTGATGTTGACATGAAAACTGCCACTTTCTGTATTTCCAGGGGCTTTGTGAGGCCATTTGCTGCCTGGTGCTCTAGAAACTGATGGGTTAGCCATTGGTAGAAGCTCCCTGCACTATTCAGCTGGTGGCTGCATCTCACAAGTCATTCCCAACACCATAAAATAAGAGGGGATGTCATCCCACATTCCAAGTGGCCGTAATTTCCTCTTATTTCACCTGAAATAGAGGTCAATTACCATGCCCAGGCTCTGCTGTGGATCCGTCTGTCCTTGGTCCTGCAACCCCAGGCTACCTGCAGAGCTGGCAGATGGGGAAGGATGTTCTTTTTGCTGTCTACATCCTGTTTCTCTGAGTGCTGCCCAGCAGCATTTCTCCCTGCTGGCAGAGACCTAGTTGCAGCTCTGGGTATGTCTTGTTCTCCTTCTTTCTTAATTACAGAGCCTTAGTCCTGTAGGAGTTGGCATGTATGAAATTGAAACAATATTTTCCAGCCTTCTTTGCAGATAAGAGCAGTCATGTGACTAAGTATGACCAATAATACGTATGGGGATTCTATGACTATTTCCCTCTTGCTACTACAAAGGAGCCTTCTGCTGGCACTGGCCTTTTCCCTTGCCGTTTCCTTCTTCCTTGAAGGGGCATGGGCTGTGGAGAGGGTTCAGTCATCTTGAGACTCTCTGCCGACATCCTGGAGCTACACTCTTACCCTGAGCAACCTACCCCTGGACTTCATGATATGCAAGAGAAAAATGAGATCTACTCTTCAAGCTGATATATTTGAGTCTGTTACTAGGATCCGCATGGAGCCCTTGCATGATACAAACCATCCATGCCATCCTGCCCTGCAGTCACTGAGGACCAGACCCCCTTGGGACACTCACATCTCTCTTCAGTTGGTTGGGCTGTGACTTGCTCTGACCACTGGGCACACCCCTGGCCTACAGTGCTCTGCTAACTTCTGTGTCCCTTCACATGAAGTGGCAGGCACCACTGGGGCCTCTATGCACCTTCTAAGAGTGGTGCACAGCTGTGCAATGACAGCACTCAGGCTCCCCGGGGCTCCCCAGGGCTCCCCAAGGCTCCTTATCTGCGTCCTCCCCAGGATGGCAGCTCCAGCAGTGCCTGAGGACGCACCACTACAAGTCTCCAGGTTGGCAGGGAGGTGTCCAGCTTCTCTCCTAGCAAGTGCCTCCGTTACTGCTAGTGACTACTTCCTAGAGGCATTTGTAGTGCAAGGCTTAAAATTAAAGTTTTTGTGCCGCCTTGACATCTGGCAAAATTCGGAGGTCTTCAAATGGCCTAACTGCAAGTTCTTTCTTCTCTGGTCCCATGGATAAGACCTCCCAGCCAAACAACCTTGTCATCAAATGGTAGGTGACCTGAATAGCAGGTTTTAGTTCTCTGCCAGCCTGAAGAATTATTACAAAAACCAATGACAGCCTCACCCTGGAGCCAGGAGGCAGCTCTCCACCCTGTTACTACAGAGCTTGCCTCCCACAGCCCTTGGTTGTTCATGCTGGTCCCAAGTGCAGCCCCCACATGGCCCCACATGGCCTGTGGCGTCCTCCTCCCCTGGGCTTGATTCTACACGCTGTCCACCTGACGTGCCCAGCACTGGGTGTGCTGTATCTGTCCATCTGCCTAACGCAATGGAGGGGATCCCTCCCTCACCGACTGATTGAGGAGGGAGGTGATTAAAACTAAATCCCCCTTCACTTCCCCATGGGAAGGAAAGTCTCTCCCACCTCTGCTATCTACACGGGCCACGACTCCCCTCCCATGCTGCCTCTTTTGCCTGGGGGAGAGGTGGGGTCCATGACAACAGGCCAGTCCTGCCTCCTCCAGGGGCCGCACAGAGGACCCTGGTCACTGGCAGCTCACTGGAGAATCTGGTGAATGCGGGACCTTCCACCTTTAATTATAGCAGAAAAAGCCCCTTATAGAGAAGAGAACAGCCTCTCACTGAAGTGAGAAAGGAGCTTAGGGGGAGACATACAGAGCTGCAGGTCAGGACGGGGGTGTGAAATGACAGTGGCCACTTTGAAGCTCTCCCTCCTCCTCCATTGTCTTCTTTTGTAAAAATATCAAGTACAGCACATCTCCTATTTGGGAGAGAAAAATAAAAGAATTTGGGAAAAGTAAAGAGGAAAATAGCATGTGAAGGACCCCTTGCCATCTCCCATTCTTCAGCCATCAATCAGACAACTGACGCTATGACTATTTCCAAACTTGAGTCATCTTTCTGTTATAAAAAGGTTGGTCACAGACCTGGTTTGGAATTGTCACTATTAATGACATTATTTGTTGTGTCAGCAAAGCAGTCAGTTGTGCTCATAGTCATCGGTTTGTTCTCTGAGTCTAATTTGAAAGCCGTGAAGACACAAAAGTGCTTGGAATCGCTAATTAGGTACCTCTGTGCAGGCATTCCCCCATGAAGCTACCTTCTGATGGAAGCCATCTGCATAAAGACATTGTTCACTGCTGGTGGCCATTAATGCCTCTTTATCCTCTTGTCCATTTGTGACAACAGGGCTAGCCTCTTCCCACCCCCAGACCCACTGTAAATCCAGTTGCAGCCTGGGTCTCATCCTCAAAACAAGAATGAGCCAACCCAACCATGCTAGCCAGGGATAAGCACTCCCTTGGGCATTTTGTTGGGATTTAAAAGGAGAGTGCATCTTGCAGACCACACAGCAGAAGGAAGCCGAACTTGCTCAGCCAGCAGTTGGGGTCTTCCCCTCCACTCTTCCCTTCTAGCGGCTGCCCCTCTGCTGTACTCCTCCTTCACCCACACGTTTTATAAAGTCTCCTCTATTGTCCTGGGCCGTCTAGTCCAAGGTCCAACCTGCCAAGACCTTCACAGTCAAGATAACACACAAGATGAAGCTTCACAAATCCTCTTTAATCAGCAGCTGTCCAGTTCTGGTCTGCCCTGGTCCTGGGGGAAGACTCCTGTTTCCCAGGCAGCTTACTGCAAAGACTCACTGAACGATGTAGAGATGACAGGAGTCTGAAAAGGGGGCCTCCTGTTGGCAGGTAGAACAGCAATCTGGCTCCTTGCGCGTCCACATGGAGGCAGCGTCCTGTTTTCAGCGGCAATATCATCTTGCAAGCCCCACTTACTGTGTTTTTCCCACACATAAGAAAAATAGGCCAGAAAGTCTTTTGGATAATTGTCTTCTTTCATCCCTCTTCTGTTGCTTCTCACTGCCTGCCGCCTTTGCCCCTCAGCTGTGCCCTGTCTCCATCCCACTCACGGTTTCTGCCTGTCCTCATTTCTTCTCCTTTTGGGGACACATTGAAAATAAGGCCCCACTGTGACTCAGCTAGCAGTTTTGTCCTTGGGCCAACCCAACTTCAGTGCATAGGTGATATAATTATCACTCAACAGCTAGGGAGGGCTCATAAGAGTTTACCACACATTATCACGGGAGGTGTCACCTGAGCACCTGAATAAGACACAGTGCTGAACTAGAAGGAATCCCCCTGTCATTTGGAGAGAAATCCATTCAAAGACAGATTCATTCAACATCTGGCTGTCAACCATCTGAACAGTTCTGTAAAGAGTAAAGGAGTCTGTTATTGCCAGTGCTCCAGGAGAAAGGCCAGGCTCACAGAACGATGGAAGGTGGATACTTCATGCTGGGAACCCTGTGAAGCTGTGGACCAGAGATAGTTGCTCTTAGCACTGAAGTTGCTCATTTAAAAAAGCAAAAAAAAAAAAAAAAAGAATAGGCATAGCCGCCCCGCTCTGAGCAATGTGGAAAAGTGCAATGGTTTTTATTCTCACTATGTATCAGGGTCACCTAAAGAACTATGACTGTGGGTGTTGGTTATCAACAGTTGCTAATATCTCCAAGAGAGAGACAACCAGTCATTCTGTGCGTCTTGCTAAATGGACACAAACCCCTAGCATATATTCTTGATAAAAATTGGAACCTGAAGGAAATGAAGCCTCTGGATCTAACTAGATCGATCTAATTGGATCTAACTACCAACTAGCAGGAAATACAGGGGACAGAGGAACATGATAATGACAACACCTCGATGTAAAAACCAAAAGAAAGCATGATTCAACCTGAGAGGATAAATGACCTCTTATCTCAACAAGCACATGTAGAGGCAGACGGAGAGGAGAACTACAGATTAGCAATGCAAGGGCCTTATTTGGATTTTGATTCAACAAACAACCTATAAAATACTATTTCATTTTACCCAGAGAACTAGACATTGACTAGATTTTGATAGTATTAAGGAATTATTATTAAATTTTTTAGGTACAATAATGGTACTGTGTTCATGTTTCTTAAAAAATTGCTTTACATTTTAGAGTGATATTCTGACATGTTTAAGATGAAACGCTAATTGTCCAGATGGTCGACAGCCAGATGTTGAATGAATTTTGAGATTGGCTTCAAAATAAGCCAGGACTTGGGGGAGAGCAGAGTGAGGGGGAAAATAGGATGGCTAAGAAAACAGTCATGTTTCGGTGTCAGTGTGTCCCATGCAACATTGTATTTTTATTAAAAAGTCATCCATTTACCTGAAATTCAAACTTAACTGAATGCTCTGCATTTTTATTTGCTAAATCTGGCAGTGCTAGGTACAACACACTTGATTGTATTGTTCTCTCTACTGTTTTGTATACTTCAAGTAAATAAATGGAGTGAAAGTTAAAAACAAACAAAAAACAAACAAAAAACCTCCTCCAACCCCATCCCTGGAGATCTGGAGTCATGGGATTGGGGAGTTCCCTGGAAGCTGACGCAGGTAGAGTGGTGAATATGCGTCTTTCTTCAAGTCGCCCCACCCCCGACCCGTGGTTCTGATGCAGACAGTTGTAGGTTTTTCTCGGGGACACTGGCTGAGTGAGATGGACACAGACCTGTAATTTTAGGCTTGGGGGCCAGCTCTATGGTTTTGGGACAAATTATTACTTATCAGCTCTTGAGCCCCCATGGAGATAATAGTAATAATAATATAAATGGCCATTTATGAGGTCTTTTGCGGAGTAAGTGAAATTAAAAGGTCCGAACCGTAAAGCAGCATCCAAATGGTAATTCGTAATCAATACATGTAAAAATATGAAGTTTACCATCGTCACTTTCTGAAGTGTAGTTTGGGACATAGCATTTGCCTTCCAACATTAAATATAGGCCCAAAAAACTTGATTATCAATATCAAAAAGAGAAAAGCTGTGATTGAGAAAGATGTTACAAATTGAGAAATAAAACCATTTCTTAACAATTAGGAAACATAAAGAGGACAAAAACAAGTTTTGAAATAAAAGTGTGAATAATAGGTCTTCGTTCATAGGCAGGAATCCTTTTAATAAATACTTTGCAGCCAGGTGCAGTGGCTCACGCCTGTCCATCCCACCACTTTGGGAGGCTGAGGCAGGCAGATTATGAGGTCAAGAAATTAATACCATCCTGGCTAACACGGTGAAACCCCTTCTCTACTAAAAATATACAAAAAATTAGCTGGGCATGGTGGCACGTGCCTGTAGTCCCAGCTACGCAGGAGGCTGAGACAGAAGAACTGCTTGAACCCAAGAGGTAGAGGTTGCAGTGAGCCGAGATGGTGCCACTGTACACCAGCCTGGGCAAGAGTAAGATTCTATCACAAAATAAATAAATACCTTGCACTTATCCAAGAAGAGCTGAACACGTTGCACAGCAAATCAAGCATGACCCTGAGGTTTCGTTTACACCTCTCTACCCTTTCCTGAGAACTCCAAATGAGGGGTCCATGGGCTGAAAGTTAGGGAATGTGGGCTCTAAAGTTTACCTGTAACTCCCTAAAGTCAGAGCTCTCTAAGCCTCAGGTTCCTTGTGTGTCAACTGGAGATGAAAAGTGGTTTCCTTCAAGGATTGGAGCATCTAGTGGACTAATTCAAGTGAGCAATATCCGGAATGATGGCCATTTTCCACCTTCTTGGAGGAAACTCACGGGTGCCATCCTAGTGGGTGGCATCCATGCCCCTGGGAAACTTGGCATCCAGGCCCAGAGCCAGAGGGAGCAGGCCATGGGAGAGGGGTGGACTCACAGTCCAGCAGAAGCCTCTGATCTCTATGCTGGAGAGGGTGTGGAGAAATAGGAATGCTTCTACAATGTTAGTGGGACTGTAAATTAGTTCAACCACTGTGGAAGACAATGTGGCGATCCCTAAGGATCTAGAACTAGAAATAACATTTGACCCAGCAATCCCATTACTGGGTATAAACCCAAATCATTCTACTATAAAGACTCATGTACATGTATGTTTGCTGCGGCACTGTTCACAATAACAAAGACTTGGAACCAACCCAAATGCCCATCAATGATAGACTAGATAAAGAAAACGTGGCACATATACAGCATGGAATACTATGCAGCCATAACAAGGATGAGTTCATGTCCTTTGCAGGGACATGAATGAAACTGGAAACCATCATTCTCAGCAAACTAACACAAGAACAAAAAACCAAACACTGCATCTTCTTACTCATTAGTGGGAGTTGAACAATGAGAACACATGGACGCAGGAAGGGTAACATCACACACCTGGGCCTGTTGGAGGGTGGGGGTGTAGTGGAGGGATAGCATTAGGAGAAATACCTAATGTAGATCATGGGTTGATGAGTGTAGCAAACCGCCATGGCAGGTGTATACCTGTGTAACAAACCTGCACATTCTGCACTTTACACCAGAACTTAAAGTATGATTTTTAAAAAGAAAGAAAAAAAAATATTAGAGACCTAAGGAGTGGGGGAGAAGAAGCCTCTGATCCCTCATTTATCTCACATTGTGTGGCCTGGGAGATAGGTTCAAAAGAAGCCTGATGACGAATATTCTCAATGACACCAGATATTACAAGGCACAAGGTTGGGACTTCCCCTTTCCCCATGTTCTCCACTATTTGTCTTTTATTCTTCCTCTTCAAGATGGATCTTGACATCACTTTAGTGAGTGTCCTTTTTGTGAAAATACATGTATTGAGAGACAGGAGACCTGAGCAATTGGCAGTGGCCCTGTGTGTGTCAGCCATGGCCTAAGGACAGAGCAAGGGTCAGCGCTGCTCATGGCCTAACAGTGGGGAGGTTTTCAGACAGGCTTCAGTTCTGCATGTGGCTGCGAACAACTGCGTCGTCTTGCTCTCCTCTTTCTACCATCCAGCTTCCCCGTGACAAAGGGTGCAGAACTCACTGCTGTAGGTCGGACCACACCGTCACTATCACCACAATGGCTGTGCCTCTTCCCAGGACTCTGCACATGTTACTCCCTGAGATAAGGAGGTGTGCATCCCCCCACCTGTTCTAGGAGCTCTGAGGTGTTAGCTGCCGGTTCCTTCCCAGGGAGAGTGGAAGAGCCCGGCTGGGGAGCGTGTGAACCTCACAAAAGACTTCTCCCCAGTTCTCACTTCCTGCTGCTTAGAGCCAGACCTGCTTCACACACCACCGCCGCCACCACCGCCCAGGCTCTGAGGTCAGAGCTGCAGGACTGGCCCCTCCTTACTGACTTGAAGACAGGCCTGAGAGGTCTCCCAAGGCCTCACTAGTGAGCCGCCTGCAGCCTGGGCCCCTGACCCCAGCCAGGGCTCTTCCTCCCCAGCTTCTCACCAACACAGTGGGCCAGGCTGGGGATCTTAAAGTGAATTTTAAGAACAGGAAATGATCATGCATCCGGTTGAACTCGCCTGCTGTCCTTTTTGGCTGCTCCTAATTCTACCTTCCGGCCTCAGAGTTTGCCTCCTGGGGTTTGTTACTCTGTGCTCAATATTTTCTGCACAGTGACCTGAATTTCATTATGTGAGGCTCAGAGGGCTCTGGCCCCTAATAGTGGGGGAGAAACAGAGTGAAAAAACACACAAGGACCCTGGTGGAGTTGCTGAATAGAGTAATTAAGACAAACCTCAAATGCTGAAAAAGAATCAGAGAGAGACACAGGAAGAGAAAACAGAACAGGAGCTGCCATGGTTGCCATGATATTATCTCGAAGGATAGGCGGGAACCATCATGCTGTGGGGAGGGTGTGGAGGAGGGTGCAGAGCAGTCTGGCTTGGGGGAGACCTTGGCAGGACGAGACTCAGCTCTTTGGAAATTAGGAAAGGCCACAGCTAAGGACACACATTGTTAGACTTTCCCAAAACATTTCCAAGAAAAAGTAGTGCCTCCTTTGGTTTTAGAGTAATAAGCTGATAGCCACCAACAGTTACAGCCTTTTAAAATATGAAGGCTCCCTTGCCAAAAATGCTCATCGAGCAAGAAGTCTCTGTTGCAATAAAGATAGTGCCATGGTTTTACTCCTTGGCTCCCCTGAGATTTAAGTCAAACAAATATGCAGCTTGGCCAAAGACCTTCTGAGTCACTCCTTCCATGTAGGCACACTAAAGGCTTAGCAATAAGTTATCAACTCTCTTTTTTTAAAGTACAAACAAAATACCATTTCCGGAGGAAAAATTTCAGAAAAGATTTCATTTATTTTTTTCTGTTTTCTGTGGGTGTCTTTGTCTATCCTAGACTACAGAATTGGAGTCATTACCTCAAGCAGTGAGATGAAAAAGGGTGGGGTGGGCAAGATGGGGGAATCACAGTGGTTCGTTGAGTGTGTGATTTGGCTCTCCGTGACACCTCCTTCTCGACTAGCTCATGGACCCAGTTAAAAATCAAGCACTGGGGACCCAGGCTTACTGTTTGGAGCTGTTAAATACTTTGAGGGCATTACAGTTTAAAAAGGTCAAGAGCCAATTATTAAGTAATTCAGTCTCCAGAAGATACCCTAGAGTAACAAGTGTCTCGGATATTAAAACAATTTTAACTCTTTGAATGAAACTAAACTCTTGTTTGTCAAGGAAGCGCATGCCGCTGCAACAGCTAATAATTAGTTGTGTGCCTGTCAACAATCCCAAACTGTTTGGAAATGAATAAATATGGTAGGATTGAAACCACACAATTTAATACCACAATTCCACTTCAGCCATGGCCAAACTCACAATATACTCAATTTCCTACCCACAAACTATGTTATTTTAGCAATATTAAGGTGGGACTTTTCGTGCAAAAATGAGTAAGATTTTATAAGCTCAACAGATATAATTCCCATGAAACCAAGCATTTTTACCCCTTGGTGGCAAAACTGCTTACAGATCTTTCATCGATCTCACAAAACAAATACTTTTATTATTATGAAGACTGATAACCTTCTCCTCCAAACTGCTTTTTGAAGAGAATGATGTTCATTTGCTCTCTGTTGGTAATCAAAAGCCATCTTGGTGAAAATCAGGGGAGGATGCCACTTTCTGTTGTGTTGTTGGCTTACTCCTAAACAATTTTCTGTATTTAAGTTTCAACTCAGCAAAAATCATTGCATGCCTGTCATATACCAGATCTCTGGCAAGGAGGTAGGCTGCAAAGGCATATAAATGGAAGGGTGTCCTGAAGATAAGTAATTCTCACATTGTGTATTCAGTCCTCAGGAGACCTGGATAAGGGAGTAATTAATTCTGCCTGAGGAGAATTAAAGAGGAGGTTAAAGAGAGTACCATAGAAGGGTCATGTGAAGAATAGAGGCAGTTGGAGATGAGAAAATCTGCTAAAGTATCATTGTGAAAAAAGTGAAATTAAAAATAACACATTCGACTTTTACATAATGTAAAAAACTAAGTGCAGAAGAGGAAATTATGTTACTATAACTGGTGAAGTGAGTCATGGCTCTCTTTAAACATCCATCACTATGTTTACCAATGAAATTCACTCAAAAATTTAGTAAATCTGAAAGCCCTATTTCCCTAACTTATGTGAAAAAAACTACAGTCAACATCTGAGATCTCTTGCCTCTGAAAAACCACCATTAAATGGGTAATTCTATTTTTAGGAGATTTTAAATAACAATGTCAATTATTTTAATGATTGTAGAACTATTCACATTATCTATGTCATCTCGGGTAGTTTCTTGTAGTTTTTGAGAAAGAAATTTCTTTCCTTTAAGTTATCAAATTTATGAACACAAAGTTGTTCATAGTATTCTTTTATTATCTTTTTAATGACCGTGGGATCCGTGGTGACATATCATGTTTCATTCCTGACATTGACGATTTGTGTCTTCTCTCTTTTATTTTTGTTATTCTTGCTAGAGACATCGAATTTATTGATTTTTCAAGATGCCAGTTTTGTTTTATTAATTTTCTTTATTGTTTTCCTATTTTCAGTTTCAAAGTAACTTTCTTGTTTCCTTCGGCTTCCTTTGAGTTTATTTTACTTTCCCTTTTTTAAGCTTTCTGAGTTAGAAACATTACTGATTCTAGAGATTTTATTTCGAATGTAATCATTAATTGCTAAAAATTTTCTTCTCAGTACTCTTTCAGCTATATTCTATATAGTTTCATGTGTTGTTTTCATTTTCATTTATCATTCAGTTCTATTTTTAAATTTTTTCCTTCAAGATGTATTCTTTGACCCATGAATTATTTAGAAGTGTGTTATTTAATTTGCAAGTATTTAGAAATTTTCACGTTACCTGTCATTGATCTCTAGTTTGATTCTACTGTGGTCAGAGAACACACTGTATTACTTCAGTTTTTTAAAAGATGTTGTTACTTGCTTAATGAACCAGAGTAAAGTCAGTCTTGGTGAATGTTCCATGGGTGCTTGAACAAAATGCATGTTATGCAGTTGTGTGTGGAATGTTGTGTATATGCCAATTTGATCCTGTTGGCTGATTGTGTAAATCAGATCTTCTATGTCCATGCTGATTTTCAGTTTATCATTTTATCAGTTGCCGAGAGGAAGAAGTTGAAGTCACCAGCCATAACTGTGGATTTGTCTGTTTCTCCTTTCAGCTCCATCATTTTTCTTTCATGTTTCTTATTATTTGTATACAGATTTAGGTTTGTTATGTCCTTCTGGTGGACTGATCTTTCCATCTCTTTGTAATGTCCCCTTTGTGTTTAGTCATGTTCTTTGCTCTGAAGTCTACATTATTAGATATTGATATAGCAACTCCTGCTTTTTTAAATTAATGTTTGCATTGAATATCTTTTGCAGTCCTTTTACTTTCAACCTACTTATGTCGTTGAATTTGAAGTGAGTTTCTTGTCAACAGGATATAATTGGGGTGTATGTGTGTGTGTGTGTATGTATGCATGTATGCGTTTATTTACTTGGTCAGTCTCTACTTTTTAACTGATGTATTTAGAACAGTTATATTTAAAGTAATCATTGATACATTAGAAGTTACATCTGCCATTTTATTATTTGCTTTCTGGAACATGGAACATTCATCATGATAAACAATATTTTGTGTCATAAGACATACTTTATTAACTTAAAAGAACAACATTAATACAAAGTATGTGCTCAGACCACAATGTAGTTAAACTAGAAATTGATAATAGAAAGATAGCTGGAAAATTCTTATTATTTGGAAGTTAAGCAACACACTTCTAAATAACACATAAGTCAAATAAGAAGTCAACTGAGAAATTTACAATGTTTTGATGTAAAAGGAAGTGAAAATAGGACATATCAAAATTTGTGACATACAGTGAAAGCAGTGCTTGGAAGGATTTTATATCATTAAATACATATGTTAGAAAAAGGGGAAAACCTAAAATCAATTTTTAGATTTTAGGAGACTAAAGAAAAAAGAACAATTAAAATCTAAAGCAAGAAGGAAAGGATATAATAAAAATTAGGACAGAAATCAAGAAAATTAAACTTCAGTAGAATCTAGTTTGATTCTATTGTGGTCAGAGAACACACTGTATTATTTCAATTTTTTAAAAGTTGTTGCTATTTGCTTACAATACAATCCAGCAATCATACTCCTAGGTATTTACCCAACCAGTTAAAAAAAAGTCATGCTTATATTAAACCTGCATGTGAATGTTTATTCATAATCACCAGAAACTCATAGCAACCGAGACATTCTTTAATAGATAAGTGGATAAACAAACTATGGCACATCCATAAAATGGAATGTTACTCAGTAATAAAAATAAATTAGCTATTAAGTCACAAAAAGACATATATGTATCTTAAATGCATACTGCTAAATGAAAGGAGCCAATTTGAAAAAGCTACCTGCTGTATGATTCTAATTATATGACATATAGCAAAACTAAAAAGATAATGCAAAGAGCAGTCGCTGACAATGGTTCCAAGGAGAAGAAAGGGTAGAATATGTGAGCACGTGATTTTTTGGAGTGGTAAAATCATTCTGCATGGTTGTGTAATGGTGGGTACATGACATTACACATTCGCCAAAACCTGTAGGACTTTATAACACAAAATTCTGTATGCAAATCTTAATGTCTGCAAATTTCTACAAAATCACTTAGAAAGTTGGGAGAATTCCAGGTGGAATGTCAAACATGACAAAAACAATCTAACTGTATTACAAATATATGTAACAATCTCATTGAAGAGGGTAAAGGAGAAATGTGCTGAGTTAAGTAACTTTGGAAATTAGTGGTGCTGGTAAGGCAAAAGAAAGTGTTCATAAGCCCTATACTCTAGTTGAGAAAGTTGTTTTTCACGAGAATATGGATTGGCAATTCTGATTCTGCTACACATGTGTCCTGGAATTGAAGTAAATGAATGGTGGATGGTGGGAGCCAGATTTCTCACTATTGGAGGAAGAAGTTCCAGATAAGCAAAGGGAGGAGGCTGGAATGGTCTATGTAGTAAGGTTTTAGAACTGGAGACCTCAACATGAATTCATGTTTAACTTGTTGTAAATACAGTGTTATACATGGAAATATTTATAGATATATGTATATATACACAGGTTAGTATACATGCAAATATCTTTTTCTCTGCCAGCTGAGTGAACCCAGAAGCAATGATACCCCAGTAACAATGAGCACACCAATGCCCAGATCTTGATCTCTAATATCATTCTCCAACAAAAGGTGCCAAGACTCCTTGGAAAAACAAATGATTTCTGGACTGGGGTAGGAAATATGCAAGATGAACATGGAGTACCTTATAGTCAGAACAAAAAGAAAAAGTACTCAAAACAAATGGATAAAAAGAACTTCACAATGACCAGGTTATGTCAACAAGAGCATATTGAAAGAGCTCCCAATGGCCAAAACAGGAAAGATTTGAGCAACAAAATAAATTCAATGCTGCATTATAACTGAAAGTATTAAATAAATATCCATGAACTCATGCTGATATAAATAAGTGAACGGATAAATAAATAAGTGGGGGAAGAATAAACAAATCTCTCATGTATATTCCAAATAATTTATGTAGTTACTCCATCCTCAAGGAAGTGGAACAAACCACAACTTATTCATTCCTTCTAACACTGGTGGGCATTTAGGTTTTATCAGGTTTTTTACATTACTATGCTACTAGGAACATGTCTCCTGCCTATGTAAGAGGTTTTTTCTAGGGTACGTTCTTTGGGGTGAAATTTCTGTGCTATGTAGTGAGCATGTGTTCAACTTTACTAGGTAATACCAAATGTGTTCCAAATAGTTACACCAATTCTTTACACCTTCAGTTATGTCTGAGAGTTCCCAGTATATGTGTCTGAGAACTCCCAGAGAGTTTTCTGATTTTTAAATGTTTCTCAATCTATTTCTTATGTAATAAGATATTGCATTATAGTTTTAAATATTTGCATTTCACTGATGACAAGAAAATGTGAAATCTTTTTCATACATTTTTGAATCAATCATCCCTCTCTCTCTCTTTTTTGGAAAGTGTCTATTCATGTATTTTGCTATTTTTCTGTTTGTTATTCATTTTTAGTTCTTTATCATCTTAAGATTCTAGCCCTCTGTTGGTTATAGATACAGCACATATTTCTTGCTTGTGGCTTTTTGTCCTCTTTACAGTATCTGTTGAGAGCAAGAAATTCTCAGTGAATTATCCACAAATGATTACATCCTTGTAATCACCACTCACGTAAAGAAATGGAAACTTATTAGCCTCCAGGAAGATTCCTTCATGCCCACTCTGATTGCTACCTCTCTTCATCCCAAAATTAAACATTACCCTGACTTCTAAAACCATAGATCAAGTTGGCCTACTGAAGAGCTTTATATAAATGGAATCCTATAATATGTATTCCTTTTGTCTGGTTTATTTCGTTCAGTATTATGTTTATGAGATGCATCCAAATTGTTGCATATGCTACAAATCATTCATTTTCATTGTGTGAATGTACCACAATTTGTTTACCAATGTTAGTGTTGACAGATACTAACACTGTTGGTGTTGAGTGTGTTTCTAATTTGAGGCTATTAAGAAAAATTACTGCCGTGAAGATTTTTATACATGTCTTTTGGTACATATAGTTCTATTGGATTTATATTTAGGGTAAATTGTTGGGTCACAGTTAATTTTAGTTTCAGCTATAGTGATACTGTCAACAGTTTTATAAACTGACTGTACTAATTTTGCACTCCTATCCAGTATTATGTAAGAGATGGTATTGTTCCATGTCTTTTCAACACTTGCCACTGTCAAATTTATAATTTGTAGTGGTATCTCCCTACAATTTTCAGTTATGTTATTTCCCTATGTCTGATGCGGTTGAACATTTTTAAATAGATTTCTATGTTATTTGGATAGCATATTTTGTGAGGTGTCTGTTTGAGTCTTCTATTCATTTTTAAAAATGGCTTATCTGTAATTTTCTTGATTTGGAGAAAATCTATATTTTCCAGATATGAGGGTTTATCGGCTGTGGGTTTTCAAATATTTTCTCTAAATTTGTGATTGGCCTTTTGAATGTTCTTAGCGGTGTTTTTAATTGACAGACACTTTTAGATTTAATGTAGTACAACTCGGCATTATTTTTCTTTTATGGCTGGGCTTTATTCGATCAATTTAAGAATTTTCTGTTTAGTACAATATCATAAAGATATTCTTCTATTTTGTCTTCTTGTTCATACTTTTCTTGTTCATACTTTCACATTCACATCCATCAAGTGTGCACCTGGAATTGAGTTTTGGTGCACAGTGTCTAGTAGACCTGTATGGATATCCAGTTGGCCCAGCAACATTTCTTTAAATGACCCTTCTCTCTATTCTGCAGTGCCACCTTGCCATAAATCAAGTATGCATACAAATTTCTGTTTCTGGACCCCACATTTTGATCAGTTGGGACAATTGTCTATTCTTCAGTCACTGGAATTCTGTCTTAATTGTAGTAACTTTATTAAAAGACTTGTTTTATTACGGTGTAAGTTCTTCCATCTTGATATATTATTTTTGAGAGGGTATTGCCTGTTTTACATGGTTTTATTTCTGGCAATTTTATATAAATGGCAAATAAAATTGTCAATTTTTATAAATTTTCATGCTAGAATTTTGATTATCGTTGTATTTAACCTGTAATTCAATTTGGGGAGATTTAAATCTTTATAATATTGGTTTTCTAATCCATGAATATGGTACATTTTTTCATTTATTTAGTTTCATCATTAATTTCTCTCAAAAACATTTTGTAGTTCTTTCTCTAGAAGGCCGGCATAATTGTCTGAGATTTAGTCTTATTTGGTGCTATTTTTAATGTTATCTTTGACTTTTTTTTTTTCTATTAAGGGATAATTTACATGCAGTATAATTCACCCATATAATTGTACACTTCTATAAATTTGGACAAATATAAAGTCACTAAATTCAAGAAGTGTCATCAGTCAAAAAATTCTCTATGCTCCTTTGTATTCACCACCCCACCCCCCATCCTCAGCTGCTGTTAACCACTGCTCTGTTTTCTGTCTCTATGGGTGTGCCTTTTCTGGAATGTGATATAAATGGAACCACATAGTATGTAGACTTTGAGTCTGGCTTCTTATACTTAACATAATCTATCTGAGATTTATCCACACTGTTGCACATACCAGCAGTTTATTCCCTTTAATTGCTTAGTAGGGTATTATTGTACCATGGTTTGTTTATCCACTTGCCAGTTGAAGGACATGGTCATTTGGATTTTTTCAGATTTGAAAGGTTTTAAATAGAGCCATAAACATCTGATTTTTCATACAATGATACATGATATTTTACTTTTAAACTTTAATATTACTCTGTTGCTATATAAAAATATAATTCATTTTTTAATATTGCAAATGTCCTAAACTAGGTAGTGTTGGGAATTTTTTTTGAAGATTCTTTGGGATTTTCTATATAGACAAACAGGTCAGCTGCTAATAGAGATAGTTCTAGTTCTACTTTTTCAATCTGTCTAATTTTAGTCTTTCTTTCTCTTCCCTCCCTCCTTCCCTTCCTCCCCTCCCTCCCTCCTTTCTTCCTTCTTTCCTTCCTTTCTTCCTTCCTTCTCTTCCATTTACCTTAGGGTACTGGATAGCATCTCCAGTACAATGGTGAATTAAAATGCTAAGAGAAAACATCCTTGCCTTGATACTGATCTTAGGAAGAAAGGATCTTGTCTTTTATACTAAGCATAATGTAAGCTGTATATCTTTTTGCAAACTCCCTTTATGCAATTAATGAAGTTTCTTTATTTAAAAAATTAACAATGGATTTGGGGTTCTGTCAATGCCTTTTGTGCATTTATGAAGCTGATTATATGGTTTTTCTTCTTAGTCTGTTGATTTACTGAATTATACTGATTATTTTCTAATAGTAACCCATCTTGCATTCCATAAGGTATTATCCTTTTTCTTTGTCTGGTAGGATTCGATTTGCTAAATTCTTGTTGAGAATTTTTACCTCTATGTTTATGAAGAATATTGGTCTGTAGCTATCTTGTAACATCTTTATCTAGTTTTGGTATCAAGGTAATGCTCTATGCTCTCCTCATAGAAGAAGTCAGGAAGAATCCCCACCTCTTTAGTTTTCAGGAAGAGTGTATATGAAATTGACATTATTTCTTCCTTAAATGTTTAGTAGAATTCACAAGCAAAGCCATCTTGGCTTAAAGTTTGATTTGTGAGAAAGCTTTTAATTACAAATTTCATTTCTTTTACAGTCATAGGGTCATTCAAACCATCTATTACTTCTTGAATAAGCTTTATTAGTTTGTATGCTTTAAGGAATTTGTTCATTTCTTCTAAACTGTAGGGTCCTAGTGATAGCCCCATTTTCATCTCTCCTGTTTTAAATGGTGTCCTGTTTTTAAATTATATGTCCTGTATCTTCATTGCTAATGTAACATGGAATTGATTTTTGTGTATTGATCCCGTAGCACACAATGTTGCTGAGCTCACAATAATTCTAAGAGGTTGTCTTTTTGTTTATTTATGTTGTAGATTCCTTTGTATTGTCTACATAGATAATCATGTCGCCTACAAGTAGAGATGATTTCATTTCTTCGTTTAGAATTAGATGCCATTTATTTATTTATTTATTTATTTATTGCCTTCTTTCATCATGTAAAATTTCCAGGACTATATTGAATAAAAGTAGTGAGAGTTGGCATTCTTGTCTTGCTCCCAGTCTTAGGGAAAAAGTTAGTCTTTCACCGCAAAGTATGATGTTCCCTATAGGTTCTTTGTAAATAGTGTTTATCCAGTTCAGGTAGTGCCACTCTCTTCTAATCTTGCTGACAGAGAATTTTATCAAAAAATAGATGTTGGATTTTGTCAAATACCTTTTCTATATCAATTGATATGATCATATGATTTTTCTTTTTTGCCTTGTTGATATGGTGGATTATATTTACTTTAGAACATTGAACCAGGTGTAAAATTAAAAATAAAAATTAAAAAAAAATTTTAATACTTGTTTTTGGTCAGTATATGATCTGCTAATGTTCATGAGCACTTAGAAAATGTGTGTTCGGTCACTGCTGAGTGAAGTATTCTTTATGTGCCAATTAGATCCTATTGGTTGATTATGTTTTTCAAACCTTCTACAGCTTTGCTGATTTTCTTTCTAGTAGTTCTGTTAGTTGATCCAAAGTTTGTGTTGAAGACCCCAGTCATAATTGTGAATTTGTCTATTTCTCGTTTCAGCTCTGTCAGTTTTTTTGCTTCATGTATTTTAGTCTCTATTGTTTTTTGTATACACATTAAGAATTGTTATGTCTTTCAGGTAGATTGATCATTTCATCTTTGTGTAATATCCCTCTTTGTCTTTCCCCTGAAATCTACATTATTGATTCTAATATAGCCATTTCTGTCTTTTTTTTTTAATTAATGTTCTCATAGTATACCTTTTTCCCTCTTTTCACGTTCAACCTATCTACGTAATTGAACGTGAAGTGAGTGCCTCATAAAGAGCACACGGTAGGGTGGTGGTTTTTCACCCATTCTGTTAATCTCTGTCTTTTCATTGTAATTACCCCAAATGGCAGGGTCTGCTGCAGCTCTCAGCAGTGGAATGTTGAATGTCCCCCCACCCCCAAAAGGCAGCCATAGAGCTTTCAGGAAATGACAAAGCCACCTTGTACTGATTACTGCCATTCATAGTCCAGCTCAGAAATGAAACTCAGCACTCTCCATCTGCTTTGGATTTGGAACTGCAAGTCTGAAATGTCACGGTATCTACCTCTTTGCCTAGCCCCCTCCCCCGATCCCTGCAAGTTGGCCTCTCTTGGGATTTTCTCCAGCACCACCATCTGGGATTTACCTTTTTCTCTTTATTTTCCCAAGGAATAGAACTTAGGATGTAGCAACTCAGCTTCTTCCTGAAACTCAGTTTATACAACTAGGCTGCCTGTTGTTGAATCCTTGAGTGCTGGCTCACACACAGTACCGAGGCAGAGCCAGTACTATGAAGAGGCCTCTGGAAACTTGCAAAGGCACCAGGGAAAAGGGAGACTCACTGTTTAATTTGCACACTCCCTTTCCGACCCCTTTTAAGTGCCCCTGATCCGTAATGGCTTCCCTGCTCATAGCACTCTAGGACTGTCTCTCCCTTTTCTGAAGTCTGACAGTATTCATTTATACCACTTGCTTAAGTATTTTTAAAAATTAAGAATAATTCATTAAAAGCCCTCTGGGTTCTTGGTACTGTTAGAAGTTTGATTGTGGAGGGATTACAGGAAGGAAAGAGCCCATTGTCAGTATCCCTGAATTTCTTGCAGTTTCAGACACCGAACAGGCACTCGGATTATTCAACAGCCATAGAGAGCCATGTGGAGGTAGGTAGAATGGGGAGATTTCACACTCTTCTTTCACTATCCCCCACTGCTCTCATGACAGAATCATACCAAGTGATTTGCTGAAAAGCAGCCATCATCTATCTGGGTGTCTTGTACCCCAGCCCACTTTCCAAGGAAAGGGCAGTGCTTCAAGTCCTCCCAGCCTGCATGTGGGGCCTAAAGAGGAGACCAGAGGGAAGTCCAGAGGGCAGACACAGGCGTCACTAAGCAGCCACAGGGGATGGTTTCCTTTTTTTTCTTTTTTCTTTTCTTTTCTTTTCCTTTTTTTTTTTTTTTTTTGAAACAGTTTCACTCTATCCCCCAGGCTGGAGTGCAGTGGCTTGATCTCAGCTCACTGCAACCTCTGCCTCCCAGGTTCAAGTGATTCTCCAGCCTCAGTCTCCCGAGTAGCCAGGACTACAGAGGTACGACACCACGTCCTGCTAATTTTTGTACTTTTAGTAGAGATCGGGTTTCACCATGTTAGTCAGGCTGGTCTTGAACTTCTGATGTCAGGTGATCTGCCTACCTCAGCCTCCCAAAGTGCTGGGATTACAGCCTTGAGCCACTGGGCCAGGGATCATTTTCTTTCTGCCACTGGTTCTTTCTGTCTGCTTTGGAGTTCATCCACTCAGCCCCTAGAGGATCCACCCTCTAAAAGGTAGAAATGCAAAAACAAACAAACAAAAATCCAACAACAACTGAATGGAACGATCACATCAAGACGTCCCCCAAGTAGCAAGTAAACAGAGCCCCCACCTTCACAAGTGAGACCCCCGGAGAGCCGGCTAGGACGAGAAAAGGAAAGCCCTTGTTCCCACTGTTTTCCACCTAGACCAGGCCCATGTGTAAAATGATCACCCAGATGTGAGTGCTTCAAGACAGAAATAGAAAATCAGTCTTGTTTTGATGGGGAGAGAGGAAAATTGAATTTAATTAAATCTCCTTATTAAGTATGCAGTAAAATGTGCTGCCTTATAAAATTAAGTCATCCGCCAGAAGAAAGATCCATGTTGACAGTGTTTTATAGATTTAACTACTATGTAACCATTCATTCAATGTGTTTATTTTCTTAAAAAAATTTCTGCCAGACATTTGGCTCATGCCTGTAGTCTCAGCTACTAAGGAGGCTGAGATGGGAGGATCACTTAAGCCCAAGAGTTCAAGGCTGCAGTGAGCCAAGATCGTACCCCTGCACTTCAGCCTAGGTTACAGGGTAACACTTCAACTCTGAAAATAAAACCTTTTTTTGCTTCCTTGGCACAAGGCCAGTGCTACAACAGCAGTCACACAGTCCCATGCCTCAGATGTGCCCTAGCATGCCCACCCCAGTCATCTAAGGCAGGCTGCAGACCCCATGCTAACTGAAGAATTGGGGGGGAGAGCTGGTAACATCAAGCACAGGGGACAGCTTTCATTGTGATATCAACCAACAGACAGCACCCCGCCGAGGTGATACCCACAGCAGCTAGCCACCCAACTATACGTTACTCACAATAGGTAACCCACCCACCCACCAAACCAGGCCCTACCCTCAAGGAGGGTTGGCCCAGGAGACACAGGCACAAGGCCTTTGTGTCTCCATTTTGGAGTCTGAAAGCCTTCTTGAAGGAATTCTCCCGATCAGTCTCTCCCTCAAAGAAATGTAACATCACATATATATTCACAAACAAAATGGCATTTTAAAAACCCTTTAAATATCTTACATCCCGGTTTTAACAAACGGTGCTGGAGCCATTGGATGTCCATAGGCAAAAAAATAAAACTTGACATACACCTCACATGTTCTACAAAATTAATTCATAATAAGTCATAGATTTAAATGTAACACATAAGGCTATCAAGATTTTAGAACATGTAGGAGAAAATCTCGGGGGGCCTGAGGGTGGTGAGTAGACATCACACCAAAAACACAGTCCATCCAAGAAAAAAGTAAGTAAGCTGGATTTCATCAACGTTGAAGACGTTTGGTCTGGGAAAGCCCAGCGGAAAGGATGAAAGACTGGACGACAGACTGGGATACCTAATTCCAAACCACCAATCTGTCTAAGGGCTTGAATATAAAATATAGGAGGTCTCAAAGCTCAGCAGTTAAAACAACAACGGCAATCCAGTTAGAACGTGGGCAAAAGACATGAACGGATATTTAAGTGAGGAGAATGCAGATGGCAACTAAGCCCTTGAAAAGATGTTCGACATTGTTTGTTAACCATCCGGGAAACGCAGATTAAGGCCACGATGGAAGATCGCTGCATACTTATTGGAACAACTACAATAAAATAGTGATAGACCTAATACTGGTGATGATGCAAAGAAATTGGATTTCTCATCCGTTTCTGGTATGCTCATATAATGGTATGCCCCCTAAAAAAAAAAAAAAAAAAAAACAGTGTGGCAGCCTCTTAAAAACCAAAACAGGCCAGGCATGGTAGCTCATGCCTGTAGTCCCAGTGCTTTGGGAGGCTGAGGCAGGAGGATCTCTTGAAGCCAGGAGTTCAAGACCAGTCTGGTCAACAGAGCAAGACCCTATCTCTACAAAAAAATAAAAATAAAATAAATAGCTGGGCATGGTGGTACACACCTATAGTCCCAGCTACTTGGGAGGCTGAGGCAGGAGGATCAAGCAAGCCCGGGAGGTTGAGGCAGCTGTGAACTATGATCATGCCACTGCACTCCAGCCTGGGTGACAGAACCAAGACCCTGTCTCAAAAAAGAGAAAAACAATAATAAATACACTTACCATGCTTACCATGAAACCAGCAATTACATTCCTGGGCAATGATCTCAGACAAATAAAAATTAATCTCCATGCGAAAGCCTTTAGACGAATGTTCACAGCAGCTTTATTTGTAATAGCTAAAAACTAGAAGCAACCTCAAGGGGTAAACTGAAACTACGGTGCTACATCATACCATGGAATATTACTCAGCAGTGAAGAGAAATGAACTACCCATGTATAGCTTTGATGAGTCTGCCGGGCATTATGCTGAGTGAAAAATGCCAATCTCAAAACATTCCGTCTATAAGACATTCTCAAAATGACTAAGTTACAGAGAAAAAGAACAGGTTAGTGATGTTCAGTGTTAGGAGGGTCCTGGGGGAGGGCTTGGGAGGGGGTGGGCAGGCAACAAAGGGGCCACAGGAGGGGGTCTTTGTGATAGAGGAACAGCTCTGGTACTTAAATTGTGGCAGTCACTGCAGGAATTCACAAAGGTGAACAAATGGCACAGACGCTGCCCCAATATCACCAACATCAGCATCCAAGTTTCCATGTCATACTATAGTTTACATGATGTAAGCTTTGAGCGAGACTGGGTAGAGGGCAAACAGACATCAATTTCATATTATAATTTTTTAAAAATAAGAAATGTAAAAGAAAAGCCATATCCCATGTACTTCACTGAAGTGAAATGTCACCCCGTCCTAAAAATGATTACAAATGATTGGATTAGGCTTCTGTTCGTGTTTTACAAGTTGCGTTGGGATTAGAGCATTTAGGTCCTCTTCCAACCAGTAACGTCCTCCAGCTCATGGATGCTGCAATTTACAGGCTGCTGGAGTCGGTGTCAGGGACGGTGGTCTCTACCCACACACCAAGGCCAAGCTTGCTAAAAGAGGTCTTGAGCTCTTAACTCCTGGAAAGCAGGAGTAATGTGAGGATGGGTTCCTTGATCTTGTCTAGCATGCTCAGGAGTGAGAAGACGCTTCTGAGAATATGATGTAGCAAGAACACAAAATAGCAGGAAACCGTGTTCTGTTTTTTGCATGCTTATGCTAGGTTATATCTGACACACCAGAATCAGGTAGAGGAGATAAAAAAGCTGGAAGGGAACAAGCATTGATTGGGTGCCTGGGGGATGGCTTATGTACATGTGCACAATCCTTTAGCAGCCCCACTAGGTAGAGCCATCCCTGCCAGTTTGCACACGCAGACCTGGTGCTCAGGCACACGCTAGGCTGTTTCCTGGCAAGGTGCAGGCCTGGCCTGCCTCTACCCATGTGTACTCTTCCACAACATGCAACGTGACCGCACCATGGGTCAGACGTTCAGAGTGAGGCACCCTTTTGTAGTCTGGATCATAGTGCCAAGTTATGACGTGCGGTGCTCACCCGAAGCCTGTGCCGTTTCGGCAGTGACTCTGTTTGGCATTTTCCAACACGTGCTTCCAATGGGAAGGGCCTAGACAGAGACACATCCACTTCACTTTTGTCACAAGTCTTGGTTCCCAGGCACCTATGCCTTCTTCATGTTTGTATCCCAATCCCGGCATGGGAATATTTCAACAGAGCTTGCTGGGAAACTGTGACCTGTAATTATGGAAACCAAGAACGGACATGTTTCTATTAATATTGGCCCCAGATAAACCACCTACTCTTTTAGGTCAGCATTATTTGGCAAAGGATGCGGCGGGCTGGACGCAGCCTCTGCAGCTCCCACATAACATCCCAAGCTCCTCTTCATGGCAGAATTCTGCTTTGGGAGGGCTCTGGAGGGCTGGAGAAATTCCTTTAAGTCTCTTGGCCTCATTCCTGCATCCATTGAAATTTACATCCAGCTTCATTCTTCCTCAACATCAAAGGACCTCAGATGGGCCGGCTCTGCTTCCAAGCCAGAGCGCTGGAAAGTGTTTACTGAAGAAGAAAAGTGAATCAGGAAACAGCTGTGCTAAGGGCCGAGGCTGCGTCCCCCCGGGGTTCACACTTGGCCATCTGTATCTCCTATTATGGCTAATCTCTCTAGTTCTCAGAGAAGAGGCCCATTAACTCAGACAGCTGGGAAATGATGGAAACCATGTTTTTTTCCCCAAACGTTCTTATTATGCAGTGTTTATGTTTCAGGATCCGGGGGACTTTCGAATGTCGACCCTTCTTGAGCTGTCCAACCCCAGAGGTGTGGGTGCCGGGAACTTGCTTCAAGTCTACTTCTTTCTCTCTGGACCCCAGAAAGGATAGGGGCCACACAGAGCCAGCTTACTCCAGGGTTACGTGTGCTGACCAGGGGTCTGCCTTCGCTGAGGGCTGGGTCCAGTTTTCCTGCAGCAAATTTTTCTTCCACAGAAAGCGGCAGATCGAGGTCCTCTAGCTAGGGTTAATTGAAAGGATATTTCTGGAACTGGATGGTGGTGATGGTTATGCAACAGTGTGAATGTACTTTTTCCTCTGTAGGTATCATTTATTAGCTTTAACTTTATAAGTTTCACATTAATTAGCACATTTTAAATGATAGTATAGTCTATAGGCTATTACTTTAAATACAAACTGTACCTCTTTTCAGTTTTATTGATGGTGAATGTGCTTAGTACCACTGAAGTGTGCACTTTCAAATGGTTAAGATGGTAAATGTTGTTATGTGTATCCTGACGCAATTTTTTTAAAGGAGTGGGAGGGAGTCAGTCTTCCTTTCCTTGGATCTTGGTGACTGCCTGGGGTGGGGTAGGGGTGGAATGGGGTGGAAGTGATGCTGTGTGGCCCCAAAGTGGGCTCACAACAGGCAGAACTCAAGTCCACCTAGTCCTCTCTCTCCCTCTCTTTCTCTCCTCTCTCTCCTGCTTGGTCCCTCCCTTTCCCTCTCTCTCGCTCTCTCTCTTCTCTCTCCTCTTCTGTCTCTCCCTGCTCCTCCCTTTCTCTCTGCCTCTGTTTCTCTCTCCCCCCTCTCCCCCACTCCAGCTCTAAAGGGATGGCTCCTCTATGAACGGTTTGTGCCCCTCCTGTCCTCTGGGCCAGGCTCCTCCCATGTGTCAGGCAGGCATTCTAGAGTTGAGACCTCAATGTGAACAAATAAACATTCATCTTAAATTGAGATGTGTATGAGGTACAAGGTGCTACTCATGCATATCCCTGGGTCCAGGAGAGTCACCCTCAAGCAATGATCTTTGACCTCTTGCTTGAACAGGAGCTGGAATTGGGTGTCAAGGGGAAGGAAGAGGTCAGAGATGATGCAGTCCAGAACCCAGAACTTTCAGGAAGAGATGAAGGAGTGGGCTTGGGGACTTGAAGGGTTTCCCCACCCTTATGCTAGTGGGACTTCTTGGGGCCAAGGCCTGTGCCGATAGGTCCTCACGCTACCTCATCCCAGCATCCTCACCCACTGGCCTCAGGGGTTGCAGCACATAGTGGAGGCTGTGGCTGTGCAGGTGAGAGTGGAGGCTCGGGGGACCCGTCCCCGGCCTGTGAGGTGGGGACTCCGGGCTCAGGTCTGGAAGGCTTTGAAAGTTCCACTAAAGAGTCTCAGTGTCTGTAAGTCATTAAACACTTGGCAGAGTTGGGGCCTTCTTTTTGCCATCTTTCAACCTGTCTTCTCTTGAGAAGGTTCTAGGACAGGAGTGGGAGTTTCAGCAGGAGAAGGCGGGACACCCCCAAGCCTTAGCAAGCCCTCTCCCTGCCTAGCAGCCTGATCATGCAGTCTTCACTCTTCGTGCTGAGTGATTTTGGGCTCCCTGTAGGAGCCTCTGGGCCCTCCCTCCCAGCGTGGTTGTCATGAGGCTGCTCCTGCCATGCAGATGTTCTGGCTATGTCGAGTGACCTGCCACCTAGGGAGTGTGTGTTGCCTCCAGCCCTGTGCCCGTGGCCACCCTGGGCTCAGCCAGACCCGGACCTCCCTGGTTTCTGCCTAGCTCACCCAACCCATCCTCAGGAGGGAGTGCAGAGAATGCACACTCCAGAAAGCTGATCTCTCCGCTCCTTTGTTCCCCCAATTGCACTAAAATTAGGCAGTTTCATGACTGACCATGTGTCTATGCTGTTTGAGCCTTCATCATCACCACACAGGCAGCACCTAATACAGATACTGGTTTAACTACAGGTAGAAACACAACCATCACCTGCAGCATAAAACATTTCACATTTACTCACTGGAGTTACAGGAGAAAGGACGTTTCTAATGAATGGCCCAACCAAGGGAATGTGTCCTTCAGCTGTCTGAAAGTTCAGCCTGGGAGTGTGTGTCTGGGTGTTGGGGTGCAGGACTTCTCCCTTCTGAATCCTGAAATTCTCGTGCCCTAATTTAACCTCACACTGAATTCTTCTGGTGCAACCACTTTAGAAAGCAGAATACAGTTGGCAGTAACAATCTTTTACATAGAGGGCTTTGGTGAATGGGCAAGCACTCCGGAGAGACCCATCCTGAGTGGACAAGTGGGCTTCAGCCTTCGGGGGCAGAGAGGGGAACTCAAGGTCCCTGGAGATATCTGCTCTGC
Organism: Ateles fusciceps; assembly: GCA_036589455.1. NCBI lineage: Eukaryota > Metazoa > Chordata > Mammalia > Primates > Atelidae > Ateles > Ateles fusciceps. Next base: position 2,607,542 of record JAZHEH010001180.1, on the reverse strand, counting down.
CCATAGCAGTTGTGGGAGATTTTTAAAAGTGATATAAAGAGAATGTTTTTAATTTCCCTGCTATTTACAGGGAATGTTTTGCTTCTATAGGACAGAAAATACATTGCCAGATGAAGTCTTCTTACCAAGAGAAGACCAGCTGCAAATAATTTGGCCTGGAAAAAAATATATATTTTTAGAAAACATTCTTCCAGCAAAAAATGGCCCTGTGCTCCCCCTGCTCCCTGCAATTCATGTTTCTCACCCAGCGTGTGTTCAGGTTGTCATGGTAACCCTGCACTATCTTTCAGAGGGGTGAGCAGAAGTTGAATTCAACATGGAGGATTGGCCCATTTGAGTGTAACCTACTAGAATCCATGTGACCTTGGCCTTTCTCATCAACTTAGGCAAGGCACATTTTGTTTTAAAATTTTCAAATAAAATTAGGATACATGAGTGGAAGAATAAGAGCTGAGAGTGTTCTGGATAGGGATAGTGAATGTTTGCTACCACATTTCCATCCTGGGATTGCTCTGGTTATCTTCTGCTGCATAAAAAACCACTCCAGAAACTCATAGCTGATGATAATGGCAATATTTTTTCACCACGAATCTGTAACATTGGCAGGGTCTCGGCAGGAGCAAGTTCCCTCTGCTTCACATACTTCCGGCTGGGGCAGCTTGACGGTAGCTGATGGGATCACTGGTAGGCTAGCTCAGGTGCCTGGTGGGGGACGCTGCCTGTCAGCTCGGACCTCAGCTGGTCCCTTGCTCTGGGTACCCATGTGTGGCCAGCTGCCTGTGTGCTGTGAGCTTCCTCACACAATGGTGGCAGGGTTCCAAGTGCGAGTGCTCAAAAGTCACATTCTACCTGTCAGAAGCAAGCCAGCCCATATCCAAAAGTTAGATTTCCCCCTTTCAATTAAACAAAAGGTTTGTGAAGGTACTTCAGAACGACCATGATGCCCATGTCAGTTACAGCTAATTCATGATTGAGCCTGGACTCCACACAGTGTTCCAGTCAGCCACTGGCCATCGCTGGAGCTGGCCCTGAAGTTAATGCCCATCTAACACCCTTGCTCTGGGCCAGTGGCCCAAGACAGCACAGGACCAACACTCTCAGAAACAAAGATCCTACAAGTCCATAATAAAACCAGATAAATATAAATAATGTAAAAAATTTTTCATAAAGACAACTTTATCCTATTTAAAGATTGCCCATTGTTCTGAGATTATGTACTTCTTACAGTTCTGGAGTGTTCAGAGGCCCTTTCTCTCATGAATTGAGGAGATGACAAGGAGCAGTTGTGTTGTTTGAATCTCCTTTTAAAATATTGCTGATCCATGCAATTCAAAAATCACAATCCCCTGCCCTAGGCCACTTATCGGTGGTTGAAACTTCGCTCTCGTAAACAGTGGAGGCCACACGGAACGCAAAACTTTGCACGTCTCCTCCACGAGTTTACCTTTGAAGGTCCACGTGCTACTCTGGAATCACTGCGTCTTTTCCCTGCTTGAGTCTCTGGATTGAGCTCGAGTTTTGCCTTTCTTTTCTCTTTTTTCTACCTTCTCCCTGGCCATCCTGTAGGCTGGACACGTGAGAGAATCTTGCTAAGCAATGTGTGTGTGCTCCTGGTGTCATCAGAAGCCCTGTCCTCTGGCAAACACTATCCAGCACTCAGAGCTACACATCCCCCCTGGGAAATCCCCACAGGTTGTCAACTCAATAGTGGGGGAAATGGGGCCTCAGAACAACCAAGAATCCTGGTGGTTGAGTCAGAGTCGGTCAGCGTAACTTGGGGAAGATATTAAATGTGGGAACCAAACCAAAATGACATAAGTGGACAAGCAGTATCTAGATATCACACTTGACCTTCTGTGTCTCCACCCTTGTCAATCAGGGAAAGAGTTGCCCACTTTACTCCCAGAGACGGGGTCCAAGTTAATGAGGAACTATAGCAACTACTTTTAATGCAAATCCTTGGAAGTGTTAGGAAGGTTAGAGAATACATAGGATCTTCCAGATTATGGAACATAGAAATGGGGAAAGGGAAAAAGGTAAAAGAAAGGAAGAGGAAGAAGGGAAATGAGAAGGCGGAAGACAGAGATCCATGGGGTTAGAAGTTTCCTTTTACCTAGAGCTGCAGTTTCGCTTCAGGAGAAACAAAAACTGGGCTTTTCTTTGAATGATATTAAGGAAGTTACCAGCACGGTTTCTCTGCCGCCCTCTCCAGGGAGCAGGGCCTGGCTGAGTCTCATTATATTGCAGATTATTGGTCTTGAGCCCAGGGCTTTACAAGAGAAGCACAAACCCCAACAATTACAAGGGACATTGCTTTTCCACCCTGGTCACTCCCTATACAACAAAAAGAAAAACAAAGCAAGCCCAGATCCTGTAAGCAGGGCCAAAAGAAAACATTTTGATGATGGCCTTTCTTCAAATAAGTGAGCTGACACGAAGGAAAGGCAGAAGGCTCTTTCCGGCTCTCAGATTTTTAAACCACCAGGGAATGTACACTGCTCCAGGGCCTCAGAGAAGCCAAAGGCTGGGCTGCACAATCAGCCCTCTGCCCCAGGCCGAGCGTACTGGACACTGGGCAGTCAGGTGCCGCTCACCTGGACAGTCCAGCCTCCCCCTTCGCCTTCAGCTTCCTCCAGGCTCAGGAAGGGCTCAGTGTCAAGGGCGACTTCCTGCTCCAATTCTCAAGAACAGCCCTCTGGTATTTGTGTTTTTTGTCTGGTGTCTTTCACTTAGCACACTGTCCTCTGGATTCATCCCTGTTGTCACAAGTGGCAGGATATCCTCCTTTTTTAAGGCTGAATACTACTCCATAGTACATATACATGCACCAGACTCTAATGAAGTTGACCTCTTAGAAGCAGACAGTAGAAAGGCGGTTACCAGGGGGAGCTGCAGAGTAGGAAAAGAGTGTGTGGATTTGGTCAAAGGGTACAGATGTTCAGTGATAAGATGAATACGTTCATCTTATTCATGATCCATGAACAGCATGGTAAGTATAGTTAATAATGCTGTACTCTATGTTGAAAATGTGCTAAGAGAGATTTGAAGTGTCCTCACACACCCAAAAATAATGGTAACCATGTGAGGCAGTGGAAGTGCTAATTAGCTTCATCTTGGCAGTCACTTCACAATATACACATGTATCAAATCATCACATTGTACAATTACGTGTATATAATATTTATTTGTCAATTACATCTCAATAAAGCCAGGGGGGTGGAGTAGGGAGGAAAGAACTTCTGTCTTGCTCTTAGTGTATGCAGTATCTTATAAAGACAGCATGAATTACCATCACTATCTAGCCCAGCCAAGTACTCTAGGGTCTTGCATGCTGAAAATCAGTTCACACACACCAACCAGTATCTTCTCATGATGCACGGCTGGAAATAATTGCTTTTTAAGCTTTAAAAAACTTCAGGACACAGCTTGTCCTTGGTGTCCACCTGCAGATAGTCAGGCCCTGAGAACATGTCACCTGTGGACAAACTCTAGCTTTCCCAAGACCAGGGTTAAGTGTTGAGGGGTGGGGGGGCCTCTGTCCTGCCCCTATCTCCCCCCTGTGCGGACCAACTGACTGACCCTCCAAAGCACTTTGAGAGCCATTAGACGCAACAGCTTACATCTTCTTCCCATGCAGATACTCCTTGGAGGAGCCTGGTGTATTTATTTTGAGTTGCTTTCAGAAACAGAGGATCTCACTTCTGTTTCACAAAATACATGTCACAGAGAAGAAGAAACCCACCCATGGCCAGCCTCTGGCTGTGTAATTGCTACTCTGCACAATAGGAAATGAGTGGCCATGGCACAGGTAGGCCCTTTGGGAGTCGCCTAGAGCCTTGTCCCTACAAAGAAATTATAACCTAGCACAAAACCAGAGACTCCCTTCCTTGAATATCCAGGCTTAGCCATAGAGCAAGGAAACAAGACCAGTGTAATTACCTCGCATGCATAATCACTGCTGAGACCTGAGAACAGAGGCTGGGCCCTGCCTGGACTACCGCTGTCTGGCCACAATCAAGCCACCTCTGAAAGCAGGCAGCTGGGGTGTAGGGTGTTTGTGTTTATGAAATGGTTCTGCTCCCTGAAGCTAGGAACAGGGAAATGGCTTTTCCCTGTGTGGCTTGTCTGGGTCAGATGCAACAAGCAGGGGCATAAAACAGAGATCAGACCCCAGGAGGAAAGAGCCAAACCCACTGTGTGTGTGTGAGTGAGGGTAGGTGTGGAGAAGATTTGTATTTGCTCGTCCCTTTTAAAAAGCAAAACGGGCACTAGGCTGTGGTCAGGAGCTCAGTACACAGGAAGGGGCCGGCGCCTGACAGCCTTCCCCAGAGCCCCTGTTGGCCTGGGGAGGAAGGCCTGCTGCCGTGAGAGTGGTGTGCAGGGATCCCCTGGAGTTTTCCTCCAGCCTTTGCTGTGGCATAAGGGACTTTTCTATTTTGAGATTCAATCTTTTAATTAGATTGCTTAGAGGACTTGATATTAGGAAAATTTTAATGGTTGTACCTAGAGAAGGGATAACCTTGTTTTGGAAGCTTATGATATGGGGGAAGAGTTAACTGCAAAATTGGCAGGCCTGGGGAAAACAAAACCAGCCAAGCAGTAGCCAGGGTGGGTGCAGGGCTGTAGCCAGGGCTCTGGGCTCAGGGAAGACTTTTCTGTCCTCCTAGTTAGGTGGCATCTCCTATTACACACTCTTGGAGCATTTTGCAATTCTGAGAATGTATTACCCTAGCCAATGAATAATTATGCAATTATTCAATGTCATCTCTCCCTCTGGAACATGATACAAGTGTCAGCTCCATGCCTGACTTGTTTGTCACTGGATTCCTTGTGCCTAGACTAGTGCTTTGCATATGAAAGGAGCTCATATTCATTGAATAACTGGTTGGATGCGTGGATGGGTGGGTGCATGGATAAGAATGAATGGTTGGATAAGTGGATGGACAGATGAATAGACAAGCAGGTGGAAGGATGGATAGATGGATGAATAGAGATGGGGATAGATAGATGAGTAGATGGATGAATGGGCATTTGGGTAAATGGTTGCAGAAATGCATAAATGAATGAGTAGATAGATGAATGGGTGGGTGAAGTGGATGGGTAGATGAATGGATGAGTGGATGGGTGAATGGGTAGATGCGTGGATGGGTGGGTGGATGGATGGATGGATGGATGGATAAATGGATGGATGGATGATGGAGCCACCAGGTCATTAAAGCATTCTGTTCTCTAACTTGTGAACTGAACTCCACTGGGTATCTGTGACAAAGCTTTTAGAGGGAGGCTGAACATCCAGGCTTGTTGGACATGACCGAGGGCAGCTGGCGTGGACACATACGCATGGTATCTCTGCTCTCGACGCAGTAATGGGAGCCGAGAGCTCTGTCCCTTGGGAGGGCATGGCACAGGGCTATCAGGCAGTTTCCTGGGCCCCGTCTGTAGAGCCTAAACAGATCACATCTGGCCTGTCTCAATAGGGCCTCCTCACCCTATAAACTGTGCTTGTATTTATGTAACACTTCAGGCCTGATGGAGACCAGATGTGACCAAATGGTGGTTTATGCTGCCCAGGAATGCTGACACACCAACCTAGATGTCTTTTACGGCTGCTCTTGCTCAGCAATCTCTCTTTAAATCTTAGGTCTGAGCCCTGATATACTACCATTAACTTCATTCTTCTGTGAAACAGAAACATCTGGCAACTTCCATTTGATTTGTTATGCTTAGGAGAGAAATATATCCATGTACAAATTCTATTCTTAGTCAGCATAATATGGTAAAAATGATGTTGATGGGGAGGTGGGAAACCCAGACCCAGCTCCGCCCTGCGCCTCCCTTGCTAGGTGGACTTGGGCCAGTTGGTTCTCACCAGGACTCAGTTTTCCATTGGTAGTTTTAAGAGCTATCATTTATTAAACACCTCCTGAGTTCTAGGCACCCTACCTTGCGCCGAGTAAGTTACAGATCATTGCCACAACTATGTCCCCATTTGGATGTGCAAATGGCTACATAAGAGTGACTTTCCAATATTCCACCATCCTTAGGAGGCAGATCAGTCTCGATCTTCTAAATCTAAAACCGCCTCTTTCCATTAAACCAAAGGGCCATTTTCACCTATAGAATAAGGAAGTTCAGCTGAATTGCTATTTCCCAAATTTGTCTTCCCTGGACACTTCTGTTGGCAGCGATTAATAAGTCCTTGGACCCCTCTCCAAAGAATGAGGAACACTGAGGAAGTGTCCCTAAACACACATTTGGGACTTCGGATGCCCACAGCACACTACAGATACTAAAAGAATTTCAGCCTGTGTACTGCAGGATTTCCCATACTCATTGGGCCACTAGAATGCCTTTGTCCCCTGAAACTCCTATTAATATCTTGAGAATCACAGATGCACATTCATCCAAAAATGCTGATTGAGTAGGTATTATGCTCCTGGCAGGACAGGCCGTGTCTCTGCACTCAGGGAGCAGCCGCTTAACTGACCCAGGTGCAGCCCACCCCTGATCGCCCCTTCTGTACTTGCCTGTTTATACAGAGATCCTCCCTTTACCCTCCATGGATGTATTTACAAAGTAGAGATGCTTTTTAATACTATTGGCTGCTGCTACTTGAGAAAGCTCACAACACACTTTCCATGGGAATTGGGAATGGGGTTGAGCAACCCCATTTAGTATCACCAAGAGCAGGGGGACCTGGTGTACTTGTTTTAAAGTCTCACTCCCAGAAAGAGCCAGACCTGGACTCTGAGTGACATCTACCCAGTGCAATTTCTCCAGTGAATAGAAAGAAATGTGCAAAACATTCTAACAGTGCTTTTGCAACAAGCTTTTCAAGAAAAATTATATTGCAAAGATTCCAATCAGTGCAAAACTTTCCCTGAAGTTCCTTATAGCTTAAAATCACCACATCCCCTCTCCCTGCTCAGCTTCCTTCTGCAGTTTCAGGTGCTCGTGATGCAGAGGGTTGGGGCTGCAGGAGGTCCAGTCCGCATGCTTTGGCTCTGATCACAAACTGCCGCTGTAGCTTCATCTCTCTCTGCTCTGCTTTAGGACAGCTGCCCTCAGAATGACAGGCTAGAACACCCAAATTCTACTAAAATGATCACTTACTCCGAATCAACAGCTAGGAAGAGGCCACAGAGCAGAGCCCTCATTCATTTGGAACATGCCCAACTGCAAAGATGGTCCGTAATGCCCCAGCAGAGTGTGTGAGAGCCCAGCTTCAGATTCAATGTGTCCTTCCCAAGGCCCAGGCCAGTGCAGCAGTGCTTCCTCAGGTAGGTGTGCGCTTTGGAGCCCTGTGACGCTTCCCAGCCCGGAAGCAATAAAGCTACAGTGTGTCCTTTTCTGCAAGCCAGCACCCCGTCCACACTCCCAAGGGACGAGGGATGGCCGTGTCATCTGTCGCCAACAGCGAAGCCCAGGGTTTGCAGTTCCACCCCCTTCCTAAGATAGATGTTAATTTGGAAAACCAAGAAGAGAGCCTCTTGCCTCCATGCAGCACTTCTGAAAACAAGCAAAGCGTTTCATGGGAGGAGCCGCAGGCACCTCTGAGCTCTGTACAAACCAGCCGGGAAGGCTTTGACTGGAAGGCGAGCAGGACTGCCTCTTGCCATGATGATCTTAAAGGCCCACTTTTCCTCTTATCCTTTCTTCAAAAACAAAAACAATGGTATTGTTCCTTAATTATCTGAATTCAAACAAATAAGAGGCCAGTTTGCCCAGATAGGATTTTATAAAATGTTTCTAGCCTTTAAGAACATGTATTTGTCTTTAATTTTGTTACTTTCCTCTCAGTGACTTCATGGGGAAAACCTGCAGAAGGAAAAGTGTGCTGCTTTACGGAATTAAACTTCAAATTCCAACTGCATCAGTTGGGCTCTGGAAGCAAGCAAGGACGACTTAGAGGGGTCTCCAGTTCATCCAAATCCAGTGTGGTGTTTTTGTTTGTTTAAGCTTAGTTATTCTCTGATTATAAAAGTTAACCACGTTGTGAAATAAAATTTGGAGAATATGAAAGGTACCAAATACAGGAATAGAAATCACTCGTGATAACCCCATCCTATTTTTTTTTCTAGAAGAAGCCTTGGCTGCCTGGAAGAAAACTCAGAAGCTCTGTGAAATCCCCAGTCAGAGCCATCTGCAGTATCCAGGAGGTGGGGCTTTAAGTGTTTTGGGCACTGAAACTCTGTTTCTGGTCATGGAAGAGGAGAGATGAACAGCATTTTATATGAATTTGATTCCATACCGAAATTGCTATGCTCACCCTCTGTGCCTCAGGAAGCTGCCAGTTTGGCCTTGGCTGAATCTTAGCAGAAGTTTCACTTAATCCCAGTGCCAGGCATGAAGAGCTGCTTGGCACTCCCACCCTGCAGATGTGGGCGGGGGAGGCCAGCGTGAGACACTTTGTTCTATAGGCGGGTGCGACCCAGAGGGTCAGACACAGATTGAGACGGGACATTCACCCATAATAGGCCTAGGCAAGGCTTCCAGGGCTGGGTAGTGGGCTTAAGGTAACAATGGCTCATCTCTGCTCCTTACTGCTCAGAAATCAGGAGAAGCACAAAACCCCTAACTGCAGTAAGAATGAATAGCACCTCATTCCCTAAAGACCTTCACTGATCTCTGTATTCAAAACTGCAGACTCCCGCCCGCCATGTTGCTTCCCAGCTCCAGCTTCCCAGCCATGCTGGCCTCCTTGCCCACACACCTCTACCTCCTCATGAGGTTCTAGCTACCTTCACCTCCACCAGAATGAACAGATGCACCCAGAGAGACAGGGGTGTGGACCTGTTTTATGTTTTTATTCTCAGAATCTAGAAACCACCTGGTAAAATAGGTGTCCAATAAATGAGGAATAAACAAAAAAATGAATGAAACGCTTTATTCTCTTGGAAAAGGACAAAGACAACAGTAACTCCAGGAATGAGAGGAAAAGCTCTAAAGATAGTCACAAATAGAGTACAGCTTCTGGGGATAACAGAAGCAATGCATTTGCTTTTGAAAAGGAGCATTTCTTTTCCAGTGGTACGTAGACTCCCAAAGAGAAAAGGATATGACATTGGCGTACCACTTGACCTCAATGTGAATAAGAGTGACATAAAAATTATGATGTGTCCACACTGCACCAATGTTTTTTATTGTTGTGCACATGTTTCATTTATAATTATGATAAATTTATGTGTGTCTATGTCTTCTTCCACTAGACTGTCAGTAGAAGAGGCAGAGATTTCTTTTATATCTAGTGCAAACTTCAATTGCTGGTATGTAAAATAGGATAGACAGACACACAAAATACTTTTGAAAAACTAAACATTCACCTACAACTTAACTGCAAATATCTAATACAGCATCCCAGGTGTCCCACTCTATTTGTTTCCCAGGGCTGTCACAACAAAGAACCACACAAGGGAACGCTAAAACAACAGAAATCTCGTATCCCACAGTTCTGGAGGCTGGAAGCCCACAAGCAAGGTGTCAGCAGGGCTGGTTCTTCTGAGGGCTGTGAGGAACCATGGGCTCAGGCCTCACTCCTTGGCTTGCGGGCGGTTGTCTTCTCCCTGTTCCCTCACATGGTTGTCCTTCCAGGCATGTGTCCTCATCTCCTCTTCTTGATAAGGACAGCCGTCATATTGCATTAGTGTCCACCCTGATGCTCTCATTTTGATCACCTCTTCAAGTATCCTATGTCCAACTCTAGTCATATTCTAAGGGTACTGGGGTTAGCACTCCAGCACATGAATTTGTGGGGGAAGTCACAATTCACTCATAACTGCAGGGAGCATCTCCCTCCAACTCTGAAGTGGATGAGATGTTCGCTCCAATTCACCACTCACATAGGCTTCTTCTAAGGCCAGAGGCGGGACCCCCAACAATGCGTTTGCATGGTCATGCTTCTGTGAGATTTGAAAAGAGCAGTGTTGTAATGGCGACTGGTTTTAATGCTCATTCCCACTGCCCCTCACTCACACTGTCCCTCCTGTTGAGAGACATCGGAGTGGCTGCCGGCATTTCGAGATCCAGCTAATGGGAAGGTTTAAGGGATATGCTTAATTGGAGTGTTGGGGAGTATGTTTTCACGGCTTAGTCACTTCCATGTATAAGTAACTTGCTGCTAGCCAATCCAGAATAGAAACAACTTTGTGGAATGGTATCCTGCCCACTGTGCCAGTCCTCTCGTGTCTCAACGTGAAGGTGCTCTTATTTTCTACAGCTCCATACGTGTGGGTGGTGGGAGAGAAACGCGCTTTAAAGGGCAGGAAGCCAGAAGCTAGTCTGTGGAGAATTCTCTGAGTCTTTACACTTATAAGGAGTGAGCAGTTCTCACTTATGTCTAGGCAACAGCAGTGTTCTCTTGTCAGGAAAATGCTTAAAGTGCACTAGATTTAATTATAAACACAACATATTTTGCCCCATTTTGATGAAAGTCATGTGCAATAGAACTTATCAGAACTCCTCTTCTGTTGGGCAAAGCACCAGAGCATAACTTTTAAAAGGCACATATTACCCACCAGAGAGTAGCGATTGGCAAATCAGGAACTCTAATGAATCTTGTCCTCAAGAAGTAGAACATTCTTGATGAAACGTGCAAGTCAGCACCAATGCAGTAAAATTCCTCAAGACGCAAGTATTTCAGAGGTGTGTCAGACAATCTATAAAAGTGTTATTTTTATGATATTGTAAAATCCATGGTATTTGTCAATGTTTGAAAATACATAATTTACTGTGATTTCTTTCCTCACTCTAAGTAACCTTTCTCAGGTGAGTCTGCCTTTATAATTTTATATCCTGGATCTGCCTGGCACATGACAATTCCATATCCATACTAACCATGTATTTCAGAGAGGTGATGCCCTCCCTACATTCGGGTATCAGCCATGTGACTGTGGGGTCCAGGGAGCAGCAGGAGCTGGGGAAAGGTTGGAGGCAAGAAACCACAGCACAAGGAAGACAGCTAGGTGTGGCGAGGCCCCTGAGCCGAGTGACTTATGCGTCCTGAATAGTATTTGCACCTTGTGTCTGTAGATGGCTTTACCACATACAAAGGGCACATTCCTGGGCTGATCTCATTATCCTGGGAGCGTCGTTTCTTTATTTCTGAAAAGCAGGCAGTGACCTTAAGTAACTTCACTGGGTTTGGGTGAAGATTAAGTGAGAATAAGACATGACTGTGCTTTGGAAGCTCACATATGCGTTTGACATAAACCTTTTTAGGTTTCCAAGTATGGGGAGGTGTGCAAAAATATGCATTTTTAAAATGATTTTTTAGCAAATTTATTTCTGGGTAGGGCAACAGTGAGAAATTGGTGAAGAGTAGGGAGAAGAACGTCAAGATAGGCAGGAGGGAAGGCCAGTGCTTCAGAGATCCTGGTCCTAGAGCACCCTGGGGTGTGGCCATCAGAAAGAGGTCAGACAAAGAGATTCCAGAGCGAAGCTATCTCTAGACCGGAGGCTGGGTGGCCTCCTGTGCCCCAGGCAATGATATCTGGCCGATCTCTATTATGATTAGCTTCTTAAAAGCCCCTTTAAAAATGTTTTCAGATGGACAATAAACTCCCTTCCATGGTTAGAAGAGACAGAAAGTCTGACTTTCAAATGGCAGATGAGTCACTTAGATTCCAACAAGGCCCATTTGAACTCAAGCTACTTAGGGATGCATACATTTTTGTTTTTGTTTTCTCCCATTTACTGCTGGGGATTGCAAAATGAGGGATAGTTAGCAGAAATCATTTCACCAATAATGAAACATACATTAAAATGTTCCTCAATGTAAAAGTATATCAAAACATGACAGTGTCCAAATACATATAACTATTATTTGTCAATTAAAAATTAAATAAGTTAAAAAATTGCAAATAAAAAAAGACATTTGGAATTTGGGGCAGGGGAATAGAATGGGTTAAGTGAAAAAGTGATCCTTTACATAAGAATCGTAAGTCTGAACGTTGAGAGACTGCGCAAGGGAAAATGCTGGAAAGTCCCCAGTGCTCTGGATCATGTAGGATAAAACTGGTTTCTGAAACAACTGGGCCCATGTGTTGTTATCAGAGACTCAGATCTTTTATTGACATTCTTTCCTTAAAAAGAAATGTGCAGGCTAATACCTGCAAAGGAAGCATGACTGTCCCATTTGCATTTCTGTCCATACCACGTGGAAGTCATTTTAATGTAAGTGGTTTAGAATTAGCGCTGGGAAAGGAGTTCCAGCTATTGCATCAGAGAGGGCAACCTCTCTCTGCTGGGGCCATCCAGCAACCAGGCTCCTTCCACTGTAAGTAAACCAGGCCCTGCTACAGAAGAGGTCTTGAAGTAGAGCCCAAACCACTCACTCATTCGATTCATGTCACTCACTCCTTCAATTGAAAAATTATCTGCTACTTGATCCCAAATAAATCATCACAGTGGTAAAAGATGAATGAAGAAACAGATAAGAGAAAGTTAAAATCACCCTGGACAGACCACCAATGGCAAAACCATCCAATGGAGGACGCTTCCCAACAATTGTGGCTGTTTAAGTTTTTCTAGGAAAGAAAAGAATCGATTTGAGAACTCCCTGGAGAAATTCTTCTTGTGTCCGGAGAAACTTTAATTTCTTTTTTAATGCCCATGTTCCAAAGGATTACTTAGGAAAAAAGTAAAACAAAAACAACTATAAAACATCTTTTTAGGTTATCAAATTCATGAAGTCCTAATACACATTAAAAATATTTCAAAAAGTTGTCATTTCCACCCCTTCACTTAAAACGTTGTGCATAGGCTGAAGCAGTAGCTAACAAAGGCTATTTCCAGGAATCAGTTCCCGTCCTGAGCGCTGTGCTGGGCATTGTGAAATGCACAGGAAGAGGCTGTAGATTCCATGGAGTCGCCTGCCTGGTCTGGGCACATCCACGGGCCAGGGCAGCATGCGTGGCTCTTAGGGGCACAGGCTCCAAGCCAGCCCTCTGCCTCCGACCTGCCTGTTCCTCCTCTGTGAAATGAGGGGACTGCTTAGGGCTTTCTGAGGGTGAATGAGTCAATCCGTGGAAGGTTGTCTGGGCAGTACCTGAAACACAGTAGCAAGTGCCAGCCACTCACTGCTTTTACCCATTTCTGTTCAGTTACGACAAACTGTAAATTATTCAGGGACCCATTCCTGGATTGTACATTAATTAGTCTGGCAACATTTTCAGCATTCTGTTTCTTGCTTTTTAGATAAGCTTGCTACTTTTTTGAGAATGTCACCTGGAACAGAGAAAAAAAAATGAAACTTAACGAAATCTATTTTCTTTTTTGTAGAAAAAGCAAATGGGCCAGGAATGAAGCCTCTCAAAATAAGCCCAGAGCAGTGAGCAGCGTGGTGTGTGGTCCTGCCAGCCATGTGACAGTGTCTGCACTGCATCTGTGAACCTCCTGGAGGATTTCCCGCAGAGGCCTGCTGGCGTTGTACAGTTAGGGGATGCGGCACGCAGCCTCCCGGATGGCCCCCGGTGATCCACAGATCCTGGAATCTGTGCCTTTGTGTGATCCTCTCCCTTTAGTGCAGACTAGACTTAGCAACTTGCTTCTAATGAATAAAATACAACCAAGGGAATGGGATGGCATTCCTGAGATTAGGTTACAAACGGCCTGTGGCTTCTGTCTTGGCTTCTCTCTCTCACTCTCCACCCTGCTCTCTTCAAGGAAAGGCAGCTGCCGTGTGGTGAGCTGCCCTATGGAGAGATCTATGGGTCAAGAAATTGATGCTTCCAGCCAACCAGGACCTGAGGGCTGCCAACAGCCACGTGAGTGAGCTTGGAAGTGCATCCTCTTCAGAGTCTGCAGCCCCAGCCAACCCCTTCACTGCATCCTTGGGAGACAGCCTGAGTCAGGCACCCAGTGAAGCCTTGCTCAGATTCCTGACCCACAAACATGGTCAAATGAATGCTTGTTGTTTTAAGCCACTAAGTTTGGAGCTAATTTGTTATGCAGCACTAGATAACTGATACAATTACTCTGGCTAGTGTAGATAATGCACTGGGGAGAGGAGGTAAGAATGGAAACAGCTGCAGTAGCTATAACTCTATGAGAAAATTAGTAGCCATAATAGTAAGTATGGACTGGGCTTGGTGGCTCACATCTGAAATCCCAGCACTTTGGGAGCCTGAGGCAGGTACATTACTTGAGCACAAGAGTTCAAGATTGGGCAACAGGCTGAAATGCCATCTCTACAAAAACTAGCCAGACATGGTGGCAAACGCCTATAGTCCTAGCTGCTTGGGAGACTGAAGTGGGAGGATTGCTTGAGTTCAGGAGGTCAAGGTTGCAGTGAGCTGAGATCATGTCATTGCACTCCAGCCTAAGTGATAGAGCGAGACCTTGTCTCAATTAAAAAACAAAACAAAACAAACAATGCCCACAAGCAAAATCAGCTCTTTCTTTTGCCATCTTCCATCATTGCCAATGGCGTTTATCCAAAGTGACATTCAATAAAGATTATTCAGTTGGTTGCACTATGGCACACTCAGGGTAGTATGTGGTTGAACTCCTCCAAGCACAGATGTTGGGTGTGTAAGGGGAAAGTTGGGCTTCATACCCATTCTTTACTTAGCTTTTCTCGTGTTGAGTACCACTAAGTTCAAGGTCATACCCCTTGGCCAGAGCTGGAGGGCACTGCTTGTCTGTGAGCATCTAAATGTCAACCTGGGCAGATAGACTGGTCACCACTGTCACATTAGAAGGGATGTTGAAATGGAAAGAACATTCTAGAGACAGCAAACAAGTGATTCTGGACTCACTCCAGCTTCCAAAGTTCCATAACATAAGAGGTGAGCTGGAGGTTAGCCTCAACATATCTTTTTATTTTCTTTTTAAAATTAATATTTTAAATAGTAACGAGGTCTTGCTATGTTGCCCAGTCTCAAACTTGCTATGTCTGGTCTCAAACTCCTGGGCTCAAGCAATCCTCTTGCCTCCGCCTCCCGAGTAGATAGGATTACAAGTGTGCACCACACAGATACTATTATAGCTTCAAAGTTTTTAAAGCAAGTGTAACAAAAGTCAAGAGTGCAACTGCTGATGTCAGAATTCCTATGTTTCTTCCCAGCAGAGTCCAAGCTTGATCCTCTCTGAGTACCTGACTGGTCAGGGATGGGCAGGTCCTGTTTCGGCAGCTTCACCTTCAGAGGAATACAGGGCAGTCCAGTCTCACGTTGGAAAACTTCCCCGTACAGGAGATATTCTAGTAGATTTTGTGATTCCAAGTGATAAGCAGAGAAGAGGAAAAGCAAGGAGGTTAGTATTTATGAGGGAGGGAGCAGTGCAGGAGATGGCCACGGAAGCCACTTCTGGCTCTAACAGTCTAATTTGTAGCACCCTGATCCTGCCGATGTCTCATTGGAAAGCTGGACAAAATGCCAAAGCATCTGTCAGAAGAGACCTGGTAGCTAGAACTTGGCCAAGGTCCTGAGGAAAGAGGAACACATTGATATGAACCGGTGGGCATTTGACACAAAAGCAACCCACGTTGCGAATGTTCAATAGCCACCTACAGCTGCTCCACTGGACAGCACAGATAGAGCTTGTACAGTTTCCTATATACAATATCTACTATGCAATGAAAATGTTCCAGGCATATGAGAAAGTAGGACCAAAAGAAAAAAAAAAAGCAGGTAATAGAAACAGATCCAGGTATGAGAATGATCAGAAATAGATTTTTAAATAACTAAGATTCATATATTCAGGAAATTAGAAGACAAATGGGAATTTAGCAGAAAACTCAATACACCAAATGAAAATTCCAGAAATGAAAAATGCAATAGCTGAAATTAAGAGCTGAACAGATAGATTTGACAGCAGACTGGTCACAGTCAAATAAAAGATTAGGAAACTGGAAGATTGGCCAATACAAAAATCCAGAATAAAAAATAGAGAATTTAAAAGGGCATAAAATACCCAAAAAAAAGTGAATAAGAAACAAATGTGACATGGTGAAGTGGTCCAATATACATACAATTGAAGTGCTACAAGGGAAGGAGAAAGAGATGATGGTGGAAACAATATTTGAAGATTTCTCAGATATCATGAAACCCACAGAAGCAAGAGGCTCAGTAAACCACAAGCAGGGTAAATACAAAGAAAACCATACCTAGAGAACATCATGGTAAAATGTTGGAAATCAATAGCAATGATAAAAACCTTTGGAGCATCCAGAAAAATTTAAAGGGCATATTCACTTCAAAGGGGCAACAGTGAGACATATACACAGCTGATTTCTCAGCAGAAAGATTGAAAACAGGAGGTGACGGCATGACATCTTCACAGTGCTGAAAGGAAGTGTTTGTACAGAATAAGCAAGTAGGAGAAGACAGATCTCAGGCTGTTTATTTCTACGAAAGAAAAATAAACTCCTGGTTGTCTCTCAATGACTTATACTGCTTTAATGGGAGTCTTTATTTTTCTGTTTTCACCTTTTTGGATCTTCACTGCCTATTAATTTTTTGTTATCATTATGTAACTGAGATAAAGCATTGCATGTATTCTAATTCCAAGAAAATAAGTTAATATTTTCCTAATGAAATCTTGAATCTCATTTTTATGTATTTTCTTAGTGGGACTTTCCTCCTATCAAACACTTACAAATTAATGAGATCATTGCCAGCATTAACTACACATTCCAGCGACTAATTAGAGTGGTATATAGTTTCTTTCCTCCTGCCACACTAAAGTATTTCATTTGCATGGCTAGTGAAGTCATTGAGTGTCCCAGGATTTTAACTAAGGCTATCTGAGTAGGAATCCTGCCTCCACCGCCTACTCACTGTGTGATCTCAGGCAACTTAATGTCTCCAAACCTCGATTTCATGGAGGACAATCATAGCCATTCCTAGGATTTTGTGAGACATAAATGAGATTATCCATGTAAAATTCTTGGTACAGTGAAGATTTTGTTTTCTCCAATAGACATAGAATCCACATGTTTCCAATAAAACTTGGCAATACTAGCAGAAAAGGCAAGTTTTTCTGGCAAACATACACCATCAGGAACGAGCTGACAACACCCATGACAAGGCGTGCCCGCCCTTACAAGGCCTGCTCCTATGGGAAAGCCGAGCACAGAATAGGGTTGATGTGTCCCAGACAGCAACAGATGGTTTGTAAAATTGGGAAAGTGGGGGAGGAAAGGTTGTTAAAGCAACCCCACTTTGTGAAATGTCTTCTCCCCTCAGGGGACATGGAGTAACCCCGGGCACCCCCTGCTTCTTGGGACTGCTACCATCTCCCCGCTTCAACCTCTGCAGTGTGAGCACACCTGTTTGAACGCCGGGCTTCCTCCTGTTCCTGAGTGATCAGGTGCAGCCACATGAAAGTACAGCCTACTTCTGGCTTTGGGTCTCTTGTTCTTCTATTCCTTGCTCCATCTGTAAAGCTCTGTTTCTCCTCCACAGTCAGGAAAAATGAATTAAAGCTGAGAGTAAGGGGCAGTGGTGGTGAATTCTTACGTAATCCTTTCAAGAACTATTCTTGGGGAGAGGGGGTTAAAGGGTTCTCTAAGGTTCATTTTAATTTCCTCGGTATCACTACAGAATCCAGAGAAACATGGTATGATTTTTAAAATAATCTTTTTCAGAAACTGATAGACATCATATACAAGGATTAGATTCAACTTTGTATTCTAAATTCTCTAAATAGTGTGTCATCTAAAATGTGATATAAAAAATTCAAGTTCTAATTTTATTGAACTAAATAATGCATACTTAGGATCTCGATCTTTCCTTCTTCTAATTGGTGAAATACTCCATTGTTTATGGAAGCATAACACAGAATACAGAAAATATACATATCAAAAGTGTGTATGAGTATAAAAGTATACCCTTGATGATTTTCTTAATGAAAATTCCATGTAAATCATTAAAATAGTAACCTACCACATTACTATATCCTCAGGTCCCAGGGCCTGGAAAGCTGAGGGGCATGGGGCTTGCTCTGTTCCCCCGCATTCCATCTCACCACTGCCTTAGCCTCCACCAAAAAGCCTCTACTTTTATTTGTTTTAAGGATTGGGGTTGGGCACTAGATTTTGTTGTGAGCAAAGGAGAGGTTCTCATGTTAAAAAAAAAAATGTTTATTAAGTTAACAATCTCATCCTGAGGTTCAGAGTTCCTTCCTGTTCATAGCTCAGGACATGGGATGTGCTGTCACAAGACAAAGATGCCGAGCCAAGACCAGGTGACAGGTGGGGCTCTAGGGTGAACACAGGGTCCAGAGTGGCCAGGAGACCTTAGCACAGAAGCAGGGCATGTCCCAGCACCAGATCCCTGGTCAAGAGTCAAAAAATGGACATGATATCAGCATTGGAGCAAAGACTTCATCTGTCTGAGTCATTTCCTTCAACAGTGGTTTGCATTATGCTTTTGTAAAAAGTCCTGGTCTTCTCCAGAATCTGCAGGTTAAAGCCATGGAGTTATTCAAATCCAAAGCATACCACTCCGTTCCAGGCAACAGCTGTGGGAGGTTTCAGTGCCAAGTCTCCATACATGATTCAGTCAAAGTTCCCAGAAATGGTGCGGGTACTTCCCAGGCAATCTGGATCCTGTGCCCAGCTCTCCAGAGTAGATGTCATTCTGGTCTCTGTTATGGAATGCAAATTTACCCTTGTCCTCAATTTCCCCCACATTGAATGTCCTCATTTACTGTTCCCTCCATGCACTTAGGGATGTGTTTCTTGGCTCCGAGCCTGTGAAGCACTTCTGTTGTGCTGTTATGACCTCTTGAGTGGGTTGTCCCCTCTGTGACTCTAACATATACCTTTCCCCCACAGGCCTCCACACAATTGCAAGAATATGCACTTAGTTGTACTGCTTTTCTATTTTCCTTTCCCATAGCCTTTCCTCTCCATTCGAGAGTAGTTTTCTCTAATGAGATTTGAAGGCATGCTTTCTTTATTCTGTTTTTCAGAAAATAGTTCTACAATTCCTTTGGAGGCTGCCATCTGAAATGCATTTGTACTGCCCTGTTTTTTATCCTTCTGCCTCCTACAGCACAAAGAAAATCAATCATTCGATTCCTCCTAGTCATTCTCTGAGAGACCACAGTCTCCAAATACTCAAATAGGGTCTGTGAGGATAATATAAAGGACATAAGAGATGAGATGTGGTCCCTGCCCTTGAGTAAATGGTAAGAGAGCTGCAAGAACTCTGTTGATCAATACCTGATACAGCCAGGATGCAGCTCGGTATTAAATCATTCTTTCAGACTGGGTGCAGTGGCTCACGCCTGTAATCCCAGCACTTTGGGAGGCCAAGGTGGGAGGATCTCCTGAGGTCAAAAGTTCAAGACCAGCCTGGACAACATGGTGAAATCCCCGTCTCTACTAAAAATACAAAAAAAAAAAAAAAAAAAAATTAGCCAAGCATAATGGTGTGTGCCTGTAATCCCGGCTACTCGGGAGGCTGAGGCACGAGAATTGCTTGAACCCGGGATGTGAAAGTTACAGTGAACCGAGATCACGCCACTGCACTCCAGCCTGGGAGACAGAGCCAGACTCCATCTCAAAATAAATAAATATATAATAATTCCTTCAGTTCCCAGAGCCCTTGGGTAGCATCTATGGAAGAATGCTTTCTGCAACCCCTATTTTTTAGAAAAGGAGTTTTTATCACTTTTCCAGTAACTTCAAACCATTGCCTCAACAGTCTGAAACATAACAGAGTCTCAGGTAAATGTTTGGAAACAGACAAATGGGTGGGTGGATAGATGGATAGGTGAGTGAATACTCATCCATAAATACATGGATAGGTAGATGGATAGATGGATGGATACATGGATAGGTGGATTGATAGGTGGATGGATGAGTGGGTGGATGAATGGATGAATGGATGGATGGATGGATGCATGGATGCATGGATGAATGCATAGATGGATGCATGGATAGGTGGATGGATGAGTGGATGGATGAATGGGTGGATAGGTGGGTGGATGGATGGATGGATGGATGGATGGATGGATGGATTGGTGGGTTGGTGGGTGGATGGATGGACAAATGGATAGGTGGATGGATATATGAATTACTTTCTTGATGTTAGATATCCTAGTTAAGAGATAGTTTGGTGTAATAGCATAGTGTGGCTGTGTGAGTATGAATAATTTATTTAACTTTTATGTCTTTTTTACTCATTTGTAAAACAGAGACAAAACAGATCCATGATCTCTTATATGCAATCCTTGTGGATTTGTCGGGATTCAGACATTGCCAAATTTCAAAGGGGTGATATAATTTACATATACCTCCAGTTGGGTTTAAGGCAGCACCACAAAACAAGAGCACTGATTATTTTTATTGAGTAATGTAAAGAGTAACTTAATGGTCTAAAAAGAGACTAACCATCCTAAAGTCTTCTCAGTTTGGTTTTGCCACCAAATGAGATATGACCAACTTTTCGTTTCCAGAGCATTTTGGATCTTAGCATTGAATGTAAAGAAATGTGACTCTGTCTTACCTACATTTTAGAGTTTGTTTGGGGATTCTCATAAGATTATAAGCACACACTGGTCTATTCATTTATTCTCTACTTTCCCCCACAATATTAACTATAACCATCATAAAAGTGAGGGCCATGTTAGAAAAATTCTATGCCTACACCTGAGCTGAGCAGGTGTTCAACTAAGGCAAGTGGTATGAAGCGTGGAGTGAGGGATGAAGTATCCTGACTCCTGCCCCTCCGTCCCCCCATGCGCTGCCACTGCAGGTCCATGCTCTGAGCTCAGCAGCACACCAATTTCTATATTCCTGAACCACCACAGAATGTACCCCCATGGGCCACTTCCTTCTTCTTGAAGCACTCCCTTTCCTTCCTTGCCTTCCACGGCATGGCATCTTTCTGGATTTTCTTCTTCATTTCAGGCTTCTCTTAGATTTACTCTTCCTCCTTCTTATCCCTTAAATGTTAGTGCTTTATAGGTTTCTGCCCTCAATCTCCTCTCTTTGAGCTTGTGGCAAACTCTCTGCTGGTTACCTTTATGATTTTCAACCCAAATCTGTCCTTGAGCGAGAGCTCTCATGAGCTTCAGGCTCAAGTGTGCATCACCTCTGGAATGTCTGAAAGCACCCTAATTCCAGCATGTCCAAAAGAATCCACCTCATTTTGCCCAAACCTGATTCTCAACCTGCGCTCTCTTATCAGTGAATGCACCATTATTCACCCAGGCCAGAACCTGGGAGGCAACCCTTCCTCTGTCCCTAAATCAGATCTGTCCCCCAATTCTCCAGCAATGCCGTGTTTATCCATCTCTCATTACATCTTACTGTTCCTTTCACCTCCCTCATTCAGGTTCCTGTCATAGATTCTTTGATTTTATGAAGCTATTCTCAAGAGGTGATTCAGGGACCCCTAGGGATCTCCAAGGTCCTTGCAGGTATCTGCAAGGTCGTATCATGCATGGATCAAACCCATTCAAAGTTCAAGAGTAATTAATGGTTTTTAATGTACAGAATTTAAATGAATTGATATGGTTTCAGATTTCCCTTTGCAACTAACGTTTAAGAAACTACCATCTGTTGAATGTTGGTGTGGTATCAAAGAATAATATGCACAATTATCTGAAAAGACTATTAAAGTATTTCTCCATTTTCCAGCTATATGTCTGCATAAGTCCAGATTTTCTTTATGTACTTAAACTAAAAAGCACTCACAGCAGACTGACTGAAAGCAGATGAGACTCTATCGGGCTTCCATTAGACCATACTTTAAAGAGATTTGCAAAAACATAAAGCAATGGCATCCTATTATCCTACTGTTCTGGTTTTTGAAAATAGAGTTCTGTTTTATTTTTTTAAATGCTATATTAACATGTAATGGATTAATTAATGTTATTTTTAATGAGTTAAATAATTTTAAAATCTTCTGTTTTAATTTCTAATTTGGCAAATATAGGTAGGTACAACCACGAAACAGAAACTCTTTAGTATCCTCAATATTTTTTGTGTATAAAGGAGTCCTAAGACCAAAATGTTTGAGAACCTTTCTTTCATTTACCAAAACAGCCTGTGACCATCTCCTTCACCCCTATTGAATCCACCCTGCAGCCAAAGTGACTCTCCTGCAGGGCAATGTCATTAAACAACACCCCTAATAAAACTCTTGAGAGGGTTCCCATTGCCCTCACATAGATAGTAGCCAGGGTCCTCCACAACCCTGCAAACTTCCCTCTCTTCCTTCTCAATCCGCAGCCATGGGCCTTTCCACATATGATCACTGCCTCTAGAATGTTCTTTTCATTCTACCATCCCTTCTGTTTTCTACAGAATAGGATCTATCACAAGGCCAGCTCCCTTAATGATAGTAGGATGTGTGTCAGCGAACCAGGGTATCGCTTTTTTTTTTTAATCATGCCAGATAGTTCTGTCTTTATTCTCATATATTGCACAAAAGACCAGGGCTTCCCTCAGAAAAGAGTACATTGGTAGGCCACCCACCACTGATGACCAATAGCTTTAATCCTCGAAAGTCCACAAAAGATGACTCTCTTTTATTAAATTAAATTAAATTGTATTTAAAAATTAAATTACAATAAATTTTATTAAATCATCTCTCAAAATGTTTTCAAACATTTTGGCCTGTCATCCACTGTACTTCCCTATCACAAAACTTATCATGGTGAATAACCTGAAATTGCTCTTGTAATTATCTTTCTCTCATTTGAAGCTAAGGATATGAGGTTGGGAACTGTGCTACCCTGTTTAATGTTGTATGTCCAACACCTAGTGGAATGAAGGCTTTGCACAGAGTAAACCAAAAATAAAATTCTAACCCCCCCACCCCCCCCCATCATCAGAATCCACCCCTCCTCTCAGTCAAGGTATTCCAAAGTTGACCTGAAAACTGGTTTAGGCCATGACAGGAAGGCAGGGTCAAATATGCCTCATTAAGCCCTCTTTCCTTTTGGAATTCAGGAAAAGCCAACCAGCATTAACATCAATGCAGACTTTAAGACTATTAAGAAACATTTAGAATGTATTCTCTCTGAAGCCTGCTACCTGGAGGTTTCATGTGCATGACAAAACTTTGGTCTCCACAACCCCTTATTGTAACCCAGACACTCCTCTCTATCAATAATAACTCTTTCAGTCAATTGCCAATCAGAAATTCTTTCAATCTACCCATAACCTGGAAGCCCCCTCCCTGTTAAAGTTGTCCCGCCTTTTTGGACCAAACCAATGTATATCTTACATGTATTTGACTGATGTCTCATGTCTCCCTAAAATGTATAAAACTAGGCTGTGTCCCAACCACCTTGGGCACATGTTCTCAGGATCTCTTGAGGGCTGTGTCACAGCCCATATTTGTCACCCATATTTGGCTCAGAATAAATGTCTCCAAATATTGTACAGTTTGACTCTTTTCATCAACAATAGGGAGGTGCAAAATAAGTGTTTATTGGTTAAAGAAAATTAGATAAGGGAAGCGAGACAAATTGGTCCCAGCAGAAATCAGAAGAGTATTTGGAGAATGAATGAAGGGAAATTTTTCTAATCTTAGAGCGGAGATTGAGGCCTTGCTCTGACTTTTCAGGTAGCGTTGCCATGATGATTACTGAACATTCAAATACTTTATATCTTACCTGGAAGGTTTTACAGGAGGCACAATTTAAAAGTTAAATTTCATTCAGAGATTTATATTGATCTGGTTAAAACAATTTCTTTTAAGAGTTTTTTTAAGTTATAAAATTGCCTAGTAGATGTTTTTGAATTATCTTTAAACATTATTATCTGGAGGATTTTGATAAGCACAAGAGTATAATTCTGAATTTTATATATGACACTTTCTTCATACTGTAATCCCTATAATTACTTCAGATTTCAGGAACCCTTGATTTTATATCACCTGGAGACTATTTGCAGTCACCTTAAACATTATATGTGCATATCAGGAAAGAATAGACTTCTTTTTATAACTGCATGTCAGTTCCCTGCCAACATTTTAGAAAGAATCAAGCCTGAATACTTAAAGATACAGCTCCAGCCATGTGAATTTTGGATGAGGGAGGGGGGGGGGAATATCTCTATTTTTCTTGAAGATTTTAAATTATTATTTGGGTTCATGTTTCTCAAGTTAAAAAACAAAACAAAATAGTGTTTATTATTTAGGTCCTATTATCACTCTTCTACTCAAAAAAGAAAAGGAAGAAAAGAAAAAAGCAGAAGGCAGCTCTGGATTAATAAAGTCATGAAAAGGCTTCCAGATAAAAATCTCTGTTTCAAAAAATGATTTAATATCTTCATAAAATGGACATAGAAATGCTTCTGAAATTGGATTGTGACATATTTCACAAAGTTTATTGATCCAAGACTAAATTATATCTAAAATATCAGAACTGCCACCAAGCCCTCTCTGTGCTGCTCAACTGAGCCTCCCTCACTAGAGGGACCCCTAAGATTTGGGCTCCGTGGATCAGCCCCCCACAGAACCACTGAGCACAACTACATGTTCCCTAGAAAGGCATGGCTGGGCTGAGCCTTTGATGACCCGGTTTCTTACAAAGCCCCATCTAGACATTGACAAGGCAACTCATTTCTATCCAGTGTGAATCTGGGATGGTCTTGCAATAGTAATATAAAAACTTGGCCAGTGAATTACCAAGTCTTTTATTTTCTGTATTCTGATGCTTTGACATCTTGGGGGACCTGCTAACCCTGGAGCAACTGTTCTCCCCTCCCCCAGCCCCAAGGACTAGCTGATTCCTAGAGGGAGTAAAGGACCCCTGTGAGTACACCTTTCATGTAAAACCACCAACCCAGAGCCCACACCCCACTGCCTCTGCTATGGAGCTCTCACACTCTGGGCCACTATCCTCCTACCCCATCACCCCAGGGCAGGTACCAGACAACCAGGGAGAGCCCCTGCACCACAGAGCCCACTGAAATGATTCATACTCACCAATCCCAAGCCTGCTTACCCTGCCTCACCTGTCCCTTCCCAAAAAAACAAAACAAAGGCTCTTGCCCACAGTACCCTCCATTCCTCTGCCTATGGCCTATCTTGGTGTTTCAATATATGACACCTCTCTTCTGGGAACTTTGAGAAACAAACCATCTTTTCAATGGCAGTCATGTTCTTATCTGTTGGGCTTACCATGCCTCAGATTTTCTCCTACTGCGCTGTATTTTGAAACAGCTAGGGAAATAAATTTTCCTTCAATATGTATTAACACATAGAAGGAGTTAAGATGAAGGGAGTCTCCCAGTAAGGAAGCTCTGTCCTTTAAGCACAGGCAAAAGGGTCTGGACAGATTTCATGGGACCTCCCCTGGTCGTCTCCCCCTCTGGCTCACACAGCACCCAGCTGCTCAAGCTTCCCTGTCTGAACACTTTTCCACGCAGTCCCAGTGACTGGAGCATTCCGATCTTCTTTTAGGGGGTCTTAAAGTTGATGATAATCTCCATCTTCCTGAGTTAGACATTTTTTGATGAAGGTCTTGACAGGAACGTTCTTGTGCCCGTCACAGCTAGTGAGCCCTGAGCTGATGCGGAAAGTAAGTGCTGATATCTGTGAATGAGGAATGTTCTCACACCCCAGACAGTTCATGTGGACTCCCAGAAATAACTGGTTACATTTATTCTTGCTTTAGGACAAAGAACATGGGAAATATTCTTTTTTTAATTTACCAAGTGGTTGATATATTTTCCTCACCCCAGCTTTATTGAGGTATAATTAACAAATAGAAATTGCATATGTGGAAATCAGCACGTTGAAGAGATGTTGACATCCCCCACGTTCCTTGCAGCAGTGTTCATGATTGATAAGATATGGAAGCAGCCAAGATGTCCACCATCAGATGGATGGATGAGAAACGTGATCTATATACTCAAGAGAATACTATTTAGCATTTAAAAAGATGAAAATCTTGTAATTTGAGACAACATGCTAAACCTGTAGTACATTATGCTGCATGAAATAAACCAGGCACAGAAAGGCAAGTATTGCATGATATCACTTATATGTAGAATCTTAAAAAGTTGAACTCATAGAAGTAGAATGATGGCTACCAAAGGCTGGAGGAGAGGAGTGTGTGAAGAAACAAGAGTTGTTGATCAACAGGCACAAAGTTTCAGTTAACAAGGAGGACTAAGCGTTAGTGATCTATTGCACAGAATGGTGACTATAATAAATAACAATGCATCGTATATTTCAAAATTGCCAGGAGAGTATCAAAATATCTTTGCCACAAAAAAATGAAAAGCATGTAATGAATTTGTTAATGAGCCTAAGTTAATCATTCCACATTGTAAACATATATCAAAACATCACTTTGTACCCCATAAATATGTAGAACTATTTGTCAATTAAGAATAAAATTTTTAAAATTAATAATAAAAATTACATATATTTACATGATGTTTTGATATAGATATATATTATGAAATTATCAAATCAAGCAAATTAACATACATCACTTATGCTTATTTTTTTGGGGTGGTAAAAACATTGAAGATCTACTCTCTTAGTCAATTTCAAACATACAATGAAGCATTATTAACCATTGTCACCATGTTGTGCAATGAATCTCCAGAACTTATTTATCCTCCATAACTGAAAGTTGTACCCTTTGACCAAGATCTCCCCATCCCTCCCAAAACATCCAGCCTCTGGTAAACACCATTCAACTCTCTGCTTCTGTAATTGAAATGCAGCTTAGTTGCTTGCCGCATTTAGAGTCCAGTTAAAAAAAAGTAAAGTCTGATACCAAAAAAAGTGAATTTATTCCAAAGCTAGCTTGGGGAAGAGGCATAGATGTCCTGCTACACTGCTTCACCTTTGGAGCAGAAAGCGGGCACTTTTATAAGGTGGCGGGGTGGGGAATGAGCAATGGCAGTGTTCCCCCTGTTAGGTTGGTGCCTTGCCTATCAACAGTTGAGTTGGCGCCTTTTGGGCAGATATAAGTTGTAAAAGTGGCCAAGCAGGCATGCTTTCCATATGCCCTCTAGTGGACCAAAGTTCCGAGACAACCCCCTAGAGGTGAAAATTCCATGGGTTATGCTTTGGTCTGCAAATTGACTGTCAGCTCTCCAGGAGAGATCCATCTTGGAGCGCATAGTTAGATGCCCTGTAAGGAATGTCTCGTGGTGGGGGGAGGTGAAAGGCCACATTTGCATTTCTGAAGGGCTAGGTAGGAAATAGGGAGCTGGGGAAATGAGAAAAGAACAGATAGAGGGAAAACTAATTAAACCACCTCTTAGAAAAATGGGGGGTACTCAGTTATGTTTCTCTGAGTTGGACTTTCTTAGATTCCACAGATGGGTAGGATCATGTACTTGTCTTTCTATGCCTGGCTTATTTCATTTTGTGTAATGACCTCCAGGTTTATCTATATTGTCCCAAATGATAATATTTTGTTTTCTTGGGCTGAATAGTATTCCACTGTGCATAATACTATATTTTCTTTACCCATTAGTGAACAATATTCTGTGATTATGTCAAACTGTATTGCACTGTGTTGTACTATCGTACTTGCCATGGACCTTAATATCTCCCTACTCTCCGTCTGCAATAAAATTTAGCCTAGGCTCCCAGGAAGGACCTCAGTATGTGTGCATGTGGCTTTGTTTTGCACACCCTTCCACATCTTATGGAAATAAGGAGTTATTACAGGAAATCTCTCTTAATGCTGAGACCTCAGTGTTTGTCAATGAAGATTCCATTACTCCTGTTTAGCATGTGTTAGAAATGGTGGCTTAGAGTCAGAGCTCCAGAGAGTGGGAATGTAGGACTCCTTTATTCTAACTTGTCAATGCTGTGGTGTAGGACGTTGCTATAGGTGGAAATATGAGGTCAGCTAGATGGCCGGGGGCCCAGTCCTGTCATAGGATGAGATGGGGGGTCAGCACAAGATACAGGTCACGAAGACCTTTTGAACAGTAAAGAAGCCAGCCAAAGCCTACCAAAACCAAGACAGTGACCAGAGTGACCTCTAGTCATCCTCACTGCTCATTATACACTAATTATAGTGCATTAGCATGCTAAGAACACTCCCACCGGTGCCATGACAGTTTACAAATACCATGGCAAAGGGAAGAAGTTACCCTATATGGTCTAAAAAGGAAAGGAACCCTCAGTACTGGGAATTTTCCACTCCTTTATCAGAAAAACTCCTGAATAATCCACCCCTTGTTTAGCATGTAATCAATAAGTAACAATAAGTATAAGCAGCTTGAATAGTTCATGCAACTGCTCTGCCTATGGAGTAGCCATTCTTTATTCCTTTACTTTCCTAATAAACTGATTTCACTTTATGGACTCACCTCAAATTCTTTCTTGTGTGAGATCCAAGAACCCTCTCATGAGGTCTGGATAGGGACCCCTTTCCGGTAACAACCCTGTACTAGAAAAGGGAACAGTGCTGCTAAGTCCCCACTAGAGGCAGGATTTCAGGATGTTATTCCATTTCTGTAAGTATAATAAAATATACACATTGGTCTTTGTTCGTGGCTCCTGGCACACAGCTCCTAAAACCCATGGAGTCTCCTGAGTGATGAGTGTCTTTTATATGCTGATGTGAGATGACTGGTGGGTGGGGCCCTGGATAGCTTCAGGATAGTGCCAGAAAAACAACCCTGGAATTAGTGGGTTAGAACTTTCAGTCCCACCCACTCTGGGGGAGGAGAGAGGGGCTGGAAACTGAGTTCAGCCACCAATGCCCAATGACTTAATCAACTATGCCTATATAACAAAACCTCTATAAAACCCCTAAATGATGGGGCTCAGAAAGATTACGGATTGATAAATGCTCCACGTGCTGGAAGATGAGGTGCCTTCCAGAGGGCATGAAAGCACCGTGTTCCCTACCCGCTATACCATGCCCTATGCATCTCTTCCATCTGTCCATTCTATTTTTTTTTTTTTGAGTTGGAGTCCTGCTCTGTCACCCAGGCTGGACTGCAAGGGCGTGATCTCGGCTCACACAACTTCCACCTCCCAGGTTCAAGTGATTCTCCTGTCTCAGCCTCCCAAGTAGCTAAGATTACAGGCACATGTCACCATGCCTGGCTAATTTTTTTTTTGTATTTTTAGCAAAAATGTGGTTTTGCCATGCTGGCCAGGCTGGTCTCAAACTCCTGACCTCAGGTGCTCTGCCCACCTCAGCTTTCCAAAGTGCTGGGATTACAGGCATGAGCCACCACACTTGGCCCCATCTGGCCATTTTTATGTTGTGTCCTTTATAATAAGCTGATAAACGTAAGTAAACTGTTTTCCTGAGTTCTGTGAGTTTTCTGCAAATTCTCAAACCTGGTGGTTGGGGGAAGGGAGGATATCAAGGGAACCCCTGAGTTTGTAGACAGCTGGGCAGAAGTGTGAATAATCTGGGCACTCCACTGTGTCCTGTGGGTCTGAGCCCTTTACCTTTGGGTCTGCAATAACTCTAGGCATTAGTGGCAGGATGAGATAAATTGTAGGACACCCAGTTGGTGTCCACAGAGTTGGGGGAGTAGTGTTGAAAAAGATCCCATTACTTGAGGTCAGAGAAAGAACATGAAAATTTCAAACTTAAAACAATCCTGTAAGTTAACTATTATATTACAAATTTGTAGGTGAAGAAATTGAAACAAAGAGACTAAGAAATTGCCAAAGTTACAAAGCTGATAAGCACCTAAACAAGGATTTGGATTTGGATCTATTTGAATCCAAAGCATTCCTTGTTCTCCTCACAAACCAGGCAGCCCTTATGGTAGCAGGTGATGCTGGGCAATTACCCAGACATTTCCAACATCTCTACTTTAACAAGCATGGAAGGAGCATGGGTTTGGTCACTTAACTCCTCTGAAGTCTAAACCTGCCTCCTAAGGATGCCATGAGGGTCAGGTGAGATAGAGAAATCATTCTGTAAAGTGTAAGTCAGTGTCCATCTGTAAAGTATGTTTATTATAATCATATAATCTTTGTTATAAAATTTATTAGCATCAGTTTCTCAAGATACACCCATGGCAGACTTCTGCACTGCCTCCACACCACCAGCAAGGGAGCCCAGCACAGTTCCTTGGTTTCAAGGTTGTAATTTGCAAAAGAATCATCCGTCTGTGGCATGCCTCTGGTCAGGTAGAGACCAGTACTGATGTCCTTTAATTACATATGTTAGAAACCACAGCTAATTCAGGACAAGCTAAAATATTTGAAACAAATACCAGAGTGGCAGAGTACTAGCTGGCATACCAGCCAGTGCCACGTTACATAAAACAACCAAATAAAGACAAAACAAAACAAAGCAAGATGTTTAATGTCCCCCTTTTCTCAAATACTGGATTCAGCCATGACTGTTCTGATTCCATTCAAAGAAAAAGTCAGCTCCATGTGATGGGAATTTCATATAAATTATCAATCAATTTCATTAAAACTTCTGGAAATCATTTGGACATTGTTCATATCCATTGATATTTAAATCTCACAGAGGCACAGAGGCTGGGGGAAAATGTGGGAAGTGCAAGATAAAAGTTTGTCTAACACAGGGATGAATGAATGAACAAGTAACTAGATGTGGACCTTCTCTGACTTAACTGCCGGGAGGTCTACATGTGGAAACTCAACCTACAAGGTGTTATCAGGAATTTCTCCTTACTTTAATAAGAATATCTCAGTTTAGTGTGTGGCCTGTCTTTCTTTAACTAAATATTGGTGTGTAACTCATTCTACTTTGTTTGCTATGCTATTCAATGCATTGAAAAAAGACACTAATCATGTATCCTTCAAACTTTACCAAAATATTGCTATGTTTCAAAACCCCATATTTGGACAGGAGGTTCTCAGTCACTTACTTACAATGGAGAATATGTTATTGAATGACGTTTTTTGCACTGCATTTGTTACAATTCTATCTTCACGACTCTAACTTGTAGAGGAAGAAAACATTACATTTATTGAGAACCTCCTCTATGTCAGTATCTCCATTTACACTCATCAGTGAAATAATGTGTTGGTCCAATTAGTCAGACAAGCCACATTCTTTACTGAACACTACTTAAATGCTGGGGACACAAAGATGAATAAGACACAGTCCCTGACATCAGATGACTCTGACCAGTAGGGACAGATAGGCATGTTTTTAAAAGAGAGATACAAAAAAAAGGGCCAAAAAATACTAGAGAAGATTCTCATCATAAAATTATGTTCACAGGACTAGGAAGCTAAAAAGTAGAACAAGCTGGGTTTATATGAAAAGAATTGAAAAGAGGCTCACAAAGAGATATTTGCACATTCGTTTTCATTGCGGTATTATTCACTACAGCCAAGGTATGGAGGCAGCCTAAATGTCCATTCTCGAATGAATGGATGAAAAAAAGTGTGGTATAGGAAGTAAATTATGAACTTTGAGGACGTTATGCTAAGTGAAATAAGTTGGTTACAAAAAGACAAACACTGTATTATTACATTTATACTAGGGATCTAAAATAGTCAAGCTCATGGAAACGGAAAGTAGAATGATGGCTGCCAGAGTCATTAAATAACTCTTTGTTTTCCCTTCATTAGGATGGAAAGAGTTGTTTAATGAATATGGAGTTTCATTTTTGCAAAATGAAAAAGTTCTAGTGATCTATTGTCCAAGGATGTGCTGTATTACACACTTTAAAATGATTATGAGGTTAAATTTAGATTATGTGTTTTTTGCCACAAAAAAAACAAAGTAGGACAAGATCAGAAATAACTTCACAAAGGTTGGGTCTATCACTGAATGTTCCCAAGAACACCATGAGGAGGAGGATATTTTACAGCTAAGGACGTTGAAGACCGAATTTCAAGTCCATGTGACACGGAAGATTGTAATTTTCCATTACCACCTCCCCCATGTCTCTTCTGTAGGATACTAAGTCCATATGATGCATCTTAAAAGTTTTGCACGAGGCAAATCAGAAAGCATAAAATTTCTAATGTACTCTTATGCTTCCACAAACCAAATATGAACGAAATCAATAATCAAAAACTAGGGGAAAATATAGTAAATATACTAAACATTTATTTTTGTTTTCTTATATTTATTTACTTGCCTGCCAATAGAAATGACTACCTTTTAAAAATAAAACTATGAGCTTTTAAAGCTGTAAAGTGAAAACTGTTTTCTAGCCAAACAATGATTTCAAGCAAATGGAGTCCATTTACTGAATGGTGGCTCCCAGAATGTTTTTATTGAATACAACCAGCAATGACAAGAGTCACACACACATTGATTGCCTCCTCAGTAGGTAAGAGAAGACAGGATTCTTAGAACACTGAAATAAGGTCTAAAATATCTTTTAATAAAGAGATGTGTATCTTCTCTTTTAAAGCAGTATTTGGAATTTTTGTGTATTATAAATTTGTTTGAAATATGAACATCAATTTAATATGCCAGAGAAACATACTACTCTTGCCCCTAAAGTGGAAATATGAATTCTCAAAAATCCATAGATAAGATATACAGTAAATAGTGCATTTGTAGATATATTTATTAGATTATAACTGTTGGTATTAT
This sequence comes from Ateles fusciceps, assembly GCA_036589455.1. Taxonomy (NCBI): domain Eukaryota; kingdom Metazoa; phylum Chordata; class Mammalia; order Primates; family Atelidae; genus Ateles; species Ateles fusciceps. The sequence continues at coordinate 2,575,091 of JAZHEH010001180.1, read as the reverse complement.
TGATTGTCAAATAAATCAGAGTAGAGGCACACTGTTCATGTGGTGGTATAATGTGAATGGTTCTCAATCCCCAGGGGGATACTTTTAATTGTCATGACCTGCGAGTGCTACTAGAAACGAGTGGGTAGAGGTCAGGGATGCTGGTAAATATCTCACAGTGTGCAGTACAGCCCTTCACAATAAATGATTATTTGGTCCAAAATGACACAAGTGCTGAGACAGAGAAACCCTATATTGTGCCAATACTTTAACTGCTCTCTGTCCTACCCACTATGTCTTAGATCAATAGAAAAAAAATAGGCAATGTTATTCCCTTCCAGGGAATATGTCTTCAGGAAGCATACTGCTCATGGCTGGGAAATGCTTGTTTTCAACTGTGGTATTTTTATAGGAGTGACACACAATTCATCCAAAAGGAGATAGAATGGTAAACTACAGGCAAAGAGGAGACCAAGTTCTTTTCAGAACTCTGCACTGACATTTAAATCATATCTACTGTAACAACTGGGAATTTGGACCAAGATGGCACATTTTTTTATTTGCTACCAGATCCAGGAAGAGAATTGGGTCCAAATCAGTCCTCAAAAATGAGTTCCTTGTAAGTAAACATTTTACTTAGTTTGATTTAACCCGTTAAAGGTTTCACTTCATATACAGCCTAACAAGATGAAATTAAAATTAGAAAAAAACGATCAGCCCAGAAAATGATCAGTAGGGAGGGAAATAGTAGGAAATCAAGCAAAGAAGTAAAATCTGCTATATAAATTTATGCAACCAGCCAGGTATGGTGGCTCATACCTGTAATCCCAGCACTTTGGGAGGCTGAGGTAGGCGGATCATGAGGTCAGGAGTTTGAGACCAGCCTGGCCAGCATGGTGATACCCTGTCTCTACTAAAAATACAAAAATTAGCCAGGCATGGTGGTGTGTGCCTGTAGTCCCAACTATTCGGGAGGCTGAGACAGGAGAATCGCTTGAACCCAGGAGGGGGAAGTTGTGTGAGCCAAGATCGTGCCACTGCACTCCAGCCTGGGCAACAAAGTGAGACTCCATCTCAAAAAATAAATAAATTATGCAACCAAGAGTCACCCCCATGAAATCAGACTGGCTTACTAGGGCTCCTTTATCTCATTGGCCCTTACATGTACATGGGACAATTTCTTCATATGGGTTACCCAGTTGTCTCTGAGACATATGACATTCATTGATCATATATTTGTTTTCCCACTTGTTTTATTATTTTTATGCTATTATATCATGAACATTTGAGACTCTTGGTACATGCTTTGCTGATCTACTGCTATGTATCACATGACCCTAAAGTTTATCAGTTTAAAGTATGCACACATAGTATCTCCCAGTTTCTTTGGACAAGAAATCTGAGCATGACTTATTTAGGTCCTTGGCTCAGTCTCTTGCAAGACTGCAGTCAAGTGGCAACTGGGGCTGCAGTCTCATCAGAAGACTCAACTGCGAAATGATCTGGAAGAGAAATACATATAAGAAAATGTATGCTCGAGGCAGATTGTCTTGAAGAGGGGGATATTATTAAATAACTGACCAGAGACAGTTGAAAGTATTGGACAAAGCTTGAAGCCCAGCCTCAGATAAATAGAAAGAAGGGAATGTACAAAGAGTGTGAACAAGTCATCACACAAAAAAAACAAAACAGTGTTTAGCCTGTTTGAGGACTAATAAGAAAATCAAAGGGCATCTGTGGGGGACATAAGAGATAAAATAAATGAATCCAGTAACAAAAATGGTTAAGATAGAGGCCTCTGAGGGCCACAGTGCCCAGTTTCAAAGTCTAGCTCTTCCTCCTTGATCCTAGGCAAATTATTTTACCATACTGTGCCCTCAGCGTCCTGCTGTAAGCGGGATGACAGTACGCCCCTCGTAATTTTTTTTTTTTTTTGAGACAGAGTCTTGCTCTGTCATCCAGGCTAAAGTGCAGTGGTGTGATCTCAGCTCACTGCAACTTCCACCTCCTGGGTTCAAGCAATTCTCATGCCTTAGCCTCCTGAGTAGCTGGGATTACAGGTGTTCACCACCAGGTGCAGCTCATTTTTATATTTTTAGTAGAGATAGAGGTTTCACCATGCCGGCCAGGCTGGTCTTGAACTCCCAACCTCAAGTGATCTGCCCATCTTGGCCTCCCAAAGTGTCGGGATTACAGGCATGAGCCACTGTGCCCAGCCAGTACCTGTCTTGAGGGTAGGAGCACACACATGCTAGGGACTCTGCACATCAGCTATCATTCCTACTATAGTGACTAATGTCATTGGCATTTGTTATTATTCTGCAGACAGACTCTACAGGAGAACATGGGGAGAGGGGGATAAAGGGCACAGAGTGACCATTTAGGACAATTATGTCCTGAGTCTGTGTCCGTGGTGACCAGCACAGGGAGAGGGTAGAGGCACTGGTCCAGGAAGGGGTTGACAGGACTAGCCCTTGCAGAGTTACAGTGAGGACCCGGAATTTCAGGCCAGGCCAAAGGAGAACTGGGGGGCTTGGAGGCCAGTCTGGATGCCTGGACATGAGGGTTGAGGGCAAGGCAGGACTTAGGGATTGTCTGCAACAGCCAATGGTGACATTTTTTTAAAAGGAGTTTGTAAATCTTTTCAACACCTGTTCCTTCTCCTGTCTGTAGAGACTGCTCAGTAAATGCTCACGATTCGAAGTAAAATTAAATGCATTCCAGCCATCCTGTGGCCCCCTCTCAGCAGAAGGTAGCATTTTAAAAATCAATTCAGCCCCATCAAAAGTTTTTTAAAGGTTCAACATTTTACTACAACTTATTAAGACTGCCAAAAAGAAAGTATTGTCATAGTACACACACAAAAAAACTTCTTTAAAATTCTGCATCTGTCTCATATGAAATGTCTCTCTCACACCTGCATTTCCCCAAACATTTTGTTCTTTCTCCTCCAAGCTTCCCAAACACACACAAATCCAGCTGACACAGGCCCCTGTTTCTCCCTCCTCCCTCCTTGGTTTTTTAATCTTTCTGTTTTTGTTTGAGGTTGGCTTTTTGTTTTGTTTTGGATTATTTGGGGGATTTCCCCCATTGTTCTGTTCCCACATTCCCTGGATTCTCTCGGAAAAAAAAATAAAAGAGTAAAGCCAGCCATCTCGACCCAGAAATCTTTCTTCCTCTCACTCTCCCTATCCCACCACCTGCTACGCCCACCCTTGTAGTGGGGATGGTGATAACAGGGGCCACAGACCCCTAGAAATTAGTATCTTTTCTCCTCATCACATGAGTAACCCCTGATTCTTATTTCATCCAAATTACTGAGCCCAGAACAAAATCAAATCCAATCCAAATACCTGTATTTACTTAACCTCAAATGGAAACTACCAAGAAAAAAAAATCTCCAATCAACTTGTGATCATTTTTAACTATAACCAAACCCATGACAGAAAAGTTAGTTTCATGTTTTCTAATTCTCTGATTGCCACTTACTTTGGAATTTTCCAGACTGGAAAGGTGGGGATATAAACGGTAGGGATACTGGGGTTTATGTCCAAAGCACCGGGCAGGGTACAAGAAGGGAAATGACTACTCAGTGTGCACAGGTACCTATAGGTGTGCTCTCACACATGCCACCACACACACACATGCACATACCATATGCATCACACATGCCAAACACACAGGCACACACCACATGCCATACCCACACACCCATACACACACATATATATGCATATGCATGCATGCACACACATACACAACACACACACATATACCCACACACATGCACATACCTTTCCCTCTTCATCTGTGCCAACTCTGTGTGTTGAGGCTTTGGCAACTAAATAATCAATATGGATTTTTTTTTAACAACACACAAATTATCAAGAGAGCGCTTGAGCAGATCCCCATTAGCCATACAGAGATTTCCAGATCGACTTTACTCTTCAACCACGTTCTGTAGACTCCAGTTGTTTGCTGTGAATACTGACCAGCTTTCATCTCATAGAGATTTTGCCTCAAAAGTTGGGTACATGGGCCCCACTGAAGCACCTCACATGGCTCCCCTTTTCTGTGGACATGGCCAAAACTGAGCATCCAGCCTCAGCAGTTACAGTCAAAGCTCTGTATTTAACTCCTTGTCACCTCCAGCCCACGCAAACTGTGCTTGAACACACCATTGTCATCATTGCCATTGTTGCCACCATCATCATCAGCACCATCAGCACCATCACCATCATCACCTTTCATCAACACCGTTATCATTGCTACCACTACTGCCACCACCATCATCACCATCACCAATATCACCACATCACCACCACCATCACCATCATCACCACCATCATCACCATCACCATTGTCACCATCACGTATCATCACCTACAGTCTCAACTGAGCCATGTCTCATTCTAGCTCACCACTGCCTTTCTCCAGCACACTGAAACCCATTGCCCTGAAGGGTGGGAAACTTCAGAGCAAAAACACTCACAAGATAGGTCTGAAAATCTTCTCTTAAATATTATCCCTGTTACATGCCCAAGTACTCCAGCCCCCGCAACAGTTGACATCCCAAATCACACACTCAATTAGCTACTGTAAGTCATTCAAGTCTCCAAAAGGGCCATGAGGCATCTTCTTAAATGAGAAATTCAAGGGAAGACATGCCTTATGTACCCTTGTCCCATCTTCAATGACGTGCTGGAGCCAGCTCATATCAGTTGGTGAGAGCCAATTTTTAATTTGTCAGGAATTTTAGAAGCTGGTTCACATTGAGTTGGTAGCTTGAAATCAACTATGGTGAGAGTAGTTACACCACAGAAATTGGCAGGTACTGCAAATCATGGCTCCCCCATCCACCCTCGCAGGGTTGTTAAACATTAACCAGAAAAAAACTCTGTTTTCCTCCAAGAAACAAGGTATGAGGAGAGAGGAACTGCATTTTAATACTTAAATAAAAGCTTAGAAAATGGATTTTAAAAATCAGCCAGCGTCCCACAGTATTTTCTTCCAGTTTTGTCCCAGGCAAATGTTTTCTACTTCACCATCACAGCATAGCCATAATTTTAATTTTTTCACATCATATTATAGACATTTTTCCTGTCACTATACAGCTTTTGTTACTATCATTCTAATGCCAATTCCTCTACTTGTTTATTTTCATTCCCATGAACATTTTAGAACTTACAACATTTTTCTTTTTCTTTTTTTTTTTTAAGACAGAGTTTTGCTTTTGTTGCCCAGGCTGGAGTGCAATGGCATGGCTTTGGCTTACTGCAATGTCCACCTCCCGGGTTCAAGGGATTCTCCTTCCTCCGCCTCCTGAGTAGCTAGGATTACAAGCGCCTGCCACCATGCCCGACTTATTTTTCTATTTTTAGTAGAGACAAGGTTTCACCATTTTGGTCAGGCTGGTCTCGAACTCCTGACCTCAGGTGATTTTCTTCTTCTTTTTAAATTTTACAAATGATACATAAGCAGATTTTTATAACATAACTCAAACAATACAGAAGCCCACAAGCTCACGGTTACTCCCTCCTCCACCAGCCACACCACCTCTAGCCGTCTCCACCCTGGTGGTGGCCATGTCAACCCAGTGGACTTACCTCCACACTCTTATACTCCTCTATACACATGCTGACATATGTATGTATTTCACCAAAGATGTTTTGGGAACATTTACATACATAGAAGAAATACAAAGAACATTGCAAGGCATTCTGTGTAACAGTGTGGAAAAAAAAACTCTGCTTTTTCCTTATAGTTGAGTTGTTTTTTTTTTTAATACCACTGCATTATATTCCATATATGGGGGGTGTCAAGATCTATTTAATCTCCTCCTTTACTGGAGACTCTGAAAAGTGGAATTGATGTGTTCAAGGTGAAAATATTTTTTAATGGCAACATGCTGCTAAAACAGTTCAGAAAAAAGTCAGATAGCATATAGATGCCTCTTTCCCCACATATTTGTAAACCTTTAAAAATAATGAATTTTTAAAAAAATTTCCCAATTGCATGAGCAAATTATGAGGCATATTGTAGCTTTAATTTGCATTTTATAATTAGAAATGAAGTAGATCATATTTTCATATTTATTCTTTATTTTTTTCTGTGAATATTTTTGTTTTATTCTTCACCTATTTTTTGATTTGTTTTACCTTTTATTATTTTATTTTTTAAATATGTTGCAAATATTTTCTACTAATCTATTACTTGTCCTTTAATTTTGCTTATCACCTATTTTGCTATACGTAAGTTCTAAACTTTTTTTTTTCTTTTTTTTTTTTTTGAGACACAGTCTTACTCTGTGGCCGTGGTTGGAGTGCAGTGGCTCAATCTCAGCTCACTGCAACCTCCACCCCCCTGGCTCAAACAATTCTCTTCCCTTAGCCTCCCAGGTAACTGAGACCGCAGGTGTGTACCACCACACCCTGCTAATATCTCTCTCTCTCTCTATATATATATATATATATATATATATTTTTTTTTTTTTTTTTTTTTTTAATAGATGGGGTTTCGCCATGTTGCCCGGGCCGGTCTCAAACTCCTGACCTCAAGAGAGCTGCCCACTTCAGCTTCCCAAAGTGCTGGGATTACAGGCATGAGCCACCACACCTGGCCATCTAAATTTTCATGTGACCAAATCCGACAATCTTTCTTTTTATTATTTCTTAGTGCTGGCTGTGGATTTATTTGTAAACTCTATTGTCAGTGGCTTCACACATGCACACACACAATGATGGTTAATTCTGGGTGTCAATTTGCCTGGATTGAAGAGTGCTTGGACCGCTGGTGAGCACTGTTCCTGGCTGTGTCTGTGAGGGTGTTTCCTGGGGACATTGACATGCCAATCAGTGGACTTGGACCACACAACAGTAGACAAGCGCCATCTAGCCGGCAGGGGGCTAGGATAAAGCCAGCTGGGAGAAATGGGTGTTCAGCTTGCTTTGCCCTCTCTCTCTCTCTCTCTCTCTCTCTATTTCCCTCACTCTTTCACCCTTGGGGGATTTCTGGCTTTCGGCCTTTAATTGGTGGCTACACCTGCCTTCCTGGTTCTGAGGCTTCCAGTCTGAGCCACGCTACTGTTCGGGTTGCTCCAGTTCTCCGGACTGCAGATGGCCTCTTGTGGGACCTCTCCACCTCTGATCCTGTGAGCCAATTCCCTGCATAAATTTCTTTTGTATCTCCTGTTGGTTCTGTTTCTCTGGAGAACCCTGATGAATACACACATGCACACATTATTTTTTATTTTTTAAATTTTGCTTTAAGTTCTGGAAAACATGTGCAGAACACACAGGTTTGTTATATAGGTATACATGTGCCATGGTGGTTTGCCGCACCTATCAACCCATCACCTAGGTTTTAAGCCCTGCATGCATTAGGTATTTGTCCCAATGCTCTCCCCTCCCCTTGCGCCCCCCCCCTCAGGCCCCAGTGTGTGATGTTTCCCTCCCCTGTGTCCATGTGTTCTCATTATTCAACTCCCACTTATGAGTGAGAACATGTTTTGATGTTTGGTCTTCTGTTCCTGTGTTAGTCTGCTGAAGATGATGGCTTCCAGCTTCATCCATGTCCCTGCAAAGGACATGAACTCATTCTTTTTTATGGCTGCATAGTATTCCGTGGTGTATGTGTGCCACATTTTCTTTATCCAGTCTATCATTAATGAGCATTTGGAATGGTTCCAAGTCTTTGCTATTGTAAGTATATACACACATTATTTTTATTTCTAATGCAGATATTTCTGCTCCAGCAACCATTCTTGGTTAAGAACTCTCCTGCAGGCAGTGACTAGGGGGATCTGAGCTCTTTCTCTGCCATCTTAGAGACCTTCCCTGCGGCCATGGGACACAGACAGAGCAAGTAACAGTGCTTAGAAGTCAGTGAAGGCAGTCGGTGCAGGTACATATCCCTTTACCCTACTTTTACCAGGCAGAACTCACTCACATATTCTCACCCAGACACAGGGAGGGCTAGGAAATGCGATCTTCCTGTGTGCCCAGCAGAAGCAGGGCATCATTTGGTGAAGATGTAGCAGTCTCTGCCACAGCTTCTGGTTTTGTGTCTTGCTTCAGAAATCCTTCCCCACCTGCACAGGGTAAAAATGTTTCTCTCTATATTCCTCTCTACTGTTTAGAGGTGATGTTCTCTAAATCCACCTGGAATTTATTTTTGAGACTATAGTAAGGGTCTCAATGGATAATTACTTATTCCAAAACCTCCTCCTACTATTTTGATATACCTCTTGATCAAACAAAATTGCACACACACATATATAAATGGTTCTGTTTATGAACTCATTTCTATTTCATTCATCTGTCTATTTTTACTGAATCAATACCACAATGTTTTAATCTCTGGCTTTGTGGTATGTGTTCACATAAAAAATCCCTTTCCCTTATCTTTCTCTGAATTTTCTTGGCTATTCATAGACAGTGCTTTTCTATGTCTGCATGGTTATTTTAAATATTCCGTCATATGGATATACCATAATTTATTGACCATTGGAATCTGGCACCTTTTTATTGCTATGAACTTCTTTGCATCTAAAACTTTGTTCATGTCCATATTTTTTTCCCTGGAGTAATTTCTGGAAGGGGAACTGCTGGGTCAAAGAATATAAACATATTTAAGGTTTGGAGGATGGGCTACCAAATTGTGCTTTAAAATGGACCACCAAAGCTTTTCCCACCAGCAATATGGGATATGGCTCTCTTCTCCACATGGTTGTCAGTTCAAGTGTTACAATCTTTAAGCAGTATTTAATAAAATGAATATCTTGTCTAAATGCGAATTCATTTCAAGTAAGGTTAGCCTTATGTTACTGGATTTTTTTTTCTGTCTGGCATAAATTGCTTATTTATGTCTTTATTGCAAAGGATCATTAATTATAAATAATTTGATGTTAAAAAAACAACAACAACAAACAAGTGTTTTGTGACTGATCTCCAAGAGCAACAGCTTTGTCCTATGGTCCTATAATGGAATGCTGCCCACTTCACTAATATGAAAATTTGTGGAGCATCTCGACCTCCTGGACCACTCTCTTTTTGGATAAATTAATTAGGGGAAGATTCTGCTACACAAAGCATTGGGATGGCGCAGCGCCAGCCTTCAGGAGCTTCCCCCAACAGGGACCCTTGATCGTTGGGCTGTGAACTGTCCCGGGCGCCACACCAACCCTGCAGCAGCCAGCCCATCCTGCCTCCACAGCACAGAGAGGGGCCATGCGGGCGGCACCGCACACCCTCTGCCGATGTCGTGTCCCCCCGCTAGGCCCCGCAAGCTGACAGGGTGGTGCAGAGGCCGGCTTAAGTTCGGAATGTCGCCGCTCCCCACAGGCAGTGGCAGGAGGACCTTCAGGAGCGGCCTGAAGGCTCTGCTGCCTTCCAGCCTTCGGGGAGCGCCCCACCGCACACAAGGCGGAGGCTCTCTGGACCTCCCCGCACGACTCGATGAGTTAACTTGGTACTAAATGCCACCGAACGGGAAAGTGTCAGAGGCCACGCAGGGAGCCTCCCACACAGTGCCCTTCAGCCAACGCAGTGAGGGACGGACACACCCGGCGCCTTTGTCCCTTCGAGTCGGCCGAGTGGGCGGCGGAGGTGGGCAGAATGGGGGTCATGTGAAGGCTGAGTAAACAGATGTGATTCCTCACCCGGAAAACTCTCCAGGGCAGCCGCTCACCCACTTAGGACTGCCCTTTGTCCGGTCGTGATGCACATTCTGAAAAGGCCTGTTGTCGAATTCTTCTGCTATTCTGCAATGTCAACAGACATGAAGCTCTGAAGTGGCAAATGAGGCACAGCTCTGACAAAACCCCCTCATCCCCCCGAGAGGCCGAGCGAGTCAGTCACATTTGGGGAGGTGAAGGGCCCCAGAGCACCGGCGCGACCTGCCTGGTGCCAGGCATGAGATGAGCCGGGACTCGAAAGTTCCCACCACCCTCGCAAACGGACCAGCTGCACCCCAACGCGGAGGCATCATCGCAGCAAAGGGCAGGTCTTTTTCTGCTAGGAAGCACTTAACAAAGCCCAGTGAGGCTAGCACTCTGTCCTGCATCCCGTAAGGCTGCCAGACTTCAGTGAATAGACGCAACACCCGGTTAAATTAAGTTCAAATTTAAACAACACATCATGTTTTCAGTGTATGTTCCTCCCACGCATATATTTTTAGTATAATGATTGCTTGTGCTAAAAACTCACCATATTGATAACCTGTGTGAAGGCCCTTGCAGAAGGGCTGGTGGAGGCAGATTACCGTTTCCAGGAAAACCTCCCCCTTAGTCAGGAGCAAGTCTCAAAGCTCCTCCAGAGACCATTTGGGAGCCAGGTGCGGTGGCTCACACATGTAATTCCAGCACTTTGGGAGACCCAGGCGGGTGGATCACCTGAGGTCAGGAGCTCAAGACCAGCCTGGCCAACGTGGAGAAATTCCATCTCTACTGAAAATACAAAAAATTAGCTAAGCTTGGTGGCGCATGCCTGTAATCCTAGCTACTTGGGAGGCTGAGGCAGGAGAATCACTTAAGCCCAGGAGGTGGAGGTCGTGGTGAGCCGAGATTGCACCACTGCACTCCAGCCTGGACCACAAGAGTGAAACTCTCTCTCAAAAAAAAAAAAAAAAGAAAAAAAAGACAAAGAGACATTTGGGGCCAACTTCACTAGAAGCTCTAATCTTTGGTTTAATAGCACCTGTCTTTGAGATCAACATTTTGGGATCCCTGATTCAGTAAGCTGTTACATCAATGCATTTATGTGATGCACAGATTAATAAGAGTGCATAAACAGATCCCAAGGCCATATACACAAGTTTGAAAAGAATTTTTTTTAAATGACTGTAAAGGATATGAAAAAATTTTTCAAGTGCAGCTATTAATGACAAATATCAGTGAATACATTTGAAACAATGATTTTTCATTATGTAACACAATATTACACATGCTTATTACTTTTGCCACTATTCTGACCACTAAAATGACTGCCCCTGTGGATTTTTCTGTTTACCCATTTTGTACAAGGCCTCAAATGGCTACCAACATCTATGTGAACTCCCAGCCTCAAAATGCACCACCAGAAACCTGGTTACAAATCCTAAGGGATCGGAGTGGTTTTACTTGTCCTTCTGAGCACTGCCACATGCATCTTGGGCTTCTGATCAGCTCATCCATAGGCCCCCAGCGTGGTCAAACCCACTGCCAAACCAGGCTGTCAGGAGGGACAGTTGTTCTGAGAAGATACCCCAAAAAAACCTCCCCCTAGTCCAATCAATCAATTGCAGAATTACAATATAAAGACACAGAAACTGCAGCTTACACTTCAAGTACCGGCCAAGGAGATTTCCTCAACAGTAAACTCAGAGGAGCCGTCCATGTGCTGGGTTGATAAAGCTGTGCACTGGGATCATGTGAGGTGCCTGCCCCCAAGACTGGTTACCCCAGAAGCCCCAGGTTGGCCCGAAGGGCTGACTGTGAAGGCCATCATATTGCAATCCACTGATTTGGCCACAAAAAGGTAATGTCCCTCTGTGCTTGACAAAGTTCACAACTCTTATAGTACCTGTTCAGTTCTAAGAACCCAAAGAGAGGCAAGGAGGTCTTGAGCACCATGCCACATGGACACGTTTGTAGAAACTGGAGACACTGGCCTCCAGGGAAGGAATGGGAGATACAATTGCTGGGTTCAACTATTTAAATGGCTGTCATGCAGAACCATCGTTCTATTATAGAATTCCAAGGGGCAGAGCCTCTTGTCACACAAGGGTGACAGCTACAAGAAAAAAGATTGCATTTTAAATTAAGGGTTATTAAAAAGAAGACCGAATAGTCACCAGACAAGGCCCAAAAAAATAACATTTCAGAGCCCCTTCCCAGATATTCTGAGATTCTGTTTTAATTCCCACCTATTGCTCGAATACAATCTTTTTTTAAACACCAACCTGTCCCCCACCTCTCTACACTCATACTGCATTTAACATCTCAGCCACTCATTCTGGCATTTTTCACATCCTGTCCTGGATGTTTGCTCACTTGCAGCAGTCCAGGCTCTGTGATGGGCACAGGAGCACACAGAGATGCTGCCACCAGCCCTGCCTGGTCTCCAGCCAGGAGCAAACCATTTCTTATTCTTCCTTACCTTACAATCCACTTGCAATGCTGATCACTGTTTTTTGTTCCTTTTTTTTTTTTTTTTTCCCAACAGAGTCCTACTCTATCTCCCAGGCTGGAGTGCAGTGGAGCAATCTTGGCTCACTGCAACCTCCACCTCCCAGGTTTAAGTAATTCTCATGCCTCAGCCTCCTGAGTAGCTGGGATGACAGGCGTGCACCAACACGTCTGGCTAATTTTTCGTATTTTCATTAGAGGTCGGGTCTTGCTATGTTGGCCAGGCTGGTCTTGAACTCCTGGCCTCAAGTGATCCTTCTGCTGTAGCCACCCAAAGTGCTGAGATCACAGCTGTGAGCCACCCTGCCTGGCCTGCTGATCACTCTATCTATCAACTGTCATCTGTATTCACTTAACCAAATAAAATTTTCTGCAGGATTCATTTTCTCATGTGAATTCAGCGTTAATAATAATCAAATGGGAAAATGACTATGTCATACTTACCTTTCCACTTTATTATAATACCTGTTAATGAGTTACAGTGTGTACAACTAGTTCTGAACCATTCTTTTTCCTTTTATCTGAAAAAGTAAACTTCTTTTTTTGCTTGAGTTTTTTAATTCAAAAGTTAAAACTCCAATTAAGAGAAAGTTTCCATTTCAGACAAAGTACTGATGTCCTGAGCAGCTGGCCCAGGCATGGGGGCCTCACCTTCCAAAGATCTAGTGAACTTCGGCTGATGCTGAATTTTACCAGCTCTGGCCTTTCTATTTCAGCCATCAAGGCGTCAGCCCTTGCTGTTCCTCACCCAGGGACTGGGCTGTATTTGTGGCTTAATGACCCACTCTGAAGTCCATTTCTGGGTTATGCCTTTTGTCTGCATTCTGGCTTCCAGCCTGGAGGAAAATAAACTCTTATTACCCACCTCACAGTCAAAATGAACATTTTCTGTGGGTGCTGCTCCCCTGGGTTGCTCATTCCACTCACCAGAATTGTGACCTTGTGTGGGTCTTCTTTTTCTTAACATCCTGAGCCAACACACCTAAACAATGTCAGCGATGAAATGCTCCCATAAAAATCTTTTGTTCAGTTAACGTATTTATTACACAGCCTTTTACAGAAACTTGACTTATTGAAGCACTAATGAACACAAGCCAGGTTTTCTTCATCCCGCCCCCTCGACCCCTTCCTCCACACTCTAGTAGTGGTCAGAGGGCCCAGGGTGTGGTCCCCAGGGAGCAGATGCCCATTTAGATGCCCGAGACACCCTCCAGTTCTGTAGCCAATGTGGGCAGTATGTGGTATGGAAAGCTGTCCTTCTAAGCATGCATTACCTTCCCCCTTTCATCTCTGATCCTAACCGAGCAGCGATTTCTTTCCATTAAGAGGACATTGTGGTCCCATCTGGAAATGCATTTCTTTAATGAATATCGCTCATGTGCTAGTTCACTCCACACTAAGGACATTGCTGTTCTGCTTCTGGAGAAATCTCATGTTGCTCTGTATATAAAATAGCACCTATTCTTCAGATACAGCCCCACAGAGGGAGAAGAAGCAACAACAGTTCAAGCAGAAAGAAGGCTTTTTCTTTCCCTCACTGCCTGATCAGAGCAGACTGTGTCTGAGAAAGTTGTACCAGGCCACACGGGGGACCAAGACAAGAGAAACACCTGTCCCAGCAGCACTAGAGTCACGCAGTTCCTGCTTTGGTTTGGCCTTCATTTTAGACACGACAACTGGATAGCTTTATAGATAAAATCTTATTGATAAAATCTGATTAACCTAATATTTATCCAAGTAAGGAGACGTAGAGAAGAAAAAGTAAGGCGGGCAGAGGAGCCAGCACCTCTCAGCTGAACTGGGAAGGGTTCTTAGATGCAGACAGGTCCTAACTAACTTCAGCAATGTACTGGAAGACTAGCAGGCAACTCACAGAATTGAGGGGGAGATCAGGAGAGCCAGGCTCAGAAGCAGAGCAGGAGCAGAGAGGGGCCAGGAGCCAAGCGCACAAGCAGTGACAGGAGTCTGCTGTCTCCAGGGGAGAAATCACTGCCACCACCACAGCCTCCCCCCACCGCAGGCCACCCTCCTGACTCAGCCACCTCCCCCAGGAACGGTCTCTATGTGACCCAGCATCTTTGCATCATTAATCAAGAACCCCTGGTGGGGGCTTCCAGTTGTCCTGGCCTAGATTTTTAACCCCACGCCAGGTTTCAGGAGGCAGGAGAGAGAGAGAATCTGGCTCCCTTCAGCTTGCAGAGACAGAGTGATAATTGATGCCTTCAGGGAATAGCCATGCCCCATCCGGTATTCACCAATGCCACCGGCTGACAAGTGCTTGAGCATACTCCCCACTTTAACAAAAAATGAGTTAGAGGATGCAGGACTCTCAATCAGCAGCCAAGGCTGCATGGTTAATTAGGATGTGTATTATTTTTGTATTACCGCATAACATACTTCCACAAACTTGGTGGTTTAAAACACTCATTTACGGCCAGGCATGGTGGCTCATGCCTGTAATACCAGCAGTTTGGAAAGCTGAGGCAGGCAGATCACTTGAAGTCAGGAGTTCAAGACCAGCTTGGCTAACATGGTGAAGCCCCGTCTCTACTAAAAATACAAGAATTAGCCAGGCATGGTGGCAGGCTCCTATAGTCCCAGCTACTCAGATGGCTGAGGTGGGAAAAATCACTTGAACCCGGGAGGCAGAGGTTGCAGCAAGTAGAGATTGTGCCACTGCACTCCAACCTGGGTGACAGAGTGAGACCCTGTCTCAGAAAAAGAAAAAAGAAAAAGAAAACGCACCTTTACTGTGTCCCAATTGCTGTTGGTCAGGGTTCTGGGTAAAGCTTGGCTGGAATCTCTGCATAGGCTCTCACAAGACTGCAGCCAAAGGACTAGTCAGGGCTGGGTCCCACACGAGGCTTGGTGCCCTCCTCCAAGCTCTCACGGTTGTTGGCAGAGTTAAGTTCCTTGAAGCAACAGAACCACCTGCTGTCAAGCTGCAATGGTTCTGCGGGGCTTCAGCTGTCATGGGGTTGCCCTGTGATTCCCTATGGGATGGCCAGAAACTCCACATGGGACCCTAAGCCATGTGGACATGCAATGTCTCCAAGGCCTATGGCAGAGCCATGGCTGTGCTGCCTGTCCTGCTGGAGAGCCTGCTGTGCCTCTGAGCTTCACCCACAGCTGCCAGCCTCCCGGTGAACTGACACACATGCCCAAAATATGTGTCTATTGCCACTGCATTTTAAAACATTTTTTTTGTAGAGACAAGATCTCACTATGTCACCCAAGCTGATCTTGAACTCCTGGCCTCAAGCCATCGTCCTGCCTCATCCTCCCTAAGCACTGGGATTGCAGGTGTGAGCCATCACACTTGGCCTGCCACTGCGTTTCAAAGAAGCCAAACCAGTATCATATTTCCTTGTCAGCAATGGGGGTGCGAGGACCAGCAAATTGTCCTTCCCTGTGGAGAGGATGTGCTGCCATTACCCTCAGCCAAGTTCACTCATGTGCCAAGCTTTACTGTCCCAACAGTCAAGGTTCTCCAGAGATACAGAACCAATAGGGTATCTAGGTCTCTATCTGCATTTATACCTGTATCTGTGTCTAACCTATAACTAATCTATTTCTACATCTGTGTCTGTATCTATATCTATATCTGATATCTGATCTATTTCTATATCTCTAGAGAGGTTTTAAGGAAATGTCTCCCATGATTGCCGAGGCTGGCAAGTCTGACATCTGTAAGACAAGCTGGAGACTCAGCTAAGCATCGATGTTGCAGTCTGGAGTTTGAAGGCTGCAACGTCAGGCAGGATTTCTGTGTTGCAGTGAGCTTCGCACTGATTGGATGAGGCCCACCCACACTATGGGGGGGTAACCTATTTTAATTAACATCAACTAATTGTAAACGTCAATGCCATCCACAAAGTGCCCTCACAGCAACCTCTAGACTGGTGTTTGACTGAACAACTGGTACCATAGCCTAGCAGGGTCGACACATAAAATCAGCCATCTTGCTGTCTTGTGCTATTTCTCCTTCCTCCTCCTTAAGACACTTGCTGCACCCTTAGCACAGTTTCGTGCACCTATTCCCGAGATATTCCCTGTGTAAGCCAGTATTGTTGCATAGCATATTTGGTAAATGAGTGTCCCAGCTTTCTGAGCCCCAAAGAGTGGCTCAGAACAATACAGTCACACACTGTTATTACCTCTCCTGGTTCTGTGGCTTGACTTAGCTGGACAGTTCTCACCAAGGTCTCTCATGTGGTTACAGATGATGGCAACTGAGGGACATCTTCAAGAAGCCTTTGAGGTTTCCTCATTCATATGTCTGGCTCCTGGGCTTGAAAGATTCAAACTTCTGGAAGCTGTCACCACTGAGGCCTCCTGCTTGTTCCTCTATGTATTCCTTTCACCCAGCAGCTCCAGCATAGCTGAACTTCTTACAGGACAGCTGGAGGTCTCCAGAGCGAATGTCCCAAGAGAAACAGGTACAACTGTGTGGGCTCGGCTCGCCAAGCCTCAGAAGTCACAGAGAGTCACAAAGGCCACCCAGGTTCGAGAGGAGAACACATGAAACTGCAGACGTGTTAAAACTACCGCAGAATGCTTTCTCCCGTGTGATTTGACTCTGAAATTCACTCCACAAGGACTGAATATAATTGTAGACCTGTCCTCTTTCAGGGTAATTCTCTCTGGCCAGGACATGACAGCATCTTCAGAAAGAAACATGGGGAGTGTACACATGCAGGCGGCTGGGTTCAGGTGCTCTGAGGCTTCCCTTCCCCACCCCCCACATCTCCCTTCTCCAGCATTCAGTGCCTCTGCCTCCAACTTGCCAAGCCACTGGATCCAACTCTACTTTTGATTCTTGGCCACCATCACCTGTGGGAACAAGAGAAGAGATTAGATTCTACAACACACATTTTTGGAAGATCTTGGTCTAGGGACATATGTTGGGATTTGAACTTCTTTTTCTTCCATTTGTCCAAGTGCCTATGAAAGTAATCATTCTACATTAGAGACCTAGAGGCCTTGAATGGCTAATATGTCATATTCTGTCCTATAATGGCAGCAAATGGGCTGCAAAAACACTGACTTTACTGAACACTTCAGTCTAAGTAACCACAGGCGAAAATGTAGGATGTAATTTTCTGTTTAGCCATTGAATTCTATTTTTGTTTTCTATCATTGTGTATAAAACCACCCCAAAACTTAGAGGCTTTAAAACAACCATGTGTGTTTCTTATAGTGGTTTGACCTCTGCTGCTTTTGCTTAGGGTCACTCATGTGGCTAAACTGAGCTGGGGACGGGCTAGGCTGAAAGGTCTTGGGGCTGGGGGCTGGGGGCTGGAAGCTCGGGTGGCTGGGACACCTCAGCTCCCCTCCACAGGGCTCTCTCTCCAAACCTTCCTTGAACCCCTAGAATGGTTCCCAAACCCTGTTTTATGTTTTATTGGCTCTCTGCATTTCTTCTTTGTTGTACTTACTATAGCTGCAATTTAAACTTATAGTTATTTGTCTAACAGCAGTCCTCCCTGCTGTAGTGTAAACTCTGCAAGGACAGGAACCGTGTCTTGCTCAGAACTGCATTCTCAGCACTTGGCACAGTGTGTCTCACACTCCCACATAGCAGGGCTGCACATGGTATAGCCACAGAAGGAATGAAGTGATAAATGCATGGCAGACAATGGACTCAAATCCTGGTTCACGCATTTAGTAGCTGTGCGGCTTAAACATCAGTTTCTGTCTACAGAACAGGAAATGTAGAAACTCTGTCTCTGGGTTGCGGTGATGATGAAAGCAGAAAGCATACACACATGTCTGGAGCACGTGCTGTTTGTGGGAAGCACACGGGCAGCCAGTCTGCCCGGGAGTAACCGTGTGGTGTGGTGTGGTATTTAATTCAGGGCCACTGGGCACATCATGGCACCTTAAAGGCAACCAATTCCCTCTGAGGAATTTAATCTCTTTCAGGGAAACTCAGAGGAAAGGGGAAGGATGATGGGGTGACTTTGAAAAGCAGTGGTTGGGAATGAGTGGATTCATCACAGAGGTGATGTTTGATGCAGGGGGGTAACCAAGAACCCACACAGTTGGTGAACATCAATCTATGGCTGTGGCAAGAGGCAGCTCACGGGAACCAGTTCCAAGATCCCCGCAGGCCTCATAAGGAAGGGAGAAAATGGACACGCCCCCGAGCATGCTGGTGGACACTGAAATGGGTGCAGACACTCTGGAGGACAACCTAACACTCCCGCTCAGAACTGTCACATCCCCAACCCCCCAGGTGACCTCGAGGAGCTCGATCCTCACCTCGCTGAGGAAGCACCGACCTGACCCTCTCAGTGGGAAAGGCAGTGAACAAGTAACTAAAAGCGATCATTGCAGATGGTGGTGAGACGTGTTCCGAGAATAAAGCAGGTGTAATGTAGAGAAAGGGATGGAGGGCACAGGACCAGCTCTCCACAGTGCTAACAATTGAAGGGATGGGATGTCTCCCACATGGCAACGGCACGATGAGGGACATGGAGGTAAAGGGGAGTGAGAACAACATTCAAAAGAAGGAAGGCGCGTCCACAGGGCAGGGGGTATGGGTTTCATACTAAGTGCATGGAAGGGCTTCAGCAGAATAATGGTCCTTTTTAAATCTTGGTCCTGCCACTGGGCAGGAGGCAGCCGTGGTGCTGAGAAGTAGAGGCAAGGACACAATGGTGAACTGAGTGGGCCAGAACAGGTGCAGCCCATTTTTTTTCATGGTTCTATTCTTATAATTTTTTTCACCATGAACACATATTGTAACGAGAAAAAATAAACAAATGTTATTCAACAACATCAGAGCCATAGGGCTGCCTCCACTCTTTGCTTTGGGCCGAGGACCCATGCTATTCATTTATTGCCCCTCAGAGCCAAAGTTAAGGACCTGGAGGCTGAGACAGGCGGAGTCTGTGACTAGCAGGTGGGGGTTCTCAGGAGTGGGGTTGACAGGCCACAAAGAGGGAGCCCAGGGGCCACAACAGCATGGTTGTCCAACAGGCCTCTCTCACTCCCATCTCCTGAAGTTTGGGAGGTGGGCACTGCCGACACCGTGAGGGGGAGCCTGGGAAACACCAAGGCGGCGTTAAGCCTGAAACCCTCCCGTGGTTCTGAATGTTCCTTGCAGGTGGACTCCCTTAGCCTCTGCTCTGAGTTCCAGACACAGCAAGGTGGAAAGCACCAGGTGAACCGTCTCTGGTGCCTGGCACTGGGGAAGCAGAGTCCTGAGTGCTTTGGTTGGTGAAGAGCACTGCACACCCAAATAGCTCGACCCAGCTCCGTTCTTAACTGTGGAAGGATGCTTGATGGGATTCGCCTTCTAGAAGTGCCTGCATATCTTGGTTGGCACGTGTGTCTGAGGGGAAGCACTAATTCAAGATGTTTTAGAGTCTCTTAAAAACCTACTTGTTCTGCTCCTATTCTTTTCCCCCATGAAGACCCTCAAAATTACCCGAAAGAAACCCCAGGTTTGTTCCTGCTGCTCTGTAAGGGTGGTAATGTGTTTGCATCTGGAGGAAACTGTGGGGTCCATGACTGGGCCGCCGGCCAAGCTAGAGGCAGCCATGCCAAGGTGAGACATGCTCAGTTCGGAAGACGACGCCCAGGTACTGAGGCCACCGGTCCAGGGTTCACCAGTTGGCTTTGGAAATAGTTCTGTTCCAGAGCCTGGCAAAGTAAACTCCATGAAACTAAACCCTATTTTTGCATTGATTTCTATATAAAATCAGACATTTTTTCCCATGGAAAACAGCTTTAGGTACAAGTTATAATTAAATATTCAACTTTAAGTGTTGCTATTTTAGAAGAAAATGATCATTTTCCCATGAAACTGACCAAAACTAAATCACACAGCGCACACTCTGCATTAAAAGTTTAGTAATCCTGTCAGAAGTTACATTTCCCTGGGCAAAATCCAGAGGAGGGTAGATATTCTCCATTTCAATACCCTAAACGTCTAGCTATTTCTTTGGAAAGAGTTCATCTTTTGAGTATGAATCTTTTCATTGCTTCCCAAACACATTTTATGGCTTTTGTTTGCTATCCTCAGAGTTTTGTCATGCCAGTAGTCTCTCTTTTTTATTAAAATAATTGTTTCAATGGTTTATCTTTTTTTTTGAAAGTGTAGCTATTTGCACAAAATCAAGTTTTTAAATCCAGGTTAGAAGAAATGTTAAGGTAATTTAGTTTCATCTTTTAACATTAGAAGGAAGTCCCTTAGCAAAGGCTCTGGCAGACAGTGACCAGCCTCCACCTGGACATGTTCTCAGAAAGGCATGCACGGAGGTCCTGACTGGCCCTGCGTTGTCATGGGACTGTCCCTTGAGAGACCTTTTCTCACTTGGACTGGACGACGCCTGCCTCCCGGGCAGGAGCCTCCCCCACCTGCCATGATGCAAGACAGAAGCAAGCCATGCCTATGACATCGCTTGCTCTGCAGAGGCCCTCAAAAGTCTGCACTGTGTGCCTGATGAGCCCTCAACAGCGAAAGGAAGGACAGGCCTGAAATGAGAGCCCTCCTTTCTGCAGGACACATCCCCAGCAACTCCGTCAGATCCTCACGGCTTCCCAAGCCCTTCCCTCTTCTCATTCAGCATTCTGGGCCTGTGGGGCTCTGTGGCGCCCAGAACAACCACATTCCTCCAAGGAAGGCGGAGCAGGGCAGAGTTCAGTGGGGTGTTGCACATCCTACTGGGGACAGAAAAGGCTGGTGTTGGTAAAACCGAGCAGCGGGAAAGCAAGCAGAGATGCTGCCCGGACGAACCCACACAGGTTCCCAGGTTCTGGCCAAGTTCCAGGAAGCCTGCGAGGCGTCTGCTTCCTCACTACGCTGTCTTAGTTGGCTGGGAAATGGATGCTGCAGATTATTCAAATCAGGGGGAATATTTAGAATACTCTGTCAAGGACAGACAGATGGTACAGAGAAGTCTTCAGTCCTGAATAATGAGAATTTTCCCCTGCTCCGTGCAGAACGTGGTCTGCGCTCTAAATCCCCTACCGCAGACTCTGCTGCTTCCTGAAACCAGCTGGGAGAAGCGGCTGCAGTTTGCTATTTCTGGTCATTTCTCATCCCATGATGTTATTACTCATCCCCAGGGAATAGGCCAAATCTTCCTGTTACCACTGCTTGCCATGGACAGTGCTAACTTCTCTTAATTTTGTTTTTTTGTTTGTTTTTTGTTTTTGTTTCTCAGCTTTATTAAGGTATAATTGCCAGATAAAAATTGTATATATTTAAGGTATACAATGTTACAATTTGTTACATGCATATACCGTGAAATGATCATCACAATACAATTAATGAACACATCGATCACCTCACATAATTACCATGGTGTATGCACATGGAGGGGCAGTGAGGACACTTAAGATCTAATCTCTTAGCAAATTTCAAATATGCAATATAGTATAGTTAACTATATTACCATGCCGTACATTAGATCCGCAGAACTCATTTATCTTATAACTGCAAGTTTGTACAATTTGACCAACATCTCCCCATTTCCCCCAGCCTGCAGCCTCTAACAACCACCATTCTTCCCTCTGCATCTATAAATTTAACTTTTTAAGATTTTCCATGTAAGTGAGATCATATGGTATTTGTCTTTATGTGTCTGGCTTATTTCACTTAGCATAATGTCCTCCATGTTCATCTGTGTTGTTATAAATTTCAGGATCCCCTTTTTTATGCTTAAAAATATTTCATTGTACATATATGACACATTTTCTTATTCATTCATCTGTCAACAGACACTTAGGTTGGTTCCATATCTTGGCTATTGTGAATAATGCTGCAATAAAAGAAAAACAATCCTAATGTTCATATGGAACCACAAAAGACCCCAAATAGCCAAAGCAATCTTAAGAAAAAATAGCAAAACTAGAGGCATCACCTATCTGATTTCAAACTATATTACAAAGCTATAGTAATCAAAACAGCATGGTATTGTTAAAAACAGACATGTAGACCAATGGAGCAATAAAAACAGACTTACAGACCAGTGGAACCAAAATGAATGCCCAGAAACAAACCCACTCATATAAGGTCAAGCACTCTTTAACAAAGATACCAGGAATACAACAGGGAAAAGATGGTCCTTTCAGTAAATAGTTCTGGGAAAACTGTTTATCCACATTAAAAAAATAAATAAAATTGTACCTTTACCTTACATCATATACAAAAATTAACTCAAAATGGATTAAGTACTTAAATGTAAAAACCTGAAACTGTAAAACTCCTAGAAGAAAACATAGGGAAAAAGCTCCTTTAGATTGCTCTTGGTAATGATTTTTTGGATATACACCAAAAGCACCAGCAATATAAACAAAAATAGCTTTTTAAAATTGATGACAAGTTTTCTTTCTAAAAGCAGACTTCTGGGCTAGCTTTTGATCTGTTTTACTAGTCTTCACAGTTGAATTCTCCTCTTTGCAAAACTTTAAGCTTTAAAAAAAAAAACAAAACTGTGTTTCTGTTGACTTGAATTGGGTACAGAGGGGTTCTGCTGGGAGGCAGCAGGGAAAACTGTTTCCCCCTGAGCCACCCACCAGCTGATGTCAGGAGGTTGGACACTCACACAGGGAGAGGATATATGTTCTGTTCAGCAGAGTCACCATGTCCTGTACAGTCACACACCAGACCAACAACACAGGCATCACCCAGGAACTTGTTACACACACAGATGATGCAACCCAGCCCACACCCACTGTGGCAGAGCCTCTGGCTGTACCATGCAGGGGGTTCTCCTGTCTCAGGTTTGAGATCCACAGCGCCAGACAAGTATTTTCTGGCTGCATAGTTCCACCTATCACCTTTGCTTGAATGAACATGCTTTCAGAGGCCAAATCAGGATGACAGTCTCAGTTATGAAGCAGTCTAGAATTTCTCCTCTTCCTCAGGGGCACTGCTAACTTCACTGCACCTGCCACCCTTCCCAGGTATGTGAGCAGAGGAAATGAGGCTTCGATAGAGAAGGCAGCATTTTCCTCTCCTCTCTGGTCGATATACTCAGCTCCCTACATGTTTGTTCATGTGGTTTCACTTCTGAACTTTAGGAAAGTTTGCTTCCAATCTTTACATATATCATAAATGAATAGTTGGCCAAATGCTAGTGAAAAAAAAATACATCGTTATTATTTGAAAGGAAGGCTGATCGTTAAACCTAATAAACAATGAAGGCCTCTCAAAAAAGAAAAAGTCTTCTTTTGCTGTTTTTTCTCATGCAAACCAGCAACAAAATGTTTCTACCTCCTGTATTTTTCCTTATTCCAAAAAGAAGTGAAGAGGCTTGAGGAAACATGTTCATCATAATGGAGAGATCCAAAGATAGAGAAATCAGGAAGATGGGAAAATGAAAGTTCAAGGCAAGGAGACAGCATGGAAGGCGAAGTGCTGAGTGACCTGGTGGGTGGGTGACCGGGGGTGGCCTGCCTTTGGTCACCAAGTGGGCACACATGGATTCTGAGATGACTACTGGCCAAGGAAAACCAACTAATTACAAGCACTACAGAGTCCACAAGGCAAACCAACTTCATCTTTAAAAGAAGAGCAGCTTTGCCAACGATGAGAATGGATTACCCCCAGTAGGAGTCAGAACCCCGAGTCCAGAGGCTGCCACCCCAACATTACCCGTGATGGACA
The DNA here is from genome assembly GCA_036589455.1 of Ateles fusciceps. NCBI lineage: Eukaryota > Metazoa > Chordata > Mammalia > Primates > Atelidae > Ateles > Ateles fusciceps. The sequence goes on along the minus strand of JAZHEH010001180.1, from coordinate 2,551,326 downwards.
CTCACATCTGCTCAGCCTGTGCATACTTATGCACCTCTCTGTCACCCAGTGGTGCTTCCCAACACAACACAGGTGCTCAGCTATGACTCAGAATGTAAGACTGCTTTATGGGTGATGACTTATTTTTTGCTATCATGAGTTTTTTCACCTTAAAACGTACTAAATTAATGCATAAAAGGTTTTGACATCATAGTTTCTAGCAAAGATATAACACATGCACCAATTTTTGCTAACATCAGTGTCCAATCAGAAAATATCATGTGAAACCAGTTTGGATGGTAGGGCCTTGATGGTTGAACTCAAACATTTTGCTTTGCATGTGAACACCAGGCCCCAGGGCCAGGGGGCAGAGTCCCCATGACTCCTTCATTTGTCAGGTGCTCTGTGCTATTTCCACCTGTTTTTAAGCACTCTGGTGTGCACCCTTTATTTTGCCTTATTTTTCTGTGCTGCTATCTTGCTATTTTTTTAAGTGAAAGCAAGTTTATTAAGAAAATTAAGGAATAAAACAGTGGCTTCTCCATAGACAGAGAAGCCGCAAGGTTGCTCATTTTTATGGTTATTTCTTGACTATATGCTTTAAAAAGGAGGGGTGGATGCCTCCCCTTTTTAGACCATATAGGGTAACTTCTTGATGTGGCCATGGTATTTGTAGACTGTCGTGGTGCTGTTGGAAGTGTAGTAGTGAGGACAACCAGAGGTCACTCTGGTCATCATCTTGGTTTTGGTGGGATTTAGCCAGCTTCTTGACTGCAGCCTATTTTATCAGCAAGGACTTTATGTCCTTCATCTTGTGCTGATCTCCTATTTCATCCTGTGACAGAATGCCTAACCATCTGGGAATGTAGCCCAGTAGGCCTTAGTCTTATTGTACCCAGCCTCTATTCAAGATGGAATTGCTCTGGTCCAAACACCTCTGACATTTCCGCCTTCCCTTTTACAAGGGAGCCCTTTATCCTAAAGATTACAAAGGGCTGAAGATCCCTCTTCTGTAACTTTTCATGCTAGTAGGGACGATGATATTCCTCCCTACCTAGCAGGGTCTCTTGTATTCCAGGTAGAGAGGAGCTCAGTCAGAAAGTGTCAGTATGCAGAGGGTCATTCATGACTCTTGAGTTCTGACAAAAGGTGATATCTGGAAGATTAATAAGTGTTCAATTTAAGAAAATGTTGAGTAAGCTTATTCTGCGTTCCTACACAAAGAGTATAATAGCAATATATTCCACAATAGAGCAAAATAAAGTAAAATTATTCCAAGTAAACTAAATTAGAAGGCTTTCCATGAACCAAACAATTGTCGGAACCAAACAGATATGGGGTTGCTAGCTGATTACAGTGTGCCCAGAATTAGAATATTGATCCAGATTTTTACATTACCCAACCCTCTTGTTTCTTCTGAGCTTCAGTCATAGATCGCTGATGAGGGCTAGGTATGGTGGCTCATGTCTGTAATCCCAGCACTTTGGGAGGCCAAGGCAGGTGGATCACCTGAGGTCAGGAGTTTGAAAATAGCCTGGCCAACATGGTGAAACCCTGTCTCTACTAAAAATACAAAAAAAAAAAAAAAAAAAATAGCCAGGCATAGTGGCACATGCCTGTAGTCTCAGCTACTCAGGAGGCTGAGGCAAGAGAATCACTTGAACCCGGGAGGTGGAGGTTGCAGTGAGCTGAGATCACACCACTGCACTCAAGCTTGGGAGACAGAGCAAGACTCTGTCTCAAAAAAAAAAAAAAAAAAAGACTGATGAGACTAGAGTCTAATAAGGGGGGTACATAGTTTTTGAATCACAATATTTCTCTCTCAATTTTCTCATTTTTAGTAAAGACAAATTATGGTATGATCAATTTGCTTAATTATACTTGGCCTGATTATTTGCAATAATAATTATTTTTCACATAAGCTCTTTTTAAATTGGCTTTGATGGAACTCTGTTCCACAGAAGGAATCTGAGATAAGAGTTTTTTTTAAGCTGAGCCCAGCCCTGTTTGTACCCTCAAATACCTATGAGTTGGGTAAATTCCTTTTCTCTTGAGGTCCTGAGATAATGTGGAGCTCCTGGACCTGTCAGAAAGTGAAATTCTTTACTTACTACAAGTCAGAAACCCTGTACAAGGACTGTTGTACACAAAGTATGAGGCCAGTTTTCCCAAGGGAATTTTATTGGCTTTACAAGTTAAGTTTGATTCCATAAAGGAAAGTATACCATTCCAATCAAAGCCTTGGTAAAATAACCAGTTTCTTCAATTGTGTCCTGTTGCAAAAGAAAGCAGATTCTTATTGGACTTATGCAAATAACTATATTGCTATTGCTATAAGTTAAGAATATTCACAAATAGTTTCCAAATTCTGGAGAAATCAGGTAGAGGAAAAACAAATATGCTCCAGATTTTGTTCACAGAAGTATACGTTATTCAATTGTTAAGCTATAAATAGCTTGAAAGAAAAGTTTCCTGGACTCTGAAAAACGAAACAGGATCAGCAACATTTTAAGCAAGGTTAAAAAGATTACTTCAGTTTTCTATTAGTTTAGTGCATGCAGTTAACCCCTGTTATACTTGATATTCATAAACATTTCAGCACTCCATGAAAGTTCTGAAAGTTTATTTTTCTCTATTCTGACATCACAATCTCCAGAGATATCAGAAACTGGCATTTAAGAATACCCATTAGAGTTTTAGAGTTGATTATAAAACCACCTTTTGAAGAGAACCAAAAACAAGAATGACAAAATGTTTTAGGGTAGCCATAATCAAAAACATGATTGAAAAAGAAATTTGGTTACCTCTGTGGCATACAATGATTTTATGTAACAATTATAACCATTAATAGCATACACTTAGATATATTAGAATTATAGGAATTTCCCATAATTTTGAAACCCATACCAACAACATATTTATACAAATACAGCTAATATATTTATACAAATACAGCCCAAAAAAGCCAAATACCATTTCATATTTAACAATGCTTCCTGTATGATTTTATACCAAATAAGCCAAATGTCACCTTTACATTAGTATACTACTAATGTTATACCCAATTTTTAATAAAACCTTATAGACAAATCTATGCTATGTATTCACCCTTGGTTAATGCTAATAAAGCTCAACTCAGCACTAAACAGTAAGTCCCACTGCAGGTCCACGAGCAATCTTAAACTAGGAAAGGACGTGCTGAGGAAGTCATTATTTTTTGACCAAAATCATTCAAAGAGCTAACAGACAATTTACAGGAGAAATGCAGAGATGGTAGAAATCAAATAACATAAATTAAAGCAATAAGATCATTGTTCTTTGACTAGACTGACAAGGATATGGAAGAGTAGAAGTATATTTAGTGTTGACAAGAGTGAGGGGAAGGCCTTGAAAACTGGCACAAGACAAAGATGCCCTCTCTCACCACTTCTATTCAATACAGTATTGGAAGTTCTGGCCAGGGCAATCAGGCAAGAGAAAGAAATAAAGCATATTCAAACAGGAAGAGAGGAAACCAAATTATCTTTGCTTGCCGATGACATCATCCTATGTCTAGAAAATCCCACTGTCTCAGTCCAAAAGCTTCTTAAGATGATAAGCAACTTTAGCAGTTTCAGGATACAAAATTAATGTGCAAAAATTGCTAGCATTTCTATACACCAACAACAGGAAAATAGAAAGCCAAATTATGAATGCACTCCCATTCACAAATTGCCACAAAAAGAATAAAATACATTGGAATACAGCTAACAAGGGAAGTGAAGGACCTCTTCAAGAAGAACTACAAACCACTGTTTAAAGAAATCAGAGAAGACACAAAAAAAATGGAAAAACATTCCATGCTCATGGATAGGAAGAATCAATATTGTGAAAATGGCCATACTGCCCAAAGTAATTTATAGATTCAATGCTATTTCTATCAGACTACCATTGACATTCTTCACAGTATTTTAAAAAACTATTTTTAAATGCACATGGAACCAAAATAGAGCCTGCATAGCCAAGACAATCCTAAGCAAAAAGAACAAAGCTGGAGGCATCACACTACCCAACTTCAAACTATATTACAAGGCTACAGTAACCAAAACAGCATGATACCGGCACAAGAACAGACACATAGACCAATGGAACAGAATTGAGAACTCAGAAATAAGATCACACACCTACAGACATCTGATCTTCAACAAACCTGACAAAAACAAGCAATGGGGAAAGGATTCCCTATTTAATAAATGATGCTAAGCGAACAGGCTAGCCATATGCAGAAAATTGAAGCTGGACCCCTTCCTTACATCATATACAAAAATTAACTCAAGATGGATTAAAGACTTAAATGTAAAACCCAAAACTATAAAAACCCTAGAAGAAAATCTAGGCAATATCATTTGGAACATAGGTACATGCAAAGGTTTCATAACGAAAATGCCAAAAGCAATTGCAACAAAAGCAAAAATTGACAAATGGGATGGAATTAAACTAAAAAACTTATGCACAGCAAAAGAAACTATCATCAGAGTGAACAAACAGCCTACAGAGTGGGAGAAAAATTTTGCAATCTATCCATCTGACAAAGGTCTAATATCCAGAATCTACGAGGAACTTAAATTCACAAACAAAAGCAAACAACCCCATTAAAAAGTGAGCAAAGGACATGAACAGACACTTCTCAAAAGAAAACATACATGCAGGCAACAAACATATGAAAAAAGCTCAACATCACTGATTATTAGAAAAATGCAAATCAAAACCACAATGCGATACCATCTCACACCTGTCAGAATGGCTATTATTAAAAGTCAAGAAACAGCAGATGCTAGAGAAGTTGTAGAGAAAAAGGAATCCTTTTACACTGCTGGTGAGATTGTAAATTAGTTCAACCATTGTGAAAGACAGTGTGATGATTCCTCAAAGACCTAGGGACAGAAATGCCATTTGATCCAGCAATCCCATTACTGGGTACATACCCAAAAGAATATAAATTATTCTATTATAAATATACATAAACACATATGTTCATTGCAGCACTATTCACAACAGCAAAGGCATTGAATCAACCCAAATGTCCATTAATGATAGTCTGGATAAAGAAAATGTGGTACAAATACACCATGGAATACTATGCTGCCATAAAAAGGAATGAGATTGTGTCCTTTATAGGGATGTGGATGAAGTTGGAAGCCAATATCCTCAGCAAACTAATTCAGGAACAGAAAACCAAACACTGCATGTTCTCACTTATAACTGGGAGCTGGATGATGAGAACACAGGGACATATAGGGGGAACAACACACACTGGGGCCTACTGGGTGGGGCGTGGGATAAGGAGAACATCGGGAAGAATAGCTAAGGCATGCTGGGTTTAATACCTAGGTGATGGGATGATCTGTGCAGCAAACCACCATGGCACACATTTACCTATGTAACAAACCTGCACGTCTTGCACTTGTACCCATGAACTTAAAATAAAAGTTGAAAAAAACAAGAGTGAGGGGAAAGAATTAGAGTGTAAATTGAAAGAACTTTTTAGAGGGTCATTTGCAGTGATTTAACTCCAGGAATTTATAGTTCAGAAACATTTGCACATGTCCTCCAGGCTACAGACAGAAAGCTGTTGTTTATAAAGGCAAAATATGGAGACAACTTCAATTCCATCCCCTGAAGATTCTACTTAATAAATAATTATTGAGTCATTCTGTGCAGTATCTGCAAATCTAAAAAGAATGACAGAAATACACTTGGAAGAATGGCCATATATACGGTTGAGGATTTTTTTAAAGTGAGTTGAAAAAAATATGCAGAGTTTCCATTTTGTAAAATATAAGCAAAACGCATGTTTGTGTACACATGAGAATGTGTTTGCATATGTGTGCATGTACATATAATTTGCATATGCCAGGAGCAATTCTGAGAGGAAACACAACTGCTCATAATGGTTACTCTAGAGATGTGGAAATCAGAGAAGGGAAATACAGAAAGAGTTTTTCTTCAAATGTGAGTACTCTGTGGCAGGTGCCCTCATGCCCCCAGCAGCTCCTGGGGCCAGTTGTCTGTGCATCCTGATGCAGTCCATGTACTGAATGGCTTTGTGGAGTGCACCCAGCCCAAGCATGCCATAGACAAGGAGTGCCGGGGGAATGCACATCTAGAAGCAACTACCAACCAGACTGATAAAGACTGGTGTGTAAATACCTCAACTCCCCAGCTCCTGGGGGTACACAACTCAGGGATATTGATACCAGCTCCTGGAGCTCCCTTGGGAGCTAAGCTAAGCTCTAGTTGCCCTCCTTGGCATTTTGCTTGGTAACTCACCTTGATGGGCTTCCTCACTTCCCTGTCTCACTTCCCTACTCCACTACCACCATCTCTTGGAATTACCTTCTGACATAGTGTGGACATGTGTCCCCATTTAAATCTCATGTCGAATTGTAATCCCCAGGATTGGAGATGAGGACTCATGGGAAGTGACTGGATCATAAGGGCAGAGTTCTTATGAATGGTTTAGCATCAGTCCCCCTTGGTTCTGCATAGTGAGTGAGTTACCATGAGATCTGGCTATTTAAAATGTGTGGCACCTCCCCCCCCTCTCTCTTCCTCCTGCTGCGTCCATGTGAGGTGTTGGCTCCCCCTTTGCCTTCCGCCATGATTGTAAGCTCCCTCAGAAGCAGATGCCATCGTGATTCCAGCATAGCCTGCAAAACCGTGAGCCAGTTAAACCTATTTTCTTTATAAATTACCGAGTCTCGGATATTTCTTTATAGCAATGCGAGAATGGACATTGTAATACACCTTCTAAGCAAACTCCTTGCCTCCAGGCTTCTTCTAGAGGAACCTAAACTAAGATGACTTTTCATTGTCTTAATTGTTATAATAATCTTCACTGCTTTTGTTTTCTTTTCTTCGCTAAGATACATAATGCTGCCCAAACCATGTCCCCTAGTTCATGGTGCGTGCTTGTTAATGGTTCCTGCAAGACTCCTCCTTGATTCACTTGACCTCATTGCTTTTCCCCTTCATCTCTCACAAGCAGGGCCATTTCTGTTCTCTAATACAGCAGTCTCCAACCTTTCTGGTACCAGGGACCAGTTTTGTGGAAGACAATTATCCCACAAATGGGGTGGGTGGGGGTAATGGTTTTAGGACTATTCAAGTGCATTACGTTTATTATGGACTTTATATCTATTATTATTACATTGTTAATTATACAACTCACCATAATGTAGAATCAGTGGGAGCCCCTGAGCTTGTCTTCCTGCAACTAGATGGTCCCATCTGGGGGTTATGGGAGACAGTGACAGATCATCAGGCATTAGATTCTCATAAGGAGCATGCAACCTTGATCCCTCACATGCACAGTTCATAATAGGGTTCATGCTCCTATGAGAATCTAATGCTGCCACTGATCTAACAAAAGGCAAGGCTCAGGCAGTAATGAAAGCCGTGGGGGAGTGGCTATAAATACAGAAGCAGCTTCACTGGCTTGCCAGCCACTCACCTCCTGCTGTCCAGCCCAGTTCCTAACAGGACACAGACCAGTAGCATTCCATGGCCTGAGGGCTGGGGACCCCTGTTCTAATACTCGCTCTCACTATTGTATTTTAAGACGTTCTCCCAGCTCATCATCCATGCTTTTTTTTTTTTTTTTGATGGATGCAGTTTCTTAGCAAAGATGCATGGTGTTGTTTTCATGTCATGTCCTCACATCGTGTCTGAGCTTTAGTGGTTGACACAGAGAAATCAGCTATTGGTGGAATCGTTGCTCTCTGCGTGTGCTCTGCCTTGACCCTGAGCACTTTTAGGAGACCGCAGTTTTGTTATATCGTGCCTGGCTGTGGACGTCTTTTTGCATAACTATCATTTGGGATTTGTTGGAAAAGACAGGTGTGTTTCATCAGTTTGGGAATATTCTCAAGCATTAGCTGTTCAAATATTTCTTCTGCCCCAGTTTCCCCACTCCTCTCTACTGGGACCCTAACTGACCAGTAAGATCAATCTATTATTTCCTTCACTTCTTTCTCCTCCACGCTGCACTCTAGATCATTGTTTCTGCTCTGTCTTTCCATTTACTCAGTCTCCTTTACACTCTGGCCAATCTTCTGTCAAGAAGACATAAGTTTCTTTAACTAAATTTTTTTTTCTGATTACTGTAGATGTAGGAGCCATGGTAAGAAATGATACTGAGAGGTCTTGTGTGCTCTTTGCCCACCTTCCCCCAGTGGCAACACCTTGCATAAGTATAACACAGTATCTCAAATATGGGATTAACACAGATACCCTCCATGATCATATTCAGATCACCCCAGTTGATAGTACTTATATGTGTGTATGTGCATATGTTTAGTTCTGTGCCGTTTTATCACATGCACGCATTCCTGTATCCACCACCAGAGCTGAGATGCTGAACTTTTCCATAACCACAAAAATCTCTCATTTTGCCTGTTTATAACCACCCACTGACCCCCTCAACACCATGTTATCATTTCTCTGAGATAAATCCCCAAGAGTGCTGGGTCATGTGGTAGTTTATGTATCATTTTTATAAGAAACTGCCTAGCTGCTTGCCAAAGTCACTGTACCGTTTCATGTTCTCACCGGCAAGGTACAAATGAAGCAATTTCTCCACTAGCATTTGATCTCTCTTGTCATTATTATTTATCTTAGCCATTCTGCTAAATGTCTAGTAATATCACTGTGGCATTAATTTATATTTGTATTCTCCTAGTGACTAGTGATGTTTGACATTTTCTTGTGCTTATATTTGTCATCCATATATTCTCTTCAATAAAGTGTTTATTAAGTGTCTGTTACTCATTTTGTAACTTGAATGTTGTTTTACTTTTGAGAGTTCTTTATATATTAGAGACAGTAAATGATCTAGACACTGTATAGTTGGCAAATATTTTCTACCAGTCTATAGATTATCTGTACATATTCCTAACAAGATATTACACCAAGCACGTTTTTTTTTATTTTGGTAAGGTTCAGTTTGGCAGGTTTTTATAATATGAATGATGCTTTCAGTGTCAAGTCTAAGAACTTTTTGCCAAGACCTAGATCCCAAAGGTTGTTTATGTTTTTTTAAAGTTTTTGTTTTATAGTTGTATTTGCATCCAATATCCATTTTAAGTTAATTTTTATATCAAATGTAAAGTTTAAGTCAAGGTTCTCTCTTATTCTGGCTGATGGCTACGTAATTGTTCTAGCACCTTGTTTTGTTTGTGTGTTTGTTTGTTTGTTTTTGAGACAGGGTCTTGCTGCCCTGTCACCCAGGCTGGAGTGCAATGGAGCAATCATGGCTCACAGCAGCCTCAGTCTCCCCCAGGCTCACTTAATCTTCCCACCTCAGCCTCCCAAGTAGCTGGGACTACAGATACCCGCCACCACACCCAGCTAATTTTCGTGTTTTTTGTAGAGACAGGGTTTCACTGTGTTGCTCAGGCTGGGGTTCCAGCATCCTTATTGAAAGTTTATCCTTCCTTCATTGAATTGCTTTTGTACATTGATCAAAAATAAGTTGGGCATGTTTGCATGGGCCTATTTCTGGTTCTCTGTTCTGTTCTGTTGAGCAATGTGCCTATTGATCTGCCAGTTCTACACTGTCTTCATCACTGTGGTTATAGAGGAAGACTTAATATTAGCTACAGTGATTCCTCTCATTTTACCTTTATTCAAGTGTGTTTTGCATTCTAAGGTCTGTGCCTTTCCATATAAATTTTATAATAAACTTTTTTATATCTATAAAAAATAATCTTACTGGGGGTTTTGATAGGAATTGTTCAACTTGTTAATAATTGATATCTTTACTGTTTATTTCACTTTCTGTTTCCAATAAGTTTTTTTATTATTGTTTCATAGCACCCTGTTTTTCTTAGTGAACAAAACTATTATCTTTCCAAGTCTAGTTTTGTAAATGTATATTTTATCAAAGTGTAATATACAAAGTGTAATATACACAGAAAAAGTACACAAATCCTGAGTGTACAGCTCAGTGAATTTTCAAATGAAATGCACCATGGAACCAGCACCCTAATCATGACACAGGACATGATCATCACCCCAGTGTGGCTCTGTACCTTTCCCAGCCCCCCGTCAATGCCCTCGAAGGGGGAGCTAGTACCCTGCCTTCTAAACCTATCAGTGAGCTTTGACTTTTAAAAATTTCATATCAATGGGATCATGCAGTTCATACACTTTTTTATTTCTTTCATGCAAAATAATTTGAGAGATATATCTATATTTTTCTTCTCAGAGTTAAATACTATTTTTTTGTATGAAATGGAAATTTCTATTGTTGATGGGAATTTTGAATTGTTTCCAGTTTGGGCTATAATGAATAGTGCTGCCATAAAATGTGTATATGTTTCTTTGTAAATATATTTACACACTAACACACCTGGGAGTGAAATAACGGGTCAGAAGATGTATATACTTCAGCCTTAGGAAAGTCTGCTGAAGGCTTTCCAGAGTGGATAAACCAGCTTACACTTGTACCAGCTCCGTGTCCCCACCATGTGGTACCATTTATGACTTTCACTGGAGCCAGTGTGGTGTGTAGTAGTGTTACACTGAGATTTTGATTTTAATTTCCACTTGGCTAACAAAGTTGAGAAATTTTCATACTTTTATTACTGATTTGAACATTTTACTTATCAAACTTCCTGTTCAACTGTTTTGACCATCTTTCTATCAAATCGCCTATCTTTTTCCTACTGAGTTCTTTACATATTCTGGATAGAGTCCTTTGTCATGTATGTGTGTATTTATACACACACACACACACACACACACCCCACATCACAGAACAAACATCTCTTCTGTCCTTTGTCTTTCCACAAGTCATCTTTTGATTAAAAGACATTCTTAATTGTATGCAATCCAATTTTTCTTATACTCTTGCTTAAGCATTTTCATTGTATATGCCCTAATTGTCTTTTATTTTTCTTGTATAACAACACCCTTGTTGAGATATAAGTCACATACATACAGATCACCCATTTATAGTGTACAATTCAATGAGCTTTAGTATATTCAGTTAGACAACCATCATCACAATCAATTTTTGAAAAATTTCAGCATCCCAAAAAGAAAGCACATACCTGTCATTTTCCCCAAACACCTATCCCCCTCAGCCATATGCAACTGCTAGTTTTTCTTTCTCTATAGATTTATCCATTACCCTCTCTTTTCCCTTTTCTTTTTTTTCTTTCTTTTGTGGTGGAGGGAGGAGAGAGTTGGATCTTTCTCATTCACGTTGGAGGTTTTCCTCAAACGTTTGATGTTTTATTGCTGTCATTTATGTTTAAGAGAGGCACTAAAATATTTATTAGAAGCGCTGTCTCTGCACCTCACTGTAACAAAACAGGGCAGTGTTTTCTTTGAGGTATCCCAGCCAATATCTGTGACTCCTTTGTCTAAGTGCCCTCATGTGCAAAGCCTCTGTATTTCAACATCTCAAGAATAAATCTCTGAGATCCTAGAGGGCAGAAGGAGACATGCAGACACCTGCTGCAGAGGGTAGTGGAGAAAGGGACCCAGGGAACACAGTTACTTCACAGAGACTTCCCAGCTTTCATGCTGTGTTCAGGCTCACACTCAACCTCACCTGCCAGAGTACCTGTTGTCTTCCATTCAGAGCTTTCAGGGATTCTTCAAGGCAAATGTGCTCACTGTTCATCAATATCACCCCCTGCAGGCACTGGATGCTCATTTCATCTTCTCTTTTAGATCACTTACATCCTCCACCACTTTACATCTTTCCAAAAGGCCAATGTCTTTTATCTGCATTTTCTTTTCTCTTACTCCCCTTTGCTCTTGTAGGTAGATCTTGCTTACTTATTTACTCATTCATGTATTTATTTATATTAGTAAAGACTTAAATGTAAAAGTAAAACTATAAATTTATGTGATTTTAGCAGGTTTTGGAAAAGGAGAGATGGCTAATGCAATTCAAATAGAGATCTTTTATTAGTCAACTATTACATTTTTACTAATTTGATTATAATAGACTAATTTGAATTGAATTAATTAGATTTCTCTCACTATTAGTGAAGAATGACATCTTGTCTTGTCTAGATTTCTCCTTCTGTAAATTAACCTAATGATATCCTTCGATGATTTCTCTGTTTCTTATCTTTTATCCTTGTTGATGTATGAATACTTCCTAGATCCTAAATGTTAATCATCTTACTGATTTAGACACTATAAACATCTACCAGTATTCTTTCTGTTAACTTCATGGAACCAATTCCATATTCTTCATGGAAGAAAAATTTTATGATTTTGATATAGTCAAATTTGTTAAATTTTGGCCTTATTCTTCATGCTTTCAGGGCCTTAAAACATCATCTCACATTCCAAGATTGCTGAAATATTTTAATTTTTTCTTCCATTTACTTTATAGTCTTACCTTTCACATTTAGGTCTATACTCATATTGTTCAAATATGGCATGATATCAGGATGTAGCTTTATTTTTCTCAGTTTAAAAACCCAATTTGGTCATCAACATTTACTGGATAATCTACCCTTTTCTTTTAAAGCTGTAATGTCACCTCATGTGTAAAAGATATATGTGAACCCTTGGATCTGTTACTGGGCCCTCCATTCTGTTTCACTGGTCTCTTTGCATGATCCTTTTCTTGTTACCATGCTGTTGCTTTGGGGTTTGTTTTATTACTATGGCTCTGTGATATATCTAAGCATTGTGTAAGGTGAGTTTCTTAACCCACCCCATTGGCTCTTTGCTCAAAATGGAGAATCTCTATTTCTCCAAATAAATTTTAGAATCACTTTTTTTTTTTTTTTTTTTTTGAGACAGTCTCACTCTGTCGCCCAGGCTGGAGTGCAGTGGCGCGATCTCAGCTCTCTGCAACCTCTGCCTCCTGGGTTCAAGCAATTCTCCTACCTCAGCCTGTAGCTGAGATTACAGGTGCCCACCACCTCACCTGGCTAATTTTTGTATTTTAGTAGAGACCAGGTTTTACCATGTTTGGCCAGGCTGGTCTCGAACTCCTGACTTCAAGCAATCCACCTGCCTCGGCCTCCCAAAGTGCTGGGATTACAGGCATGAGCCACCATGCCTGGCCTAGAATCACTGTTATGTTACTCAAGATATTCTGCTAGGATGATTTTTATTGCAGTTATATTATACATTTGAAAAATCGGCTTCTTGATAAATGATGTCTTCCCCTCCATTAATATGGTTTATCTTTCCATTTTTTCAGCTCTTCTTTCATGTCCTGTAATAGGGAGTTAAGTTTTTTCTCCATAAATGTCTTATACATTCTTATTAGATAGTGCCTAAGTGGTTCATTTTCATGTTGCAGTTTTATTTTCCAGCTGTTTATTGCTGACAAATAAGAATAACGATGAGTGTTCTTATTTCTTGATCTTATACCTGGCAACCTTTGAGGTTGACATTTGTAGTTGTTAAAACTTGTCATCATTTTGCTCTCAGGGTGGCTCTAAGCAATGTTTCAGTGCTGGCTGTCTTCATTTTCAGGAAAAGAGATCCTCCCACAATAACTTTTTATGCCTTTGTGAAAGGCATAAAGAGACAAAAAGGAGAGAGATAAAATAGAAAGTTCTTAGTTAAAAGACAATCGAAGGGATCTACCCAGTTCCAGAATCACCTCCCTGAGGAAGTGACAGAGGCTGAAGGCTGCATTGTTAGGAGCAGTTTGGGCTCCAGTGCTCCTGAAGATTTGCTGCTTCAGAAATAGTTGCACAGACCTAGGCCATATAGCATGAGTAATGAGTGACTGATTGAGCAACATTAACAGAACTTGCAGTTTATTTAGGTGACAAAGATAATGTCTAACATCATGCAAATGAGACAGCCAAATGCTTAGGCCGATAAAAGGGAGTCCTCAGAGAATTTCCGACCCACCCGACAAGTGTTTACATCACGTGCTTTGTGCAGATGAGGGAACCTGCCCAGGGTCTTGTCGGAGCTTGCCCACATGAGCACTGAGGGAACAGGACAGAGCCACAGGCAGGAGGGAGGAGCCTGGCCCCTTCAGTTCCTGTGTGGTGGCCTGGGATTCAATCTGTGAGGTGAGGGGCCTGAAAGAAATTGAAGAGGTCACCAAAGATGGAAAGATATTTCATTTTCATGGATTGGTAGAATCAATATTATTAAAATGTCCATACTATCCAAAGCAATCTACAGATTAAATGCAATCTGTATTAAAATAACAATGACATTCTTCACAGAAATAGAAAAAACAATCTTAAAATTAATATGGAATCACAAAAGACCTAGAATAACCAGTGCTACCCTAAGCAAAAAGAACAAAACTGACTTAAAATTATACTACAGAGCTGTAGTAACCAAAACAGCATGGTACTGGCATAAAAACAGACACATAGACCAATGGAACAGACTAGAGAACCCAGAAACAAATCCACACGCCTACAGTGAACTCATTTTCAACAAAGGTGCCAAGAACATACCTTGAAGAAATGTCAATCTATTCAATAAATGGTCTGGGAAAACTGGATATCCATATGCAGAAGAATGAAACTAGACCCCTATCTCTTACCATCTACAAAAATCAAATTACAATGGATTAAAGACTTAAATCTAAGACCTCAAACTGTGAAACCACTACAAGAAAACATTGGAGAAGCTCTCCAGGTTATTGGTCTGGGCAAAAGTTTCTTGAATAATACCCTACAAGTGCAGGCAACCAAAGTAAAAATGGGCAAAATGGGAACACATCAAGTTAAAAAGCTTCTGCACAGCAAAGGAAACAATCAACAAAGTGAAGAGACAACCCACAGAGTGGGATAAAATATCTGCAAATTACCACTCTGACAAGGGATCAATAACCAAAATATATAAGGAGCTCAAACAACTCTAAAGGGAAAAATTTACTAATCTGATCCAAAAAAGGCAAAACATTTGAATAGATACTTCTCAGAAGAAAACATACAAATGTCAAACAGACGTATGCACAGGTATTGATCACCAGAGAAATGCAAACCAAAACTACAATGAGACATCATCTCATCCCAGTTAAAATGGCTTTTACCCAAAAGTCAGACAACAACAAATGCTGGCAAGAATGTAAAGAGGGAACCCTCCTACAATGTTGGTGGGAATGTAAATTAGTATAACTACTATGGAGAACGATCTGGAGATTCCTCAAAAAACTAAAAATAGAGCTACCATATGATCTAGCAATCTCACTGCTGGATACTCGAAAGGAAATCAATATATTGAAGAGATTAACTGCACTCCTGTGTTTTTTGCAGCACTGTTCACAATAACCAAGATTTGGAGGCAACCTAAGTGTCCATCAACAGATGAACAGGTAAAGAAAATGTGGTACATATACAAAATGGAGTATTAT
The DNA here is from genome assembly GCA_036589455.1 of Ateles fusciceps. Classification (NCBI taxonomy): domain Eukaryota; kingdom Metazoa; phylum Chordata; class Mammalia; order Primates; family Atelidae; genus Ateles; species Ateles fusciceps. Next base: position 2,535,995 of record JAZHEH010001180.1, on the reverse strand, counting down.
TTCAGCCACACAAAAAAGAAAAAGATTCTGTCATTTGCAACAACATGGATGGAACTGGAAGTCATTCTGTTAAGTGACATAAGCCCGGCACAGAAAGACAAATATCATGTCTACTCACTTATTTGTGAGATCTAAAAATCAAAATGATTGCATTCATGAAGATAGAAAATAGGATGGTAATGAGAAGCTGGGAAGGGCATTAGTGGGTTGGGGGATAGGAGGGGATAGAAAGAATGAATAAGACCTAGTATGTGCTAACAAAACAGGGTGACTGTAGTCAATAATAATTTAATTGTACATTTTTAAATAATTTTAAAAGTGCAATTGAATTGTTTGTAGCACAAAGAATAAATGCTTGAGGGGGATGCAAATCTCCATTTTCCATCATGTGATTATTATCCACTGAATGCCTGTATCCAAACATCTCATGTACCCCATAAGTGCATATATATATATATATATATATATGTATGTATGTATATATGTGTGTGTGTGTGTATACTGTGCTCAAAACAATTAAAAGGTTTTTTTAATTAAGAAAAAGACACATCAAACTAATGAAAGAAAACGTACTCTGGTTGAAGTTGGGTTGGGGCCCTAAAGACTCATCTGTTCCCTTCATCTTCAGGTGACCACTGAGATCTCTCCGCAGACCAGCTCCTTTCATCCAGAAGACAAGTGCATGATCACCAGGAACCCAGTCACAGGAAATTAGTGCCCAGACACAGGATTCAACCTGCAGCTGGCCATCTTTCATGATCTTTCTTGAGATATTTAAAGTCCCCCATTGCCAAATTGCTACCCTAGCTCTCCTGCAATTTACCAGGTAGAAGTGTTCCTTTTATTTATTGTTTTCTTAAGAGACAGAGAGACAAGGTTTCTGTTGCCCAGGCTGGAGTGCAGTGGCACAATCATGGCTCACTGTAACCTCTAACTCCTGGGCTCAAGTGATTCTCTTGCCTCAGCCTCCCAAGTAGCTTGGACCACAGGCACGTGCCACCATACCTAGATATTTTCTTTTTTATTTTTGTAGAGACAGGGTCTTGCTATGTTGCCCAGGCTGGTCTCAAACTCTTGGCCTCAAGTGCTTATTCCACCTCAGCCTCCCCAGCAGGCATAAGCCACCACACCGGGTCAGGAGTCTTCTTTAAATGGAGCATCAGACTCATTAAATGAGTTGTCCACATCAAATTCTGACAATGGAATGGTATTCACTGCTGGAGTCCCTCTCTTCCAAATGTGGTACCATAAATACTAGCTTCCTCACATGGAACCAGCTTTGCAACCAGCCTATAGGTTGTGGCTGGAAGAGCAGTCAGCTTGTTCTACTTCTGTTTGATTATCCTGCTTCATGACTAGTTTTCTTAATAAGATTTGACACCTACTGATACTTGACTGATTTTCAGATTCAAACTCATCTTAGAGAACAAAGGTGAACTGTTGGCAATTGAAGCTGTCATACGTATTTTCTTTTTTATTTATTTTTTAAATTTTTTTGAGATAGAGTCTCACTCGTTCGGCCAGGCTGGAGGCTGGAGTGCAGTGGTGCAATCTCAGCTCACTGCAACCTCCACCTCTTACGTTCAAGTGATTCTCCTGCCTCAGCCTCCTGAGTAGCTGGGATTACAGGCCCACTCCACCACGCCCAACTGGCCCATGCCCAGTTAGTTTTTGTTTCTTTAGTAGAGACAGGGTTTCACCATGTTGGCCAGGCTGGTCTTGAACTCCTGACCTCAGGTGATCCACCCACCTCCGCCTCCCAAAGTCCTGGAATTAAAGGCCTGTCACGTGTATTCCAAAGGTAATTCCCAGCAGCTTTGGCAGGTGAGCTCAGCCTCCCAGAGAGCCACCTAAAGGAGAGGCATTCATGGGCATGTGCAGGCCTACGGATGCTTATTAGCAATCACTCATTTCTGTACAGGAACAGCCATAAAGAATACTATCCCAAATACCCTCCCTCCTATATTAACACAATAATAGAGCACATCAGTGCAAAATTATTTAGAATGTATTTATTTCCATAATTGATAAACCAAATCAAATTGATAATCTAGAATAAAAAGTTGAATTATTCTCTTGATCCCAATGTTCTTTCTTTGTTAAACACTTCTATTCACTAGAGAAAACACCACAAAGTGCATCTATAAAGAAGTATGCTTACATTTACCTTTTAAACCTATGTACGTAAACCTTTCATAAGTACCAATTTTTAAAAATGTTGTAATAACATGTTCTCAAAAAAAGTTGTATTATTAAAGTACCTACAAAAGACTTAACCTTCTGTGTTGTATAGCCCACCTGGAAGCTATCTTTCAGTGCCCCAACTGAACTTTCCCTAACTGCTTGGTGTCCCTCATATGTGGGTTACTGTCGGCAGGAGGGTTTTATGTAAAAAGGACATCAGAGCTACTCCACTCTCGTCCCATTTTCCCTGCTCACAGACCAAGGCTGCCGTTACAGGTTAAAATGCCAACCTCCCATTTGTCTTGACTAAACACAGTGAAGCTACTCCCCTTACTGCTTTCAACTGACATGCATGGTTGACACCCTGCCATATCCCCCAAATGGAACCAAGAGAATATAAACTCTTGACAAGCAAATCTCCTTTTGGATGAATGACATTGGATGGAATGACATTAGGAGCTGGCCAAAAATTATTCTTTAATTTGTGTGTCACGTTTTTTGCCATTGAAAACCCAGGTTTTAAGCAATAACTAAGTCCCCAGAGCATATGATAGAATCGTTTATTATCTCCAGGCCAAAGCAGTAATTCCAAGATCATTAATGAACATGTGCCTTTCCCTAAACGTCTGAAAAAACAGTAAGTATGTGGAAATGTAACTGTGTTTCTTGCATGTGAGGTTAGCACAGCAGCCTATTTTCTCCCCCTCATTTTAAAGGCACACTGCAGAGAAAGAAAACAAAAGGTACAGTTGCTTCACTGAGGATGTTTTCAGACTAGCTCATCCATAACTGAATCAGTTCCCCCAGGTTCAGATGCCAGCAGGCCCTGGTGATGTTAATGAGGCCAGTGGCTCCGGGATAATGATGCTGACATGATTGTCCCAGGCTGTGCCTCTTGGGTGGCCAGAAGCTTGGAGGCTGAAGCATTTCCTGAACTTTTGACCCCAAGCCTTTACATTCACCATGCATTCCTTGCACATTCCCTGTGGGTCCCGTGTTCTTGTTTACTTTTCTACATTGGAATCCCATTCAATGTGATTAGTATTAAATGCTTGAAGAACGGTGTTTGAGAAGAAACGAATTTTCTATAAAACTGCAAAGGAATAAAAATACTGTCTGGAGAGAAGGGAATTGATGTTCTTTTCTCAAAGGCTTTTCTCATTTCCACTAGCTGTTATTGGTAGAGTGTGTGTGTGTATATATGCACATCTACCCCCAACCAATTACATATATATACATATATACACACACATACATGCAAATACACACATACATACATATAAACACACACATACATATGTGTATATAATTTACAAACTCTGGATTTACATTGACAACTCCATGCTTCAGGTCACCACCAGTAATACTTGTCCGTGGACAGAAATGTGATTATGCAAGGTGTCAGAGCATTGACATAATCTGGGCGTTTGTGTTGGTATTTTTAGGTTTATGCTAATTTTTGCATTATTAACTAACAGGCCTACCTCAGAACTAGAAATGTGTTCACACATCACACAGTGCCCAGAACCTGGTCAGTGCCTGCTGTATGATGGATGAGATGGTTCATACATTCACTATTTTCAAAGCTAATTGTCTCTTTTGCTCATTTCTGTAGCCCAACAAGAAGATAAGCCAAATTCACACTGAACTATTTTATTGTTGTTTTGAAACAGGATCTCGTTATAAATCTCAAACTCCTGGGTTCAAACAATCCTCCCACCTAAGCCTCCTGAGTAGCTGGGATTACAGGCATGTGCTACCATGCCGGGTTCATACTGAATTATTCCTATAAAAATTATTTATTACATCTGCTATTTTACCTTGCTTGTACTGATGACATGCATGTTTTAAAAAACTTAGTGCCATAATTTTTTCCTTTGGTTTATTGAAGCTACTGGTTCATTGGTTTGTAGGTATTGTTACGAATATATTTGGAAAACAAATAGGAGGAAAAGAACAAGTAGCATTTGGTGGAAATTTTTTTAATGGTGAGTTTTGTACTGGGGTCTCTCTCTATATCCTCTTTCTTTAATCCTCACTATAACTCTATAAGAAAATCAGTAGCCATAATAGTAAGACTATGGGCCGGACATGGTGTCTCATGCCCATAATCCCAGCACTTCAGGAGGCCAAGACAGATGGATTGCTTGAGCCCAGGAGTTTGAGACTAGCCTGAGCAAAATGGTGAAACCTTGTCTCTATCAAAAAATGCAAAAATTAGCTGAGCATGGTGGCATGCACCTATAATCCCAGCTACTCGGGAGGCTGAGGTGGGAGGATCCCTTGAGCCCAGGAGGCCAAGGCTTCAGTACACTGAGATCTGCACTCCGGCCTGGGCAACAGAGTAAGACCATGCTTTTTTTAAAAAAAAAAAAAAAAAAAAGTGTGAAGGCATTTTCCCCCAACAGCCTTATTTGATGGCATCACTTTTTCACTATGGAAAGTGAACTTAAACCTATTTCAAGTGCATACTATGTCTCTAGAGAAGGCAAATCTTAAGGTAACTAGTTGGAGGTGTGGTTTTAAAAGACGAAACGTCCTAAATTCATTCTTCTTGTGTTTTATTCAATTATGCATTTCATTTTAAGAAATTATAAGCTCCTAAAGGCAAATGAATGTTTTGTGATGTTGTAATGTTACTGAGAAATCTAACCACAGCAGCAATAACAGAAATGCAAATGACACCAAAACCCTCTTTTCCACATTGGATCGGGGATATCCAAGTCTGACCACAGTCCCTCATCGCTCACGAGGGTCTTGGAAACTCCGCCCTTGCTGCTGTGTGGTAGCGTTCACCACAAAGCAGTTGAGGATGACAGTCTGATCATGGGTGGCAGCACCTTCATAGGCATTCATCTTTCTTCTTTTTTAAAAATTATTTTATTTTATTTTTCCATAAGTTATTGGGGTACAGGTGGTATTTGGTTACATGAGTAAGTTCTTTGGTGGTGATTTGTGGGATCCTGGTCCACACGTCACCTGAGTAGTATACACTGCACCACAGATGTTGTCTTTTATCCCTTGCCCCCTCTCCCGCCCTTCCTTCCAAGTCTCCAAAGTCCATTGTTTCATTCTTACACCTTTGCATCCTCATAGCTCAGCTCCCACATATCAGTGAGAACATACGATGTTTGGTTTTCCATTCACTAGGCATCAATTTTGATATGGAGGGCCACTTCTAGTTTATTCAAAAAAGATGACCAGGCAAGTCAGAAAAAAATGAAGTAGTTTTCATTGCAGCCATTGCTTTATAATGATCTTTAAAATGAAGGAAAGCTACATCTCAAAACTATCAACATTTTTGTAAATTCAGTTCCACCTTATTGATCTAACCCAGGGTCACCCCACACCTGATATGCTCACAAAGGCTCTCTCACACCTGCGTCTAAAACCCCTACCTCCCTTCCTCAGCAACAGGCAGGTTCAAGATCCTTGAAAGACCAACAAGCCAAACCTGGCCCTGTCCGCTCCAGTACTGGGCTTTGCCCATGCTGACCGTTTCCCCTGTTCCAAGAAACAAGCCAAGGTCCTAGCGCTATAGCACTCATTCTGTCCAGAAGGCTCCCTCCCTCCCATTCCTAACCAACACTACCCTTCATTAGGGCTTCTGTGATCATGACTTGCCCCAGATTGCCCTAGCTCCCATCATGGCTTCATGCCACCTCATCTTGTACCTACAAAGCACTTACACATTTCATGAAGCCAGGGAACATGTCTCTTTCTTTTGTATCGCTATCCTTCATTTTCTTATTAGTATAAATTTAAGGGGTACAAGTGAAGGTTTGTTATACAGCTACACTGTGTAGTTATGAAGTCTACGTTTTTAGTGTAACCGTCCCCTGAATAGTGTACACTGTGCCCATTAATTTATCATTCCTCACCCTCCCACCCTTCCCAGTTCCAATGTCTATTATTCCACACTGTATGTCTACGCATACACTTTATTTTAACTCCCACCTATGTGAGAACATGTGGTATTTGACTTACTGTTTCTGAATGGTTTCACTTAACCATCTCCAGTTTCATCCATGTTGCTGCAAAAAACCCGATTTTCTTCTTTCTTATAGCTAAGTGTATTCATATGTATATATATATCCCACATTTTCTTATCCAATCATCCATTAGTGGACACTTAAGTGATTTCATATCTTTAGATGCTAGAAAATACTCATTGGAACATGGCTAAATCATAGATACCAGGCTCCTTCTCTCTCTCTCTCTCTCCTCTGCCACTTTTAACAACAGTTGCATTACAGAGCAGGAAGAAAGAGGTACGGGTTGAGTGTGTATCCTTCATCCAAAATGCTTGGGACCAGAACTGTTTTGGATTTCAATTTTTTTCAAATTTTGGAATATATGTATTATACTTACTGGTTCAGCATTCCTAACCCAAAATCTGAAACGCTCCAATGAGCATTTCTTTGAGCATCACATCAGCACTTAAAGCATTTTGAATTTTGGATTTCAGATTTTCTCACTAGGCGTACTCAGCCAAAGCCACTTCCCTGCCTTAAACTGAGCTCCATGGCCATTCTCAGCTCTGAGGGCTCAATTAGATTAAGTATTTGTCTTTGCAGACCCTGCAGCAAATAAAGATGAACAAAAGAAGTTAAACCAAAAACGAAAATATCTACATTCACCTTCATCTATCCCACTTCAATGAACATGCAAGGACATAAGCATTTATTGCCACATTGTTCCCAGTGGCAAAAAAAATTGGAACTCAAATAATCGCCTAATGACAGAAGAATGACTAAATAAATTCTGGCTCATCCACACCACAACCTATTACACAGCCATTGAAAAGAATGAATTAGAGACCACATCGATGACTTTGGGAGATTTCCATGAGCAGTTATGGAGTAAATAAAACCAAATGCGGGAAAAAAAAAGTCTGTTTTATTATCCCATTTCTAAAATAGATGAAGAAAAGCACTCTAACATCTGTACACATACGTGTGGGGTAAGCACTAGTAAGCTGACCATTATAGGCCATATACTGTTATCATGAGTGACCTGTGCAGGAGGCAGGGAGAACGTATGGAGAGGGGAAAGAGAAGAAGAGTAAAAAACAGAAAATTTTTGAAAAGAAATGTTATGATCCACGAATGTATTAATGTAAAGATATATGTGTGTTCGTATGCACAAACAGAAACTTTATACGTTGTCTCTTCTTTTTTTATCTCTTAAATCAGACTTGCAAGACTTTGGTAATTTCCCACTTGTTTTAAATCCTCAGAAAATGTCATATCTCCAGAAAGTAAGCAAAAATTCACCAGGTAGCATTTCCTTAATGGACTTCCAGTGACTGTTCCAGATAAGCAAACAACACATCTACATTCAAACCCCCAATTTCCATTTGAATCTCATCAAATGAAATTTTAGTTTTTCTTTCTAGCTTGTGTTTTCCCTGGAGAAACAAGTCTATAAATGTTTAAAATTGGCACTACTTCTCATGGTGAATAAAATATTGTTGTGTAGAAAACTGGCTCCAGGAAATTAAAAATCAATATACTTTGAGAACAAAAATAGGATGGGAAAAGTTGCTTTGTCCAGATTGCAATGGCCAGGCAATGCAAAAAAAAAAAAAAAAAAAAAAAAAAAAGAATTACTATTATAAAATTAAAATTACAAGAGAGCATTTTTCAGCTTTGTATGAGAAATGCAATGAACCAAGTGAAAAAAATTAACCCTGGGGCTGGGTGCGGTTGCTCATGCCTGTAATCCCAGCATTTTGGGAGGCCGAGGCAGGTGGATCACCTGAGGTCAGGAGTTCAAGACCAGCCTGGTCAACATGGTGAAACCCAGTCTCTACTAAAAATACAAATGTTAGCCGGGCTTGGTGGCCGGTACCTGTAGTCCCAGCTACTTGGGAAACTGAGGCAGGAGAATCACTTGAATTCAGGAGGTGGAGGTTGCAGAGAGCCAACATCACGCCATTGCATTCCAGCCTGGGCAAAAAGAATGAAACTCCATCTCCAAAAAAAAATAATAAGAAAGAAGAAAAGGAAAAAAATTTTTTAAGTAACCCTGTGTGTGTTTTATTCAAGTGGCCATCTCTGCAACTTACTGCTAATTTGCCTCCTTTGAATTTACCATTCCTGGTGGCAAAATCATTTGCTCAGAATTGTTCTAGTCTTGCCCAGTCATACTTTTCTAATTAAGATTCCTCACTGAATGATCTAACTTTGAACTCATTTCAAAGTTAATTTTAAAGCTTGACTCAAGATCTTCAATAATTATATCTTAAAAATCTTAAATGTTTTCTGTTTCTGTTATTAACTGTCCTAGGTTAGGGATATTTAAAATAACAGCTGATAATATGCTTTTTAAAAATTGTAAAAATGATTGCTAATGTCTGGCTCTCACTTTTTTAAAAGGACGTGGGGAGCCTTTGAAAGACGGCTTGCCTGTCTACCTAGGGCTGGTTCCCAGGTCCAGATTTGAGAGTCTGGGCTGGCTGACTGTTGAGTGGCTTTGGTAGAAGCTGGCTTGTCTTCTGGTTCCATTTTTCTCTCCACCTCAGTATCTTGGGTTACTCTGGATAACTATGTGATGCCCATATGCATGCCCAGTTGAAGGGCATTTGAATCTTTCCCCCATGGAAATTTCAAAAATAGAATGTGTAGTGAGCCATGCATGACTTATTGCTAAGGAATCTGGGGAATCTAAAACTTGGATGACAGTGTCTCTTATGGGTCTTTCCTTCTTATACCTCTTGACACAGCACAACTATCCTGAAGTCAGCAAATGGCCAGCAGAGGCGGTCTTTCCATCTGTTCCAGAAAACCCCGTGGCTTGTGCAACCTGGGAAACTTGGCCACAGCCATCCCATAGGGTGAGTCAGCTCTCTGGCTCCCTTATCTACTGCCTCTTCCCAGACATGACTCCCTGTTTAGGAGCAGGCAAAGTTATGGGGACCCAGGGGAGAAGCAGATACTCACCTAATGCACAATCCTGATGAGAACTTACCCAAACCCAAGGAGGTGGAGACGGAACAGAGCTTGAGTCCTCTCAAGAACTGTTAACTGAAGATTTCAGTTGTGATATCACGTAGAATTTTGACCAGCATTCACCAAGGGTGAACTGAAAGCAGGATCTGTCCCCTCCATACACTGAGAACTGTAAAATATGCAAGGCACGTGGAACTTATTTCTTACGTGTAGAAGCTTGTACATGCTCATTATACATATGTCCTAATGCCTTTCCAAACAGTCCTCACTCAAAGCCTCACCAAGACCCAGTGAGGAAACAAAGGCACAGAGGGGTGGGTGAGTCACTTGCCCAAGTCACAACACTGGAAGGGACAGTTTTTGTGTCAAATCCAGGAAGTTCATCTCTTGGCTATAGGGCTTCTGATTAACCAGTGATTCCCCACACAGTGGTCCCTGGGCCAGCAGCATCAAAATCATCCAGGAGCTTGACAGAGATGAAAAGTCACTGGCCTCAACCCAGACTTACTGAATCAGAAACTCTGGGGAATGGGTCCAGAAATCTTTGTTTGAACAAGCTTGTCAGGTGACTCTCATGCACACTACTACAGTTTGAGGAATATTGAAATAGGCCTTTGGAATGAGATTTTTCATTACTGAGTGTTTTAGGGGAATTCTTGGGCAAATATCAGAAGAGATTCACTAGAGTCCTTTCTGGGTACAAGTTAATAAATAGGTTTCCTTTCTGAGGTACTAAGTGCAATAGTCAGATCTGTAAGAAGAAAGTAGATTTATGAACATACAAATGAAAAATGTATTCACTCTGTGAAAATAATATTCCCTTTAGAAAAGCGTTCACATAAACTTGGTGATTAATCTGATAGGGTGCAGTCAGGAAGGGTCAAGAGTCACCCCCACATCTTACATCTCAGGTCAGCCCACCTACTTCCATCTCTGCTCCCATTCTGGCCCCAGCTATGCTCATCTCTCACTCAGAAATCTACAGTGCCTTCCTAACTCGACAGTCCTTCTGTTCTGAAACTCATTCAAGCTGTTCTTCACATTGAAGCCAGAGTGATTTTTCTGTGAATCTGAGCTAAGTAAAGCCCTTAAAGAATTGCTATTGCTCACAGGATACGGAACAAAATGCCTAACAAGGCCCATGAGTCAGTGGGGCATGGTCTGCCCATTCCTTCGCCCCAAGACACATAGAATACAATTCTCCATTTCACTGCTTCTTCCAGTCACCCCAGCAATCTCTTATTTTCTCAAAAACACAAAGGCCTGTATGCCTCACCTACTTTCATGCTTGTCCCTCTCTTCTTTAAATGCTTTTCCCCTCATTTCACTGTTTAAGCCATATATACTCTTCAAAATTCAGTTCAAACCTCACTTCAAGAAAACCTTTATGGATTCACCCGAGAGCTTACAGTGTTTGGCATCCCATCAGATATTATTAGGCATGCAAGGAAGGAAAAAATCCCATCATGAAGAGAAAAATCAACAAATCGAAACAGTCCCAGAACTGGCACAGGTGTCAGGATTAGCATACAGGGGACATGAAAACATTGTTATAACTGTATTTCAGAAGTTTGAAAACTTGACACAAGAAAGATATTTTTTTAAAAACATCCAAATTGATGGGGTGTGGTGGCTCACACTTGTAATCCCAGAACTCTGGGAGGCCAGGACAAGAGGATCGCTTTAGCCCAGGAGTTTGAAGTTGCAATGAGCTATGATAGCTCCACTGTACTCCAGCCTGAGGGACACAGTGAGACCCTGTCTCTTAAAAAAAAATTTTTTTAAAAAGATCCAAATTGAACTTTTAGTGAACTGGAAGACATAACAATAGAAATTATTCAAAATGAAAAAGAGAAAAAGAATTTAAAAGAAAAACACAAAAAAAGTAACTGAGTGGTAGGACAATTTTATGTGACATTCATGTCTCATGTGCAAAGGGCTCATTAAGCATATTTGATCTGTGGGTTTATCATTTTATCAAAATTGGAGATGTTTCAGTCATTATTTCTTCAAATATTTTTTTCTGCCCTCTCTGCAACCTCTCTCCTTTAGGGACTCTAGTTACACATATTTCATAAGAAATATTGGAAGAAGTCTTCTAGGCAGAAGGAAAGTGAAATAAAAACTAGATGAAAATGAATAAACTATAACAGAAATTTTAACTATTAAATACATTGGTAAATATATATACTTTAGAATTTAAATCACTTCAAAATATAATTGTTTAATGAAGAATAATACCAGTGTACTGTGGAGTTCATAAAATATATAAAAGTGAATGCATGACAACAAAACCATAAAGACCGTATGGGTAGAAAAAGGGCAGATAGAAGTTTATTATTTAAGCTTCTTATACTGTCGGTGAACCTGTGTAATATGACTTAAAGGTAGACTATGTTAAGTTAAAGATGTTAAACCCTACAACAACTGGTAGAAAAACAAAACAAGGAGTTACAGCTAAAATTCAACAAAAAAAAAGATAAAATGGAATCATAAAAAAATTCAATTAATTTTTAAAAAGGGTAGATGGGGGCTGGGGGCGGTGGCTCACGCCTGTAATCCCAGCACTTTGGGAGGCCGAGGCGGGCGGACCACCGAGGTCAAGAGATGAAGACCGTCCTGGTCCAACATGGTGAAACCCCGTCTCTACTGAGATACAAAAAATTAGCTGGGCGTGGCCCCGCTGCCTGTAGTCCCAGCTACTCGGGAGGCTGAGGCAGGAGAAGGCTCTCACCCGGGCGGCGGAGGTTGCAGTGAGCCAGGGTCGCGCCCCTGCACTCCAGCCTGGCGCCTGGTGACTGAGTGAGACTTGTCTCAAAAAAAAAAAAAAAAAAAGGGTAAAATGGAGGAAAAGGGTAACACAGAATAAAATCTTACAAATAGAAAAGCAAATAGCAAAAGAAGATACTTAGACCTAACCATAGCAATAATCATATTCAGTATAAACGGTTTAAACACCACAATAAAAAGTCAGAGATTGTCAGACTGAATCAAAAAAACAAGACCTAATAAAATCAAGAAATTCTCGTTAAATATAAATAGACAAACTGATTAAAATTAAAATGTTCAAAAAGGATATACTATGCTAACTCTTCTCAAAAGAAGACTGGATGGCTGGGCACAGTGGCTCATATCTGTAATCTCAGCACTTTGGAAGGCCAAGGCAGGTAGATCGACTTGAAGTCAGGAGTTCAAGACCAGCCTGGCCAACATGGTGAAATTCCATCTCTACTAAAATACAAAAATTTGTCAGGCATGGTAGTGGGTACTTGTAATCCCAGCTACTCAGGAGGCTGATGCAGGAGAATCACTTGAACCTGGGAGGCGGAGTTTGCAGTGAGCCAAGATGATATCCCTGCACTCCAGCCTGAGTGACAGAGGAAGACTCTGTTCTCAACAACAACAAAAAAAGAGAGAGCTTAAATAGCTATATTAATATCAAAAGTTGATTTCAGAGTAAAGAATATTGCCAGTGATAAAGAAGGAATTGGAAATGACTTTATACACTCCTGTATTATTTGAAAAAATTCAAATAATAAAATATGTACCTATTGGTGCATTTGAACATGTACCTACTTAGTAATTTAAATATTCAATACACTTTTCTTTTTTTTTTTAATTGCACTTTAGGTTTTGGGTACATGTGAAGAACATGCAAGATTGTTGCATAGGTACACACATGGCAGTGTGATTTGCTGCCTTCCTCCCCCATCACCTATATCTGGCATTTCTCCCCACGCTATCTCTCCCCCAACTCCCCCACTCCCTGCTCAATACACTTTTCTTTAGGCTACTCCCTATGCCTACCACTGTTTAGGTATTTTTTTAAAAAAGGGATAAAGAAGTTGGACACAGCCCTAGACCTAGGGGAGCACAATCTATTGGGGAGACAAGACAATAACTTTGTTTTTTAAGCTAATAAAAGATGTGTGAGATGTTAATTGAAAAATGGGAGTTCAGAGAAAAGAATATTTCTGGCATCACAGCAATTAGGGAAAGTTTCTAGAAGAGAGCTAAACCCCAAGAGTACGCACAGATGAAGAGAAAGAGGGAGGAAGGAAGGCATTTTATAATAATTGAGGAAATGTGAATTTATGTGGCTGGGTAGGTTTTTACCTTGCTTTATACTTCCTATACTCTCCATTTTTATTCTTCCTACTCGAGCAGAGAGACCATTTTTGCCTCATTGCTGCCAGGCTTTATGGCTTTTGTGGAGAGTGGTTTGGGTGGATGCAGGGGAGCTGCCCTGGTGAAGGGGCCATGGCTGTGCAGGCGTTCCAGCAACCTGCAGAGAAACAGCAAGGCCCAGGCCACATGGAAGCCTGCCTGTCTTGGCATCCTTGGAAAGATTGGTGTGCCTTCATGTGGGGCACAAAACAACACCCCATTCTGGGACAATGACCCGAGACCAAGTTATCACCTGTGTGGAGAGATGAGAAAGATCAATCAGGCACCAACCACCACCTTGAGAGTAGGTCACTAAGCAAGCCCCCACAAACTTCACACACCTCCAGAGTGAGGGGACCCCAAAAGAGATGGAATTATCATGCTCCACCAGCCCAGGGGAATGAGGCCTGAAGTAGATATTAAGTTGAATTATTTTTTAAAAACATACGCATCTGAGTTTTGGAGTTGAGATTTGTGTTCATAACACACAGCAGCAGCTCAACAGTTAGAATCATTTTCTGGTAATAAGATGATTACTCTTTCTTCTTTCTTAGGTACATTGAAGGCAGTCAGTTTGGAGAACCACGGTGTAGACACTTACTCTCTCCCTTTGTGTTTCAGATAAACTCAGAGCAGGAGGACAGCAAGGAATAGCAGTGAAAGCATGGTGCTTAATCCAACCCCTTACTGACTGTTGAGACCTGGAAATGGAGTTCATCAGCTATAAAACAGGAGTGATGACACCTCATTATGTTTGTGTGATGATAAACAGAGTCAGTATATTGAAGAGCTTATATGAGTGGCAGACATGGGACATGCTTCCCTGTGGCTGGCCAGCCTGTCATCTTCTCCACCATGTGTCCAGAGAAAAGCTTTGCAAATCAACTTCTTGATGAATGATGATGGCACCAGTGAAATCAGGGGAGGCAGGAAATCATGTTAGTTGGTTTATAATGCAAGAAGTTACAGAATACAGGGTCCTCAAAACTGAGAATGTGCTAGTTGTGTGAGTATGACAGGGTCTTTCTTGGGACTCAGTCAGGATTCAAACTATCAAGGAAAATTGGGGGGAGCAGGTGGGGTAGTCAAGTGATTCCATTTGCATGAATAGATTTGTGAGATGATACCTACTTGTCCAGGAACATTGAGTGCTGCTTATGCTGGGAGGTTGTGATTTGGACACCCTGGGAGATGTCATGTCTGACATCAGCTTTCTCCCAGGTGACAACTGCACCTCTAAGGGCTTCTCAGGTGGCAGAGCTCAACGAGTGTAGAAGGGAGAAGTGTGAGGATGATTTGTGAGCACTGGGTGGACAGCCTCTGGAGTGGCCAGTGCATTAGCAAGGGGAGAGACATTCTGCATTATGCAGGTGTGTGCAAGAACCAGAGAAAATAACTGTCATGAGAATTCTGACCTCGTTAATAACCACAGACTAGAGACACCAGGAATCTAAGCTTGAAAAGCATAAGGGAATATAAGGGCTGTGTTGTCTTGCCCTTGGGACACAGCTTTTCATTACATTTTGTACTAATTTAACCATGGTGGAGATCGAAGAGCCCCAGTGATTTCCCAATAAAATGCTCCAGCTGAATAAACTTGCTTGACCTTCAGTAGATGCACATTCCCTACAATCCACATCTACCTCAGGCTCACATTCTGGACAGAGAGAATCCTCTGTGTGACTAAAGCAAGAGGTCCCCCATGACTTGCTTTTTGCCTGGCATGGAGGCATTGTTTGCCCTGGTGACAAAGGACACATAGCCCTGTCTTTCCTCTGGAGGACGCTGGATTCATACTCAGTTCTGGGATTACTTTGCATTAATCAAGACATCCTAACATGTCTCTATGTTGAAAATGACAAGCATGCTGTGATGAGGTTCTCAAGGTCTGGCCACAGCTTTCTCTTAACACTCATGGGACGTGGCAGTGCTCAGCTTCTGTCTTGGCTTCGGTGCTGTGTCGAGACAGGCGTAGCAGCAAGTGAGCACACCTCCTACAGTCCTGTGGCTTTCCCCCGTTTTCTCTCCCTGTCCCATCCCCTTCTCTTTCTTTCCCCTCATCTCCATTCTTTTCTTTCTTTCATTCCTGTTACTGTTTTCTTCTTTGCTTTTGTTCTGTTTCCACTTTTCAAAACACATTTATAAAGAGGGCATCCTCTGAGCCAAAAGAACAAAACTGTTTGACATTCTTTATTGGTAGCAGGCTGCCGCCTCAAGGGCATTGTAAACACTTCACAGACTTTCCCTCCCTAAGGGGACTGCCTAATTCTCAGTTATAGAATGTCATTAGCTCTAATGAGTGCTGATTTCCCTGCTAGAAAATAGCAACTAAAAAATTATAAAATATCACAATTAATACCAATAAGCTGTCTTGTATTTGCAACATGAATGAATTGGGCTACCATAATTTTCAAGGACACAAAAAGCAAAAATAACATATCCTGATTAAATGATATTTTCCAATAATTTCTTAATTTAAAATATCCAAGTAGGCAAACAGAAAGACTACATTTCCCAGCCTCCACTGCAGTTAGGTTGAGACCATGTGATTGAGTTCTGGCCAATGAAAAACAGGTGAAAATTATATACTTCTAGGTGTGATTTTTTTTTGAGACAGAGTCTCACTCTCTCGCCCAGGCTGCAAGCTGGAGTGCAGAGGCACAATCTCAGCTCACTACAGCCTCCACCTCCCAAGTACAAGCAATTCTCCTGCCTCAGCCTCCTCAGTAGCTGAGACTGCAGGTGCACACCACCATGCCTGGCTAATTTTTGTAGTTTAGTAGAGAGGGGGTTTCGCCATGTTGGCCAGGCTGGTCTTAAACTCCTGACCTCAGGTGATCTGCCTGCCTCAGCTTCCTAAAGTGCTGGGATTATAGGCATGAGCCACCATGCCCAGCCTAGGGGTGATCTTTAAAAATATCTCTCACAGGCTTTTTTACTCCATGCTACAAGATGGAGGAGGATTGCCCAATCCATATTGCATTGTGTGCCAAACATACAATTTTAAATTGTGTTAATATCCTGAGATCTGTACTAATTTAACCATGGTGGAGATCAAAGAACCCCAGTAATTTCCCAATAAAATATTCCAGTTGCGTAAACTTGCTTGACTTTCAGTAGATGCTCATTCCCTGTGGTTCACATCTACTGCAGGCTCTCATCGTGGACAAGGAGAATCCTCGTTGTGACTGAAACAAGAGGTTTGCAAAACAGTATAACTTATTCTGACTCATACAATGGAAAATTATAATTTAAGCATCTGCTAAAGCTAATAAAAATCTCAGAATAAAACAAAGAAATAAATCTTAATCACCTTGGATTTGACACTGGATTCTTAGATATGACACCAAAAAGCAACTGCAGCAACAGAAAAAAATAGATAGGAGGATGATCCAAGATGGCAGAATAGGAACAGCTCTGGAGTGCAGTTCCCACCAAGAATGCAGAGGGTGAATGATCATCGCATTTCCAAATGAATTTTTACTGTCTGTGGTCTCCCACAGACCAGGAGATTCCTGGGCAGAAAAGTGACACCTGTCTCCAGCATGGCTGTTTCAGCCGGTGCAGCAGGTCTCCAAGCAAAAACTCACACAAATCTGGATGCCATTTCAACTGGCACCTGGAACACCTGGGAGACGGAGTCGCCCATTCAACTGAAAAAGAAGGGGCTGAAACAGAGAGCCAGGTGATCTGGCTCAGCAGGTCCCACCCCCACAAAGACCAGCAATCTGAAATGCTCTGGATTGAGAGTTTCACAGCAAGCACAGCTGGACCTGGGACGGACCAGCTCTCTGGGGGAAGGGTGCCCGCCATTACTGAGGCCGTCTGCCATTACTGAGGCAGTCCACTGTTACAGAGACAGTCTGCCATTACTGAGGCAGACCACCATTACCAAGGCAGTTCTAACTATACCTCTATAAACAAAACCGAAGGGAAGTTCACACAGCAGCTGGGCAGAGCCCACAGCATCCCAGCAATGCCTCCGGTGGCAGACTGTGACTAGGCTACCTCCTTGCTGGGCAGGGCAGCTATGAAAAAGGCAGCAGCATGTCAGGAACTTATAAATAAAGCCCCACCTTCCCAGGACAGAGCACCTGGGGGAAGAAAAGGCAGTTATGAGCTCTGCTGCAGCAGATTTAAATGTACCTGCCCAGCAGCTGTGAATGGAATAATGGAGTTCACAGCTCAGCACTTGAGCTCCCATAAGGGACATACTGTCTCTTCAAGCAGCTCTCTGACCCCCGAATATCCAAAGGGACACCTCATAAGGGAGAGCTCAGGCTGATATTTGGCAGGTATCCTTCTGGGACAAAGATAACAGAAGAAGAAACTGGCAGCAACCCTTACTGGTCTGTAGCCACTGCAGGTGATTCCCCAGGCAAGCAGGGTCTGGAGTGGACCTCCAGCTGTCCTAAAACACAGGAGCCTGACTGTTAGAAGGGAAACTAAAAAACAGAAAGAAATAACTTCATCATCAACAAAAAGGATGTCCACTCAGAGGCCCCATCCAAAAGTCACCAACTACAAAGATTATAGGTAGATAAATCCACAAAGATGGGAAGAAACCAGCGCAAAAAAAAAAACAACCCAAAACCAGAATGCCTCTCCTCCACCAAGGGATCACAACTCCTCACCAGCAAGGGAACAAGGCTGGATGGAGAATGAGTCTGACAAATTGACAGAAACAAGCTTCAGAAAGTGGGTAATAACAAACTTCTCTGAGCTAAAAGAACATGTTCTAAACCAATGCAAAGAAACTAAAAACCTTGAAAAAAGGTTAGAGGAGATGCTAACTAGAAAAAACAGCTTAGAAAATAATATAAATGAATTGATTGAGCTGAAAAACACAACACAAGAACTTCACAAAGCACACACAAGTTTCAATAGCTGAATCGACCAAGCAGAAGAAAGGATATCAGAGATTAAAGATCAACTCAATGAAATAAAATGAGAAGGCAAGATTAGAGAAAAAAGAGTGAAAAGAAATGAACAAAGCCTCCAAGAAATATGGGATTATGTGAAAAGACCTAATCTACGTTTGATAGGTGTACCTGAATGTGACAGAGAGAATGAATTCAAGCTGGAAAACACTCTTCAGGATATTATCCAGGAGAACTTCCCCAACCTAGCAAGGCAGGCCAACATTCAAGTCCAGGAAATACAGAGAACACCACAAAGATATTCCTAAAGAAGAGCAACCCCAAGGCACATAATCATCAGAACCAGGGTTGAAATGAAGGAAAAAAGGCTAAGGGCAGCCAGAGAGAAAGATCAGATTACCCACAAAGGGAAGCCCATCAGACTCACAGCAGATCTCTTGGCAGAAACTCTACAAGCCAAAAGAGAGTGGGGGCCAATATCAACATCCTTAAAGAGAAGAACTTTCAACCTAGAATTTCATATCCAGCCAAAGTAAACTTCATAAGCGAAGAAGAAAGAAAATCCTTTAGGAACTAGCAACTGCTCAGAGATTTCATCACCACCAGGCCTGCCTTACAAGAGCTCCCGAAAGAAGCTCTAAACATAGAAAGGAACAACTAGTACCAGCCACTCAAAAAACGTGCCAAATGGTAAAGAGCATCAACACAATGAAGAAACTGCGTCAACTAATGAGCAAAACAACCAGCTAGCATCAAAACGGCAGGATCAAATTCACACATAACAATATTAACCTTAAATGTAAATGGGCTAAATTCCCCATTCAAAAGACACAGACTGGCAAATTGGATAAAAAGTCAAAACCCATTGGTGTGCTGTATCCAGGAAACCCATCTCACATGCAAGGATACACATAGGCTCAAAATAAAGGGATGGAGGAATATTTACCAAGCAAATGAGAGCAAAAAAATGCAGGAGTTGCAATCCTAGTCTCTGCTAAAATGGACTTTAAATCAACAAAGATCAAATGTGACAAAGAAGGGCATTACATTATGGTAAAAGGGTCAGTGCAACAAGAAGAGCTAATGATCCTAAATATATATGCACCCAATACAGGAGCACCCAGATACATAAAGCAAGTTCTTAACAATCTATAAAGAGACTTAGACTCCCACACAATAATAGTGGGAGACTTTAACACTCCACTGTCAATATTAGACAGATTAATGAGACAGAAAACTAACAAAGATATCCAGGACTTGAACTCAGACCTGGACCAAGCACACCTAATAGACATTTACAGAACTCTCCACCCCAAATCCACAGAATATACATTCTTCTCAGCACCACATCACACCTACTCTAAAACTGACCACATAATTATAAGTAAATCACTCCTCAGAAAATGCAAAAGAATGGAAATCATAACAAACAGTCTCTCAGACCATAGCGCAATCAAATTAGAACTCAGGATTAAGAAACTAACTCAGAACTGCACAACTTCATGGAAAATAAACAACTAGCTCTCGAATGTTGACTGGATAAACAGTGAAATGAAGGCAGAAATAAAGAAGTTTTTGAAAACAGCAAGAACAAAGACACAACATACCAGGATCCCTGGGACATATTTAACGCATGTCTAGAGGAAAATTTATAGCAATAAATGCCCACATGAGAAGCAAGGAAAGATCTAAAATCGACATCCTATTGTCAAAATTGAAAGAGCTAGAGGAGCAAGATCAAAAAACTCAAAAGCTAGCAGAAAACAAGAAATAACTAAGATCAGAGCAGAACTGAAGGAGATAGAGACACAAAAAACCCTTCAAAAAATTAATAAATCCAGGAGCTGGTTTTTTGAAAACAAATAGACAGACTACTAGCAAGACAAATAAAAAAGAAAAGACAGAAGAATCAAATAGATGCAATAAAAAAAACAATAAAGGGATATCACCACAGATTCCACTGAAATACAAACTATCATCAGAGATTACTACAAAAACTCTATGCACATAAACCAGTAAACCTGGAAGAAATGGATAAATTCCTGGACATTTGCACCCTCCCAAGCCTAAACCAGGAAGAAGTCAAAACCCTGAATAGACCCATAACAAGGGCTGAAGTTGAGGCAGCAATTAATAACCTACCAACCAAAAAAGCCCAGGTCCAGATGGGTTCACAGCCGAATTCTACCAGACATACAAAGTGGAGCTGGTACCACTCCTTCTGAAACTATTCCTAAAAATCCAAAAAGAGGGGAATCCTTCCCAAATCATTTTATGAGACCAACATCATCCTGATACCAAAAACCGGCAGAGACTCAACAAGAAAAGAAAATTTCAGGCCAATATCCATGATGAACATAGATGCAAAAATCTTCAATAAAATACTGGCAAACCAATTGCAACAGCACATCAAAAAGCTTATCCACCATGATCAAGTAGGCTTCATCCTGGGGATGCAAGGCTGGTTCAACATAGGCAAGTCTATAAACATAATTCAGCACATAAACAGAACCAAAGACAAAAACCACATGATTATCTCAATAGATGCAGAGAAGGCTTTTGACAAAATTCAACAGCCTTTTTGCTAAAAACCCTCAATAAACTAGATATTGATGGAATGTATCTCAAAATAATAAAAGCTATTTAGGAGAAACCCACAGCCAATATCATACTGAATGGGCAAAAACCAGAAGCATTCCCTTTGAAATCTGGCACTAGACAAGGATGCCCTCTCTCACCACTCCTATTCAATATAGTATTGGACCTTCTAGCCAGAGCAATCAGGCAAGAAAAAGAAATAAAGGGTATTCAATTAGGAAAGGAGGAAGTCAAATTGTCTCTATTTGCGGATGACATGATTGTATATTTACAAGACCCCATCATCTCAGCCCAAAATCTCCTTAAACTGATAAGCAACTTCAGCAAAGTCTCAGGATACAAAATCAATGTGCAGAAATCACAAGCATTCCTAGACACCAGTAACAGACAAACAGAGAGCAAAATCAAGAACAAACTGCCATTCACAATTGCTACAAAGAGAATAAAATACCTAGGAATACAACTAACAAAGGATGTAAAGGACCTCTTCAAGGAGAACTACAAACCACTACTCAAGGAAATAAGAGAGGACACAAACAGATGGAGAAACATTCCATGCTCATGGTCAGGAAGAATCAGTATTTTGAAAATGGCCATACTGCCCAAAGTAATTTATAGATTCAATGCTATCCCCATCAAGCTACCTATTACCCTCTTCACAGAACTGGAAAAAAAACACCTTAAACTTCATATGGAACCAAAAGAGAGCTCACATAGCCAAGTCAATTCTAAGCAAAAAGAACAAAGCTGAAGGTATCATGCTACCTGACTTCAAACTATACTACATGGCTACAGTTATCAAAACAGTATGGTACTGGTACCAAAACAGAGATATAGACCAATGGAACGAACAGAGGCCTCAGAGGCAACACCTCACATCTACAACCATCTGATCATTCACAAAAATAAGCAATGGGGAAAGGATTCCCTCTTTAATAAATGATGTTTGGAAAACTGGCTAGCCATGTGCAGAAAGCAGAAACTGGACCCCTTCCTGGCATCTTACACTAAAATTAACTCCAGATGAATTAAAGACTTAAACATAAGACTTAACATCATAAAAACCCTAGAAGAAAACCTAGGAAAAACCATTCAGGACATAGGCATAGGCAAGGTCTTCATGACTAAAATGCTAAAAGCATTGGCAACAAAAGCCAAAATAGACAAATGGGATCTAATTAAACTCCAGAGCTTCTGCACAGCAAAAGAAACAACCATTAGAGTGAAACTGGCAACCAACAGAATGGGAAAAAAAATTTTGCAATCCACCCATCTGACAAAGGGCTAATATCCAGAATCTACAAAGAACTAAAACAGATTTACAAGAAAAAAAACAAACAAACCCATCCAAAAGTGGATGAAGGACATGAACAGACACTTTTCAAAAGAAGACATATATGAGGCCAACAAACATATGAAAAAATGCTCATCACCACTGATGGTTAGAGAAATGCAAATCAAAACCACATTGAGATACCATCTCATGCCAGTTAAAATGGCAATCATTAAAAAATACGGGGACAACAGATGCTGGAGAGGATGTGGAGAAATAGGAACACTTCTACACTGTTGGTGGGAGTGTAAATTAGTGCAACCATTGTGGAAGACAGTGTGGTGATTCCTCAAGGACCTAGAAATAGAAATTCCATTTGACCCAGCAGTCCCATTACTGGGTATATATCCAAAGGAATATAAATCATTCTATTACAAAGACACAAACAGAAACTAGCCCCTGTCTGGCCCCTCTTTCCTGACCAATTCCTGCTCTCTAAGCCCCATCACCTTTGTGAAGCTGAGTGCCAGTGCTGCCATGCTGCCAGCTAAGAACTGGGGTGGGCATGGGACTCTCCTTCTCCTGACTGAGAATGAATATTCCCAACATTCCAAACCTTCCCTCACCGTATGCCCTTTACTGACACATAGGGACTCAAAGCCACTTTGTCTCTGGACACCTTACTACTACCTACAGGGAGATTTTCATAAGCTGGTGACTGTGGAGCAATACTGGAGTCACTCCCAGCCCAAATCACCATGCAGAGATGCAAGCCAACTCCTTCTCTCACACAAGGGAAATTTCAACTCATTGAGATATTCAAAATGGATGCCCTGGGTTTATCAACACTTTGATGCAATACTCAATTTTGTTTAAAAATCATATATACAGATATGCATGCATGTATATACTGTATACAAAGATAGGGTTTGAAAAAGTCATTGAAAGAACAGACACTAAAACATATGTTTGGGCAGTAGTAGGTTTACAAGTGATTTTTAATGTCCTGTTTTATCCAATTTTGGCACAATAAATATACAACAGTTTTAGAATCAGAAAAGACATGATGTAAAAGTTACTCATCAGACTAAAACAAGTAGAAGAAAGAATTTCAGAGCTTGAAGACAAGGCTTTAGGATGAACCCAAGCAGAAAAGACAAAGAATCAAAATAAAGTCTTCAAGAAATATGGGATTATGTAAAACAGCCAACTCTAATTGGTGTTCCTGAGGGAGAAAAGAAGTCTAAAAGTTTGGAAAACTTATTTGAGGGAATAATTAAGGAAAACTTCCCTGGTCTTAGATACTTCCTTGGTCTTAGAGATGTAGACATCCAAATATAAGAAGCTCAAAGAACTTCTGGGAAATGCATTGCAAAAAGATCATCACAAAGGCACATAGTCATCAGGTTGTCTAAACTCAACATAAAGGAAAGAATTGTAAGAGCTATGAGACAAAAGCATCAGGTAACCTATAAAGGAAAACCTATCAGTCTAACAGCAGATTTCTCAGCAGAAACTTTACAAGCCAGAAGAGATCCAGGACGTATCTTTGACTTTCTTAAACAAAATAATTGTCATTGAATAAAAGAATTATGTATTGAATAATTATTCATTGAATAATTGAATAAAAGAATTATGTATTCAACAAAACTAAGCTTTATGAATGAAGGAAAGATAAGGTCTTTTTCAGACAAACAAATGCTGAGAGAATTTGCCACTACCAAACCAACACTACAAGAAATGCTAAAAGGAGTTCTAAACCTTGAAACAAAAGCTCAGTACGAACTAAGATAGAAGCTCCTTAAAGCGTAAATCTTAAAGGGCCTATAAAACAATAACACAATGAAAAAACAAGTATTTAGGTAACAACTAACAGAATAAATAGAACAGTACTTCATCTCTCAGTATTAAAGTTGAATGTAAATGGACTAAATGCTCCACTTAAAAGATACAGAATGACACAATGGATTAAAAAAATCACCAACCAAATAGCTGCTGACTTCAAGAGACTCGCCTAACACATAAGGATTCATATAAACTTAAGATAAAGGGGTGGGAAAAGATATTCCATGCAAACATAAACTAAAAGCAAGCAGGAGTAGCTATTCTCATATCGGATTAAACAGACTTTAAAGCAACAACAATAAAAAAAGAAAAGAAAGACAAAGAAGGGCATTATATAATGATAAAAGGCTAGTCCAACAGGAAGATATTACAATCCTAAATTTATATGCGCCCAACACAGGCACTCCCAGATTTACAAGGCAATTACTACTAGACTTAAGAAATAAGATATACAGCAACACACTAATACAGGGGGACTTCAATTGTCCACTGATAGCACTAGACAGAAGGTCAACAAAGAAACAATGTACTTAGTCTATACCCTAGAACAAATGGACTTAACAGCTATTTACAGAACATCCTATCAAACAACTGTGGAATATGCATTCTTCTCAACAGCACATGAAACATTCTCCAAGATAGGTCATATGATAGACCACAAAACAAGTCTCAATAAATTTAAGAAAGTAGAAATCATGTAAGTATCTTCTCAGACCACAGTGAAATAAAACTGGAAATCAACTCCAAAGGGAACCCTCAAAACTATACAAATACATGGAAATGAAATAATCTGCTCTTGAATAATTTTTGGGTTAACAATGAAATCAAGATGGAAATTATTTGAAATGAATGATAGTAGTAACACAACTTACAAAAACCTATGGGATACAGCAAATGTGGTGCTAAGAATAAAGTTCATAGCATTCAATGCTGACATCAAAACATCTGAAAGAGCACAAATAGACAATCTAAGGTCACACCACAAAGAACTACAGAAAAAAGAACAAACTAAACCCAAACCCAGCAGAAGAAAAGAAATAACAAAGGTAAGAGCAGAACTAAATGAAATTGAAAGAAAACAACAACAATAAAGAAAAATACAATGGCTGGGTGCAGTAGATGAAGAAAATCTGGTATATACATAACATAGAATGCTTCTCAGCCATACAAAGGAATGAAATAATGTCCTTTGCAGCAACTTAGATGGAGCTGGAGGCCATTATTCTAAGTGAAGTAACTCAGGAATGGAAAACCGAATATCATATTTCTTGCTTATAAGTGGGAGCTGAGCTATGAGGACTCAAAGACACAAGAATGATATAATGGACTTGGGAACTCAGCGGGGAAGGCTGGAAGGGGATAAGTAATAAAGGAGTACATACTGGGTACAGTGTACACTGCTCAGGTGACAGGTGCCCTAAAATCTAAGAAATCACCACCAAAGAACTTAATGTAACCAAGAAGTACCTGTACCCCAAAAACTATTGAAATAAAATTGTTTTTAATGGCTCATTTTAATTTAAAAGAAAATCATGTTGCATTTTAAAGTTTATTTTAAGGAAAACATTGACCATGACTTTATCTTCATTCCATGAAGGTTCAATGAGAGGGTAATGTTCATAAAAATAGTGGCTATGTCCAAATAATGTCTGGGTGATTGGTATCACAAGCTGGTACTTTTCCAAAATATTTCTGAAAACTGGGCTAAGGCCCATGGCTTGGTGGGAAAAAAAAAAAAATGTTGATCTTTTAGAGGACTTTGATTCCAAATAAGGGCTTTGATTTATAAGAAGGGTATTGCAAAAATTTATATTATCTTGAACAGTAGTTAGCTTCTCAATGAATATGTTCGTATTTTCTGGGAGAAAAGAGTTTTGCCTTATAATCAACTCTAAAACAAATACGTCTTGAAAGAAACCTGCAAAAATACTTTGAGTCACATGAAAACCTCAATGATAAACAGGCAAACGGTACAATACTGTGGTTTACATTCTCCTGGTAAACATGCTAGGGATGGGCCAAGGGCGTTAAAATGTGTAAATATTCACAATGAGCTCACTCCTCCCACCCAGGAATTCTTGGACCACTTTCTCCAACTTCAGGAAATGCATGGAAACTGATCCCAGAGCCTGGTGAAACTGCTTCTAAGGTCAATCTCTTCTGAGCCTATACACATAACTCCAGAGCATGTTCCTTCACAGTAAATGGGCTCTGGGGTCTGCAGACAGATGCTTGCACTAGTGACATTGCCTGTTTCCTCTTTTCCTGTCCCTGTTCTTTCTCTAGCCCTCTCTCTTTCCAATTCTTTTGTCTCTTACTATTTAGTATCTACTGAGACAAAATATTGCCGTGATTTTCTTGCAGTGGTAGGGACAAATACCTGAATTAGTCAAATGATGGAGCCATTAGCATGTTGCTTGGACTTACATTATCCAGATTATTGCCTCGGGGATTCACCTGTGGATAGCCATAGGCTTCATAGCTCAGAGGTTTAGAACCACAACTTCTAAGTTGTAGTTTCTTCCTCAATGCTTCACCAAAATTTTTCTCCAGTAAACAATGCATTTTTCTCCAGTAAAGTGGTTCTCAAAGTATGGTCCAGGGACCCGGGGGGTCTCCAAGACCCTTTCAAGGGATTCATGAAGTCAAAACTATTTTCATGATAGCACTGAGACATTATTCGTCTCATCCTCTTATGAGTCTAGGATGGAATTTTCCAGAGGCTACATGATGAGTTGATGTCATGGCAGATTAAGTACAGAGCCAGCTATGAGAATCCAGCTGCCTTTTATTAAGGTATGCATTAAAGATATTTTTAAAATGTACAACAATGTCATTCTTCTCCCTAAATAGCCTTTATTTGGAAAATGTGTTTATATTAACATGTAATGGTTTGTTACTCTTATTTTTAAATAAATTAATAAGTTAATTTTTAGATTTATTTGTTTTAATTTCTAAAACATCAATAGCTATGACCCACATAAACAAAAGCTGTTTGGGATTCTCAATTATTTTTCAGAACATCAAAGAGGCATGACACCAGGAAAACTGATTACTGCTTTTCTAGTACAATTTAAAAGAAACAATGTAATTAAATAGGCTCATTTTATTTTGGTCTTGTCTGATAGAATCTCTTTGGGGCTAGATGTGGCAGCTTTGTAAGGTGTCCACTTGGACAGGCTGAACTACATTCCCACAGTTGCCTTTCTCGTGTGTTTCTGGCCAGAGGGAGCCAAAGAAAGGCTCTAGTGCAGTATTTGAAGCTGAAACATGAAGCAGCCACCACCATGTAACTCACCATGTAATATCTGCTTCCAAGAAATGGCCACTTCAAGTCATTTACATGCCGTTGGCCTTCACCCCTCATCTGTGGATGCACCTCCTTGGTGTGAGCACAGCCAGGCCTCCTGCTGCTCCACCTTCCCTCCGATCCTCTTTCAGATACTCTGACTGCTGGGCCAGCTGTGTGTGATGAAACTTGGCTTCTGCAGGACATGCACGCTATCAAGGGCAAAGAGAACACAAGAAAGGGCCTGAGTTTCCATCTGTTCTCCCGGGCTCCAGCTGGTGCATTTCAGCATCTTCTTGCTCTCCCCATTTTATATCCATCTTATTTTCCAGGTACCCTTTCTGTGGGTACCTTCAAGCTCCATCACCAAATATGAAGGCAACTGCCTTCACCAGCTCCCCACACCCACATGAGGTCAAATCCTTGAATGGCACATAACACACTAGAGCAATGAAAAGGATCTAACTAAAGATGGGGAAGGAAAAGTGTGTGTACAGAGACAAGAAGTCATGGACATAGTTATATTGAAAGATACAATAACCTCCTCCTCCTCATTGTGAAATTACCCTTTCCACACTTGGGCTTCTGAGGTTGTTAGGCTGAAAGTCTCCCCTAACTACAGAGTCACACATAGAACTGCATCCACAAAGAGGTAGATTGATTGTGGGATGGTTTCATAGGTGTGTATTTATCTCCAAATTCATCAGATTGTCTACATTAATTAAATACAGTTTCTCGTGTTACAATTATACCTCAATAAAGTGACAGCTTTTTTAAAAGAGAGGGGAAGAAGGCTGAGCCCATTTGAAACAATGGCTCAGTCTGTCACACCTGGAAGCACATTTGTTGTCAGGCCAAGGAAGCTGGAGAAAAGACCTTCATGGCATCATTCTGGCCATCTGTGCAAGACAAACAGCCAGCCTCCTGGCTGGGAATAAATGGCAAGTGTGCCTGCATGCATTCTGCCTCTCTGTCATTTTTCCCTTTAATTTCGCTTTTGTTTTTCAAGTATTTGTTGAATTGCATGCCCTCCCTGTGACCAGCGCTAGGTTGGATTCCATGAGCAAATACATATATTTCTGTACTTGGGGAATTCATTAGTTACCTATTGCTGCATAACAAGTTACCCCCAAAACTTAGCAGCTGAAAGCGACAAATTTCTATTAACTCACAAAGTTCCTGACAGTCAAAAATCTTGGAGCGACTTATCTGGGTCTTTCTGACTCAGGATCTTATAAGGTTTCAGTCAATTTGTTGGCCAAGACTGCAGTTATACCTAGGCTTGACTAGGGCTGGAAGATCTGCTTCCAAGAAATAGCCAGTTCAAGTCATTCACATGCCATTGACAAAAGGCATCAGTTTCTCATTATGTAGGCTCCTCCACAGGTGATATGGTTTGGATGTGCATGCCCTCCAAATCTCATGTTGAAATGTAATCCCCAATATTGGAGGTGGACCTGGTAGAAGGTGTTTGGGTCAGGGAGGTGGATCCCTCATGAATGGTTCAGTGCCTTTCTTGCAGTAATGAATGAGTTCTCACTCTGATTTCACACAAGATCTAGTCATTTAAGAGAGCCAGGCAGTTCTCTCCTCCCTTTATCTTGCTCCCTCCCTCACCATGTGACATGCTGCTCTCTCTTGTTTCACCGTCATGAGAAGCTCACTGAGGCCCTCTCCAGAAGCAGTTGCCAGCACCATGCTTCCTGTACATCCTGCAGAATCATGAGCCAAAATAAACCTCTTTTCTTTAGAAATTACCCAGCTTCTGGTATTTCTTTATAGCAACACAAGTGAACCAACACAGAAAATTGTTACCAAGGAGTGGGATGTTGCTATAAAGATACTTGAAGGTGTGGAAGCGACTTTGAAGCTGGGTAACAGACAGACACTGGAAGAGTTTGGACGGCTCCAAAGAAGACAGGCAGACAAGGGAAAGTTTGGAACATCTTTGAGATTGGTTAACTGATTGTGATCGAGGTACTGATACAAATATAGACAGCATTTTTTCAACAAGAAGTTATAAGAACAAACAAAATTTTTTTAAAAAAGAAAGAAAGAAATATAGACAGTGAAGGCCAAGCTGATAAGGTCCCAGACAAAAATGAAGTAGTTATTGGGAACTAGAGCAAAGGTCACCCTTATTAGTCACCCTTATTATACCCTAGCAAAGAGCTTGCTTCATTGTGTCCATGTACTACAGTTTTATGAAAGGTTGAACTTAAGAGTGATGGCTTAGCATATGCAACAGAAGAAATTTCTAAGCAGCAAAGCATTCAAGATGTGGCCTGACTTCTTCTAACAATCTACGATCAAATATGGAAGCAGAGGAATAACTTAAAGTTAGAACTTGTCATTAAAAGGGAAGCATAGTGTAAAAATTTGGAAAATCTGCAGCCTGGCTATGTGGTAGAGAAGAAAAGAGCATTTTCAGGGGAAGAATCCAAGCAGGCTAAGGAACAACCACTTGTTAGAGAAACTAACATAACTAAAAGGGAGCCAAGTGCTAATCATCAAGACAACAGAAAAAGTGCTTGGCATTTCAGAAGTCTCGGAGGTAGCCACTCCCATCACAAGCCCAGAGGCCCAGGAGGCAAGAATAGTTTCAGGGCCAGGCCCAGGGCTCCATTGCCCTGAGCAGTGTCAGGATGCTGCTTCCAGAATCCTGGTATTCCATCTCCAGCCCCAGTGAAAAGAACCACAGATACAGTTCGGGTCACAACTCCAAATGGCACAAGCCGTAAACCTTGGTGGTTTCCACATGGTGTTAAGCCTGCAGATGTGCAGAATGCAGAAGAGAAGGAGGCTTGGAAGTTTCCTACTAGAGTTCAGAGGCTATATTGGAAAATCTGGGTGCCCAGGCAGATGCCTGCGACAAGAGTGGAGCCTCCACAGAAAGACTCTACTAAAGAAGTGCTGAAGAGAAATATGGGTTTGGAGCCCCTACACAGAGTCCCCACCACCAGGGCACTACTAAGTGGAACTGTGGGGAGGAAGCCACTGCCCTCCAGACTGGAGAATGGTAGCGCCATCAGCAGCTTACACCCTGAGCCTAGAAAATCTGCAGACATTCAACTTCGACCCATGAGAGCAGCCAGAGAGGTTGCACCCTGCAAAACAACAGGGGGCAGAACTACTAGGGCCTTGGGAACCCACACCTTGCACCACTGTGCCCAGCATGTTGGACATGGTGTCAAGGAAGATTATTTTTGAGCTTTAAGGTTTAATGTGTGTCCTGCTGGGTTTTATTTGTGTGGGTCATGTTGCCCCTTTCTTTGGCCAATTTTTGTTTGGAATGGAAATCTTTACCCAATACTTGTTCTATCATTGTATCTTGTAAGTAAATAACTTGTTTATTTGTTTGTTTTAATTTTATGGGCTCATAGGCAGAAAGAACTTGCCTTGAGTCTTTGATGAGACTTTGAACTTTGAACTTGAGACTTTTGAGTTAGTGCTAGAATGAGTTAAGACTTTGGGAGACTATTGAGAAGGGATTATTGTTTTTTGCCATATGAGAGGACACGAGATTTGGAGGGCTGGTGGCAGAATGATATGGTTTGTCTCCTCCAACTCTCATGTTGAAATGTGATCCCTAATGTTGAAAGTGGGCCTAGCGGAGGGGTTTGAATCTTGGAGGTAGATACCTCATGAATGGCTTAGTGTCCTCCTCACAGTAACGAATGAGTTCTCACTCTGATTTAACACAAGATCTGGTTGTTTAAAAGAGTGTGGCACCCTTTTTGTCTCTTGCTCCATCTCTCATCATGTGACACGTTGCTCCCCCCTTCACTTTCTGCCATGATCAGAAGGTCCCTGAGGCCCTCACCAAAAGTAGATGTTGGCACCATGCTTCCTATAGAGCCTGCAGAACCATGAGCTAAATAAACATCTTTTCTTTATAAATTACCCAGTCTCTGGTTTTCTTTATAGCAATACAAATAGACTAACATGATAGACTGTTAGTGAAATGGCAGCTGGCTTCTCCCAGAGCAAGTGATCAGAGAGAGAGAGAGAGAGAAAACAAGACAGAAGCAGCAGAGTCTTTTGTAGCCTAGAATCAGAAATGACATGTCATCACTTCTGCCATATTTTATTGGTCACACAGAACAATTCAGAAAGTAATCCACAAAGGCATGAATCTCTGGAGGTGGAAATCTTGGGAGGCTGAGAACCACCATGATGGCTGTCTATCATAAGGAACTCATCATCTTATGACCCAGGAAAAGATAGAATAATGAACATATAATCCTTAAGCAACTCAATTAATTCTTCTTTATATTTATTCATTGGTTCATTTTATTTTCACGGAAAAAAATAATGTGATGTCAGCAAGAAGGTATTTCTATCTTGTGGACAAGAAAAATAAAGCAAAAACAATCTTCGACTTGCCCAAAGTCACCAGGTAATGATGCAGCTGAGACTAGATCTTAAACTTTTAATTGACTATATTTTCCTCTTCTGCTTTTCCATTACAGAGTGAGGCAATGAGGGTTCAGATGCAGTTCCCCGTGGGATGGAATAAAGAATGACCAGCAGGCAGACGACAAAGAGAAGGTTTCCGCCATTTGAGGAGAATTTCCGATATGATCCTCCTCCACGATTTTCAAATTGGTAGTTTTCAAATAATGCCCTTTCTCTCTACCCTGAACAAGGTGTCCTGCTGCTAAAATTAAATTAATTTTTTTACCAAATATACATACACAATATTGGATAAAATTCTCTCCTAAATTGTTCTCAAATTTAGAAGTTTGGTACCAATTATACACTGAGAACTTGTAGAAAACAAAATAAATAAAGAACAAATGACTCATAGAAAAAAACAGACACAGACAATATGTTCAGTTAATGCTTTGTGGCATTTTCAATGTATTTTCACATGCACTTAAGATTCTTTCACATTATGCAAACATATTTTCGTAATTATTCCTAACTTGCATGTTTCATTAAATGAATTGATATTCCCCATGTCTTACCAAGACATACTGTCACTATCTGGAGCTTAGCTTCCTGAATAAAATCAGTAGCACTGAAGGTGAGATTCATTCTAATTCACCATCTCTCCTAGAATTTAGATCTTTGTCTTCCATAAAAATACATATTGGAGGGAAAAAAAATTTAATGTTCTGCCCTGGAAGATACAGAGTAGGAAAATAACTTCCTAGTGGCACCCAGTCAGCTTGATTTTCTGGGGCCACTATGCTCTCCTCTTAGTGAGACATCTAAGAGGAAGAAAAGTCTTCCATCATACCTGGAAATTATTTCTCTTCCTCTCTGATAATGTGTGCAAACTTGTCATTAGCCATGCCTATGAGGTTGTTAGCCTCTCCAGGGTAGGAATCCTGCATCCTTAGCCTCCCACAGTACCTTGTCATAGAGAAGTGGTAAATAATTATCTGTTGAATGAATGACTGGCTCAGAAGTCTCAGAAGGCCTGATCCTATTCCCAGAGCTTTCTCATCACAGCTTTTCTCAGCCAAGGAGCCACAGGAGAATTAACCTACAGACAAGATTTCAGGAACCATTTCCTCATTTTTACCAAGAATTCTGCATAGCCAGTAGCATTGTAGATGGAGAGGAGATGAGCTAATTTATTATATATGGTAGTTACCTTAGAGGATTGGAGCTTTATTCTATCATGAATCCTCAATTCATGATAGAAGGATTAGTAAGGTTTTAAAGATAATGGCTTATAGCAGAAGTACACAAATTAGAAGGTGGATATGGAGCCTGCAGCTGTACCTGCAGTGTACATCTAGGTACATTTGAGCTCCCTCAATGACACAAACCTAACTTCATGAGCATAGAAAGTAGGTTAATCATTTCCAGGGACAAGAGGAAATTAGGGATGGAGAGTGACTGCAAATAGGCACGAAGGATCTTTGCGAGGCAATGAAAATTATCTAAAATTGGATTGTGATAGTAGTTATACAATTCTATAAGTATACTAAGAATCATTGTATTAGACACTTAAAATAGTAAATTTTACAGTGCGTAAATTATATCTTAAAAGCCATTTAAAAATACATTTGTCCATAAACATCTCCTATAGGGACAACTAAAAACAGACATGAAAAGAAAGAGTCCACATGGAAATGAACCACAGGCTGACTTACAGCCAGTAGTGTCACACTATTAAGAATAAAGGTGATGAAAACAACCATATGTTAAAGATTTTTAAACTTTCCCTCTTTAATGGTTCATTTCTCACATCCTAGGAACATGTTCAATTTTAAAACTCCTTCAGTTGTCTCCGTTTTCAATTCCCACTGACTTACATATTCATTCATGAAACAAATATTCAGCAAAAACCTATCATGTGACCAATAGTTTTCTCAACACATAGATAAATAAAACATAAGACCTATCAACTCTTAAGAAACACACTCCTGAATGATAACAGCAAAAATGACAGAGTCAGGAACTCCAAAATTTCACTCATCCATAAAAGCAATTACAAAAAAAAAAAAAAAAAAAAAAAAAAAAAAAAAAAACAGGCAAAGTCAATGTTTTCAGAAATCTGGAAACTACCAAAACTTTGCTGAAATCTAGGGAGCACTTATTCAAAAACAAAGCCTAAATCTTCAGCAAAATCAATGAGTGTTGTAGCATTTTAACTTAACTCTATTTCATCACCTATGACCCAGCTGAGTAGCAGTCTTGAAAATAACAACTTGCATTCCTAGCACAGGTCCCAGAGGGAGTTAAAAGGACATTATTTGGAAGGAATAGTCATATTTAATGTGTCTGGTGGTTTCCTGGAAGACATGCTCAAAAAGTTTGTATTTATTTCACCTGAATGTGAAATAAATCCTGGCCCAGTGCTAAAGCTGCTACCAGAGAGCTGTGTCAGAAACCTTTATAGGCAAAGATTTTAATTGCTGCGGCATGAGGCAATGGATAATAGCGCACAACTGACAAGTAAAAAGCTTGGGAGGAAAAGCAGGGAATGAGGAGCTTTGAGGGGGAAAAAGAGGACTTAGAAAAGCTCCCCATATTTATCAGACTATGGAAAGCCACATGAATATCTAGGGTTGTGTAGATGCACATGTAGGAAACACCTGAAGATGTCATAAACTCTCACCTCTAGCTGACCTTGAGGCTCTGTGAAAGGAGGAAGTAAAGGCTGTCAGATGTAAACTGTCTCATTGAATATTAAATGTGTACTCCAACACACAAACATACACACACACGCATAACCCCTTAACAAATACTGTCTAAGTCATTGGAGGAATTTTTGTTGAATCCTTAGCTGAGCATTAAGCTAACAGAAGAAAGACTTCAGTGACCACATACGACAAAGAACACAGACTACAAAATTTGTTCAGAAAAATCACTAAACACAAAAACAACTACTCCTACAAGAAGAAGCAACAACAGAATCTGAGGAAGAAGACATATTTAGCATTTCCACATTGTAATATACAAAATGTCAAGTTTCCACTAAAAAAAAAAATGAAGCATGCAAAGAGATAAGAAAGTATGACCTATACACATGTGGGAAAGCAGTCAATAGGAACTCCTGAAAAGGCCCAGATATGGGACTTATTAAGCAAAGACTTTATATAAAGTATTTTAAACATGCTCAAAGAAATTAAGAAAATGCTCTTAAAAAAAAAAACTGAAGGATAGGCCAGGTGCAGCGACTCATGGCTATAATCTCAGCACTTTGGGAGGCAAAGGCAGGTGGACAAGTTGAGCCTGGAGTTCAGACCAGCCTCAGCAACATGGCAAAATCCTGTCTCTACAAAATATGTAAAAATTAGCTGGGTATGGAGTCTGGGACTATGTGTCTGTAGTCCCAGCTACTTGGGAGGCTGAGGCAGGAGGATCACTTGAATCCAGGAGTTCAAGACTGCAGTGAGCCATAATCACATCACTGCACTCCAGTCTGGGTGACAGAGTGAGAGTGAGACCCTGCCTCAGAAAAAATATATGTATATAAGAGTAGTATTAAAATAAATGATGTGTCATCCAATAGAAAATATCAATAAAGAGAATTGTAAAAAAAAAAAAAAAAAAAAACTAAAAATTCTGGAGCTGAAAAGTACAACAACTGAAATGAGAAATTCACTACAGAGGCTCAACTGCAGATTTGAGCAGGCAGAAGAAATAATCAGCAAACTTGAGAAGGCAATTGAAAACATCTGTCTTAGAAAAAAAAAATAATAAAGAAAAATTAACAAAATCTCAGATACCATTGGGACACCATCAAGCATACCAACATACATTTATTGAGATTCCATTGGCATCACTTTGCCAGGGACCACAACCTGCAACCCCACAACCAGAGGCAATTGTGGAGCCCAGTCAGTGGCATCATGCAAACAAAAAGCCCAACCAGTAACCTGCCTGAACTCAGAGCCCAGCCAGCAGCCTTGCCTGACTACAAGCCCCACTAGCAGACCTACCTGACTTCAGAGTCCATCCAACAGCCCCATCTAAGCTCAAAGTACAGACAGTGGTCCTGCCCAACTAGAAAATTAACAGCAAGACCCACCTCCCCAAGGACACAACTGGTCTGTCCAGACCCCAGGTTGGAATGAATGGTTAAGGTATATCCCTGCCAAAGTGAACTTGTAAAGGCTAGACAAGGTGAGCACTTCTGCAAATGCACAGCAACAAACACAAGAATACAAAAATCACAAAGAGTCCGGGGAACATGACATCATCAAAGGAAACTAATAAAACTCCAATAATTTGCCCAAAAAAGATGGAGATCTAAAACACTCAAATAATTCAGAATAATCCTCTTGGGAAAGTTTAATGACCTACAAGAAAACATAGATAGCTAAACAATATTCAGAAAACAACACATGAAAAAATTGAGTAGTTCAACAAAGAAACAAAAAAAAAAAAAAACATAAATTTTTTTAAAATCCCAAATAGAAATCCCACAGATTAGGAATGCAATGACTGAACTGAAAAAGTCAATAGAGAATTTCAACAGCAGACTCAATCAAGCGCAATAAAGAATCAGAGGACTAGAAGATGGGTCATTTGAAATGATCTGATCAGAGGACAAAAGGAAAAAACAAAGGCTGTGAAGAAAGCCTACAGGATTTATGGGACACAGCCAAGAGAAACAACTATACATTATAGACATTCCAGGAGAAGATGGAAAGAGAAAAGGACAGAATGTGTTTTTAAAAGTAATGACTGACCAGTCGCAGTGGCTCACACCTGTAATCCCATCACTTTGGGAGGCCAAGGCAAGAGTATCACCTGAAGTCAGGAGTTCAAGACCAGCCCAGCCAACATGGTGAAACCCCATTTCTACTAAAAATACAAAAATTAGCCAGGCATAGTAGTGTACACCTGTAATCCCAGCTACTTGGGAAGCTGAGGCAGGAGAATAGCTTGAATCTGAAAGACAGAGGTTGCAGTGAGCTGAGATTTTGCCACTGCACTCCAGTCTGGGTGACAGAGTGAGACCCTGTCTCAAAAATAAATAAATAAATAAATAAATAAAACTGAAACCATATTCAGAAAATTAAAACTGGATCCCTTCCTTACACCTTATACAAAAATTAACTCAAGATGGATTAAAGACTTAAATGTAAAACCCAAAACTATAAAAACCCTAGAAGAAAATTTAGGCAATACTATTCAAGACATAGGCATAGGCAAAGACTTTATGATGAAATTGCCAAAAGCAATGGCAACAAAAGCAAAAATTGACAAATGGCATCTAATTAAACTAAAGAGCTTCTGTATACCAAACGAAACTATCATCAGAGTGAACAGACAACCTACAGAATGGGAGAAAATGTCTGCAATCTATCCATCTGACAAAGGTCTAATATCCATAATCTACAAGGAACTTAATCAAATTTACGAGGGAAAAAAAACAAACAAACAATCCCATCAAAAAGTGGGCAAAGAATATGAACAGACAGTTCTCAAAAGAAGGCATTTATGCAGTCAACAAAGATATGAAAAAAAGTTCAACATCACTGATCATCAGAGAAATGCAAGTCAAAACCAACTTATGTCAGTCAGAATGGTGATTATTAAAAAGTCAAGAAACAATAGATGCTGATGAAGCTGTGGAGAAATAGAAATACTTTTACACTGTTGGTGGGAATGTAAATTAGTTCAACCATTGTGGAAGACAGTGTGGCGATTCCTCAAGGATCTAGAACCAGAAATACCATTTGACCCAGCAATCCCATTACTGGGTATATACCCAAAGGAATATAAATCATTCTACTATAAATACACATGCACATATATGTTTACTGCAGTAGTATTTAATAGCAAAGACATGGAGCCAACCCAAATACCCATCAATAATAGACTGGATAAAGAAAATGTGGTGCATATACACCATGTAATACTATGCAGCCATAAAAACGAATAAGATCATGTCTTTTGCAGGGACATGGATGAAGCTGGAAGCCATCACCCTCAGCAAACTAACACAGGAACAGAAAACCAAACACCGCATGCTCTCACTCATAAGTGGGAGTTGAACGGTGAGAACACATGGACACAGTAAGGGGAACAACACACACCGGGGCCTGTCAGAGGGTGGGAAATGAGGGGGAGGGGAGAGCATTAGGGCAAATAACTAATGTGTGTGGGACTTAGAACCTAGATAACAGGTTGATAACGGTGCAGCAAACCACCATAGCACATGTATACCTATGTGACACACCTGCAGGTTCTGCACATGTATCCCAGAAATTAAACTGTTAAAATAAATAAATAAATAAAAATAGTTCAACATCACTGATCATTAGAGAAATGCAAATCAAAACCACAATGAGATACCATCTCACACCAGTCAGAATGATGATTATCAAAAAGTCAGGAAACCACAGATGCCAGCAAGGTGGCAGAGAAAAACAGGAATGCTTTTACACTGTTGGTGGGAATGCAAATTAGTTCAACTATAGTGGAAGACAGTGTGGTGATTCCTCAAAGATTTAGAATCAGAAATACCATTTGACCCAGCAATCCCATTACTAGGTATATACCCAAAGGAATATAAATAATTCTATTATAAAGATACATGCATGTGTATGTTCATTGCAGCACTGTTTACAATAGCAGAGACATGGAATCAACCCAAATGCCCATCAGTGATAGCTGGATAAAGAAAATGTGGTACATATACACCATGGAATACTATGCAGCCAGAAAAAGGAATGAGATTATGTCCTTTGCAGGGACATGGATGAAGCTGGAAGCCATTATCCTCAGCAAACTAATGCAGGAACAGAAAACCAAACACTGCATGTTCTCACAAGTAGAAGCTGAACAATGAGAACACATGGACACAGGGAGGGGAGAACACTTACTGGGGCCTGTTGGGGTAGGGCAGGGGTGGGAGAGCATTAGGGAAAAGAGCTGATTCATGCTGGGCTTAATACCTAGGTGATGGGTTAAAAGTTGCAGCAAACCACCACAGCACACATTTACTTATGTAACAAATGCACATCCTACACATGTACTCGAGAATTTAATTTAAAAAATTTTTTAAGTGTAGAATGGACAATAAAAAATGGCTGAAAACTTCTAAAATTTGAGAAAAGAAATGAACATCCACACTCATGAGGCCCAAAAGTCCCCAAATAAGTTGAGCTCAAAAAGTCTTCACCAAGACACATTATAATTAAATTATCAAAATTCAAAGACAAAGAGAAGCTTGAAAGCAGCAAGGGAAAAGCAATTCATTACATACTTGTAAGCTCCCATAAGACTACCAGTAGATTTTCTTAACAGAAACCTTGCAGCTCAGGAAAGAGCTGGATAATATATTCAAAGTAGTAAAAGAAAAAATACTGTGAACCAAGAATGCTATACCTAGAAAAGCTATTCTTCAGAAATAAAAGAGATAAAGAGTTTCCCAAACAAACGAAAACTGAAGGAGTTTATCACCACCAGACCTGCCTTATAAGAAATAGTAAAGAAAGTTTTTCAAGCTGAAACAAAAGAATAGGAATTAGCAACATAAAAACACATAAATGTATAAACCTCATAATAAACGTAAATATATAATCAATGTCAGAATTCCCTAGTCTTGTAATAATGATGCATAAATCACTTTTAATTCTGGCATAAAAGTTAAAAAACAAACTTATTAAAAATAACTGTAACTACAATAATTTGTTATTGAATGCACAATGTAAAAAGATATAAATTGTAACATCAATAAGCTAAAATGTGAGGGGGAAGAATTAAAAATGTAGAATTTTTGTATGCAATCAAAGTTTAAGTTGTTAACAGTTTAAAATAGCATAGTGACTATAGTTAGCAATAGTTTTTCCTATACTAAAAATTTGCTAAGAGAGTAGATCCTAAATGTTCTACTACATAGAAATGTTCTACTATCACAGCAAAAAGGATAACTAGGTGAGGTAATAGATTAATTAACTTGGTTATAGTAATCATTTCATAATACATATGTATATCAAATCACTATATTGTACAGCTTAAATTTATGCAATTTTACTTGTCAATTATATCTCAATGAAACGGGGAGAAAAAACAAATGCTGGTAAGGATGTGTCGCAATGAACAACAGAAAGTCTCATTTATTGCTGATGAGAATGCAAAATGGTACAGTTACTTTGAAAGACAGATTGGCAGTATCATACAAAACTAAACATACTCTTACCATATGATTCAGCAGTCACACTTTTTGGTATTTACCCAAATGAGCTGAAAAATGTCTACACAGAAAGCTCTTCATAAACATGTATAGCAGCTTTACTTGTAATTGTCAAAAGTTGGAAGTAACAAAGATGTCCTTCAATAGGTGAATGAATAAACTGCAGCATATCCATACAGTGGAATATTATTTAGCAATAAAATGGAATAAGCTGTTGAGCCATGAAAAGAGGTGGAGGAATCTTAAATACAAATTATATAGCCAGCTCTGTTCTTTAATCAGGAGATAGAAATATAGTCTCAGAAAAGCAATGGACCAATTATTAAGTAAAAAAAAATCAATCTAAAACAGCTACAGACTGTATGATTTCAACTACGCAACACTGAGAAAAACTGTATAAACTGTAAAAAGATCTGTGGTGGTAAGGGTTTTGGGAAGAAAGACAGGGATTAATAGATAGAGCACAGGATATTTTTAGGCAGTGAAACAGTTCTGGATAATACTGTAGTCATGGATATAAATTATCATATGTTTGTCAAAATCCATAGAATATACAACACAAAAAATGAGTCCTACTGACTTTAGTTAATAATAATGTGTATCAATATTGACTCATCAATTGTGAAAAATGTACCACAGTAATCCAAAATGTTAATAATAGGGGATCCTAAGGGTGGAGGAGTAAGGGGATAAATAGAAAATCTCTGTATTTTCCACTCAATTTTCCTGTAAACCTAAAATTGCTCAAAAGTAAATTCTATTTTTTAATAAAAAATAAATTAAAACATTCTAATATGAAAAAAACTGAGTTTGTCACTAGCAGACATGTCCTATAAGAAATTCTGAGTCCTAAAGCTGAAATAAAATGACAGTAAACAATTAGTTAAATATTATGAAGAAATAATGAGCACCAGTAAAAGTAACTACATAGATAATATGAAAGACAGTGTTAATGTATTTCTTGTTTGTAACCCCTTTTTTATATATAATTTAAAAGACAATTGCATAAAGCAATAATTATAAATATATGTTGTTGAGCATGCAATGTATAAAGATGTAATTTGTGAGAATAATATAAAATGAGAGGAAATTGAGCTGTATAAGGGCTAAGTTTTGGTATACTATTGAAAATTAAGTTGTTATTAATCTAAATAAATTATTATAATTTAAAATGTTAATTGTAATTCCCAAGGTAACCACTAAGAATAAATTTTAAAACATTGTAAAAGAAGTGACAAGAGAATAAAATGGTACACAAGAAAACATCTATTTAACAAAAAAAATTAATGAAGGAATTGAGGAAGAAAAAAGATATACGATATAGAAAACCAATAGCAAAATGGCAGAATTATTTCCTTATCAGTAATTCTGTCAAATATAAATGGATTAAACTATTCAGTTAAATGGCATAGGCTGGCAGAATGGATTATTTTTAAAATGTAGTCCAACTATATTCTGTCTACAAGAATTCACTTTAGATTTAAAGACATAAATAGGTTGAAAGTAAAATGTTGAAAAATACTATATGCAAATAGTTATCAAAGGAGAGCTGGAATGGCTATACTCATATTAAACAAAATAGACTTCAATATAAAAATTGTTAAAGAGACCAAAAGGACATTATAAAATTATTAATATTAAAGAATCAATTTGTCAGGAAGGTGTAACACTTATAAACATATATGCACCTAAAAGCAGAGCTCCACAATACACAAAG
Organism: Ateles fusciceps; assembly: GCA_036589455.1. NCBI lineage: Eukaryota > Metazoa > Chordata > Mammalia > Primates > Atelidae > Ateles > Ateles fusciceps. The sequence goes on along the minus strand of JAZHEH010001180.1, from coordinate 2,494,476 downwards.
AAAAAATTGACACAATTGAAGGTAAAGAAAAAATAGAGTTTAACAATAATAGTTGAAGAGTTTAATACCAACTTTCAATGATGTCTAGAAAAACTAGATAGAAAATCAACAAGAAAAAAGAAAACTTAAGCAATATTATAAGCCAACGAAATCTAACAAATATCTATAGAACACTCCACCCAATAACAAATGAATACACATTCTTCTGAAGTGAACTGTTCTCCAGAATGGGCCATACATTAATTCAGAAAAACACATCTCAATAAATATAAAAATATAAAATTATGCCAAGTATATTCTCCAACAATGGAATAAAACTAGAAATTATTAATTGAAGAAAATTTAGAAAATTCACAAAGAGTGAAAATTAAACACTCCTAAATAACTGATGAGTCAAAGAGGACATCACAGGAGAAACTAAAACATATTTTCAGGTGAATTAAAACAAAAACACAGCATACCAAAATACTGCTGAAAGAAATCAGAGATAACACAAACAAATGGAAATACATGCTGTGCTCATCAATAGGAAGAATCAATATCGGTAAAATGGCCATACTATTCGAATTTATAGATTCAGTAAAATTCCTATCAAACTACCATGATATTCTTCACAGAGTAGAAAAAAACTATTTTAAAATTCATGTGGAACCAAAAAAGAGCCTGAATAGCTCTTTAAGGCAATTCCCCTACTGCCCCCAAAAAAGACAAAGTTGGAGGCATCATGTTATCTGACTTCTTTTTTTTTTTTTTTCTTACTTTGTCACCCAGGCTGGAGTGCAGTGGAGTGATATCAGCTCACTATAACCTCTGCCTCTGAGGGCCAAGTGATTCTCCTGACTCAGCCTCCTGAGTAGCTGGGATTACAGGCATGCACCACTATTCCCAGCTAATTTTTGTATTTTTAGTAGAGACAGAGTTTCACCATGTTGGCCAGGCTGGTCTGGAACTCCTGACTGCAGGTGATCTACCAGCCTCAGCATCCCAAATTGCTGGGATTACAGGCATGAGCCACCACACCCAGACACGTTACCTGACTTCAAAACCCAGAGTGACCAAAACAACATGATACTGGTACAAAAATAGACATATAGACCAATGGAACAAAATAGATAGCCCAAAAATAATGCTGCATTCCTATAACCATGTGATCGTCAACAAGGCCAACAAAAATAAGCAATGGGGAAAGGATTTTCTATTCAGTAAATGGTGCTGGTATAACTAGCTAGCCATATGCAGAAGACTGAAACTGGACCCCTTCCTCAAACCATATACAAAAATTAACTCAAGATGGATTAAAGACTTAAATGTAAAACCCAAAACTATAAAAATCCTGGAAGAAAACCTAGGAAATGCCATCTGGACATAGGACCTGGCAAAGATTTCATGACAAAGATATCAAAAGCAATTGCAACAAAACCAGAAATTGACAAATGGGACCCAATCAAACTAAAGAGCTTCTGCACAGCAAAAGAAACTATCAACAGAGTAAACAGACAACCTACAGAATGAGTGAAAATATCTGCCAACTATGCATCTAAAAATGGTTTAATATCCAGAATCCATAAGGAACTTAAATTTACAAGCAAAAAAACAGACAATATCATTAAAAAGTGGGCAAATAACATGAACAGGAACTTTTCAAAAGAAGACATGTATGCAGCCAGCAAGCATGTGAGAAAATGCTCAACGTCACTAATCATTACAGAAATGCAAATCAAAACCACGGTGAGATACCATCTCAAACCAGACAGAATAGCCATTATTAAAAAAAACAAAAAATAACATGCTCTGGTGAGGTTACAGAGTAAAGAGAACACTTACACACTGCTGGTGGGAGTGTAAACTACTTCAGTCATTGTGGAAAGCAGTGTGGCAATTTCTCAAAGAACTGAAAACAGAATTACCATTCAACCCAGCAATCCAATTGTTGAATATACATCCAAAGGAATACAATTCATTCTGCTGTAGTGACACATGCACACATAGGTTTACTGCAGCACTATTCACAACAAAGACATGGAATCGAACTAAATGCCCATCAACAGTAGACTGAATAAAGAAAATGTGGTACATATATAGCATGTACTCCTACACAGCCATAGAAAAGAACGAGATTATGTCCTTTGCAGCAACATAAACTGAGCTGGAGATCATCATCATAAGCAAACTAACACAGAAACAGAAAACCAAATACTGTATACTCTCATTTATAAGTGGGAGCTAAACACTGAGAACACATGAAAACAAAGAGAAGAACAACTGGACACCAGGGCCTAACTTGAGGGTGGAGGGTAGAAGGAGTAAAATGATCAAGAAAAAATATCTATTGAGTATTATACTTGCTACCTGAGTAACTAAATAATCTGTACACCAAACCCCCATGACATCAAGTATACCTATATAACAATCCTGTACATATACCCCTAAACCTAAAATAAAAGCTTTTTAAAAAGACACTAGAGAAAGAAGAGCAAACTAAACCTAAGCCAGAAGGAAAAAAAAAAATAAACATTATAGGAGAGATAAATGAAGTAGAAAATAGAATGACAATTTTAAAAATTAATTTTAAAAAATGAGTTCCTTGAAAAGATCAACAAAGTTGAGAACGTTTTGGCTAGACTAGCCAAGAAAAAAAGAGTAGATTTAAACTATTAAAATCAGGAACAAAGGAAAAGATGTTGCTAATGATTATAGAGAAATTAAAAGCATTGTCAAACAATACAGTGAACAATTGTGTGCCAACAAATTAGATAATCTAGATCAAATGGACAATTTTTGGAGACATCCAAGCTACCAAAATTGACTTAGGAAGAAACAGAAAATCTGAATAGACTTATAACAAATAAAGAGATTGAGTCAACCATCCAAAACCTTCCAACAAAGAAATCCCAGGACCAGATGATGAATTTTACCAAATTTTAAAGAAGAATTAGTAGGAATGCTTCTTAGACTCTTCCAAAAAAATAGAATTAAGAAAACTTCCTAACTCACTCCATGAGGTCAGCATTACCATGATACCAAAACCAGATAAAGACATCACAAGAAAAGAACACTACAGACCAAAGTCTTTTATGAATGTAGATGCCAAAACACTCAACAAAATACTAGCAAACTGAAGGTTGGGCACGGTGGCTCACACCTGTAATCCCGGCACTTTGGGAGGCCAAGGCAGGCACATCACTTGAGGCCAGGAGGTTGAGATCAGAGTGACCAACATGGTGAAACGTCGTCACTACCAAAAATACAAAAATTAGCGAGGTGTGGTGGCACACGCCTGTAATCCCAGCTATTCAGAAGGCTGAGATATGAGAATCATTTGAACCCAGGAGGCAGAGGTTGCAGTGAGCCAAGATAGTGCCATTGCACTCTAGCCTGGGTGACAAGCAAGACTCCACCTACCCCTCCCAAAAACATAAAGTACTAGCAAACAGAATCCAGGAGCATAATAAGGGGATTATACATTATGACAAAGTGAGAGTAATCCCAGGAATGTAAAAGTGGTTCTAACATATAAAAATCAAAGTAACACACCATATCAATAGAATAAAGGAAAAAACTGATTCCTCAATATGTTGCATTCTGGATTCAGGGTTTTCCACACCCCAATAAACTGCCCTAAGATCACCAATTACAAGTTCACTGCAGAATTTAATAGATTTTAATCTTTCTGTCACTTGAGCCCTCAAGGACATGAGACCTGTTGGCCACATGCTTCTGGTTCTCCTCGTGCCACCCAAGCATTTCCTTCCAGTCTCCTTCATGAGCCTTCCTGCTTACTCTTTGACAAATGACCTTCTCTGTTCATACTCTAACATCTCCCTGAACACAGTCATTCACTTTTTGGTTTAACTGCCACCTTATATCCTATCCCAGGATTCTTCCCTGACCTCCAGACCCATGTATCCCTTTGCCCACTGGATAATGCAAACTGGATAATTCCAAACTGTTCAAGTTCCATGTGGCTAGAATTGGATTCCTTATCTTCTACCCAAAACCTTCTGCTATGCCATGATTAAGCCTGTTATTATTAAACAGTTCAACCCAGTTGTCCAAAGCACAACCTTGGAAACCACTGCCAACCTCTTCCTCAACACTCAGCATTCAATAGATCACTAAATCCTGAGGATTAGCGACAAAGCCCTTCTGTATCTGACACAGCTCTGCCAAAATCTGTACTGTCTGTTTCCTAGAATATTACTTTAGGCTCCTAAATAAATGTTCCTCTTTTTTTTCCCTTCAATCCGTTATCCACATTGCAACCAAAGTGATCTTTCCATAACTAATGTAACCCCATGACTCCAAGTAATACCCAAGATACACAAACATATACACAAATAATAGTAACAGCATTGTTTCAATGCTTAAACCTTGCTGGATTCTTTTAGATCCAGCTAAAACATCCCACTTTTGGTTAAAAAATGACTTAAATTTTCTCTTAAAATCCCATACATATGAGGACACCCTCTTTTGTGCCCCAACGCTCTCCCCAACACACACGCACACCCCATACCACCTACCTAGCTATGATCAACCACTCAATACACATCTCTCCTGCATGACTTCAAGGTCTTTGAAGAATGAACCTTACTATTATTCATTTCCACATCCTCAGGGTATATATCACTGTCTGATATGTTATGAATTAAGAGCTTAAGAGCTATTTCTACATAGTCAATGGATTATTATGAATTACAATACTATCCCAGACAGTATTAAAGTCTGCTACTTACTCTGAGACCAACACAGGACACCACAATTTAATATACACATGGAGAAGAGGAGAAAATATGAGGAAAGCATCTAACATTTGGAAAATTATGCTTATTGGGAGACTAAAGAATATCTCAACTTGAAAAATGGAGGCTGAGGAGGGATTTAAATATATCCTCAAATATAGTAATTATGGTAGAAAAGAAATCCTTGCAGGCCAAGGAGACCAAGCCTTTATTCTACTCCTGACTAGCTGTGGGAACCCACTCTTTCTAGGCCCAAGCTTTGGTTCCTGTTAAATTCTAAGGCTAGGCTCTAAGCTCCCTTACAGCACTAGTGCTCTATGATTCTAAACTTGTACATTACATTAAAGCAGAATAAAGAAAAATACACAGATGTCAGCACGAGACTTTGTTAAACCCAAGAAAGTATTTCCCCAGACCAGAACTGATTTCAGAGTGGAGTGACTGCGAGCAGGGCTGTGCAGACTTGTTTGCTGAACGCCCTGATCAACAGGGGAGTCTTCAGTCATCCTGCAGGATTCATGTTGTGTTCTTCCCGGAGGGAGCAGAGCGGCTGGAGGGAGAGTTTGAGACAGATTACCCAAACCTGGACCTCTGATATTTTCATAAACATTGTGTGCCAAAGAAAGTCTTCTTTTCTGGAAAGATCACACCAACTCCTCGGGGCATGTAGAAAAAAATCAGTAAGATGAGTCATCATCAATGCTTCCTGCCATCAGAATAATCATGAGTGATAATTCTATAAACAGTGGCATGTTATGGGGTGTGAGGGCAGGGGGTGCTTTTCGTAAAAAGATAGCAGAATTTTATCTTAAAACTAGAAATCCAGATATAACTGGGAATATATTTTCACAGCAGTGTGAACCTCCCTCTACAAATCAGCAGCCAATGACCTCCGTGCTTGATCTTAAGGAAGCTGAATGCCGGGGTGAATTCACTGTTTGCTGAAAAAAGATAGAAAAAATCCAGATGGCAGCTTATGGCCTCAGTCAATCTTCTGGCATGAGTTCTCTCAAGTCTATATTTAGCATGATCTGATTGAGTAAGATCACATGCTCAGAGTAAACTCAGCCCAGATTATCAGCTATGATTTACTTCCAGAGGCAGTAATAAATCTCCCTGTTGGAATTTTATTCAGTTGCTGCTGGCTAGGTTCTTTGACTGTTTGTATTATGCCCTGAAGCTGTAAATATGTAGAATTAAAATGGGCAAGAGATATCTAGATTTGTATTGGTTTCTATATCTCTATGTCTATCTGCTCTACTGCTTGCCTTCTGTAGAATGAGATTAATCTCTTTAAAATATTATTATTAATCACGGTCAGTTGCTCAGGACAATACAATAGGGGGAATAAACAGCTTCCAAGAACCACCTACTTCCCTGTGGATTTCCCACCAAGAAAAATAAATATTGAATTTTTCTCAGCTACTGAAAATGGCAATTCCACCACAGCAGCAGAAAAATAACCTTAGTAGGTAAAGACATTTGAGCCAAGTTAGACGTTGGGAACATAGCAACCTAGGCTGAGATGAAGCCAGAAGAAATTAGCCTCTGTCCATTTATGGGAACTGAATTTGAGCTGGAGAAGAAGATTTGGGCACATCTTGGAAGTGACAAGTTAAAAGTTTGCATTCCGGTGATCATAGCCTGCCCTACCTCAGGATGAGGATGTGTGTCTGTCCTTCCCAAAATAACCCTGAGTCTTCTGCTGGCCTGGATAAGCATCCTCACCCAATGATTCAGGAAGGGCTGACTGGGAAAGGGCATGTCTAGCCCGTATCAAATGAGGTCACACCATTTTACTGGGCTCATTGGGCTCAGGTTCGGTGCCCATTCAAATACAGCCAGATATTTCTTCCCAGATAAAGCAGAAGACTCCACATCTACCCTGTGTACTCCCACCATAAACCAAGTTAGATTGGAAACTTCAATTGACCTTTCTCAATAAGGATTATTGATAGAATAAAGCTCCAGTCCACTAAGGCAACCAAACATGTAACAAATTAGCTTATCTCCTCTCCAACTACAATAGCACTAGCTATGTTGCATTCTTGGGAAATGGAGAATTAGTCACCGAAAACACTTGTCTGTAGCCTAATTCTCTTTTGGGACCCTGACTGGAAAAGGCTATAATTAGAAAGCTTCGGGGATAAGATGAAGCCTTCTGAGACTTCTGAACCAGACCTGTGGACTTCAGTCTAGAACATATAGTTGGAGACTGGGGTTTTTCTGGATCTTATCCAGTCTTGGCATGGGAAGCATGCCTTTTGCCCCACAGTGGGGCCTGTCAAGATTTAATAGCAACTGCTGACCTTGCCATTGTAATGCAGGCCTATCACCACGTTACTCGAGCTGCCTACAATACCTCTTCATACAGAGGAAGCATGTCAGTGATTCACCTTGGTTTTTGGCCTGTATCTAAGAATTCAGAGTGCGTTCCGTGGTGGCACAGTGGGCTGAAAATCTTAGTCAAGGGCATTTATAAAGACTTGCTTTATACTATTTCTTTTTTGTTAAAATACACTCTCATTGGCTTTACGTTGTGAAGATTACAAATGTGGGTCTATGAAAAAGACAGACCTGAGTCTAGTATTGCTTCATGTCTTAAAAACTATGTGTCCTCAGAAACATTACTTAGCCTCTCTAGACTGAACATAAGGGACTGAAGGACAGTGAACCCTGGGGAATGGAAAACAAACAAGGCCAGTCCTCCAGTTGCCCAGCTTCCCACCTAAGAGAGTTGCCAGGCCACAGGGAAGGAAAGAGGAACTCAGGAGAAACCCAGTGGATGCCGAGTTGAGGATACAGAGTTGAGAGTCCAGGAGGATGAGGCTCTAGAGTTCACAGGGCAGAGTGCCAGAAAGAAGACAGCTACATAGAGAATTCTGGGTATCTGCAGAGGGTCACCCTGATAACTCAGCAGAGTACTTATCACCTGTGTGATAGGACTCCAATCAAGGCAAATTAGAAAATTAGAGGATTAGAGAGAATGGAACCCAACACTCAGGCAGAGCCAGTTCTACTGTGTGCTTCCACCAGCAAGACTGAAGGACCTTACAAATCATAGATGCAAAGGTGGAAAACTCACAGAAACTCTGCCTCAGTAGTGGGGAATAACTACTCTTAGACCAAACACTGTTGTGGCTGTGACTAGCAAATCTTAAAAAGACTTGAAGGAATCAAACTGTGTCTGTGAATCTTAACTGTGTCCCAAAACAAAGCTTATGTATATTTATAGGAATATAAAAATATTCATCATACAATAAGGTTAAATTCACCATGTCTTGCATCCAATCAAACAATACTAAGTGTGCAAAGAAGCTTGAAAATACAACCTATCATGAGGAGAAAAACCAATCAATCCAAACCAACACAGAACTAACACAGATGGGAAAATTAGCAGAAAAGAACATTAAAGGTTATTATAAATGTATTCTATATGTTTTAAGAATTAAGTAGAGACATAGAAAATATTTTTAAAACACCCAGTTCAAACTTTTAGACATAAAAACCATAATGTCTAAAAGAAACAAATAACCTAGATGAAATTAGCAGAAGTTAGGCATTGCAGAGGAAAAATTTAGTGACCTTGAAGGCACCACAATAGAAACCACCCAAATCAAAACAATGAGGAGGGAAACAGCCCAAGAAAATGAAATGTTAACAGAAAGTTGTAGAACAACTTCAAAAGCCCTATTACATATTTAATTGGTGTCTCTGAAGAATAAAGAAGTGAAGAGGACAAAAAAATATTTTAAGAAACAATGGAAATGTTTTTTCCAAATTTAATGAAAACCCACAGATGCAAGAAACTCAATGAATACCAAGCACAAGAAACATGAAGAAAACACCAAGGCATTTCACAATCAAATTGCTCAAAACCAGTTAATATAGTTTGGATATCTGCCCCTGTCTACATCTCTTGTTGAATTTTAGTCCCCAGTGCTTGAGGTAGGGCCTAGTGGGAAGTGTTTGGGTCATGGAGGCAGATCCTTCATGGCCTGGTGCTGTCTCCATGATAATCAGTAAATTCTTGTAAGATCTGGTCATTACTCCTGTTTCTCCTCACTTATCCTGCATTCTCCATGTGATGTGCCTGCTACCTCTTCACCTCCCACCATGATTGTAAGCTTCCTGAGGCCTTCCTAGAAGCTGAGCAGATATTGGGACCATGATTCCCGTGCAGCCTGCAGAAACATGAGCCAATTAAACCTCTTTCTGTATCAATTACCTAACCTCAGGTATTTCTTTATAGCAATGCAAGAACTAACACACCAGTGAAGATAAAAAATCTTAAAAGAAGTCAGAGAAAAGATAAATATGGACAGAGGAAAGAAGGTAAGTATGACAGCAAACTCCTCACCTGAAACTATACAAGTGAGTAAATAGCGAAGAAACATCATTAAAGTGCCAAAGGAAAAACATGCTGCTTAATCTAGAACTTAACACCCAGCAAAAATACCTTTGATTTTAAAAAGGTAAAATTCAAACTATTTCACATTTATAAAAATGGAAATAATTTGTCACCAGCAGACCCAGACTTCAAGAAATGTTAAAGGAAGTCTTTAGGCGGAAAAATATGATACCAGATGGAAACATAAATACAGCCGAGGAATGGTGAAGACCAGAAATGGCTCCCTTTGGATAAACATGTTTTTTCCTATTATTTAAACGTTTTTAAAGTGTAATTGTTTCAATAAAATAACATGATCTATTTTGCGATATATAACATATGGATTAAAAACATGCAGTGACAACCACATAAAAGGTTGGGAGGGAGTCATGGAATCATACTACTGCAACAGTCTTGAATTATTCATGCAGTGTTTTAATATCATTTGAAAGTAGCGCCTAAAAAATATATCAAAAACCTTGAAGCAACCACCAGACAAACAAAAAAAGGAGCTATTGCTATTTATCCAACAAAGAGAGAGAAGACATGAATTACCCAATAGTGGGAATGAGACAAGTGGCATTGCCACCGATTTCACATACCTTAAAAAGATAATAAGGAAAAAAAACTACAAACAACTTTGTGCTAAAAAAAATTTTTGACAACTTAAATAAAATGAGCAAAGCTCACGCAAGAAGAGAGAGTAATTTGATAGAAATAAAAGAAATGTAGTCCAAACAAATACCACTCAACTCTGACTAGATTCAGAGACTCTCTGGAGTTTGCCCAGAAAGTCAAAAAGGGATAACTGGATTCTGCATTCACTTGTCATTTCAATCTTATAAGCAATCTCATTACCATAAAGGTTGATCAAGGCACTCGTGTATTAAAAAAAAAAAAAAAGGAATTTGTAGTTAACACTGTTCCAACAAAGAAAACTCTGGAAAATTTGAGAGGAGAGAATATGTCCTGATCTATTCTGTGAAGACAGCATTAACCTGATATCAAAACTAGATAGCAATATTACAAGAAAAGCAAACTAAAGACCAATATGCCACACGAACATAGATGCAAAAATTCTAAACAAAGCCTTGGCAAACCAAAGCCAACAATGTATTAAAAGGATAAGATGTCATGAACAAGTGGGGTTTACCAAGAATGAAAGGTTAGTTTAATATTTGAAAATCAGTGCAATTGAACATAACATTAAGCTTTAAAATGTAAAAAATTAAAAGCAAAAACTACATGATCATTCAAAGGTACAGGATAAACATTTGACAAAAATCCCACAACAATTCATGATCTTTTTTACTTAAAAAATTAGAACTAGAAAGTCCTCAATCCGATTAAGAAAAACAAAACAGGCTGGGCGCAGTGGTTCGCGCCTGTAATCCTAGCACTTTGGGAGGCCGAGGTGGGTGGATCACCTGAGGTCAGGAGTTCAAGACCAGCCTGACCATCATGATGAAACCCCATCTTTAAAAAAAATTAAAATTAAAATTAAAAAAAAAAAAAACATTGCTATGGTGAATATGTCCTCACCAGACTCCTATGTGGAAACCTAATCCCCAATGTGATGATATTTAGAGGTGGGACACTTAGGAGGTTGTTAGGTCTTGAGGGTGGGGTCCTCATGAGTTGGATTAATGCCCTTATAGAAGAGGCCCCAGAGAGCTCCCTCATCCCTACCACCACATGAGGACACGGCAAGAAGACAGCAGTCTAGTAAGTGGGCCCTCACCAGCCATCAAATCTGCTTGTGCTTTGATCTTGGGCTTTCAGCCTCCAGAATGGTAAGAAATAAATTTTTGTTATTTATAAGCCACCCTGTTTGTGGTACTTTGTTATAGCAGCACAAATGGACTAAAAAGTCATCTTCAGAAAACTGATAGCTAACGTAACACTTAGTGGTGAAAGACTAAATGCATTTCCCCTAAGATCAAAAATAAGACAAACATGCCTGCTCTTATAACTTCCATTCAACATTGAACTGGAGGTTTTGGCCAACGTAAGCGGTGAAGAGAAAGAGATTGAAGACATCCAGACTGAAAAGGAAGAGGTAAAATTATTCTATTCACAAATAACATTATCCATGTATAAAAATTGGTGGAATCAAAGAAAAAAATTAAAAAGCAAACCACAACAAAAACATAAGATCTAGTGATATACTTCCAGAATTTTAAACAAAATGTTTCCATACGGTAGCCTCAAGAAACTCAAGCAACATAATCAAACAAATAGTAATAGTAAAACTCACTATTCCACCTGTCTGACATTTCAAAGTTCTAGAGTTTGCCCAGGAAGTCAGAACATCATGACTGGAGTTTGCATTACTTTGCAATTAGCAAGCCCATCCCCCACGAAGATCATCGGAGGAACACACATGGAATGCCCTCCACAGACAAGGAGAATGCACCTGGCCCAGGAAGGAGTTCACACTGACTATGAGCTACCTCAGGCATCTGTACCTGTCTCTTCTCCTTTGCCCGTCTTCACCTGTATATTTTGGGTTAATAGAGGCACCTTTCCAAGGAAGAGCAGTTTGCTGAAGTAGATACCCAAAGGGCCTTGCTACCTCTAACACATGCTCCTTTGAACATCCTTTCCTGGGCTCTGGGTCAGTAGAGCAGTGGTGGATTTCCAGAGATATGTGCTAAAAACATACCTTTTCTCCATTCTTTATCATAATAGACTCAGCCTGTGTCAATAGGTATGTGTGTATGTGTTTTTTTCTTGTTTTGTTTTTTTCTTAACAGAGTCTCACTCTGTCACCCAGGCTGGAGTGCAGTGGCATGATCTCGGCTCACTGCAACCTCCGCCTCCCGGGTTCAAGTAATTCTCCTGCCTCAGCCTCCCAAGTAGCTGGGATTACAGGTGCCTACCACCAAGCCCAGCTAATTTTTGTATTTTTAGTAGAGACAGGGTTTCACCATGTTGACCAGGCTGGTCTCGAACTCCTGACCTCAGGTCATCTGCCCGCCTTGGCCTCCCAAAGTGCTGGAATTACAGGCCTGAGCCACTGAGCCTGGCCTTTGCTCTTTTTTTTTTTTTTTTTTTTTTTTTAGTTAAACAATTTAATTTGAGATAATTGTAGATTCACATGCAAATATAAAAATATGTAACACAGAGAAGATCCATGAACCTTTTTCCATTTTACTCTAAAATGCTATGTTCTGGTACATCTACAAGTTCATGTAACCACTGCTGTAACTTTTAGCAAAATTTCCACATGTTCAATGGCATTTGGGGAGCAAAAGAGTCAACTTTCCAGACATTAATTTTTGTGGTTGATAGGCAAATGAAAATCTATGGAGCTCTCCTTGATCTTAATGGAGAATCCAGGCAACTGGCAGACATCTCAGACATCTGCCATCCATGTCTGCCTGACAGCTTAAGAACACTTAGGTGTCCCTAATGTGAGTCTTCTCAAAAAAGAATCCAGATTTTTTTCTGAATGCCTTGTTCAGCTTCCCTTGCAGCTAGGGTATGGGAATGTGACTAACTTCTACCCATTGGATGCAGGCACATGAGACTCTCCGGCATAAGCCAGTAGTGTGAGACCCAGCTGGGCATACGTCATCTTCACCTGTCCTCTTCAGTGATGCCAACGTCATTACAGTAGGGAAGGACAGAGGAAGTGTTCCAGCTGAAGATGTGACAACAAAATGCAAATATGCTCTGATGAGATTCCAGGTCTATGAGGAATATTATGGGATAATGTGTGATATTTGACTGTGGTCTGTGGATTAAATGATCTTATTGTATCTATGTTACTTTTCTGATTTTTAATAGTTGTGCTATGGTTACATAGGAAAATATTCTTCTTTTTAGGAAATAAATACACACTGAAATATCAAAGGGGTAATAGGATATCAGATCTGCATCTCACCCTCAAATTGTTCAGAAAAAAATGTAGAGGGGGGTGTGTGTGTGTATTTGTGTGTGTGTGTGTGTGTGTGTGTGTGTGTGTTGCGATGAGATAAATATTAAATTGGTCTTTGTCCCTGGTTCCTGACACTGACTTCTAAATCCCTTATAATTTCTTGAGTGATAGAAGCATCTTTTGTTCTAATGAGGCAACTCTTGGTGGACCCCTAGAGAGCTTGAGGATTGGAGATAGTGGCCAGAGACCAAGACTTCATTAGAAACTTGGAACTTCTGTCCCACCCCTGACCTTTTAGGGAGGAAGGAAAGGCTGGAGGGTGAGTTAATCACTAGTGGCCAATGATTTATCAATCATGCCTATGTAATTGAGCCTACATAAAAACCCCTAAATTATGGGGTTCAGAAAGCTTCAGGGCTGGTGAAAACATGGAGATGGTAGGAGAGTGAGGTGCCCAGACAGGGCATAGAAGTTCCCCCGCCCTTCCCCCATACCTTGCTCTATGTGTCTCTTCCCTCAGGCTGCTCCTGAGTTGTAACCTTTATAATTAACTGGTAACAGTAAATGAGGCACTTTTCTGAGTTCTGTGAATCATTCTAACAAGTTATTAAACCTGAGTGGGGGTGTGGGAACCTAAATTTTGTAGCTCAATTAGACAGAAGTGTAGGCAACCTGAGGACCTGGTTCTTGAAACTGGAATCTGTACTGGGGGCTATCTTGTGGGACTGAGCCCTTAAACCTGTGGGGTCAGCTAACTCCAGGTAGTTCGTGTCAGAATGGAGTCCTAATTAAGGAAAAGGAGTTAGGCTGGTGGGACCAAGAGAAAACAAAAAAAGAAAACAAATAAGCTCTAAGTCTGCCTTTCTTCATAGTCCAGGGCACATAACCCTCCTGTGCAAATAACTCACAATCTTTCTGTTTCCAGCTGTCGCTAGATACCTGCAAGCCAGTTCACTGCAAGCACAGCATTATCAGTACTGCACAAACCCTTCTTCAGCATGTAGCATAAACACTATTCTATAAAATCTCCACCAAGCCTTTGTCTCCTTGCAGTCAGCTCCTCTCTTGCTGATTCTGCCTGTTGCTTTCTTGCAACGTGTTTTCCTGCTTCCTCTAATAAATCTGCCTTTCTTTGCCTACAACTGTCTTGGCAAATTCTTTTACCCCTGGACCACTCGCCCAGACAGTCACTGCTCACCCACAACAAGAATAGGGCTGAGTTACTGGACACCCAGTTTGTGTTTGGAGAGTTGCAGAATTGGTTGTTGGTGTGGAAAAAACTGACACACGGATGTAAGTCAGAAGTATTATGTATTTTAAAAGACGTGTGTGTGTGTGTGTGTGTGTGTGTGTGTGTGTGTGGGGGTCTTACAATTACATCTCTACAGAGACAGAAGGAATGATGAGGCAAATATAGTAAAATGTGAAAAATTGGAGAATCTGGCTGAAGGGTGTCAAGAGCTCTTTCTATGCTTTTTGTAATTCTGGAAAAAATGCTGTTTTGCTAATGTCCTTCTAGTATGACACACTGCTCCCTCTCATGGAAGGAACCACTTCTTTCACCCAGTTTGTCCACTGTCAATCACTTTGTATTCTTCACATTTAATTTAAACACGTTATACCAGGTGGATATATACCAGGATATGCAAGTGTAATAGTTCTCAATGCTGTGTAACAAATTACCACACACTTAGGGTTTAAAACAACACTTCACCAGCTCACAGGTCTATAGCTCAGAATTCTGCAATGGCATGGCTGGGTTCTCTGCTCAGAGTCAAACAAGCATGAAATCAAGGTTTCGACGGGTTGAGTCCTCGTCTGAAGGCTCTGGGAAATATTTGCTTCCCAGCTCATTATTCTTGTGTCAGAATCCAGTTCACTGTAGCCATGGGCCTGAGGTACCTGTCTCCTCACTGACTCACCACAGGCGCTCTGCTGTCTTCTGGCCAGTGGAGGAAGAGAAGGGCTCGAGTGACTAGTTTAGCCCACCAGACAGTTTCCCTATCTTAAGGTCAACTAAGCTGCACAACGTAACCTAATCATGGGAGAATTTGTCACAACAGACATTAAGTGAAAATTCATAGTCCCAGGATGTGCATAATCTTCAAGGGTGTCTTATAATTCTGCCCACCACATACTTCTATAGATAATAACTTAACATATTTTAAAAATCACAAACCAAACTGTAATAATGGATTAGCCAATACTTGCTGCTAGGAAAATTATTAATCTCATTGTGGGAAAAAAAATCAGCATTCTAGTCTAACTTCATGTTACATATCAAGGTAAAGAATGAATTAAAAGGTAAAATATAAGTCTGAAATCATAAAAGTATTAGAAAAACTAGGTGAATAGTTATCTTCCTTTTGCATAGGGGTAGGAGATTTTGCATTAAAAAACAGCAAAAAACTAATAGAACTGAAATCACCATAAACGAAATTACATAAAGCAGTAAGCAAAGGGGAAATGTTCACATCAAACAGGAGAAAGGTTAATATTCATAATATTTCAAGAGCTCAAAAATTGGTGAGAAAACCCTAATTGAAAAATAGGCCTAGTGTGGTGGCTCATGCCTGTAATCCCAGGACTTTGGGAGGCTGAGGCAGGAGGATTGCTTGAGTCCAGAAGTTCGAGAACGGCCTGGTCAACACGGCAAAACCCTATCTCTAGTAAAAATACAAAAATCAGCTGGGCATGGTGGAACACACCTGCAGTCCCAGCTACTCAGGAGGCTGAAATGAGAGAATCACTTGAGCTCAGGAAAGCAGAGGTTGCAGTAAGCCAAGACTGCGCCACTGCACTCCAGCCTGGGCGACAGAGCAAGATCCTGTCTCAAAAAAAAAAAAAAAAAAAGAAAAAGAAAGAAAGAAAGAAAGAAAAGAAAAGAGAAAGAGAAAGAAAAAAATAAACAAGAGATAGAACCTTCAAAAAAGAAGAAATACAAATGTATAAACAAGTGCCTGTGTGAATGTTTGCACTCACAGTCATTAAAGAAGTTCAGATTTGAGCCACACTAGAATGGCATGTCTTACCCACAAAACTGTAAACATTGAAAATGCTAACAGCCTATGACAGCGAGGATGCCACAGGATGCCCACTCCACTCACCCTGCTGCTGTTGAGATTGTGAACTGGGACAGCATTCTGAAAATGAGAAATTAAAAATGATTTAAATCTCTGATCTAGTCATTCCACTTCTAAAGATACATACAAGGGAAATTAAATGAAAAAGAGACAAAATTATATCCACACAGTGATGACAAGAGGGCTGTTCCTGATAGTCAAAAGAGGGAAACAGCCTAAAAATCCAACAGTAAACTACCGCTCAGAGACGGAGTATTATGTAGCCATCAAAAAAGGGTTTGTGAGGAATTTTTACCGAAAGGGCTTTTTGAAAGCGTAAACGTTTGAGAAAGACTGAAAGGAAAAGCAGAATGTTAACTGTGATGGCTGTGGAAATATGGTTTGGCTTTCTTTTCTCTCGGGGTATTCTTAACCTGGAGTTATGGGCCCCCTGGTGGTGAAGGGGATCTATAAAAACCCTCAACAATCGCATATTTGGGTGTATGCATAATTTTCCCACTTATAAAACAACCCCTTGAAATGAAATTATGTGGGCTCTAACCACCAAGAAATCTGAGTCATTTTTTTCCTCAAGAAAGCAAAGAGCCTGAGGACCTACATATTCTTTTCCCCACCACAGCCTACCCTTTCCAGGGGCAAAAGAGAACCACGGTGCCCACAAATCCCACCTGCCAAAAATCTGCCCAGGCAGTTCCTCTAGAGCTTCTGGACAGGTGGAGGAGGCTGCAGGGTGCTGCAAAGAAAAGCCCACTTTCCATCTGGCATTTGCAAAGCCTTAACACGGGGCGGGTTTGTCTTTGTTTTTTTGTTTGTTTATTTGTTTGTTTGCTTTTGCACTTTTTTGTTTGTGCTTTTTTTTTTTTCAAAGGGCAGAGAATTTCCTGGCCCCTGCCTGAAAGATGCAGATGGAATGTGTTCCTGCATCCCCAGTGGAGATTCGTTCAGGATCCTGAGCCTGCAGAATTACCTGCACTTGTTCCTGCTTCACGAAATCACAAGAATAAAAATGTTAGCAATCTCATCTTCTTTGTCTGTGAATCGGTTACTCTGAGAGGGTCCTAGGCAGAGGCTTTTGGATCTCGCTTTTGCCCTAGAAGCCCCTTCCTGCACAAGTGTGCACTCCACACCCGCCACTGTTGCTCCTGCTGAGCTGCCAGCCCTGGGCCTGAATGACCAGAGGCTGAATGACCAGACAAATCAATAAGATCCAATGGGCCGAGGGGACACATAGCCCCCAGTGCCAGTCTACAGCCTCTGCACAGATGCCGATAGGTCATTTTTAAACAAGACTTTTGATTTTTCGACCCCAGAATGCGTTATACACCCGAGTCTCACTGTGTGCAGATTTCTTTCTTGCGAAATTGCAGAGCTGTGTGGAAAGAGGCTGCCGGCAGGCTTGTGCTGCCTGGCTCAGCATCCTCCGTGTGCCACTGATCAGGGCTCAGAAGGCTTCAAAGAGCATGTCTTGATGTCTTTCCAAAACCCCAAAGCTCTGTATTACGTGACATCCTAAGACTGGAACAGGAGACCCCAGAGCTCCCCAGCTCCTCCTGAGATCAGCTTTTTCTGGGATTGAGAAGGAAAGCATGACACTGAAACGCACACCTAACTGACAACAATATCCTTCCTCTGCTGATAGTTGAGGCCCGAGAATGAGTTTGAATAGTTTGGGAATGCCCCTGACCCACTGACCTTTCACCTAGCTGCAGGTGGTGCACTTTTATTTTTATTTTTAGCAACTCCTGTTCCTGCTCCTGATCCCATAAGGTCTGAACCCCATCCTGCATGTTGTTCCCCCTCTGTGTGCTCGTTGCTGCAGGTTCGTTATATGGGTAAACCTGTGCACAGGGGTTTTGTGTACAAGTAATTTTGTCACCCAAGTACTAAGCATAGTTCCCACCAGTTATTTTCCATAATCCAGCCTAAACCTAAAATAACAGTTGGAAAAAAAAAAAACTACCTATCAGGTACTATGCTCACTGCCTGGGTGATGGTATTATGGTCGTATTCATACCCTAAACCTCAGCAACATGCAATTTACCCATGTAACAAACCCGTATACATACTGCCTGAACCTAAAATAAAATTGAACAAAATAACTCTGTCGTAGATGGATAGAAATTATTTCAAAACATACACCAAAAACGCCAGGACCTCATGTCCGTTTGCCACTTGGTTAAGCCACAATTATCCTGTGTGACTATTACATGAGTTTCCTTCAAACGTGAGCCCTACTCTTAACAGAGAGTTGTTCCTGACTTGGAAACTCTGCTTTTCGGTGGGCAATGAGATGCCCCTCACTCATTTCCAAAGCGCAGGATGCTTCATGAGGTCTCATTGCTGGCACACAGCAAGGAATTTCCTCCATGAAGACTCGCTTTTGTTTTATATAGAAATAGATAAATTTTATGTACAATATATAATTTTCAACTTACAACAAAGTATAGCTGCATAATTGTATCATGGGGTTTTGTGACGTCAGATGAGGTAAAAGTAAAGAGCACAAAGTTGAGCTACCATCCCTCCAATTGCAACGCTGCCCACACAAGGGAGCTGGTCCACAGTCACAAGTGTGGCACATTCGTGGCCTCACACCAACGACGCAGCTTCTGAGCTCCATCCTCTGCCTGGAACCAAGTCTATTCTACCGCTAAGGGTAAGCCCCATCTCAATTTCAGAACTGGTGTTAAAGAGTGGAAGAATTCTGTGTGAAGACTCAACAAAATACTGTTCTCGAAATGTGCACAGCTGCCTTGGGATCCTGGCTCACTGGCCTTGCCAGGAACCCACAGAGTCGGCAGGCAGAACATGATGCCCACATTTAGTGGAGAATTCCTGTTTCTAATGAAATCTTCCACACAGCTGATAGCCTGCATACCCTGGCCTATTTTCTATAGCAAACAGAGTCCTTCCAGAAGATTCATCAACTTAGCAACATGCATTACATATGCACACATATGAAGCATCTTTCTGAAGGTGGTCTTTCAAGGGTCAGAGCCTGGTTTTATAAATTCAAAATTATAATTGCTTTTGATGCTATCACACAGGCCATGGTTTTTTTTGTTTTTTTTTTTTTTTTTTGAAAGAAACAATATGATTTTATTTGCTATCAGGCCGTGTTTTTTCTCCTTTCCTCCCTCCTTTCAGCAATGGGCCAGAACCTGATGCCAGTCTGGTGCCTGGGCTCCACCACTGGGCAGAAAGGACCCAAGAGGGTGTTTGAGAGTGTTAGAATGCAGCCAGGAGCACATCCTCATGCCCACCCTTCCTCTGCTGCTCCTTAATTTCCTTGTCTTGGCTCTCGTCTCCACTGCAGCTCCACAGAGGAAGCATGCAGCCCTCACCCAAACACACCCTGCAGCCCTGGCCTCAGTGTCACCTTGTGCTGTTGGCACCCAACCCTGGCTGGCTGCCAGCAAAACTGAAGAGGAAACCACGCCCACAGCACTCCTTCAGATCTGCTGAGAAATAGATGAGTCATTCCAATTTGGAAGGAAAGTCAATCACAAGTTGGTGGTATTGCTGGGGGCACTATCGTTTAACAAAAAAGTTAACAGAAAAATAAACCTGCTGAGAAAATGACAAAACACTATTTAAAAAAAAGGAAAGAAAGACATTCGGATGTAATGATAGACACAAACCACCTAAGCAAAGACCCTTAAGCCTGTAAAGAATGACCACTGTGAAGCATCAAGCGCTGGCTCAGTGTTAAGCAAACAGGTGAATGGGTTGTATAAAGGAGGTGGAAATAGGGGTGTCTTTAAATCTTTAAGTTAAGGCCTTCACTTACCACCCCATTATCAGTGAAGGTGATATGTTGCCTCCTATCTTATTGAAGACACTAATACCTAAAAAACTCCAAAGGAAAATTATTTTCATTCTGAAACTATACATTCAGCAAAGTATTCGTCACATGTAAAGACAGACTAAAGAAATTTCCATACATGTAAAGATTCACAAAATTGACCTTTCTTGCCCCTTCCTTAAGAAGCTACTGAAAATAACCTCCAGTAACATTAGGAAGACAAGGAAGCAAAGAAACAGTTGGGCCTACTCAGGAGAGTAAGAAGCAGCTCTGGGGTGAGAAATGTGCCACAGGCCTAGAGAGCAAGCAGTCCAGATGTGATGGGTTTATAGAAGTATGCAGAAGGGAAGACTTGGGGATAGGGAGAAAGTTAGTAGAACAAATTATAAAAACTGAACATTTGGGGACAATATAAAAGTATGTGGCTAGAAAACTATACAAGTGAAAAACGAGGCAATTAAAAACTCCAGGAGAAACAAAAAGCTCCACAAAACAGGAAGTGGACACATTGTGTATTCACCTCTTGGGGGCCTCGCTGAACAATATGTAAATAGCTATCCTAGTAATAAAAATACTGATTATTGATTCAACTGTCTAAGATGTGAAAGAAGACAAAAACATGAGGCAAGAAAATCTGTCATCACGGAAAATCATTTCACAGTGACTTTCTAAAATTGATCAAGTCAAGAAGTAATTATATGAGCACACTGACTAAAAGCCTGGAGGTGACTACCAGAAGAAACTGCTAAGAAGAAGTTTAAAAGTGAGTGACTCTGAGAAGCTGGGCTGGGGGGCCTTGGGGAGGGCCAAGGGGACATGCTTTTCATTGTGAGATTTTCGGTTCTGTTTGATTCTTTGAATAATAAGTATGTTTTACATTAATAAATATGTATTTATTGATTTTAAAAAGTAAATATTCCCAACGGATGAACACACCAACATCTGCCCTGTGAAAGGGCAGAAAGAAGTAGGGCAGAGATTGGTGGTGAATGTGATGCAATAAATAACTGAGGCTGGAGGGCAGGACCTCCAAAGGACAGGTGCAGGCAACCCCTTGGAGACAGGTGCAAAATTCAGGTGGAAGGGGGAAGGTGAGAGGGGTTTTTCATTCAAGTCCAGTCCAGTCTCCACTCTACCTGGAAAGGTTTATTGTCAAATCTGGTATCAATTCAACTTGAAATGCTTTCACTTTCATCACTCCTTTTTCATTCTCCTGAGCAATACTAGGAAATATTTGCTTTTGGTATTCCTGGACACTTGGCAAGGAGTAGAATTTGTTTGTAACACTGCTGCTGTGTTTACGTACATGGCTGGAACACACTCAGGGAAACTGTGCCACAAAATCCCAAGAAATATAATTCCCAGTGGTGAAAATAAACATGGTTTCTTTAGAAAATGCTACATATAATCATCACATGTTTGTCTGGATTCAAGTGAATGTTAAAATAACTTTTCAGGGGAAAAAAAAATCATCTAGGATTGAAAACAGAATTGACAGTTTTCCAAGACAATGATGGTGGAATTTCAGCTCTTTCTGGTATTATTGGTGTGTCTGGCTCGGGGAAAACTGAGTTAATGTGTTGGGATGTGTCTTTACTTCTAATGTACATACATGTGAGGAAGGACATAGCTACGTAACCTATACTGCATAAAATGAAGCAAGAATTTGCTTTCTCTTTAATTTATCAAGGGTTCGGTGCTTAATGACATGTAAGCAGTGGTCTTTGTGTCTCACCATTCAGAAATGAGATGTCATGAGTTAAGTCTTCAAATAAAGCTGAAGCTATTGCCTCTAATCCTTCACCTTCTTCATCAGGACCCACTTCTGAACTGACTTAGAAATAACACAGGAGAGTCAGGTGCAGTGGCTCACACCTGTAATCCCAGCACTTTGGGAGGCCGAGGCAGGCAGATCACTTGAGATCAGGAATTTGAGGCCAGCCGGACTAACATGGTGAAACCCCGTCTCCACTAAAAATGCAAAGATTAGCCGGGCATGGTGACGCATGCCTCTCATCCCAGCTACTCAGGAGGCTGAGGAAGGAGAATTGCTTGAACTCAAGAGGTGGAGATTGCAGTGAGCCCAGATCGTGCCACTGCACTCCAGCCTGGACATTGCAGCAGGACTCCATCTAAAAAAAAACAAAAACAGAAATGCAACAGGAGAAAATACATACCCACATCTCACTGTAGCGCAGGAGAGTAGCCACAGGTGAACTGCCCAGTTCTGAGAGCCTCTAGGAACTTGGGCTGATAGCTCAGATGGCTCAGACTCAGGAGGACTGATGACTGATCCTCCCTGAGTTGATGGTGGTCTCTTAGCCTCAAACATGTTTTTCCCTCTGGACATTAGATGACTGTTCAGGCTGTCATAACAAAATACCATAGGCTGAGTAGTTTAAACACGGACATTTATTTCCCATAGTTCTGGAGGCTAGAATTCCAAGATGAAGATGTCCAGCAGGATTGGTTTCTAGGCAGAGCTCTCTTCCTGGCCTGCAGACGGCCGCCTTCTCACCGTGTCCTCACAGGGCTTTTTCCCGGTGAAAGTGCATGCTTCCTCTTCATATCAGGACGCCGCTCCTATCAGATTAAGGCTCCACCCTTATCAGCTCATGTAAACTTAATTACTTCCTTACTCCAAACGCAGTCAGTGATGAGTTGTAGGACCTTGGGCAAATCACCCCAACAGGCCTTGGCTTCTTCTGAGATGATTTCATATTTAGAAATACTAAAAACAGACTGGCTGTCAGGCTAAAGAATTGCTTCTTGGTTCCACCAGCTTCTTCCAGTGATGCTTTCAGATGATTCTGCAAGCAATTGGATTGCTTCCACAAGATGGCTTGGAACAGAAAGTGCAGGCATGGAGAGAAGGTGGCCGTATGTATTAGTTGGCTCAGGCTGCTGAAGCAAAATACCATTGACTGAGTGGCTTACAGATAAAAGAAAATTATTGTCTCATAGTTCTGGAGGTGGAGAAGTCCACATCAAGGTGTCAGCTGATTTGGTTCCTGGCAAGAGCTTTTCTTGGCTTATAGACAATTGCCTTCTCAGTGTGCTCTCACACAGGGGAGAGAATAAAAGCTCTTTCTCTTCCTCTCCTTATAAGACCACAGTCATACCAGATTAGGACCTACCCTGTGGCACATTTAACCCTGATTGTGTCCTACAGATCCTGTCTCCAGACACAATGACCTCGGGTGTGAGGGCTTCAACATATGAATTTGGTAAGTGCAGGACACAATGCAATCCACAGCAATGACAAACCACCATCAAACCACCACCACCGCCGTGACCAAAGTCTAGCTTTCATCCCAAAGCATCAGAGCAGCACCATCTCAACACCATCCTAAGATTTCATGCCCCTGATGTGGGGGTGTCTGTGTAGGGTAGAGTCACCCATGAACAGTTAGACCCCTCATATGCTGACCAGAAACCAGTGGGGTAATAGAAATCCATTTTAAGGCCAGATTACCATGCAGCATCAAATACCATTATTCCTGCTCAAACCTAAGGAGAGTGAACTATGGATTGGGGGAATTCAGAGAATGTTTCCTCTCACTCTTGGAAGTTGTGCCCTGCTGAAGAGGGAACCCTAATATTCGAAAGGAACTAGGAAGAGAACATGGAGCTGGTCTCCGTGAGCATGCCAGGTATTAGGGCTTTTGTCCATGTTTGCAGTAGCAGTAACGAATGCAGTGCCAGCAGAGACTTGAACAGTGCTGCACATGCTTGGAACCACAAAAACACCATGGGAATGAGCCCAATCAGGCCTGCCAGGGAACAAGAGGACACAGGGAGCAGCGTCAAGGTGCCCCAGCTGCCTGGCTGCCCACTGGCCACAGACACATGGAATTGTCCAGTAGAGACCATCAAACTGGCCCAAACTAGAAGAAATGCCCAGCAAGATCCTCGACTGGTAAGCCAAAGACAAGGGGCATTGTTGGACCAGGTTCAATGGCTCACACCTGTAATCCCAGCACTTTGGGAGGCCAAGGCCTCCTGACTTGAGGTCAGGAGTTCGAGACCAGCCTGGCCAACAAGGCGAGACCCCATCTCTACTAAAAATACAAAAATTCGCAGGGTGTGGGGCACATGCCTGTAATCCCAGCTACTCAGGAGGCTAAGGCACAAGAATTGCTTGAACCCTGGAGGTGGAGGTTGCAGTGAGCCAAGATTGTGCCACTGTCCTCCAGCCCGGGTGGCAGAGCAAGACTGACCAAACAAAGAAAAGAGAGAGAGAAGAAAGAAAGAAAAAGAAGGAAGGAAGAAAGGAAGGAAGTTAGAAGGAAGGAAGGAGGGACGGAGGGAAGGAGGGAAGGAAGAAAGGAAGGAAATGAGTATTATTTTAAGCCTCTAAGTTTTGGGATACTTTGTTCTGAAGCAAATGGAGCATAACATTGGCTAATGGTGCAATCTCCCCCACTTAGACTGCTTTTCTAATGAAGTTCCCTTCTCAAACAAAATTCCATTTCTTTGTACAAACATAGGACTAGAGAGTAGCAAAACCTCCTGCAACTCAAATATTCTTCCAGAAGCCAGGTCAGGGATGACAGAAGTAGTGAATGAGAACCCAGAATGAGCTCTGGGGTGGGTAGTGGTGACAGGAAAGGAAGTCGAAGCCCACAAGGAGATGTGCCAAAGCTACCCCCTCTCCACCGGCTGCGGCCACCGGAACCAGCCACAAATGTGGTCATCTTGGCCATGGTTAGGCTCACCTTGAAAAACAGAACCTTCTCAACTATAGAGAAAAGCACAGACATCAGCAGGTGCTTGTGTGCAGCAAAGTCCATTCCACAATATGTTCTTACAGATCTGGAAACAACACAGTCACAAATAAATGAGTTCAGAAAGTGGTTGCTTCATTTAAAATCACTCATACCCACTACTGCCAAACTCCCCCCCGAAAGTGGTTGCACTGGCTTTGCCTTTGGACACACTGGTGTTGGAGCTCATTAATGGTGAACTCCATGTGGACCCCCAGCCAGCTTTGTCCTCTTGGTTTCAGTGTAGCTCCAGTTAGGCCTCACCCCTTTCCTGCAGTGGGTGCCTGCAGACAGAAACTCCTTCCGATGGAATGGCTGGGACAGCAGCTGAAAGACTTAACTTGGCGGACACTGTAAGCCAGTGCATGAAAAGGCCAGGGTGGGGATATAGATTAATTACAAACGGAAAAATAGCAACTGTCCAGAGGAGAAAGCTGCAGACAGCACCTTCACCAGGTGAGCCAGGTTAGCATCATCAGTCATGCCACATACTGGCCTTATTATGTACCCTCTGATACCATGCACTGAGAAGGACACCACGTCACTCTTATGGTATTCCTGAAAAAAAAAAAGGCATAAGCTACATTTAATCAGGAGGATTGTGCCACAAAATCATGACCCAGTACTCTTCAAAAGTCTAAAGTCCACTAGAGACAAAGAAAAGTTGTGGAACCATTCCAGACTAAAAGACATCAAGGTCATTTGATGTCTTTAATATAGCGTGAGATACTGGATTGGGTCCTGAATCAGAGAAAGACATTAGGAGGACCATGGATGGAATTTGAAGAGGATGGGTGGATTAGTTAACAATACTGCATCAATGCTAATTTTCTGGGATTGACCATTATAACATAATTATGTGAGGTGTAAACACTGGGGGAAACTGGAGCAAGGCATATGGAAATTTTTGTACTGTTTTTGCAACTTTAAGTTCAAAGTTTAATCCCAGCACTTTGGGAGGCCAAGGCAGGTAGATCACGAGGTCAAGAGATCAAGACCATCCTGGCCATCATGGTGAAATCCCGTCTCTATTAAAAGCTGGGCATGGTGTCCTGTGCCTGTAATCCCAGCTACTTGGGAGGCTGAGGCAGAAGAATCGCTTGAACCCAGGAGGCAGAGGTTGCAGTGAGATCACAACACTCCACTCCAGCCTGGTGAATAAGAGAGACTCTGTCTCAAAAAGAAAAAAAACAAGGTCAAAGTTATTTCAAAATCAAGTTAAAAAAGTAAAAAAAAAAAACTCTGTAAAATTTAGCAAGAAGGGGTAAAAAAAAAAAAAGGTTGTCACCACTGTTGGCTGATATCTATCTTCTTTAAATTTAGTAGGAAAGATATGGTCATTTTTGGCCAGGCATGGTGGCTCATGTCTTTGGGAGACCAAGAGAGGTGGATCACCTGACGTCAGAAGTTAGAGACCAGCCTGGCCAACATGGTGAAACCCCATCTCCACTAAAAACACAAAAAATTAGCCAGGTATGGTGGTGGGCACCTGTAATCCAGCTACTTGGGAGGCTGAGGCAGGAGAATCACTTGAACCCAGGAGGTAGAGGTTGCAGTAAGCTGAGATGGTGCCATTGTACTCCAGCCTGGGCAACAAGAGTGAAACTCCATCTCAAAAAAAAAAAAAAATCATTTTTAAGTTCATTTGGCTACCGGCCCTCAGAAGGTTAAGAGACAGCCATGTGGTGGACATTTGTCTGGGGCCACCCTGCACCACCCACTCACCCCCTTCTCTTGCCCCGGGTTTTCATTGAGGAGACTGTTCTTCCTTTGACTTGCAGTCATAAGATTCTGGGGAAGGAGCGGCTGACTCCAGCCGTAGAAAAGAGGCGTGTGGCCCAAGCATATTCAGCAACATGTTCTGTCTCCTTGGCCCTGGTGACACTCCACAGAGGGCATGTGAAGCAGGAAGACTTAACTCTGAGAGTTTGGCTTAAGCATCAGGAGGCTGACTCACGACCAGCCCCACCTCCACTGGACTTGAACAAGAACGATGGGGACCAAAGCTACCTCTGTGACCAGCTGCTGCCAGGACAGAGTCTATCCCAGCAAGCAGCGAGCCCTGAAGCTGCAGAAATTAGTCTTGCCACTGCACCCCATCCCTGGTCAGGCCACACCTGACTCCATCCCATGGACTCTGAAGCTAGAAGAGGTCAGGAAGCTCCCCGTTTTTCAGGCATTCTGGATTGCAAGGACCTCTGGCAACAAGAGAGCCATGTTTAGCTGAGCTCCATCTCCTGCTGAGAAAGTCAAGGTCCACCAAACCACATGCGGCGGTATCAGAGTCCTGGGTTATGAAAGGCGGCATCAGTGGGGTAGTGAGGACAGGAGGAAAGGGCAGAGAGGCCACCAGTGTGCCTTTCCACTGCTGCCCTGGGTGGCCTGGGCATCCGTGAACATGGTCAGCCCTTTCCCTGTGAATCAGCTCCCTGCATGCAGTCCAGGTTGGTCAGAGAGGCCTGAGCTCCAGTCGAGGCTGAGCTTCTCCACCAGTACCTGTGCTGTAAGGAAGACAGGAGATGGGGCTAAGCGTCCAGCCTTCCGGAGGTCGAGGCCGGCTGCCTAGCGGATGACCACGAGGGGGCAGTGTGGAGCAGCTGGTGGCCCGGGCGACGGCGTCCTGGCTGACCAGCCCGGACTGACTTCCCAACCTGAAATCCAGCCCGAGGGAGGAGGAGATACACAGACAGGGGGCAACAGCCAACCCTGAGTGGCGGGGCATCGGATTATGTTTATTTCCCAAATTTTCTGTAGTTGATAAGTAACTGATTACCAAATAAATTTTATTAATAAAAAGAAAGAAGCCAGGTCAGTAGATAGCTGTTTTTCTGCATTATTTGTATCCAGTTTTCCAAATTCACACATTTGTCCAACTACCAAGATCCTGGACAGGCGGCAGGGACCACTCCACGACTGGCAGAAACTGCTTCAGGCAAGGGAGATTTGTACCCCTGGGAGCTGCTGTGCCCACCCACCTGGCGTCCAGTGCAGTCCCCCCTGGGGTCCAGGAACCCTCGCCTTGAGGACAGGTGTCTCTTATCCTGCATCCAGTTATTTTGGTTGTCACGGAACCCCATTTTCTCTTGGAGATTAACAGTGCCTGCACTTTGCGTACTTGAGGACGTTGCCAGGGCTGCCCTCCACCACCCTCCCTTAACTTGTCATAGTGACATTTCCCAAATTCTCAGTTATTTCACATGAAACCTTCCCAGTTAATCCACATCCACCTCAACAGTGAAGACGGTGGACACGGTGCAATGAGGACTGAATGTAACGGTGGGTCCTGCGCCCAGGGGCGGGTCCCGCAGCAGGACACTGCGGTTCCAACAGTGGTTCCTTGCTGCGGGACCCACCGCTGAACCCACGGTTTCTAAGCATTTGATGACTCCCAACCCCCAGGGTTCTTGTTACCGACAGGATCATGTGCCCCGCAGTTCACATGCTGGTGTCCTAAACCCCTATGTGTCCGGGAAATGGCACTTGGGAGGTCATATTGGATTAGAGACTCACACTTTTGAAATGAGGTCCTAAGTGTGAGTCCCTGATCCAATATGATGCATCCTTAGAAGAAGAGCAGATGCATGGTGATGTGCTCACTCGCTCTCCTCTCTCTCTCTCTCTCTCTCTCTCTCTCTCTCTCTCTCTCCCTCTTCTCCTAAGCACAGGGGAAAAGCCATGTGAGGACACAGCGTCCACAAGCCAGGAAGCAGGGCCTCATCAGAAACCAGATTTGCCAGCACCTTGATCTCAGATTTCAGCCTCCAGAACGGTGAGAGAATTAATTTTTGCTGTTTGAGCCCCCAGCCCATGGTATCATGTGGGCAGCCCGAGCTGGCGCCTGCAGGTCTCTCAGGACTGCAGAAATGCTCACCCGGAACAGGGGCCACCATCTCCATTATCTATGTGGGGCTGACTGCGCCCCTGCCCAGGGGTGTGCCACAAACACCTGCTGCACAGTGTGGTCTCATGCCGCCCCCAGCCACAAACACACACACACCCTGCCTGTGGGCAGTAGAAATAAGCATCCTGGAAAGGAATCGCGGAGCTAATTCCTTTTCCTAATGCCAAGAATTGCTCAGAAATCCACGCACTTTCAACCTCTCACTTGCCTGGGGCTCTGCTGGACCTCCTCTCGGATGGCAGCTCTGTGTGCTTCAGCGTGTTTCAGCACAGTCACCCCATTCTCCTGCCTCCCCTTGCTCCTCACAGCCAGGACACCTCTCGAGGACCCTCCCTTACCCTCTACCTGGAGGGCAGTCATACGCAGTAGCCTGGGGCTTGGGGAATGGGAGCTGGGACCGCCTACCTACCATTCTACTGGGGGATGGCTCGCCCCAGCCGGGGGATAACGCTGCAGGGAACACAGTGTAGGAGCCCCGTAAGCATGGCCAAGAAGAAACAATTCATGGAGAGCTCAGGCAGGAACATGGATGTGGCTGTGTCTGGTACTCAGGCACATTTGATTGTGCATTTAAAAATAACTATAACTATAATTGGATTGTTTGTAACACAAAAGATAAATGCTTGAGGAGATGAATACTCCAGTTCTTCATGGTGTGATTATTGCATCCTTGTATCAAAACATCTCATGTACCCCATAAATGTATACACCTACTATGTACCCACAAAAATTAAAAATTAAAAAATTAAATTTTTTAATTTTTAAAAACCCAGAGAACCCAGAGGAAAGCAGGGCCTACTTCCCCGCCTGGGGCTGCCTCTCCTCCACCCCATAGTCCTGGGAAATGAGCTCTGCCCCTTCCCCTTGCGGGGCTGCAGGGGAAGGGAGCAGTCCCAGCCAATTAGACAGGAGTTGAAGAGCATCCTTCCGGCCCTGTGGGCCCCAGGGGAGGAGCATGGCTGCCCCTCCCACACCTCCATCGGCCATTCTGCCTCTCCCCTTCTCCCCCACCCTGCAGGACAGCAGACACGTCTCCCTTGTCACCTGCTGGCAAACTGGAAGTCTCTCTCTCTCCTTCACCAAGCACCTCTGGGAAACTTTATCTTCACAGATAAGCTCTTAGCTCACCCTACACGGGGAGAATTTGGGGGGCCTTGGAGGTCATGAGGAAACCTGGCCCCAGGGGGGAGCTGGGGATCCAGGGTCACCACACAGCTGTGAGCCCCCAGCATGAGAAAAAGCAGCCACTTGTTGAACCTGGCATAAAAGGTGCCGAGAAACCTTGAGAAGTCCAGGTCCATTGCTGTGGGCTCACATGTCAGGAGGGATCCAGCCCATTAGGTTTTTGTTTTTGTTTTTAAATGTTTTAATGTTTAATTTTTGCGGGTACATAGAAGGTGTATATATTTATGGGGTACATGAGATGTTTTGATACAGGGATGCAATGTGTAATAATCACATCATGCAGAACTGGAGTATTCATCCCCCTCAAGCATTGATCTTTTGTGTTACAAACAATCCTATTATAGTTATAGTTATTTTTAAATGTACAATCAAATGATTATTGATGGTAGTCGCACAGCTGTGCTATCAAATACCAGGTCTTATTTATTCTTAGCATTTTTTTGTATCCTTTAACCATTCCCACCTTCTCCCCGACCCCACCCCGCTTCCCAACCTCTGGTCACCAACTTTTTACTTTCTGTCTCCATGAGTTCAACTGATTTGATCTTTAGATCCCACAAGTAAGTGAGAACATGTGATGTCTGCCTTTCTGTGCCTGGCTTATTTCATTTAACATAATGACCTCCAGTTCCATCCATATTGTTACGAATGACAGAATCCCATTTTTTAATGACTGAATTATACGCCATTGTGTATATGTGCCACATTTTCTCTATCCGTTCATCTCTTGTTGGACACTTGGTTGCTTCCAGATCTTGGCTGTTGTGAACAGTGCCGCAATAAACATGAGAGTGTAGGTATCACTTCACTATACCGGTTTCCTTTTCCTTTCTTTTGGGTTTATACCCAGCAGCAGGATTGCTGGGTCACATGGTTCCAGCACGTTGTTGATGAGCAGACTCCCAGAATGCAGGACAGGGATGGTGCGGGGCGGGGAGAACAGCTGCGCTCTCGGGATGTCCAACTCCTCTTCAATATCGTTCCTTCGCCTAATTCACAGCAACAGCATCAAAGGAAGAAGGAGGAGGGTGAGCTTAATGCCAGATCTTTTAATGACCTCTTTTTAAGCTTAAAAATGCAGTTTCAAAATCAAAGAGTCCTACAAAAAGAAATGATTTAAAGTAAGTTATGCAACATTCGCCCTTTGGAAAAACAGCACTGTCCTTGGAGTTACGCCCTCAGGCTGGCAGAGGACAGGACCTACATCTGTGAGCACATGTGCTCAGACCACTGGGCCCCTGCCAGAATCCCCCACCCTGGCCCTCTGCAAGTTTCCAGTCTTCGCAAAAATCCATTCAAGTCTGGA
The DNA here is from genome assembly GCA_036589455.1 of Ateles fusciceps. NCBI lineage: Eukaryota > Metazoa > Chordata > Mammalia > Primates > Atelidae > Ateles > Ateles fusciceps. Next base: position 2,463,418 of record JAZHEH010001180.1, on the reverse strand, counting down.
AAACGTTCCTCTCCCCCAACAAGCTGACCCCTTCCCTCTATTCAGATCACCTAAAAATCCTCCTCTAGGGACCCAGCCCCAAATATGCTGTGTAAGAAGTCCCACCTCAAAATCTCCACCGCTCCATTTCTTACTAAAATTCCTGTGGACAAAGACAGACAGACTCAGTCATCCCCCTGCACTGACATGAATGCCTATCTGATTGTCTCCTTTGGAAAGACTAATCAGAAACTCAAAAAAATGCAATCATTTGTCTCTTATCTACCTATGACCTGAAGTCCCCTCCCTGCTTCAAGTTGTCCTGCCTTTCTGGACCGAACCAATGTTCATCTTACATATGTTGATTGATGTCTCACATCACCCTAAAACGTATAAAACTAAGCTATGCCCTGACCACCTTGGGCACACGCCATCGGGACTTCCCGAGGCTGTGTCACGGGCACATCCTCAACCTTGGCAAAATAAACTTCCTAAATTGATGGAGACTTGTCTCAGATACTCTTTGGTTTACAGTGTGGTACCACATTTGTGTATCCGCTCATCAACTGACAGACATATGTGTTGCTTCCAGTGTTTGACAATGGTGAATAATGCTGCTGTGAACATTTGTGTACATGTCTTTCTGGGGCATATGTTCTCAGTTCCCTTGGGTACACACACACACACACACACACACACACACACACACACACATATATGAGTGGAATTGCTGGATCATATGAAAACATTTAACTTTTTAAAGAAACCACTAAACTGTTTGGCAAAGAGCCTGCACCGTTTACAATCTCAGCAGGAATACAGACATTCCAGAGACTCCACATCCTCACCAACACTTGTTATTAACAGTCTTTCTCATTCTCGCCATGCTAGTGGCTGGGGGGTGATATCTCACAGTGCTTTTGATTTGCGTTTATTTGATAACTACTAATGTTTAGCAGTACTGTTTCACGTACTTTTTGACCATTTGTATATTTTTTTGGAGACCTATCTATACAGATATATTGCTTCCTTTTTAAAAATTGTGGCAAAATGCTCATAACATAATACCATCCTAACTGTTTTAGTGTACAGGTCAGCAGTGGTAAGTATGCCTGTACTGGTGGGCAGCCCATCTCCAGAGCATGTTCATACCTACTGAAAAGCACACCCATTTCTCCTCCCCCTGCTCTTGGCAACCACCAGTCTACCACTTCCATGCATTCAACCACCCGCTCGTAAGTCCAATGAGTAACTGTTCAGTCCCCCAGTGTCACGATCCTATATAAAACATGTCCACTTTATTATGGAACTCTTTGGGGCACTGATCTCTGTTAGAGTATTTCTCCAACATCACCCAAGATATGAGTATTTTGGGTTTCAAGACTACTGTATGGCCAGGCACGGTGGCTCCCGCCTGTAATCCCAGCACTTTGGGAGGCTGAGGCAGGGGGGATCACTAGAGCCCAAGAGTTCCCAACCTGGGCAACATGGCAAAACTTCTTCTCTATAAAAAATACAAAAGTTAGCTGGGCATAGTGGCTCATACCTGTAGTCCCAACTGTCCGGGAGGCTGAGGTAGAAGGATGGCTTGAGCCATCTCATGGCTGAGATCTCACCACTGCACTCCAGCCTTGGTGACAGAGTAAAACCTTGTCTCAAAAATAAATAAATAAATAAAAACTATTTTATGTCCTTCAATCAATCAATCATAGGAATAATTTCAATTCATGTTCAATAGCAAGCTAGTAATTGCCCCTCAAGTGGGAACCCCCTGGTAAATCTGCCTTCTGGCAATATTAACTGGACATATTAATGGTAACCAGCAAGGTTAACCAGGCCCACAAAGGGTGCTAATTTCAATAGTGCAGAACAGAGCCTGCAGTGCTGGCACCAAAATCTCTGCACACGGCCTCTTGTGGGACACGGACTGAGGCTTATGGCACCTCCTGCGAGCACCTCCCAGCCACACCTGAGTTAGAGCCATCTCTGTCTTGGGTGCCTCTTCACCAGGAGGACTGAGGAACAATACCGAGGGTGCCGTCAAAGTGCTGGGCTTCCTTCTCCTAACTCAGCTACTCTTAGGGTGACACAGAGGATGGAGATCTAAGGTGTCCCTCATTAAAGCAAAGCTCAGCCTCACCTCAGAGGGAGGCTCAGGATCCCCCTTCACCTCCCACCACCCAGGGCACGGCACAGGCCGATCGCCCTAGGTTTTGCCAGGGTCGGCTGCTCCTTCTGGCTGGCAGGAGCTTCCACTGCTGAGCATGTGGCCTGGTGGGGGCACAGCTCACCTGGTCCGAGGTGAAGGTTTCTGCATGCCTGTGACCCGTCACACGTGTGACTACTTGCAGGCTGTGTTGTGCATGTTTAACACCCAGCTGCAGGAGGAACCGCTGCTTAGGAGTGTCTTCTGATTTCTGCTCTGTGAACACTCCCCCTCTGGCCATTTCAGGCCCGTTTCATACTATGGGTGGGAGGCCAAAGAGGGGTTCGCAGGAGGGCCCTAGGAGCGGTCCCCACCTGGTCTCCACCCATCCACAGAGTCAGAACATGTTTGTCCCCAGGGCAGGCACAAGGGCTGAGATAGAGAAAGCCCCCAGTAATACAATAGAGGGAATGAGTGCACACCCCAGAAACAATGGAAACAGAAGTGCTCTTAGATTCCAGTGCTCTTAGAACTGAACTTGGGGTCAGCCGTTTAGAGACACGCGAACAGGAATCAGATGCATTCTGTCTGGAGGTGGGCTACAGGGGACTAAGGGAGGGAGAACCCAAATTCTCTGGGCACAAGCCCCTCATCCTTGGGACACCTACTCACCTTCTCTATTCGTCTGTGGACCAGTGGCCACTTAAGTCTGTAAGGAAGAGATAAACACAGGTCCTGTGTGGCCAGGACTCAAAGTCAGGAACGCTGTTAACCAAACTGTGTTTCCACCCCCTCCCTGAGTGCCCTCTGATGTTGAAAACGTTTCTCTGAATAGATGTGGCCCTAGCTCTCCTGGCTGAAGGTCTCCGGAGGAGACATTAAACCAGCAAGGCGCAATTCTGAGGAGGACTGGCCTGCACCCCTGTCTGGCCCAGCGAGATGCCCCCAGGTGCTCAAGCCTTCATGGTGGAACTGGGCCCCTCCTCCTGATGGAGCAAAGCCCTTGGTGAATTACACAGGACTGGACTAAACCCACTGACATAGGAATTTGCCATTGAGTTTAATTCAATCCTTGCTTGGAAACAGGAGCTCTTGCCATAGCAACAGTGGAATCACAAGGTTCCCTGCCCACTCCACACGCGCAGCACAGTTGGCAGAGCCAAACTGTGGTAAGAGAGAAAGAGAATTTCAAAGGGAAAATAAAACACTAGTTCTGATTCTGCCAGCCAGCTTTAAGACTATTAACGTCTTTAAGATTTTCCCGTTTACAGGCTCAACGTTCTTCCTGCACAGTGGAGGCATCTTCTAAGGCACCTATAGCTCTAAGCTCTGATCATTTGAAAGCATCAAAACACGGCCAGGCACCGTGGCTTACGCATGTAATCCCAGGACTTTGGGAAGCCAAGAGGGTGGATCACCTGTAGGTCAGGAGTTCGAGACCAGCCTGGCCAACGTGGTGAAACCTGGTCTCTCCTAAAAATACAAAAATTAGCCTGGTGTGTTGTCATGTACCTGTAGGCTCAGCTATTCAGAAGGCTGAGGCAGGAGAATCACTTGAACCCAGGAGGTGAAGGTTGCAGTGAGTCAAGATCGTACCACTGCATCCCAGCCTGGACGACAGAGGGAGACTGCATCTCAGAAAAAAAAAAAGAAAACATCAAAACAGTATTGGGGCTGGTCCCGGTGGCTCATGCCTGTAATCCCAGCACTTTGAGAGGCCAAGGTGGTTGGACCACAAGGTCAGGAGATTGAGACCATCCTGGCCAACATACTGAAACCCCATCTCTACTAAATATACAAAATTTAGCAGGGTGTGGTGGCACACACCTGTAGTCCCAGCTACTCAGGAGGCTGAGGCAGGAGAATCACTTGAACTCGGGAGGTGGAGGTTGCAGTGAGCCAAGACTGTGCCACTGTACTCTAGCCTGGGCAACAGAGCGAGACTCCGTCTCAAAACAAAACAAAAACAAATAAACAAAAAAAAACAGGCTCTTCCTGCTAACCTGAGATTCTCTGAAGCTAACCAGCGATCCAAATGCTTGCCGTCATAATGGCAAGCATTTACATAATGTTTGCTGGGTGCCAGGTGCTCTTCTAAGAAGTCAGCATATATTCACAATCCATCTATTCCCCCAACAACCTTATGAGATAGGTTTGATAATTACCTCCATTTTACAAATGAGGAAATCGGGGCATGATGAGGTAAATTAAGTTTGCATCTAAATAAAGGATTCAAACCCAGTACATCTCCATACTCTATTCACCAAAAAGAAAAGTACATATTTGAAATTTAAAAACAAGTAAAACCTGCCAGGCGTGATGACTCCTGCCTGTAATCCCAGCACTTTGGAAGGTGAACGTGGGGAGCGGGGAGGAGGGCCAGGATCGCTTGAGGTCAGGAGTTTGAGACCAGCCTGGCCAACATGGTAAAACCCCATCTCTACAAAAATACAAAAATTAGCTGGGCATGGTGGCACACACCTATAATCCCAGCTTTTTAGGAGACTGAGACAAGAGAATCACTTGAACCCGGGAGGCAGAGGTTGCAATGAGCCAAGATCACGGACCGCACTGCACTCCAGCCTGGGCAACAGAGCAACAGTCTGTCTCAGAAAAAAAAAAAAAAAAATTAAAACTAAAAAATAAAAATAAATTAATTTAAAAAAATAAAAAGCAAAACCAAGAGTGACAACCTGTGAAAAACCACCGAGTACACTGCAAATTCCACTGTGGGCGGATGAGGCCCTGATGGGCATGGAGGTTTGCAGACAGGAGGCAACCTGCAGAGGTCTGCAGAAAAGGCAGCGCATTGCTGGGAGTGCACAATCTTGGTGCAAAAAGGGCTGAAGAAATAGCATACCAAAAATAAACCCTGCAATTGCTTAAATAAAATATGAGCAAATCTAATTCTAAAACTCATTAAAATAATAATAAACTACGGCCAAATAGAATTTATCCTGCAGGAATGCAAGGAAAATTCAAATTAAGAATCTATTAACATAATTCACTATTTTAATAAGTCAAAGAAGAAAAACCACATAATTGTCTGTATACAGCTAAACTGGCACTTTAAAAATTCAGAATTCCTGATTAAATTTTTAAAACACTTAATAACAATAACTGGATATTTTCTTATTATGATAAAAAACCATGTCTTAAACCAAAAATAAATACTAAACTTGATACCAAAAATTCAGACATTGTCTCATTATGTCTTTGCCATTATTAAATGTCGATTTAAGGCAAGAGAAAAATGCAAGAGATGAAAAATTGTACAAAGGAAGGCAAAATTGAAAGATGGCTTTCTCCTTGTGCTTGAGAAATCCAGATATAACTGAAATGCCTTAAAAACAATAAGGTGGCTGGCAAGAAACTACATGCTATATAGAACTTCTTTTCTATATATAAAGCTTAAAGGAAGAAAAAAAGGAAGAAAGGATTCTCTTTACAATGGCAACAGCAACAACATATGTGAAAAGTTACAAGCCATGCAGACTTGTGTGGAGAAAACATTAAAACTCCAGCAAGTGGGCCAGGCATGGTGGCTCATACCTGGAATCCCAATATTTTGGGAGGCCGAGACAGGAGGACCACTTGAGGCCAAGAGTTCAAGACCAGCATGGGTAACATGGTGAAACCCAGTCTCTACAAAAAAAAATACAAAGCATTAGCCTGGTGTGGTGGTGCCCACCTGTATTCCCTGCTACTGGGGGAGGCTGAAGTGGGAGGATCGCTTGAGCCTGGGAGATTGAGGCTGCAGTGAGCCGTGACTGTGCCACTGCACTCCAGCCTGGGTGACAGAGTAAGACCTTGTCTAAAAAACAAAAAAATTCATCAAGAGTCGTAAAGCAAAATTTGAATAAATGATAACTCAGGTCTTCTTGTTGGATTGAAGCCTCCATAATGTAACCAAGTCAGTTCTCATCAAACCATACTATAAATGAATGTGGAATGAATGTGGATTCATGTAAAACCAACAGGATTCTCTTCTGAACTAGATATGGACACTTAGCTTATTGCAGAAAAACTAAACATGTGAGAATACCCAAGAAGGTTCTGCAAAATAAGAGAAATCAGGGACAATTTTCTCTACCAGATGATAAAACATTATAATGATACAGAAATTAAAATAGCTTGAAAGACAGATTGATGGACTACATGGAAAGACCAGAAAGAGGCCCTTGTATAAACATAAATTGGAAAGGTAATGCCAGATGCAGATGACTCTTAGCGTTCGAGGTTGTGGCCCCCACTGCTGATTCTCTGTGGGGGCCCAGAGTCCCCTGAGTCTTTTCGGTAGCACCAGACCTGCCTCTCACCCTCCGCACTGCGGAGCTGGGTCCATGGCTGCCCAGCCAGGGGCGACACCCTCAGGCTCTCTCAAGTGCAGATATGTGACCAAGTCTTGGCCAGAGAGAGGAAAGCTGAAGTTCTGAGTGTGGATCTGATGTGCCATCCCATTCAGTAGCCACTAGCCACATGTGGGCACTTAAATTTAAATGTAAATTAATTAAAATAAGATCTCATCAAAGATGCGGTTAGTTCTTACTAGCCATATTTCTTATGCTCAAAGAGTGCCATGTGCCTGTGGCTGCAGTGTTGGACTATAGGGAATTCTGTGCACTTGATCATCCTTAACTTAAAAGCAGGTCACTTCCCCTGGGTATCCCCCAGACCAAGGCCTGGCTCCACCCATGATAGTAGGGGCAGGGCTGGGACTGGGTGAGGCAAGCCACGTACCTAGGTTGCAAAATTTAAGCAGGGACTGGCACCCAGCATCACCCAAGTGAGGGACCCCCTGAATTCTGAGCATCAGTGCCTCCCTCAACTCAGGCTGGTCTTGGTTCTGCTGTAGGGAGTGGAGAACAACCCGATGGAGAGAGCCCAGGGGCCGGCCTGGAGTCTGGGCTGCTCCCTTTGCAGAGAAGAAAGGCCCAAGGACTTAAGTCACAGCTCAAGACCTTTATGGTATAAGTGAGAGATTAGTGCAAAATGTATTAATGTCTTATTGTATCATTGGGAGAAAGATTATTCCCTAAGTCAGGATGGGACAACTGTTACACCATTTAGAAAAACAGAGATGGGTCACTTCTTTTACTCCTTTACCAGTTCATAAAAGTCCTGGTTGGCATATATACAAGGACATTAATTGCAATCATAGTTAAAGACTGGCATCAATTCTATCAACAATTATAGAATAAATTATAGTATGCCCACTTTAACACACTCCGTAGACATTAAAAAGAATTCAAGGCCAGGTGCAGTGGCTCATGCCTGTAATCCCAGCATTTTGGGAGGCCGAGGCAGGCAGATCACTTGAGTTCAGGAGTTTGAGACCAGTCTGGGCAACATGGTGAAACCCATCTTTACCAAAAACACGAATATTAGCCAGGCATGGTGGCAGGCACCTGTAATCCCAGATACTGGGGAGGCTAAGGAAGCAGAGTCGTTTGAACCTGGGAGGCAGAGGTTGTAATGAGCCTAGATTGTACCACTGCACTCCAGCCTGGGCAACAGAGCGAGACCCAAAGGAAAAAAAAAGAATTCAGTAAGTCAGCAAATAGTTATAGAAAATCTACTATGTACCAGTTCTATCAACCAGACAGATGGAATTTCTGCTCTCAAGAAGGTCACAGTGTATCTGTAGAGAAAGAAAACATATCAGAAGATAGATAGATAGAGAGAGAGAGAGAGAGAGACAGACAGATGATAGATTAGAGATGATGGGTAGATGGATGGACGGTAGAAAGGTGATAGATTACAGATGATAGATAACAGATTAGATAGAAAGATAGATAATATACCACTTTAAATAGCATCAAAAGTAATAAAATATTTAGGAATAAACTTAACTAAAAAGATGAAAGACTTGAACACTGAAAACCGCAAGCCTTTGATGAAAGAATTTCAGTAAGTGGTGTTGGGAAAACCAGAAAAGAATGAAACAGTCAAAAGAATGAAATGTGTCCTTTGTCTTACACCATACACAAAAATCAACTCAAATGGATTAAAGATTTAAATATAACACCTGAAACTGTAAATCCCTCTTTTTGGATTGTTTGGAATAGTTTCAGAAGGAGTAGTACGAGCTCCTCTTTGTATGTCTGGTAGAATTCGGCTGTGAACCCATCTGGACCTGGGCTTTTTTTGGTTGGTAGGCTATTAATTGCTGCCTTAACTTCAGCCCTTGTTATTGGTCTATTCAGGGTTTTGACTTCTTCCTGGTTTAGGCTTGGGAGGGTGCAAGTGTCCAGGAATTTATCCATTTCTTCCAGGCTTACTAGTTTATGTGCATAGAGTTGTTTGTAGTAATCTCTGATGGTGGTTTGTATTTCTGTGGAATCTGTGGTGATATCCCCTTTATTGTTTTTTATTGCATCTATTTGATTCTTCTCCCTTTTCTTTTTTATTAATCTGGCTAGTGGTCTGTCTATTTTGTTGATCTTTTCAAAAAACCAGCTCCTGGATTTATTGATTTTTTGAAGGGTTTTTTGTGTCTCTATCTCCTTCAGTTCTGCTCTAATCTTAGTTATTTCTTGTCTTCTGCTAGGTTTTGAGTTTTTTTGAACTTGCTCCTCTAGCTCTTTCAATTTTGATGATAGGGTGTCGATTTTAGATCTGTCCTTGCTTCTCATGTGGGCATTTATTGCTATAAATTTTCCTCTAGACACTGCTTTAAATGTGTCCTAGAGATTCTGGTATGTTACGTCTTCTTTCTGGTTGGTTTCAAAGAACATCTTTATTTCTGCCTTCATTTCATTGTTTATCCGGTCAACGTTCAACAGCCAGTTGTTCAGTTTCCGTGAAGTTGTGCAGTTCTGAGTTAGTTTCTGAATTCTGAGTTCTAATTTGATTGCACTGTGGTCTGAGACACTGTTTGTTATGATTTCCATTCTTTTGCATTTGCTGAGGAGTGATTTACTTGCAATTATGTGGTCAGTTTTAGAGTAAGTGTGATGTGGTGCTGAGAAGAATGTATATTCTGTGGATTTGGGGTGGAGAGTTCTGTAAATGTCTATTAGGTTTGCTTGGTCCAGGTGTGAGTTCAAGTCCTGGATATCCTTGTTAAGGGTGGGTCTGCCCTCCCCCAGCCCACTGACGCGAATGTTAATCCCCTTTGGCAACACCCTCACAGACACCCCAGGATCAATATTGCATCCTTCAATCTGATCAAGTTGACACCGAGTATTAACCATCGCACCCCATGTGTGGGGTTTTCTTGTGAGTGTACACATATTTTTAATTGCATAAATGATCATGTTGCACACCTATCTCAGGTATCATCCTGTGTTTCGCTTTCCTCTCACAACGCAACGCAGTGCTCTCAATATCCATCCCTGCTGCCATGGGGTCACATTCCGGGTCTCAGCCCAAGGCCACCTTCTCCACCTACACTGCGATGCTGGGAATGAGAACCTAGAGTCACATTCAACATTCCCAGGCTCATTGTCAGCAGCTTCCTGAATCTTTCTTTTTTCTAGAGACTGGGTCTTACTACGTTGCCCATGCTAGACTTGAACTCAAACTCCTGAGCTCAAGTGATCTCCAGCCTCAGCATCCGGAGTAGCAGGGATTACAATGCGCAGCACTGTGTCTTCTTTGCTCTCCAATCTTGCATAGTCAAGATACTTCCGCATGCCCTTCTCTCTGTTTGATACAGGTAGTGTGGTTTCCTTTTTCCAACTGATTCTGTTCCACTGCATAAACATCTACTCCCCCAAATCCTAGATGCTGCATCCACCACGTGGACTTCTACTTTGGTGGACACCCAGGCCCCTCCAATTCCAGAGATGCCCCGACGATGCATTTCTCGGATGACTAGTGAGGTTTAGCATCTCCTCGTGGGGGCATCAGCCTTTCCATCCCTTTTCTGTGGCTGCCAGTTTGTGTCTTTGTCTAGTACTGAGTAGGAGCGCCAACAAGCAGAAGGGCTGAAAGGGCAGTGAAGGGATTTGAAGGGAGGGCCTCCCGCTGGCAGAGAGATGCGTCCACATCCCAGAAGTCCAGGAGGAGATGTCTTGCAAAAGTACCACACCTTTTTTCATCATCTTCACTGAGGCCAGAATTTACTGGGAATTGTTTAAACTGCTGCCCTAGGATGTGCATTAGGTTCCTGATGGTGAAAGGCAGGGAGACCCTGCAATCATTCCCAGGGAAAACTACAGACCTCCTTCCACAAGCCCCACCAGATCCTTGTTCCCAGGTTTCTGCGAGCTCTAACTTTTGCCCACAAGGGTGTTCTTCTGCAGGTGCCCCACCTGCCTCCAAGGTCTGAGCCATGACATGGTGAAGGGGCCATGACATTCCAGGAGGACCACGCAGCAGGACCAGGGCAGGACAGGGCAGGCCATGAAAGTCAACCCAAAAGGTTTGAGAGATTCTCCAGACATGCACACGCTGTGTTCACAAATGTCCCATTTCAGCCAAGCCTTTTATATTCACAGGACAAGCTGACTTCATAAAACCTGTCACTTGGTGGCTTTGCTCTGTATGAGGAGTGGAAATGGCCAGGAAGGGCGCCAGCCTGTCCTGAAAGATGGACACACACACTCTTTCTAGTGAGGCTATTTGTTTTGCAATTTCAGGGTAGAGGGACTTCCTCGTCGTGATTGTTCTGAAGTGCGGGATTTAAACAAACTAGACGAGTAGAATGAGGCTCTGACCACAGGCAGCGCATGGAGTGTGGAGTCTATGCTCAGCGTTTGGCCCAGGGGCCTGCTGCAGTAACTGGCCACCTAGGCCATCGAGTCCCCAATCAAGGGACAGAGCACTCAGCTCCAGACCTATGGAGGGCAGGGATGAGGTCGAGCAAGTGAACATGCTTGGTAGCAAGGAAGCCCTTTGCAATTTGCTTACTAGTATTCTGTTGTTGCTGTTGGAGGGGCAAGCACCAGAGGCTGGCTGGTCATGAAGGACAGAGCCTTGTCAGGGACAAAGCTCCAGGTCTCAGGGGACTAGCTCCTATTGCAGCCTCCTCTCTGGGCTATCATTAGAGAATGGCATCTTGGGTGCCTAGAATTAGCTTCCAGCCTCCAGAGAGCCACTGCTATTCATGGTGGCATAGATCATACTTGCCAAGTTACCTGCAGCCCATGGGCCATGAGCAGGCCCCCTCCCAGGCCTGAGCACATGCTGTCCCAACAGAGCAAAGGCACCAAGCTCTTTGTCCCCATCCCTCCAGAGGCCACCTGGAAGTGGAAGCAAACGAGAGCAGGCAGTGGTCCCTATGGGAAAGGGGTGGGCTGAGGGCTACCTGGCCCCTTTTTCCTCTTCCTCCCCCGCCTAGACAGCTTAAGGGAGGTTGAGTGTTGGATACCACAAGGGGGAAGATGGGGACAGGGACCCCATCAGTGTTGAGGGGCCTGCTACTTGGCATGAGAGGGGACTATCTCCACCTGCCATCTCTCCCCTTGAGACCTAAGCCCCTACAGGCAGAAGGAGGCTAACAGGAAAAATCAAGGTGTGTTTCTCCTATTCTCACTACCACTCACCACTCACTTCTGACATTAGATGTTGGGGGAGTTTTCCCTACACATCAACCAATTCTCCAGTGGACACCAGCTGGGAGTCCTATAATTCAATTCCATTTTGACACAACCTGCCCCTGTAGTCAGCGTCATATCCCACAGGTTAAGGGATGAATCTCACAAGACTGCCTCTTCTACTTCAGACATCAACCAAGCCCCAGGTTGTTTAACCTGTGCTTTTGACCCACTGGCTGTACATAGGGGTTCCCATGACCCTCTCCTTAAGTTTGTTTAATTTGCTACAGAAGCTCACAGAAATCAAGAAAACACTTCATTATAAAATATACGAAAAAGGATACAGATTATGTAAGGCTGTCTGAGGAGAAGAGATGCTTAGCGAGATGTATACGAGAGAAGGGGTATGGAGCTTCCATGCCATCTCCGGAAACACCATCCTCCAGGAGTCTCCACATGTTCAGCTAGCCAGAAACTGCCCAAACTCTGTTCTTTTGGGGTTTCATGGAGGCTTTATTATGTAGGCATGATTGATGACATCATTGGCCATTGATGGTCAACTCAATCTTCAGCCCCTCTCTCCTCCTAGGAGGTCCCATTGGAGCTGAAAGGTCCAACCCCCTGACAACATGGTGGGTTCCTCTGGGAACCAGCCCCATCCTGAGGCTATTCAGGGGCCCCAAACCAGCAGTCATTTCACTGACATACAAAAGACTCATCACTTTGGAGATTCCAAGTATTTTATGAGCCATGTGCCAGGAAACAGATGAAGCCCAAAATATATACATTTCACAGTGTCACAGAGGCACAATCCTTTTCCCACTAAACACATTCTTGGCAATGTCTGCTGAATGAAGCAAGGGCAGAAAAACTGCTGCAGGGTAAATTTCCTGGAAAGAGAGAGCAAAGGCCCTGCGTTCCAACTGTGTATGCTCAAAAAGGAGAATGAAATAATCCCTCCTGGAAATTATGCTCTATCTAACCTGCAGATTCTTGAGTGACTGCAGGGATTCTGATGAATGGCTGCTGGTTGGCTGGTTTTCTGGGCTCTGCCATTTGCCCCCTCTGTGAGGTGGAAAGCACAACTGTAAACCAAGGTTGCCAGTCAGTGCTCGTTTTTGGACAAAGGCCAGTTGTTCAGAAATTAGATTATACCTGCCTCCTGTCTCAGCTGTTGGTGGCTCCATTCCACCTGAACACGGGGTGTAGAGAAATCATTTTAAGCCCAGTGATTCTGCAAATTGTAATGACTCTGACAACAAAGGCCGTTTGTTCATGTTTTTGTGCATTTGCTTAATCACGTTTATCTTAAGAACAGGCTCACTATGCGAGCTCTCCAGAAATCCTGACTCGGGTGCAGGAGCCTCCGTTAGGAAAATTTGTAAAATTTGATGCCCAGCATGAAAGGAAAGCCACTCAAGCCTGTGATTTCTCAGGTCTCTTTCAAAGCTTATGTCCCAACAGTGTGGTCAAACTAAAATAATCAAAAGGTTCAGAATCAAGTTAAGAGAATTTATCCCAACAGTACAAAGTTGAGGACAGCCCACTTGGGAAGAACATATTTCAAAGAATAAAAGTCAGTTCTTCAAAGTGTGGTAGAAGTTTGGGATTGCTTATACGGACAAAGCTTAGGTGCAGTGGCGCAATCTTGTCTCACTGCAACCTCTGCCTCCTGGGTTCAAGCAATTCTCCTGCCTCAGCCTCCTGAGTAGCTAGGATTACAGGCGTCAACTACCACACCCAGCTAAATTTTTTGTATTTTTAGTAGAGACAAGGTTTCACTATGGTTGGCCAGGCTGGTCTCGAACTCCTGACCTCAAGTGATCCGCCCACCTCGGCCTCCCAAATTGCTGGTATTACAGGCATAAGCCATTGTGCCTGGCCTAACATCTTTCTATGGAAGGCTTAATGCATAGTTACAACAATCTGATGAGCCAAGTTGTTGATAGCGATAGGAGACAGACAAACTCCTAGGCAGACAGGGGCAGGTCCCCAGCGAAACCTGACCTTCAAGCCAAAGACAGCCTGAAGCCTGAACACTGGGCTGCCAGTTCCAGGCAGAGTCCATGACCTGAGTGAGAACTTCCTTGGTGCCTTTTTAGCCAATCAAATGGTGATTTTCCCAGGCCCAGCCATGGACCAATCAGCACACACTCCCCCATTTTGAGCCCATAAAACCCCTGAACTCAGCCACATGTTGGGACTACACACTTTCTCATGTCAAAAGCTATTCTGTCATTCAATAAAATTCTTTTCTGCCTTGCTCACTCTCTGCTTGCCCATGTAACCTCACTCTTCTTGAACACAGGACAAGAACCTGGGACCCACCAAATACTGGGTGAGAAAGGAGCTGTAACACTGTAGCCCTCCTGCACTCCACCAGTCCCAGGTGGCCATCCCATGTGACGGGAAGCGGCAGGGGAGCCAGGCCAGCCCAGGAGCCACAGGCTGAAGTGGGCTGGCAGGACCAAACAAGCTGAAATGCAAACGAGCTGAAACATATTTATTCCAACTGTGTATGCTCAATAATTTCCAGGAGGGTGAAATAATCCCTCCTGGAAATTATGCTCTATCTAACCCACAGATTCTTGAGTGACACAGTCTTTGTCAGCTCACTCTTGAATTCCTTCCTGTGCAAAGCCAAAAAGCCACGTGGCCTCCTGGACTAAGCCTCAGTTTCAGGGTTTACCCTGCAACATCATTGGGTCTTGAGTGCCATCTGGTCTGAGTTAGGTACAGGACAATAAATGAGGCACTCAATCTATAACAAAGATCAGTGATTGGAAGCTGGGTAGATCTGGTATCTGGTCTCTCCTAGTCATTTCTAGGAAAAGAACAATGAGTAAGAGAGTTAAGCGATACTAAGAAGCAGAATTGCAAACATGCTATGTGACTCAGTCTCCAAGGCTTCACTTCCCCCATGGCATAAAAATTTATAGGGACCTGAAATTTTATTTTATTTTACAATGTCCAGGGAGAGGCGGGAAAAAGGAGCCTCCTTCAGATGAGATTTGTAAACGAGAGGGCAGCCTGCCAAAAACAGTTGTTGCAATTAATATTTGTTCCTGCAATGCTGTTATATCCAGGGCTCTGCAATACAGACAAATATTCCTAAATGATTTCCTTCAGTGCAGATATATAATTATTGGTTCAACTCACAGCAGATGGTTATTATCAACATAAAGAAATAAATTACTCCCTGCTAAAGGCATCAGATTTCCTCTCCAGGAAGGAGTCATTGAAGGCTTCTTTAAAGGGCCATGGCTGGGTGCCGTGGTTCACGCCTGTAATCCCAGCACTTTGGGAGGCCAAGGTGGGCAGATCACTTGAGGTCAGGAGTTCGAGACCAGCCTGGCCAACATGGTGAAACCCCATCTCAACTAAAACTACAAAAATTAGCTGCTGGGGTGGTGCACACCTGTAGTCCCAGCTACTCAGGAGGCTGAGGCAGGAGAATTGCTTGAACCTGGGAGGTGGAGGTTGCAGTGAGCTAAGATCTTACCGCTTCACTCCCGCCTGGGTGACAGAGCAAGACTCCATTTCAGAAAAATAATAATAAAAATAAATAAAGGGCTATGGTGTCAGAATGGGCAGTTGTCCTTACAGGTTCTCCCAGCCCCATTCTACCTTCTCCCTCTGAGCCTCATCCCTGCCTGAGGCCCTGACTCCAAGTTTCATGCCAGCCCAGGCCCAGAGAGAGAAGCACCAAATGCTTGTTGAATGAATGGATTAATTAATTAATTGATATCTAAAACATTGTACTAATGTAATACATTTATCTGAAGATGATGATTTGTAACAAATAAAATCATGACAACACATACATAAGGAAAGAAGAATAAAGATCTTTACTTTCCTGTTTCAGAAAGTAAAAATAGAAAAGCAAAAAGAACATAGGGATGAAAAATGAGGTCTCTTATGCCTTATCACTGCAAATGCTTACCCAAAAAAACAAAAAAGCCATAAGGCTTTACTCTTGAGGATATATTCCAGGTAAATATACCTGGAGTAATATGAGATCTTTTACATGAAATATAAAGGAGATATGATTTGTTATTCCTTAGCCAGCCCTCTTTCTGTCACTCCACAGCTAGATAAGAAAAATGTTCTTTTTACCCTATTGTACTCTCCACCTCCCCCACCCACTAGAAAGAGCCTCTGGGTTAGACCCAAAGCAGCTGTAGTGAGGAAGGAGACCCCCTTCCCTCGGCCTGGCCTGTGCTTGAAGGAAAGGAGGAAATGAAAGTTAAAAGTCAGCCAGATGAGGTCAGTGGAAGAATCGGTTGGCGCTGCTGACCAGGTCTGGAGGTTAAAAATTAAACCCCTACACCTAACCACAATCCTATCTATAGATCACAGGCATGGTATGGAAGAACCTTATCCCAGAAGGCATTGTTCTTATTCAACCGCTCAAGACCCCTCGCTAGTCACATCCCCCCACGCTTGCTAAATCAATCACAACCCTCTCATATGTGCACCTTTTAGACTGTGAGTCTTTAAAAAGACCAGGATTTTCTTTCTCGAGGAGCTCGTTTGTTAAGGCGTCTATGCCTGCTGCCGCTCCCAGCCGAATAAAATTACCGCTTCCTTCCCCTGTTCAGTGTCCGAGGCCACTCCTGCTTCAGTAGCACCGGGAGAAAAAAACAAAGCAATGCAGATTCAGCCAGACATGCTGCAACACGCTATGTAGCAAGGAGTTCAGAGACAAGGAGGGGAGGGAGCAGAGCCACATGAGCTGGGCGTCAAGAGGAGAGGACGGAAGACTCTGGTGGGATATTTGGGAAGGAGAAGCAAGGGGGTTTTTTTGTTTGTTGTTTTTTTGGTGTTTTGTTTTGTTTTTTTTCTGAGACAGAGTTTCACTCTTGTCACCCAGGCTGGAGTGCAATGGCGCAATCTCAGCTCACTGCAACCTCCACCTCCCAGTTTCAAGTGATTCTTCTGCCTCAGCCTCCTGAGTAGCCGGGATTACAGGCCCACACCCACCATGCCTGGCTAGCAAGAGGCGGGAGGTTAGATGAGTAGCCTTAGGTTGTGAAGTGGATCTCCTCAATTATTTTTCAAATGACGAAAGTAACTTTTTGCAATTGTTATGGCATTCATTGAAGGCAGGACTGGGCCCCATGGGACATTAGATTATAGATGAGTTTTATTCACGTGGAGTGGAAGGGTATCATCCGGGATTTTAGATCGAAGAGTCCTGGCTAGCTGTACCCAGTTGAAAATTATCCTCTTAGATCTTAGTCATGGACAATTTTGCCACCTCTTCCTACCTCTGGTGTAAAGTGGTCAGGTTCAATTGGGCAAATTTGTTCTCATTCCCATACTGAAGCAGGATCAGCTGCGAGAAACAGACCTCTGGAACACCGAACTGGGAAGAAACGACCAAGCTCCCCTAACAAAGAGAACCTCTGCCTTTATACAGGCTTACACTCTAGATTGTACGCATGAAAGAATCTTAGGTTCACAGCCTTAGACCTTGCAAGTGAAAGGGTCTTGGGTTTATAGTTTTAGAAATCACATATGAAAGGGTCTTGGGTTTACAGCTTTAGAAATCACATATGAAAGGGTCTTGGTTGATGGAGGAGTGGGGTGGGGTTTTGATCTTGTTTAAGTAAAAACAATGCCTTCCGGAGAGATTCCCCCCACACCCTGCCTGCTATGTATAGGAAGGTGATTTAGGAGGCGCCAGTCGGCCAGCCTTTTCTTCTATTGAAATGCAGTGTGGAAGTCAAGGGGCAGGTGATCCTAGATGCCTGGGTCTCCTTCCTCAATATTCCAATGGCAAAGTCAGATAGGTACTGTAGAAATAACTTTGAACTTTTCATTACAACTGTAGAGGTATTGCAAAGGTTAAGAATGCATGTTTAAAGCAGAAAAACTAGATTGACATGGCATTTTGTCAGTTCACTAAATTAAGTAAAATTTTAAAAGGAATCTTACTTGTGGAATTACAAACATAAAATTAACTTTTCTCAACAATCAAGCAAATAGGCAGTTTAAACACATGCATGTAATTTCACTCCCTAATAGAGCCATTGAAATGACAGCAAAGGGATTTGTTTTTTTAATGATGGGGAAAACGAAAGAGTAAACAAAACAAAAACATGTTTGGAAGCTGTAAAAGCAGAAGGGGAGTACAGGCTGACTCCACAGACACACAGGTGTGATCTGGGCCAGAGCTGGAGAACGTGGGGAGTCAACTGGTTTATCCCAAGGAATCCTCAAACACCTGGGGGCCAGTGGCTCCAGAAGCCTCCGGGAAGCAGTAATACAGGCACCTATTAGGAAGAGTGTGATGTGTTTGCAAAGTGGTTCGATCTCCAGGTTCCCCTTTCACCTCCACGTGCTGAATGACTGAACTTACCACCCCTGAGGTGGCAAACAGGCTCTCTTGGTTGGGAAATACATGGCTGAAAGTAAGGGTGCCAGGGTGAAATTAGGGTCATTTCATGAAAATGTATGCTCCTACCCAGCTCCCAGAACACTGAGTCTGTCATCCCTCCTTCTGATAGGAGATAGGAGGATGCTTTCTTGTAAATGTGACAAGCCAGAAAGAGCAATCTTGCTGACAGAATGGCCCCAGCAGGGTCACTCTGTAGGGGAGCTCAGAGTTACCAAGCCCCACTGATGTTCTGCTAAGTCTCTCCCAAAATAAACAGGAGGGAGAAGCAACAGGGGAAGGGGAAGCCACTTGGGGTGAACAGAAACTGTGCAGAAAAAGACATTTAAAAAATATGGGCTGGGTGCGGTGGTTCACGCCTGTAATCCCAGCACTTTGGGAGGCCGAGGCAGGCAGATCACCTGAGGTCAGGAGTTCAAGACCAGCCTTGTAATAACCTAACTTGCACTAGCTTAACTGACTCCATCTTAGCTGCAAACCTGACAAGCTCTCTCTGGCCTCTCCCTCCCTGCCAAGGCCCCTCAGGTTCATAACTGGGTCATGCTGTACTCAGAGCCATGAAGCATTGAGATCTGAAGCACGCTGTTCTTAGCACCTGTAACCATTGTAACTGCATTCTGCTTGGCAAGCCCACCTGCTATTGTGAAAAACTCCCCTTTGATTATTGTGTAGAAAGTACCTGGACACCCCCTTAGTGATTGTATGGAAAGTTCCCCCTGTACCCCCCTTAATGCTTCCTACTGACTTGCTCTTTCTGCTTCTGTAAAATTCCGCTTCAGCTAGGCTCCCCCCTCCCTTACCTAAATCAAGATATAAAGGGAAATCAAGCCCCTTCCTCGGGGCCGAGAGAATTTTAAGCCTTAGCCATCTCTCCATCACTGGCAAATAAAGGACTCTTAATTTGGAACTCAGAGCATGGCACTTTCCTTCTGACTCGCTTGGTTACAACAGCCTGACCAACATGGAAAAATCCCGTCTCTACTAAAGATACAAAATCAGCCGGGCATGGTGGCACATGCCTGTAATCTCAGCTACTCGGAGGCTGAGGCAGGAGAATCGCTTGAACTTGGGAGGTGGACGTTGCGATGAGCTGAGACTACACCGTCGCACTCCCCACTGGGCAACAAGACCAAAACTCTGTTTCAAAAAATATATATATGGTTAATATCCCTAAAGAGGTATGAGGAGATATTGCTTTCACGGAACTAGAACAGAATGCTATGAAAGAAAGAGGGAGGACGGGGAAAGAGCGAGAGAAGAAAGACAGAGACAGAGAGAAACTGACTCTGACAACAAAGAATTCTTTACATGTATTAAAATCATGATTGCAGATAAAGGCCTAGAAGATATACTTAAGAAAGTCTCTCAAAAGTATAATAAAAATAAAAAAGAATGGCAGATAGAAGAGAAAAATATAAGAATGTTAGAGGTCCAATCTAGAAAGTCCAAAATTCAAATACTAGGAATTGCAGAAAGACAACGCCAACAAAACAGAAGACAGAAAATAAGAAAAATAATTCTGAGGCCGGGCGCGGTGGCTCACGCCTGTAATCCCAGCACTTTGGGAGGCCGACGTGGGCGGATCACGAGGTCAAGAGATCGAGACCATCCTGGTCAACATGGTGAAACCCCATCTCTACTAAAAATACAAAAAACTTAGCTGGGCGTGGTGGCGCGCGCCTGTAGTCCCAGCTACTCAGGAGGCTGAGACAGGAGAATCTCTTGAACCCTGGCGGCGGAGGTTGCAGTGAGCCGAGGTCGCGCCACTGCACTCCAGCCTGGCGCCTGGTGACGGAGTGAGACTCTGTCTCAAAAAAAAAAAAAAGAAAGAGAGAAAAATAATTCTGAAACATTTCCCAGAACTAAGCTAGTATGTTTCCAGATTGAACAGCTCACAACAGCCAACAGGCACTGGGTAAAAATAGAGGCTCGCTAAAGCATCATGAAAGTATATAACCACAGGCAAGGAGAACATCTGACAAGTTCTGAGACAGAATAGACCACACTTGAGATACAGCAGAGACCCCTCTTAGAGGCTGACAGCCCCACAAGCATGGAAATAAAGGAACATCTTGAGTTTCTTTTTTTTCCCCCCGAGACGCAGTCTCACTCTGTCACCCAGGCTGGAGTGCAATGGCACAATCTCAGCTCACTGCAACCTCTGCCTCCTGGGTTCAAGCGGTTCTCCTGCCTCAGTTTCCTGAGTAGCTGGGATTACAGGTGCACGCCACCACACCTGGCTAATTTTTGTATTTTTAATAGAGATTTCACCACATTGGTCAGGCTGGTCTCGAACCCCTGACCTCATGATCCGCCCACCTTGGCCCCCCCAAAGTGCTGGGATTACAGATGTGAGCCACTGCACCTGGCCTTGAGTTCCTTTAAGGGAAATTCCAGGTACCTACCTAGACTTGAGAAGTAAATAAGCAACCTAGTAAACAAGAAGGTGACAAGAGCCTCACACGATAGCCAAAGAAGTCAGAGCCACAGAATGTTTGATTCCCTACAGAAACTAAAGATTACCCCTTAACAATGTTCTTGAGTTGCTTTTCAGAAACCTGGACCATACCACATGGAAAATGTCATCTACTGGCATCAGACCTCAGATAAGAGAGAACTGAGGACTGAAGTGTGACCACTGTTCTCGATTCTAAATTTCTTTCTGAGGGGCCTGGAAGAAGCCATATCCACAGGCCAGAGCTCAACATTCCTTTCTGCTGACCCCAAGTTTTTAGACAAAGCTTAACCAATCACAGATCGGAAAATCTTTGAATCTACCTATTGATTCAAGAATCAAAAATCTTTGAATCTATCTGTGAGCTTCCTCGCTTCAAAATGTCCCACCTTTTCAGACCAAACCAATGTACACCTTCCGTGTATTCATTTATGACTTTGCATGTAACCTCTGCCTCCCGCCTTTAAAAACTCTTACACATAAGCCATCAAGTTTGGGTCTTAAGCCCAAGCTACCTAATTCTCGTTGGTACCCTGCAATAAATTCCTCACTTTCACTGCAATCACAATGTCAGTGTTTAGCTTTGCTGTGCTTGGTGGGCAGACCCAGGTTCAGCTTGGTAACTGATGTAGTTTGGATGTGTGTCCCCTCCCAAATCTAATGTTGTAACTCCCAGTGTTGGAGGTGGGGTTGGTGGGTGGCAATTGGCTCATGGGGGTGGATTTCTCATGGATGGTCTAGTGCCATCCTCTTGATACTATCCTTGCAATAGTGACTGAGCTCTTGCAAGATCTGGTATAATTTGGATTGAAAAGAGTCTCTGTTTTAATCACCTCCACTTTGCTAGCTATCCAGAACCGTTGAGCCATTTGGTAAACTGGATTATCCTTCTCGCCTGCATTTTTGTTTAAGAATTATCTTATCTGGCTGTTTGCTTTGTGTGTGTATTTTTTTCTGTGTACTTGCCATGGTCTGAATGTTTCTGTCCCATGTAATTTATGTGTCGAAGTCCTAACCCCCAGGCGATGGTGGTGTTAGGAGGTGAGGCCTTTGGGAGGTGATTAGGTCAAGAGGGTGGAGTGGTGCCCTCATAAATTGGAGTAGTGTCTTCCTAAAAGAGGCCATCACCCCTTCCAATACATGAGGACACAGTGAGCAGGTGCCATCTGTGAACCAGCTACTTGGCAGGCTGAGGCAGGAGAATCACTTGAACCCAAGAGGCAGAGGTTGCAGTGAGCCAAGGTGGTGCCACTGCACTCCAGCCTGGGCGACGGAGTAAGACTCCATCTCAAAAAAAAAAAAAAAAAAAGAATGTGTCTTCATGGAGCAATAATGTTTCAAAGGACACATCACCCTCCCCACCCCTAGGTGATGAAGGCCCATGTCCTACAAGGCCAGCCCAGTTGAGGTGGACCCTGCCTCTCCTTCCAATCATCCCAAAGCAGGATCTTCCAGCCCACAAACACCAACAGTTCTTGGCAATTACAAGCACGTTTACCAGGAAGGCTGTTTCTCTACCTTTTAAAAGTCTGTGGTTGCGGTCTCACACAGACACACACACAGACACACACACGCACACACACATGCATGCATGAGCACACAAACACTTTATGGACACTCTACATGCAAGAGATGTCCACCCAGTTCCCAAGAACGTGTGATTGAAAATACCATAATTAAATAATATGGCATCTCTGAGTTTTGGAAGAAAACAGCATTCCTACATGACTTACTTGGGGCATAAATAACAATCAGGTTAGCTTAAATGCATCCTTAGTCAACCTACAGGGCCCCCAGGAGGCTGGGTCTCAGTGTTCAGGGGAGAGAAGTTAACTGACAGCACAGGGGATGAGGGAGATTGAAGGGACTAATTCATCCACAGCTTACATCTCAGTGGCACGAGTTCACCGAGTACCACCCACTGCGCTTCTTTACTCCGCTCTTTCTGATCCTATTGGTGTCAGCTTTGCTCCAAATTCCCTCTGAGGAACCCAGCAAGCTGACCAGATCTGTAGGTGAGGACTTGGCTACAGATTTCCACAGTTCCAGTTCATCAGATCAGAATGAGGCTGGAAAGAAACAGGGGAGGCTGGGACAGTAATCTGAACTACTGATGGCTTTCCCACCATTAACAAAGATTGTGAATGGGCTTTTTGTTTACTTCAATGGATTATTAATTTTTAGATAACACTGAGGTTTAATCTTGAAGATGAAAGCACACCCTTGAAAATTTCATTGCTTTCTAGGATATTGCAATGCTATTACAAATAAGTGTAAATAAAACAAAGAAAGACGAAGGATATTCCAAGATGACACATAATTATAAACTACCACCTGTGACAAATAAAGCATATTTAAACATGCTATTTGTCAACAGACTCCTTTTCTTCCTACTGGCACTTCGATTGGAATGAGAAAGAAGGCAATAGGCTTGTTTATTAAAGCACACAGCTTGCAAACTTTATTAAGATAGTTATGAAAGTATATCATTAAAATAAACAGATCACCAGAAAATGTCATCAATAAATATACTATTTGACCTGAAGAGACTTGTACTAATAAATGTCTTGCATAGATTTCCAACAACTCAGTATGAATATATGAGGATCCTTCCTTAAGCACAGGTGGATAAAGATATGCAAATAACAAAAATAACTATAATACAAACAAGCTGCATGAACAAAATACGGAGTGCATTATTTCCTGAGCAATAGTTGCCGTCTACCACAGCTTGGTGCTTCTGCTCTGAAATACAATGGAATCACACCAACAGAGGAAGGAACCCAACATGCTCCTCTTTGCCCCAGAGTCTGAGGTGGAGAAGCAGGACCTGTCCTGGCCCTCTGAGGTCCCTCCCACTTCAACCAGAGAAATTCTGGAAGACGTCGGCCGCCTCCAGCCAGTTCTGCAAGCAGGTCAGCCCCTGCTCCCGGATCTGCTTCCGCCCTTTGTTGGTGATGACCTCCCCATTCTGTTTCACAATCACGAGCTTGGGGATCGCTGTGACATTGTACCTCTTCCTCAGCTCGCTGCAGGAGAGAAGAGTGGTACCGAAATTAGCACTTACGCATGCACATCTGAAGGGACAGGCCCCCTCCCTCCGGCTTGAGGTATGCCAACTTGGAAGAAGCCACCAGGTGCCCCACTCTGCCTGCTCCTGCTCACCTGCCTGCTGGAGTGGGGGTTCCTTTCTTCTTGGTGCTACCATTTCTTTTCTTTTCTTTTTGTTTTGTTTTGTTTTGTTTTTGAGATGGAGTTTCACTCTTATCTTACAGGCTGGAGTGCAATGACGCCATCTCAGCTCACTGCAACCTCCACCTCCCAGGTTCTCCTGTCTCAGCCTCTTAGTTGGCCAGGCTGGTCTTGAACTGCTGGCCTCAAGTGATCCACCTACCTCGACCTCGAGAAGTGCTGGGATTACAGGCGTGAGCCACTACACCCAGCCTTGTTTCTAACCCAGTTCCGCCCCAGAGAGCTGCCTGCAGCAGTGAACTCTCCCTATTTGTGCTACCCAATCCCGAAGTCACCAGCCACATGTGGCTGGGAGAGCTCAGAATGTGGCTAATGTGCCTGAGGAACTGAAGTTTTCATTTTAATTAACTTTTAATTTAAATGTAAGGAGTCACAAGTGGCTAGCGGCTACCAGATTGGATAGTGCAGGTCTAAACCCACAAATAAACCCAATAAGTTTTTATGTCCTCAATATCTCAAATGATTAAAAAATATCAGGTACATATAATGGTAAAAGTTAAAATTCCAGCCAGGTGTGGGTGCTCACACCTGTAATCCCAGCGCTTCAAGAGACTGAGGTGGGAGGATTGCTTAAGCTCAGGAGTTCAACACCATCCTGGGCAACACAGTCTCTAGAAAAGTTAAAAAATTAACTGGATGTGGTGGTGCGCACCATAGGCCCAGCTACTCGGAAGGCTGAGGTGGGAGGATTGCTTGAGCTCAGGAGGTCGAGGCTGCAGAGAACATTGTTAGCGCCACTACATTCCAGCCTGGGCAACAGACCCTATTTCTAAGAAAAAAAAAAAGTTAAAATTCCTTGAGTTCTAAATACATCTAGAGCCTCGTCTGACTTTCCACCCTACAAATTCAATGATGCACCGATTGCCATTATAATGATGAGAGGTTTTTTAGCCTCATTTTACATCACTGACATTTACAGTATCTGTAACCTGATGAGTGGTCTTTTTACAAAATAATTTGTATTTGTTTAGGGAAAAGAGGATTTGCCTTCTTGGTTTTGCAATTCTTGTAACCTTCACTGGGATTACTCTCTCAAGACAGGGCAGCCAAATGAAATCCCCTTTTTGTTTACCACAGCCAGGTCATGAGGGCCTCACAGTGACAATAATAGGATTTCCTCGATCTGTCACCCTCAGGATTGTGAGAATTGTGAACCTGAGTGGAAGGAATAACCCATTTGAGACCCTCCTGTTACCAAATCTCCCCTTTGACATGTCCATGAAGGTCTTCCTGCCACTTTCTGGCATCCAGGTCAAAGACACATCATCACCCATGCAGGAAAAAATACAGGGTCCCCTACACTCAACAGGGAGAGAATACGCTTTGTTTCCAAATATCTATAAAACAGCAACAAAATCAATCATGTTCTCAGTCAAGAAGGAAGTCTTAATGAATTTCAAGTGGTCAATAATATATAGATCACTAAATCAGACCAAAGGTAATGGAATGGGAAGCCAATAAGAAATCATTTTTAAGAATGAGTTTTAAAACTAACTATATGTTATATGGGAAACAGCAATGCAGATGACAAAATATTTAAAGAACAATATGGAACATACTACAAATCCCAAGCTGTAAACACAATTAAACACACTTAGGAAGCTGTAGCTTTAAACACACTTATCCAAAACTTGTAGACAGATGACTTATGGATCTAATTCAAGAAGCTTGAAAAATAATGATGGTACAAACACAAAGAAAGTATAAAGAAGGCAAAATAAGACTGAGAACAGAAATTAGCGAAATAGAAAAACCAACATGGGGTAAGCAATAAAACCCAATCTGGTTCTTAAGAAACACTAAAATGTGAAACAAATCTCTACCGAGCCTGGGCATAGCGGCTCACGGCTGTAAAACCAGCACTTTGGGAGGTCAAGATGAGAGGATCACTTGAGCCGAGGAGTTCAAGACCTACCTGGGTGACATGACAAGACCCTGTCTCCACAAAAAATTTAAAAAATTCATTAGGTGTGGTTGCATGCACCTGTAGTCCTAGCTACTCAGGAGGCTGAGGCAAGAGGATCCACTTGAACCCAGGAGTTCAAGGTTGCAGGGAGCTGTGATCACACAACTGCACTCCAGCCTGGGCAACAGTGTAAGACCCTATCTCTAAAAAAAAAAAAAAAAAAAAAAAAAAAAAAAAAAATCTATGGAGATTGAGCAAGGAAAAAGAGAGAAGGCACAAGAATATCCAAAATCAGGCCAGTCCGGTCATTACACAGGCCCAGTGTGGACAAAACCTCCTTGAGGGGACACTGGTGGGAGGGCTGTGGTCTTTCCGGGGATGCATGACTCCTACCAGGACAGGCCTGTTCTTCAAAGAACCAGTGCACACCCAGGCAGCTATGGACCTGCTCCCCCGTGGGGTCCAATGACTCACCTGAGGAGGGAAAGGAAAGATGGGAAAAATAAACATGTAAACTATTCTCTAAAACCTACCCTATCATGCATAGTGGAAAAAAGACACGGCAGAGACCACTCTGCCAAAACTACATTCACAGAACTGACAAAGTCTCAGACACCGAGCAGATGCAGATTCATGTCAGACTGCAGGTTTAGGGGACACCAACTCTGCCACGAACAGCCATGAGTGCCCACAACAGGGGAGGCTCGTGTGGAACTCAGCCGGACAGAGCCTGCACAGGTCTATGAACCACGGACGGCTGTGGGCATGAAAGATGTGGCAGACATGTCCCTCTCTCGAATCTTAAGAATCCTGCACAACACCTAAAATTTGAAGTGCCTAAGCAATGAGCTTTTCCCAGAGGCATAAAACAAAAATGTGTGACTGGGCGTGGGGGCTCACACCAGTAATCCCAACACTCTGGGAGGCTGAGGTGCGTGGATCACCTGAGGTCAGGAATTCAAGACCAGCCTGGTCGACATGGTAAAACCCCGTCTCTACTAAAAATACAAAAATAGCTGGGCGTGATGGTGGGAGCCTGTAATCCCAGATACTCAGGAGGCTGAGGCAGGAGAACCGCCTGAATGCAGGAAGGAGAGGTCGCAGTGAGTTGAGATGGTGCCATTGCGCTCCAGCCTGGGCAACAAGATTGAAATTCCGTCTCAAAAAAAAGAAAAAAAGTGAAGAAAAGAGAAACAACCAAGTAGCTCTATCCATAAAGACTGCAGCAAAATGGCCAGCAGCCTGATTGAAGCTCTTTATCCAGAAGTTTTGGCAAATGCGTTATTCCAGCATCTGTACTTTGGGCAGTGGGACAGGGCAGGGCAGCACGCGTCACTTTCAGAAAGGGAAGCAGATCATCTGGCTGGGGCCAGACCAGGGTGGGACCCTGTCATCCCAGGAACCTGGAACCTCCTCCCCAAGCCCATGAGGACTCTTTGGAAGGCTGCTGGTGGGTCGTGAAGGGGTTGGGATGCCAGCCGCAGCAGCATCTCACCTACAGATTCCTTCACCCCTCAGTGTGCACTCCTGACAGATTCCCAACTGACGTGAGTCTGTGCACCAGCCTCTGACCAGCACCGTCAGGAACAATGTGGGAGAAACAATGTCCCAGAAACAGCAACACCAACATCACCGGAGAACTCATCAGAAATGCAGTCTCCCCCGGGCCCAGACACGGGTGGTGCCTGAGATCGGGTGGTTCACGCTCGCTCAAGTTGGCCGGCCCTGCAGCAGTCTCCCAGGGCTTTCTGCATTCCCTACACCAGCTGGGAGGAGGGAGGAGAGAGCAGGCAGAGGGGAGGCTGGGCAGGGTGCCCCTGACAGCATGGGGAGTACAGGCCTGTGGTTTGCTGCTCAGCATCTGTGACCCTCCTTGGGAAGCCATGTCTCCTCCATCTCTGGCAGGAACTAGCTGTGTGTCGTGGTCAAGCTAGTTAACCTCCTTCGCCTCAGATTCCTCATCTACACCACGGGAATAAAAGAACCCACCTCCTGAAGTTGTGATGATTAAATAAACAGCTTAATGAAGAATGAGGCTTGGTACATAATAAGTACTTGATAAATACCAGATGTCCTTACTGGGTGGGCAAGACCCACCTCCAATTCTACCTGGGCCAACTGCTCAGTCAGCATATCTATCTGGTGGCCCCTGGCTACACTTACTAATACGGAAATGGAGACCTAGCAGAATCAGAATCAATGAGGCCTGGTGCAGCAGCTGGCTGTGTGCTGGGAAAGAGGAAGGTATGGGAATGTGCAGTCTGAGACACAGCAGCCATTCTGCCACCATGAGGAGACACAGGATTTGCCAGGCAGCCACTGCCTGCAGCCTGAGCAAGTGGAAGCCATTGCAGATGGCTAGCCACAAAGATGAATCTTCAGTGGCCTCCAGCTTTCCCTTGAAACCGTCTCCTGGCTGATGGGTGTTTCATTAAAGCCAGCCCATAACCTTCACTGTTAAGCTCTTTGAGTTGTTGTCATCATTGTTGTTTTAGTCACTTGCAATATTAAATCAAGCTCTGACACAGTCAGGGGGATGCAGGGCAGGCTGGGCTTTGAGGAAGGGGAGGTTTGAGGTGGTCGTTTCAAAGAGACACTCAGTACCTCAAATCCCCATGTTGGCAGCCTCTGCCTCGGGACAAATGTAACCTTGGAGCTGCACAGGAGAGGAAGAACCACACTTTTTCCCTAATATCATCTCGATCCCCTCTGGGCCCTGAGCTGCTTCCACAGAGAAGATAACTTGCTTTTGGAGGAGAGAATGTTATCGTGGTAATAACTCAGGACTTCAAGCATTTGGGGAAAATCCAAGAGCCCAGTTCCTCCTTGTCCTCAGTGCTGTTGCAACCAACGTTAGTCCCTGCCTTCAACTAACACAGCCATATCCTTGTTGCTGGCATAACCACGCTTCTGGGTTGCCATGGCAACTCCTGACTAGTCTCTGTCATCTCAGCCAGGAGCAGGCTATGGCCAAGCAAATATCTCTGCAGCACTGTCTTTTGCTCACTTGCTCCAACCACCCACCAAACACACTCCCCGAGGATGCCAGGCACTCAGCCATGTCTGGCTCCATCCTGTGGGCAATGGAAACTCAGGAAACCCCCCGAGAGCTGGCAGAAGGCATGGCTATACCAGATTGTTCTTTGAACCAAGAGTCAATTAGAGGGGGAACACCGAGGCCCTGTAGGCTACTTAGGGGAATATTCTAAAGCTCCAGCACTTAAGTGAAGGAAACAGCAATGATCAGAAAGGGAAGGATCTGGGAGCCGCAAAATCAGTGGATTCAGTGGCTAAGTTGAGCCCAGAGGGCCCAGGAAGCAGTGGGAACATAGAGCTGGAGAGAGTCAAAGGGGTGGAAAGGTAGAGTCAGGAATTGTTGGCACAAGTACTGATTCTTCTCCCACTGAGCCATTCCCTACGCAAGAAATGAAGCCCTAGCCAGTTTTTCCTTTTCCATCAGATCTAAACTTGTCGGGCCTGGAAGTTGAGGGACTGCAACACCCACCAGGGCCAGAAGGCAGTGTTAAGAGCCTGAGTGGGCAGGAGGAGGGGGACAACCTCCTCCAGTACTCTTTGGGGTCCGCCAAAGTTCTGGAGGCCAAGTAGGGATGCGAGCTGTGAATAAAATCATATAAAATCACCATTGATCATGTCTTTTGTGAACAGCAGCATGTCATGGGAATTCCTGCTGGTGAATCGAGAACTTGTTACTTCATTCTTGGACAGATAATGAGTTTTACTCATAAACTCACTAATATAAGGAAGGAAGACAGGGCAGGATGGAACCTCATCCTGAAAACATACCTCCAGAGCGTGCTGGTATGTGTCACCAAAGCTGTCCCCCACATTAAGGCTTGGCATCTCCTCTTAGCCTACCTGCACTGGGCACTTAGACAGGGAACTGCCAGCCGTGGCCACACACCCAATTCTTTAGTTTCAGGGACGTTAGTAAATACCTGCCTCTCTGGGGGCTGAAGGCGGTCCTCACTGCTGTGTTGAGTGTCTGGTGCAGGGTACACTGGAAAGCTGAGCTCTACACAGCTTGGAGGACAAGGGAGGGCCCCAGGCCTCCTCTCCCTGCAGGTACATCTGCAGCCGTCCTCTGCCTCCAGCCATGCCAACAGTAACCCCCAAGGGCGCCACTCTGTGATCTCTTTGGAAGCAGCTGTTTTTCTTCTCCTCCCTTGACTCAGCTGATTTACCAAAAATTCAGTGGAGGGAGGGTGATGAGCTCGGGCCTCTGAGGAAAGAAAGCACGAGGCCCCATGACCCTGCACCTGCCAAGTGGAGCTCTCATAATGCCACTATCCTGGGCTCCACCTCTCCACGGCAGCAACCAGAAAGTATTGTGTTCTGCACATATTAGCAACTTCCCAAGTGCCCAGGAAGGCTTTGTACATTTTTTTGTTCTTCTTGGCAGTGGCTATTTCC
Source organism: Ateles fusciceps (assembly GCA_036589455.1). Lineage (NCBI taxonomy): Eukaryota > Metazoa > Chordata > Mammalia > Primates > Atelidae > Ateles > Ateles fusciceps. The sequence goes on along the minus strand of JAZHEH010001180.1, from coordinate 2,433,367 downwards.
ATTTTGCTCATGATCTGATTCCACAAATCCAGGATAGAATAAGCAGAATTTAGGATGCAGCTCCAACAATACCCACAGAGCATCCCACTTCCTAGCTTCCACGTGACAACCACAGGGTGAAGGAAGTTCCGTGTGCAAAGGGGTAGAGACAAACAGCTAAGTTTACAAAAAGAAAATTCTCTCCCAGGCCAGCCAGGCTGAGAAGATAGGAGCGCACTGCTGACCCACGTCAGGCAGCTCACTGCCTCCAGCTGGAGCTCACAGGCGTGGCCAGAGCATCAGAAACAGAAGAGAAGTCTGCATGGCCCCAAGCAATGACCTCCCTAGGCCAGTCTGTGTGCCCCTGGGGGCCAAGGCTCACCATCCCCTCAGAGAACAAGTAGGGCAAGGCAGAAAGAGGGTGTCCAGAGCCAGGAGAACTCAACTCTATGCCTCAATGGTACATCTGTAAAATGGAGCAATAGACTAGAGTGCTGGGACATAACCAGCGGACACATGAGCTCTTTTGTGATCAGCTCAACCCTGACAACAACCACGTGATGTACCTTATGCTCAGCAATGAAATACCTTGCCTACCATCACCTAGCAAGTAAATCCCAGAGCTCGGCTAGAGCTCTGTGCCTAATTATTATAATAACACTGCCATTGTCTCTCCTTTCAACCCTGTGTTCTTTCAAAAGCTTACAAATAACTTGAGTACTAAGCAAGTCCAATCCTATTTTTAAAAGCACCACTGGAATTGATTCTGTAAGAAATCCTTTTGCAAAGTGAACCACCTGTCTTTGAGATTCATTATTAATAGGACTTTCAGAGTCCCAGTGTGAGTGAGGCTCCCAGAAGCAGGTCACCCCCTGCCCCCAGTGCTGGGTGGCACCCTGCCTGGGTCTCCTCTTTCACTGCAAATCACCAAAAGTCACGTTTGGGAGAACAATCAGATTTCTTCCAGTTAATTATTCATCTACAAAACTTTCCAAAGTTGGCATCCAGTTTTCATTTTCCAGAAGGAATGTCATCTCATGATAATTAGCTTAGGGGGTAATCCCATAACTTAATGATAATCCCATGAAATGTGAAGCTGGCCTCTGTAAAGCAAAACGCAGAAATTCACACTGGTACTTAGAAGCAGGTGGCGGGGACAACACACTTGAGGAGGCCTGCTTTAAACCTAAATCTGGACTCTTACCACATAGGAGACCACAGGAGACCAACCCAAAAAACAGAACAATCAATCCCAGTCGGCTCCCTCTCTACCAATCCCTACCCCCTCCTTTCCAAAAGTTAGAGTAATAAAGTTTATAGTAATGGGTTTTATGCCTCTCTAGTGATGAAATTCTATCAGTGGCAGTAAAAATGAAACTGCAAAGGTGGCCAGCACCTGGGTTCCTGTCAGCCCTGGACCCCGTCCCTCCCTACCAGCACATCAGCCACAGCCTGTACTATGGGTGCCTGTCACAGAGCTGATGTCCTCGTGGGTCACCCCTCATCCCCGCATCTAGACACCAGATCGTGTCCCTGTGCTTCCTGCCCACTAACTGGGAGGACCATACAGGGCTGACTGGGCATGTGGTTACCGGAGCCAAGCCCGCGAACCCACAGCATCGACATCACTGGGAACTCCTTAGCAATGCAGATTCCCGGAGCCCCAGACCCGAGGCAGAAACGGCCCGCGTCCATGCTCCACGAGCCCCCTGGGGGTGCTGATGCCCCGGGTTTTCTAATCTGGTATTGACCCTCCCTGATCTCTACGGGAGGCTGAAACTGAGACTGGGTGATTTACCAGAGTCGGGATGTGAACCCAGAGACTGGGAAGTGGGAGGAATAAGAGGGAGGGGGGGGGCGTCATAAAGAGCTCCCGAGTGTATAGAGGGAGGCCTGGGGGGAGCACGGGGGCGACGCGCAGCGCGGCCCCCGCCCCCCAGGGCCCCCACTCACTGTCGATAGGGGTCGTGGAAGGGCAGCGCCAGCCAGGCGCCATGCAACTCGCGCATGAAGTCCAGCATCTCCTGGGCGCTGCCGTCGGCTGACACGAAGACCACTTCGAAGGGTGCGGGCCGCCGGGCCTCGGCCACCAGCGCGGTGTAGAAGTCGCAGAGCAGCGGCGTGAAGTCGCGGCTCGGCGCGCACCGTGCCGCCGCGAAGTACAGCGCCACCACCTTGTTCTGCAGCGCCGCCTCGGCCTCCACAGCCGCGCCCTTACGGGTCACCAGGTGCCGCCCGCCCAGAACGTCAACCATGGCGCGGGCGCGCGGCCACCACCGGCCCAAGGACACCTGCAGGAGAATGATCACCAGCTGGCGGCGGCAAGTGCCGCGGTGCCCGGCCTCTGTCCGCACCGCCGGACCTCTCAAGACCTGCCCCAGCTGCGCCCAGACCTCGGCCCCGGCCTCGCCTCTGGCTGGAGCAGGGGTGTCCGCGCTGACAATGGGACACTCAGACACCCGAGACCCCAGCTGTCTGGACGACGGCGCGGCACCTGCCTCTGGGAGCCGAGGCAGCCAGGCAACCTCAAGCCCTCAGGTCTCTGCACCCTCCCCCAACTGCACCCCGCCCACATCCCTGCACCTTTCCCCACTGGCCCCGCCCACATCCGCCGCACTCTCCACCCACTGCTCCCCGCCCACACTCCTGCACTCTCCCTTCACTGCCCCCGCCGGCATCCCCGCACTCTCCACCCATTGCCCCCGCCCGTATCCCCGCACTCTCCCTTCATTGCCCCCCGCCCAGAGCCCCGCACTCTAGTCCCCCACTGCGCCCCGCCCACATTCCCTGCACCCTCCCTTCACTGACCCGCCCACATCTCTGCATTCTCCACCCACTGTGCCCCGCCCGCATCCCCCCGCATTCTCCCCCTACTACGTCCCGCCCACATCTCGCGACCCTGCCCACATCCCCCCTGTCCCCCCACCCCACATCCCCCACTGCGCCCGGTCACACTGCCGTGACCTCCCGGCCCTGGGCTCTCCCCCTCGCGGCTCTGTCCCCGGCGCCCCTCCGCTTTCTCCCGACGCAGTGCCCTCCTTCCTCCCTCACCTACTGTCCCCAACACCGTGCTGTTCCCCCTCCTTCACTTCCTCCCACTCCTCGCGCTCGCCTTCAGCGTCCCACGCTGCTCCTCCCCGAAAACCGCGGGTCGCTGTCCTTCCCTCCTGGACTCTCTTCCAGTCTCGCGCTCCCTGCCGGGTGCTCCGCAGGTGTCCCGCAGCCATCTCCCCAGGGCATTTAAACCCTGCTTTGGAGCTCTTGCCGCAGTCCAGCACCCTGGAAGGGGCCTCGGGGAGGATAGGGCGACGAGAAAGGGGAAGGATAGTTGGGCTTGGAGTGGGCATGGGCCGGGCGGTAGGGAACCTGGGCTCCATTGTTTCAGGGTGTTTGCCCCTGACATCCTGTGTCCTGGCTGGGAGGCTTCGTGGAGTTCAGGAAGAAATTGGGGGCGGTGCTTACGGAATGTTTTATTTAGAGAACCAAGAGTATTAATTTTGTGACGAGCACTGTTGTAGGCTCTGGGAATTCAGCAGTGAGAAAATCAACTCCTTCCAGACCCGGGCTAGAGGCGAGAGAGCGAGGCGCTCGCTTGGGGACAAAATTTAAATAATGTTTTAATACAATATCTTAAAAATTTTAAATGAATGCAAAAAATGTTTATAATGAACAAAATATCAAAAACTTAAAGACAGTGAAGGAAACCAAAATATGCCATCCTAAAATGTGCCGCTTTGGTATGTTGATTATTTTGAGCCAGAGGCCCTTGGAAAACAGCAAATGCAGAGAGACTTTCTCCTCTTACCTGTCTAAAGAGAGAGCCTCCAAAAGAAATCGACTTGTCCTAAATTCCCTCCCGGGAGTTCTGTCACACCGGGAAAATGGACTCTTATCACAGCAGAAGTCCACACCACACCTAGACAAACTTTGTCAGAAACTCGTAAAGACCTATTCATCTTTCCTAAAAATCAGTTACTCTCCCCTAAGTGGCCTACACCCCCTTCCAGTTCCCCTATTTTATAAGCTCTCGAAGCTCAGTGGTTTGGGGGTTTTCACCTTTTTTCCTGCAATGACCCCATGCATGTAATATTAAAGATTAATGAATGTGCATTCCCGTTCCCCTGTTCATCTGCCCGTTGGCAGTTAATTTGATACAGCCAGCTATGGAACCAGGGAGGATACAGAGAAGGTCTTTCCTAAGACGGGTTGGATCCCACACTGACTTTGCACTCCTGTTGCGATCACCGAAGCCCCTAAGTCCTGCACCTGCGCCTGCCTGGAGCCTACGTTCCAATGGACACAACAAAAAAATAAGGAAGACATTTTGCAGGTGCTATGCCAAGAGACGAGCCATGAGGAGGGGGCGCAGCTTTTTCTTGTTTGTTTTGTTTTGTTTTGTTTGAGACGGAGTCTCACCCTTGTTGCCCAGGCTGGAGGGCAATGGCCCGAATTCGGCTCACTGCAACCTTCGCCTCCCGATTTCAAGCGATTCTCCTGCCTTGGCCTCCTGAGTAGCTGGAATTACAGGCCCCTGCCACTACGCCCAGCTAATTTTTGTATTTTTAGTAGAGATGGAGTTTCACCATGTTGGCCAGGTTGGTCTCGAACTCCTGACTTAAGGTGACCCACCCACGTCAGCCTCCCAAAGTGCTGGGATTACAGGTGTGAGCCATGGAGGCACGCAGGGTTTTCTTGTTTGGTTGGTTGATGTTGCTGTTTTGTTTTTGTTTTTAAGACGAAATCTCGCTCTGTCACCAGGCTGGAGTGCAGTGGCACAATCTCGGCTCACTGCAACCTCCACCTCCCGGGTTCAAGCGATTCTCCTGCCTCAGCCTCCAGAGTAGCTGGGACTACAGGAGCGCACCACCACGCAAGGGGGGCAATTTTAATTAGCGCTGAGAGGAGTCGGGGAAGGTGAGATTTGCGCTTCCTGAGGAGCTGCCTGCCGCCGGAGCCCCCCCCTGTCTCGCAGTTAAATGAACGGAAATTGGCCAGGCGTGGTGGCTCACGCTTATAATCCAAGCACTTTGGAGGCCAAGGTGGGTGGATCACTCCTGGAGGTCAGGAGTTCAAGACCAGCCTGACCAACATGGTGAAACCCCGTCTTAAAAAAAAAAGAAAAAAAAAATGAACGGAAATTGGCCGATGTGCTTTGCCTACCAGCACAGCCTGTCTGCTCGGGTGCGTAAATGTACTTAGCAGCCAAGGCTTAGTGGAAACCCTGCGGGAGGATTGATTGGCGCTGTTAGGTGAAGCAGGCTGTCAGAGCCCGGCTTCACTGTCCTCTGGGAAGATTGGGGAAAATGGATAGACAAATCGGAGGAAAAAATTGAGAGGAGCTGTGAGCAGTATAAATCTTGCAGGAGGAGGCCCCTGACTTATGTTCAAACTCAGAGATAAGAGGAATGAAATGCAGCTAAGCTCTAGAAATCATCCAGACTATTTTGATTTGTCGTTTTATCCTTGAACACACAATGAGCCAAAGTAGACAGCATTCCTAATTAGTTGACGGTGGCACCCTCCTGAGAAAATCAACAGTCATTCATATAAATACTGCAGGCCCTCCTGGGGAACTCACCCAACCTCCATCCAGGAATGGATAGTACTCCCTGCTGCCAATGTTGAGGGGATGGTGGCTTCCCAGGCATGCAGCCCCTCAGAGACACGGGGCCCTGCACTCACTTGGGGCTCAGTGTTCTGTGGTTGCAGTCTTTGTTGTTTTGTTTAGAAACTGAATCTCACTGTGTTACCCAGGCTGGAGTGCAGCAGTGGGATCATAACTCACTGCAGCCTCAAACTCCTGGGCTCCAGGGATGCCCCCGCCTCAGCCTCCTGAGTAGCTAGGACTACAGGCACATACTACTATGCATGGCTAATTTTATTTTATTTTATTTTTTGTAGAGAGGGGGTCTCCCTATGTTGCCCAGCCTGGTGAATTTTTCTTTTTTTTTTTCTTTTTGAGATGGAGTCTTGCTCTGTTGCCCAGGCTGGAGTGCAGTGGCATGATCTCAGCTCGCTGCAACCTCCACCTCCCAAGTTCAAGAGATTCTTCTGCCTCAGTCTCCAAAGTAGCTGGGACTACAAGCACAAGCCACCACGCCCAGCTAATTTTTGTATTTTTAATAGAAATGGGGTTTCACCATATCGGCCAGGCTGGTCTGGAACTCCTGACCTCGTGATTCGCCCACCTCGGCCTCCCAAAGTGCTAGGATTACAGGCATAAGCCACTATGCCCGGCTGAAATTTTTAATTTATCTTTGAATTTGTGTGGTATACATGAGGTCTGATTGAACAGTGGTGCTTAAGTGAGTGTTTGTACCCTAGCTCATGTGTGCTCCCACCTGCCACTGCCTCCCTACCTCCGCAAGACAGGTTGTTATTATTATTATTATTACTGAGACGGAGTTCCACTCTTTTGCCCAGGCTGGAGTGCCGTGGTGTGATCTCAGCTCACTGCAACATCTGCTTCTCAGGTTCAAGCACTTCTCCCTGCCTCAGCCTCCCGAGTAGCTGGGATTACAGGCGCCTGCCACCAGGCCTGGCTAATTTTGTATTTTTCAGTAAAGACAGTGCTTCACCATGTTGGCCAGGCTGGTCTTGAACTCCTGACCTCAGGTGATTCTCCTGCCTTGGCCTCCCAAAGTGCTGGGATTACAGGAGTAAGCCACCACGCCCAGCCCAAGACAGGTTCTTGACTGCTCGATCCTCCTCTCCCGTTGGTGTCCTGGGCCACACCTGGGCTTTCCATCTGTATCTACCTCCACCCAGGAACCACTAGTGTCCTCTATGGTCAGTGAGGGAATGGGTAGTGGGGGAAGACTGACGTCGTATGCCTTTACCCCACAAGGTCTCAGGGTGGATGCAGCATGGGAACAGCTGGTGGCCTGTATGCCCCCCCAGGTCACTGGGCAGGGCCCCCAGACAAGTGTGAAAGTTGACATTCACCTTGTGCCCAAGAAAGTGTGACATTCCATGGCAAATAAAAGACCAGGCTAGAAAGAGAAAAGCTTTTGCATGTTCGTACGTTTGCTGGCACACTCTTCCTGCTTGTTGAACAAAAGGCACTGCATTTCCATTGCTGGGGAGAGCAGCCCACTCAGTGTTAATGGAAAAAACAAACTCCGTAAACTATTTGAAACAGGTTTATTCTGACCCAGCATGAGCGACTGCAGCCCAGGGAAAGACACAAATGGAAAAAGCCTTGAGTAAGTGGTCCCAGGGCAGTTAGGTCACAGCTCTGTTTTACATATCTCAGGGAAGTAGAAGTTACGAAAAGTCATAAATCGGTACATGGAGATTAGACATTGATTTGGCCCCAGAAGGCAGGATATCATAAAGTAGGGGCTTACTGGTCATAGGTGGGTCCAGAGTCTTTAATTCGTAATTGGTTGAAAGATTAAACTTTGTCTAAAAATGTTGAGTCAGCAGAAAGGAATGTTTTCAGTTAAGGAAGTCTGCTAACCAAACCACTGTGTCAAAGTGACCCGTGGAGTGTGTGACTTAATCTTTGCCTGGCATGGACTCAGGTCCTATTTATCATTTGGTGCCTTATTGTCACAAAGAGTCTGTTTTGTTAGTCTTATGATCTCTATTTTAACATTTATGCTGGTCAGTTCTGCCTAAACTCCAAAAGGGAAGGCATGTAACAAAGCATGTCCGACCTCCCTTCCCATTGTGGCAGGGAATTTGGTCTTTAACTTTTTTCTGGGATCCCCTTGGCCAACAGGGGGTCTGTTCAGGGAGGAAAGGCTTAGGATTTTATATTTAGTTTACATCAGGGACCCGGGGTGAATCGAGTAAGCCCTCCAGGGAAGGGTGATCATGGAGGAACGGAGTCAGCCACCCTCATCCTAGATTCTCCTTGGACTGCCTGCTCTGAGCAGGACTCTTCCTCGGATGCGTGCACCAGAGACTCCAGAACTGCTCAGCCTGGTTCACTCAGCTCCACGTGTAAAGGGCATTCTCAGGGGTCATTGCTGACTCTTCCCGGGCAACCAGTCTTCAAACGGACTTTCCCAAACCCCTTCCTATTGCCGAAAGCGTGCACCCTTTGCCTCCTACTGCATCCCCCTGACCTCTCCCTGGGGAAGGGTGTGGAGGGAGGGAGGGAGTGGGCTGCAGGTGCCGTGGGATGCAGAATGAAGCCCTTCACTCTCCCACCACTGCTGGAGCCAAGTTCTCCTTCACGCTTCCCTCCACAGAACACACACAGGAACACACAAATGCAGTCCTGAAAACAGGATTAGATGTCCCCTCCTTTCCTAGCTGGGATATGCAAAGTTGCTTTCATACCAAACTTCCTTCCAGGGCATCTAAAGGTAACATGAGTGTGGGCATCTGCAAGCAGCTTTGCTTGCTTTGGACAACCCCAGAGAGACTGGCCAGTGAGTCGCACTCCAGATGCTGGCCCGAGAGACCCCAGTGAAGGCTCCCTCAGGCCTGCCCTCCCTCCCTGAGCCCCTCTCCCCTCCCCCTCTGCCCCTGATTTAAGGGCAGTCTTTTCTGCATTTCCTCCTGTGAGCATGATAATAACTCATTGCTTGACTAACTTCAGACAGGCTCCTCCCGCCCTCCTTTCACCAAGGCGTCGTCCTTGGGCCCCGCTTTCAGCCTGCCTGAGCCAGTCTTAGCAAAGAATCCTGTAAAGTCCTCCTCTCCCCTTGGTATCCAACCATCCCGGCCTGCCTGCAGCAAGCATCCTGTTTACTTTAGTTTAGTAAGACACCCACTACCGTCAACGTCCTCTCCATTAGCGCCCCACCTCCATCCTGTTCCTTGGTCCCCACCTGTCCTTGTGTTGTCAATCGTGCTTGCTCTTTGCTTTTGCAGTAGTACTGAAGACAGCCTGTCTTTTTGCCTCGGATAGTGTTCAGCTCTATTTCTGATTAAGTTATGAAGGGCTGTGACACCTTGCTTGGCTTCTAGCCTTGATGTAGACTAAAAGGCAGAATGTTTCCAGAGCTCACGCTGGCTAGCTGGGCAGATGGGGTCTTCAGAGACTCTCCAGGGAGGTACGGCTTTGCCTTTCTATTCAGCATGCAAGCTCCCCCAGACTTCCGAAGAGGCGCATTTCTCCTTAGAGAAAGCCTCCTTGAATGTGGGTATTTCATAAGTTCTTGGACCAGTTCAGCTCTTCTCAGTCCTGCTTTTTGTCAACATACATTGAATTGCTTCTCCCTGGCAAAAGAGCAGCATGTGAAGAAAATGTGATCCTTCGTAGTTTGACCTGAAATTAATTGACTTTTTCTTCTAGCAACACTTATAAATATTCAAATACAATTATGGAAAAAAATTTTTGCACTGATCAGTGTAACAAACAAATTAGACATCCCAGTGTGCAAATATAACATTCTGAATTTCCTAGTTTTAAATATTGCAATGGCCAGGGTACCCTATCCAGAAGGAGCAGGACCTTCTCAACTGACCAGGGCCCTCGCCTGCTGACACCATCACGCATATCTTGTTTCTTCCTGAGGGGCTTGCCTGGGTTCCAATCTACCAGAAATTCATCTTGTATCATAGCTGAGGGATCCCATGTCTCGCTTTCTAAGTTGGAGCATCGCTTTGCAGCTCCTAACCAGGGCCAGACACATAATTTGAAAGGCCCAGTGCAAAATGAAAATGCAGAGCCCCTTGTCCATAAAGCAGGAAAAGAATGAGCCAGCAAAGGAACTAAAATAAACAAAAGCTTTTCTCTTTCTTCATGGTCTCTCTCTTGACCTATCATGGTGTTTTGTTTTTATTTTTGTTTTTGTTTTGAGACAGAGTCTCGCTCTGCCACCCAGACTTGAGTGCAGTGGCGCGATCTCAAACTCACTGCAACCTCTGCCTCCCAGGTTCAAGCGATTCTCCTGCCTCAGCCTCCCGAGTAGCTGGGACTACAGGTGCACACCGCCATGCCCGGGTAATTTTTATCCCACCCGCCTTGGCCTCCCAAAGTGCTGGGATTACAGGTGTGAGCCACCACGCCCAGCCCATGCTGTTTTTCTTTGCTACTGAATATCATGCTTCCTTGGGTCAGGGTGAGTGTCAGCTTTCACACTTACCCAGGGCTCCTTCCAAGTGACTTGGTTGGGTACACAGCCCACCAGCTGCTCACATGGCCATGCCCACCCTGAGATACCACGGGGCAGTACAGTAAAAGCATTTGATGTCAACCCCCCCCCCCCCACGCCACCACACATACACACTCAGGCTCCCACTGACCATGGAGGGCACCAGTGGTCGCTGAGTGAGCGTGGGGGAGGGGGGAGGCCAGGGGGGCCCAGGACACCAAAGGGAGGGAGATGTGCAGTCAAGAGTCTGCCTTGGGGAGTAGCGGATCAACAGCAGATGGGAGCACATATGAGATAGACTCCAAGCGCTCAGGTACGCTCCACTGTCCAATCAGACCTCACGTACACCACGCAAATTCAAAGATAACATAATTAAGAATTTATTTTTTCTTGGCCGGGCACGGTGGCTCACGCCTATAATCCAAGCACTTTGGAGGCCAAGGCGGGCGGATCACCTGAGGTCGGGAGTTCAAGACCAGCCTGACCAACATGGTGAAACCCCATCTTTTAAAAAAAAAAAATTAATTAAGAAAAAAGAAAAAATAATAAGAATTTCTTTTTTCTTTCTTTTTTTTTTTTTGGAGACACTGCCCAGGCTGAAGTGCAGTGGTGCAATCTCAGCTCACTACAACCTCTACCTGCTGGGTTCAAGCGATTCTCCTGCCTCAGCCTCCCAAGTAGCTGAGATTACAGGCACCCACCGCCATGCCTGGCTAATATTTTGTATTTTTAGTAGAGACAGGGTTTCTCCATGCTGGTCAGCCTCATCTTGCACTCTTGACCTCAAGTGATCCATCCACCTCGGCCTCCTAAAGTGCTGGGATTACAGGCGTGAGCCATTGCACCCGGCCTGATAAAATAATTAAGAATTTCAAGACAGCAACCACAGAGCACTGATCCCCAAATGCAGGGCCCTGTGCCTCTGAGGGGCCACATGGCCACGAAGCCACCTTGCCCACAGTATTGGCAGCAGGAAGTACAATCCATTCCTGGATGGAGGCTGGGTTAGTTCCCCAGGGCAGCAGGAACAGAGACAACCTGGGTGACTCCAGACAACAGAAATGGGCTGTCTCATAGTTCTGGAGTCCAGAAGTCTGAAATCAGGGTGGCGCAGGGCCGTGCTCCCTCTGAAACCTTTGGGAGTCCTTGCTTGCTTCTTCCTGCCCTCTGGAGGCTGCCACAATCTGTGGAGTTCCTTGGCCTGTGACTGTGTCACTCCAATCCTAGGTCTTCACCTGTGTCCTTTTTTATAAGGACACTGTCACATTGGGTCAGGGGCCTGCCCTACTCCGGTGTGACTTTACTTTCACTATTACATCTGCAAGGACGCTGTTTCCAAATAAGGTCACATTTGGAGGTCCTGGGGGTTAGGACTTCAGAGTGGTTCATCTTTTGTGGGGATGCAATCCAACCCATAACAGAGGTGTGGAGGAAGGAGAGTTTCTTCAAGGGGCAGGACTGGGAAAGACTTTGTAGGGGGACTGGACCTTGAAAGAGGTGGCAAGACCGGGGCCAGAGAGGGTTGGGGAGAGGGAAGAGTGAGCTTCTCAGTTAGGCCGCCATGGACGTGGTGTTGGGGGGATAGATACGACAGTGGGAAGGTGGCTTATGGCCAGGGTGGCCCTGAATGCCTGGTGTATAATAGCAATGATGGTGTTTATTGAGTGTCAGGCCCCCTTTTAGGCACTTTACCTATTTTATGTTAATTTATTAAATCCTCAAAATCATCCTGCGAGGTATTTCAGAAACAAAATAATACATGTAACTCCTTGCTTTGAAAAAAGAAACCATGAAATCAGAAATGTGGATGCTGGGTTTATTGAAAATGAAAAACAGGCTGGGCACAGTGGCTCATGCCTGTAATCCTGGCACTTTGGGAGGCTGAGGCAGGTGGATTGCTTGAGGCCAGGAGTTCAAGACCACCCTGGGCAACATAGTGAGACTCCTCTCTACAAAAAATAAACCTAAAAATTAGCCAGGCTTGGTGGCACATGTGTGTGGTCCCAGCTACTCATGAGGCTGAGGTAGAAGGATCACTTGAGCCCAGGAAGTCCAGGCTGCAGTGAGCTGTGATCATGCCAGTGCATTCCAGCCTGGGCAGCAGAGCAAGACCCTATATCAAAAAAATATATAAATAATAATGAATAAAAATATAAATATAAATGTAAGAAAATGTGAAGTCCAAAAGCAGTCTGCTTGTTCAGGCACTGTAGCTCTCCATGGCTAACCCTGCCTGCCGCCCTCCACAGAAGCAGGACAATACAGCACTTCTTTTCCAAGCCTCCCCCAGGTCTGGCCAGTGGAAGGATGTATGTACCTGAGGTTCGAGGCTGGTCTTGAACTCCTGACTTCAGGTGATCCTGAATGATGTACCTCTTTCTGATACAAGAGGAATAAGAAGAATCCCCTGCCTGGTGCTGCCCGCTCTTCATCACTTTGAATGCTGGATGAGGACATGATGTCTGGAGCTCCTGTAGCAATGTTAGCATTGTGGAAAAAAGGCCAAGAGGATTTCAGAGACATCTGCCTAAACTTCTGATGCTGCTGTATCTCCAAACCCAAACCAGTAATAACCTATCTCTAGACAGCTTACCAGAAAAACACATCCCAACTGTAAACAATTCTCAGAGTGTGCTCTGTAGAGCCCCGGGTGGTGACCCAAGACCCAGAAAGGTGGTTTGCAAGGTCAGAACTGTTTTCTTAATAACACAAAGATGATACTTGTCTTCTTCACTGTGCTGACATTTGCCCTGATGATGCAAAAGCAATGATGGGTAAGCTGCTGTCTGTCAGGACCTGAATCAAGGCAGTGGCACCAAACTATGCTCAGTAGTCACTGTATGCTTCTCTGCCAGATACACAATAAAAATAAGCCAGTTTCACTTAAGAATGTTCATAATGGGCCGGACATGGTGGCTCATGCCTGTAATCCCAACACTTTCAGCACTTTGGGAGGCCAAGTTGGGTGGATCACCTGAGGTCAGGAGTTCGAGACTAGCCTGGCCAACATGATAAAACCCCGTCGCTACTAAAAGTACAAAAATTAGCTGGATGTGGTGGTGAGCACCTGTAATTCCAGCTACTGAGGAGGCTGAGGCAGGAGAATCACTTGAACCCAGGAGAAGGAGGTTGCAGTGAGGTGAGATCACACCATTGGACTTCAGTCTGGGCAACAAGAGCAAAACTGTGTCTCAAAAATAAATACATAAACATAAATCATTTTTTAAAAAGAATGTTCATGATGACGCTCAAGAGTTACTCATTTTATTAAATCTCAAACCCTGAGTACAAGTCTTTTTAATATTCTGTGGGACACAATGGGGAGTTTACAGAAGGCACTTTTGCATAACAAAGTACGTGGGTTTTCCTGAGGAAATGCAGTTGTATGATGGTTGGAACATCGCTTCTTCTTGAAGGAATAACTGAGGCCGGGCACAGTGGCTCACGCCTGTAATACCAACACTTTGGGAGGCCAAGGCAGGCGGATCACTTGAGCTCAGGAGTTCGAGACCAGGCTGGCCAACATGGTTGAAAACCCACCTCTACCAAAAAATACAAAAATTAGCTGGTGTGGTGGCAGGCACCTGTAGTCCCAGCTACTCAGGAGGCTGAGGTGACAGAATTGATTGAACCCAGGAGATGTAGGTTGCAGTGAGCTGAGATCGTGCCACTGGACTCCAGCCTGGACAACTGAGTGAGACCCTGTCTCAAAAAAAAAAAGAACAATGGACAGATGAACTATGAATATTTAGACATAGGTATGTGACAGACATTTTCTTAGACGTGAATAACTTGAACCTGTCCATTTAAAAGAATCAACTCATACTATTTATTACCAGTGATACTATTAAAACTTTCAAGCAAAAATTAGAATTTTGAAAGGCTTCTACCCAGCACCAAGAGCTTCACAGCTTCCCAGTACTTACAGACTTCTCGTGAGAGACTGGTGGTGGTATTAACAAATGTGATTTATGTTTTATATTATATATTTTCATGTTTTAGGTTATATGAACTAGGTCAACATTTGAAAGTTCTGGCCAGGCCCGGTGGCTCACGCCTGTAACCCCAGAACTTTGGGAGGCCAAGGTGGGTGGATCACCTAAAGTCAGGAGTTCAAGACCAGCCTGACCAATACAGTGAAACTCCATCTCTACTAAAAATACAAAAATTAGCCAGGTGTGGTGGTGTGTGCCTGTAATCCCAGCTACTTGGGAGGCTGAGGCAGGAGAATCACTTGAAACCGGGAGGTGGAGGTTGCAGTGAGCCGAGATCACTCCATTGCACTCCAGCCTGCGCCACAGAGTGAGACTCCATCTCAAAAAAAAAGAAGTTCTGTTTAACCCAGTGAACCAATTATTTCCCAGATAAGCACATCTTCTTAATCACTTCAGATGTAATCACACGGAGGCCAGGCTTGCTGGTTTCCGGTGCCATTTCCGAGGCTCACCTAAAGACCAGCATCCTTGTTCTCCACTCCCATGTAATTCCTGCTCTGAAAAGCAGCCCTTCATGAGTGACTGAGGTTATCCCCCATTTATCAGAATGGAAGACTGAGACACAAGGAGGTTAAAACTGAGACTCGCCCAGAGTCTCAGGTGTGGCATGTGGAGCCAGACCCTGAGCTTGGGACCTGCCCACCCAGGCCTGATTCAGCACAGCTGCCAGTGGCCCCCCACACCCCTCCTGCACGGACCCTTCATGTTACCTTTGGCCAGGTGCTGTCCTCTCCCCAGATAGTTCCGCGTCCACCAACAGGCTCAGTGCTTCTTGTCTTTTTATTTCAAGGTAACTGTAACCTAAACAGGACCAGGAGGATGGCTCAGAGCAGAACAAAGCAAAACTGCAATGTTCCTAGAGCAGCTGAGCGTTGAGCATCTCCCACTGACTCCCCTGCTCTTTCGGGGTTTTTCTCTACATGGTTTTAAGGGCCTCATCAACCCCAAGCCCTCTCTAAGTCATGCCATATGGTATGTGCGGTTACTTAGTGAGGATGCCCTGTGTGTATCCCTCAGCTTTCCTTCCCACCCAAGAGAACAGAGCCCTCTCTACCCACCAGCAAGCCCTATCCAACCCTTTCCTAGCAATTCTGCTTGGCACCAGGGCCAGAGAATGGTCCTCCTCCCAATAATTTGCAAAACTGTCTTCAAACCTTCCTCTGGAACCTTCACAAAAATCAACTACTATCACAGGAGTTAGAAAGAGCTTCAAATTCATTTTAAGAAATGTGGACCCAGTTGCAGAGTCCAGCCCTGCTGGGTCTAGAGGGTATTCTCTACCGGTGCTGAGACCAGAGACTGTAGAATAAAGACACGATACACCGAAATCAAGAGAAGAGAGTTGGGCCCAGGGGTCCAGTACCACCAGTGCGCAGAGTCCGGCAGTGGCCCCGAGTGTCTGGACACTCTGACTTTTATTAGGTACAAAACAGGGGGCCCAGGGTTGCTAGTAGCTGAAGCAGTGGGACAGCGAGATGAGTCAGCACTTCATGCTATGCCTGTCAAGTAAGAACAAAGGCTTCAAGAATTATGCCACTTCTTACTATCTACAAAAGAGGAACCAGGTGCAGAAGCAGGGAGTGAAAGCAGACACAGATGTAAACAACAGCACAGCACCACATAGACAATTAAGCCCCCGGGTAGCTGTGGGTTGGGCTGACTGATATCAGTCCTTCCACAAGAGCGTGGGGGGAGTGGAGCATTCTCTGACTCACCCAAGGACAGGGCTGTTCCCTTCTATGGTTTGCTGAGTAGCGGGGGGCTTCCCCAAGCACTGATGCTAACCGCAGAGATTTTAGATGCACTTCAACAACCCTTATGTGGGTGTGATCGAGGGC